>OZ010747.1:45364179-46759350 GCA_963932245.1 Tachinus rufipes | reverse complement strand
CTGGGCTATAAAATGTTTCAGTACAATGCATATAAAACAATTATAATAAACATTTAAAATAAGAATATACAAAATTTCTTGCCGTCGGAACACGACTCAATATACACATTTGCTGGTAGATTTTAAATCTCAAAGTCGTTGGTTTGCGGTGAAGGCTGATTACAAAAAAGATCATAAATAAATGTAAAGAATTTAGGGTCAAATACTTGGAAACATTTGCTCGTAAAGCGGCAATGTTTTCATTCAAATATGTAATAATCATAATATATAATATATAATTTGATTTTACCCTAAATTATTTTATTTGATACAGAAGTAAACAATGATTAAGAAAAACAATATAAATTTAAATTAATTACGTTTTTTGATTCAATTAAAATTGGCATGTTTTTTTATATATATATTTATTCAATTATACAAAATAGTTATTTATGGATCAAGTGCAGTTTACAATGATTGTTTATTATTATTACTGCATGGTTGCTAAATTGCAATAGAATTCAAAAATTCTAATTATAATTGATAGAATTTTGAAAACTTTTGGTTTTTAAGGTGGTCTAGCGACTACAATTTCTTGTGTAGCTTGTTACTTTTTTAGTAAATCCAGTTTTCTTCAGAAACTTTTGCTAAGAGATAGACTGTTTTAAGCTTTTCTTTGGTTAGCTTCTGCTTGCCAAAAAAGGCTCTACGTTGCGTATTGTAAGCCTTTTTAGATTATAATCTTTTGGTATGCAGATGAGGCGGACTCTGTTGTTTGTGGCAGATTGTTTATAAAGTTTATCACTAGTTTGCATTTAATTACTGACAATCGAATAGCCTATATATCCGATTAGCTCGGCGACATGATAGTTATTCGTCAGTTAAAGTATTGTCTTGATTTGATGTTTTTAGAGCTACATTTAATAATAGCTAATTTTGTTTGAAAGAGCATATTTGCCCAGGGATAATTCCGGTTCTGATGCTATTGTAATGTTTAGATCCATCTGTATATCATATAAATTCTTTTGCTTTGCGACGGTAGTATTAAATGAAAAGATTTTTTCATGCAATAACTTTTTATAAAGTGTGATATTATTTTTAGTGTTTCTTTCTCATGTAACACGTTTGTAGGTCTAGGAACCTCAAGATTTAAGACATTCGTCAGCAATTTTAGCTCTTTTCCTATAATGTAATTGTTTTAGTTTGATTTTTGAGCATGAAGTTCACCTAATATCTAACAAGAAGTAAAGCGCTGCTGTTTTCTATTCCCGTAGCAGTTTATTGAAAATGAAGTATTGTCAAATACTCCTTAAATGTCTAAGAAAAGGCCCAAAAAAATTTCTTTGCAGTGAATAGTCTTTTTGCACCTGGTTGAAAAGCTGATTTATAGCTAAATTGAGGATTTAACTTAAATGTCAAAAGTTTGACACAACTATTTAAAATACTTATAACTTAACACTATCATTGTAATCCTCCAACGGTAAAACCTTTGTATGCAAAACTTTGGTAAAATCTAAAAATACTGAACATACATAAATGTCAACATTTCTACACAAAATAGTAAATTTGGTGTAGAATGTATTATTATAATAATTAATGTCAAAATGTTGGCATTACTACTGTAATAACTCATAATCTAATTCAATCATCATTAAAATTTTCAAAAACTTAAAAAAAAACATGTTTGTTGTATTTTGAAAAATTCTAAAATTTTTGACATTGTTATTTCTAATACATATAATCTAACACTACCATTGTAATCCGCTTACTTCAAAAGCCGTTTGTCAACCAAATTTAATTAAAAATAATGAATTTTATAATTAGGGGTTGTTAAGGGTAAACTGCGCAAAATAATAAAATAAGTTTAACTGTGCTTATTAATTGCTATTCCAAAAAGCAATTACTCTAAAAATTTTGTTATTTAATTTATTTATCAAAATACTAATTTAGGGTTGTTAGCAATTAAATAAAAAATGTATTGGATGTATGTATACTATCTTGTAAAGTCAAATTATTTTTATTACATATCAAAATATTTTTGGTGAAGGTGCCGTGGAGCCCGACTTGCCGGATTAGTTCCCGAAAGTGAACGGCAACGTGACACACGAGCCCGACTTGCCAAAAAGAGCCCGACTTGCCGGATTCGTACCCAGAAAGAGCCCGACTTGACGGATTAATATACATATATATATATATATATACAGGGTGTCCGGAAAATACGTGTACAACGTTTGACGACAGACTCCTGACGTCAAAATAGGTCGATCTAAGCCGACTAAGTTATATCCAAAATTGTCTCGTTTAGCCGGTAGAGGGCGTCAAAAATTTGTAAATATTAAAAAGAAATTACCTGTAACAATAATTTTTTAAGTGACCTTGTTGCTATGGCGTTTAATAATTTGACAATTATTGACAAATTGTCACCAGTCTATGAAATTTACTCAAGTATACGATCAACATTCTTGAATTACAAGTTCATTTTACCATTAAAAATGGAAAATTATACAAACTCTCAGAAAGTTGACATGCTCCTGGTATACGGGTTTTGTCAAGGAAATGGGCGTCAGAGTGTTAGGGTTTACATGGAGAGAAAAATTATGTTTACTGACGAGGCATGCTTTACAAGATCTGGGGTAACCAATCTGCACAACGAACATATTTATTCCGATGAAAATCCACATGCCATTAAAGTTGCACATCATCAGCATCAATTTAAAATTAATATTTGGGCAGGTATTATTGATCACTACCTTATTGGTCCCATTGTTATTCCAGACAGGTTAGATGGAAATATTTATTTAAATTTTTTGCAAGACACATTACCAATTCTTCTGGAGAATTTGCCCCTTTTACTTCGGAGGGAAATGTGGTATATGCATGATGGTGCCCCGCCTCATTTTTCCGTTGCCGTTCGGCAATACTTACATCATCAATATCCCAACCAATGGATTAGAAGAGGCAATGATGCACCAGTAAGATGGCCACCACGTTCTCCTGAGTTAAATATGTGTGACTTCTTTTTGTGGGGCGCTATTAAAACAGAAGTTTACAAGACTCCGGTAAACACACGCGATGATTTATTGCAGCGGATTTTAAATGCAGGCAACCATTTTAATAATCCCGAGACATTAGATAGGGTCCAATATCATTTTTTAAAGAGTGTTAATAAGTGTATTCAGCAAGATGGCGGTCATTTTACACATTTGCTTAAGTAATGTTTTTGTTTTACTTAGTTTCTTACAATAGATACTTTCAACTTTGTTATACTTTTGTTTTTTTTATGCCCTCTACTGGCTAAACGAGACAATTTTGGATATAACTAAGTCGGCTTAGATCGACCTATTTTGACGTCAGGAGTCTGTCGTCAAACGTTGTACACGTATTTTCCGGACACCCTGTATATATATATATAAATGTGCAGTCTATACCAAATCAAACATTTCTAATTTTAATAGAGTTGGAGATAATCACATTTATGCAACTAGAAATAAAGACTGTTTAAGAATTCCTAATCGCAACACAATTTTTTTTTAAAATGCACCTATTCATGCTTGCTATACTATTTATAACAAGCTTCCATTGTATTTAAAAAAAATGCATTTATTAAAATTTAAACAGGAGCTTAAACTTTATATAATAAAAAAATGTTCTTATAGTTTTAACGAATTTATAAATACTAATCTGTGATCTATAGTTTTGTTTATTTTAATGTTTATTGTGTTTTATTAAATTAACCACTGTTTATAATTATGTAAATTATGTACTTTAAAATTTCTATTTCTTATATATTTTGTAATTAAAACTTGTCCTATGTTCAGTTTTTGAATCTTTGTGGATTAAATAAAATTATTATTATTATTATAACGGCATCTAAATTAGGTAAAGTACAAATATTAGCATGTTTGTTGATAAAGAGAGCAATAAAAACTACTTTCACAGCACCTTAAAAACACTGCTTCTGCTAGCACCACTTCACTTAGTTGTGATGATGGATGTAAAGTAAGTAGCGTACTAAGTACAGATAAATGAACACAGTGTAAACTTTGTGGCTCACAGCCCAAAACAACAAATTTGTTACATAAAGAAAAAACACTAAAAATACGGTTACATTTTACAAAATGTTATTGCTTAAAGAAATTATTTGACGTAATACTATCATAGCAAGGCAAATGAACAAATAAATAATACCAAGGCGCAATCAAAAATTGTATTTGGTATACAGATAAAGATAAAGATTACAATAGCACTGAAGCCAAAATATTTAAAAGTAGAAACCAAAAGGTGTTGATTACGCAAACTTGTTTTAGTCAAAGTGGGACAATACTTCAACTAACCAATAACTATAAGCGACTCTACAAACAATACGCGTGTCATTAATTAAATTCAAACTGATGATGGATTGCGTAAACAATTTTAAGACAAACCAGTTTGCCAAATAAGAAACGTTTATTAGACCTACCCTGGTTTTTAAAATTCCATACGAGACCGGTAAACTAATAATCCTTGGTAAACTTGACACAAAACTCACTAAAGTTGTAAAAAAAACTATCAAGAGATAAAGCACACAAAGCTATTTCTAACAGTACCATCACAAATTACTTAAACCATAGTAATGCAGATTCGCAGAACAAATCTGCAAAAGCTTACAAGACGTAACACAAGACATTGTAATTTAAACATACTCATTACATAAATCCCTTAGACAGCAGATGTCTAGAAGACAAATAAACTTTGTTATATCTACTGAACAAGTGCGAAGCTTACAATACGCAACGTAGTGCCTTATTCAGCAAGCACAAGCTAACCAAAAAAGTGCTCAAGACAGTCTCTTGGCAAAAGTTTTGAAAGAAACTAAACTATATAAACATAACTCAGTAATTAATTAAATCTGATTTGGATCATCGATATATGTTCAATGTACTTGTTTTATCATTCAAAATTGATTTTCAAATTTAAAATCAGTTGATAAATAACCGAATTAACATTTGTTTGTCTATTTACTTTGTGACAAAGCGGCTGACTGCCACGTGTTTTGTCGGGGGTGGATTGTTGTAATTGCCGGGAAGTTGCTTCAGGATAAATGGTAACTTCTAATTGTACGGTTGATAGGTTTTTATTTTATAAATATCTAAGGGCAGACGCATCTACTTGAATTATTAAGTTGAGTATGTTTGCCAGTACGCCACTTAGCTATTATACCGCGAAAAGTTTCTAATGGCGGCAGCGGTAAAAATCGCAAATACAAGTCAGGCTCTTGCAGTCTCTTCATCCCAGCAGACCGGGCCGCAAAACCCCTACGTCACAGTCACAAGATCGCGGAGCGTAGCGAGACGGCACGATAATAAATAAGCCGAAGAGACGCGTGCCGCGGCAGTAGCGGCGCGGCTAGGATACATTCCGTTATATCTGCCCCCATCTCAGTTAGTATTGAAATGATCATTTACTACTACTACTACTACTACTACTACTACTAAGGACATTGAGCTTACTTTCCATAAAATACATTTTTAAGTGTGAGGAATGAAACATGCCACGTTCGGTTTTTGTTCCGGGCACCACAAGAATAAACGTTTTGATAGCGACGCGTTTACTTATTAAATACGGCCCTTCGAACAAGGGTAACATTTTTTTAGTCTCTTGACATAACGCCGACGAGGTTGGATTTGCTCGCACGAGGACTAAATCACCAACGTCAAATGGTTTGTAGGTCATTGACGGGCCCTTTTGTATGCGGCGATTTGCGCGTTTTTGTAAGTTTTCACGCGCAAAATAAATTTTTACATGAGAGTCGTATACCGGGTTTTCGGGCAATGATAACAGAGACCGCAGCGGTGAAACAGGGCAAATACCAAAATGAAGTTCGGTTGCAGAATAGCCAGTAGACTCGTGCGTGACGTTGTTGAGTATTTTG
Organism: Tachinus rufipes; assembly: GCA_963932245.1. Lineage (NCBI taxonomy): Eukaryota > Metazoa > Arthropoda > Insecta > Coleoptera > Staphylinidae > Tachinus > Tachinus rufipes. The sequence goes on along the minus strand of OZ010747.1, from coordinate 46,753,460 downwards.
ACAAAAAATGGAATCTCTTTAACCCATTCTTTTTGGTTATTGGACGAATAGGTTCGAAAAAGTCTTCCAAGTTCCCGCATTACCCGTTTTGCAGGATTGCCTTGAGGGTGTCGGACGAATACACCGGGGAAACAAAATAATCTTTTAAAAATTGTTTCCAACATTTTGACGTGAATTGCGTTCCATGATCTGTCAGGATACGAGCAGGTATGGCAATTTCGGAAAAATAGTGTTTTTTTAATCTATTTACTATAGCTGAAGCTCTTTTTAATGGGTAGAGGGCTACTAACTTAGTGAAAACATCAATGGTCACAAAGAGATAAGCTACTCCTCCAATTGAACGAGGAAGGGGACCATAGATGTCTGCTGCAACGAGGTCATTTGGAGCCTCAGGTATTATGGGCTCAAAAATAGGCTTTGGTAGACGAGATACTTTGTTGCGTTAGCATACGTCGCAATTTTTCAACACGTTTTTAATTGTTCGAAACATAGCGGGCCACCATAAATCTCGTCGTATTGCGCACCATGTTTTTTTTTTATAAATGCCAAAATGAGCATAGTATTCATGGTATAGTTTTATAAACTCGCCGACAAGTGTTTCAGAAATACAAAGTAGCAGTGGTGTTTCGTTATCGTGACGTAAATACAACAAGTTATCATGAAACAGAAAACGAGAAGCTAGCTCAAGTAGGCAATTATTTATTATTTTGGCTAGCCGAGGATCTGCCAATTGGGCTTTAGGGAGTTTGGCTAGTAAAGATTTAGCACAAATATCTGCAACGCAAGTCATTACACGGAACGTGCGGTTTAATGGAGTATGTAAACGAATAGGGAGGTTTCTAGATAGTACATCCGCGATCAGACCAGACCAAATGCCTACATTACAGACAATTACTAAAAAGTGGAGAAACAACTAAAATCGGGTCCCGCAAGGAAACGAAATAAAAATGACTCTGACAATCCTTCAAACTAACCTAGGTAGGGCTGTGCTCGCACACGACGTCGCCTACGCTACTGCCTCAGAAGTGGACGCCGATATTATAATAGCTAGCGAACCGAATAAAAGGCTGGCAAACAAACCGGGCTGGATAATAGATAAGAGGCAAAATGTGGCTGTGTTCTTCAAAAACAAAAGAACAAAAATAAAGAAAGTGGAAAGGAAGAAAGGATTCCTGGTTATACAAATGGAAAAATTTACTGTCTACTGCTGCTACCTATCTCCAAATACAACATTTGATGACTACAAAACAGACGTTGAATCGATTATGCAAGAAGTCCGAAAAGCTCGAGAAAAATGTATCGTACTCGGTGACATCAACGCGAAAGCGCATGAATGGGGTTCCCCAGTGGCGGACAAAAGAGGCGCATATTTCGGTGACTGGCTCGCAACATTGGACATGATCGTGCACAATAATGGGGATTGCCCGAATTTTGTCAGGAGAAACTCCAGATCCTTCATAGACGTGACCTGCTCAACACAATTGGTGGGAAAACGCATTAAGAACTGGGAAGTTCTGGATAAGGAAAGAGCAACGGAGCACAGCTACATATATTTCCAAATAAACAACCAGGTAGAGCACAAAGGAGGGTTCAAAATAAGAAAAGAGCACGACTGGGAAGCCTTTAAAGAACTAATCTCATGGAGGACTGAAGGTAACGCGAAAGAAAAGGTGACGCTCCAAACGTATACCTCTCTAATGAAGGAAGCTTTCGAAGGTAGTCTAGGTGTAAGCGAAGTCAGGTCAAAAAGCCTACCATACTGGTGGAACAAACGCATAGCCGACAAAAGAACAGAATGCCTGAAATCTAGAAGGTTATTTACGAGACTGAGAGCAGGGCGAACGTACAGCGAGCACGAGGCTAATAAAATTAAATCCGTCTATAAGGCACTCAAAAAAGAACTCCGCAAAGAGATCGAGTCGGAGAAAAGGAAGCAATGGAAATAGTTATGTGACGAGCTAAACCAAGATTTATGGGGTAACGCCTATAAAATTAGTTTGAAAAAAATGGGTCGCCTTGTACCGTATGAACTAGCAACTGAGGAAAAAGTAAAGGTAGTGGAAGAACTTTTCCCCCAGAGGCCTTATCAACACCAACCGGTAGAGATAGTGGAAGAACTGACTCTATTTAACGAGGAAGAACTGACCCGAGTGCTCAATTCGTTGAAACTGGGCAAAGCCCCTGGACCTGACTATATTCCTTCAGAAGTTCTGAAAGAAGTCGGCAAGGTAGCAAGCAACTGGTTTCTGAACATGCTAAATCAACTGTTACAGAAGCAAAGTTTCCCTGCGGAATGGAAAATTGCAAAACTGATATTGATTCCGAAAGGCACTTCTACTCCGGAGAACCTAAAACTTAGACCAATCTGTCTTCTAAATACCATCGGCAAGCTCTATGAGCTGATGATAAGAAACAGACTCGAGGAAGAAGTTGAAAAAGGAGGAGGTCTTTCCGAACACCAATACGGTTTCCGAAAAGGCAGATCTACCCTACATGCCGTGAAAAAAGTAATCGAGTTTACGGAAGAAAGTCAGGAGAAATGGGCAGCACTAGTTACCCTCGATATTAAAAACGCTTTTAATACTTTCTCCTGGGATAAGGTCAGGCAGGAAGTGAACAGAAGGGGCATTTCGCAGTACTTGCAAAACATCGTCGCAAGCTACCTAAGCGAGCGAAAACTACAAATTGACAAAGACACGGTAATTGATATAACGACAGGGGTCCCCCAGGGGTCGGTCCTAGGACCACTACTTTGGAACCTGGTCTACGACGGCATCCTTAGGAAAAAATGGCCAGCCGGGGTAATGGCGATTACCTTTGCAGATGACTTTGCTTTCGTCATAGTAGCCAAGAACAACTACGAACTGATGAGCAAAACAAATGACGTCATAGACATGGTGGATATATGGCTAACCGAACACCTCCTAGAACCAGCCCCGGAGAAAACAGAAGAGGTAATATTGAAGGGTCCCCGCAAGAGAAGTCTTAGAAGCGCGGTTACCTTCAAATACAGAGACACCACCATACAAAACAGGAGATCTATAAAATACCTAGGTATAATTATTGACGATGATTTCACGTTCTCCGAACATATAAAGATGACGGTGGAGAAGACCGAAAAACGAGCGGCAAACCTGGCTCGAATGATGCCAAACATTGGCGGACCGTCGAGCTGCAAGAGGCAATTGTTGAACTCCGTCGTCGAGTCAACAATTTTATATGGTGCACCAATATGGTACAGAGCGATGAAAGTGAAAGCAAACAAACAGAGACTCATCAGTGTACAGAGGAAGACGCTATTGCGGGTCGCAAGCGCATATAAGACAGTCTCGGCGGAGGCCCTGCAAGTTGTAACCGGATCAATTCCGATTGACCTGCTGGCAGAGGAAAGGCGAAGGTTGCATGAGAGAGAGGGTGCAGTAGCACAACAGGCAAAACTTGCGGAAAGGGAGGTAACCATCAACCGATGGCAACACAGATGGGACAACACGGTAAGAGTAGCGCAGTGGACCAGACGGCTCATACAAAACCTAGAAAAGTGGCTAAAGTGCAGCTTTAGAAAGACGGACTATTTTCTGACCCAAGCTTGGACAGGGCATGGCTCATATAGGACCTATACCAGAAGAATTGGTAAAGACGAAAGCGACAGGTGTATGTACTGCAACGCAGTGGATGATGCGGAACATACGCTATTTGAATGCTGTAGGTGGGAAGCGGAAAGGACCGAAATGGAGCTATGGTTTGGGAAAAGTCTCAATGCCGACAATATTGTGGAAGCCATGATGGAAAACAACGATCACTTCGAGCACGCCAGAAAATCGATAGGCAAAATAATGAAGAAGAAAGAGGAGGAAAAAAGAAAGTCGAGATAGAAGACAGACCGGAAACGTTTTGACGGCATACCTACACGGTGATTCCAAAACTTTCTTTGAAGAGGTGTTTTAGTGCGTATCCGTGCCTGCACACCCCGCACGGGACTCGCACACTACTGGATGGGGGAAGAACTTCATCCAGTGTCCTTAAAGGATTTCACCTGACAAAAAAAAAAAAAAAAAAATAAAGATAGTACATCCGCAATAAGATTGTTTTTTTCCCGGAACGTAATGGATAGTAAACTCATACTCCTGCAACGCAAGCACCCATCTTGCTATGCGGGAAGAAAGCAATCTACATCTGTTCAGATACACAAGAGCACGATGATCGGTGTACACATCAAACGGTCGGCCCTAAGAGAAAAACCCGCCATCTGCGGAGCGCGGCAACTACACTGAGGAGTTCTTTTTCAGGTACAGAATAGCGCGTTTCACGATCTAGCAATAATTTGCTAAAATAGCTAACTACTTGTCGTGTTCCATTAACCACTTGATACAGAACTGCTCCAATTCCGACATCTCTGGCGTCGCATTGCACGACGTACGGAGTGTCAGAACGGAGGTGATGTAATAATACCTCATTGGCTAAGGTGTTTTTTAATAAAAGAAACGCGTCAGCTTGAGCTTGCCTCCAAGACCACTTACAGTTTTTTCGGAGTAACTGAGTAAGCGGAGCTGCTAATGAAAAAAAAATGTTCAATAAATTCGCGGTCAAAATTGGCGAGTCCTAAAAATGCTTGAACTTGGGTCGTGTTTTTAGGTGTAGAAAAATCGTAGAGAGCTTGAACCCTGTCTGGGTTGGGACTGATGCCACCTGGAGTTAACACATAACCCAGAAAATTCATCTGTTTACAAAAGAATTGGCATTTTTCTAACTTTAATGTAAGGCCGGCATCACGTAACCGCGATAAGACCGCATCAATATGACCAAGGTATTCTTCAAACGTGTTAGAAGTTATGAGCAAATCATCGACATAAGCATGAACAAATTGCTCAAAGGCAGGGCCTAATACCCTATCCATACACTTGGTAAAACTTGGACAAACATAGTCTCACGGACCCGTCCCGTTTAACCACGGTCATAAGCGGGCTAGAAAGTGGAGTATCAGATCGTTGGATAATCCCATTTTTTCTATTTCGCGTTGTACTGCTACCCGGTGTGCTATAGGGATAGGGTACTGTTTGACTACAAAAGGTTGCGTGTCAAGTAAATGTATCTCATGTTCATACCAATCTGTTAGACCAGGTTTGTCTCTAAAAATGTCTCTATGACTTTTAAGAAGGATTTCAAATTTTGTTTTTTCTATTTCTGATAATGGAAGATCGTTGATAAATTGGTAAGAAAAACAGTTTTTTTCAATGCATGGCGGCAAAATATCTGGTTGGGTGTTTATACTGCAAATACGCAGTGCGGCTGATGTTGGCGGTTTAAAATCGTGGACTAGTGCAATTGTGGGTATGGAGATTACAGTATTTTCATAGGACAATTCAATTCGCAGCTCATGTATAATAACAGTAATCATAAAAGCGGATATGAAATCAGAACCTAATATTATAGGATAACATGTACTACTAAAAATTCAAAATCTCCTTGAAATTGTTTTAGAGAAAAAGGTAGAAGTACTTGGTGACTGACTTTTCCTGGTCTGGAGCGGTAAGCACCGGTAATTTGAATTCGATGAACTAGAAACAAAGGCAGTCCTGGTAACACTGATTTGATCTGTTCAAAAGTGGTAGTATTTAGACAAGTTATGTCACTACCAGTGTCTACCAATGCTGGAAATTCAAACTCGGCTATTTTAACAAGAACAATAGGAGTACAGTTGTTGGGCGAACAATGGATAAAATCACAGTCATCTTTTAATAAAGACTCCATTGGGTTTTGATTTATAAAATTGTCAATCCTTTGTAAGCTACCCACTTTCGGATCTAATAAGTGGGTTTCAACTCGTTTTCCGAATGAAAATTTAGTGGAGTTTCAGCTACAACACTTTGTTGTTCTGTGACTGCTAGATAACCTGTTTCGGATTGGGGTTCTAGTTGATCTAGCGTTATTTGTGCTATTTTTGGATTTCCTTTGTTTTAGTTTCCGTACCTAAACTGTTGGTTGGTTGCGGGTGGAAAAGAGTGCAACGGGTTATGGCCGTTTCGCTGACTATTGTGCGCTGAATGCATAGGTTGGTAATGTTTTTTTCTAGTTATAAACTCTGCGGCCCGTAATCGCAAAATAGCTTCCGATAAGGAGTTTGCACCTATAAGGCAAGATGCTACATTTGGTGCAAAATGGCGTGCAAGAATTTGCATCATTTGATAGTCGTCGTACTTTGGATGAAGAAACTGAGATTGCGCATACAGTTTTAGAAAATATACCGTAAATGATCCTTCGGAAGGATGGTATTGTCCCGTTTCAATTAAAGCACGTGCTTCTAACTGTTTATCTAATCCCCAAAATTGTTCTAGAAAAAGTTGTTTAAAGTCTTCAAACGTATGACACATATCAATAATTACAGAATACCAAATATTTACGTCTTTAATAAATAAAGTATGCCCCCATAGCCTAAAATGTTCAAAATTTAAATTACAAGTGGCAACCATGCGTTCAAGTGTTTTTAAAAAAGTAATAGGATGCGGCAGTTTGCCATCAAAACTTGTCTGTCTCTTAAATGGATTTACTATTCTTTCATTTGACATTTGATTTGAATTTAGATATACCGGCGGCAATCTATGGTTTTCAAAATAGGGTGTATATTCAAAATTACATTGTGGTGGTATTGCTGACGGCTGATACATAGGTGCATAGTTGTTTAAATTTGAAGGTATTGCTGAATGTTGATACATAGGTGGATACATAGTTGGATACATAGGTGGATAATCATTTACAATTGGTGGTATATACTTAAAATTATCTTTACTATCACCTTCAACTTGCATTGGCAGTTGATTAGTATAAAAATGGGGTCTCAAATTTGTATCGTACTGCTGCCTGTGTAAATCTTGTCTGTCATAATTAGTTGGTTGATTTACATCTGTTGGTCGATGTTCTTTAAAACCTGCATGTGTCGAGCCCCTTTGATCCTCAGTATCTACATGTGTTGATTTGTGACCCCATTGATTACCATTGTTAGCATTTCTATTTACTACCGCGCCTAATTGAAAATTACGGCTTATATTTATGTTTGGTAAAGGGCTACTAACACAAAAATCAGTAGTTTGTTTATTGTTAAACACCATTGGATCAACAGTTTTCAAGACATGCAAGTTCATTTGTTCCATCGATTCGTCCAAGTCGTCTAATGTTTTATTCATTTTATCAACGTAATTTACACCAGACAGTTTTAAATTTGGACTTTTAATGAAATTTTTATGTTTTGGTATTGCTCCTGATGCAGTATCTATTGCTAATTGACTCGACAACTGATTGTTTGGTTAAAAAAAAATTACATTTTTATTTGATAAATTTGAATTATTTTTTGCTGATGGCAAAGAAAAATTAAATCCTGTTGATTTAACACTATTGTTATGATGCAACTCTTTAATTATATTTGCATCAGGTGGCACATGTAATTGTTGAAGACAGTTGACTACCGAAAAATTAATTTTATTGTTATCATGCAAATAATTAAGCTTATCTGTTTCCGGTTGATATCCTGCTGCTTCCTCTCCGAACTCCGGTTCCTTTTCTTGACTTCTAGGACTAAAATATTCCCTGTTGTCTGGGTTTTCCATTTGAAGATCCTTATCCATCTTTCTATCTCGGAGATTGTAAAATTTTCTTTTCGGAGGTGACCGTTCAAGAACCATTTTTTCCATGTATTAACTGCCGGCTTATTCCCAGTTTGATAATAAGCCCTGGGTGCCCGTTGGACGCCAAGTTGTGACAAAGCGGCTGACTGCCACGTGTTTTGTCGGGGGTGGAATGTTGTAATTGCCGGGAAGTTGCTTCACGATAAATGGTAACTTCTAATTGTACGGTTGATAGGTTTTTATTTTATAAATATCTAAGGGCAGACGCATCTACTTGAATTAAGTTGAGTATGTTCGCCAGTACGCCACTTAGCTATTAGCAAATACAAGTCAGGCTCTTGCAGTCTCTTCATCCCAGCAGACCGGGCTGCGAAACCTCTACGTCACAGTCACGAGATCGCGGAGCGTAGCGAGACGGCACGATAATAAATAAGCCGAAGAGACGCGTGCCGCGGCAGTAGCGGCGCGGCTAGGATACATTCCGTTATAACTTTAATTAGTCTAATCTCGGTAATTAATTATTTTGAACGGTCATCATGACGCGTGCAATCTATATAAAAAAATATTTAAATGCAGTATTCAGAATTAAAATTTGACCTTGGGTAAGAGCTGTGCTAAACAATTGCTGCGAATTAATGAAATACTCAATTAGTTAGTTAATACCCTTCAATTATTGTTCGCGTTTGTCATAGAAATTTGTTATAATATAATTGATGGTTGTGACCTCTACTACGTGTTAATTTATGTTAATGAACTAATAAAACTATTTTTTTTATCACAAACTTATTCTTACGAATACATTACTAGTTTCGGCTTTACTAAAGTCTCCTACAGATGAAATAAGTTACATGAGTTAAAAAGCATTTAACTCATATAACTTTTTGTCACAAATTTATTCTTACGAATACATTACTAGTTTCGGCTTTACTAAAGCCTTTTACAGATTCGATAAAAAACGTAGTAAATTGTTTTACTATTTCATAGAAATTTGTGTTTTTTTCTTACCGATCTAACGGTATATTTATAATTGACCTAGATCTCATAATAAGGGAGATAATGTCATTTATGTGAGAGTACATTAAATTTGTTGCTAGGTTTTTTAAAAATTTGTTTCCAACTTAGCAGCAGTATAATAATAACAAATAAATGAATCAATATTGATATTGCTTTTAGATTAAAAATTTTGCATGCTTGTATAATACAGAAAAAGAACATGCCACTTTTAACTAAATTAAAAAGCATATAATTAGTTTAAATTTTGTACTTTTGTATCAATAAAATACTTTAAGTTCAAAATCAAAATTTAAATATTATTATTACTACCATTTGAATGAATACTATGCCGTTTCACAATCATTTGCTTTCAGTTATTTGACCCTAAATTTTTTATATTTATTTACGATCTTTTTTTTGTAATCAGCCGCACCACAGTCAACGACTTCGAGATATATTTAAAATTTTACAAGCAAATGTGTGTATTGAATTGAATTCAGAGTGTTCCAATAACATTAAGAATTTTTTTATATTTTCAATTTATTTGCTGAATTCCAATTGTCTAGTATAAATACTTACTGTACTGGAAAATTTTATAGCCCAAATATGCAGTTTTTTTTATAAAAACATTTATATTTTACTTTTTTAATCCGTGTCATTACTAAGCAACTAGATACTTGGCTAATTATATAAACATGCTTATATTAATATTTCCTACTGTTGCAAATCAGTAAAAAATATTAAGCAATAAAATAAATATTTTCAATCAAATCTAATAAAATTTTTGTATGATTTTACATATAATTAAACTTGTAATATAATTATTAAAATATAAACATAATTATTAAATAATTATATTAACAAGTTTAATTATATCATGTATCTGACTTTATGGAATTTATTATTTTATGTAAAATAATTTCTATATTTTGTAATTTTATTACAACAATTTTAGTTCACTTATATATCAGCGTCTATAACTTCTAACCTCTCCAACATAGTTTTTAAATAAAATTAATAGCAGCAATGGCCTATGTAGTATTCCGTTTAATTTCTATATGAATTTTATATTTAGCTGATATTTTTATGAGGTTAAGAACACGTTAGAAATTTGTAAACATTAAAAAGAGAAACATCTTCGAAATGCGATAGATGCATTCACGCACCAATCGCACGCATGCAAAGCAGTGATCGAATGCTAGCTTCATGTAGTTTATATAAAGATAAATTGTTACAAAAATAATTAACGATGTTGTCTTTAGTGAATAGGAATACTGAACATTATTGTTAAGAAAATCGTTACGAGTTTCACCATAACGATGTTGTTACTGAACAATATCTTTAACTAGAAAAGTTACAGAATAGGCCTGAATATAATGTTTTTGTTGTTATTTGTAATAACCACACAATTAAAGAAAAAGTACCCGACTCTGAAATTGTCGCTACATTATTTGATTTGAACCTGTTTTTTTCATATATTTATTAGTATAATTTGAATATTTATTAATGTGTATATTACTTTGATTGCATTTTCTTTTCATGGGATAGATAAAATGTTTATTCAAATTTGTACCCATATAGTCCCTTCAAATTAGACATTTTTCAAAGAAATTTTACCAACAGCTTAGCGATCTGTATAGTTAGGTGTATTTGGACTGTCTTAAGACTATTTTCACCTAGCACACGCATGAAAAAGGGTGGTTTTGGAGTAATAAACATAAATATTTCAATGTTTGCGTTTTTTAATGTTTTTTTGTATTTTTAGAGAAAACTATGCATTCCAACTTTACTATTGCTCGCTTGCTTTAAAACCATTGTATCAAAAATTTTGACATTCCGTAATTGAGAATAAAAATACAACTGATAATGCTACTGTGCGGGAGAAGTTTAAAGAATGGGAAGTGTCGACCTCCGAGTACAATGGCAAACCTACTAGCAGAAATAGTTCCCAACTGAAGACATTGTGGAAAATTTTGAAACAAAAGTAAGATGCGACAGGTAATATGCAAATATTGAATTAAATGAATATAGATTAATAATAAACTTAAAATTATTACTTATTATGATTTATTACAGTTGAACTTAATTAAATTAATTTTTACAATAAACTGTTATATTAATAATATAATTTTAAATTTTACAAACATTTAACACTATAACTATGGCAGTGCAAGTGGACTTAAATTGTGTATATACTAGTCATTGATAACAAGTCGCATGGGTTTATACATTGTTTCCGAGGACAAGTATATATGTATTGATTTTTGAAACATTTTTTTATGTTACTAACGCAATGTTTTGGTAATGTGTTAAATACAATAGGAAACGAAAATTATCAACTTCGGAGAGGCATCAGGCACTATTGTCAGGAGGAGGCATGAAGATTAATTTGAAAACAATATCTGCAATGCACCAAATAAATGTAAGTTTATTTAATTGTATTGCCTATTTATCAAAAGATTCAGATAATGCGCTAACATAAAATGCTTTAAGACCATCTCAAGTGCTAATAAAAAGCTTTATAAAATTTGTATTAAAATTGCCTATATGAAAATGCAAAATGCCAATTTGTAAATTCAAAGGTCCAATTTGAAAATGCAAAGGGCCTTCAGCATTAAAAACACAAACACATAAAGAATGACTGGCAAAAAAATAGAAAATTATTGTAACAGAAAGAATATATAAAATATATGTACATGTGATAATATTTTATTTAATAAAAATAAGTATTTAAAAATGCTGTTGTATAAATTGTTGTCTAAATGCTAACTCAATGTTATCGTTTGCATGTTTGAAATATTTTCATGTTAATTTCTATATTAGTCATCATTAATATCTTGAACAATAAATTTTAATTTGATTTTGTATAATACAGCACCTATAATTGCTATAGAGGGTCCAGTTTTGTGGTTAAAACTTTTTGTAAGCATGGGAATATCCTTTTCCATACTCCAAAAACACGTTCGACTACATTTCATGTACGAGTCTATGCGTTATTACATTTTCCTTTTTGCGCATTGCTTACAACAAAATGTGTAGTTAATGTAAGTACTATTTTACAACATTGGATATAAAGTTTCCGGTACCAAAACCACGATCACCTAGTAAAATGCCGATGACTTGGTTTTGTTCAAATCGTATTCGCACAGAACTTTGGTTAAAAATAAATCTATCGTGATGTAATCCAGGACGTCTTACCACAATGTCTAAGATTTCCATTGATGAACCAGCAACAACTTTAAAACATTTAACAAAAAATATTCTTACTTGTTGCGGAAAACGTCTGCAGCGTCCACTTGTACTTACTTATTTTAATATGAGTACAGTCAACACAGCCTGAAAGTTATCAAATACAGTTGAACATCTCTTTATTATGTTACCATTGAATATATATAATATAGAACGCTCATTCCCATGTATAATACTTATTTATCCAAGGACAAATATGCAGTAAGCACCATGATAAGACCAAACGCAACGTAAGATGAAGTATTTCCAACAGCGTTAATAGCATTAAACATTTTAATAAAAATTATAATTTAATTGTCTTTGATAGAAAAATAGATGCAACAAAGAAAAGAGAACTGTCACTATTACATATATTGGAAGTATTAAATTCAACAATTATGACCAATGTAATTATACTGTGATGCCCATATATAAATACACCAAACGTAAACACATTTATATATAAACAAAATTTGCAGATTTGCAAGATGCTTCATAACAATAAAAGTATGAAACATGTTACTTACTTAGATACTAGCACGATATTAATGAATCATTTTAAAAATAACGTAATCCAATTCAACCCCGCGGCTAAGAGGGTATTATTGTATGAAATAGGCAAAATAATACAAAATAGAAATAGTAGATTTGTTCAAGACATTCAATGCTCTAACAAATGCAGTCCTCTACAAAACATGCAAGATATATTTAATATTTCGTCAGAAAATTAACATGGTCAAAATTACATCTCAGAAATAAATACTACTATTAGCCAAACACAGTCTGTGAATCAAGTTTCAAAATAATTATTAAATGCGTGGCTAGATGATGATATAATTAATGATGCCAAACAATTAGAAAATTTATTTTGGCTAGCGCATTCATTAAAAGACAATGAATTAATTAAATCATATACATATAAAAAAATGCAACACAATATTAAATTAACAACTTTAAAAAAACATAATTATTCCAATAAAATTAATAAATTGGTGAACAAAACTAAAGATACTTGGAAGCTAGTTAAAGAACTTATTAATCATAAGAATAAATCTGAATCATATAGTATGTTAAAAATTCGCTTCGCTCGTTCGTGCTGTTAAAAGCGGCGGGCTGCTAAAATCTATTTTTGGCCGTTGATGTACAGGGTGAGTAGGGAGGAACGGACCAAACTCCAGGAGTGTATTCTAAACGTGAAAATAATGAAAAAAACTAAAATGTTGTTATCCGATTTTCATTTGTTTTCAAGTTATAGCGTAATTAAAAATGTTTATCTAGTATACCACAAAAGGTTTTCAGGGCGTTGGATTAGTTGCGGTGGTCCTACTAGTTCGTCTCCAATATCTTCAGACCTTTTAGCACTAAATTATTGTTTATGGAGCTAGTTCAAAGACAAAAAGTACAAAGTAAAAGCGGACACTTAGAATGCACTAATTTAACGCATTAGAAATGTTGCAGCCGATCTCAAACAAAGACATAACTCAATCAAGAAAGCAACTGGCGCTCTTTGTCGACGATACAGAAAATATTTATGGGTAAATAAAGGTATTTTTGAACATCTATTATAAAAAGGTTATGATTACCAAAACGTTATGTAAAAGTTTTATTTACTTTTAATTACGCTAAAAAAACAAATGAAAATTGAATAACAACATTTTAGTTTTTTTACATTATTTTTACATGTACAATACACTCCTGGAGTTTGGTCCGTTTCTTCCCACTCACTCCAGTGGCGGTTTCAGAGGGGGGTAATTGGGTAATTACCCCCGCCCCCATAAGAATGTTTTGTTTATCAATTTTTATTGTTACAAAATTACAGATATTCCACATTCTAAACAAATAACATAACCGGTAAATTTTTCCAACGCTTTAAAACGTTAGAAAAGTCCTTTTCTCTGTTGTTTGTTTGTTGTACTTACAAAATAAAATATATATTTATCTTTTTTTTTTTAATTACCCCTTTTAGACTAATTGGCTGGAAACGCCCTTGACTCACCCTATACTATTTATTTGACTGGCAATATATGCCTAGCATAAAATAATCTAATCAGCTGTTAACGGTATGCATTTCTAATATCTGCTAAATCACCTAATACTTTTATCCAATAACCCCCTTAACTAAAATAAAAATTAAATATAAATAGGTACCTACTTCCATTACTTTTCGACTTGAAAAAGTCTACTTCTTAGATTTTACTACTTACTTATAAGGTTTTTTTAAAGAAAACACCGATTTTAAACCTCTTGATAAAGCCCGATATACCATTTCTTATATAGATAACCTTTTTTCTTGTGATCTGTAATGATAGTTGTTATAATAAGAAAACTTTCAGATTTGGTAAAAAAATTAATTAGAATGATCTTTATTTATCAACAAATAAAATTACATTTTTTTACAAACTTGTAAATAATGCTATTAATTTAGCAAATCCAACAGTTCGTATAAAAGTTAAAAATAAGAAAACTTCCTGATGTAAGGTATAAAAAAATCTTGTAAAACCAAAAGAAATTTACATAAAACTTTAAAGTATTTTCCCAACTGCATTCTTCAAAACTACTATAAAACATATTGTAAAATTTATAATAGCGTTATTAAAGAAGCTAAAAAACTTAATTTTGAATCTGAAATAAGTGCTTCACACAATATAATTAAATCATCCTGGAACATTTTCAAAAATGAAACTAATAAAAACAAATCACAATCAATACATTATGAGTTATTAATAAATGATCAATTAATAACAAACTCTCAAGTAATTGCCACAATTTTTAATAATTATTTTATAAGTAAACCTACTGCTGTTTTAAAAAACTCTAACAATAATGAGAATTGTACACTTAATTCGTTTTATGATAAATCTTTGTTTCTATATCCAGTTGATAAGCATGAAATAAAACATAATATTTTATCTTTTAAAAACTCTAACTCGTGTGGTCTCGATGAAATTTCGGCAAAAATCTATAAATGTGGCATTGATTTTCTAGTCCAGCCAATCACACATATAATAAATTATTATTTCTCAATTCAGAATTTTCCAGATTAATTAAAAATTGGCAAGATTACTCCTCTTTTTAAGAAAAAAGATAAACGTGTTTTTAATAATTATAGACCTATTTCTATATTAAATACTTTATCAAAATTTTTTGAAAGATCTTTAAAATCTAGAACTCTTAGTTTTTTTGAGTCTTGTAATCTTTTTAATGAATCACAACATGGCTATAGAACTAAACGATCTACGTCTACAGCAATAAATAATATCTTAACAAATATTTATAGTAATCTTAATAATAAATATCATACAGCTAGTATAAATTATGATATGTCGATGGCGTTTGACTTAGTTGATCATACTTTATTACTAAACAAATTAGAAAGATATGGTATTCGGGGACCTGCTTTAAAACTAATAGAGTCATATTTAACTAACAGAAGACAGTTGGTTGAGATAAAACATACTGCAGCTAATGGAGAAGAAAGTTTTTCAAGATCAAGTGAACTTTTAGTAAAAACTGGTGTGCCCCAAGGGTCTATATTAGGACCAATTTTATTTATTATTTATATTAACAACTTACCTTTATCAATTTCTTATCCGTTACATATATGTGATAATAATAATATTATTTCTTTCAACGGACAAAAAATTAATTTTAGTAACAGTTGCAAGTTGTTAGGTATTGTAATTGATTTTAAGCTTAGCTGGAATGATCATTTTGATTAAACAAATAACAAATTAAGTAAAGCTACTTTTGTTATTTGTAGAGTCAAAAATATATGTAATTCGGGCACTTTAAGATCTGTGTATTTTGCATATTTTGAGTCTATTTTAAGATATGGATTACTGTATTGGGGAAACAGCATCTACTTGAAAGATATATTTATCCTGCAGAAAAAAATAGTTCGTTGTATGTTTAATCTTAATTACAATGATTCAGTTAGATCATATTTTAAATCAAAGAAAATAACGACTGTTATTAATTAATTTATTTATGTAAGTGTTTTTTGTTTTGTTTTTCAAAACAAAAATAAGTTTAATATTGGTTCAAACATCCACGAACATAACACTAGAGATAGTAGTATGTTTATAAGACCTGTTAAGTCTTATAACAATAATCATTTTAAATCGTACCTTACTAATTCAATTAAAATGTACAACAACTTAGCATCGAATATTAAAGTAATTGAGAATATCAAAGATTTTAAAGCTAAGTTAAAAGAATTTTTAACTAATCATGTTTTTTATAGTAAGGAAGAATTTTACGCAAGTTAATTTACTCTTTTTATTAATTGGTTGTTATATATTATATTTATGTGATTTTATTGTATTTTATTTTAATGTATGTTTTATTTTAGCGTATTTTATATTATTGACTATTTTTAGTAAAGCTTTGTATTTCTATAAGAAATTTATGAAAATAAAGCACTTTATCTATCTATCTATCTATCTGAAGAGTTATTACTAAAATGTTGACAAAAATTGACATAGTGTGACAGCGCTTTTTTGGAACCTAAAAATTACAAGTTTTGAAATCGCAAAAACATATTGCGCAACTTCCTGCATCAAACTAGTGATGTATATGTATTAATTTTATAAGTCTCGTGTGATTACGTTTTATTGTGAAATTCCTGATTTTCATATGTGTGTCATTTTGAACAGGCGATATTCTAAGCTCCAAAATTTTAGGAATCTCATTTTTTGATCCCTCAAAAATAGAACAAAATCTAAGAGATCGACTTTTTTAAATTGGTCGACAAGTAATGGAATTACCCAAATACATTTGCAATATTATGCTTATAGGTGGATGTAGTTATAAAAGTTAAAGTACTTTTTAAGAAGCATACTTACAACGTTTGCTATTTTGTATTAAAAAATTAGCTGACTTAGCTGTTATATTACGATATTACAATATTACATTGTAAAGCGTCTAAATTTTATTTAAAAAAATAGTTTTATTTAATATTATTTTCGAAAACTACAAATGTGTTGACATTTAAATAAAATTGATGTTAATTTATGGCAAAGTAAATAAATGTACTAGACTAATAACCACGGTCAGTTTCCTTAACAACAAGCGCTGCCATATATTTACCAATAAATGAGTATTAAAAGTTTTATCTCTCTATTTTCGTCTATCATCTAAAGTTTTTAGAATATTGCGGTATTTTTAAGAACCACCTCACTCACATATTTTTAGTTAAAATTTTCAAAAATAAGAAATATATTACAAACTGTATAGATAAATATAAACATAATATTTTATACTCTTTTCTGTATTTGAAATATTTCTTATCTTCCACCGTATTAGACAAAAAGTTAATTATAATATATAATATATATATAACAAATAATTGAGGAGCATTCACGTAAAAGTTAGTCCATTTATAATATTTTGGATTTTACATTGTAACTTGGTTAAAAATATTGTTTAAATTTTTGATTAAAACAAAATAATATTTCTACAGTTAAAATAAGGTCCAATATAACAACATTTTTGAGTTTGTTCACAAAAACGTTATTAAAACATTTAGATGCCATTAATAAAATTAACTTATTGAAAATATCGAAAAATGGACATAACTTATCTATAGAAACTGGAGTTTTTCCAGAAAGTTTAAAAACATCAATGATTAAACCATTACATAAAAAAATAATAAAAATGATTACCACAATTACAGACCAATCAGTATATTACCAGTTTTTTCAAAAAAATTTGAAAACATATTTAACGCTCGTCTAATAATTTTTTTAACTACAAATAACATACTCAGTGATAACCAACATGGTTTTAGAAAAAACAAAGCTACAAATTCTGCTTTAAATCAAGTTTTAGAAATGTTAACAAATGGAAAAGACTCTAATAGATTTTGTCTGACAATTATGGTAGATCTTAAAAAAACGTTTGATTGCTTTTCACACAAAATTTTATTGGATAAGTTACACAAATATGAGATTAGAGGCAAAGCACAAAATTGGATCAAATCTTATTTATCAAACAGAAGTCAGTTTGTAAATTTTAATAATAACAAATCCAAAACAGTACAAGTCACATCATGTGTCCCGCAAGGGTCCATTCTAGGGCCAATTTTATATATTATCTTTTCAAACGATCTCTTGCACTCTAATGATTTGGGTAACTTAGTAGGATATGCCGATGACACAACAATAGTCATGCAGTCCGATGATTTTAATTCTCTTCTGGCAAATTCAAATTTAATTTTCATTAAAATAATAAAATGGTTTGATAATAACCAGTTAATGCTTAAACGAAGATAAAACAAACAACAAACACGGAATCAGAATATTTTAACAATAAATTTGGGTAATAGTATTTTGTCTTTGTCTAACAATGCACGTTTGTTATGAATCTACATTGACAAATCATTAAAATGGGATGCACATATAGACTATCTAGCAAATATATTAAATTCGGTTCCTGCAGCAATACGAATTGCTTCTAAAAAATGTAGCGGTGGTGCTTTACGATCCTTATATTTCAGCCATTTCAACTCTCGATTGAAATATGGGATTTTGCACTGGGGACAATGCCGAAAAGAATTTCTCAGTCGCATATTTGTTATTCAGAAGCGAGCAGTTAGAATTATTACCGGATTAGGATTTAGGGATTCGTGCAAAGAAGTATTTGCAGAATTAGCATTACTTGTATAATTTATACATTTACGAAATTTGTATTTTTGTATATAAAAATTTACAGAATTTTCAAAAACACGTGTTTTAATCATTATAATAGTAGAAATCGTGAGTTATTAACTGTGCCTTTGCACAATAAAGAAGCCTATAAACAAGGAGTTAGATATAATTGCGTTAAAATATTTAATCATATTCCACATATAGTAAAAAATTGTAGTATCCAATTTAAAAATAAACTGAAATTATTATAAAGAGCAAAGTCATATTATTCAACAGATGAGTTTTTTGCAGATGAATTCTTGTAGTGTTCTTACTATGTTTTGTTTTATTTGACTGTTATTTGTTATGTGACTTGTATTACATTATCAAATAAATACACATTATTATTATTATTATTATTATTATTATATTAACTTAATGCGATACATTTTTTAACCTGCGCCTCGACCTGTGCCCATTCTTCTAGTTTTATTGCAATTCATTTATTCATAACGATTTATAAAATAATACCAAATAGTTGTTATATAATATAATGTAATATATTTATGAAATAACCTTATAAAATAATAACAACCAATATAACACAGAATTTTCCAGCAAAACAATTCAGGTTATGTATATGTAGTAAAAATAGCTTTGGTTTTAACAAAAACTAATGCTATTAAAAGTATTCTTATGCAAGCATGCTGCAGATCATGAGATGTCGAAGCACTCGTAACCAATCGAGTATTTACGATGCCTGGCGGGCCTTTTCATTGTAAATATCAAACTTAACACATAATAGTTTTTATGTACACAAGGTTCCCCACGTACACTGCGCGTTCACCCCCAGCTTATTATTAATAAATATAATAAAACGTTTTTGATCTAAGATTATAATCCAACCATAATTTTTTTTAAATAAACAATTTAATTGATTATTATTTTTGCAAATACTACTAATAGTGCTGAGAAGGGAACTAGTAGTTATTTCAATTAAAATCATACTTTTTATTTATTAAAATGTTGCAATTTATTAAAAGATTTCATTGTATTTATTTTATTCAAGTAAATAGTTATCTAGCGTCTCATTAACTTTACATAAAATGCCTAGATATGTTTTTAGAGATGTGTATATTCACACGCTATTCAAGTCTACAGACGTATGCCGCTCTATTACTACTAGATTAGTATGGAATGGCGCCACCAGAAGTTGCATCCAAATTTGCGCTGCATAGCCGTTCATATAAATGAGGTTTCTAAAGGGTTTTCCAATATGAAGTTTTATTTTGAATAGCAGGTTATTTGGGCAGCTGTCAATTTTGAAGCTATTATCTTTTGACATTTTCAATTAAAAACTACGTCATTATTAAAAATGGAACTATACACGCTTCAACAACGCATTGAAATGATTAAAATACACTACAAAAATGGTGAAAATTTTTCAGTCACAGTTTGCAAAACTAAAGCATTTTTTGGTCGTCGTAAAGCACCTTCTCGGCCGGCAATAGTAAACCTGGTGGAAAAATTTGAACTGTTGAGACAAGTTTGTGACGTGAAGAATCGAAACCGTGTGCATCGCTCAAGAACACATAAGAATATTGCTGATGTAGTCTGTAGTGTTGAAGAAAACCCAGGTTTGTCGATTCCTCGTCGATCTTTGAAATTAGACATTTTACAAACGACATTACACCGTATTTTGCATAAAGACTTAAGTTTTAAGGCTTTTAAAGTTTAGTTAACACAAGAACTCAAGCCGGTCGATCACTATAAACGTCGTATCTTTGCTGATTGGTTCCTTTAAATGCATCAAAATGATCCGGAATCTAATCGAAAAACTATCTTCAGTGATTTCACCTCAAAAGCTACGTTAATAAGCAGAATTGTCGCATTTGGGGCTCAGAAAACTCAAGAATGATTGTTGAAAAGTTTTTGCATCCTCAACGTGTCACTGTTTGGTGATGTTTTGGGCTGGCGGTGTGATTAGACTCTACTTTTTTTTTTTAAATGAGGCTGATGCAAATGTTACGGTGATTGGATGACGCTACCGAGCTATGATTAATGATTTTTATGGCCAGATTTGGAACATATTGATGTGGACAACGTTTAATTTCAGCAAAACGGCGTGCTACGTGCTACACGAACAACAAAACAATTGCAATTTTGCAAAAAAAAAATTCTGACCGTGTTATTTCTCAAAGAGGTGATCACAATTCGCCACAGAAATTTTGTGACTTAACACCTTTAGACTTTTTTCTTTAGGGCCACGTGAAAGATAAGGTCTATGCCAATGCTTCACAATCGATTCAAAACCTTAAAAATGGAATTCGTGTTTTCGAGGACTTACAGCCGCAAATGTTCAAATTGGTCATAGGAAATTTTATGAAAAGAATGTAGTACTGCAACCGTAACCCTAGCGGCCATTTGACTAATATCGTTTTCAAATGTTAATGGCATACCTTCCTCTTATTGGAAAACCTTTTATAATGCCAACATCATGTATGTTTAATTGAGCCCTATACAGTTAAAATAACTAAATAACTTTGTTATTTTTCTACCAATCTTGATTGATTCAAAATCTATTTAAATGACAAGTGCATCTATGTTGTTAATTATATATTATATATAATATGTCGTTGTTCATTATTTTTTCTATTATTCAAGTTTTACATCCGTATCTCATTTCACTCCATACAAAATTACAATTGTTATTTGCAGATTAATATCTAACTTGCTACTCCAAATCTTTCTCTTCCTTTTAAACGATTTTTACTATTCCCATGCTTATTCTTATTTCTTTTTTGCTTTTCTAGTTTTCTGTAATTTTAGTACTAAGGTACTTTTTCACTTGCTCAAATTTATCTCCTTTAACTTACTTCATTTTATCTTCTTGTTTTAAGTATCCTTATAATTTTTGTTTTGTTTTTGTTTATACTTAGTTCATCTTTTGTTTTTGTGTGCTCTCTGCAAACACGATCATATCATTGGCAAATTGAATAAATTCTATTCTTCTTCATCCTATGCAACAAAGAAGTGTCCTTTATCTTTTTTTTAGTACTTCGCTACTATCTTTTTGGCATACATATTAAACAACGTTGGTGATAATCAACTGCTCTGTCTCAGCCTTTTTCTAATTTAAACCAGGTGCCTAATATAACCAATGTGAAAACACCATCAAAGTCTACCAACAAAACTAGATTGACTAAAAATCAATCAAAAAATAAATAAGTTCACCATTTGATAGTTCTTGAAATTTCTGATCCGGAGATATATAACATGTTT
Source organism: Tachinus rufipes (assembly GCA_963932245.1). Classification (NCBI taxonomy): domain Eukaryota; kingdom Metazoa; phylum Arthropoda; class Insecta; order Coleoptera; family Staphylinidae; genus Tachinus; species Tachinus rufipes. The sequence goes on along the minus strand of OZ010747.1, from coordinate 46,731,715 downwards.
AGTAAAAAAAAATTGTGCTTGATGGCTTAACAAACTTAATTAGACCTAATTAGCAAACTGTCACTTTAAGATTGCTATTTTGTTTGTAAAAATATACCTTATAACAAATAAAAACAATCTACAAAAAAAAATCTGACCACCGATTGTGTATGTACTACGGCTAATTGAAATTGATTAAAAAAATCAAAAATTAATTAGTCCGTAACCGTGCGTCGGAGAAAACTAACAATTACACCAAAAGACAGCAAATTAAAATCCGCGTTTAGTGATATATACCATGTCTTTTTTGAATCAAATAATTATATAATTAAAAAAATCTAATTAATTGCAATTATGGTGTTAGCACACTAAAATCATGATAGGATACAGATACGTAAAACAACTTCTAAAAATAAAATGCTTCTGACCATCGATGGTGTACATACTAACTGAAAATTGATTAAAAAAATTTATCAATAATTAATTAATTTATAACCAAAACAACTTCCAACAAAAAATTGCTTCTGACCACCGATTTTAAACAAGTTATGACGTACTAACACTTTTTGTTGGTGGAGGGTGTGTGACTTTTAAAATTGTTTTAACGTGGTGAAAAGTAGAAGAGTAATGTTTAGATCCACTTTCCATCATAAAACTCTTCTGACCACCGATTTTATACAAGTTATGACGTACCAACACTTTGTGCAAGTTTTTGTTGGTGAGAGGTGTGCGACTTTTAAAATTGTTTTAACGTGGTAAAAAGTAGGGGAGTGATGTCTAGATTTACTTTCCACTATAAAGCTCGTCTGAACACCGATTTTAAAAAGTTATGACGTATCAACACTTTGTGCGACTTTTTGTTGGTGGGGGTGTGGTACTTTTAAAATTGTTTTAAAGTGGTGGAAAGTAGGGGAGTGGTGTCTAGATTCTCTTTTCATCAAAAAACTTTTAGTAATTGTTGATTTTATTTTATTTTAAGAATAGAAAAGAAATCAGGAGCAGCTCATTACACTGACAGAAAAAATCTTGCTGGCTATGTTAATAAAGTAATTGAAAATTAATAAAACAACCAATAATGCTACTGTGCAGGAGAAGTTTAAATAATGAGAAGTATTGACCTCCGAGTACAATGGCCAACTTACTAGCAGAAATAGTTCCCAATGGTTATTACAAACATTCAACCGTAAAACATTTTAACTAGCAATATGGAAATAATGAATTAAATTAATATAAATTAATAAAAAAACTAGTATGTGATTTAAGGTTTTGTAAATGTAACAGTGTAATGGGTAATTGGGTAATTGTGTAATGGTGTAAAGCTAAAAATTAAAATAAAAGTGGCAATACTTTTTACATGATGCTTGTGTGATAAAAGGTATTGGAAATTGTATAAATGTATGCGATTTAAGGTTATGTAATTGTAATTGTGAAATAGTGTAAGGGTAAAAAAAAATTAATGTGAGAGAGGTACTACTTAATACATGATGTAATCTCGATGCGTGTAATAAAGGGTATTTAAAACTGTAAAAAATAATTTATATTTTGTAAAATTGTTGGGACAATGTCGGGTCCTATATCAAAACCAAAAAAATTGATGTATACATATAGATTTTGAGTTGGTACATAAAATTTATAGCATCAGAAAAACCCTTGTTTTGTTGTATGCGCAATAGGTGAGATAGTTTTTGAGATTTCTGTCACGTGTGGTTCAATACAGGAATCTTAATATAAAAAAAGTAAATTTTGACATCTATAGAATTTTATATTTTCCATATTTATTTTATAAAATCGTTTTATTTTATTCATACTATTTAGGTTGATGATTTTATTTATATATTTATTTTATTTATATACCATACATGTTTCAATAAATTATTATCATTTTCAATGTATTATATAATATTTCAAACTGATTATTAATATTTAAATAATTGTTTTTTCCCGCTACCCTGATATCCGTTTTTTAAATATTTTTCCGCTAACTTGATTATCCTGTATATGAATAAATATTAGAACAGAAAAACTCTTGTTTTTATTGATGTAAGTATCTTCAGAAAAACCCTTGTTTTATTTGATGTCCAATAGTTAAGACAGTTTTTAGGATTTCTGTCAAGTATGTTTTATTTAAGAAATCTTAATATAATCAATATTGGAGCAAAAAAACCATTGTTTTATTTGATGCGCAATAGTTAACACAGTTTTTGAGGTTTTTGTCAAGTGTTTTCCAATACAGGAATCTTTATATATAACAAAAAATTAAATTTTAATATCCATACTATTACCCAGTAAAGGAATCAATATCTGAACAGAGAAATTCTTTTTTCCTTTTATGCGGAATAGTTGAGACAGTCTTTGGGATTTCTGTCAAGTGTATTCCAATACATAAATTTTTATATACAAAAAAAATTAATTTTGATATCCATACTATTACCCAGTATAAGAATCAATATTAGAAATGAAAAACTTTTGTTTCATTTGATGCGCAATAGTTGAGACAGTTTTTAAGATTTCTGTCAAGTATGTTTTATAATATAAGAACTAATATAAAAAACCATAAATTTTGATATCTATACTATTACCAAGTATAGGAATCAATATTGGGACAAAGAAACCCTTGTTTTCTCAGATGACTGAGACAGTTTTTCGAATTTCTGTTAAGTGTTTTCCAATACAGGGTTGAGTACCGAAAGTTTGTTGGAGATTAAAAAAAATAAAGGTTGGATTTAAATAGTTTTGACGGTACAGTGGTTAAGGTAAAGGTAATATACACTAAAAGACGTGTCCAGTTGATTATGGTATCAATAGTTGAGACGGTATTCAGATTTTATGTCAATTGTTTTCCAATACACATATGAATAGTGTTTTTCCCTGTCCCTGCGGGGCTAGTTTGTTTGAGGTAAGCAGAAGCAATGAAAGCGTTTCTAAATAATTGATCAGTACCTGAAGTTTGTTGGGGAGTGTTTTTAAATTATTTTACATTATCTGTAAGTTTGTTGAAGTATTTTCCAGTAACTGAAAGTTTGTTGGTGAGTGTTTCTATTTTTGAGTAGCAATAGATAGTGTTTTTTGCCTGTTCCTATGGAGCGTATATGAATAGTGTTTCAGTTTTTTTGGAGGGTTTGTTTGTTTAGAGTTAAAAAAACTAAAGACGTGTTTTTAAATATTTGTCAAGTACCTGAAGGGGAGTAGTAAAATTTTATGGAGAAATATTTTCTAATTTTTGGTTGCAAACATCTGGCTTTTTGCTTAACCCTGTGGGACTGGCTGAAGAATGTGATAGCATTTTTGCCTGTCCCTGCGGGGCTAATTTATTGGGAAGGAAGCCGCACATCAATAGTATCTACCCTATTTTATCTGAAAGTGCTTTCCAATTGTTTTATAACACCTGAAAGTTTGTCGTAGAGTATTTTCCAATTATTTTATAACACCGGAAAATTTGTCGGGGAGTGTATTTCCAATTATTTTATAATGCAGTAAAGTTTGTCGGGGAGTGTTTTTTAATTATTTTATAACTCCAAAAAGTTTATCAGGGAGTGTTTCTCCAATTATTTTATAATACCGGAAAGTTTGTCGGAGAGCGTTTCCGCACATGAATAGTGTTTTTCGACTGTCCCTGCGGGGCTGGTTTGTTGGGAAGAAAGGCGCATGTGAAAAGTGTTTTTTGTATGTCCTTGCGGGGCTAGTTTGTCGGGGGGGGGAGGTCGCATGTTGATTGTTGTTTCGACTGTCCCTGAGGGGCTAGTTTATTAAGGGGGGTGTCACATGTAGATAGTGTTTTTTGAGGGATATTTTTAAACTTTAAGCAGCAAACCTTAAAGTAATAAAAGTTTGTATTAAAAATTATTTTTACATGTTATTGTGATGCTAGACTTCAATTTAGTTCATTTATGTCAAATTTAAAAAAATATTCTTTTCAGCAATTTTTTGCGACTATAGTAATATAGTAATATATATATATATTACTATAGTCGCAAAAACTGTTGAAAAAAATAAAATATTTTTATAACGGGTCTAATTGACTCGCAGGACCAACTTATTATACATCGTTGAAAAGCTCTTGATAAACCCGATCTAACAAAAAATAAATATTGACAAAAGTTGAATCGTTTAAAGATGGCAGCCAATAATGTCAATTTTTGTTTTTACCCTAAAAAACGGGATTAACATTTTTTGAAAAATATCTTAAATTTTTAATCTAATTATTCTAAAAGTAATAAGACTTACCCGAAGTCTCTCTACCAACCAATGTCAAGTTATAAATTGTTTAGTGCAAAAAGTTGATAATTTGCCGAAAATTTTTATCGGCAATTTAGGGGTGCATTTTTTACCTCTGCCGATTTTAATGAAAATTATATTTCTGACTAATTTGGGTATCAGAAACACAAATCTGGTATTTAAAAATCTGTAAAAAAAATTCTTCTTGTTTTTTTGGAAAAAAAAATTTGTCATTTTTGAAAATTCATGGGTTGTAAGCAAAAATTAAAAAACCCATACAACAATCTCTTAAAAACTCTTTTTCTTTCGATGGAAACTATGCGCAGCCTTCTACGTTAAACTCCTGGGTACTTCTATTCTTTCGCGTAAGACCATTTTTGGGCAAAAATCGCGTTTTTTCAAAGGTTGACGTACCGTCACTAGTTTGTTTTGATATATATCAAAAAAATGTAAGAATAAGAATTTGTAGAAAATAATTAAATCTTTCATATAGGACTAAGCACAATTTGCTTAGCTGGGTTAATCAGCAGCGCACTCTTAAAAACGCTTGTTTTTGCTCTACTTTGGTACGCCACTGCTTGAAAACCAAAACATCATTCAAAACGCAAGGCCTATTGCACTTTCATATCCTTTTGCTATCAAAATGTCTTCTAACGTTTTTGGCTCAGATGACTGCTAGTGGTTCATCGGTTGACCCTTGATTTTCACTTTTGTAAAAATTCAATTTTTAACTTTAAGATTAAAAAAAAATTGTGGCGCCAAAAAAAATTGGGGGTTAGATATAAGAAAGAGCTTGTCAGGAGGAATTTTTTGGTTTATATCTCACCCTCCTAGGATCAAATTTACTCAAGCTATTACAAATCTACGTTTTTTGGGAAAAAAATTCTCACGCCGCTACTGGTTTTTTGAAAAACCCGCGGTTAGTCTCAAATTACAGTTTAATAGTTGTTAAATTTAAAAATATATATGTCCTATCTCGTCCGTTTTTAGAAAATGGTAGAAAATGGCCTCAAACATGGGTAATTTTGGAGGTACCTGGGGCGAGTTTTAAGAAAAGTTTAATGGTAGTTTTAAAAAAAACAATTTTATAGCAAGGTGTAAGGACAGTCAAGAAATCCAAAAAAAAATATTGAAAAAATATTTGTTTACAACATAGCAATAATTAAAAAATGTGCTTTTGGTAAAAAAACAGCGCTTGCAAAAATTGCAGGGGTTGTATTTTTAAAAGGGTAAGTTTAAAAAAATTATACTAGGCGTAAAAAGTAGAGAGAAAACTGAAAAAAAATTCAAAACTAAATTATTTGCATAAATAAATTCGGCATGTTATATGGACTTTTGGAAAAAAAATTTAGAGCGATATTTCCACGAATAAAAAAGTTACAGCCGTTTAAAGAATAAAAAATGGATAAATTTTTTTTTCAAGCCGAATCGCGTACAAATTTCAGATAGATCGGTTGAAAATTGACAATGTTGAGAGATATTAATTGACAGTTGGACGTTTTTTTGGTAAAAAGGGTAGAAACCTTTAAAATAAGGGAAAAATTTGGTAGACGCTTGGCCTAAAGGCCTTGCCTGATCCCGATTTAAAATTTGAAATAGTAATAGAGTCCCGTAATAAACTTAAAATTATTACAGTTGAACTTTTAATTTTTATAATAAACTGTTAACTTTTATATTAATATTTGAGGTTAAGGTATTTTAATAAAATTTATATATACTTTATTGTGCTGATTTTAATTTTAATTTTTATGAAGACCGGTTTCGGCTGTTAGGCCGTTATCAGTTTTTTCTTTTCACAGGTGTTGTTGTGTGTTGCGGGTGGTGTTAATTTGTTTCTTAATAAAAATAAAAATTAAAGTATATATAAATTTTATTTAAATACCCTAACCTCAAATATTTTAAACTGTGCAACAATCAGAAACAAATCCTACTGTTATATTAATAATATGATTTTAGATTTTACGAACATTTAACACTTTAACTATGGCAGTGCAAGTGGCTTTAAATTGTGTACATTAGTAGTCCTTGTTAACAAGTCGCATGGCTTTATACATTGTTTCCGAGGACAAGTGTATATGTATAGACTTTTGAGACATTTTTTATGTTACATTAGTAATGCGTGTATATTTATAATATCTACACAAATCTAACGCAACGTAAAAAATGTTTTTGTTAATGTGTTAAATACAATAGAAAACGTAAATTATCAACTTTGGAGAAGCATCAAGCACTATTGTTAGGAGAAGGCATAAAAATTCATTTTAAAACAATATCTGCAATCATTCGATAGATAATTAAATTCTGCATTAGAAACATGTTTCTTGTGCATTTATAGATTATACAATTAATTAACTAACTAAAACTAATATTTAGCAATAATTATCATTTTAACAAGTTATTTAAGCTCATGCATCAAATGTAATGACATAGTTAGAACTTAACTTTTTTTTTTTTGGCTAGGCGGTAAAATCTTCTATAAGACTGACAAGTTCCTTCATTTCCTCAGGTTGATTAAGATAGTATAAAGTTAGTATTAAACCCTATATGCTGCGGAGAGATGATGGGTTGACCTGATCCCTGTTAGTATTATTAGAGTACGACTACTTGATTCACCGTGCGTTTATGTGTGGCTCGGCAAGTCGGGTCAAATCAGAGTTCGGACAAAACGCAAGATTATCGAAGTAACGGCAAAAGTTTCGATGTGTTGGCGCAGAAGAGGCATCCCTAGGTCCGCCTAAGTTTTCCTGTTACGACAGTACCATAGAGCACTGAGAAGAGAGGTTTCAGACTAAAAAAGAGTGGTCTTTTTCGACGTCGAAAAAAACTTCAATACGGTTTAGCAGAAGGGCCTTCTTTTTAAAGGGATAAATTCCCTCTGCGTTATGTGAGGCTGAATGCTTCATATCTAAACCGCAGAACACTGGCAGTCAGAATTTCTGATCATATATCTACTTCTCGACCAACAAAAATGCATCCACAGCTAATTGAAAATAGATTTAAAAAAAACCCGTAATTACTCGCTTACTTTGAGCAGCAGAAAAACAATGTTTATCCCATTCGAGATAGATAATTAAATTTAATTTTTCTGCGACGCAAAGTAAGCAAGTAATTACGGACTAATTGTTAGTTTTAATCTATTTTCAATTTACTTTTGGTGGTCAAAACAATTTTTTTTCACAGATTGTTGGTACTCAACTAAATGTTTTTACCAAAAAAAAGTTTTCTGAAAACGACCGTTTTATAATTATTGCTAATTAATTTTTCTAATTATGCAATTAATTGCAACAATTAAAAATTGTTACTTGTTATACATCATTGGATAGGATATTCTTTAGGCTACCCAATGGTGTAAATACAGTTAGTCTGCCTGCGATGCAAAACGCACTGTAACCGAGCCAACGTTTATGGTTGTAGTTATGGGCAACTTCACAGCGGTTCATCTATTTACAAAAATATTTAATCAGATCAAAAACAAAATTATAATTACAACTTTGGAAAAACATTTAATTGTTAATTGCTTTAGCAAGTTAGGATTAGAATAAAATATTTATTAATATGTTATTTTAATATACATATAAAATGGTAAGTTTTTTAACTTATAATTTGTAATATTTAATATTTATTATACAAATTGTTATTTTCTTAGTATATGTATAAGTTTTATTAAAAATCGTTTGTTTAGTTTATAATATAACTTATCAACACACTTTTATCCTGCTTTTTTGTCATTTTTGTTTCTTTTTTTAACATTTTTTAATGCTTATTATAAGCGCTTACTTCAGAAAAATAAATGACTTTTATCCGCACTCTAATAATATGTGTATACTTATATATTTTTTATTCGGTCTTCGGGGAGAAATACATTGATTATACCTACATTTTACAGGCTCATTTTGCTCAATTTTTTTTTCCTGTGAAATGTTTTCTATATTTAAAGCAGATATCATTTATCTCGAGGTTAACCTTTTAATCCAGACAGAGCGTGTGAACCGAGTTAAAATAAATTTATTTTCCTTTAAATATTTTTATATTGTGTGAAATAATTTCATTAATTTCATTAATTACATAATTTTGTATTAATGTCGATATACATAGAATTAATACATTTATAATTTATATATTTTTGTTGTGATATCAGTTTAATTATTTAAATAAAATAGGTTATATTTTTTCTTTGCCAACTTTATTAAATGCTATATCCTATACATTTCGGTCACCAAGGCATTATAAGCAACAGCTTAACTAAATAATTATAAAACAAAGTGCTATTTTTATTTATATATAAGTATTTGGGAAAACTAAATAAGGAAAAGTTGTGATGTAAGCGGATGATCAATTTCTTGTTAAATAAATAAAATAAATAAGAATACGTTATTTATAAGGCTGAAATCAAAATTGAATACTTTATACTATTTATTTTTTTAATTTATTTTAGTGCTGTTTATAAACGTGTGGCTAGTGGTTAAATTATGATGAGCAACTGCCAATTATCCTGGTTATTGATACACTGGTTGTCGCATCTTAAAAACCCTCTGACAACCGCGAAGAATAAATGCATTAAACATCTACAGTTGTCAGTTTAATTTAATTTTGTTAATTTTATAAAAGTTTCTTAGTGCGTTTGATACCCCGCACCGGACGCAGCTTGGTCGGGTCAAACTAAAAATTAGAATCTCTTTTTTGAGAGTAATTTATAAGTTATAAAGTTATATCATATTCAATACCAAATATTCAATATGTTTATTTACAATATTTGTACCATTTAATATAAATTAACTTGCATTATTAAATCTCACTTAAAGCTAAGTAAACTATAAAAATGATTTGTTTTGAGAAAATTATTTACTCAAGGTTAAGAACATTATATTGTATCCTATATTCTTTACTTCTTACTTCAAAATATTTCAAATGGTCGACCATTCAAGTATCTAAATACTTCGTACATTGAACAATACTGTTGGTTATGTAAATATCTATCTATAATGTTGTATTGTAGTTGTTATTACGTTATAATTAATTTAAATAAAAATCGAGATAGTTGCTTAAAATCAAACTAATTCATTTTATTTAGTATAGCATATATTTAAATTTGAAACTACCTTATTTTACACACAAAAAAAACTTATTTATGCTGATTGAAATTTAATTAACTCTTATATTAAAATATTATTGAATATGTTTGTATGTGCGATTTGTAAGATGCTAATTATTTCTGAAAAACTTGATCCTGCATTTTTATTTACTAAATATAATAAAATTGTTTGACGCCATACTAGCTCCGGCTACCGTATACGCAGTAGCGCTTTGCTTCTACCTATTGGTCGACCAATAAAATAAAAAATTCTAGAACCGTCAATGGCTCCTGGCAGCGAAGCTAGGCTATTAAAGAGCTTATTTTAACGCGTCGGTAAGCGTTGACAAGCAACATACTGTTTAATGACGCGCTGTGAGATAAGTTCGATATCGTTATTTTACAACAATTGAATTTTACCTTGTTCTGTAATATAGTACAATAGTATATTGTACATATAGAAAATATACGAGTTTGATCGTTGCACGATACTTTTGCGAGTGCTTCGATTAATACAAAATTAACTTTAGGGTACGAAAAAAGCAAAAAACCTTATTGTAAGTTGCAACTAGCAAGCTGCGATAATCGACTAGAGTAAATGTTACCATACATTCAAATGAACCCAAACTTGTTGTGACTTGTCGCAACTTACAACTCGCGCTTATAAGCAGCAAGTACGTCAATACATTATTTTTTGAATATACCATAATTTAATTGATTTATCATTCAACAATCAAATTCATTAACTGAAAATAATATGTATAAGGGTGAAATAAATTAACTACATTATTTTATTATTTATTATAATAATATAATAATAATTTGTAGTAAACTGGCATGCTTATATACATTATATTTCTAAAACCGACAAGCGATGGCGATGAGACGCTGTTGCGGGGTAATGTTACGCAAGGATATTACGGACGTTGTTATACGTCAGTTTGTTGCAAGCGTGTACGCACTCACTGTTGTAATTTATTTCCGTCAATTGCAGCGGTGGATTTAATGGGGTCGAACCTGTAGGCCCCGCAGCCGTGCTAAAATATTTATACTAAATAATAAAATATTCATTAACACGTACAATAATAAATGTTTAGAGATTGAGTCATAAAGAAAATAATATTTTTATCTTCAATTTTTTTAGAAAATTCACCTAATAATCAATTTTCATGAAAATATCTCAAAACAAGAACTTTCCTGTTATACTCAATATTTTTGTCCAGCTCCAAATAAAAACCATGGATACACTGGCTACCTGACTCGCGTTTATAAAGTGAAGCAAAATATTTTACGGCGGCCATTTTGTGAGTGACTTGATAATACTAAATATGTATTAAAAACATTTTATCATTTTAGTTTTTTAAACATTTAAAACATGCATTATATGCTATTAACATTGTAAACTAACTATTAAAATGTTCCGGACATCAATTGGTTAATTGGATCCAAAGTTAAGACCAATAATGCATTTGTGATAAAAAATTAATATTTTATAAACGAGTGTACCAACTTGAACTAAGTTTTAAATCAACATTACTACACGTATTGCTAACGTTTTACTATCATAGTTAAACTTTGTATATACAAGGGTTTTTGCGGTACAATAATTAAAAAAAAATATATTATAGACCTAAAAAGATAAAAGAACTTAATGTGTTCTTTTATCTTTTTAGGTTAAATGGTTAAATAAATAAATACTAAACCTATTATCACTGTTGCTAAAATTAAAAACTAAATTAAAAACTAATATCACAGAACGTAGTATCACAAATGACAACAAAGTTTTAAAAGACGTCGATGCCAGTACCTATACATTAACCTAACCTAATAACACAGATGACACCTAATCTGTAAAATGCTTCAATGCCAGACCCTAAAAGCTAACTAAACCTAATATCACAACTTAACCTATTATTATAGATGACATCGAAGCTGTAAAATGCTTTGATGCCAAACTCTTTTTTTTAGAACGTAGTGAAGTGTTGGTTTTTACAAGTGGCTCTAGAAAATAACTAACGCATGGCACTATCTTTCGGCTTTATTCTCTGCGTAAGTCTTGATGTTAATTTGTCTTAGTCATTGGTCTCTAATGTAGTAATAGTTTAAGGTGGGCTAGTTTTGGCGGAATTTACGCAGTCTCCTGCGGCAACACATGTTGTCTCCGGTTCATCTCTCCCTATACCCTATTTTTTTGCTCTACTTCCTACACTGTCATTTTTCTCTCATTCTTGTGTTATTCAGCCTAGATATTTGCATTGTTCATAAGTATCTTCTTAGTTTTTATATATCTTTGTTAACTTATTCTTTGTCGTATTCTCTTTCTTTCATAAATATTTTGCAGCTCCATTAAGTGCATCCCCTTTGGTAGTCCTACATTTGACAATTTAACTTTTAGTGAGATTCATAAATCTCCATTTGGGATTAGTTTTTCGTGCCCTGTATAAAAACTAATTAAACCTAATATCACAGATTGCACCAAAGTTGTAAACAACTACGATGCTTTAAGCAACTTAACAGCACAAATATCAATAAAAATAGATAAATAAATTATATTTTCCTATGGACTCCTCTCTATTTGATAAAATAGACGTCACGTTGTTAGGGAGCGCAAGTCAATTACGGTGGGAAAGGTAGGCTTGGCATTTCTCCAAAATTTGCTTTACCGTTAAAGAGTTGTGATATGTTAGGCATGCTGGTTGTTTGTCGCCAGTTAGGAGATACAAAAAGGTCAAGTTGATATAACCTATACGCAAGCAATATAGGGCAGGGCGACTTCCTCTCTCATGTTAAGATCTACCTGCAACTTCCATGCCGTCACGGAGAGTTTGATTTCTTTTAATTTGCTCTCAAAGCCGTTCTATACCTTTTGCCAGTTCTCGATAATTTTTGACATAACGTATCCTTTGAGATCATTGAGTTTTACAAAAATGTTGTCCGTAAGTTCTGCGTTAGCCGCTTGACGGGCGGCATAATTGGCCAGGTTCTTGCTTTCAACACCCACATGACCCGGTGTCCAGGCAAAGACAACTATCTGTCCAAACCCGGCAAAGCAAAATATTGAAGCTTGTACGAACTGGACCAGCAGATCGACCGAGTACAAGATGTCACTCATCAAGTCGGAACAAAAGAAGAACGAGCTGTGAGATGACGTGACACAGTTTAGCAGGGCTTCATACAAAGCATATCATTCTGAGGCCTCTTTAAGGAAAGACCATGAATGGGCCGTATCATCTAAAACAACGGCACTTCCCATTGACCGATTTAAAAAAACTTGCTTTTTAAGACGCCGTGGCAAGTTTCTAGTTTGCTCTGGGAAGTCAGATTCAGACAAGATCTAACCCTCACCGGCATCAGCCAGAGTAGAAACTTGCCAGAGCCGACCTCAAATACCACCGGATAATTTACATTAAGACCATACCGACCGCTGCCTTGATTTCTAGTATTTGAATACTTTAGAGTCATTCTTATTTCCACATATAATTTGATAATCAATTTTTTTTTTTTTTTTTTTTTTTTTAAATTGTTATTTATTATAATATATTTATATATTTCATTTTGTTTTCTTCCCACTTGCTGCTCTACACCGTCTCCATATGGATGGCTGTAGAGCTTCGTATTCGGGGCACCATTTTATGTTTCAATTCTTTTTATTTGTTGTTTATGTTGTTTGTATTATCTACTTTATTCATTTCTTTGTTTTAATCTTTTTAATATATAGTGTTCTTTTATTTTTATTTTGAATTTATTATAGCTCTTTATTTTTTTAATACTTTGAGGCAGTTGATTGTACTTGACTAGTCCATTGCCTAGTATTGTTTGTTTTGCCTTTTCTGTTCTTGTTGTGTGTACATGTATATTGCTTCTTCTTCTAGTGTTATGTCCGTGAATTTCTTTGTTGGTTTTTATTTGGAGGTTGGTTTTGATTTCTTTATTTTTAATTTTGTATATTAGTTTGCATTTTTCTATTTGTATTTTTTTGTTTATCTTTGTTTCGTTAATTATTTTATATACTTTTTTTGTTGGTGTTAGTTTTGATAGTTTGTGTATTATTTTTAGAATTTTGTTTCGTTGTCTTTGTATTTTTTGTATGTTTGTTTTTAATGTTTCTCCCCATATGTTTATTAAATAATTAATTTTTGCTAAAAATAGTGAATGGTAGATACTTAATGCAGTTTCTTTTGTTATGCATTCCCTGGCTCTATATACAGCTCGTATTGTTGCTGGGCTTTCTTTTAATATTTTGTTAATATGTGTATCCCAGGTGAGTTTCTCAGTTAATATTTTGTCTGTTTTGTTCTAGTAATTGGTATGTTATTTATTTCAATTTTTATGTTAATATCTTTTGTGTTTTTTTGTCTTATTACCATATAAGTTGTTTTTTCTTCATTTATTGTTTATATGTTTTTGTCGTACCATTTAGTTAGTTTCTTAATGTCTGCTTTTATGTTTCTTTCTATTGCATCTTTATTTTTTTTGTAATATATAATACATGTGTCATTAGCATATGTATATATTTCATCAGTCAAATTTATATTATATATATATCATTTATGTATAATATATATATATATATATATATATATATAGTATTGGTGCCAGCACTCCACCTTGTGATACCCTATATTCTGCTTCCGTTGTTTTACTAAATATGTTGTTTATTTGTGTTCGTTGTGTTCTGCTTTTAATAAATGTTTTTAACAGTTTTAAATTTGTGTTTCTTATTTCTAATAACTCCATTTTTTAATCAATTTGTTTTTGTCGATGGTATCAAAAGCTTTCCTTATGTCTATAAATATTGGTATAACATACTGTTTCTCGTCCAACTTTCCTGCTTTGTGCTTGATTTTTTTTGGAGTGCGTATTGTGTTTTATTTATAATATTATGTTTGTTTATGTGTGTCATTAGTCTGTTATATATTGCCTTTTCTGTAATTTTGCTAAGAACTGATATAAGTGATATTGGTCTATAGTTTTTAGATTTTGATTTTTCTCCTTTTTTGTATATTGGTTTTATAATTTGTTTTTTGAGTATTTGTGGATATTTACATGTTTCTATCATTTTATTTATGAATTTTTTCAATATTGGTGCTACTTCTTTTTTTATGACATTTATCACTTCGTGGGTTATTTGATCTTCTTCTAGCGCGCTTCTTATTTTTAGTTGTTGGATTATATCTTCTATTTCTTCTTCTAATGCTTCGTTAAATAAAGCTTCTTCTTCAGTTCTTGCGGTTGATATTGTTTCATTGTCATCATTTTTTTAAATTTTTTTCCGCCGATTTCTTTCCCACTGTTGCAAAGTAGTTGTTCATCCGCTATTTCAGTTTCATTTGTCTTTTTTGTCCGTGTTCTGTTATAATTTCAGTTATTTTTTGTTTTGTTTTTTCTTTGTTTTATTTAGCATACCATTTATTTCTGCCCATTGTTTAGCTTGGTTTCCGTTTGCATTTTTTATTTTGTTAAAAAAAAAAAAAAAAAATTCTTTCCTTTATTTTGTCTTCTACTTCTTTTTCTTTTGTTTCAGTATTTTTTTAATTATTTCATTTTTTGGATTTCTCATGTATCTCTCTAGTGTTTTGTTTCTATCTTTTATTATTGTTATTATTTCCATGTTTATCCACTCATTGTTTTCTTTTCTTTTTATTTTCATTATTTTTGTGTTTCGATTTATTGTGTTTTGTAATATTGTTGTTAGTGTGTCAAAATTGTTTACTGTTTTATTATCTATGTTTTCAAATTCTTTCTTAATTTTTTCATAGTTTAAATTTCATAGTACTTTTTCATATTTTGTTTTTTCATATATTATATTCCATTCTGTTATTATTGCATTATGGACTTTAATTTTAGTTTTTTTGATATAATCTTTTATGTTTGTTATAACGTGATCTATTATAGTGCCAGGTTTATCTGCGTTGTTTCTCGTCACTCCTTCTTCGTTTATTTTATTTAATATACAATGATCATTTTCTTTTTGTAGTTATTTGTTATATTGTTATTTTCTCTTTATGTTTATATAATATTTTTCTTCATTTGGATATAGCCATGTTTCAGTTATTACAATAATATCAGGTTTGTATAGTACAGGTATTGTTAGTATTTCATCAAATTTGTTTCGAATACTTCTAGCATTATGTAGATATATTTTTATGTTGTCCATTTTGATTACAGTTATTATTTATATATATTTTTGTTTTCTTTTTTTATTGTTCTTTGCTTAATAGTTTCTTGGCACGTTCAATACCATGGATAACTATTGGCTTGTCTTCTTCTGTTTTCCAATTATTATTTGACTAAAATACTCTGGTCGCTTATAGTTTAATCCTTTCTGAATGTACCGGTGAAAAAATAAAATAATTATTAAATTATATGTCGAAATAGAAATGACTTCAAAGTAATTGTTTTTACTAAAATACTGGAAATTAAAGTAGCGGTAGGTATGCTCTTAAGACTCTCCTTCAGCTCCTGCGCTCGGATGCACACCGGCCTACTGACGGTAGGCCTGTTTATTATATATTGTTATTCCATTGAATAAGGTGATCTACAAGTACGCTAAGTGTTGCGATAAATTTATTGCAATAGCATTTCAGTTCCAATATGAGGTTGGTTGTAAAAATATCTGAAATTTATCATATTTTATTTAAAATATTAAACTCTGTACGCAATTGATAAAATAAACAAATTTAACTTAATTACTACGTTTTTAAAAATATAATTAATGTAACGCATAACCTATTGTCAAAGTTTTGACTAAATTTAAATGTCTCGCTTTTTGCTGCATTCGAAACAAGACAAATAACCTATTTAAGGCTGTATAGAAGCGTACCAGTTTTACCTGCGGGGCAGCCGTAAGTGAAAATTTATAAAGATTATATATTATAAGTTAATAAGTAATTCACAATCTTAGAAATAGTGCAAGTTCTGACAGAGATGAAATACCACCACTATTAGTTAAAAGTACATAAAATAATAGACTATTACAATGTCTAATAAATCTATCATTCAACACCGGTATTTTTCTGAGCATACTGAAAACATCCAAGATTGTGCAAATACACAAAATAGTGACAAAAAAGATAAGAGTAATTACCGACCTATAGTACTTCTGGATATATTCTCAAAAGTGTACGAAAAAATCATTACTCTAAAATTGCAAAGTTTTTTTAAAAACTACAACTTAATTAATAAAGCGCAACATAGATTTAAAAAAAACCGTTCTACAGAAACAGCAAGTGTAGAGTTGTTAGAGCACATATCAAAAATGTTTTTTTTAATTTTTTTTTTTAATTATTTATTATATACATATTTACATTTTATTTTATTTTATTATAAAGTGGTTATTCCAGCAGTGCCGCCATCCATCTGTAGAACGATTCGAGGAGCCTGGTGTTGAAAATTTCTTTTTGATGTAATTATTTTTATGTTTGATTGTTTATTAGGTATTCTTTTAGTTTAGTTTTGAATTGTAGTATGTCTTCTATATTTAATATTTCTTTGGGAATTTTATTGTAGTCTTGTATTCCTTTAACAGCTAAACTTCGGTTTTTTGTAGTTGTTCTGTTCAGTTCTATGTTAAGATCATTCTTCTTTCTAGTGTTATAGGTGTGTATTTCTTTTCTTTGTTTTATTTTAAATTCTGATTTGACTTGGCCAAGTTTAATCTTTTGAATAAAGATTATATTTTGCTGTTATAATGTTGATGCGGGTAAGTGTGTTGCAAGTCTCTTCTATGACTTCTCGCGAGTTTTTGACACCGTGGAAGTGCAATTTATCAGTGATAAACTTAATGCACTTGGCATACGAGGAACAGCGTTAAAACTTGTGTAATCATTTCTGACAGACCGTAATCTGTATGTGCAAATCGGACATTGTGCAAGGTTCAACCTTAGGTCCAATACTATTTCTTCTGTTTATTAATGATCTTAGTAAGTTTATTAGCACAGGATACATAATTAACTTTGCCGATGACACCGCAATAGTTTTATCAGCTGACTACCAGGAAGATCTGGTATCTGAAATAAATACGACAAATGTAGCAGTAAGTGATTGGTGTCTTAAAAACAAACTTATTTTAAATAAAGAAAAAACAACTTCTATTCAATTCTATAATCGGAAGCCTCCTGAAAAACAACCTATAGAAAATAATTCAAAGTTTGTCAAATATCTCGGGAGCCTAATTGATGACTAACTGTCATAAGATACGCAAGTTGATTTTGTAACCAGTAAACTAAACAGCGCGTATTATAATAATAATAATAATAATAATAATAATAATAATAATAATAATAATAATAATAATAATAATAATAATAATAATATATTTATTCATGTCAAATATACAATAAGTATTTACAATCGTCATTATACAAAACGTTAAGTCAATTACATACAATATTAAAATTACACAATTTAAACCGAGACAATACAGTTTTTAAAATGGTTAGCATTAATTGATTCAGTTAAAAATTTGTTTACAGAATAATATGCATTAGCTAATAAAAATAATTTAATTGCATGTTTAAAGCTATTTTCTTCAAGTTTGGTTATTATATTTGGAAGTTTATTAAACAATTTTACTCCAACGTAGTTAATAAATTTCAATGATTTAGTCAATCTCACTTGTGGTTGTCTTAAATTGTGGCGTTCTCTTGTGTTATGATTATGTTCAACGTTGGTTTTCATAAATAAAAGTTGGTTACGTTTCACAAATAAAATACATTCATACATAAAAAGAGATGGCACAGTTAAATTTTATATGACAAACCCGCTATAATTCTAATTGCTTTTCTCTGCAACGAAAATATTCTTTTGGAGTCACTGGAATTTCCCCAAACAAGTATGGCGTAGTTTATATGGGAATGTACATTAGCGTAGTACGCTATTTTCAATATTGCTTGAGAAACTATTCCCCTTAAATTTCTCAATGCAAATATGTTTTTTTTCATTTTAATGGCTACTGAATCACAGTGAAGATTCCAATTCAATTTTGAATCTACATGTACGCCAAGAAATTTTGCTGAGTTGTTTCCAGTTATTCCCATAGGTAATGAACGCATTGGAAATTCCATTATAACAGTTTTATTGTTGTTAAGTGCTAATTATATATTATTATATATTATTATATTATGCCATATTAAAACTAAAACGTAATTTTAGCTTTAAATCATTGATTGGCATGTACTACGCACTTCTATATTTGCATATGTCATTCAATGTACTAGTCTGGGGCAGGAGCAACACAAATAGAGTCTTTGTTGCTCAAAAGAGAATCATTTGCTTAATAATTTGTATAAGAAGTACTGAATCTTGCCGTCCAGTATTTACTAAATATAAAATTCTGACTATAATTAATATATATTTATACAAGTGCGGAATATATGTTTTATATGGATCTAATATAAGGACCATTGCACATAGCAGCACCATGTACAAGAAAACAACAAAATATTCACGCCAACTGATATACAACAAACTGCCAGAGTATATCAAAACCTCTAAAAGTATAAAAACGTATATAAATAAACTAAAAGAATTTCTTGTGCAAAATTGCTTTTACACTTTTAATGAGTTTATTACTCACTAATTTTAATATGTTTTTGTAATATCTAAATATATTATATTTTAATTAATTTAAGTATGTATGTGTATATAGTATTAGGTTTGACATCCACATCCGCTTCAAAGTACATAAAAACATTGTAATGTACTTGTAAAAAGTGGCTTAAGTAAAAATAAAAATATTATTATTATTATTGTTATTATTATTATAACATAACCTAACCTTTATAAAGATTAGTTTCAAGCTCTGTAAATTTATCAACGCCGTAGAGAATCGAAATAATATTAGTCGTCTTAAATATATCAACCATACATAAAAACGCAAGACAAGCAAATGGTTGTATAGCAAAAAAAAACAATGATTATGATAAATTTAATACTGCGTACACACTTGCAACAATCTGCCGTACCGCAACACCGTCGCGTAACATCGTCGCGTACCATCACTCCGCAACATAACTGCGTACCGCAACATCGTCTCGTAACATTTTCTTTGATCCGACGGCAGAAAACCGACAAGCGATGGGACGCTGTTGCGAGGTGATGTTGCGCGAGGATGTTACGCGACGGTGTTGCGGTACGGCAGATTGTTGCAAGTGTGTACGCAGTATAACACTTTGCAACTTCTTCTAATAATTACATATTTAGTTAAAATTGCATGCATATCTCGACTATGATTGAAAGCGATTGCCAACTAAATTGTGTTTTAATAATATTACTTTGTTTTGTTTGATCTCAGCTTGATATATATGTTTATAACTATATTTCGCACATATAAATAGGCTGTGTACAATAATATTATTTATTACTTATTATTTAATATACACCATAATCGTTACACTACGATAAAACACCGTTTGTTGTAAAAAATATATAAATATGTATATTATAATAAAAAATAGAATTCTTGGATATGTGGCCAATAATAATAATTATAATAATATACAAAACACTTATTTTTTGTTTAGTATTTCAATTACCAAAAACTAAATACAAAAATATAAAACATGTGTGTGTGTGCAATACAGAAAGTATTATTAATTATAATATTTGCAAGATTCTATACTTTATCGATATATAAGGTGGTTCCTAAGTGGAGGCAAAAAATAAAACTTTAGGTACATTTTGTAACTTCCAACAGAATATCAAAATAACTTTTTTGACTATTTTGCTTCGTTTCCGAGATAATAAAAAATACACATTATTTAGAAAACTATTTTATACGGTATACCAAACACCATCAAATACTATTAAAGATCTTACAAAACTTATTTTTAAAGCAGCAAAACTTATTTGGAATAACAATGATATGTTAGTAAGACAGCCAGATCTTAGAGCAATGCTTATTTTGAAATTGCAATTATTTATTCAATAATAATTAAACACTTTGTATTTTGAAAACAGTTTACTTTAAGGCAAATATGCTTTAAACATTAATAAACCATATTTGGTCTAAAGATTACTTAAAGAAAGTTGTGACCTTACGTTTTGAAACACCTTGTATAAACAGCTATTTTTTATTATAATAATATACTTATTTTGTTTTTGTAAGTACCTTAATAGTTTTGTTTTTATGTTAGTATTTGTATAATAAATAGTTAAACTAACAAGTTTTATTTACATAATTTTATTATAAAATTAATTCTTCAAACATTTAGTTTTTATAATACAAATAAAGTTTTTTAGTTTTTTTTTATTTTATCGTTTTTACTACTACATATTAAATTATATGACTATTATAAATTCTTAAAAAAATTAAATTAAATTTGACATTTTAAAATTATTTTCTAGATTTTTAAAGTTTGCTTGTTTTTAATATCTGCAGTACGTGTTGATGATTTTAAAAATTAGACGACCCAAGTCAAACATATTGTTAATAAATATGTATTTACTTAAAATTTACAACCGAACGAGAGTCTTTCAGTAGTTTCAGTTCGAAGAATATGGCATTGCTACAGAGAGTGTGTATACAAAGCAATTTACAATTTAAATTATTTATTATTTAATAAATTTTTATTTTATTTTATTATTAGTATATTAATGTACTGGAAATTGGCATGTACATATGTAACAAACTTTGTAGATTAGATTTAATTTAAAATTCGTGTTTTTCTACTTTGCATATTTCTCTCAAAAGTTATTTAATAAGTGAAGTAATATACATCGATAGAAATCAATCAATAATCGCACTTCGTAATAAATAATTTGTTTAATACATTTAATAAAATTATAGCTAATTGGTAACAATAATGCAATTACTTTATTGTTATATTATGTAAAGAGTATAAATTACTTGCTTTATTTTGCTATTTTAGAAATATTTATTTTGGTACTTGGTACTATTATAAAAATATCGTTAAAAACGTTAAAAAGTATTCATTTAAAATGATTGAATTATCCGAAAGAAAAGAACCTACTACAAAAAATCTATGTATAGCTTTGTCGTGTTTCCCCTTTTATTGGTGAAGCTTCAATAAAATTAATATATTCCTGTCTTTAAAAGGTCTACCAGACGGTCGTAGATGCATTAATTTATCAATGCGCATTCTTTAAGGTACATGTGTAAGCAAAATAACACATACACAAAATGCACATCGCGTTAATTTTTCAAAATATTCTTGTAAACATTAACGCGCGTAGTCCAGCATTCACTTAGCGTTATTGTCAGAAGTGCATCAATTTTGCACTTTTAAAATACATAATATATTCTAATCTATCTTCTAATATAAGATAATTGTGCCGGACATCAGGCTCCAGCCATCATCTAATAATTTTACGTTTGAATACTTTTACGTCGTAACAGCCATTTTACACTGATGTCCAGAGATGACGAATTAGAAACTTGTGCAACAACGACTAAACTCTTGAAATGCGCGTATCCGTATGTGTATGAACGTTGAATAATAATGAATTAAATCATCTAAAGTATTGGCTCGTATCGGGCCAAAACTAACTAAGGTGGCGACTTCCAAGTCAAAGCCTAAACAGGCTAACGCTCAGTCTAAGTCAAAGCCTGCAAAAACGGCAGCCCAGTTTAGGCTGTCGCCACCTGAGGTGCAGGTTTCTAGCGATCTTGCGCCTACAGACCTCAATATTGACGTGTCGTTAAAGTGATGAATGTGGAAGTTCTTCTCGCACCACCTACTTTGACAGATGAAATAATGCCAGTTAGTGGGAGTTCTACTCCCCTAGATGATAACTCAGAAGTTAAACAAAACAACGCTAAAAAACAAAGAGTTAAAATTACGCTCGCAAAATAACTCTAAAAATGGTTTCAACCATTATTCAATGGCACTGCAACAGATATAATTCACACTACAAATCCTTTAAGTTATTATTAGCCAAAAATTTGCCTATCTGCGTTTCCTTGCAGGAAACAAAACTTAAGGTTAAAAGTTCTGTTAATCTTTGTGGTTATACTATTTATAGAAAAGATCGTGCAAATGTTGATTGTGCTAAGGGTGGAACGGCTTTATTGGTTTGTGATACGGTTTTCAGTAAAGAACTTTGTGTCTCTACAGCATTAGAAGCAGTAGCCATTCAACTACATCTCCCTTTCTCACTGACCATTTGCTCAATTTATATTCCGCCAAATGTCAGTTTAGACATTTGTTTGATTGATCAATTACTTGAACAACTTCCGTCCCCATTCTTGCTAATGCTCATAACACTATGTGGGGCTCATGTCAAACTGATGTGCGAGGTTGTAACTTGGCCAATCTTTTTTCAAAAACGAATTTAGTTATCTTAAATAAAGGTAACAATACCTACTTTTCTGTGGCCAATAGATCATTCTCGACTATTGACCTTACTATTTATTCTTCAAGTATCGCAGCATTGCTGGATTGGGAAGTCTGAAAATATCTTTATGATAGTGACCATTTTCCAATATTTATTTGCGTGCTCGGTCATAAAATTAATGAAAATGGAAAATAAAAGATGCCAATTGAAATATGTTTGTTCAAGTGTTTGATTACGATGACAGTATCCAAATCACTATTGACAAAAATGTTAAAACTTATACCGATTTCATCATACATGCAGCACATGAAAGTATTCCGTTATCTTCCGGAAAACCTTGCAGAAAGTCCGTTCCTTGGTGGAATTTTGAATGTGAGCAAGCTAAACTAAACAAACGCCGTTGTTTTTTTTGAAGGTTTAACTACTCTCCAACAGAAGAGAATTTATTACTTTATTTGCAGCACAAAGTGGTTGCTCAAAGAACATGCAGAAAAGCTAAAAGAGAATCATAGTCAGAATATGTTACATCTATTAATTTGAGAACCCCCGTCGGGAAGATGTGGAAAAAAATTTTGGCCTATTAGCTATTAGTGGGTTATTGTCGGGTGATCAAATTATTACCAATCTTCTTGACATCTTGAATATTTTGGCCAATGTTTATTTTGACGCTTCTATCGATAATAATTACAATGAAAATTTCCGAGGTATTAAAATTAACATGGAGAAAAACGTTCTGTCATTTATCTCTGATGAAGATGAATAATATAACGCACCGTTTAGTGTTTAGAAATTTGACTCGGCATTATCTGAAGCACACAATACTGCTCCAGGTGTCGATTCAATACGCAATGCTATGCTTAAGCATTTAAGTCGCTCTGCCAAACTTCAACTGTTGCTACTCTATAACCGCATATGATCAGCAGGGTATTGCCTTGAGTCATAAAAACTTGCTATCATAGTACCAGTACTTAAACCTAGTAAAGAAAAAAACTTTCGACTAACTATAGACCTATCTCCTTAACTAGCTGCTTATGTAAGTTACTAGAAAAACAGATCAATAAGCGTTTTACTTGATTATTAGATTCCAAAGTTTAATTGCTGACATACAATGTGATTCCAGGTTTCAACGTTCTACAACTGATCACCTAGTTCGGTTGGATACAGCAATTAAAAATGCTTTTGCACAGAACCAACATCCTGTCGGTGTATTCTTTGACATTGCAAATGCACACAACATGATGTGGCAGTACAATGTTCTACAATCGCTTTATTCGTGGGGTATTTGCGGAAGCATGGCATTGTTTATACAAAGCTATTTAACTTCTCGTTCATTTAAAATACGTGTAAGTGACAGCATCTTGAACATACTTCAGCAACAGAATTGTATTCTTCAAGGGTCTATTTTAAGCGTAAGCATCCGATAAGCGGAAGTATGTATGTTGATAACGTGGGTATTCATTGTGCCTCGTAAAACATTAGAACGTCAACTTCAGTTAACACTCAACCACGTTTTGAACTGAGCTAATAACAATAGATTCTCTTTTTCTACTAATAAATCGTTGCTTATCTATTTTTGTAGAAAGCAAATCCTAAATTGGAACACAATGCTACTCTTGCATTGCGTTTTGGTGAGTTCAAAATTAGATTATGGTTCCATAATCTATGTTTCCGCTGCCCCATCCATATTACGTATTGTTGGTCCTGCGCACTATACAGGAATTTGTTTAGCAACTAGCGCGTTTTGCACTAGCCCTATTGCTAGTATTTTGTGTAAGGCAGCTAAACCATTACTCTGTCTTTGGTGTAAAATCTTGACTGTTAGGTACGCCGCTAAATTAAAAGCTAAACGCTTGCATCCGACGTTTTCTGGCGTGTACAATAATGGTTTCAACGGTCACAAATACTGGTTGCCGTAAGAAATTACAGTATACTTTAGAAACTGTATTTTCAACTTCTTGATGTATACAACTGTCTTACTGTTGCAATCCTTTTTAGACTTTTTGGCGTCTAAGGTTAAATACTGCATTATTGAGAATGAGCAAATTTTCAACTTTACTAGTCAAATATCAAACTAAATTTGCAAAAATTCAAGCAAGGAACGTAAATGCTACTTGGATTTGTACCGATGGTTTAAAAAGTAACAACGGTGTGTGTTGTGCTTTTCTGGTAGATGAGCTGCAGTTTACATTTGGCTTGTCAAGTGTTAGTAGCGTTTATACTGCAGAACTGTATGCTATCTATCAGGTTCTTCTCCACATTCAACTAAGTGCCGGTGCGAATTATGCTATATGTACAGACTCGTTGAGTGCATTAAACGCCATAGATGACCAATATTCAGGTCATTACTTGCTGAGGCAAATTTATTCAATTTTGTTGCAGAAGTCTTAGATAAATGTCACTGTTTACTTTGTCTGGATTCCCAGTTACGTAGGTATAAAGTTTGTGTTAAGGATATTTGTAATTTTCTGCATCAAAAGCTGCTGTCTAGCTGACAAACTAAGTGGTTTGCTATTCAAGACAACAAGTTGCGATGTACCAAAAGCGTTACTACACTGTGGAGTTTGTCATGCAGGCCGAAACGTAGAGAAGAAGTTATCCTCACGCGGCTTTGCATTGATCACTGTCGATGGACTCACATGCATTTGTTGGCATAAGAGGGGCTCCTAGTTTGTGATATTTGTAACGTCCTATTAACTAACTACTACTAACTACTACTAACTAGTAACTAACCATGTTTCTGCGGCGTATAACAATTTGCTTTTGCTGATGTTGCTATTAGCCTTCTGGTTCCTTCTCCTGGACCTCCGTTGTTTGGCATAAGTACACCAAGCTTTTTCTTCATTTTTTTAGTTTCCATAACCGCTTCTTTAACTTGTACATTACATCGTTTTGCTTCGAGTGTCACTCCGAAGTATTTGATTTTTTTCTTTATGGTTATCACTTGGTATCCTACTTGTTTCTTACTTTTTCTTCTGTTAGTCCTGTTAGTCGATAGCCAGGCCGCTTGTGTTTTTTGTGTTGCTATTTTTAAACCCTTATTTTTCATCTATAACTGTATCATATCTATTGCTAACTCTAGTCTTCATTTTAGTACTTTTATTTCTACGTCTCTACCTACTAGTGAAATTTAAATATGCCATATATGTATATGAATGTATATTTTTTTTGTATAAGCATAAAACTTTATTTTCAACTCATATTTTGTCCAATTTATATAACACTAGGCATGGCATTGAGTACAGTGTTCCTGGTCATAGACTGAGTATGTTTCAAAAAAGAGCACTTTACAATTGTATGAAATGTTACAATCATTTGACATATTCAGCTATGAAGATAATGCTGTACAAAACACTATGTGATTTACAGGAAAAATTTCTAAACGATAGTAATAAACTAGTCGGTTTTATAGATGCCGATTGGTTTAATAAACAGAAAACCATATACAATATATGCTTTTAAATTATGTGGTTCTGTGATCTCATGGGAAAGCAGTAAACAAAAAAATGTTGCGTATCAAGAACTGAGGCGAAATATATAACAATATCTAAAACGGCAAAAAAAGACTATTTATCTAAAGAATTTGTTAACTAAATTGACTGCAAATAATGAGTGTGTAGAACTCTTTAATGATAATCAGAGTGTCATAAGTTTGTCGGCAAATCATACACATCATAAAAGATCAAACATATTGATATGACTTATCATTTCATTAGAGAAGCAGTAACTAACAAACAGATTATTATGAAATATGTGCTAACAAATAAAATGCCAGCTAATATTATGATAAAAGGTTTACCTTCTAATAAACTTCTTGGTCTTATTAAATATTTACGGACTTGTAACGACCAACGATACATTATTTAGTCAGTGAAATAAGTTGAAATTATACTATAAACTATGTACAGTAATGCAATCTATGTGTAATACGATGTATTTTATATTTACTATAAATAAAGTCAATCCGTATTATACTTTGAAATCCAATCTATGTGGATCCTTGGTCCGCGTATGTTTGTGGCTATGGCACGGTGTTGGTGTCCAGGTGTCATCGGTTTGGTTTCGGCACTATTGCATGCAAAGACAGTAATCTGTAACATAAAAGTGTCTACTGAGGTTTTACTATATGTCTTGGTGACGCGGGTTTGGAATGTTTCAACACTCTCAGCACGGGAAGTTTGCAAACCGGTTATGGTCCAGGTTTCAGCGGCGGTTTTAGTCGCTGTAGAACATAAAAAGAAATCGAATAGCATCCCACAATGTCAGCTTTGCCAGAGGCACGGACATACTGCCAACAGGTGCAGCGCAGATCAGGTCTGCAGAACATGTTCGGGGCCCACACCCGGCCAACTACAAGGGATGCAAAGAATACCTGAAAGCGATGGCCGCTCACGGAAAGACAGCTAAATCTAGACCGACAGCCGAGCCCGCGCCGGCCCAGGTCCCTTCTTCTTTGTCTCAACCTACAGGTCCCCGCAATCCTGTAGAAAACGGCAGATCTTTTGCAACGGCTGTTGCTCCTCCAACGCAACAAAAGCCAAAATCTTAAAAGAGATTAGTCTACGCTTATCGACTAAAATGGATAATACACCAGACGTAGTATTACTCCGAGTCTGCTTCTGGAATGCCAATGGCATTACAGAAAAAATGGGAGAAGTGGAAGAGTTCTTCTTTGATCAGAACTTAGACATCTTGCTGGTGTCAGAGTCGGTCCACAAACCCAATCAGGCATTGAGAATTCCGAACACGTTTACTTATAGGGGCCGCCGGTGGTACCCACAAAGCGTGGAACTTTGATCTTTGTAAAGAGATCATTGGACCATTCTGAAGTGGATACCCCCGACCTAGTCTCCCTTGAATCGAACGCGATAGTAGTGACCGTGCCAGGGCTTGGCACGGCCACGATCGCTTCCGGTTACATCCGTCCGCAAAACCTCATCGAAACAGCGGATTTTGATAGAATTTTTGATAATCCACATCCCACAATAATTGCGGGAGACTTCAATTTGAAGCACGGGTTGTGGATTAGTCGATTAACTAACGCCAAGTGGCGAGCTCTGTTTGACTACGATGAGCAAAAAGATTTGCAGGTCCTGGGTCCAGACAAACCCACTTTTTACAGCGCCGCGGGCCACAGAGAGGACGTTTTTGACGTAGCAATACTAAAGAACGTCAACTTGCACGCAGTGGTAACTACGATCAACGGCCTAAGCTCTGACTACAGCCCAGTACTACTGGAGCTACTCGGAAGGAGGTCCGGAGAGGAGGGAAAATTTGTCACACAGACTGATTGGACTCTCTTCTCTCGATGCCTGGAATATAGCATTGGTAGCTTGACCTTAGTACGAACGGCTGAGGATATCGAAAGAGCCGTCGCACTTTTGACTACTCAAGTCCAACAAGCTTTGGAAAAGGCTTCTAAAACCTTTCAGGTTTGAGTCAATAATGCTCTAGGGTTATCACGAGAAACAAAGGCATTGATCCGAACAAGAAATGCCGCCAAACATCAATGGCTGCAATACACTACTGAAGGAAAGGCCGAAGGATTTGCAGACAGCCTGGAACTCCAATGCTCCGATCTGTATACCGATTATACGGATCTGGAGCACATCAAAAGGGTTCGCAGGGAAGTCAAAGAGTTTCTGAGAGCCACTTACGACGCATCTTCAAATGAGTGTTCAATTGCTATTAGTTTTTGTAATTAGTCGCACATTGCATCGGTGCGCAATATTATTATAAATTGTGTTTCTTAGAAGCAGTTATATTTTATAATATTTATATAGAAGTTTGAGGAGGTGTTGAGGAGTCGTTTTGTATTATTTAAAGGATACTAGATAGATTGAAAAGGATATTTAAAGATTTTTTTTTTTTTTTCTACATTTTCAAATTAATTTGTTAATTTCAAAATTAAACTGTAATTTTTTGGATTTGTTTTGAATATTTGGATAAAATTAGAAATAAATTATTTTTTAAGTGTTTAGATTGCTTAAATTAAATTTCGAATAGTTTGTGGGAAATATATTGTAAAAAATTATGGAAAATATTGATATGTCAGTTGACAATTCATTTTTTGATACCCCCAAAAGCGAGAGAGGCAAAAAGGTATTGTAATGATCCGTTAGAATTATTGATAATTTGAAGGATGTTTGGACCAAATTTGAAATTTTAACTGATTATTTCAAAGACATTCATTTGTTTGTATCTGAGCATAGTAATGTTTAGGTTAACAAAGGAATTTAAAAAATCTTTAAAAATTTCAATGAATTGAAACATTTAATAAGTAATTTTAAAATGACAATTAAAAATTATTATAAAAGGCAGAAGATTTAATTATGTTTCCAATAGAAACTTGCAATAAATCAACTGGGACAGAGGATAAAATTTCATTAATAATTTCTTCAAATAAAAGCATTACAACCACAAACAGCAGTAACGTCGGTGTAAACAATAAAGGAGACAATCCAGTGTCCGGTATGTCAAAAATCAACTAGTGAAGTCCGTAGACTTCAACAGCACGGAGCCAAACGAGCTTAAAAAGCTGCTTGACACCCTCTTAAAGGACAGAAGACGTTTGCTTTATCTTCAATCCGGGGAGTTCAGAGAAAACAGGCCTGGTTAGGATATCCGGAGATAGGCACCCGAAGCTGGCCAAACTGCTAGAAAAAGGGATACCAGAAGAGCAGCTGGAGAGGATAAGCAGCGTGACCAAAACCAGCAAGAGCACCAAGGAGCAAGCCGTCCGTATTGGCCAAGTAGCCGCCGGCAGCGTAGAAAAAATAGTTGCAACCTTGAAGGAGCTGCGGGGCACAGTGGAAAACAGCATCCCCATGAAACAGTTAATGATGGCGGCTTTGGAAGGGTAACTGACTGTGTAACTCAACAAAAACTCATTAGCTTGACTTTTAAGAAGACCGAAGTGGAAGTGGTAATGTACCCTCCAGTCACAGGGAGCTAGAAGTAAAAAAAAAATAAGCAACAGAACAAGAACACAGATAAACTCAGGTCAACGGAGGCTGTTATTGTAAAAACAAGCAGCAGTTTGTATGCGGAGATTCTTGGGAGTATAAAAGAGATATATTTACAGGGTGTCCGGAAAATACGTAAACAACGTTTGACGACAGACTCCTGACGTCAAAATAGGTCGATCTAAGCCGACTTAGTTATATCCAAAATTGTCTCGTTTAGCCGGTAGAGGGCGTTAAAAAAAACAAAAGTATAACAAAGTTGAAAGTATCTATTGTAAGAAACTAAGTAAAACAAAAACATTACTTAAGCAAATGTGTAAAATGACCGCCATCTTGCTGAATACACTTATTAACACTCTTTAAAAAATGATATTGGACCCTATCTAATGTCTTGGGATTATTAAAATGGTTGCCTGCATTTAAAATCCGCTGCAATAAATCATCGCGTGTGTTTACCGGAGTCTTGTAAACTTCTGTTTTAATAGCGCCCCACAAAAAGAAGTCACACATATTTAACTCAGGAGAACGTGGTGGCCATTTTACTGGTGCATCATTGCCTCTTCCAATCCATCGGTTGGGTTATTGATGATGTAAGTATTGCCGAACGGCAACGGAAAAATGGGGCGGGGCACCATCATGCATATACCACATTTCCCTCCGAAGTAAAAGGGGCAAATTCTCCAGAAGAATTGGTAATGTGTCTTGCAAAAAATTTAAATAAATATTTCCATCTAACCTGTCTGGAATAACAATAGGACCAATAAGGTAGTGATCAATAATACTTGCCCAAATATTAATTTTAAATTGATGCTGATGATGTGCAACTTTAATGGCATGTGGATTTTTATCGGAATAAATATGTTCGTTATGCAGATTGGTTACCCCAGATCTTGTAAAGCATGCCTCGTCAGTAAACATAATTTTTCTACAAAAATTTGGAACAAAGATTCTTTTGTTTCTAATAAATTGACAAAATGTAAGCCGCATGGGGGGATCAGTCGGTAAAAGTTCCTGGACTTTTTGTATGTGGTAAGGATGTAACAACTGTTCTCTTAAAACCTCATTGACAATCGTTTTAGAAACATTTAACTCACGTTCTAAGAGACGAGTACTGGTACTTGGTTCTTCTTCAACTCTTTCCAGAATCATCTCTTCTGTTTCCACAGTTCGAGTTGTTCGCATACGACCCCTGCCTTCAAACTTTTTCTCAAAACTGCCCGTTTCCCGAAGATGACGCTCAATATTGGCAAATGTTTGGTGGTTTGGTATTCGACGGTTAGGAAACCTCTTCATGTAAACCCTAACACTATGACGCCCATTTCCTTGACAAAACCCGTATACCAAGAGCATGTCAACTTTCTGAGAGTTTCTACAGGGAGTTTATAAATGAATGGGATTATGTAATCACTTTAAATGTGCCGTTTTTGTTAAATTGTTCACTAAACTATTTGTTTTGATAGATCAACTTTGACAGCTGTCAAGCAAACATAAGAAAACATATGTAGTATAGTGGACGATTTTAAAAAGAAGGCATATTTAAAGTGATTACATAATCCCATTCATTTATAAACTCCCTGTATAATTTTCCATTTTTAATGGTAAAATGAACTTGTAATTCAAGAATGTTGATCGTATACTTGAGTAAATTTCATAGACTGGTAACAATTTGTCAATAATTGTCAAATTATTAAACGCCATAGCAACAAAGTCACTTAAAAAATTATTGTTACAGGTAATTTCTTTTTAATATTTACAAATTTTTGACGCCCTCTACCGGCTAAACGAGACAATTTTGGATATAACTAAGTCGGCTTAGATCGACCTATTTTGACGTCAGGAGTCTGTCGTCAAACGTTGTACACGTATTTTCTTGACACCCTGTATATGTTTGTGTGGAACTATTATCGCGCACCACAAACATACGAGAGGGGCGCCGAACACTCGTAACGAGTATGGCACTATAAGAAGAATAAAAGAGAAGGTCGACCCTCTTTAAGAAGGGGCGGTGGTTAGGTCAATTAGAAAGACGGATAGCGGGGACCTTATCATTGTGACCAACAAAGGACAAGCTGAGGACTTTAAGAAAGTTCTGCAGCAGAAAAGGATTGGGAGCGCTCAAGTGGTAGGCGGCAGAAAAGAAAAAAAGCAGCAAAACTTTTTATGTCACCAATATCGATGGGGATGTAGAGCAAGCCACTATCCAAAAGGCGATCAAGGATGGGCTTCTTAAACTGGATCAGGAAGAAGCGCACTTTGAGGTAAAAAACTATAAGCCAACTAAAAATGGCAACCAAAATGTTACCCTAATTATAAAAGCAGGGGCCGCTACGGTGCTGGTCAGAGCGGGAAGGCTAAAAATTGGCTGGTTCAAGTCCTCAAAGAATGGATCCATGCACTAACTGCCTCAAAATGGGGCACGTGAGGGCAAATTGCAAAGAACAATGGACAGAAAATCAGGGTTGTCTAAATTGCAGCAAAAAAAGGCATCAAGTAAAAATCCAAAATGCTGCTCTCTGCATAGAATGTAAGCAAGAGCACAAGGCGGACTTAATAACAAGTCCAATTTTTAGGAAATTATTAGAAAGAAGCAGTGGGAAGCTTGACAAGGCTCACTAACATAAAGTTTAAAATTCTTTAAATCAACACCGGGATTGCAAGGGCCGCACACGACGCAGCAGAGGCACAGGCAAGGCGTATTGGGGCAGACCTGTTGCTACTCCAAAAGCCATAGGTGAAAGCTTTGAAGTGGATAGCTTAATAGTCCTGTTGAGTGGTTCAAAGAATAACTGGACCAACATCTACAATTTTATTAGAGGGACTATGAAGAGCAAAGAAGAAGAAGAAAAAAGAACTAGACAGATAGCCACAATTAGAAACGAGTGACATAAAAGAGTCTAGCCGTTCGGATGATAAAAAACCCTCCTAGGATATGCCGTCTAACCAGTGAGAAGAACAGAAGTTTTTTAGTAGGTGAAAATCCCACATTCCTGGACGAATTAGAACAAAACGACCAGGGAACATTAGCGTTTACCTCTTAAAAAAAAATACATATCTGATAAATTATTTATGAAATTCAACCATTTTTTAGTTAGTAGTTTTAGTTCTAGTACTTATCGGATCGTCCCGGTCTAATTTAAATAGCTATAATTTTTGTAATAGTATTTTTGAAACTATATTATATGGCTCCAATAAACCAAAAGGATCCAACAATTTTGCAAAATTATATTAAAATTTTTTTGTTGCAGTTTGATCACATTTTATGTCTGCTTTAAATTGTAGAATATTCTTAAGTAGATCCCACGTTAGACCTAAAACACTGGCTTGAAAAGAGAAATCATCTAATTTTTTTGGTACACAAATATTTAATTCATTTTTAAATACGGTAGGAATATTGGTACTCAATAACAAGCATACAGACTGAAGAGTTGTTGTTTCTCAGGCAGAACGCTGTATAGATAGGATACATTCTTTGAAGTTACTATTAGATCAGCAACACCATTTATCAAATAAATAGGCACAGTGAATGTATTTTACATTTTTTTATGTTTTTTTTTTAAATTTTTAATTAAACTAATTAACAAGTAATGACAATACAGTAATATTAAAAGGCGGCCATTAAAATTTACGTTGACGTTGTTTTTCACACCAGGTCCGGTCCCGCAATCCAAACAACAAAGAATCTCTCGCAGGTCTGTGCAATGTCATAAGACATAAATTTTATTTGCCCCGGCAACATCGCTATAAGTATTTATAATTTACGAGCTTTATTAAATTAAGCAAGACTGAAGAAAATATCATAGGCAATCTTTGTTGATTTTTTTATTGCGATCATGAGTCTTTTGTGTAAACACTATTGTACATAATTTAAACATCCAGTTCACAGTTTGAATAACACACAATGTACAGTGTTTCAAATTTACACTGCACTTTACAATTTATAGTTTATTATTAAATTGAACTTGAAATATTTTTAAAAAACATTAATCTTAACAGATGTTTATCATACAATAATTATATCTTGAATTATATACGTATATAAAAATATTTAAATCTTAAAAAGTCTCTAAAGTGCACAAAATATCATCAATCTTATTGTAGATTAAAATTTAATTCGTACATTTTTTGCGTCAATTATAAAGAAAAACTAAAAATCTCCACCTTCATCCATAATTATATATATAATTCTATATAGAATTATAGATAGTGTCATATGGGCATTAGACAAGTCCGTCTTGTTGGAAATGGCTTATTTGCAATTTATTGTTGTGTATTTGATGAAGAAATGTATCTAAAAGTGTAGTAATAATGAGCATTTACTATAAAATCATTTTGTTTTTGTTTATTATTAAGTTGCCCTTCTTCACATAAAACTACTCAAAAATCATATTTACAAATAAACCCATTTTTGAAGCTCATACGAACTCAATAATATAGTATTTTTATCAACTGTTTTTAATGTAAGGGAGCAACTCAATAAAGCCAGTTTATTGCCTAATGTCAGCAGCTTGTTCTATTAAACTATATCTAAATAACTGGAACAGTTTGCTATGCGATGTGCTTAGTCCCTATTGTTACGAAAAAATATACAAAAAGCAATTTATTTTTAACGCACTGTATAACAACTTGTTGTGTATATAGAGTTGCATATATTGCAGTCAGTGGCAGTCACGTCGCACACTTTTACAGGTTCAGTGCTGTGCTTCTGCTTCGTTTATGTATTTTGACAACGTCATGATTGGACTTCGACACTTTTGAACCTGGGCCAAAGTGCAGGAGACAATTGTATTTTATTTGTCAAGAGTCGACTGCCGGCAAGTTTTGTTTAGTTTCAACATTCGCATTCCTTACAGATCAGGCTAAATTATGATCAACACAGGGTAAGTGGCAATAATAAATACATTTGCATATGAATCGGTAATAATATTTTTTGTTTTTCAAAACTTTTAATTTAACCTATAAACATTAATCAAAAGTGTGTTTGTTATATGATATAAATTAAATGTTTGGTTATTTATCATTTTGCAGGATACATTAGTTCTGTTGAAAATTGTAGTTGCATGATTTTATATTAAACTTTTGATAAAATATTTAATTTTGTCTAAAAAATTGTAGTGTTTGATAAACCAGTTAAAAAATGAAAAGTGTATTTTAAAAATACTCGATTTTTTGATTTTTGCTAGAAAATAATAAAGAATTACTAAATATAACAAATACCGTTCAAATATATTGAATGAACGACTAAAAATATAAATTTTTCTTATATAAAAATTATACAAAAGCCTTTTTAATTTAATCTGATTTAATACATAGTTGAACCTAAATAATATGCTTATGCAAAATTTTTTACTTCTAAAAACATTGATTAGATTATATTTTCATCAAAAATCATTTCAGTATGATTAATATTAAAAAAATAACTACAAGCCGAGATTCAAAAAAGTTTCATAGTCCAGTTAGCACGACCTTAAACCTGCTAATCCAATGTCTATCAAAACTATCATAATATTTACATATATGTTTGTGTAATTATACTTTGCCATGTTTCATTATTTTATTATACCTAATTTTATGGAATATGATTATTTATGATTTCTAATCTGTTCTATACTAAACTTTCAACCTAACATCAACTACAGCACTACAGGTACAGATGTCTAGTCGAAAGTTGTATAATTTCTGTTAGCAGCTGAATAAAGAATTATAAACATCAGTTTTATTATAACATAAATAAAATTCTTTCATTTAGAATTTTTAATTAAATTTAAAGGTTACTTTTAATCGTAAAATGTCATGCCAACGTAATATAATTTTTTGATCACATTTAGTTTGAGACTGATAATAGGCATAGATAAAAGTGATTACATATCATATCAGTGATTACATATTTTAAGGAATATGTTTGAGAGGTGCAAATGTTAATAGAATGAGTATTTCTCAGATCAGCTGACACTAACAAATAGGAGTATATGTTTTTTTTAATTTCAATAGGTGTGGTTACTTTTATTTTATAATTTATATAAGATCAAGATGGTTTTTATGGTTTATTTACAGAACAATAAAGTGATTGGTTTGGAGATTAGAAAATATAATATAAACATAAAATAAAACATTCCACTTGGATTCGAGATTACTTAATGCTTTTCTTTAAAAACATAGCAGGAAAGATGAAATAATATGAAATGTAATATATTATTTTTTATCTAAGGTTCTAGATCTAATTCTGTATTTAAATCATTTTTATAAAATATTATGATTCAACAAAATTATTAAATAATTTCAATACAGTACAAATATGTATCAAATTATAAAACTTAAAATTTATTTTAAATCTGTTATCACTTGTTGTCACACTATATAATTTTGTATATGTATAATAATAAATAAAAATCATAAGTGTGTGTTGCAAAATGAAGTAATAAATTATATTGTTGATTCATTATTTTGTCAAAATATTATTGATTATATCATTCAGTGCAACTTAAATCAAATAAATTATTTTTGAATTACAATATTAACAAACGATAACTGTTCAATGCAAAATTTAGCCAGTGTACTTTAATAATAGTTGAAATTGTATTTATACTATAAGCACTTTAAAGTAAACTTTGTTTAAGGTCAATGATTTTTGGAAGTGAGATTAATGTATGTGAATTTGATTTTCTGAAATTGTGAATGAGAAGTCAGTACAATGGTGAAAAACCTGTAAATAGTTTGCCACTCAACATTCTATTAATTCACTGAGTAGTTAACCATTGTTTAATATTATATTATTTTTACACGAATGTAAACAACATTCCTTTAGTTAATTAATATTGATCTCGTCTGATTGATTGTTGTAATCATTTATTTACATTTTATTATTTAATAACAAAGTTGTTATTGACTCATTTGTTTTGACTAAGCAATTTATTTTATCAGTTATTTTTATGAGAGTTTTTATTTATAATATAATCAGGCCTATTCTGTAACTTTTATAGTTAATGATATTGTTCAATAATAACATCGTAAAGGTGATTGGTGCGTGCATGCATTTATTGCATTTTGACAATGCTTTTTTTTTACAAATTTAGGCTATTGGTGTTATTAATTTTATTTAAAAACAATGATGGAATGTATAAAAAAATTCTTGTAATAAAAGTATTAAATTAGTAACAAATGTAGAAATTATTTGCTATAAAATGATAATGACAATTGTTAAGTTAACAACATCGAAAAGAATCTGTATTTAGTAACGCGCTCGCTAAATATTTAAATAAATAAATTAAGATTTGTGATTATAAATAGTCTTTAAGTTAACAATCACGCCCACTGTGGTTGTTAAGCTTTAAAGATCTTCTTAACCTAATAATTTACTACTATGAATGTTCAAAATAAGAATTATTATAATATATTTTATATACAGTGGAACTTCTCTAACTCGAATCTCCAAGGGGCACCAAATAAAATTCGAGTTATAGAAAAATATGCCCAATTTAAGTCTTAAAGTTTTTTTTTTTTTTTTTTTTTTTTTTTTTTTTTTTTTAAATTGAGGGGGGAAAATGCCTTACGCACTTTGTGTGGGGCTCCCGGTTACCCGTATACCCACTAAAAACCCTAACCTCTAAGCCCTCCAAGCCTTGCGGGATTACCGTTGTGGTATTACTTCACAAAGTCTGGACACCTTCTATTTATCCTACTATCCTTGACTTCCTGCTCTTGCTTTCTCCTCTTCTTCTTTTGTTGCCATTATTCTCCGTATTCCATCATCTATGGCCCTCCAGTTGTATGCACTTTCAAGCATGAGTGTGGTCAGGTTGTTTACGGTTATCTCTTTACCGACTCTTAGCTGCATCTCTTCTCTGGTGCTTCTCCAGCGAGGGCACTTTACCATTGTGTGCTCCGGGGTATCTTTCTCTCTACAATAGGGGCATTCGTCCTGTTCTGCTAGGCACATTCTTTTTAGATATGACCCAAAACAACCATGACCTGTTAGGATCTGTGTGAGGTGGTAGTTCAGGTTACCATGTTTTCTGTTTACCCACGGTGTCACCAAGGGTATGAGGGTCTGTGTCCATCTGGCGACGTCACCCTTGCACTGCCATTCTGCTTCCCATTTTTTCATTGTTTCCATTCTCTTGTCTTTGCTGTGCCCCTTTGGTTGTTTCCCTTTACCTTCGGCCCGCTCTTTGGCGAGAAGGTGTATGGGGATGGTGCTCGTTATTGCTTGTATGGCCTTGGACGAAACTGTTCTGTAGGCACTGGCTATTCTAATTGCCATTTTTCTTCTGGCCCGCTCTAGTATTATTCTGTATTTTTTTTTCTCGCAGCTTTCTATCCAGATGGGTACGGCATACAGCAGTATTGAGTCCACCGTTGCACCCATAACTTTACGTTTCTCCGCCCTTGGACATTCGGCATGATACGTGCCAGGGCCATTACAAGTTTCTCTGCTTTTTGCTTTACCTCTGTTATATGAGGGCTCATATTCCAGTTTTTACCTATCCTCATCCCTAGGTATTTGATGCTGCCTTGGGATGTGATTGTTGTATCCCCTAGTTTGATTTTAACTGTGATGTCCTTCCTTCTACCCACCAGGACAACAGCTTCCGTTTTATGGGTTGCCAGTTCTAGACCCATTTTTTTGATCCACCTTTTTATCTTGTAGGACGCCCACTCTGCCTCCTCTTCTATTTTCCTTATATTGTTACCCCTGACAACCATAGCTAGATCATCAGCATATGCTATTGTGGTAATCCCCTGTGTCATCTGCTCTCTCAGCAGACCATCATGATATATATTCCACAAGGTAGGACCCAGGACAGACCCCTGAGGCACCCCGCAAGTCATTTCCAAAGTTGCTCCGGAGCTGCATTCTATGATTCTATCCTGTAGATAGTGGCATAGGATTTTTCTGAGGTATGTTGAAATTCCCCTTCTCTCTAATTCTTCTATTAGTCCCCTCCAGGGCACCGAGTTGAAAGCATTCTTTATATCAAAGGTGATCAACACCGCCAGTTTGTGTGTAGGATGTTCAGCTACCTGCCCCACTGCTTCCCTAACATGTCTAAGTGCATCCAGTGTGGAGTGGCCACCTCTGAACCCGTGTTGGTTTTTACTCAGGCCACCATTCCTGTCTAGTTCCTCTGTAAGTCTCGTGTTGAGGACGTGCTCATACAGCTTTCCCAGTGGGTTCAGTAGACAAATAGGTCGGTATGCCTTGTCTTCGTTTTTTTTGGTAGGTTTCTCGATTAGTACTAATTTTGCCCTTTTCCAGTCCTTGGGGAAGATGCCTTGCTTTATGAGTTTGTCAAGGACCTTCGCGCAGAGTTGAGGTCTTTTTGTTGCTATCGCTCTGATCACCTCCGGCGGTATCATGTCTGTCCCGTGTGCCTTTTTTCTTTTAATTTTACCACCTGCCTTTAGTATTTCTTCTTCTGTACATTCTGGTATCATATCCATATCTGTTCTTATTTCTAACCACGTTGTTCTGCCTAGGTTCGGAAAGAGTTTCTTGGCTTCAGCCGTTATCTCCTCCCCTGACAGTGTTATTGGGGATCTTTGTCCTATTTTATTTGTGACTATTTTATATCCTTTGCCCCATATATCCCCATTTATTTCTTAAAGTTTATTACAGAATACATACTACAAATTAAACAAAACATTTAATTTTATAGTATTTTTATGAAATGAACACATATACAGTGCGGGTATAAAGTCTAAAAATACCCAAATAAAAAAGTCAAAAAATTCCATGCTTTACAAATTTTTGAAAAACCTCAATTTATATTTTTTTTTAATCAAATAAAAAAATGTTCAAAATGTTGTTTTTTGGACAAATTATCAACATGCTAAACGTACTTAACGCCATTTGATTACATTACACGTGCTTAGGAAATGCAATTCTAGCGGCACCCGACAAGTTTGTTTTCTATCGTTGCCGCAAATTGGTTAAACCTTGTAGGAGTTTTCCTAAAAATTTGTGTTAAGTTTAGCTACGCATAAATATTAGTTCGAGTAAGAGAAAAAATCGAGCAATAGAAATTTTGACTTAAGGAGATAAAAATCTGTATAAAAATTGTTTAAACCTTATTGTTTCCAAAAAATATTTGAGTTAAGTAATAATTCGATTTGAAGAAGTTTGACTTAGAGAAGTTTCACTGTATTTCAAGTGGGAAACATGCTTATTTTAATATTTTCTACTATTGTAAATCAGTAAAATAATATTACGCAATAGAATGAACATTTTCAATCAAATCTAATAAAATTTGTGTATGATTTTAGATATAATTAAATTAATTAACATAATTATTAAATTAATATAAGCATAATTAAATAATAACAAGTTTAATTATATCATATATCTGAGTTGGTGTAATTTATTATATTATCTAAAATGATTTCTAAATTTGTTATTAATTTAATAATTTTATTACAACAACTTATGTGTCAGCATCTGTTACTTATTTATTTTTTATTATACATCATTATTTTTAAATAAAATTATTTATTTATTATTGTGCTTTTTACGGCTATTTTACATTGCCACAGTAAGTCTATGACTTGTTTAAAGAGGTTTAATGGGACCAACAGCTTATTAGATGACTTTCGAACCACTCTGGTGGATAAAGAGCAAGTTATTATTTCAGTTATGTAGTTTATATAAAGATAAATTGTTAGGGAAATATGTAACGATGTTGTCTTAGTGAATAAGAATACTGAATATTACTGTTAAGAAAATTATTACCATAACAATGTTGTTACTTAACAATATCTTTAGCTAAAATAGTTACAGAATAGGCCTGATTGACTGAGGCCCGTTTGCACCAACAA
This sequence comes from Tachinus rufipes, assembly GCA_963932245.1. Classification (NCBI taxonomy): domain Eukaryota; kingdom Metazoa; phylum Arthropoda; class Insecta; order Coleoptera; family Staphylinidae; genus Tachinus; species Tachinus rufipes. Next base: position 46,691,383 of record OZ010747.1, on the reverse strand, counting down.
CGCTTAAATCTTAAACTGCCCTTAAAACGTTAAGGGTGGCTTATTTCGTTGCACCACATATTTAAGGGAGTTTAAGGTTTTAAGGGACCCTTAACTTAAGCGGTCAATATTGTCGGCTTAGTAAAAACTTAACCTAAAAATATAATTCAACGTCAAGATTTATTTTTTTGCATTGGTATTCTGGTTATTTTTACGTTACTTAGCAACAATATTAATTAAAACATACAAATTTAATATAATCTACACTGACATACGCTATTAAAGGTTAGGTATTACGTTATTTAAGCATTTTTATTATAGAAATAGACACAAATACCAACAGTTTTCGTAAAATAACTAGAAATGTGCAATGTTGCCATGTGTAATCTATTTTAAACTTCAGTTTGCTAAACTACGCTTAAAACGTGTTGGTGCAATGCAATGAAAATTAAAACTACCCTTAAAATTAACTAGAGTTTAATTAAGCGTAGATTTAAGCCAACATGGTGCAAACGGGCCTGAATGTTTTAAAATATTCTGATAAAGTTAAATTGGGAGCAGGTGTCAGAAAGGGGGGCGAAGAAATTGTAGGTTAAATTCATTATTGTATATAATTTTATAATACGATTACTTGACAGGAATCTTACCTTTCTCTTTACACGCACTTCTGTATAAATCATACATAATTTTTATGTTCAAATCTGATGATAGGTACCTGGTTTGAGCATTTTCTTTTCTCAAATAATGTTTGTGTGGAAATCTTTTTATGTGCGTGATAGCAAAGGCACTATGGTAATTTTTCATCTTTGTATAAGTTTATCTTTTTCTCTTTTATCTGGTTCTGCTACAGCAAAGTTATTTGGTTCAGAACACAAGGTTATGAGTTAACAAAAATAAATTACAAACATGTTTGAATATAAAAAAATATTTGTAGAAACTTTATGTTCAATATTGTCAGTTTTTTTAACTTTATTTAGTAGGCATTGAAAAGTTCTTTTCTCTTCTCTTCACTTACATTAATACAGGTTTTGTAGATATGAGTGTAGGGCTGCAAAGATTTGCTTTGATGTAATTATTGTTAGATATATATCTTTAAACCTAAGTTTTGAGGCTTGTTTTTCTTCTATTCAGATTGCCTTTTTCTGGTAAAACGTGAAGTAACATGGGGTACATCATCCACTGCAGCAGCTTCAACTTCAGTATTGTTTTTATCTTTATTGGTATCTGAAGGGGACAAACCAGACGGGGAGTGGTACTCTTTATATTTGGTCTGGAATTATAGTAAAATTATGTAAACTAGTTTAGAAAAGTACAAATTGTTTAATAGCAATAAAGTAAAATATAAATAAAATTACTTTATTCTAAAAGATTAACTAAACTAGGTAAATAAACTCTTAACTCCTTTTATTGCTACTTACAAGTAACTAAAAGATTAAGATATTTCTTTTAAAATATGTTAAAGACTTATGTGTATCACTTTTAATTTTATTTTTTTATTCAGTGTACCGAAAATCACTTTAACTTTAACAAGATGTACTTATCTTGTATTTTTGAAAAAATGCATTTATACACTTTATTTGTGTCTTGGAACTTCAAGAAGTAAAGTACCATGTTGAGTGTTGTAGTGTGTGTGAATTAAAAATTGGAAAGTATTGCCATTGTTTTTACATAAATTAATGCAATTAAATATTAGCATGGGTGTATAATAGTATTTTGTATAACAAGAGTGGATAGTATACCCATATCGCAGGAAGACGAATTTGGAGCACGACGCTGCAGGCGGAGTGCTCCAAACGTCTAAGTGCGATATGGGCATTCCACTCGAGTTGTACAGCTTACTTTTTCTACGACTGATAAAAATCTAATAAATCTTTTAAAACTTTTCAATTAATCATTTAACATTATTTTATATTGAAATAAAGAGGTTTAGATTTTTGGCGTATCAGCCTAATAAGACTATTAACGTATTGAAATAAATTCAGGTTATGTTTGACATCTGACGTTTTGCATAATTATCAAATTCAGAACTACCTATAATTTTGGTTAAATTATGCTGTTAAAATGTTTAATTAAAAATGTTTGTAAGCTTTATTGTATAATAACAGTTAAAAAACAAGACGTTCTTAATCTATTTTTGTCATTTTACAAATAAAAAACCATTTGCATTCAGCGACGTAATCAAATAAACATTGTGATTTGTATTTTTTGTTTTTATGGTTGGTACGGCATATCATATCCACACTAGAGTGAATATATGATACATATCCATTTAGTTAGGCGTGAATAAAAGTGACAATATATTGAAAGGAGTAGAAAAATAATGTATTTTTTATACATTGGTTTTTACTACTTTGGTCATTATTAAATAAATATATTTTGTAAAAGTGTGATAAATTTCGCGGGCCGGAAAAATGTTTAAATGTTTCAAAATTCAGTATTTCTGGAGACTTATAATATAGTCTTGTAATAGTGATAGATCACATTTTAAAATTTAAAATTAAAAAAAAATTGTTTGCATGTTTCTCTTGGTTTCAGGTCAAATATTAACCTAAGATTTTTTTTGTGCTATGGAGATGCTCAACATGATTTTTTTGTACTACTAGTTCATAATATATAGACAATAATTTGTTTTTTAGTAACGTCTGCTTCAGTCTTGAAATAGCACTAAATAATAAGCGCTATTAAGCCGGGAATACACATGCCATGAAATTTGGGAAGTATCTTGCATGCTCAAAAATGGCATATGCCAATTAATGGCACAGTGAGGATACATGTGCAAGTAAAATTGCATGCAAGCTGCTCATGGCAAGATGCCTAGGCAAGTAGCTGGCAAGCATGCCATATGTTTGTCAAATTATAATAATTCATTTCTTCACGGGCTATTTTACTTTTATATAGATTTTAATTGTTCGAATTCCAACAACATTTAAAATTTTTATATAAAATAATAAACTTAATAGTTTTTTTATCTCCTCAATTACTCATTTTGAAAATAAAATCTAGAAACAAAAATACAAATTGTCACTTTAGTGTCAGCTACTGTCTACTGGCATGCCAGTACCTGTCGTCTGCGTTCATGCATGCGTTATGGCATGCTATTGGCTGTCCCCCACCACCTTACTTGCACATTGCATGCCAAAAAATCAAATCTTTTTGATTTTGTGCAATCAACTTGCATGCTAGCTAGAGGCATGCTATTTAATAGAATACACATGCTAGTAGCTGGCATGTGCAAGTAGATGGTATGAAATTGTGCAAGTAAAGCTGGGAATACATGGCATGTGCCAATTAATGGCACAGTGAGGATACATGAGCAAGTAAAATTGCATGCAAGCTGCTCATGGCACGGTTGCTGAGGCAAGTAGCTGGCAAGCGGGGATACATATGTAAATAAATATTTTTTTGTAAGTTTTGTCACGGGTTGTTTCATTTTTATATAGATTTGAATTGCTTAATTACTAAAGACATTAAATATTTTTTTATAAACTAATTAACTTAATAGTTTTTTATTTCTTCTTCAATTCATTTTGAAAATAAAATGAAGAAACAAAAATATAAATTGTTTGTGTCTAGTTTGTAGCTAGTATGCAAGTGTATTCTCGGCTTAACTGGCATGTGTATTCCCGGCTTTAAATTTTAGATATTGTGTTGATATTAATTTAACTCGGGCTTAAATTTTAAGATCGGTGAGATCGGCCATTATAAATGTTTAGCTAGAAATGCTTGAATAATAAATAGCAATTTATATATAATAATATTCTTAACTATTCTTCTAATGTAGTTATTACTGAAGTACTATAATAATCAATTAATACTACAAAGGTTTTTGCAATTTAAAAATAATTAATTGCTTGTATCAATTATTGATAAAATTTATATCCTTTCTTGAAAGTTCAAATTTGTGATAGATTAGATATTTTAAGGTTAGAAATTGCCATTTTTACACTGCAGAAACACAGAAAATGATTTAATGATAGTGCCAACCTAATATAATAATATTCTTAACTATTCTTCTAATGTAGTTATTACTGAAGTACTATAATAATCAATTAATACTACAAAGGTTTTTGCAATTTAAAAATAATTAATTGCTTGTTGTATCGATTATTGATAAAATTTATATCCTTTCTTGAAAGTTCAAATTTGTGATAGATTAGATATTTTAAGGTTAGAAATTGCCATTTTTACACTGCAGAAACACAGAAAATGATTTAATGATAGTGTCAACCTAATATTTTTTATCTAACCAGGCATTACTTAAAAACATGTCAAAGTAGTGTTATGAAATTGTTTAACAAGGTGGGCTTACAATACATTAATTGTCATATTAACTTGTAGCTGTAGCTTATGAAGTTATGTCAGTTTGTGCATTATTATTTACATTTTAAAAACATTGCATTAGATGTGTACTAGGAACACATGTATGTCACATATTTATATAAAACATTTTTATCATTTTGAACAAGGATTACACTGATAATTTTATGTAGTGAACATGAATTGGAATTTATAAAGGTTTGCAATATATTACCAGAGTATTAAATATGTATATAGTATACATAAATGGATTTTCTATAACAACCTAGACAATGTTGACAATGATTTGCTAATTTCAAGCAGTTTTTTTATTAGTTTTATTGAATAAACTGGTGCATACAATTGAATTGTTTATTTTATACTGCATGGAGTATTACTTGATAATTAATTGGCCTATCCTTGACATTAAATTGAATATTGTTTGCATTAACTCCTTAAATTACTATTAAAAAGTAAGAGCTACTTGCTTTGTTAAATATAATCAATAAACCACCTGGGTTTATTATATCGTTGGTGAAAGTGCAAAACCTCGTATGTGCATTTTACAAAAAAATTATGTTCTATCTTTCTGAATTAGTATGAATCTTAATATGATAATTAGAATAAACTGAAAGAATTAAGGTTTTGTACACGTTTATGTAGAACAACCCGGGTTTGAAAAAGATGAAACCATTTTTCACAAAAATGCAAATACGAGGTCTTGCGCTTTCACCGACGATATGCAGAAATTCATTTTTAAGTAAGTTAGTTGTGTTGCAATATTTATAAATATTTATATAAAACAATTAATTGTTTTTTTGGAAAATATACAGATCAGCTTCAGATAGGTAAAGCGATTCTTTGATTATTTCTGAATAGACAACCCAATAAATTTTACAGACTTTTAAAATTTTATCTATTTTTATATATACAGAGTGTAGGTTAATTGGTGGACAAACGCCAGGTAACTTAACGAAGACTTTCTTAGCATTTTGGAATTAATATTTTTGTTTTCTTTTGGCACGGTCTACAAAGTTACCTGGCGTTTGTCCTCCAATTAATCTACACCCTGTATAATTCAAGATATAATTATGGTCAGTGTCATACGGGCAATAATTCTATGTACTGAGTTTATTTCACATTAAGCGTTTTGCCGTGAGAAACCGTACATACCAGCGATCAAACAGCGGTTTTATTTCCATCTCTCTCTATTTTTGGGTGATCGCGGAAATCTCACGAAAACGTACTGGTTGTAAACGGTTACACCTGTCATTAATTTTCTTATGATTATTATTAATTTTGTAAAATATTTGCTATATATACATTTCCTTGCAAAGAATATTCATTTTATTTATACTTAATAGCAATTTTTACTAATTATTTTCATAATCATTCTTGACAATTCATCTCATTTATAGGTTATCATATTTAAATTTGACATACCGGTCTTATTAAACTGCTTCCAACAACGGTTTTAAATTCACCTTGCTGGTTGGTACATTCGGAGTCAAAAGTAAATAACCGGTAACTCGCGACAACACAACGGTTTAAAAACATTTCATACCACAACGTCAACGGTATCTCACGGCAAAATGCTTATTGTGGTAACAGATTAAAATAATAAAAGTATTTTAAGTTGGTATTACTAAATAAATCTCTGACATTTTTTTAATTTCTAATTTTGTTTTATTTATGACATTTTATTCTGTAAAATGTTTGCAGCAAAATGAGAAACTACATTATTACTACATTTTTAAGAATATTGTTATTTAAAAACATGTAATGCACAATATTTTTAAGCAAAAAATTCAGGGCGTAGGCTTCAGTATCTTTCTAAAATTTATCACGCTGTACATTTTTGGTGTTGCTTTAATTATAATTAGACTTGCAGTAAGGTAGCATATGCGTAAAGTGTTTGTGATAGTGCTCAAACCCCACCTTAGTACTTATGTATTTTATTTTTATAGCTAAAACCCCATCTTAGTATCTATGTATTTTAAAGTTATATGTACCTCAAACCCCAGCTTATTATTTGGCCATTGACAATGTTTTTTTTTCTTTTTTAAATAATTTGGAAATTAATTTCCAAATTATATACAAATATAACAACAATTTTTCAATAAAAAGACGAAAATTTCTCAAAAAACTAGGATTGGAATTAGTTAAGCTTTTCATAAATGCCAAAAAAGAAAATCAATTAATAAATCAGTACTAGTTGAAAAAATGAATAGTTTTGCAGCTTCTTTAAATTCAACTTCTTTAAAACCAAAGAAAATGTATTAAAAGATGTATGGAGTAACCAAGAATTAAAGAAAAAAACTAAATTGTAGCAAATTTGCAAATTAATATTTTTAGACATTTTTTGCAAATTTTTTATAAAAATTTAAATAAAACCTTGTAAAAATATTTTTTTTAATTTGAGAATCTACCTGCAGATTTATTTAAAAACAATAAAATAAAAAAAAATTTTTTTTTGTTTTTTTAAGTTTATTATTCTTAAAATTTAATTTAAGTTGAGAAGCTAAAATTTTTTTCAAGTTTCTTTATAAAATTTTTTTGTTGATTTTATTCGATTTTTTTATATGTTTAGAAGCAAGTGTGATTCTTTGTTTTTGTTATTACAATTATTTGTTTATTTATATTTCAGTTTGAAAAAAAAGTTGTTTTTTTGGTGAATTTTTTATACTTTACCAATTTCTAAAATTAATTATAAATATTTACAAAAATATTTTTTTTATGTGAGTATATATGTAACTATAGCTTTACTTAAAAAATTTTTTTAAAAATGTATCAATAAATATTAAAAAAATTAACAAAAATAGTCTCAAAAAACCACCTAGGCAATGCCGGGTTAATAACAAAATTAAAATAATTTTTTTAAAAATCTTTTAATCTTTAACTAGTGCAAAAATTAATGTAAATGTTCACACTGGTATGGATTAGTTTCCAGACTGCTGTAGTCTTTGAAGAAGAGAAATTCAAGATGGGTTGCAACATGTTGGGGGCAATTAATTTAACTTCTATAAAATCCTTAGCCATACATTTACTAGAAACCTTCTTTTTCAATTTCATAACACTACTTTGACATGTTTTTAAGTAATGCCTTGTTAGATAAAAAAGATTAGTATGGCACTATCATTAAATCATTTTCTGTGTTTCTGCAGTGTAAAAATGGCAATTTCTAACCTTGAAATATCTAATCTATCACAAATTTGAACTTTCGAGAATGGATATAAATGTTATCAATAATCAATAAAACATGCAATTAATTATTTTTAAATTGCAAAAACCTTTGTAGTATTAATTGATTATTATATACTTCAGTAATAACTACATTAGAAGTATAGTTAAGAATATTATTATATATAAATTGCTATTTAGTATTCAAGCATTTCTAGCTAAACATGTATAAGGGCCGATCTCACCGACACAACTTAAAATTTAAGCCTGAGTTAAATTAATATCAACACAATATCTAAAATTTAAAGCCGGGAATACACATGCCAGTTAAGCCGAGAATACACATGCCAGTTAGTTGCACACTTGCATACTAGCTAAACTAGACACAAACAGTTTATATTTTTGTTTCTTCATTTTATTTTCAAAATGAATTGAAGAAGAGATAAAAAAAACTATTAAGTTAATTAGTTTATAAAAAAATATTGAATGTCTTTAGAATTTAAGCAATTCTAATCTATATAAAAATTAAATAACCCATGACAATGCTTACAAAAAAATATTTATTGACAAGCAAATGGCATATGTATTCCTGCTTGCCAGCTACTTGCCTTAGCAACCGTGCCATGAGCAGCTTGCATGCAATATTACTTGCACATGCCATTTTTGAGCATGCAAGCTACTGCCCAAATTTTGTGGCATGTGTATTCCCGGCTTTACTTGCACAAAAAAAATTGATTTTTTGGCATACAATGTGCAAGTAAGGTGGTGGGGGACGGACAATAGCATGCCATAAGGCATGTATGAATGCACACAACAGGTACTGGCATGCTAGTAGACAGTAGCTGACACAAAAGTGACAATTTGTATTTTTGTTTCTAGATTTTATTTTCAAAATGAGTAGATGAGGAGATACTAAAAAATAAACTATTTAATTGCCTGATTTTTTTTGAAAATTTGACATTTATTTCTCATGTTATGTTGTTATTATCTGACATATGGCCATACTGTATGTATATTAAATTAAAATTGCTACATTTGAATTTAGCGTTGAACTTTATAACTACAATGAATATTTCCACATACTTATAATTATATATTAATTAATTTATTTTATGTATGAAGAACATAATTTGAATAAAATGTTCATCAAGTATTAAAATTATAATATTTGTTATTGTTTTGCCTCAAGATTCAAACAAACAGTGTATGTGTGTAAAAAAAGTGTATAATGTATAAGTGCTTTCAACATAATGGTAAATATTTATTATGCAAAATAGGGTTAAAAATATGATTAAATGTTGTCTATATTATTAAATATGTAATTATTGTTACAGTAAATTAGCCGGCCTTACAGCTTTTGTAACAGGTGGAAGCAGAGGCATCGGAAAAGCTATTGCTCTGAAAATAGCTAAAGATGGAGGCAATGTTGTAATTGCAGCCAAAACTGCTACTCCACATCCTAAACTTCCAGGAACTATTTATACTGTTGCAGAAGAAAGTAAGTTAATGATTTTTAAATTTGATCTTTATATATGATGTATATGACATGGACAAAATTAACTTCTTTCAAAAATTATTTAAGAATATATATGTGACTTTTTGGTTACTTAATACAAAAGTTATCTATAGATGAGACAAAAAGATTTTATGGACTTGGCTCTGAAAATGCTTAGTTATGTAGATACTGATAGTGTACAAACTGTCTCCTGATTTTGGAACTCTATAGTAACTTTTTTCATATCTATTGATGCACATTCTTTGAAAATCTTCAATCTTGATTATCTCAAAGTTTTTTTATATAACACCCAATTTTTTTTGTAACTAATGCTTCAATTTCTGAACAAGGCATATATAAACTTTATTTTGTTTTTGTTCATAAAATCAGACCTCAAATACACTTTATATTACTTGTGTGAAATAATACATGTCACAAATATTTACTCTGAATTGGAGATATTATTCCAGATGTCAATATTAAGTGACTATATAAATTGAGTGGGCACGAGAGAGGCTTGATATGAGCTTTTAATGCTTCTGCGATATCCCACTTACAATATTTATAATAAAATAACTGAAATATTATTTTATAGAATGATTTTAATAAATTCACAATTTTTAATGTTTGTTTTATCTGAATATAGTTGAAGCCGCGGGTGGAAAATGCTTACCATGCATAGTCGACGTCAGAGAAGAAGCACAAGTTAGAAAAGCAGTGGAAGAGGCAGTGAAGAAATTTGGTGGCATTGATATTTTGATTAACAATGCTTCAGCCATTCAATTAACACCAACTGATAAGACTGATATGAAAAGATATGATTTAATGCACAATATTAATACAAGAGGCACATTTTTAACGTAAGTATACTGGGCTATCGCAATTTTTATTTTGTTCTTTTGAAAAAATTTCAAGATAAAATTAAGTTCAGTCAGTTTTACAATAGTAGCATAATAATTAAAAATAAACTTTAGAACACCATTGAAATAACTTGTTATAATAATATTTTGTAATAATGTTAATTAACCACCTGTGTCAGCACTAAATGATTTATACACGGTTGATATAGTAAGAATAAATAAAAAAAGATATGAAGTCACCCAATTTGCTTTAATAAGATCGAAATTACATACTGTGGTTCCATATCTTTATAATATCAATCAAGGTAGTACATAATTAAAAAAGTAATAAATTATTAATGAAATTTTAAAATTATTTATTATTTCATAAATCAGACAAAAAATTGACATTTTAGAGAAATTTTACTCACAGCTTAGCGACCTATATACTTAGGTGTATTTGGACTGTCTGAAGACTATTTTCACCTAGCGCACTCATGAAAAAGGGTGATTTAGTATACAGGTCGCTAAGCTGTGCGTAAAATTTCTCTGAAAAATGTCTAATTTGAAGGGACTATAATGTAGGGTTTTGGTTTGCATAAATAACTAATGTGACAAACCATTTTATATGCTGATATTCAATTTGTAAAATACATACTAAATTTAAATCAAACATTAAATGGTTTACATTTTTTTGTAATTATAAAATTTTAATTTTATTTAATCTCTTAGCGATGTAAATTACTTTTATTTCCATAGTTTATTATTAGTAATATTCATAGTTAATACTTAATTTTATACTATTCAAAGACAATTAAAGAAATTAGCTCATAGTTTTGGAAGGTTACAAATGAAAAATATCAATATACTCTTTACTTTTTATTTCAGGACTAAAGAATGTCTTCCTTATTTGAAGAACAGCAAACATGCTCATGTATTGAATATATCTCCACCGCTAAATATGACGCCTAATTGGTTTGAAAACAATGTGGCTTATACCATGGCCAAATATGGCATGTCTATGTGCGTTTTGGGAATGCATGAAGAATTCAAACCATACAAAATTGCAGTTAATGCACTTTGGCCAAGAACAGGTAAATTTTATATATATACAATTAAATATACTGATAATATATAGTAAACTATTTACAATTAGATTTAAAATTTGAGAAAAATTAAATAACTTAAGTTAAATTTTGAAACGGAAAATTAAAAATATAAAGATTTATGTATTGCTCGATTAGCTTTGCATTTCGGGTTTTAAACAAAGCAAACATTTTTAGAAATTCTTTTTCAAACATAATTTAAAAACTTTGCTTTCTCAGAAAGTATGATTTGCAACATAAAAGTAAAATTTTGAGGCTTTTCAAAAAAAGTTACGTGGTGGCAAAATTATCCATTAATTTAACAAACAATATCAGTGTATTGTAATACATGGAAAAGTTTTTTTTAGTTACTAGAACTTTATTGTTACATTCCATTTTTGTTCTTATTATTATTAAACTTTTTATTTTTAGCCATATATACAGCAGCTATGGATATGTTATCTGGCGGTGATTCCTCAAAAATTTCACGCAAACCTGATATAATGGCCGATGCTGCATACGCCATCCTCAGTCAAGACCCAACTAAAACCACAGGAAATTTCTATGTTGATGAACACTTATTATTCAAGCATGGAGTAACCAATTTTGATTCATATGCATGTGATGTATCAAATAAAGATAATATAATGCTTGATGGATTCTTGAGTGAAGAAGAAGCTAAACCGGCAGTAGCTTCATCAGAAAATAAACAGGATTCTTCGAAAGCAAGTGGTCCACCAGGATCAGTACCTGACATTTTCAAATTAATTGAAGGAAGCTTAAGCGAAGATTTAGTTAAGAGTGTTAATTCAGTTTTTGCTTTCAATGTTACTGGAAAGGAAGAAGGCAAATGGTGAATATATTATTTTAATTAACTAGTAGTACTTTTATCTAAATTATAATTTTTAGGTTTATTGATTTGAAAAATGGAGCTGGTAAGTGTGGACAAGGTGAACCACCATCTGCTGCTGATGCCACTTTAACAATGGATACCAATAACTTTTTCAATTTGTTCACCGGCAAAACAAAGCCTGCTACAGCATATATGATGGGAAAATTAAAGATTGCTGGAAACTTACAGACAGCTCTAAAGCTGGAGAAGCTCATGGGGAAGCTCAAATCTAAATTATAAATGGAATGAAAGTATTTTTGAATGACTTTATTTTAATTTAAGTCAAGGAATTTTATTAGGTTAGGCATATATGATAAAGTAATTTTTAATTTTATAAGTAGTGTGGGTGTGAAGGCCAGAGGGTCTAAGTAGAATTTTTTCAATTTTGATTACATAATCAAAAAAAACATTAATTTAATTTATTTAATAAATTTTCTAGTCATAGGAGTGGTGGTGGATTTAACCACATTAGTCCGAAATTAGGTAAAAAACTTTTACATTAAATATTTCAGTATATATATTTTCATACTTGGATCACTTGGCATCTGACTCCCTCAATTATTGTTCACATTATTTTTTGCATGTGCAATTTATATACAATTTTTATTATATATATATTTTTTTTATTTGAATCCTTTCCTTAGGTTTGATAATTCTGTTATTTAACTTTTCTTTAATAGTGAGTTGACGCACGCCACTTTTTGCTGTTATGTTATGATTTGAATAAATAATTCAATTCAATAAAGCCATAACGAATATATAAATAATGATTTATAAGCACTGAGTTATTTATTCAAATTTGCCTTTTGCTATAATGCGATACTGTAGTTATACAAGGTACACTGACAATGTTTTGTAAACTGAAACAGTTATTTGTGCTTCACTGTTGGTCACTGGGATCATTGGATTGGAGTTTAACGAGTATAGCAAACCACAAGAATTTTCTATTTCTGAATTAGCATAAATTGCAAACGATGCAATTGCCAAACATTGGGAGACTTTTTGAACTATTGATTTTCAGAATAAGTTATTAATATCTAAAATAATCTATTGCTTGTATATTGAAAATGTTTTCAGTTTGATAATATTATATATTTTTACTTTATAAGGATATAAATATAATGGAAAATTGCATTACACAAACTTTCTTAACATTATAGTAATCTGCACTAGGGCAATAATGGTGCACCAGTTTGGTTGATTTTTGCTTGTAAAACTAGCGTTGCAATTGTAGACCTACTCCTAACTAATTTAATTAGGTAGCTCATTGATTATTAGTTGTATCATCATGAATGGGTTCTACATGTTACATATATTATTTATCCTTAGTCCTTTATATCTTTTGTGGGTGTCTGAGTAGTATTTTATAACTTCTTATAGCATGTAAGAGATGTTAAGGTCTTAGGATTGATTCATTAGTGATGAACCATGGAGCGTTGGTCATTATTTGCAGCGTTTTTAATTGAAACCGACTGCTTTGGAATGTTAGAGGCACTAGCTGCACCCCAGCCGAAGGCCCATACAGGTTTTAAAATGGTTTTGTCATACCTAGTTGCGCCGTTCCCTTTCGGGGTAGGCTTAACTTTCGTTAGCGCTGTTAAATCATCATATCCTCTCTGCCATACTGCCGAAAATTGTTTTGTCTACTGTTAATTTTTTATTTATCGAGAGCTTAGAATAACGACCGATTAACCAGTATAATTTAGAGTTGTTTTGTATTCTTAAGGATATGTTCGTCTGCTGTTAAAAGTAGATATAGCACTGGTTTAAGAATACTTCCTTGCTGTACATCTGATTTGATGGGCTGTAAGTCGGTTACTTCTTGATGTTTAACCATGAAAAATATATTAACCAATAGATAATGTGTAGTGGGTAATTACGTTTTTAATTTGCTCAACAATCCTTGGTACCAGACTTTGTAAAAAAAAATGAATATAGATATTTTTATGCAAATATTAATGTTTAACCATATTTACATAGTTTATGATTCTGCATTACGTAGTTACAAGGTGCAAATTATGTATGCATTGTGCAACAACTTTATTAAGTTTTGGGACGGGTTCTATTGGAGATTGCAGCTAAGGAATATATGGTGGCAGGTTTGTTAATACATCTGCAAAATGTAAATAATCATTAATTAGTTTATGAGGGTTCTGTTAATTGTCATCAACGTAGTTATTGTAATTAATTTACAGTACACTTTTATCCTTCTCACACATTAGCTATTGACTATTAGCTATCTTCGAGTCTCAGTAACCAACCCCTAGGTTTGAATATGACAGATAGTTGATAGCTAGTGTGTGAGGAGGACAAATACATCTATAGCAGCAGCATACACAAGTATGCACAAATGTATTAGCCTTGCGCTTCTTTCTAATATATATTCACTCAACAGATACAATATACATATTGTTAGGAGTGGGTGGAATAAAAACACGATATGAGATTATTTTATTATCCACTTTTTTGTATACAATTACTTACTTGTTTTTGGTAGAGTTTCTATATTTTCTTTTGTTATGAAAACAATAATTTAGTAGAATCAACTTACTGTTTCTATCAAACAAAATCATTGTGCAAAAACATAATTAGCAACTTTAACCAATAAGAAATATATTGTTAAACAATTAAAATCACTAAATCGCAATGCGTTGTGCGTTGTATCGACGATTACTCGTCCACTGTTTGGGCAAAAGTGTCCAGACTGGCCAGACTTGCGTCAATCGCGTCTGGATCTTGTTTGCTTCGGGACATGCGCAGTACCCATACAATAAAGCGACTTGAAAATAATTATAGAGTTATAAAAAAATAACAATATATTAACCTATTTAATCATTTTTGAAATATTAATTATTATATTATATTAATATGCATGTATATGTTAATACAGATTTAAAAGTTTTTGATTTGCTATTTGCAAGTATCTTGATTTATTTATTCTGTTAAAATAGATAGTCATCAATATAAATAATGATCAATATTTAAATTTTGTTTGCTTTTAATTCTTTGTATGCATTAAACAATACAATTATGTGATCAAAATAACATGAGATATATAAAGGTTTGCAATGTATTACCATAGCTTTGAATATGTATGTACATAAATGAATTTCATTTAATGATTATAAATAATGTTGATGATGATTTGCTCATTTCTAGCAATTTACATTAGTTTTATTGAATAAAACTAGTTCATTAAACACTCCTTAATCATATTTAAATGAAATTAAATTGTTGGAAGGATTCCAGTTTGTTCATTTTTGTTTGCATGTTATTTTATATGGAATATTACTTATATTATTAAATAATAATAAAAAAATAGTTTTAAGATTCTACATGCTTTATTAATATAAAATCAATAAGTGTTATGCAGTAATAGTTTTTCTTAAATTGCGATATTTGATTAGTGATCAAAAATAACTAAAAAAGTCTGGGATTAAAAAATCTTGTGTGGAGTATTTTACTAAGCAGTTGTTACATCTTTTGCATTTTTAGGAAGTTTACTTGTAGGACTGGCAGCACCATAATACTTAATTAAATATGAAAAACATATTTTTTTTTAAAGATAGTAGAGCTAGATTGGCTTGAATGGCATATAGTAAATTTTACAGGAGAGAAAACACTGAATAGTATTTGTATATTCATGTTTTAGGGCAAATCTAATCCTGAACCTAGTATATAATATTGCTTATTCAAACTTAATGCAATCTTATTATTTATTTTTTGATTACTTATCTTTTTTTTGTATATGAACTTTCATTTGTTTTAATCAAATACTTAGTTTTCCTGATCTTGAATATTTTGTTACATTTATTTTTTGATTACTTATCTTTTTTTGTATATGAACTTACATTTGTTTTAATCAAATACTTAAGTTTTCCTAATCTTGAATATTTTGTTACATTTAGTTCCTGTCCTAACGGTTTTTTGCAATACCTAAATCATATTTTGATTTAAACATTAGACTCTAATCTACATCACAATAATGCAATAATAAGATTTAAATAAACTCAACAAAAAAATGAATAGGTTTTATATTACAATACTGTGCTTACTGTGAATTCAAACCAACGAGAGATATGTTGGAATAGCAAGAATATGATGGAGATAATATGTTTTCTTTACATTGCTACGCAATCTGGGCTTAATCATGACTACTCTACTACAAAAATAATATTTAAAAAAATCATTTGAAAGCATTTATACACATTTAATTTATTATTATATTATATTACATATTAATTCATTTATTTAGTTTATGCATGTAATATTATGAATGTAATTTGAATAAAATTTGAACAAATATTAAAATGATATTTGTTATTGTTTTGCCTGATTAATACAGTGCATGCGTGTAAAAGTGTATGGTGTATAAGTGCTTTCAACATAATGGTAAATATTTATTATGCAAAAATAAAATTAACTTGTTGTGTTTATTATTAAATATGTAATTATTGTTACAGAAAATTAGCCGGCCTTACAGCTTTTATAACTGGTGGAAGCAGAGGCATTGGAAAAGCTATTGCTCTGAAAATAGCCAAAGATGGAGGCAATATTGTAGTTGCTGCCAAAACTGCTACACCACATCCTAAACTTCCAGGAACTATTTACACTGCTTGTGAAGAAAGTGAGTGATTTTTTAATTTGATCTTTACATATAAATGTAAGAAGACCATAGAAGTTTATTTTTGAGTTTTAATAAAAAAGTTTAATGGTCAAATAAATTTGATTGTCAATATAAAAGTCAAAGTTGGTGGACTGTGCATAATAGGGTCAAATAGTAAAAACAGTTTTATAAATGACGTATTCAGCAAGTAGTAGAAAAAACTTTTTTGATACAAATTTTTAAATTTTTTGGATATTATTATTTTTTTAAAAAGCCCAAAAATTTTACTATGTTACACTTATCCATAAGCATTCATAAATTATATTTAATTGTAAATAGTTTTAACTTTTTCTGGACTGTCTATTACTATAATTAGTGTTTATTTGATTACATAATATTAAAATAAAACTATATTACTTAAGTTAGCAAATTCATACTTTATATTTTAAATCTTATCTTCTGGACATTTTTTATAAACTTTGAGAAAGTTGTTTTTGAAAAGTTTATTTATTTAGTTATGTCAATCAAAATACTTGTATGTCGATTGCTGAACCCTTATTTATCTACTATAGCTCTTATCTTTAAAATATATAAACTTTATCTTTTCTATAAAATCAGATTGCAAAGTATGGTCTAGGAATATACTGTATGCGTCACAAATATGCACTCTGAATTGAAGATATTAATCCAGATGTGACTATTGAGTGACTATATAAATTGAGTGGACACGAGAGAATATTGATTTAAGCTTTTAATATTTCTGCGATATTCCACTTACAATATTTATAAAAAAAAACTGAAATATTATCTGATTTTAATAAATACACAATTATTAATTTTTGTTTTATCCTAATATAGTTGAAGCAGCTGGTGGAAAATGCTTACCATGCATAGTCGATGTTAGAGATGAAGCACAAGTCAGAAAAGCAGTAGAAGAGGCAGCGAAGAAGTTTGGTGGCATTGATATATTGATTAACAATGCTTCAGCCATTCAATTAACACCAACTGATAAGACTGATATGAAAAGATATGATTTAATGCACAATATTAATACAAGAGGCACATTTTTAACGTAAGTAATACTGAACTATCACAAATAATTTTTTATTGTATTTATTTCGTAAAAATGTGTATTTTGATTTTTTCAGAAAATTTTATTATAAAATAACAAAGTACATAATATATGATTTTATATAAAACTCATTGATATAATAAAAATAATTTTAATATTATAACTGAAGATTATCAATATATCATGGCTGTATATTAAAATTGTCTGTAATAGATCATTTTTATTTCAGAACTAAAGAATGCCTTCCTTATTTGAAGAACAGCAAACATGCTCATGTATTGAATTTATCTCCACCACTAAATATGACTACCAATTGGTTCCAAAACCATGTCGCTTATACCATGGCCAAATTTGGCATGTCTATGTGCGTTTTGGGAATGCATGAAGAATTCAGACAGTATAAAATTGCAGTGAATGCACTTTGGCCAAGAACAGGTGAATCTTACATAATAAATAAACTAAAGAGAATGTGTCTTTGGATTTAGGATTTGAGTTTTAAGACTTTAGATGAGGCAAATAGTATTAAAGAACGTCTTAGGTCTTAGGGCCTGGCTATAAGAACGTTTAATACGCCTCTATTTGGCCGCCTTTGAAAATTATTTTCAACAGAACAATGGGGAATGAGCCAAACTTCACATGTTCTTTAAAAATGCTTGTTAAAATAATGTTTTTTTTTTTTTCTATTGATCAAAAGCAGGTTTTTAAACGTTGGTATAGTCGGCCCTTTACTGTAATTTAGATAATGCATAAACTTTATTATGTAGTTTATAAGAAATAAATATCCCCGCCAAATTTAGATTTGTTTGATTAGTTCATACAATAAATATTTTAGCGGTATACCTGTTATTTATCATACTAAGAGTATTATATTTTTAGCCATCTATACAGCTGCTATGGATATGTTATCTGGGGGTGATTCCGCAAAAATTTCACGTAAACCTGATATAATTGCTGATGCTGCATACCTCATCCTCAGTCAAGACCCAACAAAAACCACAGGAAATTTCTTCATTGATGAGCACTTATTATTCAAGCATGGAGTAACCAATTTTGATTCATATGCATGTGATGTATCAAATAAAGATAACTTATTGATTGATTTCTTCTTGAGTGAAGAAGAAGCTAAACCAGCAGTAGCTTCTTCATCTCCAGCACCTAAAAAGGATGCTCCAAAATTAAGTGGTCCACCAGGATCAGTACCTGATATTTTTAAACTAATTGAAGGAAGCTTAAACGAAGATTTAGTTAAGAGTGTCAATTCAGTTTTTGCTTTCAATGTTACTGGAAAAGAAGAAGGCAAATGGTGAATATATTATTTTAATTAACTAGTAGTACTTTTATGTAAATTATAATTTTTAGGTTTATTGATTTGAAAAATGGAGCAGGTAACTGTGGACAAGGTGAACCACCATCCGCTGCTGATGCTACTTTAACTATGGACAGTAAAAACTTTTTCAATATGTTCACTGGCAAAACAAAGCCAGCTACAGCATACATGATGGGAAAATTGAAGATTGCAGGAAACTTGCAGAAAGCTTTAAAGCTCGAGAAGCTCATGGGCAAGCTTAAATCTAAACTATAAATGGAATGAAAGTATGCCTAAATGATTTTATTTTAAATTAAGTCAAAGAAATTTATTCTACAGATATATAAGATAAAGTACTCTTTTTATTAAGTATGTTATAATTAAAGTTCACATTATTTTTTGCATGTGCAATTTATATACAATTTTTATTATTATTATTTTTTTATTTAAATCCTTTCCTTGTTTTTTTTTTAATTTGGTTAAATGG
Organism: Tachinus rufipes; assembly: GCA_963932245.1. Classification (NCBI taxonomy): domain Eukaryota; kingdom Metazoa; phylum Arthropoda; class Insecta; order Coleoptera; family Staphylinidae; genus Tachinus; species Tachinus rufipes. Next base: position 46,672,146 of record OZ010747.1, on the reverse strand, counting down.
TTTAATTATTTTGCTTTACTGTGAATACATATGAACCAAGGTATCATGATCAACTTAACCAGAGATTTTATAGAATTTTGCGCCTGAAGACTCTTTAGTCAAAATTAAATGTTTTATATTTGTTTCTAATATATTCAAAAACTTAGGTATGTTTTTTTTTCAATAACATTAGGAACAACTTTTCTAGTATCATTTTTCATTACATTTCAAATAAAGTACAACTTGCTATTTATCAAAAACAATTTAACATTTTTTATTACACTATATGCTTGCTTTATGCTTTTTACGGCTATTTTACATCGCCACAGTAAGTCTACGACTTGTTTAAAGTGGTTTGATGGGACCAACAGCTTAATACGTGACTTCCGAACCACGCTGGTGGATAAAGAGCAAGTTATCATTTCAGTCATACTTCGGGGATCGAACCCCGGACTGCTCGCATGATATGCAAGTGCTCTACCATTGAGCTATCACACCATTATATTATATCTACACTCAGATTATGGCGCTAAGGAATAAGACTTGTTAAGTCGATCTTGAGAGTTATAATTGGGGTTATAAAATTACTTGTTATTATGTAATTGCCTACTCTACAGCATTATGATAACATTTATCATTTTTAATGACGTCGCGCTTAATTCAAAAATTCTGCCGGGGATCTCTTTTTGTACTACGGTACGTTTTTGTAATATTAACTTGTCAAGTTAATTGTATTTTTAAACATTAATATATGATTTCTATAAATTTATGATTTAAATGCCGCATTTCCCTTCCGGTATGGGAGATCTGTATATATATAATCATAATGTGATGTCGAAATAAGCTGTTATTATCATTTCTTTACATTTACAAATATCTATATTAATTTTGTGCATTAAGACAGATGTTTAGGTGCAATATTTAATAATAATAAGCTTACAAGCATAAGAAACATGTCAAACAAATATTACGTTACACAAATACATAAAAAAAAATTTAGATTACAAGATACATTTATATTTGTAAATGAAACTTACCTATAAGGTTTCATTTCAAATAACAATGTTTTTATTTTAGTTTTATATAAATTAAAATGATTTATTTCTTCAAATACATACAGAAATCCTATCACATCTAAAAAAATGTTGACACATACATCGCATTTTTAAATAAATTGTGATTTAACACTTAAATTAATTAAGTCGGCTTCTGAAAACAATAATTTCTTAAAAATACAGTAACTTAATTTAAAAATAAAAAACTTTAGCCAGAAAATAAATAAATACTTGACAAACGACAAAACATGTGACTATTTGGTACTGATTTAAAGAGGAAACTGTAATATATGATATTCGGGGCTATTCTGTATGCACATTGCTAGAAGTAAGCAAGATAAATATTGCTAACTAACGATATGAACTTTATTTTATCAAATCTTGTTTGTTAGCAATATGAACTGTCATTTTAACAAATCTTGATTTCTAACAATATGAACTGGCACTTTAACGAAATATATTTTATGCTTTATGCTTGCTTTTATGCTTTTTACGGCTATTTTACATCGCCACAGTAAGTCTACGACTTGTTTAAAGTGGTTTGATGGGACCTACAGCTTAATACGTGACTTCCGAACCACGCTGGTAGATAAAGAGCAAGTTATCATTTCAGTCATATTTCGGGGATCGAACCCCGGACTGCTCGCATGATATGCAAGTGCTCTACCATTGAGCTATCACACCATTATTATTATTTTATCTAGAGAATTGTCAGATTTGCCACGCTTTCTGATGTAATATCCGTTTATATTGTATTATAACAAGATTAGTTAAAATTACAGTTTATATTAGCAAGCAAAAAGTGCTAAAAAGACAGTTCATACTGTTAGTTAGCAATATGTATCTTATTTACTTCTAGCAATGTTCATAGAGAATAGCCCTGATTAAGCATAAATATTTCATTAAAAACTTGTTATAAATACACGTTTGAAAAAGTGTTCTCAACCGAGTACAATGCAAGGTAACTGTTCTGTAGGCACTTGTTATTCTGATTGCCATTTTCTTTCTGGCCCTTTCTAGGATTAACCTGTGTTTTTTAATCTTGCAGCTTTCTCTCCATATAAGCGCCAGCGTATAGTAGAGTTCACAGTTACTCCCATTACTTTGCGTTTCTCCGCTCTATGTGGGGTTTCATGTTTCAGTTTTTTCCTGTTCTCATCCCTAGGTATTTAATACTATCTTGGGATTTGATTGTGGTGTCCCCTAGATAAATCTCGACTATGATGTCCTTCCTTCTTACTACCAGGACTACGGCTTCCGTTTTTTGTGTTGTCAACTCTAAGCCTATCTTCTTGATCTACTTCCTAATCATATAGGACGCCTATTTTACGCTATTTTCTATTTCCCTTTTGTTATTGCCCCTGACCACCATGGCATTATGATAATTCCGTGTGGCATCTGTACTAACAATAGACTGTCATAGTAGATGTTCCACAGGGTGGAGCCCAGAACGGAGCCCTGTGGCACTTCACAAGTCATATCTAGAGTTTTTCCGGAGCAGCACACTATAGTACTATCCTGTAGATAGTGGCATATAATCTTCTTGGCATATGTTGATATTCCCCTTCTCTCCAGTTCTTCTATTAGCCCCCTCCATGGGACCGAGTTGAAGGCGTTCTTTATATCATAAGTGATCAATACGACATATTTATGTGTAGGGTGCGCAGCTATAGGTTCGGCGGCTTCCTTGACGTGCTTATGGGCATCAAGAGTAGAGTGACCTCCTCTGAACTCATGTTGGTTCTCACTGAGTTTTCTGTTCCTAACTATTTCTTCTGTGAGTCTCTTGTTGAGGATGTGCTCATAGAGCTTTCCTAGCGTGTTCAGTAGGCAAATGGGTATGACTTTCCTTTATCTTTTTTGGTAGGTTTCTCGATTAATACTAGTTTTGCCTCTTTCCATTCAGTGGGAAATATGCCTTGCTTAATCAGTTTGTCGAAAACTTTCACACAAAGCTGCGGTCTTTGTGTTGCTATTGCTATGATGATCTCCGGCGGGACCATGTCTGTGCCGTTGGCTTTTTTTTAAGTGTTTTCACCTGCCATTCGTATTTCTTCTTCTGTGCATTTCGGTATTGTAGTCACGTCTACTCTTAGCTCTTCCCATGTTGTTTTGCCTTGGTTTTGAAATAGTTTTCTTGCTTCAGCCATTACTTCATCTCCTGTCAATGTTAGCGGGGATGTTTGGTTTATTTTATCAGTGATAACTTTGTACTCTTTGCCCCACATGTTCGAGTTTAGTTCTTTGTATACATTTTTCTATGTCATCCTTTTGGAATCCATTATTGTCTTTTTTAGAGTTTTTCTCTCTTTTGCATATGCCTCTTGTGCCTGTAGCAGTAAATTGGCGTCTCTTGTTTTTTTGCATTTATTCTCGTCATCGTCCTTTTAGCTTTTATACAGCACCTTCTCTTGTCTGCGATGTCTTCACTCTACCAATACATTGATTTGTAATTTACTCTTTTCTTTCTTAGTGTTTTTTTGCAGGTATTAATTATAGTTTCTTTCAGCTTGTCAGCTGTATGAATCGTTTCTCTTGTGTTTTGGTCCAGGTCTCCCAGGAATTTCTTCTCTTCAGTACTGCGGAAGGACCATCTTTTGTTTTCTCTTTTTTTTTTCTCTTGTTTTCCCTTTCTGGACGCGATTTCTATGTGTATGTTTATGTAGTCACTCAGGTTCTCTTCTTCGCCTACGTGCCAGTTTTTGATTTTTGTTGCCATCTTAGTCGAGCACAAGGTGACGTCTATGTATGATTCCATCCCGTTTTTTTGAAAAGTTGGTACGGTTATGGAATTTGCTAAAAGATAAACTTGAATAATTGATTTAATGTGCTATTAAGCACAACCTAAGATAAATGTAGTACAAAATGATTGTAACATGATTGTTGCAATAACTAAAAATTATCCGTCTTTTTTTCAGCGGTACGCTTCAATATTTTTTTACACCGCGCGTTTTAAACGCTGCGTCAAGAATTTTGGGCTCTGGTGTTGCATCATTGTATGTATTATAATAGGGAAAACAAACCCTCTGTACGAAATGCCTGTGTACGTGCGTCTAGTCGTTTGGACTAACAAACGTTTGTTTTTTATTACTTTGGCTCTACTTCTTGTTGTATTCTATTCTTTTTATGAGTTTCCTCCAGTTACTCTTTTTCGGCTATCGCCTTATCGGCAATCATCTGGATTTAACAAAAATAACAACGTTCTACTCCTAACAGCATAGTATACTATTAAATATATTGCTTACTATGTACATTTTTATCATTAAAATTGACAATAATGTTTTTTGTTTGTTTTTCTTTTATTTAACTTGTATTGATTATGTTTATTATGTGAATAGATATGATTATACGTGTTAAATAATAATAGAAAAAGTAAAATCATATCTATATTTATTTATATAATGAATATAATGTAATGTCAAAAATCAATATTTGTTCAATGAATTTACACAAAAATATGTTATGTCAAAACAATGGCGTAGTGCTAGCTATGTACCCGGTCTTAGGGAACGATTATGGAATACAGACGTATTAAGCATCAGTTGAGGAAATAGGGTCTGCGCAAATTTTAGAAATAGTTTTGAGGTCCCAACTTTAAACTATCATAAGTTATGGGTTGTGGTCTCTAAAGATTAAGCCATTTACATGGCCATAACAATAACTTTGATTCAAAAACTCTAGGTCACCATGTAAGAGACACATGGTCTTTTGCCATGTTTTCGAAGGGATTGTTTAGAATTTATCGAATAAACTATTCTAGACTTTCTATGTGAACAATTTTGAGTCTTCACATATAATATCGTATTTTTACATAATCCAGCACGCCACAAATGAAGAAACTATTCCAAGCTTGAATTGCTTGTTCAGCAGCTCGGATTGGTCTGGAAGTCTATTGCCAGTAAATGATATGTCGGCACAAGGCTCAGGTTCACTCTTCTGTCCAGGATAATTTTGTTTTCCAATATGAGCAGTTTTCTATTACATGTGCAAAAAAAACTATACTTTGCCATAGTAAGACTATGAAATTTAGTCCTACTTTGTATGAATAGAACGTATAAAGTGAAAATATTGATTTTGTAAACTTGCTAATAATAGGTAGCAAAATATTTTATTGTGGAATAAACTACGTTTTTTGGTAGCTTAAGCTACATTTGTACTTTTCTGGCAACTATAGAGTTTTTAGTTTAACTGTTGTAAGCTATTCATAATGATCATTATGTAGTAGACTTTTATTTTAAATAAAAACGGATACATAATGGCATCGCCAGGTAGATGGTGTCATTGGGTGGTAAAACATGTCGCAGTTTATCAAATAAATCTTTGAAACCCAAACAACGTATGTTTTAATTATTAATCTAATATGAAATTTCAATATGTTTTAAATTTATCAGAAAATTTTGTTATTTGTTATGGTTGTATTAAGAATAACAATGATAATAATCGGTTAAAAAATAACGGAGTTATTATTATAGTCTAATACCCTCTATAAGCAGCGGCCGCAAGGCGATAAAAACTTTTGAAAAATACAATACATAATTTTTTTTAATTAATTAATTTTTTTTTTTTTAAGATTTTGCTTGTGCTGCAAACAATGTTTTCCTGCTCTTGATTCACTTGCAGGCACTGTAATATGTCTTTTTTGTTCTGGCAAAGTCACAAAATTTATTTTTAGTTTATTACATTAATAAATATTGGTTGCAAAACAAAATAAGTACATTTTTATGTTCTTAATGTTAAAGCGAGCGCAAAATTCACTAGTCTTTTACATCATTATTGTAGACAGGCACAATTTATTTTAAACTCGTCTACTAAAATATTTATATATGGCATTTTGTATCATTTTATGAACACACATTTTATAACACATTTGCAAATTTTCAAATTAATATACCTATGACAAAAACTATTGCTTCTAAAATAATTATTTTAAAAAAGTAAAAAAAAAATCGAAATAGTGCTACTTAAAAATTTGGTTGAATTTTAAAGGATAAATTAATTGCATTTATTTTTGCATTTTTGTTCATTTAAAATTAATAGGACTCAAATATTTGCTTGAATTTCCGGCAATGTAGTTACCGTAACGTGAATGCGTAGTACGCATGAACTCCATACAAATATTCAGTAACGTAACTCGTAGTACGCATGAATGCAATCCAAGTATCCAGTACATGCATATAAGTAACTCAACTATGAATTTTTGTATTGTATTTTTACAAATTTGCTAGTCATAAACTAGAACATTTGAATAAATATTTTGATAATAAAAAATAATGCTTACTCATAGATTAGTTAAACACTGATAAGATAAGTTTCACAATCAAATTAATAATTCTAATTCGGTAACATTTGTTTAGAGTTTTGTTTTAACCATTTGTATTCATTCAATTACCAATGGAAACTACAGGGTAAATATTAATCAAACTGATTGTTAAATTACAGTTAACAGTATAATGTATAATATGTAATGTTTATTAGTTTAATTTATTTGTTCTAATTTTGATATGTACGATAACTTGACAAAGGTCATATTATATGATAATTAATTGCAAACATTTCAAACATATTTATTTTAATTTCAGGAAATTAGCCGGGCTGACTGTATTTATAACAGGAGCCAGTCGTGGAATTGGTAAAGAAATTGCTTTAAAAGTAGCAAAAGATGGTGCCAATGTTGTTATTGCAGCCAAAACAGCCACCCCTCATTCAAAATTAAAGGGAACAATTTATACAGCAGCAGAAGAAAGTATGTGTTTATCTTTGTATGTACTAGCTATAATTTTATTATGCCGGATCTATCATATTTAGTTATTTATAATACACACTTAAAAATCAAATAAGGACATATAATCAATTTTATCTTGGAACTAATGTTTAGACTTTTTGGGTGTCCGTGAACATTCATAATATTTTAATTTATTCCAATAATAATAACGTAATATTGCAAAGAACTTATTCATTTGATTTGATATAAATCTATTTTCGCGCAAACTGTCACTTAAAAATATCAGTTTCATTTTCAGGAATGAAATGTCTTATTAACATTTCTACAAAATATTAAGGGGGGAGAATAGTTGCGCTATTATAAGGGTTCACTGCATCAAACTCGGCAAGAAAACGCCTGAATATAATTGATTAAAATTTTTACACATTGTAGAAGAAATCTGTGTCCTCAAATTTGTAGAAATTTGATGCGATAAGTCGTTTCTCCGCAATTAATTTTTAAAAAGTGACGATTTTAGTTAGTTCTTTATTAATTTTTTACTTGTTAAATATAACTTCAAATCTTTAACCAAAAACATGAAGACATATAATATTGTATGTAGTTCAACAAATAAAAACTGTGATGATTAAAATCTTATCGTTTGGACATTGAGTTGGTTGGCGTATTGTCCCATAAGAACCAATTTTAATTTAAAAATGGCGCTGTACGTGTCAATATTTTTCTAGAGAGAAAGGTTCACTGATATTCTCGTATGTGGTAGGATTTAATATTTTTCTATAACAATACTACTAGTGGCACCACAACAGGACGGGGCGACTAAACCCGGCAATTCTCTAGCGTTAACATTGTTTTGTTTAAAATTTATAAATTTGATCTTTCAACAACTATAACGGTATTTTTGTGTTCATACCAGGCTGTTTTGAAATCAGCAATAGCTATAGTCTATTCAATTTTAAGCTAGAGCTTGGAAGAATAATGCATTTACGTTAAGAAGAGTTATGAACGGTATGACCAAATACACAAAATTACGTACCAACTTCCAATTGTATGGGTCATGGTAGACATGTTATCACACATTACAGTCGGCCTTATAAATAAGTCGTTTGTTGAAAATAATATATGAGGGGAGTTTTTTATGTTAACTATTACTACTTAGCTAGGAAAACAGGACAAACAAAATTTTATTTTTCAACCTAAGAACCATTAACAATAATTCACTTATTTTAACGAATTTCTAGTAAGGATATGCCTTTGAAAAAATATTGTTTTGGTATATTTACAAAATACGACTCCGCGGCGTTTTTTAAAGTCGTTATTGGGTAAAAAGCGACGCATTTTAAAAAGTTTTTTGAGTTTTGGAAATAGATAGTAGTCACATGGACAAGGTCGGGACTGTAAGAAAGATGTAATTCCTTAAAGCCTCATTTATTGACTGCTACTTGAACAATTTGTGCTTTATGCAACCTGTAGTTGTTGTGCAGAAGCAGAGTTTTCTGAGCATAACTGGTTTTTTTATGTATATTTGCTTTCAAGTTCTTAATTTTGTTTTTGTAGACATTCTTTGTTATAGTAATCCCTTTTGGCATTTACTTAATAAAGATAATTGCGTCTTTGCCTTTTTGGATGGTAGAGAGCCCTTATAAACCCATTGCATAGACTTGTTTTGTGGATGGATTCTTGTGGTGCACCCTGGGTTATCCTTAGTTACAATTTTATAAGTTTTTGTCTTGGCATAAAGCATAAAATTCTCCTCGCACATTTATCGTCTACACCGTTTTTGGCCAAGACTGAGCAGCTTGAGAATTTACTGTGCCGACACTTTTCGCACATGAATGGATTCCTTGTCCTATTTGAACTGTTTGCACCAATACTTGACTTAAAAAGGGAACGGGCTATTTTCTCACTGCTATCATTCTCTTATGGATATTATTTGGGCTATTGCTTTCGTTCAATAAAATGTAATACAAATCACTCACATGTTTACCTCTTCAAATTAATATAATAATTACAAATGTTAAGCGATTGGAATCAAACTTGGAGATGATATTATACAACAAAAACTTAAAATAAGAAATTTGTTGCGATAGCATATTATTTGTTTAGGTAGATAACATAAAAAATGTTTTTGTACTGTAGATCTTCATTATCAAAATTAAGTTATATGAATGCATTGGAGTTGTCTTACGGCATTGCTTCATTATAGAGTTGATTACATCTATGCTGTTTTAGTTTTTAATGTTTGTTAGTGTCTATTATGTTGTTGGTGTTTCGATTTCTGTTCACTTTTGTCATTGTTTTTTTACATCTGTTCATCTATTGCATACAAATACCGTATATTACGGGGCATCCACATTTGCTCAGTATGCACAGATGTCACTCTCTTATAACTTTATTTTTTGACACGCCAAAATTGGGGGAGTATTATATGTTTTTATATTGGCTTGAAAATGACGGCGTAATTTTTTTATCGCTTTATTCTTCACTTCTACCATGTTTCATTCCTTTCTTGCAGTATACATATGCGCTATTTTGCCAGTAAATGTATAGTTATTGCATCTGCAACTACTTGGATGGCCTTTAAAATCGTACTATATGCGCTAGCAATTCTGAAAGTTATTTTTGGTTGGGCTTTTTCTTCTTATAAAGTTTTGTATAGAAAAAGTTTGTACTAGACCGGTGCCACGTACAACATAATTAATTCTACTTTTGAACTAATTGTTATTCTACGTCCCAGTCCTTCTCAGTTGGGCATTGGGCGACTTAACGCATTTGCTTTTTGCAGTTCCGGTATTTATTCTAAGATATTTGATATCACTTTTCAATTATGTTTTGGCCAACTTTTAATTTAACCTGTTTTAGAGTGTTTTTTGCAGCTATAATAACTGTTTTGATGATTTGATGTTTTAATGTTGGTTTTTTTTCCTCTAAACATGTGGCAATGTTTTGAATAGCTCATTCTGCAACTTCTTCTATGTTTTCTTTTTTTATTATCTTACTAAAAGTGTCAGATCATCTGTATATCCAACTACTGATATGCCTTCTTGGAAGTCCAATCTTAGTACGTCCTCATCGTATATTTTCTACATGGTGGAGCCAAAGATTGAACCTTGTGGTACCCCACACATCGTTTTTTCTATTTGCTTATTAGCGATCATTCAGGTACGAACGTAATATATTTATTAAATAAGGAGATATCCGCTTATCTTTTACGTATATGTACGTATTATGCTTCTCTGGGGGACAAAATGTCTAAAGTGATTACTATGACTTTTTTTTTGCATTTTCTTGTCTTTTTAACTAATTCTTTCATTTTTGGATAACATTAATTGTTGACTTTTTTTCCTTGTTGATTATTTGACTTATGTCAATTGCTTGTTTATTATTTGCTTAAAGAATTTGTTCATTGAGTTGTTTAGCCAGATGGGTTTGTATGTTATTTCTTTGAGTTTTTCTTAGGTTTCTTAATCAGTATCAATTAAGATGTTTTCTATATTATTTGGAAAACACCATTTTTTATTAGCTAATTGAAAACTTTTTTTAATAACTTTTGTTTGGCAATCACTTTTATTGTATTAGATGAGATGTCATCAGGGACTGCGGTTTTTTGTTTTTATTCTGTATTTTGCTTTCTTAATTTATGTTACCGAACAGGAAGCTGTGGCTTCTTACAGATATTGCTTAAATGGGATGGTGGTGTTTAGGGATATTGTTGCATGAGTATATTATTAACTGGTTTATTAATATGTAAATTGTCACTTCGTGCGAAACACAAACATGCCATACCAATTCTTAAAAAAAAGAAAAGATGATAGGTGCAGTGTTTAAAATATTTATACCAATTCCATCACTGTTTTTCATTCAATAGAATTAAGAAAACGAAGTACATCAATTTTAGTAACAATTTGGAATTAAAAGTTTTCGAACTATTGTTGTAAATATTATTAGTATCATCATAATTATTATCGCTACAGTTGGGAACAGAATAAACAAATAAAAAATATTTGGCTTGGATTACAAACGATTTAATCGCCATAAACTCCTGGCCTACTACATTTATAAAAACTAGACCAAATCTCAAATATTGCCAGTCTTTATACATGTGCAAACTCAACCCTCTACTTTAATTAGTCTTGTAGTTATATCCAGACAGATATTGTCAAGTTTTAACTATGCCAGATTTGCAAAAAAATGAGTACCGAGCGGTCATCTAATTCTTCACGTTGGAAGGTTTTACCCCTCATTAAATTAAACAAAGATTGGATACGGATACGGTAAAGATTCACTTTCTTATTCTACCGTAAAATGGGCCAGAAGGTTTAAGATGGGCTAAGAGTCTAGAAAATTACTCACGTTCTAGTCGACCAGTTGAAGTAATTACAAAAGTGTCGATCGCTTTTATTGAAGATCTAAAGTGATCGCCGATTAAAAATAAGGGCAGCAATGTCAGGGCTGTCAGATACATCAATTTGCCGAACATTACATGATCATTTAGGTATGAATAAAATGAGTGCAAGATTGGTCCCAAAACTTCAGTCTGCTGTTAAAAAACAGCATCGAATGATTGTGAACGTTTTTCAATCTATTGTTAAGAGGGATGAAATTATGTCTACAGTCTTGTATTATGATCCTCTGTTCAAAAGGGAATCAATGAAATGGCGGCGTGCTGGTGAACTACCACCAAGAAAAGCCAGGGTATCCCTGTCAACCAAAAAGATCATGACAACAATCTTTTGGAGTTTGGAGAGCATTGTGTTGATTGATTTTAAAGAAAGAAATACCACGGTGAATGGCGAGCTAATGTTATCTTATTACATAAGTTGAGGGAAAAGGCAAAGTGTCGAGGAAAATTAATAAAAGGAGTCAGGTTGTTGCTCGACAACGCACCTGTGCACACCGCAGGCTTGGTTCCTTTGTACGTACCCACCCAGAGTGCGGTTCTAATTAATAAACACATTTATTTTGTGTTCTTTGACGTGAGGCCGCTTGAAATGAGTAACAGTAGCATGTAGAAAAGCCCTGGCGGGGTGTGCAAGCACTGGGACTTAACTGCATAGTTCTCTTTAGTTTATTATTCCTCTCCTTGGTGTCAGTTTTCAAGCATAAACAACAGCCAAAATCTAATTACAAACACACATTAATTCGCACCTACTTTCTTAGGTATCAACACCAGCTCGGAACCGTGGCTAGCCACCATCTTTGACAAAACTTGACTGCAACAATTAGCCACCAACATAATTCAACTTGGAATAATGGCACTCCAACTTTTTGAACCCGTTGCCATTAAAAATTTTCGATACCAAATGGAGCTTTTCTGAGAGATCGGACGGATTTTTAGCTAAAAATAACAGTCATGTTTGTTTCTCAGGTCTAAAAAGACTTCCAGCAAAACAAATTATACTTATAAAACCAACAAGCCCTCCGCTCCGTCATCGAATCTGCAAGAGCTTGATCTGATCACATGAGCACCCGGGAACTGAACTCATACTTAGCTAAAACCAGCCACCAATACTGATTAACATGGTTCCTTTACTACTAGACGCAGACTTAGAAGGTTCTAGAATGATACTCGTGGAGCAGCACCAGAATGATCTTACCTTGCCCAAGGCTCAGGTACTCACGTCTAAAAAGAACCAAACCGGCAACGCAAACACCAGCGAGGCTCCGATGCCCAGTGACCTTTCAAAGATAATGGACACAATAGCATATGAGGATAGTCTGATTACCATAAAACATCGCTTGAGAAACTCTCCGACATGAGAGACACTTATAAAAAACTACAAATATACCGCAGGCTACGGCCTAACAGATGAACTCCTAAGAACTAGTGGCAATTATTGCAAATTCTCATTACATCTACGATCCACAAACGGCTCAATGGGCCCGCATATATTTAGGGAGCATAAAAAGCTACCTGGGAGACAGAAGAAAACGGCTGATCAAGTACAATATGCTAACCTCCATGTCATTACCGAGGAAACCAAAGAAATCCAACATGTAAAGATTATTGAGATTGAGCATCAAATACAGCAAGCGATTACAACCCTCCAGGTAACAGACGTTGCAAAACACGTTGCGTCAAAGAATAGTGTCTAAAGAAGTGTTACACTTTAGCTATACTTGACCTGCAGTCAACAACATCTATAACTCCACCGCATATAACAAACCGATTTGACGGCCATCATCAAAGCAAAGACCGCCTTGCTTCTTAGCATCTGCATCCCAAAGGTATTAAAAGAAACTCAGACCGGAAATAAACTGTCTTCTTTCATGTCCGACCTCCCGGGCAAAACCAAAAAAGTCGCACCGGAACAACCTGTAGTTGAACTTGGCGAAGCTCTCAACGCGACATGTATAGTCCATATACATCTAAACGACACCGTAATTGCCGTCTACCATGGCGAAGAAGACAACATTGCCACACAGAACATTCTGAAACCGGAACTGCAAGTGAAAACATGACACTCTATACCTGGAAACCAGCAAGTCAAGAAGAAGAAAAGAACCTATATCAATTAACATCCTAAGTGGGTTTTGTGCCACATAAGACTACCGTAGGAGAGCGTGGCACGGTAGTCTAGGCATCCGATCGGTGCACCGAAGATCGTGGGTTCGATTCCTATATACCGTGATATACTTATCGTACGTGTATACGCTCTCCCACTCCCCAACCCGCCTTGCCATCATGGGGTTTTACGGCTAAAAAACTCTCTCCAGTGGTTTGGAATCTACTTAAAACTGTAGGTCCCTCGTAATGTAAGTTGCCAGCATTACGTGCAGAGATGGAGGCCTATATCTAAAAAAAGGGATATAAAAACGGCTGATTAAGAAGAAGAAGAAGAAGCCTACCGCATAGTGAAATAAGACCTTGTGAACTAGCTAAGTATGTCCACTATAGTGGAGGATACCGCAAAAACCACCGCCGAAGCCCGAAACCTAAAACAATTTATGGCTAGTCTGTAACGTGAGCGTTTCAAACAATTTAAACCCGCGACACCCAAACTAATAATAGTGAAATTCCAGCGGACACTTTTGATATATTATAAACTACTCCTTTCCCGTTACAGCAAACAAACATTTTGCGACACTTAGACACTATCTCCATACAAGAAGAATTTTGACCGAAAATTCCGCCTAGTGACATCAGGTGATCCTAGTCACCCCGCATCAATCCAACTTCCGCACTGGTGTCCTCGACTACCAAGTAGTAGATATTCTCCGGAGACTTCAAACTACTACAAACCCGTATTCTATGCTTGTATCGTTAGCAAGAGTACAAACATATAAAAAAACCGATATCAGGACTCAATTCCCTGGAGGGCAGCTATCCACAACGGTTTTTTTACTACTTGTGGCAATTTAAAAAAAAAAACAATAGCAAGAAATCCCACATTAGTTCCTATCTTCTCCGGCATTAACTTAGAACGTAACTGCATAAAGACCGCATGTAATGAAGTCAACTATTCTCCTCTCACTTTAAGAGATATATGTAAGTTTGACTCTTTTTTCGTGCACAAACTGAGTACATATACAATTTTTTAGTGGTTTTTATGTTTTTTTTAACATCTTAAAAATGGGGCGACATATTTGGTTTGGCTTTGCAGGAGGCGCTATAGTTAGTAGCGCCGCCCTTGTCTAAGAGCGCAAAAAGTGATAGTTATAATCTAAAAGGGGCTACAATAACGGGGAATGTCTACAAAGACACAATTCAAAACTTGAAAACGACTGTATACGAAAAATAAAACCACAATTTTATTATGCTTAAAAAACTCTGCACGACAACTGCAAGTTCCATAAAGCACGAATTGTTAAAGAAGTAGTAAAATAAATGCGTGTTTAAGGAATTACAACATACATCTTTCAGTTCCGACTTTGCCCCCTGTGATTATTATCTTATTTTAAAACTAAAAAAAAACACTTGAAAAGGTTTTACTTTGTTGTTTGATGGAGTGTATATTTTTGAATAATAGGCTGGATCGGTGGCGCTATAAATATTCTACCCTACGTAACGGTACACTGCACTATATGTATTGGTCAAGTTCTTTGAAATAGAAAATTGGCTTATTTCATTTTAGAAAGGTATAATCTGTTGGCCATTAACATTTTCTGCTATTTTGGATAAACAAATGTTGGGAAGAAGGTTATATCTTTGTAACAAAATTAATGTTTTTGAAATTAAATTCTCTATCAACAAAAATTGTAAATACCAATTTCCATAAAATTAAATGATTTTTAGCAACAGATAGTTTATCCACTGCTAAATTAATAATTAGTTTGTTTTATTAACAATATTTTTATTTTAGTTGAGAAAGCTGGTGGAAAATGTCTACCTTGCATTGTAGATGTGAGAGATGAAAAGCAAGTACGCGCAGCGGTAGAAGCAGCAGTTAAGAAATTTGGAGGCATTGACATATTAGTCAATAATGCTTCAGCCATAGCTTTATTAACTACTGAAGAAACTGACATGAAGAGATATGATTTGATGCATAACATAAACACACGTGGTACCTTTTTAGTGTAAGAATATACTATTTGACTAAACATAATTAATACATTATTAATTAATTGTAGAACCAAAGAATGTTTGCCTTATTTAATGAAAAGCAAACATGCACATGTATTGAATATATCGCCACCACTTAACATGAATCCATTATGGTTTAAAAATTTTGTTTCTTATACCATGGCTAAATATGGAATGTCCATGTGTGTATTGGGAATGCACGAGGAATTTAGAGCATTTAATATTGCTGTTAATGCATTATGGCCTAAAACTGGTAAGTTCTTTCTTTTCAGAAAAGTTTAGATTTTTTTAAATATTAAATGTAGCATTTAGTACAAGCTACAATGTTTACTTTTTTTAGCTATCCATACAGCTGCATTTGAAATGTTGAAAGGGGAAGATTCTTTTAAATCTTCCAGAAAACCTGAAATTATGGCTGATGCTGCTTATTATATATTTTGTCAAGATCCCACAAAAGTTACTGGAAATTTCTTTATAGATGAAGATATTGTTATAAAAGCAGGAATCAAAGATTTAACTCAATATTTGTGCGATCCTTCACATAAGGGGTCCTTGGATATGGACTTCTTTTTGGACGATATTCCATCATCTAAACTATAAACAGGTATACAAATAATATAATTAAAGAGGCTTTAGCGATGTGTTTATTAGTAATACAGTTTCTATTAATACAATAATATACAGGGTGGTAGAGAAAAAACATACAACTGAATAATTCCGTTATTTTTTATCCGATTTATATGATTCATTTTAAATGGTTTTTTGAATATTATAAAGGCAGGTACACATATATTTGTTTTTATTTTTAGTATAGTTGATATGTCAACCAACGTTTTTTTTTTAATGGCAACATACATTTTTTAATTTAATTTTTGAATCTTTATGATATTCTTAATACAACCATGTAAAATAATAATATACTTTTATAACAATTTTTTTTTTGATAAATTTAAAAAAACTTAATATTTGTTTTTTATTTAAAATGATTGTAATTAAATAGTTGTCGTTGAAAATAAATAATATGTTTTTTTGGTGTTTTTTAAATATTAAAAAAAAAAAAAGAAAATTATTTATTTTAATTTTGAAAACGTAGTTTTTTAAGTTACTACATTATGCATAATAACATAAAAACACTCAAAAAACATTAACATTTGTTATTTTCAATGCCAACTATTCAATTACGATCATTAAAAAAAAAACAAATATTATGTTTTTTAAGTTTATCAAAACGTTTTGTTATTAAAGTATATTTTTATTTTACATGATTGTATTAAGAATATCATAAAGATTCAAAAAAATAAAATAAAAATTTATGTTGCTATTTAAAAAAAAGTTGGTTGCCATAGCAACTATACTAAAAATAAAACAAATATGTGTGTACCTGCCTTTATAATACTCAAAAAACCATTTAAAATGGTTTTTGAATCATATAAATCGGTTAAAAAATAACGGAGATATTCAGCCGTACGTTTTTTGTCTAACACCCAGTATACATAACTTGTCTGAAATTTTTATATACGTATATTTGCTAAACATGCCTTGGGGTTCCAAACCTTATGCGAAAAAGGCCCTGGGACTAAGGAGACCCTTTCTAATATTTTGCGGGGGGCTAAAAATCCTAGTTAGGCACTGGGTAATATAGTATATAGTGCATCAAGTGCCGAAAATAGGTTTAAGCAGCGGCGGGCTTTAAGCAGCACAAAGGAGCGAAGTGAGGGCTGCTAAAAGCGAAGGGTTACTTTAGTATATAGTGTATTAAGGGCCGAAAATAGGCTTTAGCAGCCCGCCGCTTTTTACAACACGAACGAGCAAAGCGAGTGAGGGCTGCTAAAGTATTTTTTGCCTGCTTCTACCGAAAGCATCTGTTTCAGCCCTAAAATTGTCTTTTCGGCCCTTGGGCCTCCAAACTATTGCGATATTTGATTGGATGTGCATCACAATTTCATATGATGAGGTCATACCTTAAAATCTGACAGTAGTGACAGATTACAATAAACATTGAAAACATTTTTTTTTTAGTTGGGGCAGGCGACAAAATATTGACTGTAACTCGTGCCAAAAAGCTTTAGCGGGATGCTAACCTATTTTCGGCACTTGCTACACTATTATACTATTTGGTTTGGCACGAGTTAGTTACACTACTGTCAGATTTCAAATCGCTTTGCTCCTTCGTGCTGCTAAAACCCGCGGGCTGCTTTGCCGGCTTTCGGCGCTTGATACACTATATACTATTTCCGCACTTGTGCACCAGCCCGCATTTTAAGGGCCATCTATATCTCGTGAACGGTTATTTTATTCCAGGTTGCGTAGTAAATTTATCAATCAACGGTAATAGAAAATTTTGACTTATGTTATACACTAAAAAAATAATCATATTTTTTTGCAGGTCTATGGTATTTAACTGGATTTCTATATTTTCTATACAATAAATAAGGTGGTGAGATATGCAAACATGAATTTTCATAAAGTATGTTATATACAGTATTTAATACTCTAAAATTGGAAAAAATGCCGTAATAAATCAATTTTATTTACAATTTTTTTATTGTCCTAGAGTTGCTTCCCTAAGTTTTTTTTTAAACCATAAATTTTTATAACAAAATTTATATCAAAAAATAAATTAGTCAATGTATGGCTTTGCATAACAGTTTGGAATGGGCCCTAACTCATCTCAAGCAATCTGATCATCAAGATCACCAAACATGATGACCAAGTGATTATTGTTTTTTAGTTCTAAACAATTCTTGGATGAAACTTTTTGCCCTGTAAACTATTAAATCAGCAGTTAATTTCGTGTGACGATATTGAACAAATTGTAAATATTGTCCGTAACTTCCAAGGTCATCTAACTCTTAAACGTCCGCCAGAGTGCCATAAACAAAATCTGGATACATCGCTGAAGATAATTTTTGCTCATTTATGAACCCAATCTTTTTTTTTCTTTTTGACCTTGAGCATTGCACTCATTTAGTCACAACCATGTAATAAATCTGAATTTTTACAAACTCTCGTAACAGAACAAATATCCATGCCTCAACCGGGATTCGAACCCAGTACCATAACTAATCTCTCAACCGTTGCGCCACCGAGGTCTAGGCACCACTGCAGCCTTATGCTGAATCGTTAAAGGGAGACAAAAATAAGGATGATAAGAGCGCAATCTAAAAGAGCACATTTGCCTATAAATTTCATAGAGACTTTATGACTATTTGCTCTTACCCAATTTATTACAATTGCTTGTGTTGTTTTTTTCCGGTTTTCGAATTGCAGTTCTCCTTAAAAGTCGATCTTTTGATTTTCCTGCCAATCTTTCTAAATTCGACCTCGGTGCATATTTTTGTGCACTGCCAAAGAGTAATATCCTCTTACGTCAAAAATCGGGGCGCCACAGGGCGCATAAGGAGAAGCCGTGCAAACAAAATAACAGGTATGAAATAAAAGAAGCTACAAGAGCCAGCTCGTTAAGATTCAGCAGGGCTTAGAGAACCGTCACAGGAGGCAGTAGAGGTGAACACCTCCCGCGGATATGATGTTGGAAGATAAATAGAAACTAATAAAAGAAGGAACCAGTAAAAAAAAGCAATGTTAAAAACTAGAGAGAAGACGATGCAAGTATAGCAGAAACAGTAGAATAGAGGAGAAAAAGGGACATGGACGAGAAAATAATCCTGGAAATAAAAGAATGGGTAGAGAACAAACTCTAGACGTGCTATTATACATCACAAATACTGACCGGGCACGGAGCCTTTGGAAAGTTGTATTTTCTGTCAGGAAGAAATACACGATAATCACGATAATGCAGAATAGTAGAATGCAAAGCATAGGATAAAGATAAATATATATAAAAATAGTGTTATAATATTTATTTATTTATTTGTCTTTATTTTCTATTATTACAATAAGAAAATGGCGAAGTTCAGCATATTGCTGATCTACCAGTTAACCATTACATTTTTACAATAAATTTTTATGTTAATTGTTCTCCCTGCAATTTCATCAACCTCTTCACTTTTCATTCGGCGATGCGTGCATACCGCATTCTTATTTATCTTCTTTGTTTCACTCTCTTTAACTAAACATTTTCATGGTCTTACAAAAAATATGTCAACATGACATTTCTATAAACAATTAATATAATAGTTAGCGTAGACGACATTTCTTAAACAAACGCAAATTGCGTTACCATAGCAACAAATAAAAACTTATTTATTTTATTAGTTTATTTTAGGAAAAAACATGTCAACAACAATTGTTACTAGGTAAACAGATTTACAAAATATGCTCCGTGAAAATTGTAAACAATTGAATTGCGTGCTTCAAAAGAAGAAAACTTTCCATTGAAGATGAGAAGAGATCGAGGCGGCCAATTTGTGCAAAATTTCTAAAACATCGATGTAGTTCATGATATGATGTTATCGATAATACGAGGGACATTGCCAAAGTTCGCGGAAAATGTAAAGCAAAACACAAATTACATTATGTAAATCGCTTTATTGCTTTTCAAAATATTCTCCTTTAAAATCTATACACTTTTGCATCCGATGAAACCAATCTTCAAAACAATTTTGCCACTCTGAGCGAGGTACCTCCAATACAAGTGATTTAAATGCCTCTTCAGGCGATGAAAAACGCTCTCCACGCATTTTATTTTTGGTATGTCAAAATAGAAAGAAGTCATTGGGCGATAAATCGGGCGAATATGGGCAATGAGTCATTAATTGGATGTTGTTACTGGTCAAAAACTCTACAGTTCGTCGTGTTGTGTGAGCGCTGGCATTGTCATGATTAACAATGATTGGCCGGTTTATGTTGTTCCTTCTGATTTTAGCGATAACTTCCGGCAAACAAATTGAAGTATACCAGTATACCAGCATTAACTGTCCTTTGATCCTTTAATGCAACAGTTGCAACATGACCCGTTTTTCCGAAGAAACAAACAATCATTCTATTCGAAACGCTTCGTGAAAGCACCACTTTTGTAGGTTTAGGTTCATTTTGAAACACCCATACAGTCGATTGCTGTTTAGTTTTAGGCTCTTATGAATATATCCAAGATTCGTCACCTGTTACGATGTTATATACCGAATTTGACGACCCCCTTCGAATTTTTTTATCATTTCCTTGCACCACTTGACATGTGCCTGTTTTTGTTCTTCTTTCAAATTGTTTGGGACCCAACGACTGCAAAGCTTCCTGATATGCAAATGATCGTGCAAAATCGTATGTATTTGTTTCGCTGCAACGCCTAAGGATGCCCCTATCTCACTATAGGTCACATGCCGATTTGACAAAATCATTTCACGCACAGCATCAATATTTTTCGCGACAACAGAGGTGCATGGACGACCTTGGCGAAGATCGTCATCAAACGTTGGTCTTCCACGCTTGAATTCTGCAAAACATTTGTAAACCATAGTTTTGGATGGTGCTTCATCTTTTTCACACAATTATTACTCTCGTTAAACTTTGTTGAAACGAAACCGAGCAGTTTGAAATCGAACTGTCAACTGAATTATAGGTGAAAAACGTCAAATTTTACGAATATGACAATCGCAGAACGCTGGCAATACAGGCAGTACTTGATTCTGCAAACTTAGTGCCCCTCGTACCATATCATTGGGCTAACACGAATATCTGAGTGATATGAATACGTCCATCACACATCGATTTTGGCATACAAATAAAAATTGGATAAAATGGATTCCTTAATGTTAACCAAAAGCAAGCAAGGGTAGAATCGTTGCGCTCAATCTGTGCTCGTTTTGAAGAAGATGCTGACATTAAGCCGCATTGTAACGATAGATAAAACTTGGGTACATGTCTACGACCAACAAGCAAAGCAGCAATCTATGAAGGGAAAACATTCAGGTTTGGTCCGATGCCAAAGAAGTTCTGCGTTCAAAAATCTGCTGGAAAAGTTGTTACTTAGATTGTCGTGGAGTAATCGATTATCTTGATGAAGATTATTAGACATTATTACCACTCTACGAGGAAAAATAGTGAACAAAATACGAGGAATGTTGGTTAAAGAAGTCTTGTTTTTGCATATAATGTGCTAGCACACAAATCGCACATTGCATTAGAAAGCGTTCCTGATTTGGGGTTTGAATTGCTTGAACATCCCTCTTATTCGCAGCATATCATCTCAAGAAGTCTTAAAGATTGTAATTGTTTTTTGCAAAAAAAAACGTAATGGACGCCCTAAAAAGCTGGTTTGCAGAGCAAGATAAACATGCTTTTTTGATTATGTGGAATATGTGTTTGAAGCGAAAATTAAAGATTAAAGAAACTGACCTGTCCAGCATATAATGCATTTGTTATAAAAAATAAATTACACTTTTTATAATAATTTAACTAGTGATGCCGCCGGAACCGGATCCAGATCCGGTATCCGGCGGATCTGGCCAGTATTTGAAAGATTCGGTTCCGGCCGGATCTTGATAACTATCCGGTCGGATCCAATTTTTTTAAATAAATGAATCTAATGAAACTAGAATAAAGATATAAAAAAAATACAAGCAAAATTTATTAATGAAATGTAAATAGAAAAATAATAATAAAAATAAATATAATATAATATATAAATAATAATACTTACAATATTATATTAATCAATATTATCATTAATACTTAAATTATAATGTAGGAATATTAATTTTTCTCTATGAATTGCGATCAGTTAATTCCTTTTTTTTTATTTGATTTTTATTGTTTTTTTTTTTATATTTTTATGGATCCGGCCGGATCCGGTCTTAGATTTGGTTCCGGTTTTTTTTGTAGACAATGGTTCCGGTATCCGGTTCCGGCCAAAAAGTGGATCCGGCGGCATCACAAAATTTAACCTATAATTTTATTAGATAATACATTCTTGATGAAAATAAATTTCGGAAAAAATATCGTTTCAACAAAGACAGTACCGTCCATATTATGTACGGTTCCTAACACTATTATGGAACTTATTGGTAATCTCGTAATTCATGAGTGCATAAAAAGTCGCACTCACTATTAATCATTATTTCCTTAAGATCTCTGTAAATTTTGTTAAATAAATATTTGGTTACGATTTTTTTTAATGAAGTATGTGTTATGCCTATAAAAGATTATCATTCCAATCAAACTGATAGATTATTAAAAAACTTGTAAACATTGCGACAATCTAATACAAACAGTAAAAGTTTGGATTGACAGGACCGAATTTTGATGCGACATTCGGATAATCTTAAAATATCATATTTGGAAATTTAAGTAATGGCAGGAGACACTTAAAACTACAATGACATACTGCAGGTTTAATCTAATTCATACTTACCTCAGAACAAGATTCGCCTGTTGTAATTTAAACTGTTAATTGAATTTCGCTCAACATTATGATATAATGCTACAGATGTGTATTTTGGTCATGCAGAATAAGTTTTGAGTGATTGAATGAAATAACAGAAAATTGATATGAAATAAAGTTTATATTTTTATTGATATGTAAATTTGATCAACAATGTGATAATATGAAAACCATTAAACTAAATAAATGAATATGAGGTTGTATGTTGTATGTGTACATATTTTTTGCATCTACTGTTAGTACTTCAAACTTGATCATAATTTAGTAAATTCCAAACGAATGCCAGGAAATCTTATAATGCTATATTGGGCTCATATATTTATTGTCATCATACATAATTATTTTTAATAAAATATTTAATATTAATATTGGCATTATGGTGTTCACATTCCCTGAAATAGTAAATTTTAATTGATGCAAAGAAATAACAATTTCTTTTCTGAATATACAATAATTATATTTTCTTTGCAGTTTGGTGTTATGGTATTAAATGGGTTTTCTACAACTATAAAATAAATAAGGTGGTGAGATCGATATACAAGGATTAATTTTTATATAAAATGTTGATATATACAATATTATTTGTAAAAATACCATAATAAAACAGAAATGTTATTTACAAATATTCTTTTCTTTATTGTACAATAAACAATTTCACAAAAAAGACGCAATTCAAGAAACAGAAAAAAATGATTTTAATTTTAGTACTTAAGTTTTAAATATCTTAGACTAAATATTAAAAAATATTACCTAAATAATGTTTATTATGGTTTGAAATAAACTTACCGAATTAGATATAAATTATTTACAAAATATTTGTACATAAATATGAAAAATATTTAAATTAATTTTGTATATAGAATTTCCTTAAAGCAAAATAACAATCAATCAATGTTAACAAAAATATATTTTGTGAGATATAAATGGGCAAGTTTAAGCAACAACAGACTTAATTTCTGCCTTTCATAATAATATAGTCTGGAAATTAATATAATAAATAAAAATATATAATTTAAATTAGTTCAAAACAATAAATTGTTCATTTGAACATATTATAATAATATATATTCCAAAATTAATTTCCATAAACTCACCCATCAAAAATTAACAAAACTAATATTGCAGGAAAAATTATCATAAAAGTAATGTATATTTTGCATATTCTTTACAAATGGCAAATTATGGGACCCATATTTATGTAAAAAGTAGCTGTACAAGATATTTATATATGTATAAATTAATCACGATTATTTTACGGTTTTTTCTCTTTTAAGTTTCCATGATTCAACCGTAAAACAAACCTCCCCAGATAGCACTTCACACTTTTTTATTTTATGAAGATTGTACTGTGCAGAATGCTATCTCATCTTAAAGCTAAGCTTAACTAAGTATTACATGTACCGAGGTCTCTTTTGATGAGTGGGACTACCCATAGTTACATCTGATGGACTTGCAGGTCGTTTACAATGTCTTTGTATTTCACCTGTAATGAAGGCACAGAGGTCCGTGCCAAGGGGCCTCCGAGATGATGGTGATCGAGCTAAAGCTTCCCTGAATGTGTTCAGATCTGAGTGTTCATTGTCTTGTTGATTAGTTACCATACCGGGAGGTGGGGATATGTTTCTAGGTCTTGGAGATAACCTGAAAATAGAAAAAAAAAAATTATAATAAGTATAAATTACTAAACCAATTTCACTACATAATGTTACAATTGACAACTAATTTAATTAACACAGTTTGTCACAGTTTATTGATGTGTAAAACGTGATCTAATCAATCATTGCTTTACTTCTTTGGTGAGTTATAGATGGAATAATGTAATTGCAACAAATTAAAGCACATGTACCGAAATCTCTTACTGTACGGACACAACGGTGATCCTCGCTCCGATCATAGTCATAGCTAAAGTATTGTATTTTCCTCGCGTGTAATAGCTTATTTGCTCGGATGGTTACCAAACACGCCTACGATTCGGGCCGCATAACATCTCCTTCGTGAATAATATCTACCATTACCCGCTCGTTGAATATGATTATCCGACACGTACATATAAAACATGTTATTGTAATAATTCTACTATACATACCAATAAACACATAATAAGAGAATATTAGAAAGAAATAAGGAAAATTACGATTAGTAAAAGAGACGTAACTACAAATGTCTATTTTGCAGGAGAGCCAATAACCAATTCTTAAGTCTAAATCTTTGTTTTACATTTTAAACTACTGCACAAATGTTACTAAACTTTAAAATATAGTGTCTCTATAAATGTCTGGTATTATGTAATCACTTTAAATGTGCCGCATTTTTAAAATGTTCACCAAACTATTTACTTTGTTTTGACAGTTCAACTTCAACTGTGAACAACCACCAAACTATTTCACTAGATCGGCACAAACGTAGATTAGATGGTTACATAATCCCAAACATTTATAATGACCCTGTACTTAAAATACTCATTTTCAGCTCTTCAATACCTCTTATTTCAGTTTATTTTTTTGTACTTTTTGTACTTACACTCCATCTGTTACTAAGCCTAAGATTTAAATAGATTTAAGAAAACTGTTGGATTAAATGTGTATCGCACTCTTGTGTTATGGCTTACATATTCACACAAAATATAATTAATTTAAGGTTATAACTCCCGTAGAAAATATTGTATTGGACTCATGTAATGTTTATTATATACACAAGAAATTATTATTTTAGCGTTACTAATAGCCAATAATTCAAGATTATAACTGCCATTGTCATGTAATATTATGATTTTTAAATTTTTTTTGTAAAGTTTAGTAACAATTTTGTACACAAACTTTGCAATAAATTTAAATAAATATATCACTATAGTTTAAAGTTAATAGTGTAGAACAACTAACAGCATATATACCCATAACATCGAACAGTTTCAATAAATATTCAGTTAAACTCATTTCAATACACAAATCGCGCTGCAATAGGACACAGAGCGGACATACCGCCATGCCAATAGCAATCAAATCGAAATTACGTTTGCTATTTCATTCATGTAGTAGCAATGGATGCGTATAGGAAGACTGCTACATTGGTGCGGAACGATCCTGATTTGTTCTCAGCTACCGATCTGAAAAGCGTATCGAATTAGGAGCGGTTTGCTCCCGCATTCTTGAGCACACATATACTGCCGTCATTATGATACGATCGTCATGGCCGAGTGTCAGCCGTATTTCCAAACGCCAACATATGATGAACGCAATTCAAACATTCGGAGTGATAGTACCAAAAACCCTACTACCAATGGAAACTTTACAACATGTCATCTGCTTGTGAAAAAAATCTACCAACATAATCTAGATCTAGTAAGTGTTAGAACTGCGCCAAAGACATATGTCTTCCCGGCCTTGCCTACAATCTCGCGTAGAAAATGTATAATCAAAAAAGAATCGCAATAGTTAACATATGCTGGCACACTCTTGGTTGGTCGGCATAGACGGAAAACTTCACAAAATCCTGGAAGAAGCCGTTCCCCAACATAGTTGAAAGACTGGCGTTGCGCATGACTCATAGTTTAAGTTCTTGAGTCAATTGAACTTAAAAAGAACGCAGATAAAGAACAGTCTTTTAACATTTTCTTGTAGAAATGACGAGTTACTGCAAACGGCGGAAAATCGATATGCCTGGATACTCACAAGGACAAGCTGATAATTTCTCGTTCACAATCGAACCAGTTCGATTAAATTTCTCAATAAGTCTCTTGACTGTCATTTTTGTAAAGCAAAAATTCTCCGTTTTCGCTAAGTTTTCACTATTAAATGTTTTGTGTAACGTTCTATGGCCGATGATCGCAATGCGTCTGCATGACAATTATCACACTTTTAATTGGGTCCTTTTGATTAAAAGAAAATGATGCAAAACTCAAACCTAGTCCTCATTTGAAAACATAAAGTAATACATTTAAATAAACCCAGTCAAACCAGTATGTTCCAACAAGATTTAAAATAAAACAATTAGTATGAAATGCACATATGTTATGCTCAGTATTGTACGAGGTTAAAACCTCGTTTAATCAATTGACTACAATGATGACAAACGGTGGTGCACCAGCTTGTTCCCATCATCAGCCATCAAAGATTTCCAGCTCGTAGCGGTTCAGCCATGTCACTTTTTGTTGTGTTTTTGTTTGTTAACACTAAAAAAGTCCTACACGTTTTTTTCAAATCTAACTTAGTTAAAGCAGCGTTTTAGGTTGAAGGTCAGAAAACATGATGCATGCCTACAAAGCCATAAAAAAGAAGAAGAAAAATCCTCTTTTATGCTTTGCAAAAATCAGGTGCCAAAACGTTGCTACAAGGACGAAGTGAAAAGACTGGTAAAATTGCAGCAGGTCACAATCGCAAATCCCAGGTGACATTTGTCAAAACCATCTGTCACTAGGCCAGAATAAAATTTGGAGACAGATTTTTGTCATTTAGTTCAGTTTTGACAGCCATTGAAAGCAGACAACCCATCATATTTTTGCAAACATGGGCAAAAAGTGAATTTCGTGTGTTGCCATGGCCAAAATCAATGAATTAGTCACTTTTTGAGAATATGGTAAAAGCGGAGGCAATTCGTAGCCTAATTCATTGATTTTGGCTAATGCAACAAACAAATTTCACGTTTTTCACTGGAATATATAATGTTCCTGTAACAGAAGCAAGGAAAGAGAGCAGTGGGGTATGAAAGAACAAAAGAATACATGCATGAAAGGTTTGTAGTAACGGAAACTATAAAACAATTATATAGAAACCAATCAGGGAATACAAGAAACCATTGAGGTTGGGCAAGGCAAAAAAAATTTTAGGACTATCAGTAACAGTATTTTGAAAATAGGAAAGAGACGGAGAAACGCATTAAGTAGGAGATAGTCGAACGATTAACAAAAATAGAAATACAAACAAGAAAATCACGGATAAGTGACACAAAATATAATAAAAGATACAGGGCAATGGCGGTTGAAGGTGTCCGAGAGTATATTAAAAGCGACAAATTTAAGAATAAAGACAAAATTATAATTGCAAAGTACATATGCGAAAATGATAAATGGAATGCCAAAATATGGTTAGAAGTAGAAGAAAAAAAAAATGCAAATTATGCAAAGAATAAGAAGAAGATAGGTTTGAGCATTGGAAAGAAGAGTGTGAAGTGAAAGAACAGTCACTTGTAAACGTTTTGGGAGAAACTAGGAAAGGGTTTCGGGTTTTAAAGTAAGAAACAATAGTAGTAGTCAATATAGAGAAAGACAAAAAAAGCTATGCAAGGGACGACGAATACTTAACTATACAAAACAAATAAGAGAAAAGTTAACAATGAACAACTATAAACAAATTAAGACATTGGCGTAGAAATAGACAACATAACGTGCTATTTCCAAGCAATCCATGTGATTAATAACTCAAGAAAATAAAACAAAATCATAGTCGTCACTACGATCCGTCCGATTGATCCGATATAGAAAATTATCAGACAGTGACTTCTATGGATTCGGACCGTAGACAAACGCCCTAAAGAGCAAACGAACAAACAAACAATTTTGTTCGTTTGCCGATTTAAATGCACTGTGAAGAGTTGGTGCAAACTAGTAAACTTTCATAAACTGTTTACTTGCTTTTGTTGTAAAAGGTCATTCAATAGATGTGATACTTTTGTGCCATAGAGATTTTTACATTAATGTCCTATATTTTTTTACATCTATCTGTCAAAATATTCAGTATAGTTTGCAGTTTCATCATGCAGCGTTTCACACTTCCCAAACGTTTGAAAATTATTAGAAAATATCACCAAAATTTAAGCAAAATTGGTCAATTTCACACCGTTCTCTCAACAATTAGGAATTTCGAAGACGTCAACTTTCTTCTTTACAAAGTCATAATGACTCAAAAGTTGAGATCAAACGATCACAGATTGCGTCGAGTTTCCTGACTGAACCGCAGAGGCGCATTTTTGCTTAATGACTTTGTTAATAAACAAAATTGTCGTTATTGGTGCGAGAACAACCCACAAGTGTAGCATTAAATGCCCTTGCGTCCTGAAAAACTGACTTATCCGAGTTTACTTTAAAAATCAGATGTAGATTCAAGACGCATAGACAAGATCGTGATTTTTACGGCAAGCCATTTGTCAAACTAAATAGATTTCGTACTCGGTCGCAGGAATTGGAGACTGCGTTTCCACTACGTAAAAAACTGGCGCAAAAATCTTGGCCTACACTCGCATAAGATCCAGTTAGTGCAGAAATTAAAGCCACTAGATCATCCTATACGACGTTCATTCGATCTACAGCGGTTGGAAACTGACCGCACTTTTATCACAAAATTGTGTTGCACATTTTTGGTGAAACGGGTATGTTAACCCTCATCTGCATCCGGAAAAATTTACGATTACGATACGATTAATGGAGATCCATACCAGACCATTGTCAATATGTTTTTGTTTGAAAATATGAATAGCATTAATCCGTTTAAAAGGTGGTTTAAACAAGATAGCGCTACGTGTCATACGCAAAACACAACAATCGACTTATTGAAATTAAAATTTAGGAATCAGTTGAAAAAAGGGGCCTCCAATTTGACATCCCTCGATTACTTTTTGTGAGGCAAAGTCACCAGTTAATGCTAATGAACTATTGGGAATTGTGGCCTTGGAAGCCAACATTGTTCGAAATATTCGTGACAAACGGCCAGCTGAGCTCAAAAAATGATAAATTTAGACAGCAAGAAAGCGCTTCGTTAAGAAAAGGGGTAGTCATTTTTAAATGTAAATGTCATTTATACATTTTTTTTCGTTCTATTTAATGAGTTGAATACACTGTTTAAGTTTTCCGAAAACAATCTGAACCACCCTGTATATATAAAAAATACCCTTTACTATTATTTCATCTGTTTATTATATAAAACTGTTATTCAAACCTTTGTATAAGCAAATTCTATCTATTCATACTTTTCAAAATCACAGCATGCGGTTTATGGTATAAGAATGGCTATATTCAAAGATTTTATGGGTGTCCGGTAGTAAAATTGAATGTAATGCCGCTAGACCCGACAGTGCCAAATATTTTTATTATCATTTATTTTACTTAAAAAGACTAGATACTGATATATAAATATTTATTCTTTGAATATATTAAACTGCCGTCACTCAAATTGACATGTCAATACAATCAAAATACATTGAACATTCCTGATACAGTAAGTAAAGCTGTTATTATTATTATTAATACATTTGTCAATTTATTATTCAATTTTAACTTATTTTATATGATTAATTGCCGTCCATTTTATTACAATTTATTGCGGATTTGTTTCAATTTGCGCTTAGCAATTTATTGTTTATTTAATGTTTTAAACAGCTGATTGCTGATTTTGAATTATAGTCATTGCCATCAGTTATCATTACACAATTTTTCTTTTTGTATGTATGTATTTATGTACAGGGTGATTATAAATGGGATTATGTAACCATCTAATGTACGTTTGTGCCGCTCTAGTGAAAATGCGTAAATAAAGTTGCCTTCTTAGGATTCAATAATAAAAATATTTTCATATGTTTACATGTTTATAATTATCAGTTGTAAACTCTCGAACACAATCCGGAATAGAAAGTAGGATTCAATAATAAAAATATTCTCTTCATTTGTATACATTTTTATAACTTTGCTTGCTTGACAGCTGTCAAAGTTGAACTGACAAATAGTATAGTGGACAATTTTAAAAAGGCGGCATATTTAAAGTGATTACATAATCCCATTCATTTATAAACTCCCTGTACTTATTAACACAAAACGCAGATTATACTTCACTGGATCAACAAAAACTCTTAAAATTATTGTTAAATAAATTGAGGTTATATAGCAGAGGTTGGCAACACTTAGCTTCATCAATAATTTGAAGCAAAATAAGACATGTTCTAATTTGACTAGAAATTGGTCAATAAATTGACAGATAATAAAGTGACAATTTAATCTAATTGGAGCTTCAAGATCAGTAAGTCCTTAAAATTGAACAATAAATTGTCAAATGTAAGAACAGCTTAACATATAATATAATACTTATTGTGTTTTTAGATCGTGGCAAGACATTTGTAAAATCCAATTCCTTTTTTCTATAAAATATAGTGTTCCTAGTTACGACTAATCAATTTTTAGTTTTAATATTTCATACAATTTTTTTCTTTTAATTACAGAAATTTTGTCGATTTTATTTAAATGTTGCATGAAAGTTACTCATATGTATATTATTACTAATTAATCGCACAATTTAATAAAATAACAAACTAATAAACTAATTAATATATGCTAACAATGCCAAATCTATATAGTCACCATTTACATTTCTCCTAGATCGATAATAATACTACAACCTAATAAAAAAATCTCAATTTTACTAGCATTGCGATTTTCTCATTTGTACAAGTTGTAATATTATTATAGACATATTCAAATTTGGTCGTTCTAATATTACCTGTGTGAATGGTGATTGTGAGTATGTCTAGGCGGTGGAGGTGGTTTCCCTGAAAGGTAGGCTAGTAGATCTTCTCTACGAATTAAGGTACGTTTCCGTTTTGCCCAATTCAACAATTCCCTGTTCCTTTTTTGATACCCACATTGTTTGGCGACTTCACTTGACCTTCGTATACTATCGCACGATTCTAGTATGAATAAAAAAAATAAAATTTGCACAACATTTCGTTTTATTTTTTATAATCTACCTTTGTATAAAGATGTTACAGTTCCAGCTGCCGTTTGAAATGACACCCACAGCGCTCCTGGATCTGCCGTAAAACGATCTAAAAATAATAAGATAATACAAGTAAATTACATTTTCTGCTACTAAAAATAACCCAACAAAATTACATTAAAACGTATTTTTGCAGGTAGTTATTCCGATATAATCCAATAGCAGGTATTAAACACCTGGTGAAATGAAGGCTTTTAATATATTTGTATAGACAGGTAGGTCTTCGTACTATTGTATGATTTCATCTTTTTATATCGGATAGTATAGTTCTAATGAATAGGGGCAATGAACAGCTGACGAATTTAGATTAAAAATAAAATGGTGAAATCATAGCTTATTTTTCATGTGATGTTACCCGGCATATTGTTAGAGAGTAGTAGTAGCAAATGTAGAAAAAGGTACAAAAACATAATTATTACTTCTTTCTGGAAAGTGAATGTATGCATGTAATTTAGATATGTATAGGAAGGAAATATAAAATTACATGATTGTTGCAAATTTATTATTGTTCTTGCCAGCTTCATTAGCCATTATTTTGATAAAAAAATGAATAATGACTTGTTCTTAAATTACAAGTATAATAAAATTAGCAAATGTATATATAAATTAATCATAAGATAATTAAGGTTGTCAATTTCGCCAAGTCATTCATACAATTCATTTCAAACCAGTATTTAAATATTTTACATACAATAATATTCTATAAATAATAATAAATAATCTATAATTATAGTATTTAGATTTAGATCAAATTATTTAGTTTAACCACGTACCAACAAACGTTCCATTATAAATTATGTTGAATTAATTTTTATAGAGAAACTAATTTTGGTTGTAATTGTTATTAATTACAATATCAATATGTACCTATTATTGATTATGTTCCTTTAAATTTAGAACAATAATTATGTAATTGCTCTCGTTCCTGACCTGACACGGATTATTCTGTCCACTTTATATAAGAGTTTTAAAAAATATTTTGTGTTTACATATATAGCAAAATATACATAGTATTTAAATTTACAGTAATAATGCAGACAGTTGGACAGCCCCTGAAGTAAAAGCTTTCTCCCTCGCGTGCAGTAGATTTCTAAATTATCAGAGATCGAACAAAAGGGAGTATAAATACATATACATACATTTTGTGACCTTCATCATTCCATTTACCTCAGTATAAGTATTATTTTAGGAAAATATTACTTTTATGTTTTTTTTGGTAATAAATCAGTATTTTACACCCTACGGATACATGTTTTCCGTAATATCAATATTTTTTACAATCGACGGTTAAACCAGGTACAACGTTCGGATATACATAAATATGAAAATGTTTTTTTTACAATCTTCAGTTAAAGCAAGATTAGAGTTTATAAGGGAATAAACCGGGGACAACTTAAACTTGCTTGAAGTAGCAATTATATCCCTGGTGTATTGGCAACCTGGTAAAGCGCGGCACAACGTCAATTTTTAAAACTTTAGTTAATCGCAAACATGAGAAAATAGCGTATTTAAATAAGAAACATTGTCATTTAAAAAACTGTGTACCCTTCTTCTTAGTTCGCGACTTGTACTAAGTGTATGTGATGCCATGAAAAAAGTCTTGAACTTGAATAATTCAAGAAAAATATCTTGTTAACTACAAAGTCTACACTAAGCATGCAGACGTATATTTAAAAAAACTTACATATATATTAAAAAAAAATAAAAATTCAAAATTTTCATAATAAAATAAACGCCCAGTATATTTTTGCATTTTTAATTTTTAAAACTAATCTTAGAACAAATTTTAAAAATATACAGCGTGTTTATTTTATTATGAAAATTTAGATTTTTTTAAATAGAACACCCTGTATATTTTTACATTTTTTAATGATTTAATGATTGTTTTGTTAATAGTTTTTAATGTTATTGCTTTTTTAACCGTTTGGTTAAAATAAATGTGTATTTTTGTGGAAAAATGTTCTATATTTAAATTTCTTAAGTTTGCTTGTAAATCAAAAATGGTGCATTACATAAAAAAATATTTTAACAAAAAATATTAGAATATAATAGAATAGAATTACTTAGAATCAAAAAATGTAAAAATATACAGAGTATTCCATTTGAAAAAAAAAATCCACAATAAAATGAACATCCTGCATATTAAAAGTATGTATTTTTATAAATTGTTTAAAACCAAAAATATTTTGTATGAAACTTTTTTTGAAATTTTCAACGGTTAGAGAGTTATTTAGGTGTTCCGGTAATTTTGACTAACACTGTATATATAGAATACAAAATAATAAAAACAGGAAAATATTTAACTTACCAAAAAACAACTTTTTTAACAGAAAAAAATACAAAAACAAAAATTGTAAAAAGACTAACAAGAAAATACAAGATAAGGAGTCTGGTTCCTTAGAACCTGCAGATTCGGCCAATAAACAAACAAATATCAGAAAATCATACGAGATGGTTTGGACATGTCTGCAGAATAATTGAAGATAGAAGCCCAGAGAAGAAAAAAAAAACAAATAAGAAGACCAATAAACGAGCGGAACGATGCAATAAAAAAAAAAAAATTACATAATTGTTGCAAGAAAAAAGTAACAAAGTGAAAAGAGGTAAAACGAATAACTCAACAGAAAAAAATGGAAAGACTTTTACAAAATAAAACAAGATTAAAATTAAAATGTACACCTTACACTGCAACAGTATATACTACTTAGGATTAAATAAATAAAATAAAAAATGATAACATAAATGTATTTTAAATTAGCGATAACAAGTTGGAACAATTTTGACAATATAAATTGCAGACATATACTAATTCTCATAATCTCCAATGATAAAGCAAAACTATATTACTCAATCGCAAGGCTCAAAGTATTTGTTTTTTTTTTATAAATATCGTATTTTAGCTTAAACGATTTTGCCCAAGTCAAGATGCTGGAGTGATCCAAAACAATTTTTTAAAGATAATTACTTTCTTTGTTCATGGAGAGAGGTGGTAATCAACCCTTTACCAAAGTTTCTAAAGATAGCTATCAACAAGCAGAGTAATAAGGACTTAAACAACTATATATAAGCTTGCTCCTTACCCTTTATCTTTATTTGAGGAAACTGGAATGCTGAAAACTAACAAATCCGCCTTATACGATACTTTTCTTGTACTACAAGAAAAAGCCAATCTTTTCAATTTTGACATCGTTTTGGATGGAGGATTACTGTTACACAAAGTGGTGTGGCTCAAAAATCCTCAATCTCAACAATTTGCCAATGTTTTATCGCCTATGTTCTCAAGCATTATGCCGGCAAGAGCTGTACCGTTGCGTTTGATGGCTATTCAGCGGCACCATCTAGTACGTGGACAGGTGAATAGAACCAAAGTACAAGCTAAAAAGGTCAGTCGACATAAACTTTTCTTTCTAATGAACACAATAAATCCAGACTTATTTTAGTCCTCTTAACTGCTCTTCACAACCATGGAATTAAAACAAAACAAAAATCTAGTAACACTGGTAAATTGATCATCCGCACAGGAGTCATAAAATCCTAAACTAGTGACAAAGTAGCAATAGTTGGCAAAGATGTTGATCTTATTGTCCTCCTCATGACTTTAACCCCATCTGAAAGACAGATATTATTTGTTAAACCAAGCCACGGCAGAGTAGAAAAGAAGGTATATTCAAGTCAGCAATTGCAAACTATGGGAATAAAAAACTGCATACTTCTTGTGCATGCATTCAGCGGATGTGATACGACTTTCGCTGCATATCAAAAATGGAAACTTGTCTGTTTCAATTTGTTCAAGAAGCGAACTACACTGCAAAGTATTACTGATCTAATAAAGCTGAAGCTGGAAACAAAATATTCCTGACATGGTACAATGCACCTCACAAGCATACTTCCTTTAACATGCATTGTTACAAAGCTTTTACCAAATCAGTTTTGAATGCTAAACCAGACTGCGCTGTCGCCCACAGAAGAAGCAGCAATGCAGCATGCTTTTCGTGTATACCACCAAATCCAAGTTGAGCTAGGAAATAAACTTCCTCCAGAACAGTGGGATTGGGGAAGTTTGAGCCAGCCGGTTGGTCCTAGTAACTACAGAAGACGCAGCAAAACCTGAGGCAGTCTTTAATCTCATTTCTCGCAAATGTATAACCCGCCTCCCACAATGATCCAACGTATCCAAAAGAGTAAGCAAAACATTGTCAAATATTGATTTACAAGCATGTAACAAATGGTGGTAAAAAGTACACTTATTTTTTCTTGCTTTGGCATCTTCAATAAATTACATATTGTGCCGTGCTAACTTTTTTTTTTTTTTTTTTTTAAACGCAATTATTAGTGCTCTATAACTCTGTAACCGCTAAGAATACTAGAAAAATGTATATGATCATTGATATTGCAAATTTTATTAGCTTTCATTGTATATATAGTTAACTCTTACCTCCGACCTACAGTTCTCGAGATATTAACAAAAAACCGAAAAAAGTGTCCTGTTTTTCGTGATTGCCGCTAGAGCTCGTGTCATATTCGTCAGGACTTTTAGTATATCCTTCACTGGGTACCTATAAATCAGTGTACAACGTTTTAAACTTTTGGAATTTTTTAGAGGTATAAAGCTACTTTGACTGGACTAATTATTTTTAATTATCACTTCTGATGTGTTAGTTGTCAACGTTACAAATGAATAAAAATAGTGGAAAAGTAAGCAGTAAAATATTCGATTAATTAAATCCATTTTGGAGTAGAATAATCGATTAGATTTCGGCTAGCTTACACAATCTGATTGGTCGATTTGATAGTTGTTGGAAGGAAATAATCGATAAATTGAATCGAGTTTAAAATAAAATAACCAAATAACCGATCAGATTGCGGCTAGCTTACGCAGTCTGATTGATCAATTTCATATATGTTGAAAATAATCGATCGATTAAATCCAATTTGGAATAATGAGATTGCGGCTAGTTTAAGCAATCTGATTTGTCAATTTGACATTAGATAATCATCATTAGAATTTAGAGCTTGGACTTTTTGTACGAAAAATACAACAATTCTTCTTATCATCATCAGCATGTTGTATATATTTCGCGGGCAGATGCCTAATTCTATAATAATTTCATGAAAATCCGCAGTTCAAAAAGAACTATAACTTCATTTGACTATACCTGTAACCTGTTTCGCTAATCAACGTTTAACAATCAAAAATATCCTTAAAATGAAAACTGCGTAAAGTATGCTTTGTTTGAAATTTTTCAGATTCAAATACTGTATTAAATAATTTTGTCTTGTCATTCAAATTTACTAAAATGATTTACGTTTCCTTGATTGATTTAAATTAGCAGCGAGTAAACATATAACTAATATAAATAATGAATGGCAGTGAAACATCTATACTGTAAATAAATAACAATGTCAGATTAAGTAAGAATAAATTGTTAATTATTTCATAATGCCGAAATAGATATTTTCACTCTAGTTAATAAAAAATAAAATAAAAATTTAGAAGCATTGTACAAAATAAAGTTGTTCCCCTAACAAGGGGTAAGAGGAATTGCAAAGCTTTGTCCAAATGTACAATGCACGTCTTCTGCATCAGCTGGTATCTTCTGGCAGATTGACACATATTCACAGTTTGTTGTTGCAACTTCGTAATTTTCTTCTGGTTGCAACTCCGCATTATAACAGCGTGCAAAAGCGGAAATCGATCAGACTGTAATTAACTAACCGTAATAATTTTATTCTATTCATTTCCTGGCGGAAAGATATTTTTAATAACGCATTAGAAAAAAATAAATTTGTCCCTTTCATTCAATTGCGTTGATAAAAAAATTAAAACCATTAGTTATTTATAAATATAAATTTTTTAATTGTTATTTAAATATTGACAGGTGGCGCAAAATATTATAACGGGCAGTTAGTTTCGACATGCACGAGTGAACATAAATTACGATAGTCATTTCCATAATTATCATGATTAGAAAATCAACAAGAAAATTTTACATGTTCTACATATTTTTTAACGTGGGCTGAAATATACATTTAATATAAGATTTTATGGCAATGCAGCTCTCAACTAAAAAACAAGACGTACTCATTGTATGATGGAATGATCAATAATAGAATTTAATCCCGTTTATTGATATTGCATTAATTCTACTTCTACACAATTTTATTACCGTTTCTGCTCAAACTGCTGCATTTATTTTTTAATAATATTTTTAAATATTATTATATAATCAACTTGAATGGGTTGTAAACAAAAATTTTATTAAAATTATTATTGAGTGTTCAATTTAATTTTGGAGATTAAAATGTATTAAGTTGTTGTAATAATATAATATATTGAAGAGGTAGTTGCAAACAACCAAACCTTCTGAGAAAGAGTTAATAAAATAAATCCAGCTTACTACAAAACACAGGTAACAAATTTCACACTTTGATGAAGGCCGCTATTAATGATTATTGTAAACTTGTTTGTCGTACTTATAATGACCAGCTCATCACTGAGAGGAAAATTATTTAAAATCGCTATTTATTACTATGTTTTATATCAAAAAGGCAAAAACCACTCCCAACAAAATAAAAACCCTGATAGTTTCGATTCGTCTAAGCTGGAATATCGTCAATACGTTAAACTAAAAGATAAATCAATATCATTTTACTACTTAGCTATATTTATTTAGTATAGATGTTAAAGACAATTTTCTTCGTATTATGATCGATTTTATTTCAACTGACGCTTGGGTGGGTTAGATTAATGTTACGCCACTGATCATGAAAGCAGTTTATTAAAGTACAAAACATTGAATTGAGATGACTCAGTGTATACTAAATAAAATTAAATGAACAATTACTTAATAGAAAATTAATTGGTTCAGAAGAAATGTGAATCCGGTTTCAGCAAAAGATCTATTTCAAACAATTTGCGAATGCAAAATAAAGCAACTGGAATTTGTAGTGTAGTAAACTGTTATTGGTTGAATGTTGTTGTTAGATGATATTTACAATTAATAAACGATTATTTAAGTATTTGTTATAACATTTCATGTATACCTACATATTAAATTAAAGGAATGAACATGTACAAGATAGTTTAGCTTTAGAATATGATCATGTTACTAGAACCGTTTATTATACAAATTTCTTAATGTTTTAATTGAGAATAATAGTTAGTGTAAATTGATTCGCAAACGATTATTAACGAGTGTTCACAATAATACGAATTATGTATGTTTGATATGATCACTCAAAAAATTTTAATTACCATTTAGTTTGGTTATTCAACAAAGTTACATCGATACTATTCAAGAGAGCATTTCACACGAATATAGGTTGTAAATTGTAAACTTGCTTAAATAGGTCAATAATAAATAAGAAAACTATTTTATATAAAACAATCATAGAAAGTTCAAAATATTAATTAACCGTAACTGATACAATAAATAACGAGAGTCGATAAAATATATTTTATATAAATTATCAAGCCAACTGAACTTTTAATTACCATTAATTATGGATGTAGCGTGTCGAATTTTCAATTTCAGGAACTTTGTAAACATATACATACTTAACTAACAATGTTTAGCACAAACTTTATAGTATAGTTAAAGGCTCAAGGCAGTTTGTGCATTAGAGGTTCGATTAAGTGTCAAGGGTCAATAAATAGTATACTTGTCTATAACCCCCTTCACATAATTATAAGCCACCGTTAGTGCACAATTTAACAATTATATACTACATGTGTGAAGTTATCTTCAAAATAATATATCAGGATAAATGTGCATGTCTGAAACAATCAAGAATCAAAGCTTAGTACTAAATATGTATCAATTCAAAAAAATGTTTGCATATAGCTAATATGTACATCATATTATATTAAATAATGTAAGTAAATATTGTTTATAAACAAATTAAAAACCGATTACATCCGCCTAAGTATGTGTACTGTTAGTTGAATCATACGTAGCTAAATACTAAAACAATGAACAAAAGAGTGAAATAAATAAAACTAAATCTTAATCATAGAAATTTTTTCTAGATGAGGTTATTATAGTTATAATAATTTTTGACTCATATGGTTAAGAGGGCTGGGCCACCAATCGTACAACCCAGTACTTCAGGAGCTCTACGGAAGAGAAGAGGATAGAAGAAAATTCGTAACACACACGGATTAGACTCTCTTCTCACGATCCTTAGAAGAGAGCATTGGCAGCCTGGCCGCAGTAAGAATAGTTGCAAACATAGATAAAGCCGATGCACTATTTTTAACTAATCAAACCCACCAAGCCACAGAAAATACTTCTAAAATCCATCAGGTCCCCGCCGATAATCTTCTTAGATTATCCCGGAGTACAAAGACATTGACCGCAGTACAAATGCCGCCAAGCATCAATCTTAATTAATCTTAAACTCGTTTCACAGCAAAGTGAGATAGGCCATAAAGTTGCACAAAAATTTGTGCTGAAAAAAAAAACACTTTGGAATCTATCACACACAATGACAGTCCAATATGGAAAATCTCCAAAGCCTTACAGAACAGATAAATTTCAACCATTTCAGCCAATCATAACAAAAATGGGGATCAATATACTATCGAAAGAGAGGCCAAAGCATTTACTGACACAGCCTCAAACTCCAATACTCCCCCTAATATACCGAGGATATTAATTTGGAGCACGTCAAAAAGGTCCACTAAGAAATTAACAACTTCTTGAAAGCCGCTGACAACAACGCCTCGCTGGAAAGCTATCGACCTTCTCAAATAAGAAAAACAATCAACTAAAAACTCTGTCTGCTCCCAGCCCCGATAAATACCTAACAGAACGCTCACCAATATTGCGAATGCATTCTACGCTCACTCGTAATAAATATACCCAAACCGGATAAGAACCATAAGTTTCCCTACCGGCCTATCAGTCTTCTATGAACCTTAAGTAAGGTCATAGAAAAGGTAATTTTGAACAAACTCCAAGTCCACACAAAAGCTAATAATCTTCTCCCGCCCCACCAACATGGGATCAGGTGGAGTCATTCAGCTATCCAAGGATGGTCTTCATTGATAGCCTCATATCTAAATCGCAAAATCCTAGCAGTAAAAATTTTAAACCATATTTTTCCTCACGGCAAATGTTCCCCAAAACTTCATTCTCTCTCCTCTGCTATTAACCTCTTTGTCGCCGACTTGCCTTCAAGATAGACGGTGTTAAAATGGCTCAATACGCTGATGGCGTAGCACTTCTATACACCTCAGTCACCCACGGTGGTCACCTCAAGGCTACAAAAAAACCACCATCAACCTCAAAGACTGATTGAATGACTGGCGAGTCAAAGTGAATCCGGAAAAAGCAAAGCTGTTCTCTTCACACGTCGACGAATCACCCCCCATGCAAACGTCTATCTTAACGACGTTCCCATACTATAGTCTAATACTACCAAGTATCTGAGATAACCTTTGACAAGAAACTCACGTACAAATTGCACGTGCAGTTCATTCTCGATAAAGCCAGAATGGCTAAAAATCTTCTAGTTCCAATGCTGTGAACTTTTTTTTAGATCTTTAAATTTTCTACAAAAGTTCGCAATGACATAGGACTTTTGCAACAAAAGCAAATATGAATTGGGTGGAAACCATACTATCAAAAGAATAAAGGCTGTAGATATGCGAAAAAAACAATACAGAATTTAAGAAAGCTATTCTCAAAACCATGTGAAACGTAAGCTAATGCAAAAAAATACAACAAAGAGTATATCCTCTTAAAGTCAAAAATTCCAAGCTCGATATCACAATATGTGAGATAAGAACACTCTTAAAAGGCTGTGATAAAAAGTGTTTGCTTGTTTCAGTGATGATTTATTATCGTCTGAAATTCTACAACAAATATGGTTGAATATAATCTGTATTCAGTAAAACGCGTTACAGTAATTCAAATTAGTGCACAAAAAATATTTTTTTTAATTACGTTTGTCGGAAGTCCAAATATTACCTAATATATTGATATTAAGACCAATTGATTACCGAGAGACAGAAAATTACAATTAGTACCTTAACATGCTAATTGAAAAGATATATTAAAAATGATTACTATTCTCTAATAATAACGGCGGCTTTAATAAACTTTATAAATGTTGTTAGTATTTGAAAAACTTGGTTCCAGTTAGTTAGTTGGCTAAAAAGTGATTTTAACAGCAAGAACAATATAATTAGAAGACTGTTCGATGTGTAATGTGTACCGCCAGCGACGCAAAAAGTTAGCAATCTCATTGGTTAGTCACAATATTTCATACCAGCTGACCCAAAAAGCGGAATTATGATTGGTTCAGATATTGCGTACCCCGAGCTACGTCACAATTTATCAAAAAGTAAATTATAGGAATCCGGCAGTCCTCTGTCTGTAATAGTGTCCTTGATGTTAGCTAACATCGATGTTATTTTTTCGGTTATAGAAATTAACACATGTAGATCTTCATTTAATTTTACTAATGACCGGTCTTTCAGTTTTCGCTTAAACTAAGATTGTTTACGATCACAATGTGAAGTAAACATCGTTAAACATAGAATTGAGCTATGATTGAAATACCGGCCCATAACTGTTTATCAAAATTGCAATTTTAAATTAAAAAAATTTCTATTGATGTATTGTATGTTGCTACCCATACCATATATTTACTTCTAAATTGATTAACACATTTTCACATTTTTTTTGTATAATAATAACACAATATGCAATTTTATGACTCCCTCAAGCAAGTTGCCTTAACAGAACCTTTATAAAATTATTTAGTAATTATCAATGTTTTTGGGTAACCATAAGCCGATAACAAATAATTGCTATAAAATAATACGGTTCTACGCGTTTCTGTCAATTTTAACCTGTTGAATCAGTTTGGTATACGTTCAGTGTTTATTAATAACAAAGTGCTACCAAACAAAAAACATTTCCCCTTGAACCGTGGCATCATAATAATATCATCATAACAAGTGCAATCAATATATCCCAACAAAATGTTACATATCTAAACGCGTTAGATCTTACGTCCGTAAAAATTATAAAATAGTATTCAGCAATTTTCCCAGATTGAAAAATTCTGAAAACTTGAAAATTAATGCAACTTATAAAATAGAAAACAATAATCAATTAATTGTCGCTTGAAATATATAACATAACATTCTACAATAATGTAGCATTGTTATTAATGACGTTGTGTGTACAATTCCTAGAGGTGATACAGTAGGTGTGGTATAAAGCAGTACTTTAGATTTAGTAGCACATTCCAATATAAATTGAATGATAAGGCTGATTGTTTATACCAGTAAAGAAATAAAATAAGAAATCAAATTAAAAAAATATCGATTACGAGAAGTATAATACTTAACTCTACCAAGAATTTTGTAAGCGATAATATATTTATTAGCGCATTAGTGCGGTAATATAAATCATTTCTAAAACAAGAAAGATTATCTTTTATAAATTAGTAAATGCT
Organism: Tachinus rufipes; assembly: GCA_963932245.1. Taxonomy (NCBI): domain Eukaryota; kingdom Metazoa; phylum Arthropoda; class Insecta; order Coleoptera; family Staphylinidae; genus Tachinus; species Tachinus rufipes. The sequence goes on along the minus strand of OZ010747.1, from coordinate 46,629,305 downwards.
TTATTATAAAGGCTTAGATATATTTAGTATTGATAATGCTTCTGTGTGGGGTTTCCTCGAGGTTTCCTAATGCTCCAAAATCCGAAAGATTTCACAATAGTTTCAAAGTTTTCATGATCCCTAACACTACTGGTTTAATCTTCTTAGAAGAAAATCATTACAATATTAATAACACAAGATTATAAAAAAATATTGTAAAATAATCGTTTTGATTGTAATAAATAATATAATTTGTATCGTTATATTAGTCACAACGCTGGCGAGAGAGATAACACCGCCTCTGTCATGTGTTAATAGATACTCACAACATAACCTGGCAGATTGTTTACAAAATCGGTGTCTAGTAAAATGTATAAATCGTCAGACTGGATGTAACCTCACGATGTTTACCTTCTTGACCTTGCAGCTACTTACATTGACCAACTAAAATTCTACGCGCTCCTTTACTGTACGAATCACATTCCATATTTTCCATTCTTTGTATAACTAAGATTTAATTGTACCGCATGTTGAATATAATCATTAGTAGTGTTAACCGGTGCGTAATTAATGAATTATAAAATATTTAACAATAATAACATGAATGGATTCTATACAGGAGTATGTTTTATTTAAAAACTAAACTATAATAAAATATAATATTAATGTTTACCAACAAACCAATTTGAATATGTATGCAAATGAATCCGAAATAACACCTGTGGTTTTTAAATCATAACTTTCTCTATATTTTTGCAATCTTATTTACTATATTTATTCTGCCCAATATTAAATATTATTTTATAGTTAGATATTTGCATACATATATCTATTGTGTTTTTAAGATAAGCATAATGTAGACGTCAATGGTATTAACACAATAAACAAACTTCCTCAAAATTAAACACTGCTCTCCATTAATTGCTTGCCCTATGTGATCAAACTATTGTCGTTGCTTCTTAATCAGATTAAAGGTTTCTATTCGTGAATATACAAGTTGAACTACACTACATAAATATCAATTCATGAATTAAATTATTTGAATTGAACTTGCCTACTTTGAATTCAGAATAATATTATTTCAAAAATAAAATCGACACCAAATGTGTTCCCTTTGTTCAAAAATCAACAAGAAAATGACTAGATGCAATTATCAATAAAATAATTAAAATTTATCCAAATTCATAAAACGATTCGAATTTGCCTAAATATATTATTTTTATAATTGATTAAATTCACTGCTGTTACCATATCGATTTATTAAAAGCGCAATTGTCTCATTCATCATACGGGCCCAAGAAATTAAAAATTGGTAATAAGAAAATCCATAAAGTTAAAAATATACCGGAAACATTGACTGTGAACGGTAAATTTCCATTTAATAGAGTTTGCGGGTCAATGTCATGATTATTTGTATGCTCTCATTAAATTGGATTTATCACGTAATAGTATTCAGCTGTAATTTGAAGGCCGTTTATAATTTTGCGACAAATGATTTAACTTTTATTTAATTTATTGTTACTATTTAATTAAATCTAGCAATAAATTCCAACGAGACACAAAATGGAAAATTTAAACAAGTACTTAATTTTAAGTTGTCAACAGATATTAATTATTTGTATGTATTTATTTAGGTATATGTGATTCGCAATACATTATAATCTATAAAATTTGGCAACGTATCTTTTACCGTATTTTAATAACAAAAACATGTATTTTATTTAATGATATATTGTAGCATTTCGTTTCGCACCATTACATATCTTTACAAATTGTTCTCTTATTTTTTTACGATTGACGATTTCTAACTAAACGAGTTGAAGAAATAGCACATTTTCTTCTATGTTGCATTTTTTCTCTAAATCGTACGCCAACACTTCCGATTTAATTGTCGTTTAGTTTGTCATAATTGAGCTTAAAGAACGTGTTTGTATAATAGAAACCAAAATATAACAAAATTTCTTTGCAACAAAGTTAAAAAAGCAGTAGTACAGTAAATGTATACTCAGAGTGTTGCTCCAATATAACATACTCCGTTAGATGTTGTAAGTCTTTGTGCAATAAGTAAAATATTAATAATAATAATTTTAAAATGTAGTCCAATATTATCAATGTCTGTTGTCTCTGCCACTACACCGATACCAATATACATAAAAATCAAGAAAACCTTAACTAACTATAAATCAGCTTATCAGCCGTGCCAAAAGAATACACCGCAACAAAATTGCTCCGAGAGCCTTTTTAGATATTGCCACGGTAATGTGAAAGAAGTATATATTCTCCTTAAAGAGTAAACTACATGCCCAAAAATCAAACTGTAACAACTACATTATTACTACTTTTATATAATCACCCTTAATGTGATGTATTTCCAATATTTTTGCTTAATCAAATCTAACTTAATATGATGAAATATACTAATGTTCTATATGTAACTTTTTTAGCCTGAAGATAATGCATGCATGCATCGAAACCGGCCGCTGAATAAAAAAAAATTTTAATATAATTTTTGGATGAATGTTTTGTATTCCTCACATTGACTCCAAATCATCGCAGGTTATCTTTCAACTACATTATACTTTAGAAGTCAAAGTCACAGGCGGATGCCCACAAGCCGGTGTGTTATCACCTCAACTGTGGTGCGTTGTCATAATGATAAAACACCGTAAAAAGATTGTGCAAGAAAGAAGACTTTCAGTTGTTCACTTTCGTTTCTTGAGTATCAAAAATGCAGGCAAAGATTACTAACTTTTTTAAAAATATTATCTTTAGAGACAAAGCCCATTTCCCTCTCAGTGGGTTCATCAATAAACAGAGCTGCTGCATCATGGACTCCAAAAATCCTAGAACAATAGTCGAAAAACCTCTTTATGAACAAACAAACAAGTTATTGTTTGGTCGGCGGAGTCATGATACCTTACCTTTTTTGAGAACGACAAAGGTGCAACAATTACAGTCAATACGAATCGCTACTGTAGAATGCTAACTGACTACCCTATAGTTGATTGCAGTATGTATTCTAAAACCATTGAATAAATCTGTCAAAATATACTAAGAAATTGCACAACCAAGAAATAAAAAAAATTCAACCAAATTTGGCAGAACCCTTTGTCTATTAAAAAGCAACATTGATTCATCGCTGAACATTACCTGCACTACTCGAAACGCTGTTGTCGATGTTAGTAGTAACACAAAATGAGATCATAATCTCAAGCCAAAAGATCTGATTCGGCAGTAAATTGTTCAAGGACACACGAAGCGACCGTCTTCACTGATTCACTGATCCATTGATCAGCAATTGACCTGATACTTGTGAAACGATCTCTTACAGCCATAACGCAAAGGCGACGGTCCTGAGCTTTATTTGTTTGTATATGGCCTCCGGTTCCTGTCCTGCGAAGTTCTTTTCTCTAACCAATTCTCTCAATTGATGAAAATTTTCACGTACTTTTACCCTTGGCATAATCGCAAAATCAAAAACTTACCAAAAAAAAAAAAAAGAAAAATAATTGAATAACACGGAATAACAATATTCGAGAAAACTCACACAAATGTCTAAACTGACAGTACTACTTGGTTCCAAACTAACTCAACTTTTACTTTTCAATAGACATAGAGTTTTGACTTTTCCGATGTAATAGGTAACTCAATATGATGCACATACTCTATTCACCGTTGCAGTAATTTAATCGCGCAATATGCATCTTATAGGCCAAGCTAAACTCGCTTTACTCTATATTGTTTTATATACAATCATAAAAAAAAACCTATTTTAGATAGGCAATGATCGATATTGCCGCACTAGTGCATTAATAAATTTATAACTGCACTACTGCGTTATTAAATTTAATACTGCACTAATGTGTTAATGGATTTATTACTGCATTAGGGTAACATAGTTTCAAAAACCATTTATTCAAAACAAGATCAAATTGATAAAATTAATACCAAACTACAATATAACCGAGATAAAACTGCTTTTGCCTTGCAAATCTGATGAAATATATAAACAAAACATACTTTTATTTATGCTCGTACTTTTGATAAAAATATATTTGTTAATAACTAACGCGTTCTTAGTACTGATTCACTGATTGTTTAGAATTATTATGCATAGGTAACATGTTTTCTGAATAACTGATTTTATGATTTGACGAATTTATAATGATTGTAGAATAGATAAACTTTGGTACGACTCACGTGAGATAAAATTATTATCAAAAACGTGACATTTTATTATACATTGTTAAAACAGTAGGAAATGAATCTTAATTTGCATCAAATCGTAATTATTTTCTATCACTGCACTGAGTTATAGAGTATGATTGATTGCTTGAAATTGCGTATGCCGTTCTTGGAATATCATGCCTACATAACAGATGTAATTTGAAATGTTGATCGGATCTGCCGACGCAATTAGAGACCGAGAATCTGTTTCTATGATTTGAAATGCGTTATGTAAATATGTAACTAATGTTTAATGTATTAAATATATTTTTAAAACAATATTTATATGTAAAAGAATAAATCATAATTATATAAAGTTTTTCATATTATTTTTTAATTAAGCTCGACACGCTTAAATCAACTTAAAACGTAATTAAATTATAATGTGAATTTATTCATGGCCACATGTTCTCTACTCCTATCATTAAGGGTATATGTTATTTTAAGTGTTTTTTTATTCTATTCGATTTCATTTACAAAATAGAAGCGTAGTATTTTGACCAGTGATATCTAGTATATACTTTACTCATGTAAAACTAGAAATACATGAAAGCAAGAACAAGCTATACAAACAAACAAAATTTGCATTTTAAATCTTAACTGTTGTACACTTGACAAATTGCAAATCATTTCGGATTAAAACATAATTTGTTTGCAAATAATTTTATTTCTGAATTTTCTTTGGTTGTTCTCTTCCCATTTTAGATCGATAATAATAGGTATTATCACAAACACGTAAATATTCAACGAGGGGCCAATGGATACGAGGGAAGTAATCCTCGAGAAAATCCTTTTCCAGTGGCGTACCAACGTATTATTATTTATTAATAAAGTAAGATTTCGTTGAGCAGCTCAAAGAGCAATCAAGCTGATCAGCATTAAACGCAGTAAATAAAAATTCCATAAGAATTACTACTACTATTTTGTTAAAGCAATAAAGAAATGTTTGATAGAAGCGCACTGTGTGGAATAAAGTCTACTATGAGATAATCCTGCAGGAATCTAAGATCTCAGACATTAATATGCATATTGCAAATCACATAGTAGTTTACCGATTCTGATTTTTACTTTCAAGTGCTGTTGCAAAGTTGCATTGACTAGTGTAGAAATTGCAAACCTCCCATAAAAATTAGTTGGCTTTTTATTGAAATGGAATAAAAAAACAGTGGGTGATCATTGACAGAATTAGTAACAATGATAAAGACTACCTAATTATAAATATTATTAAACAATAAATTATGTACTCGCAAAAGGGAATAACTTATTTACAACCTGCAATTAGTTTCATTTTAGAATTTATTAGTTCTAAAAAGCTATAAGAAATAGTTGAAGCATACCGAATCTTATTAGTCTTTGAAATATATGTATATTGTATTGTATAACACACAAATCAATTATTTAATTAAAAAAATATCAATTAAAAAAAAAATTGTGTTCGATTGGGTATGGTATTATTTAACACATGGATATCATTTTCATCAGGGTGTTAAAATTCGGCTAGTAGCAGTAGTGCCGACTGCATAATAAGATTGCATTTTGTTGCTATTCAGATATTATGCCTTGTGTTGCATTTTAAAATTTCCGCACAGTAACATCACAACTTAATTAAAAATAATAAGATAATTATAATAGGTTATATTAATCATATCAATGTGTAAAGCATACATCTGTGTTACTTAACAATTAAGTAAATCAATATAATAAAATTTTACATTTTTGTGAAGGTTGACCAAATCAATATAATTTATTAGATATGACTTATGACCTATAAAAATCTATATAGATTAAAAATGTAATTAAACATTAAAAATATTATATTTAGAAAAATTGTTCAACAATCATTACTAATTTATTTATTTAATTGAAAAGCTAGAAATGTTATATTTCGACAAATTACAGTACAGTGTTGCTATGTGATTGACGTGCAATTATAAAATGCAATATAAAATTCAAGTCCTCAAGGTTTTATTTAAAAAAATGCTCTTCATGGCATAGGTATGTCTAATTTAAAACTTAAAACTTGATTACATCTTAAGCTCTTCTTAAACAAAATTACATCTTACATCTGTCTTACATCTTAAGATATCAATTACTGTGTCTCAAACTTTACTTATAATTTCTAGGTTATGTTACATATGTTTAAATTCATATTGATACTGTTAACAATAGCATTTACAGATAAAAATAATTAAAAAATAAATATTTTTCCTTGCTTATGATAAATTTTATAATCCAAATGACACAATTACAATATAAACACAATTTTAAATACAACTAACATTTTGAGATGTGTTGCAGGCATTGGAAAAAAAAAACAGAAATCCATCTTATTTTTTATAAAGCCTTTGTTAGATTTCGCATTGACTTTGTCTCACTCATTCTATCCTTTTGCAGCAAATCTAACTAAATTCTGTACAGAATTCAAAGCATGTCAATAAGAATCTGTATAGGAGCTATGAATTCCACGCCTATTAACGCCACGAAAGTAGAAGCCGGTTTTATGCCACTGTAAATAAGAAGAAAGCTACTTATCAAGAGATATGTTGCTAAACTATTTGGCATGAGTGGAGACATGGCATATAATGCATCGATGCCAGGAAAAGACTGACCTCTCACAATTTCAGCATTTAATGAAATCTCTCAATATATATTTTTCCAAATTATTTGTATCTCCTATCCAATCCTTATAAGTTTAGATATGATTCCTTCCCCATAAATCCTTTCTTTATCCGTGATCAATGCCGTGTTTGAGGAAATGCTCTTATTCACTTTGACTCATCTATGTTATGGCAAAACCTTATCTGAATGCATATTCAGTTACCGACAAATATGGTTCTACTCATTTCCTCTAAAAACGCCAAAGCATATTGATGTCTACTTCAGTACAAAGTAAAAACACAAATTAAAAAAAAAATTGTAGGAAACTTCAATTAAATTAAGGCAGAACTACCGCAATTACAGTACAAAACAAAGACCTAAAGCTGGTCATACTAGTATGCTTGATGTGTTCTAAAACAAAAGTGTTTTATTTAATTTCAAACACATCAAATTTCGTTACTGTATCAATATTAAAAATAAAGTTAAGATTACGATCTTAAGCAAGAATACAAATGCAATGCTATACGTTACTATCCTATAGCTTGTCCGCGATTCTGGGAGTGGTTTACTAAGTTAGTAGCATAATTATTTAAAAATAAGTAAATAGGTAAAGCAAAAATCAATATTTTATAAATTAGCTGGTGCTAATTGCATGTCAAAATCTAGTAGAATCACAAGAATGTTTTTTTTATCAGTTATTGACGGCGTTCAACCACGCTTTAAATAAGTAGTCCAGGAATAGTATATAATGAATTAAAAAAAAATTAAAAAATGTGTTCAATAAAATTTTGCTGGTTGTTATTTAACCTACATCATTATTTAAGTTAAATAAATGAGATTTTTTTCTCAGTACATTCAATTTAAAAAAAAACTTCTTAAATTTTATCATAGTATTTATAACTCCCATGAAAATATTTCTTTTGGACTTTCGATTTTTCATTATACGCTCATAATTTTGACGCTTAACAAATTTTCGTTTTGAAAAATTACAAATTTTTATAATTTACAATTTTTAATAGTAATTTCAGTTGAGATTGACTTATACATGAACGACTGGCGTTTATGTCAAATGAGTTTAATATAAGTTTAATATAAGTCTATCTAATAGCGGTTGCAAAATCTTAAAAATAGAATTCTACAAAATATTATTTTTATACGAAGATATTAAAAAGGAAAATCAATTTTTTGGCGTTTTTGCCGTTTTGGCTTGGCAACGTCGATATATACATATAGAATAGCAAGTCGATCAATTTTTTTGATGCCGCGTTTGCAACCTCTGATGAAAGTTACACTAACTAAATTCATCAATCGGAGATAAGCAGCAGATTCCCTCTGAACGGTTATAGAACTCACAAAACTTAAATTTAAATAAATTATTTAACAGTTTATAAATCCCTTACTTACTTAACGACCAGATAGATTTAATATATTTTCAATATTTAATGCCATTTAATCCCACTTTGTAATATTATTTGGCTTAATTGTTTATTATATTAATTTTTCCTTCTTGCCACCTAACCCCTTCTTAAGAATCAGTTCCAAGAACGTCTAAACAGAAGGCCAGTAGCCGACTAAACCAGTCCACCCCGAGAAGGAACCAACAGACGCACCGACTATTAGATTCGATTGAGCATAAAAATGTATGCACTGCTAGAGAAAAACGAGACGACCATCGAGAACCAGGCGAAGAAGATCCATTCCCTGGAATGGCAATGATGGAATGCCAGACAAAGACAATCAGCGAACAGGACGCCCAGACCAAATCAATTCGACGAGATTCTAAGAAGGCGAAGGCCGCTATTAGCAAGATGGAAACCACCATCCAATCCACCATCTCCGAGCTGTCCACCCAGCTCCCAGCTACACCAGCAGCACCATCCTCGCCCACCAGCGCAGAAGCCCCGATGGAAACCTGCAACTAGGTTCCACCAAGCAAGTCAGCGGTCCACAAGCCCAGGTTTCCCTCAAGAGACGTGCCCCCGGACCGCCCGACTCCGTCTCCTCCATGGAAGAAGAGATGAAAACCACGCCCAGCAATGCCGACTCCCACCAGGAAGACGTCCAAAGAGAGCAAATACGTCTTGGTAGAAGGAAAGAAAGAGAAAGTCGAAGAAGCTGAGGAGGCAAGTCCCTTCAACCATCTTGATCTAAAAGGCCATCAGCCGCCCCGATACGTCAGGTGCTTTCAGCACCATCAAGGCTCTCTAGTCCGGCTAAGAACTCCTTAAGCCACTCAACCCAGCCAGCGCCCACAGAAGGAGCTGGCGCCCTCCTCCAATTACTATCCACGATAAAGATAAGTATTTAGGGCTAAAGACAACCTTAAAGTCTTTAAACATAACCATCGACCGCGTAGCAAGGCATCCCCAACCAAACGCAGGACAATTTCAGAGAGGCAATCGATTACTGCACGAAGCAGAAAATCTTTAACCATACTTTCCAATTAGGGTCTAAAAAGACTTTAAAATAGGTTATTCGGAGTGTGCCCACCTGCATTAAAGCTGAAATAGTGCAGGATGATCGCTCAGAGGTACACTCCAACATCGACGACACGACGGGAAAGACTTCCCTATGGTGTACGTCCAGCTTACCCAGAAAGCAAAAAAACAAAGAGATCCTATCTCTTGTCAAGTTACTCGGGCTTCGTGTGACCAGAGGTTTAACGCAAAATTGCACAATGCCACCGTTGCCAACGCTACGGACACGAGGCAACGCACCATATCGGTGTGTCACTCTCACAAGAGAGAGGGCCATTAGCAAAATGCGTCGCGTGTGGTGGGCCACATACGGCAAGTTATAAGGGCTGCCTAGTTTATCAAAAACTAAAGGCTAGCCGCAACAGCCAGGCCACCGATAAGCCTGCTTAGAAGTGGAACTAAACCTCCACTTATTCTAGGCAATACCTATAAGGTTGGCACATATGTGCATTATGTAAATACTCCCGTGTTGCATACAACCAGTCAGGAAGGCCATGTCACAGTAGAGACGAACTCCAAAAGTCATGGTCGGGGAAAGTTTAGTCGGTGGGCGCCCGTGAAAGACGCCTAACTTATAATAGAATCATGTTTTTTATATTTTATAGTTAAATTGCTATTTTTTACATTTTATGATCAGAATTTTGCAGTTTTCAACCGTTGTTAGCCGAATCTTTTCAAAAAAACTTTATGATCAGATTTTACTATTTTTGATTTTTCATAAATAGAATTTGTATTTTTTAACAGTTTAAAATGTTGATTTTTTTAACAATATTTTTGATTGATAGCTGGATTATGCTATTTCAGAAATTTGATAAAAAAAATTACACTTTTTATGGTTAGATTTTGGTGCTTTCTGACAACTGTTTAGAATGTCAAAACCGGATTTAGCCATTTTTCAAATTTTATTAACAGAATTTTGTACATAGTAGATTATGCCATTTTTGACTGCATATATAGATAGAATTTTGCATTTTTATGACCCCATTTTGATGCTTTCTTACAATATGGTCATACTTTATAGAATTTATTTAACAGTATATGGCCGGATTTTGATGCTTTTTGGCAATATTTTTGATGATTTTTGTATTTTCAGTTTTTTTTTTCAAACAATTATTTGATATTTTGTGGCCGGATTTTGATTTATCTGACCTTTTTTGACAATCTATAAGTAAAATGTTGCACCTTTTGAGAGATTATGCCTGGATTTTGCTATTTCTAACAACATTTTAATATTTCATAAATAGAATTTGCTATTTTTAAAATTTTTATAAATTTTTTAACAATTTATAGCCGGATTTTAGTACTTTTTGACAACATTTTGATGTTCCAGAGCCTGATTTTGCAATTTCCAACATTCCAAAAACAGAACTTTGCAGTTTTCGACAGTTTATGCCCGGGTTTTGGTTCTTTTTAACAATATATTGATATTTTATGTCCGAATTCCGTTGTTGGCCGTATTTTAATTATATATGAATATTTTATGACAGCAGTTAGTTAGTTTGACCCTTTTTGACATTTATAAAAAAATTATATTAACAGAATTTTGTAGAAATTTGCATTTTTATGACGACATTTTGGTGCTTTCTTACAATATGTTCATACTTTATAGGATTTATTTAACAGTTTATGACCGGATTTTTGTGCTTTTTTCAATATTTTGATGTTCCGGATTTTTGTTTTTCAGTTTTTTTTTTTTCTAACAATAATTTGATTTTTTATAAAAAATTATGCACCTTTTTAGAGATTATGCGCGAATTTTGCTATTTCTAAAAACATTTTAATATTTCATAAATGGATTTTGATACTGTTAAAAAATGTCATAAATTTTTTAAGAGTTTATAGCCAGATTTTGGTACTTTTTGATAACATTTTTATGTTCCAAGGCCGGATTTTGCAATTGTTGACATTTCATGAATAGAACTTTGCAGTTTTAGACAGTTTATGCCCGAGTTTTTGTTCTTTTTAACAAGATATTTATATTTTATGGCCGGATTCTGTTATTTTGGACATTTCATAGATAAAATTAAACATTTTCAACAGTTTTTGATGTTGCAAAGCCAGATTTTTTTAACAATATTTTGATATTTTATGGCCGGATTCCGTAGTTGGCCGTATTTTAATTCTATATAAATATTTTATGACAGCAGTTAGTTAGTTTGACCCTTTTTGACATTTTATAAATAAAATTTTGTACCTTTTGACAGATTAGTCAGATTTTGCTATTTTTAACAACATTTTAAAATTTCATAGATGGATTGTGCTATTTTAAAAATGTCATAAATTTGTAAAAACAGTTTATGCCGGATTTTGGTACTTTTTCAATAGAACTTTGCAGTTTTAGACAGTTATGCCCGGGTTTTGGTTCTTTTGAACAAGATATTGATATTTTATGGCCGGATTCTGCTATTTTGGACATTTCATAAAATTATACATTTTCATCAGTTTTATATGAACTGATTTCAGTGCTTTCTTCTAACAATATTTTTATGTTTTAAGACCAAATTTTGCTGTTACATTTTATAAATAAAATTTCACACTTTTAAACCGTTGTTAACTAGATTTTGGCCTTAACTGAATGTCTTATAACCACAGTTAGATTGACTTTTGACATGCTATAAAAGGTTTTGCACCTTTTTTTATTTATAAAAATATTTTTATATTTTATGGCTAGATTCCGCTGTTGGTCATATTTAGATTCTATATGAATATTTTATGACAGCAGTTAGACTTTTTTGACATTTCATAAATAAAATTTATTAATATAAATATAAATTAAAATATTGAATTATGCTGGACGAAAATGATATTATTTGACGAGGTGGTGATTGCGCGTGCGCTAAAATGGCAGCCAGCATTTGTGATACAGTTTACAGATTTACAATGTATCTATTTTTTTTTATAATTGTGTAAATAAATATATATATATATAAATAAAATTTCGCACCTTTTGACAGATTATAGCCGGATTTTGCTATTTCTAACAACATTTTACAGTTTATGACCAAATGATAGTATTTTTTTTAACATTTTGATGTTCCAAAGCCAGATTTTGCAATTTTTGACATTCCATGAATAGAACTTTGCAGTTTTCAACAGTTTATGACCAGGTTTTAGCACTTTTATATATAGATATTTTATGGCCAGATTCTGATATTTTGGACATTTCATAAATAAAATTATTTTAGTGCTTTCTAACAATATTTTCATATTTCATAGCCGGATTTTGCAGTTTAACCAATTTCTTGAATTTTTCAACAGCCAAACTTTAATGTTTTCTACCAATATTTTTATGTATCAAGAAACCAAATTTTTAACATTTTATAAAGAAAATGTGGCACATTTAAATCGTTGTGAACCGAATTTTTACTCTATCTGAATGTTTTATCACCGCAGAATAATTGACATTTTGTTAAAAAAAAAATCGATTACATTTTTCAATAAAGGTTGGAATTTGGTACTTTTCAACAATATTACGACATTTTATTTAAAAAAAAATTGTTTGTGGCCCGATTTTGCTTTCTGACAATATTTTGATACTTTAAAGGTAAATTTTTGACTTTTTATGAATAGACTTTTGCACTTTCTAATAGTTTATGACTAGATAAAAAAAATACAAAAGCCTTCTTATATCTTCTCAATATTTTGCGGTGAAGCCCAAACATCCAAGATATTTATTAAGTTTTTATTACATTTATATTGCGGTGTTGTTTTTGTGAGTTTACATCCGCTTTATATCATAAGTATAAAAACAACTTAATTTCTTTTTCCAGCTAAGCCAAATCGTTATAAGTCGACAATAACCTTTCTGTAAATGCTTACAGCAACCTCAATAAATTATACCGTAACTCATAATAGAATAAAAAATTGCAAAATATAATGTTTTGATTACTCTCTTCTGCAATTTTAAGCTGCCATTCTCAAAGCACTAACTATCGAACTTAATTTTCGTTAAGATCGTTAGTAAATGATACATACCAAGATGAGCACAAAATAGAGCCTTGTGGCATACCTGTAATTATCCGAGTTAAATTTTATGAGCAATTTCTTGTGTTTATTTTTGATTAATTCGTTCCCACTTCACTAGACGAAAAATAGCGCGAGTAAATTTTGTAATAGTTATTAATATTTTCATGCAAAAATTTGCTTAATGTTATTTTAAAGTAGTTAAGATTAACAACATTTCTTTTTCATTAAATTTTAAACTAAAGACATGAAAATAAACACCGTTTTCAATATACAAATTATAGCATAATATTTTCGAGAAAAATCGAAAATAATTTTACGTATTTTTTAAATGCTAATCATAATACACTTTTATAATTTGGTATAACAATAAGTATATAAGAGTATTTCTATACATATAAAAATATTTTTCTGGTAACATCATTCACATTTTATTTTATTTCAAAAGGTGTAGGTACTAAAGTTAATTGAGTGCATACATTAAAAAATATTATATGCATCACTACATGCTTATTTTATACTATATTTCCAATTAAAATTGTCGCCTATTTAGGTCTAATTTAAATTAAAAAATAATTTCAAAACCAAAAACTAGTAAAAATCTAAACTACACAGAATGACAAAAAAGATATCCATGAGTCATTTTGTCCTACAGTGTAAATAGAATATTGATTTAGACATAGTGTTGAAATATGATCCAAGATTAAACTTATTGCTAATAAGCAAGAAGTTTAATTGTTAATAAACAATTAAACATCCTAACATGAGTGTGCCTCATACAACAACCAAATTGGCCGAACAATAAATTTTTGTAAACATTGATTAAATCTGTCAAAAACAGCTGTTTCGCAACTAGCCGCAAATCAAAACAAAGCGAACGTATCTAATCGGCGCACCGAAAATAACGTTTTACATAATTCCTTAATTCAACAACTGCATCGACATAAAAATTAAAAGTGAAGGCCACAGGAAAGAACAAAGGCGACGAATTATAATTATTGCCAAGATATATAAATTTATTTGTTTATCGAGTAGTATAATGTAACATACGAAATGAAATGCATAAAATCACACCTTTATAATTTTCATAATCATTCGAATTAATTAATTAGTTAAAAACGGGAAGTAATTTACTAAGAACTACAGATTGTCGCCAAAGGAATAAAAGGACAATCGATTTTTTTAGCTGCAATGGGCGTAATAATAAAGGTAGTTGTTCTTTTTTTGGATTATATAAGCGTGAGCATTTGAATGTGTGAGGGATTAATCATAACCTAAGAATGAACACAAAAGCCCCAACAGCTGATAGTGACAACAAAATGTCGTATGTGTGGAATGGCAAGCATGCATATTTTTGGGGTTCATTTTCGCATATTAGAAAAAAATTGTACCGAATGACTGGTAAAACTTACCCTTGTATAATTGTGCTATGGCCGTCGCCGAATCTTGAAATACAGTCCATACTTTCCTGTGAGAGTTGTCAGATTCCAACGTGAGTGTTTGTTCGAAGTCTGGCTGTTCCTCGATGGAATCCGCACATTGCTGCTCCCAACCTGATAGCCACGAATCACCATTACCCTCACCGTTCATTTTATATACACACGCGTGTTGTTAATGCACTAAGTAATGTACACGACCGATTTTTTATGTATTTAATGCGAGTGTTCAGCTACAAAACACACTCGAGCTCAACGCGATACGGCCATTACATTACTCACCGTTTGACTGACTGCCCGACTGGGAATATTTCACGTTGCAGGTATGCAGTTCAGTGCCGCCAACCTACTCGCGTTTTAATCCCAGAACCAGAACAGCTGCCTCACCAGATGATAATGGGTGATGGACAACTTGTACGATAATTTATATATAAATGTATGAAAAGAATATTGCATTAATTTAATATTTAATAAAATTAGAGATTTTAATATTATATAAGATAATATAATGCTTTTATTAGATACGATTGTACAAATTATAACAAAACATGTTTACTAAAATATACTTATTTTATTTTATTCACATTAATTTTTAAGATTATCAAAATAATTAATTATTAAAAACAATATTTTAAAATTTGCTTGGTTCAGGTAAGCAAAAACCTTCGATCTAATGAGTACGAACAGGGTCGTAACCAGTGGGGTGCCACGAGATGTTCAGCCCCCCGTAAGCTTCTAAACTTCTTTGACGAAATTTCATTCATGCGTAAAACTTTTGTAATTATTGTACCTATTTGTACCTAGATAAATATTTTTAACACCGCACCGTTGAAATGAAAAATAATTGTGTATTGAAAATGAAGTTTCCAAAATGTAAGTTTTAGTAGTATATTAAGCTGACTACTGGATCAATAATTCCGTAAAAATTGTTATTTTTTTTTTAATTGAACTAAACTGTTATCTAAAGTTACGGCGTTTGTTTATATGAACTAAGTTAATTTTTTTAATTTTGTAGTTGAATTAGCGTTTATTTGATTTTTTTAAATTATAGTTTGTTTGTTTAATTATAGCAAAATTCGTTATCGGGTAAGTATGGCCAACTTCAGGTCGTATGTCTAGTGGGTATTGTTGTAAATAATGAACCAGCGTTGACAGGTACCATAATTGCGGTAGATTTACAAATTAGTAGTGTTCAGAAACAATTTCAAAAGATGAAACAGTTAAATTAAATAAATATTATCAAAATAAACAAATTTTCTTAAATCTACGATCTACCGCATGCTATCGTAGTTATACATTAATAAACACGGAAATTTATTTCAATTGCGTTATCTGGCAACGTTGCATTGGTGACGGATAAACTGAAATTTATTGTGGGTAATTCCATTACTTTTCGACTAATTTGAAAAAGTCCACCTCTTTGATTTTGCTCAAATTTTCAGGGATCAAAATATAGACGAAAAAATGAAATTCTCTAAATTTTAGATCTTAGAATATTGCCTGTTCAAAATGACACATATTTGAAGGTCAGAAATTTTACAATAAAACGTCTTTTTTAGCTTATTTTGTATCTCAATTTTTGGGCTTCTGGAAAAAGATAAAAAGGTCTACGATAGCTCAAATTATTCCTTATTACATGTACTTTAAAACCCATATTTTTATGTTTAATATTATTGTGGCACTCATTTTGATATATTAAGCTTCAAACATTATTCCAAAAAACCCCGTACATTTAGCAAAATTGCAAAATTGGGCTTTCTATAAACCGTTCTAACTTTGTCAAATCTTAACAAAATTTGATTCGCAAAGTCTAGATTTCCTCGTGTTTAATCTCTTTTTAAAGTGATCACACAATACTTATAGAATCAATACACCATTATTTTGATGCAGGAAGTTGCACATGAATTCGCAATCTTCAAAACTTGTAATTTTCAGGTCCCGAAAAAGGGCTGTCACCCTATGTCAATTTTAGTTAAAATTTTAGTAAATACTCTTTAAAACACAAGAAAAAAGGTTATCTAAATGAGAAATAGTATATCAGGCATTATCAAGAATTTTTTAATATTCAAATATTGTCAAATATGGCAAACGGCACATTTTTGGGCCTCTGGAAAAAGATAAGAAAGTCTACGGTGACTCAAAATATTCCTTATTGCATGTACTTTAAAACCCATATTCGTATATTTAATGTTGAGGCAGTCATTTTGATATATCAAGCTTTAAACGTTATTTAAAAAAAAAACCGTAAATTTGATTTGAATTTGAAAAATTGCAAAATTATGCTTTGTATAAACCGTTCTAACTTTGTCAAATCTTAAAGAAATTTGATCAACAAGGTCTAGATTTGTTTGTGTTCAATCTTTCTTTAAAGTAATCACACTAGACTTGTTGATGTCTCAACAACAACCACTCTCCCGCGATGTTAAGGACAATTGAAAAATAACTAATTAGTGTCTAGAATAATCCTTAAAGGAAGTACCCTGCTGGGTCAACGAATAATATTACAACCAGATTAAAATTAATAAATTATTTATATCCCCTATATCCTCCTGAATGACCGGATTACATCATAAACACATTTATAAGAAGTATTGTGACACACCTGGGATCATCTAACAATCACTCCACTAAGAAATGGAAGGGGTTTCTCAAAACATATATATATATATATATATATATATATATATATACTTATACATGATTGTATGAAAGTGAAGATCGTTGTGTACTTAATCTTAATCTCAGGATTATTGTAACAAAACATATTTGCTTATTAATATATACTAAAATAGTTTCGTAAACCTTTTGCTAATTGCCAATGTAAAAATTGATTTGTAAAGTAAGGTATTTGTCAAGATATTTCATATTTTACAATGCTACTGTTCTACTTAAAGTGAAGATTATTATGTGTAATGTTAGTTGCATACTGTTGGAAGTCCTGTTTAAAATTGTGTGAATTTTGTTGCCACTGACGTAGCGGTAAAACTAGTTAAGTACAGTGTGTACACTTAATATTAGATGGCGTTATATTCAACAATAAATATTTGATAGTACAACTGGTAGTAGCGTTACTAAGAGTACATCCCCTTTAAGAATTTTTTAAAAGCAAGCTGGTTGAAAAGTATGAGTGGTCAAGGTTAGAAGATTTACTATATGAATAGCGGAAATAATATTCATTTAATATTGACATTTCAGAGATTTTTATTTTGAAATATATTTGTATTTAATATTCGATTTTTTTTAATTTTACATTTAAATCGCAGTTATATTAAATTATTGATAATTTTATTTAATACGTGTTTGATTGTTAAGTTTTATATAAAAATAAATTACTATTTTATAAAAGAATAGAAAAGGTTTGGCAACTTTGTTTCATATTTACATTAAAATAGATATAATCACTAAATATTATAAATTTCCAAGTTAATGTAAATTTACTTGCAATGTCCTAAAATACATTGCAAGTAAATTTATTAGTTAGCAACATGATAGTTTTTTTTCTGTTTGTTGCAAATTTAGTAACTGTACAATTATTTTATAACACTCTTGAATGTTGTAGGGTACAGAATTGCGTCGCCCTCTCTTAATAAATTAAGTGTACAAGTTTTACTCAAATCTAAGATCAAATGAGAGCAAATATCGTAATTTGTACAATTGTTTTATAGTGGTTTTAGACTAATTTGTCTCTGCAGCTGCACCCTAAACATTGTACCCAATCGTCGTTTCAACTCAATAAATTAAAGGTACAATACACAAATGTATATAAAATGCATTTCTCATGTTTATGTAAAAATGATTTGATTTGACGGTTTTGAGACACGTTATCCATGTTTAAATGTTACTGAAACTGATCATAAAATTTTATTATTAATTATTTCGCTAACTGCGAGTAATTATATTAAACCAAGTAGTCATATAAATCCAAACAAATCATTTGGAAACTATAAATATTATAATAATGTTCAAGAGCATATATTTTGTGTTATTTGTTTGAAATCACATTCATATTTTGCTTGCTTGGCCTTGCCACACAAAAAGGGCCTCTCAATTGGGTATTCAATCTTAAAGTAAACATTCTTTTGTAGGCATTTATCTTTTTATAGCTTTCCGTTCTCACATTCCTTATTAAGCAAATATTTTAAATGTTATATTTAAGAAGAAATATGTAGAATGAATAGTAAATATATAAGTATGCCGATTTCAATAGATATAATTAAAATTGCAAGTTGACGGCGTTTATGATGTTAATGCAAAACATATATAAATATAGTTTGAACAATGTTTATGAAAATTATTTTATAGTTCCCCAAAACATTGTACCCTTCCGTCCCTCTTATTTAATAAATTAAGGGTACAAAATTGCACAAATGTAATATAGGTATCAAATGAAAACAAATATGGTAGGTTATACAATTATTTTATGTTATCCCAGAACATTGTACCCTATTGTCCCCCTGTTAAACAATTAAAGGTACAATATTGCATAAATGTAATATGGGTATCAAATGAAAGCAAATATAGTAGGTTATACAATTATTTTATGTTACCCCAGAACATTGTACCCTATGGTTCCCCTTTAAACAATTAAAGGTACAATATCGCACAAATGTAATATGAGTATCAAATGAAAGCAAATATGGTAACTTAAATAATTATTTTATAGTACCCTAAAACATTGTACTCTATTGTCCCCAGCTAAACAAATAAAGGTACAATGTTGCACAAATATAATATGCGTATTAAATGAAAGCAAATATGGTAGTTATACAATTATTTTATGTTATCCCAGAACATTGTAACCTATCGTCTCCCTGTTAAACAATTAAAGGTACAATATTGCATAAATGTAACATGGCGGGTATCAAATGAAAGAAAATATGGTAACATATATAGTTATTTTATAGTACCCTAGAACATTATACCCTATTGTTCCCCAGCTAAACAAATAAAAGTACAATATTAAACAAATGTAATATGGGTATCAAATGAAAGCAAATGTGGTAACTTAAATAATTATTTTAAAGTACCCTAAAACATTGTACCCTATTGTCCCTAGCTAAACAAATGAAAGCAAATATGATAACAAACAATTATTTTATAACAACTCAAAACATTGTACTTTATTGTCTCTCTGCTAAGCAAATAAAGGTTCAAATATTGCCCAATAGTAATATGGGTATCAAATAAAAGCAACTACGTTAACTTACAATTACAATTGTTTACCCTAAAACTTAGAAAACTTAAAGATCTGCAACATTACGTTAATGTTGTAAAGTATTTAAGTCATTTGTCAATTTTGAATCAAAAATAATTTAAATAACTTGTTTTTAATAAAATTTAGAAGAGATTCTAAGAGAGTCTAAGTCTCAAATCTTTCTCCTAATATTCCAATACAGAATTGTACAAAACCATAAAAAAACAATTTACGTCCATTTAGAAATCCTAGTATTTTAAATATATAGCCAATCCAAAAAAGAAGTAATTAGAAAGAAGATTTGATATACATTTGTTGTTTCATTTAATACGTTACGTCTGATACCTCGAAATTTAATTTTAATACATTAAAAAGTTAAAATTGGCTTAGTTGAAAATACTACAGTCAGATATTCTTTCAAAGTCTTTATTAATTATTAAATATTGGTACAGATTCTAACCTAGTACATAACTCTAATACGCTCTGACAAGTTTGTCGATATTGTCTTCGAAAAGTATGAACTATAAATTGTGCTCATTAATATGAATAAAAAATAAAGTCGACAAAAAAGCAAAATCTTGAACAACACCAGCATTTATTATTTTGAAGACAGACATTAAACAATCAATTCTAGAAATAATACTTTTGTTGTCAAAAAATCAATTGACAAAATTTACAGATTTATGATCAAGAGATGACCTTGTTATTAAAATTTGGATGCCAAACCTTATCAAATAAGTTGGAAATTTCTAGAACTATTGCAAGATAGAAATATTCGGTTTTTCCTTTTAATTAGTAACTAATTTGTTTTGTTTAAAAGAAGGTCTTACAAATTTTGAACAACCTTGCAATAAAATTATTGTTTTATATATTCCTGTCAACTCACTTTTATCATATTGTATAACATTATCATAATCTGCAAACAATTAATTATTTTTTGTTAAATGCTTTACGCTTAATATTAACTGTCTTTTGTTTTGGTTTAATAATAAAAAATAGAATTTATTTTTTTATGTGAACTTTTGGATTATAAGAAATGTGTAAAATGTGAAATTAGTAAAAAAAAAATGTTTATTTTGAAATAACTTTAGATGAAGCGCGGCTTAAGTTCAGTAATAATAACAACAGTAATAAGCAAATGTTTCTAAAACAGCCTCAACAGTAGTTGTAATCGCTGAAATAATATGACAAAAATTGGTGAGTAAGGTTATGAGAACTAGGCAAACAATCATGTTTTTTGGGCGGATACTGTTGTAAAAGATGAGTGACTTAATCATTCAGTATTATGTATATTAAAACCTCCTAACAAACTATATAATTGATAAAATATTAAACTTTTTTAAAATTGCATTAAAAAAGCTTGTAAAAACTTGCGAACAAATTATCCAAAAAGGTTTATAGTTGCTTTATTTTGATAATAGTATAAGAATTTACTTTTTATTAGGTATATCATATCATATTACATTTGAGCAATAATTGTAGTCTAATTTATTTAGCTGAGAAAACAATAGGGTACAAAGTTCAATGAAAATATAATATAATTTTACAACTTATTATATTTGCTTTTATTTGATAACAATATTATATAAGCAATAATTAATAATTGTACCCTTAATTCATTTACTTAAGAGGACAATAGGGTACAAATTTCAGAAATACTTTAAATTAATGGTAGAATTTAACATATTTTCTCTTAATTGATACCTATATTACATTTATACAATAATTGTACCCCAATTCATTTAGCTGGAGGGACTATAAGGTACAATAATGAAACTATAATATAATTTTGCAACTTACAATATTTGCTTTTATTTGATACCCATATTAAATCTGAGCAATAATTCTACCTTTAATTCATTTAGCTGGGAGACAATAGTGTACAAAGTTTAAGAGTACTATAAAATAGTTGTGCAAGTTAGCATATTTGTTCTTATTTGATACCCATATTACATTTATGCAATAATTGCACCTTTAACTCAATTAGCTAGGGGACAATAGGGTTCTATAAATAAATTGTACAATTTAACATATTTTCTCTTATTTAATACTTATCTTGCATGATTTATGCTCTTCTTATTTAATACTCATATTTTATTTGAACAATAGAAAGACAATTGAGTACAAAGTTCAAAGTTTAAAAACGCTATTAAATAATGCACAAGTTCAATATTTGCTCAAAATTAAAATTTTGTTATTTTTATTGTAAAATGAATACTCCAAACTTTGCTTTGTAATTATTATTCTGTTATTGACACTTACAATAAAAACCATATTTACTAAAAAAAACAAAATTAAAAAAAAATCAAATTATTTTTTGTACCTACCTAATTATACAAACAACATGGATGATCATGAGAGCTATTAGTAATGTATTAATTGTAAAGATTAATTAACAGACAAATCTGTTTCAATATTAACATGATTCTATCTGATTAAATAGAAAAAAATCTAATTAATTATTCTGACAAACATTTTAATTATTTTTACAAGAAAAGAAGTTATTAATTATTATTTTTTCAATAATAATTTGTATTATAAATTTCACTATTTTTAAATTATTTTAGAACGGCATATGTGCCATTGTATTTAATAGTTATTGTGTACCCGGGTCAAGAAAGGTCACGGTCCACAAATTTACCGACCGCTTTAAAGAGAGATATATTTATTTGAAACGATAGCTTGTTGAGAGAAAATTTTATTAAAATGTATGCAACTCTCTACGCATGTTCCGTTATAATAAGCCTCTCATTGATCAGACAGATTGAATATATGCAACTCTGTTAACAATATTTAGTATTACGCCCTCTTATATTGTAAGTAAAAATTACCATATACGCCTAAGTTCTTACTTTTGGCCACGGAGATGTGGCGACAATTTGTATACGTTCATAAACTGTAGTATCATAAAGTAAGCTTGTAATAGCTTTTGCAGAAAGAAAGCATTATTTTAGACAGTATATACGTATAATCCGTTCTTTATAGTACTACTGTATACAATAAAGTAAGGATATCCTTACTTTCTAAATAAAGCTGTCTTTACTAAACTGAAATAGTATTCAAAGCCTCATTTTCATACAAACATAAAGATATATATATATATATATATATATATTTAATTATTTTGTTTTAAAAAGTAGTTATAAACACGATCGATAAAGAGCCTATGCTCTCGATACATCTATTATATATCAAATTAATTGTTATTTAGTTTTTATGTTTTAATAATAAATCAGTTTGAAACATTTGTGAATTTTATTAAACGGACTTACACAACTGTGAAGTCAGCAACATATAAATTGGTCCTTCGAACCGGATTACAAACATTAATCCAATCATCATCAGTGCGAAAACAGTCTGAAACATGACTCCTACCCCAGATGAACTACGAACGCGTCGCGCTAATGTTAAAGCAATGTTAACGCAATTTCAAACGTTTTTAAACAAACCTGAATGCAACAAGGAAGAGCTGATTGTAAGATTGAAAAAAGCTGAGTTCATATTGAGTGAATTCAACAAAATTCAAAGCCAAATAGATGTTTTCAACAAATCAATCGATGAGAAACAAAGCGAAGATTTTGAAGAAAGCTACTACTCTACTATAGCAAAAGCACACTCTATGATTAAGAAGACACAATCTATGCAAATCAACAAAACACCTGCTAACGTATCCACAACAGAAGCAAAAATTTGCTTACCTCCGATAAATATTCCAAAGTTTTCTGAAAACTATGAAGAATGGCTGCATTTTTATGACACGTTCAATTCTCTAATCAACAATAATGAATCTTTGTCAGACATTCAGAGGTTTCACTATCTCCGCACTAGTCTAACGGGTGATGCCATACACTTGTTGAATTCATTGGAAACGTCAGCCGCAAATTACACCATTGCATGGGATCTTCTGCGCTCCAGGTTCGAAAATAAAAGATTGTTAGTTACTAATTATATACGAGCAATCTTTGAACAATCGACAATCCATAAAGAAACGCACCATTCGTTACGACTACTCATTGACAACACAACAAAGCATCTACGTGTATTAAAATCAATGGGAGAAGATACGGACTATTGGGATCGACTTCTTAACTACCTGTTAACAACAAAACTAGATTTTGCGACTAAAAAGGAATGGGAACATCACACGCAAAACTCATTGCAACAATTGATTGAATTTCTAACTCGTAAGTGCAACACACTGGAAGCAATGTCTTTATCAAAAGCTACGTCGTACGCATTATCATTAAGTAGACCACCAAGACCAGAAACAAAGGTGCACATATATACTCAACAAGCTACATGTGTTTTTTGCAAGTGCAATCACTACATCAATCAATGCAAACAGTTCACCGAACTATCAACAACCGAGAGAAATAGTGAAGCAAAAAGGCTAAAATTATGCAATAACTGTTTGCGTACAACCATAACGCCAGTTAATGCAAATCGGTTTTTACATGCAAAACGTGCAACCGCCGTCACCATACGTTGTTACACATCGATTATGCACAACCTAACCTTCGTGACATTGATAATGTGCCTTCATCCAGTCAAACGCAGTCGCATCACTCAACACAATCAAGCGAAGAACTCAGCTATACCTTTCTGTCAACAGCTTTAGTAAAGATCAGTGATTCACAAGAAAGATTACATCTATGCCGAGCTTTACTGGACTCTAGTTCACAAAGCAATTTCATAAGTGAAGAATTAGTAAATCGTCTAAACTTACCAAAAATAGCTACTCGTATCCAAGTTATTAGATTCAATTCTACTACTGAAGGTACGCCGGCATTGTATAAAGCAAACGTAAGCATTCAATCAAGAATCAACGCTTATAAAACTGATATGAACTGTCTGGTACTGAAGCAAATAACAAAACTTCTAAATGAACCATTAAACAAGAAGGCATACTAAATTCCAAATAACATTCATCTGGCTGACCCAGAGTTCTACATACCATCATCAATTGATCTATTAATCGGCGCACAACTCTTTTATTTACTGATGTGCATAGGTCAAATCAATCCTACAGCCCATCATCCGCCTCTGCTCAGTCGAACGACGGCTAAATAAAGATACTTCATTAAATGACAAATACAAAGCATTTATGAATGAATACATCAAACAGGGTCATATAAAACTAATTGCAACAACAGATGATATACACAGTTACTACTTTCCTCATCATGCTGTTTTAAAGGAAGATAGTATCACTGCAAAACTTCGAGTAGTATTTGATGGATCGGCAAAAACCTCAACAGGTACATCGCTAAATCAATGTCTAATTGTAGGCTCTACAATACAAGACAACTTAGTGGCCATTGTCGTGAGATTTAGGCTACACCGCAAAGTTATTTCAGCAGATATCAAACAAATGTATCGACAGATCCTCGTATCAAAGGATCATCATAAATATCAACGCATATTATGGCGCAATGAAATCACAGAGCCTATCACAACATATGAACTTCAAACCGTGACATATGAAACATCATCAGCTCCATACTTAGCCACTAAATGTTTACAACAACTGTCTAAGGATGGAAGCAACATATATCCTACAGGAGCTCACATTACAGCCAGAGACTTTTATGTGAATGATCTATTAACAGGGGCAGATTCTATCGCTGAAGCTATTACCATTAGAGATAAAGTGACAAAATTATGTGCTTCTGCAGGATTTGACTTACACAAATGGGCAAGCAATAGCACTGAGTTACTAGATGACATCACATCAGAAACAATAACAAATCTATTGCTTGACAAGAATTCAACAACAAAAACATTAAGAATACAATAGAATACTACAAACGATACCTTCCTATATGCTTTGCCAACCATAAATAAACTAAGTTCTATAACCAAACAAAATATATTATCATATACAGCCCAAATCTTTGATCCGCTCGGGCTTATAAGCCCCCTTGTTGTACGAGCTAAAATCATTCTACAAACATTGTGGAAACTGGGGATCGGTTGGGATGAATCTATACCAATCAGCATTTATACCTCCTGGACCCAATATTTGACAGATCTCAAAGAGTTACAGAATTTAACAATACCCCGAAGAGTTCTGGAAGCACCCTGCAATTAATTGCACGGTTTCTGCGATGCCAGCAAAGAAACTTACAGCGCATGTCTGTATTTACAATATTGAAACGGCAGTCAATATTCATCACACTTGTTATGCTCAAAATGTATAGTGGCACCTCTAAAATCGTTTACAATACCACGACTAGAGCTTTGTGGAGCTTTACTATTAGCAAGACTGGTAGCATCTGTTCTTCCAGCCTTACACATCAAACCAACCCACATATATTATTGGAGCAATTCCACTATTGTGCTGTCTTGGATTAAAGCAACCAACAAACAATTAAAACCATTTGTTGGTAATCGCGTAAATAAAATACGCAAATGCAGTGAGCCGAATCAATGGTTTCATATAGTATCTGAAGACAATCCAGCTGACATTGTTTCACGAAGCAAGTCATGCAAAGAATTCATGCAGACAACACTATGGTGGAATGGACCCTCACGGTTATCAAAATCTTCATCACACTGGCCAAGTTAACCACCATTGCTAAATGACAGTCTTCCAGAAGAAAAAACAACAACAATGTTAGCCACAATTACAAATACGACCAATCAAAACTTATTTGAAAAATATTCCAAATTAAGAAAACTAACCAACGTTGTAGCATACCTGCACAGGTTTAAAGAAAACTGCCAAGCAGCAGATCAAACTAGTGTTGTTCTAACAACAAGGGAATTGTCTGAAGCAACAACTTTACTTGTTAAATTGGTTCAAAAGGCGGCATTTCAAGAAGAACTCGCGACCCTACCTGATTCTTTAGATCCTTTCTTAGACAAAGACGGCATTATTCGAGTAGGCGGATGTTTACGTACCTCCTCAGTACCATATGCATAGAAGTTTCCTATAGTTTTACCTGCAAAACATGCGTTTACGAGGTTGGTAATCAAACACAATCACCAAATCAACTTTTATTGCGGGGTACAAGCAACACAAGCTGCAATGAGATGCACCTATTGGGCTTTAGGCGGAAGACAAACAATACACAATTGTATAAAAAGATGTGTAATATGCTACAAAATCGCACCGAAAGCATTAAATCCAAAAATGGGAGATCTTCCAGAATACAAAACAAAACTAGCAAAGCCATTTTTCAACACTGGAGTCAATTTGTGTGGTCCTATTCTCATGAAGGAAGGTTCTAAAAGAAACAAGAAAAAGGTGAAAGCATACATTGCTATTTTTGTGTGCATGCGCACAAAGGCAGTGCATATAGAACCAGTTTCAGACATGTTGACTGAAACTTTTATAGCGGCAATGAAGCAATTTGTCTTACGTCGAGGCAACATACTAAACATGTATTCCGAAAATGCAAAGAATTTTGTGGGAGCAAACGCAGAGTTAAAGGACTTTAAAGCAATATTTGAGAACAAGCTGGAACAAATTGGCATTTTATCCCACCAAGAGCACCAACGTTTGGAGGGTTGTGGGAAGCGGCTGTAAAATCTACCAAACTACTACTAAAACAAACATTGGGCATCGCGTCAGTCACATTTGAAGAACTAACAACTATCTTAACACAAATTGAAGCTATACTCAATTCTCGACCGTTGATGCCAGTGTCAGAAGATCCAAATGATCAGGAAATTCTAACTCCTGGACATTTCCTAATTGGGGATGCTCTTACTGCACCAGCATATCCAAATCTACAAGACATCAACCTAAATAGACTTTCTCGATGGCAAACGATGGAACAACTCAGACAACATTTTTGGGCCCGTTGGAGCAAGGAGTATTTAGGATGCCTTCAAACAAGAAGCAAATGGAGAAACAACCCAGCAAACAGTGTAGTGGGTGAACTTGTCATGATCAAAGAAAATAACCTACCCCCACTAAAATGGAGTAAAGGGCGAATCACTGAAGTCCACTCTCGTTTAGATGGAGTTATTTGAGCAGCAACCGTTCAGTCTAGAGATGGGTCTTATAAAAGACCAGTTACAAAACTTTGTCCACTTCCTATTTATTAAAAGAGAATCTTTCAAGGCCGCCGGAATGTCGATGTCTCAACAACAACCACTCTCCCGTGGTGTTAAGGGCAATTGAAAAATATTTTATTAGTGTCTAGAATAATCCCTAAAGGAAGTACCCTGCTGGGTCAACGAATAATATTACAACCAGATTAAAACTAATAAATTATTTATATCCTCTATATCCTCCTGAATGACCGGATTACATCATAAACAAATTTCTAAGAAGTATTGTGACACACCTGGGATCATCTAACAATCACCCCACTAAGAAATGGAAGAGATTTCTCAAAACATATATATATATATTTAATTATTTTGTTTTAACAAGTAGTTATAAACACGATTGATAAAGAGTCTGTGCTCTCGATACACCCTACATCTTTTATATATCAAATTAATTGTTATTTAGTTTTTATGTTTTAATAATAAATCAGTTTGAAACATTTGTGAATTTTATTAAACGGACTTACACAACTGTGAAGTCATCAACAAGACTTATAGAATCAATTCATATTCACAACTATTTTGATGAAGTTGCACATGTTTTCGCGATCTTCAAAACTTGTAACTTTCAGGTCCCGATAAAACGCTGTCACCCTATGTCGATTTTAGTCAAAATTTCAGTAAATACTCTTCAGACCACAGGGTTATTTATATGAAAAATGGTATATCAAGTATTATCAAAAAGCCATTGAAAAAATGCTTCTCGTGCTGCGTCGCCTGGTTCTAGGTGTTGTACTTTTGATAATGAAATGGGTGAACGTTTTCACTAAAAAACGCGTAAAAAAAGTTGCTTTCTGTCGGGAAATCTCAATTGCTAAGACATTACCGTTACAAAATCCGTAAACAAAAATAATATCTGCGTATTTTCCGTTGTTGAACAGCATTTTTATCAAATTTTACTAACCGAACCAAAGAAAACTGTTTTAACAAGTATCAAAAGCTTGCATTAATGCACACTTGTTAAAGTAATGTTGTTTTGTTTGTGTTTTTTTGGTAAAAATTTTTTTTTTAAATATTTTGTATTTGTTGACTATCTCAAAAACAAAGCAAGATAGACAAAAAGTGATTAAGATTTTTTGAAGAACAATGCCGATTTTGACAATTTTTAAATATAAAAAAATCTTGATAATGCCAAATATACCATTTTTCATATATATAACCTTTTTTCTTGGGTTCTAAAGAGTATTTACTGAAATTTTGACTAAAATTGACATAAAGTAACAGTGTTTTTTTGAAACCTAAAAATTACAAGTTTTGAAGATTGCGAAAACATGTACAACTTTTTCCATCAAAATAGTGGTGAATATGTATTAATTCTATAAGTCTTGTGTAATCACTATAAAGAAAGATTGAACACGAAGAAATCTTTTAAAATTTGACAAAGTTAGAACGGTTTAAAGAAAGCATAATTTTCCAGTTTTGCTAAATTTACGAGTTTTTTTGGAATAATGTTTGAAGCTTGATATATCAAAATGACTGCCCTAACATTGAATAAACAAATATGGGTTTTAAAGTACATGTAATAAGAAATATTTTGAGCCATCGTGGAGTTTCTTATTTTTTTTTAAAGCCCCAAAATGTGATACAAAAATGTGAATGTGCGGTTTGCCAGTTTTGACGATATTTGAATATTAAAAAATTCTTGATAATGCCCGATATACCATTTCTCATATAGATAACCTTTTTTCTTGTGTTCTAAAGAGTATTTACTGAAATTATGACTTAAATCGACATAGGATGTCAGCGCTTTTTGGGGACCTGAAAATTACAAGTTTTGAAGATTGCGAAAATATGTGCAACTTCCTGCACCAAAATAGTGGTGCATACGTATTGATTCTATAAGTCTTGTGTGATCACTTTAAAAAGAGATTAAACGCGAAGAAATCTAGATCTTGTGGATCAAATTTTGTTAAGATTTACCAAAGTTTAAAGAAAGCAAAGTTTTGCGATTCTGCTAAATTTACGGGTTTTTTTGGAATAATGTTTGAAGCTTAATATATCAAAATGACTGCCACAATATTAAACATAAAAATATGGGTTTTAAAGTACATGTAATAAGAAATAATTTAAGCCATCGTGGACCTTTTTATCTTTTTCCAAAAGCCCAAAAATTGAGATACAAAATAAGCTAAAAAAGACGTTTTATTGTGAAATTTCTGACCTTCAAATGTGTGTCATTTTGAACAGGCAATATTCTAAGGTCCAAAATTTTGGGAATTTCATTTTTTACATCCATATCCCTGAAAATTTGAGCAAAATCAAATAGGTCGACTTGTTCAAATTAGTCGAAAAGTAATGGAATTACTCATTGTATATTCAGTGACAGATTTAGGTCACATCAATTTATTATTTTATTTATTTCAAAAACAACAATACCGTAGATAACAAAAAAATGTATCTTTTTTTTGACGTTTTAAACTTTCAAATACTTGCGACATTACATCCTTGCTTCTCTTATAATATTTTTAAACTTTCCTTAATGTTTTTATCACTCATATATTGAAATCTATAGATTGTAACGATTTGCTTGTTATTATTCTTTTATTTTTGCTTTAGCCCTGTTTATGCCACTGCTGGCGGCAGCCACTTCTCTGTCCATAATGCTGGCAACTGAAGTGGTAGTGCTTAATCCTGATTGGTTTTGCTTAACAAAATTTTTGAAATAAATTAAAAAAAAATATTGTTTTACTACCGATTTACAAAGGCAAAACCAATCATGAGTAAGCCGTACACCAGATTTACAAATGTAGTCGCCACATTTGCGTATTTCAAAAAGTAAAGACATAAGCTAGAAAGAGTACACAAACCTTTCAAGACAACTGTAAACCTGCACAAAATTTGCTCAAGCAAACTTTGAAATATCTTAGTTGTTATAAACACCACAATACTCCTGTATAAATTAACTGTTGATTTAACAATTACAATTCTAAGACATCTTTACCATGGTAGACGGCAAAGATAGCAACATGAAAGAAAAAGAAAAAAAAAATCTACGATTAAACACACTTAAAAAACAAATCGACAAAAACACAATGAACATGTTCCACAAGATAAAAGAAAACAGCAACAATCATGAAAACGTAAGCAACATGTTTACCAATTTTTCTACCAATCAAGACAACGCAAAGCAGAAATAAATAACCTTAACATCACGGCCAATCAACTAAAAACAGACCTAAAAAACATGCAGTCTAAAATGACTATTCTATTTAACTAATTATCAATCCATATTAGCGCGCTTGTAGGAAGACAAAACATGCACACACTCAGCAGTGCAAATAAAAACGACAAAAAAAAAAACAAATCCGTCTCCTTCACAGGCATTGTCACTTTAATTCACAAGCTCCAGCCGACATAAAAAACTAAAAACCCAAACTAAAACAAACAAAAAAACAACAAAACCAACACCAAAACTACAAACCGACTCATGAAGAAGCATACATTTCTCTCCGCTATCTCTAAGCCAATCGAATACTGATCCTGAACAAATCTATGATACTCATCAACAACACCAATTAAATGACTAACTACCTGGGACATCACGTACACAAAACAATAAATGGAACTTAATGAATAGAATACTCAAAAGGAAGAAAGGGTTCCACATTTCCAGCAGCAGCAAAAATTGTAAAAACAAATTTGTCAACGATAACAATGAATTACTAATACAGCCAAAGATTAAACCTCTAACGTAATCAAAATTACGTCACAAAAAACATACTTGGACTCCAAAAATTATAAATCTCTTGCCTACAAGCTAAAGAAGGACAAAACATATAACATATAAAGTCGTGATGAGTTGGACAAAGTTATATGCAAAGAACTCATCAAAGCTCTACAACTTAAAAAATTTAGTGTAAATGTCATTTTTTTTTTTTTTTTTAATGTGATTTCAGGAAAGTTTTACCAGCCCCACTCTCGCCCACTAAAATCCTAGTTCCACTTGGCGTGTAGTATACATTTTTGGATTTAGCGTCTGCCTTGCATCAAAAATGAACCGCCCGGACACGCAGTTTGCGTACCCTAGATCTAGTTTATCGTCTGTTTAGTTATTTTTCTCCAGAGTCAGTTCCAGTCTTCTTTCTTCTGCTTCAATATTTTTAATTATCTTCTTGACAAATTCGTGTATCTTTGACCTGTTTCTTTTGGATGTCAGCATTGTTTCGACTGCTTTTTCCTTTGTGAATATTTCTTTGGTAGTCAACTCAATTTCATATCTTTCCTTTTGCCATTTAGGGCATTTAAAAAATACAAGTTCAGCAGTGTTTTCGTTATTACAGTGCATGCAAAACATACATTTTTTTTTAAACCTTAATAGATATGAGTTGAAACAGCCATGCCCACTGAGGAACTAAGTAATATAATAGTCCACCTGACTATAACTTCTATCTAACCATTTTCCAATGTCTTTAATTAGAGTATTGGTCCAGATCGCTTTTCCTGTTTCTTGGTTCCATGACTCTTGCCACTTAATGATCATTTTCTGGTGTATTTCGGTCTTATGTTTGGCATCTACGTTTTGGCTCTTTGATGCTATAACAAGTAGAGCTTTGGTTGATACTGTTCTATAGCTGCATGTCACTTTAATTGTCATTCTTCTTTGCTGTTTCAGCAGCATATTTTTATATTTCTTGAAACTTAGGACTCCTTTCCAGATTTGTATTCCGTACATCATAACCAAGTGGGCCACTGAACAAAGTAATCTTCTTTTATTTGCAGATAGACCTTCTATTCCTGGCATAATCTTGCCTAACGCATTTACCACCTTGTTCACTTTTTCTGCTACTTTACATATCTGATCCTTTATTTCAAACATGTGGTCAAATCATACACCTAAGTATCTGATTGACTTTTTTGTTATTATATTTGCGCAACCTAATTTAAAAGTAGCCTCTTTTAGCCTCCTTCCTCCATATAGTAGTACCGCTTCTGTTTTATTTCCACCTATTTGCAATCCCATTTGGGTCACTCTCTGTTTTATCTCTTCTAGTGTAATGTTTGCTATCAAAATTAGGTTCTATGTTGATTTTGATGAAACCACAACTGCGATGTCATCCGCAAAGCAGATCATTTTAACATTCTCATTCAATTCCATTTCCAACAATTTGTTAAAGTATATATTCCACAGAATCGGTCCTAGTATGAAACCTTGTGGGACTTCGCTAGACATCTTTAAGTGTTCTCTTTCGCCTAATAGTAAAATCCTGTTTTTTAAATAGTTGGTAATAATGTTTCGCATGCCCATTGTTATCCCCATCTTTTTTAGAGCCTCTAATACTCCCGTCCAAGATACCGTATTGAAGGCGTTTCTAATGTCAATCGTTATTAATGCGCATAATTTCCTGTTTCTGGCCACACGTCATATCTAAGCTTCACAACCGAGTCAAAACCTTACGTATATGCCTTATGTATATATAATTAAACAAAAACAATAATTGTAAAGAATTACTTTACAACATTACTAAAATTTTTGGCTTGATAGTTTCGGTAAAAGAAAAACTAAAATCCGAATAAAACCTTATGAGCTAATTGCACAAGCAATTACCCAGCTTTGTACAAAAAATGCCCGGTTTACAAGAAAATTAAAATCAAACTAAACCAAATCTACCAGCAGAACAAGTTACTTACAACTCTTAAGCAACGCTCACCGATTTTAACGTTTTTATCAAAATTTTAAATAATTTATTAATTAAAACGCATGCGTTAAATGCCACATTATAATTAGTGGCAATTTTAATATAAGATTTCTTACAAATGATAACAAAGCAATTGAAGTAAGTGATATTATGCTAAGTTTTGAGCTAGCTTTACTGTTAATTTTCTAACAACAAATAGTATTGACAATGTTTTTAGCAATATCAGCAATTTATTGACTACACAAGTAAAATTGCAAACAAATATACCTGAAATTGTTTAAGCTAAAATTACTCAGCCAATAACACCAAAAGGTAAATTTTGTTTTTATAATCAACTACGTGAAGTCAATTGGGATTTTACTAAGAGGACTGATACTCGTATTGAAATAAATGAAAAAAATTATATATTTATGAACAAAATTTTGTTTAAATCATCTAAAAAAGAAATTGATTGCTACAATGATAAATTGCGTCAAATGTGTGGTTTGTTAAATCTTATACACGTCAATCTATTAAATGACAGAAAATCCAAATACAAAACAGTATTATAATGTAGTCAAATCACAATATAAATCGGCTTTAAAAGAAGCTAAAATGAAAGCATATAATGACTACGTTTCTGACTGTAGCAATAAGCCAAAGGCTTTCTGGAATCTAGTCAACTCAAATTGTCGTGCTAACTGTGATAAAAAACGTGATAATATAAAATGTGGTATTAATGTGATTTTTGTAAATGTTGCTAAAAATATTGTTAATACATTACCACGGTCAAATAGAGATTCAATACTAGGAGAATGAATCATATGCATTTTTAACATATAACTTTTTTATTCAAAAATGTTAGTTGTTTAGATGTTAGATCAGCAATAGTTTAACAAACAGCAAAAGTAGAAACTATTTTGGTATATCGGTTGCAGTAGTCAAATGCATAAAAGATATAGTGATTAAACCATTAACAACTTTATTCAATAACTGTATTAACATAGAATGTTTCCCGGATGCACTTAAGCTATCAGTGGTAATACCTATATACAAAAAAAAGAGATAAAAACTTGACAGTAAAGTGTCAATACGGATTTCGTAAAGGTTTAATAGAAGAAACAATTGATTGTTTTAAAAAATGTCGTTATTTGATGGGTACTTTTATAGATTTAAGCAAAGCATTCGATTTGGTGTTGCACTGTGTTA
Source organism: Tachinus rufipes (assembly GCA_963932245.1). Taxonomy (NCBI): domain Eukaryota; kingdom Metazoa; phylum Arthropoda; class Insecta; order Coleoptera; family Staphylinidae; genus Tachinus; species Tachinus rufipes. The sequence continues at coordinate 46,594,546 of OZ010747.1, read as the reverse complement.
TGTTTTTTTTTAGGACGTAGTGAGGTGTTGGCCTCAACAAGTGACCCTTGAGAATAACTAACGCATGGCAATACTTTTCGGTTTTCTTCTCTGCGTAAGTCCTGCTGTTAATTTGTCCTAGTTATTGTCTCTAATGTGGTACTAGTTTGAGGTGAGCTAGTTGCGGCTTTGCGGAATTCACGCAGTTTGCTGCGGCAACACATGCTGTCCCCATCCCATCTTTCCCTATACCCGATTTTTCTGTCCTACTTTCTACACTGGCATTCTCCTCTCTTTTCTTCCATTCTTGTGTTATTCAGCTTAGATATTTGCATTGTCCTTAGGTATCTTCTTAGTTTTTCTATATTTTCATTAACCTTGTTGTATTCTATTTCTTTCATAAATATTTTGTGCAGTTAGATTAAAAGCACCCCTTTTGGTAGTCCTATATTTTCCAGTTTAACTTCTAGTGAGATTTTTGAATTTCTATTTGGGATTAATTCTTCGTGTTTCTTAGTTGCCAGATATACTCTGACCATTTTAAAAGTTGCATTTTCTGTCAACCTCGAGATGGCGTATCTTCCGTTTGAAAATTGTTTAGTCAAATCCGTCAATTTATTTTTCTTGAGCAGTTCTTTCACTTTCTTCCTTATTTCTGCAATTTTTGTGGTACTAGGGTTTTAGTATATGTTCTTCTCTTGTTTTTCTGTTCATCTTCTATTGCTTGGCAGGCATAGTTGTTTTGACCTTCTTTGTTTCTTTCCTCTTTATTACTTTTTTCCATATTCTATTGCTTCCATTTAGCTTCTTGCTCCTCTTTTTTTCAGTTTTGTTGTTGCATAGTTTCTTAGTGCTCCCCATTTGTTATTGTCACTCAGGCATATTTTAATAATTGTAGATTTGTCTACTTTGTTTTCTAATATTTTTTCTAGCGTTTTCCTATATTCCTCCCACGCTTCGCACTCTACTAGCGTATGTTCTGCGTTGTCATGCGTGTCTTCTAGACAAAATATACATTTCTCCTCTTTCTCTGTCTTATTTATTTTTGGTAAGTACTTTCCAAACAATCCATGTCCGGTAAGTAGTTGTGTTGTATAGTAACACGTCTCCGGTTTTTTCTCGACCCATAAATAAAATAGATTCTTCCCTCTATCATCACTTGAGGTTCATTCCCATGTCAAGTTATCGGTATTGAGTTCTCGTGGTTGTTGTTGTTTTTGTTTATTTTTTATATTTTGTCATGTAATAACATTTCATTTCTTTTAAGCACACTGCTTTCATTCTTCCTAATTTATTTATTACTATTTTGTATGGTCTGCCCCAGGGATCCCTGTCTATGGATTCTAACATTTCTTCCCAGCATCTTTTCTTATTGTCCTTGGTCGCTTTTTTTAAAGCTTTTTTGTCATTTTTTAGATCTTCTTCAGTTTTATCGGAATCTTCTCCTCTTTTTCTTTGTCTTTTGACTTTTCTTGCTGTTTGTATTGTTTTTTTCCTGCTTTTCTAGACTTCTTTGCACCACTAATATGGTCCTCTTCTTCCTCCTTCTCTGTATCTGGGAATTAATTCTTCCGCTGCCTTCCTCAATTTTTCCGAGTACCTTTTGCATCTTTTCTCTAAATTCTTGTTTTTAGTCACTTCCTCTGCTTCCATAGCTCTATTTATCTTTTTTCTGTCCATCCTTCTTATGTTTCATTTTCCTTTTCTTTTGTCTTCCTTTTTCTTTTTTCCGTTTGTGCTGTATTGTATGTACTTATATAAACTCAGTGATTCTTCTTCTGTCACTGTCCAACCCCTTACTACTCCAGCCATTTTCCATGTTGCTATGGTAATATCAATGTATGATTTGGATCTTTCTCTTACAAACGTCGGTTTATCTTCTTGATTGCATATTGTAAGATTTACGGCAGCTATCATCTCCTCAAGAATTTGGCCTCTTCTGTAGCACTTGGTCCCTCCCCATATTGGCGATTTTGCGTTGAAATCGCCTCCTATCAGAATTTGTTTGCTCTTTTGTTTCTTTAGGCTGTGTTCTAGTTCTTCTATCCACTCCTGATAATATTCCATATTGCAGTTTGGACTGATGTAACAACTGTACACTACTGTACACTATCAGACTTCTTATATCGGCTCACACTATTCCCTCCTTGGGTGTCCCCCACCTTTCTACTTTATCTCTATACTTACCCCTTGCTAGGATAGCTGCGTCTGAATTCTTATCTTTTATCCACTCCCCACTTAGTTTGTTTTTATGTGGTTCACTTACTATTACTGTCTATTTTTCCTCTTACCGCTGTTGCCATCAATAGGTCTTGTGCCTCTTTTCCTCTGCCTATATTTGTTTGGATGATGTTATACATTTTGGCTTGTGTCCTCATTCTCGTGTTGTCTGCAATTATCTGGATTTTTGTCTTCTAAGTTCTTTCTTAGTCTTCTCGTTTCTTTTTTGTATGTGAACGGGCATCTTTTTGCTCCTGTTCTGTGTCCTGTTACTTTACACTCTATACAATATTCCTTATTACTGCATTTGGCTATCTGATACCTCTTTTCTTTACATCTTATGCATAATTTTGATCTGTCTTCTCCTGTACAGTCCGACGCAATGTGGCCTTTTATCCAGCATTTATAACATTTGCTTTCTTTATTCGTTACACTCCCTGTTCTGCATCTCATAAGTCCTATATTTATGCTTCCTTCGTTTATCAGTTTTTTCGCTGTGTTTGTTCTGATTATAGCTGTTTGTATATCCTTGTACCCTTTCCTCATAGATATAATTGTGATATCTTTGTTGCCTACTCTACCGCCGATTTCTTCAATCAGTTTCCTTTTGTTTGTCTCCGGGCTTATACCTTTGATCAAAACTAGTTCTCCTGTGGGGTCATTATTTGCTCTTCTTACATTAAAACCCTCCATTCCGTCTCTTACTTTTTCAATTTTTTTATTTATTTTATGCTTTTTACGGCCGTTTTACATCGCCACAGTAAGTCTACGACTTGTTTAAAGTGGTTTGATGGGACCAACAGCTTAAAACGTGACTTCCGAACCACGCTGGTGGATAAAGAGCAAGTTATTATTTCAGTCATATTTCGGGGATCGAACCCCGGACTGCTCGCATGATATGCAAGTGTTCTACCATTGAGCTATCACACCATAATTTTCTTTGCTTCCCTTGGTGCAATTCCTGTCGGTATGAGTATATCAATTACTTCTATACCAAGCTGTTTTGCTTTGTTTAATAGTTTTTCTAATGCGTCTAGAATATTTTTCTCTCCTGTTTCAAACTTTTGTTTGATAATGTGTATTTTTCCATTTTTTTTTTTCCATTTTTGTTTTTAAATTATTTCTACGTATGGCGTTTCACCTCCTCTTCTTCTTTCATTAGTTCTGGGTATTTATCCTTAGCCTGTTTTAGGATACCCAATTCTTTTCCCACTTCTTCTATATTTACTACTACTATACTAGAATTGCAGTATCCGATCTCTTTTCCATCATCGGGTTTTTCTTTTTTATTGTTACGTATTTAAAATCGGTTTCTCTCCATTCTTTATTAATTGTTAATTGCAGATCTTTATTTAATAATAATAACAATAATAATAAATTTATTACTCATCAGCTTACTGCCAATTACAGAGTAAAATATAAATTAAAAACTAATAAATATATAGTAATAATTATAATAATAAAGATTTTAAAAGATTACAATAAGAATTATAGTGTTCTAATTACATTCAAATTGACATATGCACATATAAACATTGTATATAAAATAATAGAGTATAATGTGATATATAAATTAATTAAAAACTATAACAAATTATAAAATATAAGTGCGGACAATAACAAAATTAAAAAAAAAAAAAAATTAAAAAAAAAAATATTTTTAAAAATTAGTTAATCATAGACTCTAACAACGATTTTTTAAAATGCGCTATTCTGTTTTCATAAATATATTTGTAGCAAATGCTATCATCTCCTTTTTGTTTACAAAATTATTCTTTTGTATTTCCTCAATATCTTCCGTCTGTGTTGACATTTCAATACTTGCTTTACTTCTAGTGTTATTTAATTCTTCTTTTTGCGTTTTTTCAAACTCTAATCTCTCTAAGACTGCCACTAGTTTATTGGCAGCTTTTTTAATTTTCATCTTCGTATTTAGACATGCTTGTGTTTGATCTCTTAACTCTCTAATCAAAACTCCCATTGTCATTAGCGTTGTTGAGGCGTTTGTTCTCTTTGCCTCATTATTTCCTCCTGGGGAATCAATTTCTCTTCCCCTTTTGGTACTGTTGGTCTTCTCCTCCTCTTTGGTTTTTTTCACAATGTTTTGATTCTTCCTATTTATTGGTGGCAAATGCTCTATTTTTCCCATTTTTTATTTTGATTATAATTAAGAAACGCTAGGCATACAATACTACAATATTGCTGCGGTGACACGTCCGTACTCCGTCGAACCCGAGCCGCAACTCTGTGTTATGTTACAAAAGCTCTATTTGTATAACTTTATGCCGTTAATGTCTTATCTGCCTAATAGAAAAGTGAGTAAAAACCAATGACGTAGTATCAGACTTACAAAATGTTTTGCACGAAGTACCTCAGAGCTTAATTTTAGGTTCTTTACTATTCTTAATCTACGTCAATAATTTTTCATATTACATTGAAAAGAGAAAAGCTCTTTGCTGATAACACAACTATATCAGTAAGAAATAAAAGTTTAATTACAGCATGCCCAAGAGTGATTAATGCAAATAAACTTTGTTTAAATGTTAGTAAGACTATATCGATGGCGTTTACTAATAAGAATGTTGATAAAAAATTATTGCATACTACTTCATCAAAATTTTTAGATTTTTATCTAGATAGAGAATTAAATTGGCATCAACATGAGGATTACGTGGCTAACATTTTAAGTATGCATGTATTCTTACTTTGCAAACTAGCAGCTTTCATAAACTATGCTGCAGTCAAAACAGCTTATTTTGGTTTGTGTCAGCCGTATTTGCAATAAGGTCTCATAATATGGGGACATTCTGCAATAAAGTATAGACTTTTTGCTTTGCTGAGAAGAGCTGTAAGAATTGTTGCTGGTATAGGATACAGAGAAAACTGCAAATATAGCTTGAAAAATTGGAAATTTTAACTCTAGCTGTTTATATATATTTATTGGAATGCTTGTTATATGTTCACAAAAACAAAAATAACTTTACCGCAAATTATCAAATGCATAAATATGAGATACCAGACATAAAAAACAATTTAAGAGTTCAAACAAATTGACTTTGCAAATCCCAAACGGGTTTATGGCTCAAAATTTTTTGATTTATTACCAACTCATTTTAGAAATTTTTCTTACAAAAATAACAAGTCAAAAGATTCCTTATATTTAAATTGTATTATATCGTATAGCTGGTATAAGTGTTTATTGAAAAATATAAGACTGTATGTTTGGTAATATGTACTATATTGTAAATACTATACTGTTTTTTTAACTAATTTGTTCTGAAATTCTTATTTTTATTTTATTTTATATTATTATTGTTTATGACAAGTGTAATAAAATGTATTAAAAAAAACACAATAAACTTGAATAATTGACTACTTACGCCAATGCAATCCACCCAAAGGAAGTGACTGAAGCACCTAGCAACAATAATTTAATATTAATCAAATTATTAAAACTAATATTCAATCATATAACTACGACCAAGAGATGATAAAACAAACATGATAATAGACCCACAAAATGAAATCCTATGAATAAACCACTGGAATACCAATTGCTTGTTCAAACACACTAAAAAATAAAACTTTCTCTCAGAATACAATATTGACATTATGCTTTTTTGAAGATTGCTAACGACTTGCCAAACTTTTCTAACCTAGAAACGACTGGAGCACCATCAACCTTCCCCCAATTGGTAAAATAAGAATTCTTTTGGCATACCAACTTTCAAGAAAACTCATGATTGAAAATAACCTACAAATGGCATTTGAAGATAATATCACCACAATTGGAAACATATACACTAAACACAGTATTTTGTTTAAATTCCTGACTCAAAAAAATTTAATGCGCAGACTTTTCAAAATATATACGTAGTTTAACCACTTCTGAAGTCATCAACAAAATGAACCAATTACCCGTCATACTAAAAACCTGTGGCATATCATTTAACAATAAAACAAAAGACAAAAAACGAACTAACTGGAAACAACTTCACCAATTTTTAAACAATGATTTTGAGCCCCTACCAACAATCACAACATCACAAAATATTGACGATGCCGCACAAAATTTTACAAACACTATCTAAGAATATACTGACTGTTCAAACTCAGACTCAGACTGCGAAACTAGCAAAAAAGTAACTCGAAAAAATATATAACATATAAAACAAAATCATTTCTTAGATACTATAATTGCGCAAAATTAAAAATATTCAGAGATATCTCAAACATGTCCAACAAGAACTAAATAAAATTCAAAAAACTTTAAACAATAAAATAGTTCCAGTTAAAAATAAAACTAAACAACTTATTAATAATGAGTCTTCGGCTTTCACAAACCAAGTTAAAAATAATAAACCTATTACAAGAGATTGAATTAAAAATAACGTTTTAATACTGTCCAATAATTTAGGCAAAAATAGCGCAGCCATTATTAAATATTATCTACCTTACAAGAAATATTTAATAACAAGCATTTGCAAGCCAAATGCGTACTTTGAAGATGTAATTTCTGGTCATTCAATGTATAAACCTCTAAACAAAAATGACTATGTTTTAATAATGACAGGAGCTAACAATGCACAAAAAGACAAAAAAATGGATGTGAATCTGTTGAAAACATTTGTAAATAGTTTATCAAATACAAATGCCATAATCATTGGATGTCCTTATAGAAAATGTAATCAGCAAATTAAATTTGCCAAATATTAGCTATTTAGATAGCAATTCGCTAATACTGAACACTTTTAAAAACGAGTTTGTTGAATTTCACAGCGCATCTATGAGATTAATTTATAAAACATCGTGCGATATAATTAAAAACAAATTATACAACAAACTTCAGCACAAAAATGTATTACTACCGATCATTGAAGAAAGCACAAAGCTACCAGTAAATAATCATTTGAATGTGCAGCGAGTGATATAATTTTAGGTGATAACAAGTTTAGTGTTTTAAGTATCTACAGAAGTCCTTATGCGTATTTTTAAATAAATTGGAAAAATGTTTTAAATTTTACAAAAACGTGCAAACAAAAACATAATAGTGTGTGGGGACTTTAATATAAATCAATTTGAAAGATTAAAAGATACACTTAATTTTTGTGATTTATAAGTTCATTTAATTTAGATGTAAAAATTAAAGAAGCGACACGTAACAAAAACTGTATTGATAATATATGTGTAAGTAAACATATTATAAGCGATAGAATGTTCAGTCAGTGATAATGCTTTTTCAGACCAGCATATGCAAACAGCAATTATAAATGTAAATTATGAATTAAAGTCGTCAAAAACAATTTACTACCAAGAAACAAACATTAAAGAAATCACTTTTATTAGTACACTCTTAGAGCAAAATTGGTCTGAAATAATGCAAGATGATAATGTTGAAGACTCTTGTTCAACATTTCTGAATAACATAAATTTATCGTTTAACTCAGCTTTTGCGTTAAAGAAGAAGAAAGTAAATGGTCAACGTAAAAACAAATGGATCACAAACGGTATACGAGTTTTGTCGCAAAATTTGAAGAAGTTATATGTATTGTCCTTTAATGGAAATGAACAAGATAGACTATTTTATAAAACGTATAAAAATGTATATAGTAAAATTATACGTTTAGCTAAACAAAACTATAACAATTGGCTTATATTAAATTCACCAAACATAAACAAAACCTCGTGGAAACTTATTCATCAAAATTATAAAACTAAAATCAATTTTGAAATAGTTTCATTAAATATTAATAATCAAATAGACAATAATCATTTAAACATAGCAAATCATTTTAACTATTATTTTAATACCGTTGCTGATTCTCTATTTCACAAAAATGATTTTACAAATCAAATCTTTAATCATCATACTAATCCATTTTCAATCTACTTAATGCCAGTATCAGAAAATGAAATAATAGAAACTGTATACAATTTAAAAAATACGCAATTATCAGATAAATATGGTATAAACACAATTTTACTAAAAAAATGTATTCATGTAATAGCTACTCCATTAATTAACATTATACTAAGTCAAGGTATCTACCTCCAAAAACTAAAGCTAGCAAAAATAGTACCTATTTTTAAAAAAGAAGACGCAAAATTAGCCGAAAATTACAGATTTATATCAATAATAAATACATTCTCTAAAGTTATAGAAAGTTTACTAGCAAATAGAGTTTATAATTTTTTTAATAAACTTAATTTATTTAACTGCCTACAATTTGGTTTTTGTAAAAAATTATCTACATCAGATGCTATAGTGGAATATCTTAATAAACTGCTCAAAAACGGACGGAAAAAATGCGCAGAAATATTCATTGATCTTAGCAAAGCATTTGACCTTGTTGATCACTCAATTTTATTAATCAATTTGCATCACTACGGTATTCGCGGGCAAGCGTACAATTTATTTAAAAGTTATCTTGACGATAGATACCAATATGTAAAAATACAAACTAAAACTTTAAATTTAATTAATATTGCAAAAGGTATTCCTCAAGGTTTGGTACTTGGTCCGCTTTTGTTCTTAATATATGTCAACGATATAAAAATTGATAATGGAGTCTTATATGCGGACAACACATCATTAATTGCTAGTTCAAATTGTATCAAAGATTTAGTACATACATCTTTAAATATTATCTCAAATATAAATGATTTAATGATGGAGTCCATACACCAAACGCGGGTGATTGTGGGTTAAGTTAAACCAAACAGTCAGTAAAAACTTGGATGTAGTTAGGACTGCGTTGAAAAGTACATTCTTTAAACACAACATTGATGAGATATAAAATAAATATTTATAAAATCGTATTTAACTTGTATTGAATAATTTATAGAAAGGGCGTTTGTTAATCAATCAGTCATATTAAGAAATTTCATAAAATGCCAAAATTATGAGAAGACTTCATTTTGCTGTAAAAAAAGGGTGGTTGCCAAAAATGTTTTGTTTGTGACAAGTCATGTTCATAACAAATAGTTTAGCAACATATCTCTTGATAAGTAACTTTCTTCTTATTTGCAGTTGCTTCAACTTTTATAACGTTAATAGGAGTGGAATTCATAGTTCTCATACAGATTCTTATTGCCTAGTTTTAAATTTTGAAGTTAGATTTATTGCAAAAAGATAGAAAGTGTGAAGCAAAGTTAAGGCAAGATCTAATAAAAGTTCTATAAAAAAAGACTTTTGGGTCTTCTTTACAGTAAGTGCTTGCAATACTTTTTAAAATGTTAGTGTCTTGTTCACAAGATTTCTGAAATCCATTAACTACTCAAAGACTATTTGTTGTTAAAAGTAATATTAAGAAATTTATAGGCTTGAGAAAAACATTGACCTACATTTGTTAAGAAAAAGTTCTAAATTTCTGCTAGCAAAACAATTTAAAGTCTGTCAAATAACACAGTCTAGAAAGTAGCTAAATGAATAGATGACAAAATCATCTGCATAAGAGATCATTTTTGCCGAAAGAATAAAAAAGTGTACCAGGTCTTGTATGTACGTATTATAAAGCAGGGGAGAGGGCTGAAAAGGCTTTCTTGTGAAAATTTGATAAAAGAAGTAACACGCTCTTCTTCCGCGGAGATTTCTAACAAGTATAAGCAATAATGTTAACGAACAAAAGGGGCAGTTTGAGATTAACTAATACATATTTTAAGTAGGCTTTGCACACGTTAGCATAAGCTTTTTTTATATTTAAAAATGTAACACAGACATTTTTTGGGCTAATGCGGAAATAATATTACTATATAGAGCGGTGACGTTCTTTTCTGAAGCCTGTTATATAGTCTGCAAATATAAAGTTTATCTCACACCATTACAATTGCACTTTAATAATATTTTTAAAAAATTTCTGAACACAAAAGAAATGGTAATAGATCTATAACTATAACCAACTATTCTTTCAGTTAACAAGGCGTTTGCCAAGGAAGTTTGGTCGTGAGCAAGAATTGAAGAAAATCTCTATCTAATTGCGTAGTAGAATTGTTAAAACTGGATAAGTTAAGTTGTAAAACTTCATGGAAAGAATAATCATAAAAAGCCATAGTTTGTTTAATTTTAGGTTTTCGGACGTATTCTGTTCAAATTCGTTTAGCTAATGAAGATCTAAACTTATTAATGTAGTGCGGGCCCTTGCAAAATTTGCAATATGGAAAATCAAATTTGCTTCAATTTTCAAATTTTATTATTAACTAAATTTTCCTGATAAGACTATTTTTGTAATTGACATATACCGTTCTCCAAACTTTTTTGAATGTTTTGACAAGCTTCTTTAAAGCAAACATAAAAAAACTAAAATAATTTTGTTAGAAAATTTTAATGTACATAATATTGAATGGTTAAGTCACTAATCTTCTACAACACTATCCGGATAACAAGCTATAGTTTTTGCTGCTTATTCTGCAACCCACATATTTTTCTTAAATTTTTTGGTAAACCATTATTATTAGATTTGTATCTTTCAACTATTCCAGAGATTACAACAACTACTGTTAAAGCTGCTTTAGACAATTTTAATCATTCTAATACATTTGGTTCACCAAAAAGTCAATTACAAGTAAAATATGTGAGTTGTTAAATAAGTTGAGTAAGATTGTGTAAAGCAACAAAAATCTTAGCTTATTGTCTGGCTAGTGTTGTAGAAGATAAGTGACTTAACCATTTATTATTATGTACATTAAAATCTTTTAACATTTGTTTAGTTTTCCTATAGTTACCTTAAAGAAGCCTGTCAAAACATTCAGAAAAATCAACAACAAAATTTGGAGTTGCTTTATTTGGAGAGCTTAATTACAAAAATAGTCTTATCAAAAAGAATAAGTTTGCCCTGAATTTTGTAAGTCGTCAGCCTGGAAAAATGATGAACAACTGAAATTTATACAAGAATTGAGTGACAAAATTATAAAAACGTCAGTAATAAAAAACAAACTACTATTTTGCTTTTAATATTGAATCTTGAAATATATTTTTTTAATATTTTTTTGTTGTTAAGATTACTTTATTTATTAAGTGAATGATTCTACTTGTTCTATTTCCTATCCATTTAGCTTTACATCAATTTTTGTATTTGATTGTTGTTTCATCTTATATTTTATAGTCATGTTGTATTTTAGCAATTATTTGTTTCATAAATTTATGTTTTGCATGTCTTCCTCATTTTTTGTAATTATAGCTAAATCAACAAATGCACATTTTACTATTGTTATTCTTTAAAGATTATTATATCCACTTTTTTTGTTTTATCCTTTATATTCTTTAATATACCATCTAAGAAAATAATAAACTGTAATGAGCTTAACGCTGTTTCTTGTCTCAATCCTTTTGTAGTCTAAAATTTGTCTCATGCCTTTCTTTCAGTTTTCATGTAATTAATTGTGGTTTTGTATATGCTTTTTATTGCTCTGAGTAGTTATTTGTTTATTTGTCTTTCATCTAGTATTTTTTATAACTGTTTTTGAGGTACTCTGTCAAATGCTTTTTCTAAGTCTACAAACGTTATGAAAAGTTTGTTGTCTTGCCTTATTGTTTTTTCAATTAGTTTTCTAATTGCAAATACATAATATATGTTTTTTCTAAACTCACATTGATTTTTTTTCAGTGATAGTAGTTCTATTAAATGTCTAAGTTTATTTTTTATTATAGATTTGTATACTTTAGCTGTTGTGCGTAGCAAAGATATCTCTTTATAGTTGTTACAGTTTCTGCTGTCCCCCTTTTTGTAAATTGAAAATAAAAATTAAACATCATCAACAGCATTTTTTTTTCTTAGTTTTCCCATATGTTTCAATTGCTTCGGTTTTATCATGTAGTGTCTTAGCGCTTTTCCATTCTCCAGTTTTCTCAAAACTACCTCTGTTTCTTTTTTAAGTCTTCTGCTGCTTTGTTGCTTATGTTCTTAAGTGGTTGCTTGTTTTCTTCTTTATTTTTTTTTGTAGTAACTTCTTGAAATGTTTTTTTCATCTATTTATTATTTCCTTGTTCTCTTTTAGTATTATTTCTTATTAGTTAGTCTAGTTTGTCCTGTAGTTGTTTAAGTTATACAGTTGGTTTTCTTTTTTTACAATTAGTCAGTGTTAAATAGAATAACTTTTGGCTGTTCTTAAAGTTTTCCCTTTGTCTATTTTTCTTTTGTGTTTTGTATTGTTCGTATTCTTCATCTTTCTTTGCATTAATAAAATTCATCTATTTTTTTTTACTTATTGTTGAAAAATAATCAATTATTAATTTTTCATTACTGATTTTTACCTTTTTAGTATATTTGTGTATTTCTCTATAATTAAACATTATGTTTTCAATATATTTGATATACAAAATTCTATCAATCTTTTTCCGTTGTTATTTTTAATTCATTCTTGGTGTTTTTTAGTTTAATTTTGATTTTATTAAATTTAGTTGATTTATTTTCAGTTTTTAATTTTACAATTATTTAAATTATGACTTGCTTTTACTATGTATTTTATGTTTTTATTTAAATTGTGTAATAAAAACAATAAAAAAAATATGTACGCCTATGCTGAAGGAAGAGCGCCTTGCAGAACTTTAAAATCTTTGACCAATACAAACATCATGGGTTATCACTGGATCATATGTTTTATAATACAAACAAAAACTCGAAGCTAGTATTAAGAATCAATCAAGTTTGAATTTCTCAAGTGAATAATATGAGGAGTATATAGTGTTAATAGAGTAAGTTGTAATAAATTTAAAACAACATATAACCTGCATATAACTAACTTTAAATAAATTATAGAATTCTTATCAACAGTGTTCAAATCAGTCAAATTGAATCAGTCACTCTTAAATAATATCATTATTTTTGTGAAACTTAATTATGGAAAACAGACCAATAAAAAGACATCCTAACTACCATGAGGAAAGGATGGTAGAAAGGAGAGAACGTGAATCAAAACATTCTGAAACTTGGGGGTCCGCTGTAAAATATTATGATCAAAACACAAAACGAAATAATAAATTTGAGGAATGGACAAGTCCGAGATATTATAAATGCAATAATGAATTAATGGCAGGTATTAAGAAGACCCGTGACAAAGATGAAATACTGGAGAAACGGCGAGAAAAGATTCAACAGCTTTTCATGGAGGAAGATCATTCATATGAAATAGAATTAATACAAAAAAGTGCAGAAAATTATAAAAATAAAAGCAGTAAGACCAATGAAGTTTCAACTGAACTTTTAAAAAGCATCAACAACAGTTTAAAGTTAGATGAAGAGGTTAAAAGACGTCACAGAGCAGAACAGGGTTTATATAAACAGTGGGGGTCAAATAACCCAGTATTAAGAGATTTTGAAACTCGACAAAACACCAAAGATTTAAAATTAAGTTGGTTAGATCAACAAATTGAAAAGCGAATGGCTCAAGAAAAAGAAGAAGAACAAACTAAGAAATTAATAAAGGATCGTGAACTTTACATTAAGGAACAACAAGAAAAGGAATTACAAATAAAAATGGAAATTCAAACTAAAAATGATGAGTTGAAGAGTAATCTTGAAAAACAAATTGAAGAGTATAATGAGAAAGAACGCATAAGTGAAGAAAGAAAGAAAGAAGAATCTGCAGATCTGTCACGTATTATTGAAGTTGAAAAATTGCAGCAAAAGTATTTGGCGGAAGAACGCTTACGCAAAGAAAAGGAAATTGTAATATTTAATATGAACCAACATCATAGAAAACTAGAATTAAAATCTAAAGAAATTGAAAATGAATTAGAAAGGGATCGTATATTAATGGAGGAAATTAAAAATGCTCAATTAATTGATAAAATACAAGATAAAGCTAAAAAAGAAGAATTAAAGCAATCAACAGATGCCTTTTTACAATTATTAAAAGAATTAAAAGATCTGGAGTTGAAACGTAAACCACATATCCAATTCACATTTGAATCGGAGGCCAAGGGTATCTTCAATCAATTCAATAGTGCGTGGACAAAAGAACAGGAGATGCGAAGTACATTAATTAAAGATGTCATAGAGGAAATTAAAACTCAAATATCTGAAAATGTTAAAAACCATAAGCAAGCCTTGTTAAGATCGTTTGAAGAAAGAACTCAAATTCTTGATGATATTGAAAAATATAATTTAGAAATGGAGGAGTTAAAGCATCTTGAAGTTAAGAAGAAAGAGGACTTTCGAAAGGAACTTGATGAACAAATCAAGGAAAACAAGTTGCGGAAAAAGCGATTGGATGGTTTAGAGAAGACTCGAGCTGATGATGAGCTCACAAAGATTAGAAGTGAAGAGGAACGTTTAAAAAGGGAAATTATGAAAATGCAGAAGGGGAAACCTTGTCCTACTTATGGGAGGAAGAATTTCTTTTATTGAAATTATATTTATTGTTAGTTTATTAATAGTTCAATGTTTATATATTTTTATAATAAAATTTGTTTAAATCAAATCTTATTGTCAATTATTAATTTTGCTTGAGAAATCAATCTAATGCACAATAATTATGTTATAAGTAATTATAAGTTCTATGGAAATTATTTTGACATACAAATTTGTATTGTGGCAGATTATATTTCAATAATGTAGTGTAATTAGATTGAGTTTTCAAGATTCACACATAAAATAATATATACAATACAGGTAAATAAAGTAAAATATTTAAGTGATATAAGTAATGTTACTGTAGCTTCAAATTGAAAATAACTTTTTAACATCTTAAGTGCATATACATGACATTTTTTTTTATATTGCAATAATGCTTAAGTTGTTTTTTCTTGCTTTCTGAGATGCAAAATTAAACTGTTGCCTGTGGAATGTGTAGAATCTAAGCGCGAATAAAGGATGCTAAAACGGGCAAAGACATGAGTGCACCAGAGCAAATATAATTTTTGTGTATATTAAGTTGCCTATTATACCGGCTAATATGTTTTTGGTTACTTCAGCAGTCTTGCTACCCTAAAGTTTACAAAAAAATATTAGTAATTTTTAAATTTAAAATCTTTTTGTTACTGGTAATGTTAAATGAGTCGTTTAGATTCAAAACCAGTTACATCATTTTTTTATGAATTTGAGATTATCTCATTTTCAGCAAGGGTTTATACTTTATTTGACAACTTTCATAATAGCATATAAAACCTCTTTGCTTACTGCCACTTGTTACCAAAATATAGAAATTATAGTTCTTCATTTAAGAATACTATACGTTCTTGTTGATTCTTGTAAAATTTGATTTTGGTGATCTAACTGGTTTTGAATCTAGACCACTCAAATACAGTATTAATACCTATATGTCATAAAAACTTTTTTTGCGAAGGAAATGCATTTTGTACATTGTGTGAGGCTTCCAGTTGTCCACTAAAACTAAAAACATTGAACTTCTATTTCTTTCTAGACTTGCGGAATAACCGTTGTGGTATTACTTGACAAGTCTAAGACATTTTCTATTTCTATTATCGGCTTCCAAGTCTTATCTTTCTTTTTTGTTGCCATTATTTTCTTTATGGTTTTACCAGTGACTCTCCAGTTGTTTGCACTTTCCAGCAAATCCAGCATAAATGGGTTGCTGACGGTTATTACCTTCCTGACTTTATTCTGCACTTCTATTATGATGTCTTTCCAGCAAGAGCACTTCACCAGTGTATGCTACGTGGCTGAACTTAGATACGGCTACGGATTCGTTTAAGAAGCGTATTTGTAAATCCGCGCTCTCACCCAAGCATCGCCCAGCTAAATCATCAACATGCGTACCAGCATTGAAATTTAGCGCCGCTTTTATATTTGTTCTAGATCAATAACTTAATAATTTAAACAAATTGTTCTGTTATTTAACTCAATGGTATTATTTAGCAATAATTAAATAAATAATAAATTTAATACATGCAATGTCAACAAAATATTTAGATATAAATAGGTGTTATTAAATTATAAATATAATATTAAAACGGCGTTCAATATTTTTACATGAACAATAATTGGTAGATTTCAAATGTTTTTACAAAAAATTGTTTCTTATTATTTACCAAATAGAAATAAACTTTTAAATTTCTGGAAATCAATAAAAAAAACTTTTTATTGCGCTAATTTATGAGAGATCTAAATAATTTGGCTAATAATTTAATTTAAGGTTGAATAGTCAATGTTTAAGCTAAGAAATATTTAATTAAACAATAATAGAAAAATTTTAAACTTCTATTTATTCAAATTTTTTTTTTCAAAAACGAAAAATGTAAATTACAGCTAAAATAATTGGTTATATTTCTTGGCTAACACAATCTTGTTTAAAAAATTGATCCGCAATGTCTCAGCTGATAAATGTTTTCATTTAACTAGCAAATGAAAATAAAAATTCAAACTTCTAGATATCTTACCGAAAAATGGCTCAAAAACGGAAAATGTAAAATTAGCTATATTGGTTGATTCAATGTCTCAACTAACACAATCTTATTTTAGAACTTGATCCCCAATATCTTAGCTGATAAATGTTTCTATTTAACTAGCAAATGAAAATACAAATTCAAACTTCAGGATATCTTACCGGAAAATGGCTCAAAAACAGAAAATATAAAAACAGCTAAACTGCCAGATTGAGTTTCTCGGTAACACAATCTTAATTAAGAACTTGATCTGCAATGTCTCAGCTGATAAATGTTGTCATTTAACTAGCAAATGAAAATAAAAATTTAAACTTCCGGATATCTTACCGGAAAATGGTTCAAAAACGGAAAATATAAAATTACCTATATTGGTTGATTGAATGTCTTAGCTAACACAATCTTATTTGAGAACTTGATCCCCAATATCTGAGCTGATAAATGTTTCTATTTAACTAGCAAATGAAAATACAAATTTAAATTTTCAGATATCTTACCGGAAAATGGCTCAAAAACGGAAAATGTCAAATTAGCTATATTGGTTGATTCAATGTCTCGGCTAACACAATCTTATTTTAGAATTTGATCTCCAATATCTTAGCTGATAAAGGTTTCTATTTAACTAGCAAATGAAAATACAAATTCAAACTTCCGGATATCTTACCGGAAAATAGCTCAAAAACGAAAAATGTAAAATTAGCTATAATGGTTGATTGAATGTCTCGGCTAACACAATCTTATTTGAAATCTTAATCCCCAATATCTTAGCTGATAAATGTTTCTATTTAACTAGCAAATAAAAATAAATATTCAAACTTCCGGATATCTTACCGGAAAATGGCTCAAAAACGGAAAATGTAAAATTAGCTATATTGGTTGATTCAATGTCTCGGCTAACGCAATCTTATTTTAGAACTTGATCCCCAATATCTTAGCTGATACATATTTCTATTTAACTAGCAAATGAAAATAAAAATTCAAACTTCCGGATATCTTACCGGAAAATGGTTCAAAAACGGAAAATGTAAACTTAGCTATATTGGTTGATTGAATGTCTCGGCTAACACAATCTTATTTGAAAACTTGATCCCCAATATCTGAGCTGATAAATGTTTCTATTTAACTAGCAAATGAAAATAAAAATTCAAACTTCAGGATATCTTACCGGAAAATGGCTCAAAAACTAGAAATGTAAATAAACTAAGCAGCCAGATTGAGTTTCTCGGGTAACACAATCTTAATTAAGAACTTGATCCGCAATGTCTTAGCTGATAAATGTTTTGATTTAACTAGCAAATAAAAATAAAAATTCAAACTTCCGGATATCTTACCGAAAAATGGTCCAAAAACGGAAAATGTAAAATTAGCTATATAAACTGATTGAATGTCTCGACTAACACAATCTTATTTGAGAACTTGATCACCAATATCTTAGCTGATAAATGTTTCTATTTAACTAGCAAATGAAAATACAAATTCAAACTTCCGGATATCTTACCGAAAAATAGCGCAAAAACGGAAAATGTAAAAAAAACTAAACTGCCAGATTGAGTTTCTTGGATAACACAATCTAAATTAAGAACTTGATCCGCAATGTGTCAGCTGATAATTGTTTTCATTTAACTAGCAAATGAAAATAAAAATTCAAACTTCTGGATATCTTACCGGAAAATGATTCAAAAACGAAAAATGTAAAACTAGCTATATTGGTTGATTGAATGTCTCGGCTAACACAATCTTATTTGAGAATTTGATCCCCAATGTCTTAGCTGATAAATATTTTTATTTAACTAGCAAATGAAAATAAAATTTTAAACTTTTAGATAATTTACCGGAAAATGGCTCAAAAACAGAAAATGTAAAAACAGCTTAACTGCCAGATTGAGTTTCTTGAGTAAAACAATCTTATTTAAGAACTTGATCTCCAATATCTTAGCTAATAAATATTTTTTATTAACTAGCAAATAAAAATAAAAATATAAACTTCGGGATATCTTACCGGAAAATGGCCCAAAATCAAAAAATGTAAAAACAACTAAACTGATTGAGTTTCTCCGACAACACAATTTTATCTAAAAGCTTGATCCGCAATGTCTTAGCTGATAAATGTTTCTATTTAACTAGCAAATGAAAATAGAAATTCAAATTTTTGGATAACTAACCGGAAAAAGGCTCAAAAACGGAAAATGTATAAACAACTAAACTAGAGTTTCTCGGCTTACACAATCTTATTTAAGAATTTGATCCCCAATATCTTAGCTAATAAATATTTTTTATTAATTAGCAAATAAAAATAAAAATTCAAGTTTTTAAATAAGATCGTGTTTCCCGAAAAACTCAATCAGGCAGTTTAGCTGTTTTTACAGTTTTGATTTTTGGCCATTTTCCGGTAAGATATCCGAAAGTTTGAATTTTTATTTTATTTGTTAGTTAAATAAAAACATTTATCAGCTGAGACATTGCGGATCAAGTTCTTAATTAAGATTGTGTTACCCGAGAAACTCAATCTGGCAGTTTAGTTTTTTTTACAGTTTCAGTTTTTGAGCCATTTTCCGGTAAGATAAACTGAAGTTTGAATTTGTATTTTCATTTGCAAGTTAAATAGAAACATTTATCAGCTAAGATATTGGGGATCAAATTCTAAAATAAGATTGTGTTAGCCGAGACATTGGATCAACCAATATAGCTAATTTTACATTTTCCGTTTTTGAGCCATTTTCCGGTAAGATATACGGAAGTTTGAATTTTTATTTTTATTTGCTAGTTAAATAAAAATATTTATCAGCTGAGACATTGCGGATCAATTTCTTAATTAAGATTGTGTTACCGAGAAACTCAATCTGGCAGTTTAGCTCTTTTTACATTTTTTGTTTTTAAGCCATTTTCCGGTAGTATATCCTGAAGTTTGAATATGTATTTTCATTTGCTAGTTTAATAGAAACCTTTATCAGCTAAGATATTGGGTATCAAGTTCTAAAATAAGATTGTGTTAGCCAAGACATTCAATCAACCAATATAGCTATTTTTACATTTTCCGTTTTATAGCTTTTTTCCGGTTAGTTATCCGGAAATTTGAAGTTTTATTTTTATTTGCTAGTTAAATAGAAATATTTATCAACTAAGACATTGCGGATCAAGCTTTTAGATAAAATTGTGTTGCCGGAGAAACTCAATCAGTTTAGTTGTTTTTACATTTTTTGATTTTGGGCTATTTTCCGGTAAGATATTCGGAAGTTTATATTTTTATTTTTATTTGATAGTTAATAAGAAATTTTTATTAGCTAAGATATTGGAGATCAAGTTCTTAAAAAAGATTGTTTTACTCAAGAAACTCAATCTGGCAGTTAAGCTGTTTTTACATTTTCCGTTTTTGAGCAATTTTTCGGTAAATTATCTAGAAGTTTAAAATTTTATTTTCATTTGCTAGTTAAATAGAAATATTTATCAGCTAAAACATTGGGGATCAAATTCTCAAATAAGATTGTGTTAGCCGAGACATTCAATCAACCAATATAGCTAATTTTACATTTTCCGTTTTTGAACCATTTTCCGGTAAGTTATCCGGAAGTTTGAATTTTTATTTTCATTTGCTAGTTAAATGAAAACATTTATCAGCTGAGACATTGCGGATCAAGTTCTTAATTAAGATTGTGTTACCGAGAAACTCAATCTGGCAGTTTAGCTCTTTTTACATTTTTTGTTTTTGAGCCATTTTCCGGTAAGATATCCTGAAGTTTGAATTTGTATTTTCATTTGCTAGTTTAATAGAAACATTTATCAGCTAAGATATTGGGGATCAAGTTCTAAAATAAGATTGTGTTAGCCGAGACATTCAATCAACCAATATAGCTATTTTTACATTTTCCGTTTTTGAGCTATTTTCCGGTAAGATATTCGAAAATTTGAATTTGTATTTTCATTTGCTAGTTAAATCGAAACATTTATCAGCTAAGATATTGGGGATCAAGTTCTAAAATAAGATTGTGTTAGCCGAGACATTCAATCAACCAATATAGCTAATTTTACATTTTCCGTTTTTGATCCATTTTTCGATAAGATATCCTGAAGTTTGAATTTGTATTTTTATTTGCTAGTTAAATAGAAACATTTATCTGCTAAGATATTGGGGATCAAGTTCTCAAATAAGATTGTGTTACCGAGAAACTCAATCTGGCAGTTTAGCTCTTTTTACATTTTTTGTTTTTGAGCCATTTTCCGGTAAGATATCCTGAAGTTTGAATTTGTATTTTCATTTGCTAGTTTAATAGAAACATTTATCAGCTAAGATATTGGGGATCAAGTTCTAAAATAAGATTGTGTTAGCCGAGACATTCAATCAACCAATATAGCTATTTTTACATTTTCCGTTTTTGAGCTATTTTCCGGTAAGATATTCGAAAATTTGAATTTGTATTTTCATTTGCTAGTTAAATCGAAACATTTATCAGCTAAGATATTGGGGATCAAGTTCTAAAATAAGATTGTGTTAGCCGAGACATTCAATCAACCAATATAGCTAATTTTACATTTTCCGTTTTTGATCCATTTTTCGATAAGATATCCTGAAGTTTGAATTTGTATTTTTATTTGCTAGTTAAATAGAAACATTTATCTGCTAAGATATTGGGGATCAAGTTCTCAAATAAGATTGTGTTAGCCGAGACATTCAATCAACCAATATAGCTAATTTCACATTTTCCGTTTTTGAACCATTTTCCGGTAAGATATCCGGAAATTTGAATTTTTATTTTCATTTGCTAGTTAAATAGAACCATTTATCAGCTACGATATTGGAGATCAAGTTCTAAAATAAGATTGTGTTAGATGAGACATTGAATCAACCAATATAGCTAATTTTACATTTTCCGTTTTTAAGCCATTTTCCGGTAAGATATCCGGAAGTTTGAATTTGTATTTTCATTTGCTAGTTGAATAGAAACAATTATCAGCTAAAATATTGGGGATCAAGTTCTCAAATAAGATTGTGTTAGCCGAGACATTCAATCAACTAATATAGCTAATTTTATATTTTCCGATTTTGAGCCATTTTCCGGTAAGATATCCAGAAGATTGAATTTTTATTTTCATTTGCTAGTTAAATGAAAACATTTATCAGCTGAGACATTGCGGATCAATTTCTTAAACAAGATTGTGTTAGCCAAGAAATATAACCAATTATTTTAGCTGCAATTTACATTTTCTGTTTTTGAACAATTTTTTTTGAATAAATAAAAGTTTAAAATTTTTCTATTATTGTTTATTTAAATATTTCTTAGCTTAAACATTGACTATTCAACCTTAAATTAAATTATTAGCCAAATGATTTAGATCTCTCATAAATTAGCGCAATAAAAAGTTTTTTTCATTGATTTCCAGAAATTTAAAAGTTTATTTCTATTTGGTAAATAATAAGAAACAATTTTTTGTAAAAACATTTGAAATCTACCAATTATTGTTCATGTAAAAATATTGAACGCCGTTTTAATATTATATTTATAATTTAATAACACCTATTTATATCTAAATATTTTGTTGACATTGCATGTATTAAATTTATTATTTATTTAATTATTGCTAAATAATACCATTGAGTTAAATAACAGAACAATTTGTTTAAATTATTAAGTTATTGATCTAGAACAAATATAAAAGCGACGCTAAATTTCAATGCTGGTACGCATGTTGATGATTTAGCTGGGCGATGCTTGGGTGAGAGCGCGGATTCACAAATACGCTTCTTAAACGAATCCGTAGCCGTAGCTAAGTTCAGCCACGTTTTTTTAATTATCTATTCTATTGACTTCTCTTTGTTTTTTAGTAGTTTCCTTATGTTGGTTTGCTTTTAGACGAGGAGGTGTATGGGAAATGTTTTTGTTAACTTTGGTCAAAACAATTCTGTAGCCATATGCTATTTTAATTCCAAGTGTTTTTCGACTCTTTTTAAGATTACCTTAGATTTTTTTATATTACAGCTTTCTTTCCATATAGGCGTATTGAGTTCATTGTTGCTTCCATTACTTTACGCTTTTTTTTGCTTTTTGTTTGACTTTTGTTATGTCCAATGTTTTAGTTTTTAATGCTATCTTCAGATTTGATTGTTGTATCTCTTAGATTTATTTTAACTGATTTCCCTCTGCCCACCAATACCAAAGCTTTTGTTTTTTATATTGCCAATTTTTGTGTAAACATATAAGGCATCTATCGTTTATTTTTTTTATACTATTTCCGTTGCCAAGCAGTGCAAGATTGTCCGCATAGGCTATTGTGGTAACTCCGTGTGTCATCTGTACTGTTGTATAAAGAGCAAGTTATTATTTCGAAGATCAAACGGACTGTTTTCATGATATGCAAGAGATCTAACATTGAGTTAACACACCATAGTTTTTTGCTTCAGCCATTAGTTTGCCAGTGTTAGCGAGAATCTTTGACTTATTTTTTTAGTGACAACTTTGTACCTCTTGTCCGAGTTTAATTCTTTGAATAGTTTCATCTATGTCATTCTTTTAAAGTCCATAATTTCTTTGTTTAAAGTTTTTCTTTTATATGCCTCTTGTACTTGTTGAAGTAGAATAATGTTTCTTGGATCTTTGCCATTTATTTTAGTTACAGTTTTTTAATCTTTTATACAGCATCATATCTTGCCTGCGATATCTGCACTCTACAAATACATCGGTTTGTAGTTTGCCTTTTTTCTTTTAGCGTTTAGTGTTTTTTGCAGGTTTCAATTATAGTTTTATTTACATTGTCAGTGCTTGTTTTTTGGTATGTTTGCCAGAAATTCCTTTTCTTTGTTACTTTGAAAAAAAAAACAGTTTTTGTTTTATCTATTTTATCTATTTTATCTATTTTATCATTTGTCTTTTTTTTTCTTGGACTTGATTTCTTTATGTATATTTATGTGGTTACTCAAATTTCCTTCCTCGCTTACGTGCCAGTTTTTAACTTTTATTACAATCTTAGTCGAGCGTAGAGTGACGTCTAAAAATGATTTTAATTAGTTTTTGATTGCCAGACTTGACATTGAAGTTCCAGCTAATAATCTTTCTTGTTTTTTGCTTAATTCTGTCAGACATTTTTTTAATTTTTTTTTTTTTTTTTTTTATTAACTAAATTTATTATAATATATTTACATATTTACAACATTATATTTTATTTCTCCCCACTTGCTGCTTTACACTGTTTCCATATATGGTAGGCTGCAAAGCTTCGTATTCGGGGCACCATTTTTATTTTCTCTTTCCATTTATCTTATTTTGTGTGTATTATCATGTTTGTTTATTTATTTGTTTGTTTTGGTCTTGTTATTATGTAGTGTTCTTTTATTTTTGTTTTAAATTCTTTATAAGTATTCGTTTTTTTAATATTTTTCAGTATTTCATTGTATGTGATTAGTCCATTGCTTAGTATTGTTTTTTTCGCCTTTTCTGTCCTTGTTGTGTGTACATGTATATTACTTCTTCTTCTCGTGTTATGTCCGTGAATTTCTTTGTTTATTATTATTTGTAGATTTGTTTTAATTTCTTTATTTTTAATTTTATATATTAGTTTGCATTTTTCTATTTTTATTTTTTCGTTAATGTTTGTTTCGTTGATTATTTTGTATACTTCTTCTGTTGGTGTTAGCTTTGGTAGTTTATGTATTATTTTAAGTATTTTGTTTTGTTGTCTTTGTATTTTTTGTGTATTTGTTTTTGTTGTCTCACCCCATATATTTATTAAATAGTTAATTTTTGATAAATATAATGAGTAGTATATACTTATTGCAGTTTATTTTAGTATGCATTTTCTAGCTCTATAGACAGCTCCTATTGTTGCTGCACTTTCTTTTAATATTTTGTTTATTTGTGTATCCCATGTTAGTTTCTCTGTTATTATTATTCCCAAGTATTTTGTCTGTTTTGTTCTGGTAATTGGTATGTTATTTATTTCAATTTTTATGTCAATATCTTTTGTATTTTTTTGTCTTATTACCATATACGTCGTTTTTTCTTCATTTATTGTTTGTATGTTTTTGTCGTACCATTTAGGTAATTTCTTAACGTCTTCATTTATGTTTCTTTCTATTGCTTCTTTGTTTTTTCCTTGATATATAATACATGTGTCGTCAGCATATGTATATATTTCTCCAGTCAAGTTTATCTCATATATATCATTTATGTATTCTGCTATTGTTGATGTACTAAGTATGTCGTTTATTCTTGTTCTTTGTGTTCTGTTTTTAATATATGTTTTTAGTAATTTTAAATTTGTTTAGTGATTTTATTGTCTGAAGTTTTGTGTTATCTGAGTATATAATAATAATAATAATAATTTATTTACAAATTTTCGTAAAACGTACAAAATAACAAAAAAATAAAATAATAGATTGTTTACATTAAAATAATTTTCATCTGCCATTAATTTAACTCTATAAAAGAAAATGAATTTTGATCAACGATAACATCAAGTAAATTTAATTCAGCTTTGAAATGTTCAAGTTTAGTGCCTGTTAAATTAAAACCACAGTTAATATTTAAAGAATTTGCCAACATTCTATTTAAAGGTGAATAAACGCCATAGTTTGTACTGTGAAATTTAACTCTAATGAGTATTTTACTTCGAGTTCCGTGCGTTACCGCATTGAGTTATTTGAGTGAGTAAATTTGTACTATCTAACCCCCCATTAATCAATTTATGCAAAAAACATAAATCACTGCTATTTCTTCTAAATTGAAGGCGTTTAATATTAAAAAATGTTTGATATTTATTATCAAGACTATCTAGAGTAATATTTGATCTAAAAGCCATAACTCTTAAAAACTTATTTTGTATAAATTATATTAGTTAATTTATTAACTATTAAAACACTACAACTACATAGTATTGATAAGTATAAAATGCAACGACTTGCTTAAGGCGCGTCGTTTATATATTAATAATGTGTACAATCAGCAGATTGTACACGTGCAGCTGTGTTGACAGAATCAGGATTGCTGGAAGCTGCCCTTGAGTCATCATATTACTAATGTGTACAATCGGCAGATTGTACACGTGCAGCTGTGTTGACAGAATCAGTATTGCTGGAAGCTGCCCTTGAGTCATCATATTACTTCTCCATCCTTAAGATTGAAACTCCGGAGAGATCAAAAGATTGCATCATCTGGGTTTGTCCTAGTTTGGGTTGACCCAGTTGATTCGATGATGGGTTTTTTATTGATGCAGCTCATTTTTTCCAAATAGTATTTAACTAAAACAATACAACTTATGATTATTATTAAATATAAGAGAATGATGTTTGACAAGTGCCAATTTCCTATATTTTCAGGTTCTTGTTGTAGCTGGATGGGTTGAAGATTATTGCGTATCTTTGATAGCTTTATCGGTCTCAGCTGTAACTCCGGTAAATCTACTTCTTGGGACGGCTCTCTTGTTAGGTAGAAGTCTTCTAATACCAGTGGTTGGCCAATGGTTGAATCGTTAAAAATTAACAGTTGGTCTTCAATAAAATATTGACAATTAGGGTTGTAGCTGAACAAGAAAATACCAGTAATTTCTCGAGTATCCCATGCTTCTTTACATCTGGATTTCACCAATGTTAATTTTGGGAATGCTCCTAAGTATTGATTTATTTCAGGAATATACTCTAACATTTTTTGTTTCATTAATTTTGTGTGGAGGCAACTTTGGAAGTCATTTTTCTTTATAATGTTACGCTCACAAGTAACATTTTGAAATGTCTTCTTTTGTCGTGTGCACAAATATTGGTCAGTCAAGTAATCGCAAGCATCAGACAGCGGTACCATATCAAACTCAGACTCAAGAACATATTTATTGTCAGGTATAATTATCTGATAGTCCTTAGCAGGTATTGGTAAGAAGTAATACAGTTCATATTTAGTATTTTCAAATAACGGTATTGTTAAAGTGTACAAGATCTCAGTATTCTTTATAATACAAGAAGGTTTAATTAGGTTTTTAAAGTTTTGAATTTGTTGTAATGAAACTTCAAAAGGTAGTTTTGTTTTATAATAAGATGATATCTTACGTAATTCAAATAATAATTCTGTATCAGTGATTATGCTAGGGTGTAGAATTTTAAGTTGACAAAATGTTAAGGAATTTTCAACGTCTTGTACAATATTCAAGATAGTATTTAAAAAGTGAATAACTTGATTTAAAATATCTTTAGCAAATGGAATGTCTAAAAAATAGGGTTTGGATTTTAGTCTTGCACCTAATTGGTTTATCCTCGATAGAAGTAATAACTCGTTATGCTTTATGTTGATTATAGTCTCGTTAAATTGCTTAATGATTTCATTATTTATAGAGTACTGACCGTTCAACTGTGTAGCCAAATCATGCTGATTCTGCTTAATGATTTTTAAGGAAGTTTCTATTTTGTCGCCATCATTTGAGTCTAGATTACCCGTTATTTGTTTGATAATCGATCCGATACCATCAACAAGTCCTCGTTTATTACGTGTTTGTTCATGGAACCGATTCAATTTTTCGTCAATAAGATTTCTTGTATAATTAAGGATTTTATAGTAGTTATGTAATTCTTTTGAAAATGTGGTATCATTATCTGTTATGTTCTTAATAGTCTCCAAGGTGTTTAGGACATTTTTGTATTCGGAAATTAGATGAGAGAGTTCGAAAAAATGTACAAAAGTATGGGACGCCATTTCAAGCTTTGCACTTCCTAATTTTATGGGAAGTATGCCAGGATTTGTTGTTATATTTCGTTGTGCAATGGCTGTGGTGGTGCACCACATGATGAAGATGTACCTGCAAACATGGTATTATCGGTTTTAGATGTGTTCCAGTAAATATTTATATTTATAGTAGAGTTTTTGAAAATAAAATTTAACATATTTTTAACTCTATCATAGTCTAAACAATCTAGGCCGCATCCCAGTTTAGGTACAGCCAGGTTAGTTATGCTATTTATTAAGCAAAATTCTTTTAAAGTAGTTAAGGTTTTAAATACATTTTTATACGTGGGTTTTTGGAAATATTTATTTTTTGTTATTAGATATATTATGAAACGGTTATCATTCTTTAGATAGCAAAGTGAAGTTAATTTTGGGTTTTGTGTTTTTAACAATTCTACTTGTCCAAATTTGGTTTTAAATTCTAAGGCAATTCCCGCGCTCATTTCTAAGTCGGCACTTACACAGTGTGCCAATGAAACGTTGTTAGGTGCTAAAAATAGATCGCCTTTTATTTCAACAATTTTTTCATTGGGCACTATTTCTTGTGCCTTTTCTTGTTCCAAAAAGTTTATAAAATCTTTTTCTTTATTGCTTTTTAGTTCTAATTTTGTTGGACGTTTTATATTGTCCATGTGTAATTTGTGGAATTTTCGACCAGTCTTGGATTTATTTATTTCTGGAACTATTGTTTTCCGAAGCGGATTAGTTTTTATAATTTGCTCCTTTTTAAAGCGATTTCTCTTTTTTGATCTAAAATTACTTTTAACAAATACCTCATTCGGCAACTCGGGTATGTCTTCTCTGGTTTTGTTCAAATTAGAAATGATTTGACATTTATTATCAACTAATCTATTATTTATTAATTTATATAATACTTGTAACTTTTCTTTATGGGAATTTATATAATTATTTAAAATTTGAGGTTCCAAATTTATATCTGTAATTTCGTGCATGTCGAAATTCAATATATTAAAAGGTGTTAATTTTGTAGTAGAGTGGATTGAGTTATTATAGGCTATTATAGCGTATAGTATCTTTAATTCAATTGGGTCATTTTTAAAATCATTTCTATTGTTTAATAGGTTCAGATGTTCGAGCAACGTTGAGTGGAATCTTTCGATCAGCCCATTACTAGCTGGATGATGTGGACTACAGAAATGTAGGTCTATCTTATGTAATTTTAAAAGATCGGCTATTAGTCCATTGTCAAACTCTGATTCATTATCTGCTATAATAAGACATAGAGTTGAGTGATGAGAAAAGTAGCTCAGTAATTTTTTCATAATTTCGATAGCTTGCATATTGTCTAGTAGATATGCTTGTGCATACTTACTGAAAGCATCTATTATTGTTAAAAATTTATTCTGCTCATATTTTAAAACGTCAATGTGAACAATTTCAAAAGGTTTCGTGGGAGTTGGCGTGATGTTATATTTTAGCTTTAATGGTTTTCTATCGTATTTTACAAGTTTACAAACATCACAATTGTTGATAATATTTTGAATGTCTTTTAGCATATTTGGCCAATAGTATGTAGCACTTAATTTGTGGTATGTCTCAGTTATTCCTCTATGGTTACATTTTCCATTATGATAATTGTCAATTAGATCACGTTGGTCATCTAACACTTCAATGTCATCTAGAATTTTTGAACATTTTTTGAAACGAATTTTGGTATCAAAGTGTTCTTGTAAAATTGAATTACATTGTTCATATAGTTCGTTTGTTTGAAAGATGCAAGAATATAATATGTTTGGTACAACAAATTGTTTTATAAATTTAATAAAATCTTCTTCTGAGTTACTTTCTGAAATTTGAATAATAAAACGTTGTTTAGTGTTGTTAAATAATTTCGAAAGAATTGGTTCAAGAGGGTTAGTTTTGACCGAAAGGAATTGAATTTGGTTTTTTCCAAAATTTACAGGATCTTCACAAATTTTGATTGCACATACAGGATTTTCCAAACTTGTATGTATTGTATTATCATCTTTTTCATCTAAATTTTGATCGTCGGCACCAGGAGGTTCCACAGCTATTGAATTTGTTTCATCTGGATTATTAATAGTGTTTATGGACATATGTTCAACAGATTTGATTGATTCTGTAATATTCAAATTTGGAGGTCGAGATAATGCATCGGCATTGCTGTTTAGTTTTGGGATGACGAAATTATTTTCAGAAATAACTTTAAATGGTTTAGATAAGTTGACAGTGACATATTCGCTACTGGGATTTATAATAGAAGCAAAAGCAAAATTATTTTCGATCTTAATTAAGCTTTCTGGAATTTCCATTTCATTAATATTTTGTGCAGGTAGTATAGCAATTCCATTGTCTATGTTTGATACTTTTATTTTTATTTTTTGTTCAGATTTTGGTGAAATTACAATGCAGTTATTATAATCAGACAAATTTTTGAATTCGATTTTAATTTTTGTATGTGGTAATATCATTTCATTTGTATTTAAATTTAAAGTCGCATTTAATAATTTAAGGTTATCGATTCCTAATAGGCAATCAAAATGGTTATGAAATTTAAAAATATGAAATTTAAATGGAAATTCTTTTAATTTGAAAATGGATGGGCATGGTATTGATATGCTATATTTCTCTTGTGTTGAACCATGCGCTGTTGAAATAATATAAGGGTCATGTTTAACATGTTTAGGAAAATATTTAATAACTGGTTGGGGGTTCATAAAAGATTTTGTCGACCCCGTGTCGATTAAACATTTAAGGTTAAAATTCTGAAAAGGAATAGTTATAAATGGTAACTGCGATTTATTATTGTCAATGTTCAATAATTCAATTGTTCTTCTTCCGAGGCTAGATTTTCTAAAAAAATATTCCTCAGTTGTGCTATCGTCAGGTAATTGTTCCTGAAGAGGGTACAGATCTATGTTTCTGTTAGAAGTGTCATTTTTGTCGATATCTTGCTCGACATTAAATAACTCTTCGCTTGTCCAGTTAGGACGAGGTTTGTATTCTGGTTTTCTCATATTTTGTGGAAAAGCATTTCTTGTTGTCATGCTCATTGGTATTTGTTTTGGAGGTAAATAATTTTTGTTCGGTTTAAAAACGTTCGGTGATGGTTGTGTTGAAACAGCTGCATTAAATCTCATTTGATTTGCAGGTTTCTGTTGCATAAAATTATTTTTGTTTGTAAAAGGAACATTTTTATATTTATTTATATTAGGTTGAACGATCTTGACGTCATTAATATTAAAATCATTCGTGAGCATGTAAAGTGCGTTGTCTAGCGTTTTTGGATCTCTTGTGCTTAAATAGTCGCCAAGAGGATTGTTTAAATTTTTTAATAATACTCTTAATGCAAGTTTTTTTGCAAAATCAATTAAATGTTCAACACCTTGAACTAAATTTGTATTAATATAACTAATTTGTAAATTTAGGTTAGTTTGTATTTTATTATAAAATTCAAGCGGTGTTAAGTTATTCTGCTTCATCGAGCATAATTCAATTGTAAGTGTTTGCAAGTCGCGTTTATCCGCGTATGTCGCTATTAACCCGTCCTTCAGATCTTTCCAAGAAGATATATTATACGATGACAGCCTATCTGCTGCATCGCCTTTTATTTTATTTTTTATAGATTTTAACAAAAGGACGTTTTGAAAATCGGCAACATTATTACCGTTATAAAAATGAGTAAGTAATTGTTCACTACTAGTTATAAATTCGGTTAACATGTTCGGATTCCCGTGGAATTCCGGAACAATGTTGAGGTATTCCATTTTTAAAACCGGCAAGGCCATAATTTCGGTTGTGTTTAAATCACTATTGTCGGAATTATTAGATAAATCTGTATTTAATTGAGTATTGTCGAGATTATTAGATAAATCAATGTTTAATTGAGTATTATCAGAATTATCAGTTAAATCTGAATCAGGGTTACCTGGGTCTGAGTTTCTAATGGGGGATCTCGATCTATCTCTACTTGACATTTATGACTCACCAATACTTTTGCATTTGCATCATACGATGATCCAGGGTCTGCCGGGGAGGTCGCTCGTCTGAATGTCCGTCAGGGTATCCGCGGAGTCGCTCGATTGAATTTTATAGGAGGTCCAAGGTCTCTGCCACGGAAGTCGCTCGCTTTCTTAATCCAATCGGGGGTCCAGGGAAGTCACTGAAGTCGATTCTTATAAGGTCCAGGGTCTGCCACGGAAGTTCTTCGTTTGATGGGAGTTGTATTGTTGCACTTTTTATTTTATTTTTAAATATTATATTGTGGTCACCAATATAAAGTATTAAAATACACCAAAACTTTTTTTAATCGATTTGTTATTGGTAATCCTACCGATTCTGCGCCAATTATATTAGTTAATTTATTAACTATTAAAACACTACAACTACATAGTATTGATAAGTATAAAATGCAACGACTTGCTTAAGGCGCGTCGTTTATATATTAATAATGTGTACAATCAGCAGATTGTACACGTGCAGCTGTGTTGACAGAATCAGGATTGCTGGAAGCTGCCCTTGAGTCATCATATTACTAATGTGTACAATCGGCAGATTGTACACGTGCAGCTGTGTTGACAGAATCAGTATTGCTGGAAGCTGCCCTTGAGTCATCATATTACTTATACGATTCAATTGATAAATTTGATATTTGTAATAAGGATTTCAGATAATTGACGCATATTCTAAATTAGGACGAACTAAAGAAACATACAATATGTTTAGAAACTTAACTTGAAAACCTTTGCAATTACGATTAATAAAACCAATCATTTTTGAGGCTTTGTTTCATATTGCAGATATGTGACTCTTAAAAGTTAATTTGGAGTTAAAAACTACACCAAGATCTTTAATTTCAAATACTCTCTCAAGATGGACACCAAAAATATTATAATAAAAATCATATTTAATATTGTTCTTATTAAATAAAATATATTTACATTTGTTGATATTTAAATGCAGTTTATTTAAATTACACCAATCACCTAATTTATCAACACACAGTTGCAGACTTTTACAATCATCAACACCAGATATAACATTAAATAATTTTAAATCGTCTGCAAATACTAATCTGTTGTAGTGGTTTTTTAATTAAACTCGCACTGTTCGATTAATTATTTATTAATTAATGGTTCTAGCATAATATGTACATTTAGTAAATATATGTTTAACTTAGATCTAACTTAGAACTAAGAATTTAGAACTGAGAACCGAGAACCGAGAACTCAGAACGAGAACTAGAACTAACTATGTATCTACCGACAACGTTTTTATATAGCGCGTAGCGGTTCACCGGAAGAAAGTCTTAGTATGTAAATTCATCTCAATGTTGATTTGAATTTACATCAGCATTATTTATTGAGTAGATTTTCCAAAAGTTTCTTCCAGCGCACAACCGACGTAAGCATTACTGATAATATGCTTAATAATTGATTTGTAAAGGCAAACAGTCTTGCGGACACGTTCTTGACCGGATATTTGCATAAAGAGCGTGCCGCTCACAATCATCAACTGTGCGTTACATTGTGTTACAATGTGGTGGTTAATAATATTACTACACTGTTGCTCTGTAAAAACTCTGTAATATCATTTATAAAAAGTAAAAAAAGTATTGGTCCACAATGTGATTCCTGCAAAACCCCAGATTTTACATAGATCTTATCTGAAATGATGATATGTATTTTAACTCTTTGCGTTCTTCCGATTAGAAAAGACTATAGCCAATCAATTTGAACTCTACTAAACTTAAAGCCCACTAATTTGGAAATCATAATTGTGTGATATACCCTATTAAATGTCTTAGAGGAGTCGGTATAAATTGTATCAACTTGTAACCTCTTCTCTAAGACGTTTATGATAAATGTTTCATACTCTAAAAGATTTGTTAAGGTAGACCGACCTTGAAAAAACCGCGTTGTTGGTCTATAATTATATTTTTAGATTACCAAAATAGCTGCTTAGAAACTATTTTATCTAACATTTAATTGACTGATTAGATACTCCTCTATAATTTTCTATATTGTCACGTTTTCCTGATTTAAATATTGGTTTAATGTATGATTCCTTCCAACAATCTGGAAATTTACCTGAGCAAGCGGTTCTTTAAAAACAGCGTCATCATCTACGTATACTTGACAAAAAAAATTAGCAAAATTTTTGACAATGTTTTCATTATTTTCACAATTCATGCCATTCCATTTTGAGTGACGTTTTTTTGAACTTGTTCAATGTAATTATTGTATAGCACCGTACTAATTTCTTTGTATTCAGTTCTCAATCTTTTAAAATGTAAATAATCAGAATTATTTAGTGGTTTTAAATTTAGTATGCGCTTTCTTTTTTCTATAAACTAAATTAATTAATTCTTTATATAACCATTTAGGAAACGTACTTAAGTAGATTTTTTTTAAAGGTACATATGTATTAATGGCATCATATATTACTTTGTAAAAATTTTCAAGCATTTCATTAAATGAACAATTAGTAAATATATCATCCCATTGAATGGCGGACAGAAAACAACTCAAATCACAATAATTAGCATTTTTAAAATTATAAATAAATTCTTCAAACTGCAATGTATCAGAAATGGGTAACTACTGCAAATAAAATGAGCATGCTATATGATGACATGAATTATTTAATAGTAGATCAATAGCTGGTAATATAACAACATTATCCAAATGCGAAAACACCAAGTCAAGTAAAGTTCCTTAGTTGTTAGGAGTTAGTTATGTTCATTTGATACATATTGAGAAAACTAAATGTTTCAAAAATTGTTTCCGTTTTCATAGAGAACGTTCCATTAATATTAACACCCAATTCATCATTTTCCTAGTTTATATTACGCAAATTATAATCCCCACACATGATCATTTTTGCATTTGGATATCTCTCAATAACATATTCAACGGTCTGACAATGATCCGTATATCAACTAATATCAGAATATGGAGGAAGGTAAACTCTACCAAATATAAATTGCCGCGCCTTCTTGTTTGTTTATAATTATTCATCTTATCCCGCTAGCCGCTATTATCTTATTTGCTTCTTAGACTAAGGCAAAGTATGTTTTTGTTCTTTTGGCAATTTTATTCCAGTAGATCCATTGCCGCTCTACATCTGTTTTGGTTAACTTAGGTCACCTTTATTGTCTGGCACTAGCAGCTCTTTCTCCTTCTGCGCTTGCACTAGTTTTGTGAATGCAAAGCATTTTATGCTTTCCGCTTTGTTAACACTCTACTTTGCATAGATAACACATTTTTAATTTATGCTTAGAACCTCCATAATTTCTTCAAGATTTGCCATTTGTTTTCTTGCATTCCGTTGGCTTGTGACCTAGTCTATGGCATGTGTAATATTTTGGCAAAGAAAAAACCTCTATCACTTTCTATCTGTTCCAGTCTAAACTTATTCTCTTTTTTGCTGTAAAGTGTTTTGCTGCCTTTTTGGCATACAAAAGCATATTTTACTCCATATTGGTAGCCTTTCTGATAATTTTATTGTGTTTACCTTGACTTAGAGTTTATCTCTCAAGAATATCTCGTTGATGATTTTTCTTAATTTGTCTTTATTGAGGTTTTTCTTAATGTCTAGAATCCTTATTGTTGTCTTTTTTTTGTTGAATTTTGTGACGGTTACTTTATTGATTTTTTTGTTCAGTGTTTTTTTAAAACTTCTTTTTTATCTCTTCTTTCTTGCTTTTGACTACTAGTTTAATATATATGATAGTTAATTAAAATATAACTTAAATAAAACAATTGTTTATCAAACTCAAACGGTTGTATTCACTTAGTTTAATTAACATTAAATGTATTAATAATAAACGGGGCTGCGGTAGCCAAGAAACGATCCTCACCCTAACACGTGTGAATCTTCTCTGCCGTATAGCATAGACCCACCATAGACCCGTGTAAAAGTTTATTCAAGCTAGCGGTAATTCCCCGCATCGTCCGGGTATTCCCCTGCTTTGCCTAATAGCAAACAACGCAGGCCGCTCCCTTACTTCAATATCTCAAACATATATATCTTTTGTCTGTATAGCTGCAGCGTATATGTTTTGTCATTTTTCTTACCTATACTAGTATTATGTATTATTATTTTAAATTTCTTCTTGTGGATGCAGTATTCAGCATATTTCTAGCCATTCCTGTTTCTCCACTCGTGTTACATGCTAGTCTCAATTTCCTTTTTTGGTGCATTTTTTTTATTTCTTGCATTGTTTTAGTATTCCCTTTAGCCCTTTCATTGTCATCCCTATTGTAGTTTCTTGTGAAACTAACTAACTCAATTAAAAAAAGTTTAGCACTCAATAACGAGAAGATTGAATGCTTGTATCCAGGCTGGAGGAAGTCATTTCAAACATTTATTATAGATTCAGCAACTTTACATGTACTTTTTGATAATAAAATGTTGTAAATGTCGCAAATTTTGTTCATCATAAGACAAAATATTCTTAGAATAGGCCAAGAAATAACCCATGGATTTTTGTCGCATGTTTACCTAACATCATGTATATTTCATTTTTATTCAATAAAATAGTACATACAAAATATGGTATATTACATAAATAAAAATAATATAAATTCTTTTTTATTGAATAGGCCATCGACCAAAGTTTTTCAGCTTGAGAAATTAATATTTTATTATAATAATAAGCGCAAAAAAAGATATAATTCGTCAGTCAATCATTGCCATTGTCGTTTATAAGTGAAAGTATGTTTTGATATAATGGTGTGTTTGGTTTTTTATATGTAGCAATCATTAATGGGTTTTTGGGAATTATGAGATTATTTATGAGTTTTGGATTATTTGTAAACTTTTTATGAAGGTTTTGAAATTGCTCCGATAAAGAAAGTATGTTTGTTTTTTTTTGTACAAGAAGTCATTAGAAGGATTGTGAAGAAGATTATTTGAGTGTCAAATTTTGGAAATAGAGCAAAGCGAAAACCTTTTGGCAACATATAAATGATTTAACGTTAAATTATTAGAGTTTAAAAAAATTAATGCATAATAGACGATAGGTCGGCATATTGTTTGGAAGATTATCTTTAATGAGTGTAAGAAATAGATCAGCCATTGCTACAGCACCTTTTCTAACGTTCATATTAGCAATTTTGGCAGAGTTTTTAATAATGAACCAATTTTTTTACAAACATAACACAAGCAATCTGATGGTTAATAAGGAAGTTTTTAATTAAATGTGATCTGTGAAAAAAACTATTTATGGAATAAATAAATTTTAAACTAGATATTTGAAGACAAGAAACTGATGCTTGGACACCATTTATAGATTGTTTACAATAAACATGCGGTTTTCTGAAAATGATGCTTTTAATTTTTTAATAAGTTCTTGTCTGTCAATTTTCTTAAATGAATTAATTTTGTGTATAAATGTGTTAATGATTGAAGGGTATAAAAGTGGACTGTATTTATTACTATAATATAAACCTTTTACAATATAAATTCTTGTTCAACAATCTGTCGATCATATTTCATTATAAATTCTCTGTGTCTATTTGTTCGTTTATGTATAAAATTTATTTCTTCTAGTAGCAATAAAACCTAGGATATCTATCACAAAAAGCTTTTCATGTATATATAAAATATTTAATTCTTCTAACAGCAATAATAATCCAGAATATCTATTACAAAAGGCTTTCCATGTATATTTTAAATTAATTTAAAATTAAATAATATTGATAAAAAAAAGTAATTAAAATAATATTGATAAAATTGATGTGTGTCCAAATGAAACTTTTAAAAATTGATTCATTCACATTACTAGGGTAACGGATAAAAAAATAAATACTTTTGTCACACTTCTTTTTCTACCGTTTTTTTTAACCAAACAATGATATGATTGTGTACGGTAATGGAAGCATGAATTCTTGATGATTTTGTTATTTGTTTGTCAATGTCATCAGATCGTTTATTTGCTGATTTAATTTTAACGTTGGAAATACCTTCGATTGGTTGTGTTGGTCTCTTTTTGCATTTCAGAGATCATGCTTTGTGAACTTCTTCTTTATGGCGGGTGGTGTTGCAACGTGATGTATGGTGGTCTCCGGCACATCTTCCGCATTTTGGAGTTTTCTGTTGTATGCGCAAAGGAGTTGCATTTTTCACATGGTGTTGGAATCTTGGTAGAAGCAAAACTGTCCTGGGCGGGGAAGTGTTTGCTTTTATAGAATACTACTTAGATTAAAAGTTGTTGTAGGTAGTTTACATTACCAGTAATTATTTGTATTTTAAAAGTAGCTTGTCCTTTTTTTATCAACATAATTCTTTTGCACATTTGAAATTTTTTTTGTCTATTAATTCTTGATCCACCAACGAGATTACGATTGGTGTAGCTGATTATTTAAAGCATGTTAAAACGTTATTTTGTTTTAATTCTTTCAACATGGAAATGGTTAAATCTTTATTGTTAGATGTTATTACAACACCAGTTTTTGTTATCAAAACATCATAAGTCTAATATACATATGTGTACGTGTGCATATTTTGTTTGTTTCTATATAATACACATTTTTGTCTGTATTAATTTTTTGTATGTACATAGATTTGATTTGTTGTTGGTTGTTGGTTGTTGTGCAGGTGTTAACGGTACCGATATTACTTCTTGCGTGATCATCGAAATTGTAGATAATGATGTTATATTATTTAAATTAGTAGGTATTTTAAATAAAGGGTTTTCCAATAAGAAGTTTCATTTTAAATAGCAGGCTATTTGGGCAGCTGTTAATTTTAAAGCTATTATCTTTTGACATTTGACAAGTAAAAACTAAGCCATTAATAAAAATAGAACGATACAAGCTTCAACAACGCATTGAAATTATTAAAATTCGCTACAAAAATGGTGGAAATTTTTCAGTCACAGTTCGCAAAACTAAAGCACTTTTTGGTGATCGTAAAGCATCTTCTCGGCCGGCAATAGTAAACCTGGTGAAAAAAATTAAGCTGTTGGGACAAGCTTGTGATGTGAAGAATCGAAACCGTGTGCATCGCTCAAGAACACATGAGAATATTGCTGATGTAGTGTTGAAGAAAACCCAGGTTTTTCGATTCCTCGTCGATCTTTGGAATTAGACATTACACAAACATTACACCGTATTTTGCATAAAGACTTAAGTCTAAAGACTTTTAAAGTTTAGTTAACACAAGAACTTAAGCCGGTCAATCACCATAAACGTCGTATCTTTATCCTTCAAATGCAACAAAATGATCTGGAATTTTATTGAAAAATCATCTTCAGTGATGAGGCCCATTTTCACCTCGGAGGCTACGTTAATAAGCAGAATTGTTGCATTTGCGGCTCAGAAAATTCAAGAATGATTGTTGAAAAGTCTTTGCATCCTCAACGTGTCACTGTTTGGTGCGGTTTTTGGGCTGGCGGTGTGATTACTTTTTTGAAAATGAAGCTGGTGCAACTGTTACGGTAAATGGATACGGATAGATATTGATGTGGACGACGTTTATTTTCAGCAAAACGGTGTTACGTGCCACACAAGCAACGAAACAATCGCAATTTTGCAAGAAAAGTTTCCTGACCGTGTTATTTCTTGAAGACGTGATCACAATTGGCCACCAAGATCTTGTGATTTAACACTTTTAGACTTTTTTCTTTGGGGCCACGTGAAAGATAAGGTCTTTGCCAATGCTCTACAATCGATTCAAGACTTTAAAGATGGAATTTGTAAAGTTATCGAGAACATACAGCCGCAAATGTGCAAATTGATCATAAAAATTTTTTTTTTTCTTAAAAATTTCCCTTAAAAACACCCGTTTTTTTTAAATATCAAAATGAAACCTCTTATTGAAAAACTCTAAGTTTTCTTTCTTTTTTTTTTGGTCTAACTTTTATTTTTAAATTTTGGTGTTTCATATTCTGCTCTCGCTTTTTCCACTCATTTTACCCTAACGGGCACGTACATTTATTTGTATACAATTTACGTATTATGCTTTGTAATAATAACAAACCTTTGAGTTTATTATTCTGTATAATCTTGATATTCTAATTATTTATAGAGGACAAAAATTATAATATGACAATAATATCAATCTGATTTATATCCACTTATTTGTACGTTTTCTTTAAATTGTATTGAGTATGACAGAAAAACAATTGATATTATAAATAATCAAACGAAAGACTGGTTTGCCATCTAGTTGCAATTTTTAATACTAAAATGTGGCCGCTGTGATTCGGTTGACTGATTTTGAATAAATTATTAATTCATTTCAGAAAAACAATTGTTTCTACTTGTTGCTATGGTAATTGGAACATAATCTACTACAATTGGTTTTATTATTTTATGAATATTTTAAAAACCGTAAGTTGTAAACCCACAAAACCTTATATCATTGTAATTGTTGAAAAATTCTTTTTCTAAAAATAAAAGAAAATACAGGGGTTCCATTTAAAAAAAATTGATGATGATGTCATATCTCGTTAAACAAGGTTTGTATTAAAAATCAAAATACATCACTATATAGATTAAAATTTCTACAAAATCTTTTATTAAGGTCATTTTTTACATAAACTAAAATTGCAGCCAATAATCGGGTGCTCCCATACATTTACCCAACCCTGTGTATAATTTAATATATATTTATGGTCACTGACATACGGACTTTATGATACACAATAAAATTAATAATTATTGTAGGGAAAATACAAATATTTGTATAAAGTTTGCGATTATTTTAAAGGGAATTATTATGAAACAAACAACTACAGAAACTTAATTGTAGAAAATGATCATTGTATATTAAATAAAATAAACGAAGGAATAACACAGAAAAACCTGGGACAATTATAGATCACGTTATAACAAACATAAAAGATAATATACGGGGCTATTCTCTATGTACATTGCTACAATGTAAGCAAGATATATTGCTAGCTAACAATATGAACTGTCATTTTAACAAACCTTGCTTGCTAACAAAATGACTTGTCATTTTAAGAAATTATCATTACTAACAATATGAACTGTCACTTTAACAAAATTAATTTTTAATCATATTATTATTATTTTATCTAGAGATTTGCCACGCTTCCTGATGTGATGACCGTTTATATTGTTCGCAAACAAGATTTGTTAACATGACAGTTTATATTGTTAGCTAGCAAGATTTGTTAAAATGACATTTCATATTGTTAGCTAGGAATATATCTTGCTTACATTCTAGCAATATGCATAGAGAATAGCCCTGATTATCAGATCATAATGAAACGTAATGTGTAAAGAAACAAAATATAAAAAGTTTTAAAAAATAAAATAAACTACCATAAAATTAAGAAAGAATTTGAAAACATAGATAATAAAACAGCACCTGATTTTAACACTCTAAAAGCAATATTACAAAACACAATAAAACAAAATACAAAAGTAACGGAAATAAAAAGAAAAGAAAACAATGAGTGGATAACTATGGAAATAATAACAATGATAAAAGATAAAAACAAAACACAAGAGATCAAAAATCCAAACAATGATGTCATTAAAATAATATTAAAAGAAAAGAAAAAGAAAGTAGAAGATAAAATTAAGAAAAGAAAAGAAAATAATTACACAAAACAAAATAAAAAACGCAAATGGAAACCAAGCAAAACAATGGTCAGAAATAAATAATGTGCTAAACAAAAAAAAAAAAAAAACAAAACAAGAAATAACATAAATTATAACAAAACACGGACAAAAAAAAACAAATAAAATTGACATAGCGAACGAACTGAACAACTACTTTGCAACAGTGGAAAAAAACTTGGCAAACAATATTAAGAAGAATGATGGCAAGGAAACAATAACAACTGTAAGAATAGAAGAGAAAGCTACGTTTGACGAAACAACAGAAGAAGAGATAAATAATATAATCAAACAACTAAAAATAAGAAGCGCCCCAGGAGAAGATCAAAAACCCAAGCCGTAATAAAAGCTATAAAAAAAGAAATAAAATGATACAAACGGGTGAATATCCACAAATACTTAAAAAACAAATTATAAAACCAGTACACAAAAAAGGAGAAAAATCAAAACCACAAAATTATAGACCGCTATCGCTTATATCAGTGTTAAGCAAAATAACAGAAAAAAATCAATATATAACAGATTAATGACACACATAAACAAACATAAAACTCTTGCTTTAAGTAAAAACTAATCCCGGCAACTAAGTCTAATGGCGGTAGTTAATAGGTATGAAGTCTGTTGTTGATTTTAAAGCAAGTGGCAATAATCCACAGTACAAGTCGCCCATAAATTGACGGGACAAAGCCTAGTCTGATCCACAAACTTATTTAAACAACCAAACATTAACTTGGTTTGTGGCTTAAAAGTAATTTTTTTTAACATTTGTCTAAAAAAGGATTTAAATTCTGTTTGTCAGCATTTTAAACATAAGAAACCTCATTTCCCCTTTCTAACTGAAACCAAAGTAAACAATAAAGATCCAAAATGCTTTTATCTAGTAGATTTTAATTGAAACATTTATTTGCTGACCAACAGAGTGTTTGTGCCTACATCCACAAATAAAAAGCACATTTTAGACTAACGGCGTAAAAAAATTAGAGCATTGTTTATAATAGCATGTTTCTTAAACTAATAGTGCGTTCCGTATATCAACCGAAGTAACCGGCGGTTAGGTTACGGCTATGATCGCTTGCTGAAAATTTTGGTTGATTTATGAAACGACAGCGGTTATAATAACGACAAAATTCAAAACTGAAATGTTAACATATTATGGACTCAATCCTCATGAATTTATTTGTTAAAATTTAATCTTTGTCATTAGCGTTAGTTATATATTTTTTATTTCATTGCTTAATCCAATGTATTTATCTACCTGCTTGTACAGTAATCCCAGTACAGGTTAGCCGGTATAACAGGCAACTATACACAATAATAATGTTTGCTCTGTTGCACTCATGTCATCCCAAAAGATCTTGACAATGTCCACTTTCTAATAAACCCTACAAAAATAATTTATTATAATATTTTCTTGTAGTATTTATTGCCTTAATATCAAACTCATAAAATGGCAGAATAACCTAACTTTTAATTTAATTTAATTTAATTTGTTTTATTTTATTAACACCTTTCGGCAGTTAAAATTAAGGCCCTTAAGCTTATAAAAAGTGTAATTATCTTTTAATTCATAATGCACACAACGTTCCAACTACTGGACACACAAAACACTAGACGCTAGACGAGTAACATGTGAAGCTTTTGTTCACTTTTATTTGTATTTCAAGTTTACCGCCATGAATAACCACGATTTATAGAAATTCACATACGTTCGTTCATGGTGAGTGCGGTCGCAACCCTTCAAACCTTTTTCAGGTAACCGCGTTCCGTATATAAACCTGTTTCAGGATAACCGGGATTTCGGTCGCTTCGGTTGATATACGGAACGCACTATAAATCTTCCCGACAAGACTATTTTTGTAAGAGGCTTATACAGTGGCGTACCTAAAACTTTTGCCGCCCGGGGCGGTCTTCAATTTGCCGCCTTTTCTAAGTCAATCAAATGGTGGTTTTTATAAATTAATGTTTGTATCCAAACAAAGAGATATAATATTTTTAACCCTGCATTGACTTGACGATGAGGAAAAATATAAAAAATTATATAGTCTTTCATAATTCGTAGAACTAAAAAATGCCTCCCCTAGGTACGGCACTGGGTTATACCGCTCTCCAAATAAGGCAACTCCAAACTTTTTTGTTGACTTTTCTGAAAGTTTTGACAAGTTTATTTAAGGTAATTATAAAAAAAAAACTGAATTAAGTCACGCATCTTTTGCAAGACTACCTGGCCAACAAGCTATGATTTTTGCTACTTCTCTTAATATTACTTCAGCAACCTACATACTTTTCTTGAGATAAACTTCTTGGTAAACCACCAAGATTATGAAATCTGTATCTTTCAACTATTCCAGAGATTACAACTACTGTTATGCTTCTTTAAAAAATTCCGACCATTCATTTATTACTTCCTTTGTTAAAACTTCTCTTCCTATTACTACTTAAGAAGATTGTGCAATAAAGTTGATAGAGCTTATTATAGGAGTTAGTAAAACTCTAACCAAAAGATCTTACCCGTTTATAAATAAGAAATCCAATAGTTAGTAAAAGTGAACATTAGAAATGTGTAAGGTATATATATCTAATTATAGGCAAATAAATTACATTTTATAAAAATAATATTAAAATTGGCTTTAACTTACCTTGTGTTATTTGTATTAAATAAACGGAACGACCGGTTTACCAATATTAAAAAGAAACATAAATGAAAAGTCTCAAGCTTCAAGAACAGTAATTTTAGACAAATAAAAGTTTAAATTAAGACAATGAAATATAAAAATAAAGTTCTGTTATTATTGATTTTTCTTGTGCTGAAAAGATTATCTAAAACTATTTCATTCAATTTAATTTTTTTATATAACGCAGACAATTTGTGTAATTAATTATAGACATATTCATCCTTCTTGTACTTGCCCTTATTTTAGAATTCTAGGCTAAAATATACAATAAATTTATCAGCAAAATTGTTACTATATTTACCTCCCCTCTTGGTCTTCATGATACTGATTGAATTCTAAACATAACCACGCAATCAAGAAATAATCAAAAAACCTTTTTATACATAATTTTTTTATAAATTGTTCTTATAGGTACAATTTCACATATATAATATTTATAAAAAAAATATAACTTACATGTACTTAAATAATTAATTACAGACTAATGGGAATTTAAATCTGGACGAAATTTACCTTTTCGTCCGGACTTAAAATCTAAAGAATTCAACATTGGCTACACAATGGTAAATTTGTATCGTTCGTTGCATTAATTAAAATAATAATAATAATAAAATATTATCTTAAATACATTGAGTCACAAACAGTATTATAAAAAAAAATATTTGAAAACTTTGAGAAAAATAATTATTAATATTTATACTATTGATAATTAAAAGTGATTGAGTATGGTATTACTTTTAAAACTAGGTTAATTAATAGTATAAATGTAAGAATTACTTTTCGTTGATTAAAGAATCGATTGATAAAAAAGTTATTAACCTATTCTAATCTACATTGAAGTCATTGATAAATATTTTTACAAATAGAATTTCCGGTTTTATAATTTTTTTTTGCTTTTCTTATATAAATATATTTTAATAAATAATTCAATTTCAAAAGATAGCGATTTTAATTAATAATTAAAATCCGATTGTCATTAAATCAAATTTTATAACAAATAACAATCACAACATACCTATTATTACATCGTCACAATACTTAATTACTAACTGAATTTACAAACATTTCATTTGCACTTACATAATAAATATAATTTTGCACCTAATATCTGTCAAAAAATGATATAAAAAACAGTCTATTATAGAATATATTGTTGGACTTAATATTATATATATTTCGTTTGACTTATAACTGAATTTCATATTGCCTCGCTAATTATTGGAAGACTTGTCGTTTGCACCGCTTATAATCTAAGCAATTGTTTGTTTTTGTTCCTAAAATCGTTTTGCTACGTTGTGACTT
The DNA here is from genome assembly GCA_963932245.1 of Tachinus rufipes. NCBI lineage: Eukaryota > Metazoa > Arthropoda > Insecta > Coleoptera > Staphylinidae > Tachinus > Tachinus rufipes. The sequence goes on along the minus strand of OZ010747.1, from coordinate 46,549,761 downwards.
GAGATATTAATGCAGTCTTCGTTTTAATAGTTGTATGGGCCATATGCTGACCCCGTCGTGTAATAGGGACCCGCATAAGCTTGGGGTGCTGGCACTGGATAGCCAGCGTATGCATATTGTTGCTTTTGAGGGTACACTAAAATCAAGAAATATAAACAATGAGTGAAATATTGTAATGGTAATACTTTTAAGGAAAATGGAATGTGCATATTTAATAACAAAACAGAAATTTTAAAATGTATGTAATGTAATGATTTGGGCGCAGACTTATGTACATATAAAGTAAATTAAATCAAACCACATTTATATTACGTTTACTTATTCTGAAAAAAAAAATAACACCTTTCCGACAAATATATACTTTGTTTAGAGTTTTTTACATGCAATAGAATTAAAAATTAGTTTTAAATGTAAAATACTAATATTTGAGTAGTAATTTTGTTACTATAATACTACAAGACCGAGGAATCTTGAATCACAATCAATGGAAAGACAGGCAAACCATCAAGAAATACAAAAATGTTGGAAAAACCTTATAAATCAAGCTGGAAAGATACAATCTGAAGAAAAATGTTTTACCTTATACCACTTAGAAAAACGCCAAGGCATTCGACAACGTGTTTGTGTCCAATTCTCAATAAAATAAAGCATTTAGACTTAGAACACGTTAACAGAGTCTACATAAATGTAAACAACCTTGTTAATAAAAATGCATTACTCAAGTAAAAATTATTCTGTATCAAAATTTTTTCTAAATATATAAATAAAGCCAGTGAAAGCTGCTAAGAGCAAAGAGCTCTAAAGCATCTTGGCACAAGTTATACTCAAGGTTTTTTTACTTGCCCCAAATAAAAACATTGTTTTAAGAAATTTAAAAAAATTTTATAATCTGTTACTACTGTCAGATTTTAGTATGGCCGTTGGACCTATTTTAGAGCCAAAACAGATGATTTTGTTAGAAATAAGCAACAAAAGTAATTTTGAGTAAATTCTAATTTAAACAAAGAATGATTAAAACCTTTACTAGGTGGTAAGACATATAAATAATGAATAAAAAAAATGACTGAGATTTACCACATTAGTATATGATATGGATTTAATAAAAACTCAAATAACAATAAGTTTGCACTTTGTCTTCTCCGACTTTGTAAACCGAGCGTTTAGACGCAACAGCACCGTAAGTTTTTTGGCAACGCAGGTGAGCTTTAGAGAAAACATGGAAACTGTCTCCAAAGATAGTGCACAGCCATCATAAGACCAATTCATACTTACAGAGCATTAATGTGGTGGCCAAAAGTTAGACAGAAAATGTTTGCAAGCAAACTAAATTAGTTGCAAAAAATGGGATGCTTAAGTATAACAGGTGGCATGCGAACAACATCAACTGCAGCTATGGAGGCTCAACATTGCCTCCATACACTGCCGCCCATCAATATTTACTTTGAGGTGTTGACTATAATGGCAAATTTGCATCTGAGTGTAGTCAAGAATTTGATTACAAATTACACAGATGACTCAAAAATCAGTAAAGGTTTTTAAGCATATTTGGACCTCAAAATATCTTTACAACTATGAAAATATGAAAATAGTAAACCGCAGTATATCTGACAAAAATATCCAAACTGTAACTGGTAGTATATATATATATATATATATATATTTCGTATGAGACATTGGATTACAGCAAAGTTATGGAATAAATAAGTAAATACATTTCAAATTATAAATCTACTTTTAGGTTGATTCGTCATTGGATTGCATTTGAGGTGAGAGCTGTTATATCTTCCAAGAGGGCAGTTAAAATTTATATGTTCTGATAAAGTGGCTATAAACAAACTTAACATCACATCAAAACTAGTTTTTAAAAGTCACCAGGCTCTTACGTTACCAGCCTGTGAAAATAACACTGAACTAAAGTGGCTATAAACAAACTTAACATCACATCAAAGCTAGTTTTTAAAAGTCACCAGGCTCTTACGTTACCAGCCTGTGAAAATAACATTGAACTATGGATGAAAGTTAACATAACAAGACGGATGAGTTGACGCGTAAAGGACCGACCTTCTTGGCGCGTGAACCTAAATCCTCGATCGATTTATTACTCAAAAGCTTTGATAACCTACTTAAAATAAACACACACAACGCGTCGAGAAAACGTTGCAATGACACTTCGAGCTGCAAATAAGCAAAGGAGGCAATGACTGTCCCAATAGCCAAAACAGCTAATTACTACTTGCTACTGTCCAGAAAGAACTTGAAAACTACGACAAAGATTTTAACAAAACATTGTTAACTAAGAAATGCATAAAATTGGTATTAGCAAAGATACATATAACTGAATTAGCAACCAAACCTCTAAAAGTGAAGTCCGCCGTAGTGCCGTATAAGCATCTTTTTCAATCGCACAGTTGCATATAGAAGCAAAAGAGATAGAATATTAGAAAACTAAAAAAATATATAAATAATTTTAATAATGAATAATATCAGTAGTATTATTTATAATATTTAGCAATATCGATATAAAAATATGAATTATTATTTTTGCTTTAAAATAACATTTTCTAAAATTCTATATCTCTTACTCTGTTACGAATGAGAGATAAAAAGAGATGTTTAGGCAACCCATAAGTGTGGAAACACTCAAAAACATTGCGGCAGTTAGAGCGGCTATTAAACAGTCTCCAACGCGTTTTGCGCAGAAACATGCCGCTGACCTTGAACAATACGGCAAATTTTACACATAGACCTTCAGTTACATCCCTATAAGATAATCATTGCCCAAAAATTGAGCTCACAAGACTGCGTGATACGTACTGATGCTTGCAATGCAATCCTAACAGTTGTACCCTCTGGCGCTATTGTGTGTGAACTAGCGACGAAGCGCATTCAGCTTTTTGGGACAGTCAAAAAAATAACTTTTGTTACTAAAAAAACCCTTGAAAAATTCACCAAAGACTACTTCACAGCTCTAAAGTGACAGTTTGTGTACTCTATTATTAGACCTTATTTTTTTAAAAAGGAAAACTCAACTATGATATTAAATTTTGTTTGCTATTGCAAAATGTTAGAAAAGCTTATTGGTTTCAGCAAGATGGAAACAGGGACAATACTGCACATTGTTCACGCAACCTTCTGCAGTAGCTGTTTCCTGGCCGCCTGATCTTGTTGCAATTAGATATTCTATGGCCCCCTAAATCCCCCAATTTGACTCCCTGAGTTTTTTTTCTGTAGCGATACAACCTCAAAGGTGAGGTTTAAAAGCTCGACTTTAAACCCTGGAATCTTTGAAAAGTACAATCAAAAACGCAATTGCCAAAATCCCTCAAGATATGCTAGCAAAATTGACAAAAAACTTTGTAGAAAGTTTCAACATGTGTGTCGCCCGCCAAGGCCATTACTTGAACAAAATAAATTTCAAAACATTACAAAAAAATAGCGTAGTAATTACTTTCTTTAACTTTTACCGCTTATTCACAATTCCCCAACAAATCAAAGAAATCATTCTGTCATACCGTGACATTTATGTAGACTCTGTTAACAAAATAATCGAGCACAAACTATGTACATGTTCGGCCCTATCATACGATAAAAAGTTCATGTAAGGAAGTTGCCAGCTTAACATAACCAGTATAAGAAAAACACCTTATACTGCTGTACTTGCATACATCATCCACATAGGGTGATTGAATGCCGGGACAACAATCTGAAGTCACCACTGAAGGAGGTACAAAAGACCTAATAAGACCTACGTACAGTAAACTTTGGTTTACACCCGCAAGTAAATTAAACGCAACTAAATTTTGCAAGAATTTTATAAAATAAACGCAGTTAACATGCTAAGCGTTTAAACATCAATTGCAAAACAGTTATTTGGTCACACCTGTAGTATCGACGCAACATGCGCATTCTAGATGCTTACACGCTATATTTTTAAATTTAAGCTCTGCTCAGTAAAACTTAAATTTTTTTAACTTAGCAAACCCTGCTGGTCTAATATCATTCTCTCAGTCAATAGAATGTTTTACTATCTAAAAAGATAAAAACTGTTTAATCTTATTGTTTAACAAACATAAAACGAAAACAAGAGTGTTTACTTTAAAAACAACCAGAGAAAAATATTCTAGTAAAAAATAAAGCAAATAAGTTTGTATAGTATGGCTAGAAAGAAAGTCATCACTATGATTAGATACAAAAATCCGCACAGACTACCAAAGAAGATCTATGTAGATTACTTCCACCCAACATCCTTTATTTCAAAACAAGGCCTAACTATCGGATACACTAAAAGCAAATAACATTTTGCACGCGGTCCGTGTAAATTAAATAACGCTTTGTCACACAAGCAAACAAACTCCATGCTAAATCAGCATGTCGAAACTTTAGAAACATTACTTGACTCCATACACTAGTAAGCCCGAAATGGATAAAACGGCATCATTTCATCACTAAACTCAGTAAACAACAAGCGCCGTCAACAACTTTGTCATCATCCAAAAAATAAGCAGTTATCGTCTTTGCTTAATTGAACCGGCAAATTTTATACAAACTACTTGCTTAGCGGCATTTAACGCCTTGATTTAGAGATTTTTTCAAGTTGGATGGCATGACACCATAGATGCGTATTGGTTAAAGATCTCACTGAAACTAGTAGATCGTTCACGTTTACGTGTGTGTTGGTTGACTAACAATAAATTAAACAGAGAACAGAAAAGTTAATTTTAAGAACAGCCGAACGGATCTTGTAACAAACAAAGCTATAATTTTAGCATATAGATCTTTGGTTTTATTCAAGCTGATTTATTGCGTTTTTCTTGTTTAGTACATAATTAATTTAAGACAGTTGACCAGTTTGATATTAAAGTAGTCCATAAAAATGAAAAAGTTTTTCCGGATATTACAATAAAAATATGTTTGTCTTATAACTTGTTTGTTACAATACCAAAAACATCTTTTATCATTTATTTAATAAATATAACTTATTATTAGGTTGATGCATAATAATGCAAACTGAGATAAGTAAACTTTGTTGTTAATGTTATACTGCTTTGTTCCACGCAATATCTGTTGAAGATAATCTCTCAGTAATTGATTCTGTTCTAGACCCCACTGACGCACTACATAGCCCCACTTCAATTCACATTCATTGGGATGTAAGATGTTTTTAGAAGTTTAATTGACTGCCTATTTTCATTTTGAAAAAGAGCCAACACTAATACTCTATGTTGAGTTTATTGAAAAGAAAATTAAACTGAAGCCGTCTAAAGAACTTAATCATAGAATTTAATGACCAAATTCTTTTTGATTCATCTTCGAAACTTGTAAAATTAGATGGTTTGGTTTTAACATTGCGTAGATCGTTATTTTGCCAAAAAATGGTTAAGATTGCAAAATACTTGTAACTAACAATGTTGTTTTTTTTAAATACGAATAATGCAGCAGAATTTGTCAAATATAAGTTTAAGAAATTATATTATTGCAAATTGGGTGCAGAAAAATAGCACACTTAGAACATTGATTGATTTCAAGTATAAAAGATTTAACAGATCATTAAGTTAATTATAAACTATAAATTTGAGAAGCTGAATAGAATAAAATATTGGTTTTAGTATTTGTTTTTTTATCTTTTTGTAGCTCGGCCATAAATTCGTGACTACAGGCTTAACATTCTACAACAAAATCGTTAAATTTACTAAACTTACAAGAAATGTATGAAATATATTAATATATAGTGTATTAGATTTAATACTTACAAGTTAAATGCAAAAAATATTCTGCTTTGTTTAGAAATAAAAATGAAGCGGTCTGTTTGGATGAAAATCAAACTAACAATCTAGGGAAATTGACTTAACTCAAAGTAATCTAATAAATTAATTAGAAACTATCTGTTGTGAAATAAAACACCGGATGTTATAACTAATTAATAGTACATCTTTTATAGCAGCCATTATACGGAAAACGTCAAATTATTTACAAATTTTTAGTTACGTACGTACAACAGTTAATTTCACGATATTAAGAATAACAATTATTATATTATTTTAAAAACTGTTTGTTGTGTAACACATTATAAACAATTTCTTTTCCTCATGCATTCTATGAACAAATACTATGCAACTTGTTTTATATTACACTGGATTTTACCTGTTGCAGAATCTCGAACACATTATCCAAGAATCCGGTAGTTTCATTAAAAATCGATAAAAATATTTAAGAAAGTTGATCAAACCTTTTTAGAAGAAGCATAAGTTTTGTTAACAAAATAGTATTATATACAAGTTTACGTCATATTTTATATATCAATCACATTAATACTTCATAATTAAATTAATAATTACTATAAATAATTTACATCATGCGTTTAATAATTTAATATTTGGCCCAACTAAGCGTATTAATGAAGAGACTATATATATAGAAATCATCAAACAATTACGAATCGTTCAAATAAGCAAGAAACAAAACAGATAAAATATATTGTATATTACATTTCATACATATTTAGTTGGACAGATTATAATTCTGTTTTATTTTGTTTATATTTTAGTGCAATTATATTAGTGAAAAGAGGAAAAATTAAGTTGTATTTTTGGAAACAATCACACTTACTCAAAAGAAAAATAAAATTATAATCATGCTTGTTTATTTTTCATTTAGTGCAAGTATCAATTACGGTAAATTATTCTTGGGGGTGGAGAACTAGAAGGATAAGAAAGAGTGAGTTTGAAGTTACCAGGCATTAAGTACTGCATATTGATAGCCTCTTCGCGTTCTCTTTCGCCACGCAGACAAATGGCAGCTCCAGAAAACAAGATGGCAGCAACAAGAGACCATCCTACACCAACCCAGGCAAGCATGTAGCTCCAATCGTAGTTGATGCGTGTATTATCACGCAATACCTACGGATTAGTCACGTGTTAATTTAGTAAATATTGGTAACGTACCTGGCATTATGTATTGCATGTTGTTCATCTGCTCTTGCTGCTTCTCACTGTTCAGGCAACACGAGCCGAATAAGAACAGGAAGAAAGAGAAACAAGAGGTAAATACTCCTAACCAGCCGAGGACAAAACTCCAGTCGTATGAGATTTCTGTGTTTTCTTGTAAAACCTATAGTTTGGAAAATTAGTTAATGTAGTCTATATAAGAATTTGTTTGGTTACAATATATTATTAATAGAACCTGCAAGAAAATATTTGCAATTTTAATTCACTTAAATCTTATCAGCACCATTTCTTTAAAATTTTAGTGAAATACAGTTTCAAAGTTTAGTTGAGTTGATTTGGTTATTGCGGCTTTAAGTTTTGTGTAGATATATGTTTAGTGTTAAATTGATCATTTCTGTTTGAATACGATAAGCTTCTAATAATCCATAAAATAATATTTTCATATTTGTTTTTCTTGATCCACTACAATCATTTTTACACAAAATGTTAATTTGTAACTTAGCCTTTATGTTGGTAAGTAATCATAAAGCAAAATTCTTCATTAAAAACTTGCCTCAAGTTTTGTTGTTGGTTTTTTGGTTATCATGTTAGATTCAAGACATTCTGTACATGACATTGGTTTTGTGAATTTCAATTCACATTCAAAAAGGAAACTTTTCGTATGTCTTGTTTTTTAGTATATAGATTCTGCTTCATATTAATGTCGTTGTGTTGATGCAACTTTTAGCATTAATAAATGTGAAGTGTATAGAATGGTGCAAGAGTAATAACTTATTTTTGGATGGTTTGTGTTATATTGAAAATATTTACACTATACTATAGTGTTATTGAACAATAAATAATAATGGTCCTGATGGCAAATAATAACGCTGCATTAAATAAAATTAAATCAGCATATGCTTTTAATAATTTTAATGTAACCTAATTAAAGTCCGTATGTTCATAATGGTTGTAGAATTATTTACTTTAAAATTAAGAAGATTAAGAAAATATTGCCCAATTACCATTTTTAAACTGTAAGCAATTTTATCTTTTAATTTGTCTTTACGTTTCCAAGTTATTATTTACTCATTCTGCTTTACAAACAACGTATATTGTATCCGTGACATTAAAATATTCATTCTTCTTGATCTATTCATTTGCTTCTATTGATAAAAGTATATTGTGCAGCTTGCTCCATTGTATGTGCCTTATTTTAATTCCTTTGTGGCATTTCATTGTGGTCCGTTTCCTTACAATTGGAATATTGTTAAGGTAAACTTGATAAATCAAATAAAAATTCGTCCATTCTTCTTCTTTGTTTTATATTATTAGATGCTTAAAGTGTCGTTTATATACTTACATTACTCCATTGCTGATAGAACTCTTCACCAACTACTTTTTCTTTTTCAAAATATTCAACGCCGTGCCATAACCCCATCGCCCCCGCACTCAGTAAACCTGCAACAAAATAGTATTATAGTCAAACTAAAAAAGTGTATTTAGTTAAAATAAAGCCGAAAAGTTAAATTGAACAAGTTTGTTTTATGACTCTATCGCGCTCTTAATAGTATATTGTACAAAAAGCACAAAATGAATCAATTTTTCGTTTTGTGATGAAATAGTGTTTCTATTCTATTAATTGCTGTTTAGTTTATAAATGTTAAAAATGTATCGTATTTTCATTCATGGTAACAAAAATATTGCAATATTGTTATAACAAACAAATAATAATACAAAATTTTGAGAAACCTTTTAGAATTGAAAATTTGAGATATTGCATTTCTGCCTCAATTATGTTAACTTATAACAGAAGTTTGCAGCAACAAAAAATTTAAAAAGTATATTTATCTAAAATTGAATACGTATTAGTGCAATAATTGAGAAGCAGAAATAACAAAGAGGCTAAGTGCCAATTTGCCAAAAAAATTAGATATTTCTAAAGATAGGTTCTATGTGCCATCTACTATATCCTATCAAACGAGCAAAGTGCCAAGACTTCAAATTCCGTAAACAATCAGGCAGATAAGTAATTATTTAAAAATAAAAAGTCTGTAGTTTTTGGTATGCCAAGGTTTTTTTTTTTATTTTTCTGTTCAACAATTTTTGTATTTTGTTACTTCTGCTCCTCAATTGTTGTATAATTTTATTGTAACAAAAATTTGATAGCATCTAAAACACTCTTAGCAATAAAGTATATAATCCACTTTTTGATAGTTGCTTATGAAAAATAAATATCATTTGTTAAAGGCCAATATATTAAATTTTAGTAAAATGTTTAGTAACGTTCGTAATAAAATTAACATGAGTAAACGTATATTCATCTGTCAGTAGTAACAATCTTTCATCAGATCAAGAACATAACCTCAAGCAATTTTATTGACATGAATATAACCACAACAAATAACAATAATAAATAAAGCCATAGGAAATCTAAAGACAAAATTAAAAATAGCGATAGAAAGAAATGCTTAGAATGGGTAGATGTAGAATGAAGATGAAGAAGGAGAGTTAACCTATATTGGAGTAAGAGGAGCATCAGTTATTGATTATGTGATAACGAATAAAGAAGCTAGAGCATTGGTACAAACTATGGAGGTAGGACAGAGAGTGGAATCCGATCACATGCCGTTACAATTGAATGTCAAAAATTACACAAAAAATAAAATTGAGCAAAATATAGAAAAAAAAAACCAAGAAAAAAGAAATAATAACTTGATTCAAAGACGCAACAAACTAGTACAGAGATAAGCTTAACAACATAGACATAGAAAACATATCAATATTGAAATTAAGTGATAGAATGAAGGGAGCAATAAAAAAGAAAATTATTAGCTTAAATCGAAACAAAACTTACGTTGGTTTAATAAAGATTACAGAGATAAAAAAAATGAATTGAGAATAAGCTAGAGACTGAGACAAGGAGAAGGTAGCATTACAGAATTTAATCAAAGTAAATAAAGTGAGTAAAAAAATAGAAAAAAAAAAGACGTGTACGAATATATTAAGAATAACAATGACAAGAAGAAGGCAACTCCTAAAAAGATAGAATTAAAAAAGTAGAAAAACATTTTGAAAATCTGTTATGTGGAGACAACGGTGAAATAGAAGCAAAGAATATAAGCAAAAAAATAGAAGATTTTAGAAGAAAACATTTTAATGAAAAACTAGAAAAATTCAAAAATGGAAAAACAGGAGGGCCAGACGGCATACCAAATGAAGCTTGAAAATACATACCTGCTGGAGTGACGGACAGATTATACAAAACACGCTATCAAATATGGCAAGGAACAAAATATATGCCAGAAAGCTGGAAATTAGGAGATATAACACCTTTATATAAAAAAGGAAAAAAAAAATTCGGCTAACTATAGGAACATGCTTCCTATAAAATATTTGCAAAAATGGTGAAGAGAATGCTCCAATTAGAAGTAGACAAAAAGCTGTTAATCCCAAAAGTACAGACGGGTTTTAGAAAAAGAAGAGACATAGCCGATCTGTTGATGGCGCTAAAATATATAGTGGATAAAGAACTAAAACAAAAGAAAAAGAAGATCTTTGCCTTGTTTATCGACTTAAAAGCAGCGTATGACACAATTGACAGAGGTATGCTTATAGAATGTTTGAGGATGAAGGGTGTATCAGAGCAGGTAATAGAAGCAGTAAAACTTAGTGTCGAGTAAAAGAAGGAGAAAGAGTAAGAAAGTTTTTTGGAAGGAAATTGGAAGTAAATGTCAATAAAACTGTTTAGAAAAAAAAGAAAGAAAAAGCAAAACAGAAGAGTTTAAAATAAATGGTCAATTGATTGAACAGGTGAAAGTGTTTAACTAGGTCTAATAAAGAGCATACAATATGTAAGTAAGAAAGCATGAGTAGCAGCTGAAAGATTTATGATTATATAGAAAGAAAAATTCAAGAATTGTTTAAAAGTAAAAATGTTAATTTAGAATGCATGTATTAGAAGTGTTATGTTATATAAAGCAAAAGTCTGGGGTGTGAAAGAAGAGCAATTGATAGAAAAGGTACAACTCAAATTTTTAAAGCAAGCGTTAGTAGTACAGCCTTTAACACCTGGCTATATAGTTTTGCAGAAAACCAACTGTAAAAAAGTTAGTAAATGAAATAATAAAGTTAGTAGGAATCAAAGTGAATGGAAGTATACGTGCGACAAATTTTGGTATAAAAAGAAAGAAATTGTATGAAAAGAGTGGAATGTCAGTGAAAAAAGTAATAGAGTGTAGAAGAATGGGTAAAAATGTAGACAAAGTATTATTGAACGGACTAGAAGAGGTAGAACAACAAGATAGGCAAGTAAAAATTGATGGTAGCAGATACAATGTACTCAAGAATATAATAAACTACCAGCCTATTTGCAGGAAAACCAATTAGAAGATGTTCAACAATTGCTTGCAAGGTTTAGGTGTGACATTGAAGAGAATGGTAATAAATATTAGATGACTGAAGAATATAAAAAGTGTGAAATTTGTAAAAATGAAGTAAGCACTTAAAATCATTAGGTGAATGAGTGTAATGAACTAAAGTGGGATGATAATGAGCAAATGCAGGCAAGAAAATGAAAAGAATGTTTAAATAAGAATGGGAAAAGAGTAAAAATACTTAAAAAATCTAAATAAGGTAAAGTGAGTCCATCAAGGTAAAGTTTTAAATTTTTATTTTATGTTTTTAAAAGATTTGTTTTTTTGTTTAATTCAAAGAAAGATGTTGTTTATTTATTAATTGAGTGTTATTACTACTGATGTATATATAATTATGCCAATAAAAGTCTTAATTAATAAAGCCATATGCGCATTACTAATTAAGAACGCCAATATGACCAACTTTAGACTTTGATGAGCATTATTGCTCCTTATTGGTTCCGCTTTACAAATTGGCTGACATTTTATTGTTTATTTCCGGAATTTTGCTAAGCAATGCCAATCAGGAACCGTTTGCTCAGAAATAAGCGTTCCCACATACCTGTACGCACACAATGTAACAAATCAGCTGTTGGCAGCGTTGCCAAACACCACAATTTTGTCTACTCTAAATTAACTGCAAACATTTTTGAAATTTTGATTACATTAATTTTGACAACTTTTCAAGTACTAATTTCTTAAATTAAATAAATGTTTTCAAAATAAAAACTTTAAACTAAAATGTTTTGCATGCTGTCGCAATTGTAACATTAATCATGTTCATACAAATAATGGCATTTAAACAAAACAAAATAATTACTAATTTTTCAAAAAAGTATAATGATGTGGCAGACACCGACTAATATATTCACAGTTTATTTATGTGTTGTGTGCAAATATTTTTACAAGATAGTAATAGGAATAAAAAAAACTTGTTTTAAATAAATTAGTGTGTTTAGATAACATAACCAAAGTGTTCACCAAATCAACTTAAACGTCAGTGACAGTATTCTTTCATACATCATTACGTGACATATAAACTGAAATGAATATACCCAAATTTCTTACAAGAGACATTAGATTACTTAACACATAACTAATTAATACCTTACTAAACATATAAATATACCGGTACTAATATGAAAACAATATTTTATATTCATTTTTGCAATATACTACTTATAACATAGCCAACATAAAGAAAACCCCTTCAAGCAATGCTCTAGCGTACATCAACTACAAAAGTTAGCTGTTGGGAGTAAGGTTTACCACTGGAAAAGATACAAGGAGCCTAATGAGTTAAAAAAAGGTTTTACTCTCCCACTCAAATCTATAATCCAATATATACTACTGCCCGTAACCATGGATTTATGTATATAACTGGATACCTGACCCCCTATGTTGATGCGTTTCTATAGTAAAGCAAATTATAGTACCTCTGCCATTTTATGTGTGACTTAGTAATACAAAGTAAATATTAAAAACATCTTACATTTTAGGACAGTAACAAGAAACTATTTAAATGATCCCGACAAAAATTGGTTAATTGGATCCGAAGTTAAGACAAAAAATGTAATTTTAATAAACAATTAATATCTTTTAAATTGACTTACCAACTTAAGCCAAATTTTTGAACAACATTATTATTCGTATTACTAACGTTTTATTATCATAGTCAAACTTTGTATATGCTGTGGTTTTTGCAGTACAGTAACTTGGAAAAAAAAAACACTTAAAAATTCCAAAATAATGTAAACCTGCACAACTTTTTTATGAGCAATAGTACAAAAACCCCCAACAATCGTAAATTAGCACAAAATATAAGCCATCAATTAGATTTTTATTTGTAGACTTTTTGAGGGTGCCATTGCAGAATGGAAGTGATGTTTTATATGCGCAGCATACTGAATTAATTTCTCCAGTGTAATTATCAACTAAAATAAGTTTTAACATTGTATACATTATATGCATTACGTATATGGTAATAACTTTGAAATTCTGTAAAAATTTCAAAATAATTGTTTTGTAAATAAAACGTACAAAAGAACAAAAATTGTTATTCTGAAATTTAAATCTTATTTTGATCTTTTGCACGCCATTGATTTATTTACTAACCAATTTTCTTGAAACTTTTACAAAACTTTAACTTAATCATCATATACATAATGCATATAATGTATACCAATGTTAAAACTTATTTTAATTGGTAATTACGCTAGAAAAATTAATTCAGTTTTTCATTTTTCCATTGCAGATAGTACGCACATAAAGTACACATAAAAATCTAAATACTCTACGTAAATAGCTTATGTTTGGTGATGCTTTACAATTGTTGCCGATGTTTGTATTGTTTTTCGTAAAAAAGTTATACGAGTTTAATTTAAAAAAAAAACAATTTAAGTTTTTTTTTTTAATTTCTGTACCGCAAAAACCCTTGTATATACAAAGTTTAACTATGATAGTAAAACGTCAGCAATACGTGTAGTAATGTTGATTTAAAATTTAGTTCAAGTTGATAGACTCGTTTAGAAGATATTAATTTTTTATCACAAATGCATTATTGGTCTTAAACTTGGATCCAATTAACCAATTGTTGTTCGGAACATTTTAATAGTTACTTTACAATGTTAGTAATGGTACTAACATTGTAATGCATGTTTTAAATGTTTAAAAAACTAAAATGATAAAATGTAAGATGTTTTTAATACATATTTAATATCATCAAGTCATTCACAAAATGGTCGCCGTAACGCAAGTCAGGTATCCAGTATATCCATGCCCGTAACCCATGTTTTTATCAAATTTTGCTAATAATATGTAAATTATTTACGCGTCCTAAAACTATTTGAAGCAATTGTTTAAAAAATTCTGTTAGCCTCTCCCACCACAAAAACGCCGGAGGGTTAAACAGATTGAATTCTTTGAGCTGTAATTTTTAATCTTCTCCCAGTCTAGCTTACGGAATATATTTTCTGTACCAACAAAATTTGTGCCATTGGCCGTTGCAATAAACCTCTTAAACGTTTGTAGAAATCCAGCAGTGGTCAAAGTCATTAACTACTATCTTAAAATGAACTACTTTGTAGACCAAGCATGTAAATAAGCATACCCAGTCTTTCTTGTTGTCTCGAAAGTATAGTAGGCAAAATCTATCCCGTCACTTCAAAACAAACTGCCTCTCTTATTCGATCTATAGACTGTAGAAGCAAGCTTGCTCTAAAACTCTTCTTTGTATGTCTTTTGCATAGTAGGCACGCCAAGATTACTGTTTGTACCATACGTTGTTTTCTTAAAATCCAATACCGCTCCCGTAATATACTTAAAAACCCTTGCGTTCCACGTAGTTGTGCTTTATGTGAGTGTCAAAAACCAAATTCCTTACAACATGCAACCTCGCAAAATGTAAGAATAACAAAAAGTTTGAGAATTTTCTCTCAGCAAAACACAAAAAACCTGTTTTTGTCTTGAACAACATTTATTGTTGCAAGGCTATTTACATTTTCCTAAAAAAATTCTGCTATATTAAACTGATCAGTTGTTTTTATGTTTTTTCGATTTCTTCTACGGATAAGTCATCTTGCTCCAACTTGGTTTTTTTCTTACAGTTGTACACAAATTAATTCATCTAAGCAATTATTTGTTTTTAATTTTCTAAAGCCACTATTTTAACTTAGCCAATTGTCTAAGAATACATTTTCTAAATGAAACACCCGCTGAGTTTTATTCCTCCAGGAATATGCCTCTACTCGTCAAAAGATGTAAAAGATCTTATTTTGTGAATTCTATTTTGCCCGTTTCAACTGAGAACTGTATTCATATCAGATCAGTAGATCGTGGGCATGTTGTTGCCCAACGCTTCCTGTGTCTGAGATTCTATACATTGGTTGCGGCCATTAACTCAAGTCTCGGTATTGTCGTTTCTTTGAATGGTGCTATTCTGTCTTTTAATTGCAGTAATTGCATGAACATTTTCTGCTCTCAAAAGCACTACGGCCGCATATGCACTCTTACTTGCATTATAAAAAACGTGCAGAGTAAAATTTTTAGTTTTGTTCAAAATTTACACAACGTGGCAACTATAAACTTGGACAACGCAATAAAAGAAAGGCACGACTAGTTGAATACTGTCAAAACAAACAAAAAATCAACAACAAATACCTTTTTTCGCTTTCTTAAGGAACAATTATATACATAGCGCTTACCCACAGACAAAGAAAAACATATTGTAATAGAATCAAATTGATTACATACTTATTAGACAAAGATTTAATAGAAACTAAACTAAAAAAGCTAACATCAAAACAAAAAATAATCAAAAAAGAACAAACTGGACAAAATTAAAAAAAAAAAAAAATACGTAAGAAAAAGTTTGTCAATCAGTCAATAATAAAACATTTCGGACAAAAAACACAGAAGAAATAGAAACATACCAAAATAAGCATGATAGTTTCAACAGCACAAAAATATCAAAAAAATTACTGGAACGGGTAGAAAAAGACAAATAAAAATATTGCAAAATCAGGTAAACTAATACTTAGTATACAGAAGAAGATAGAAAGATAGATAGAATACATCCAAAAACTATTTAAAGACAACCGAAAAACACTGCAACTAATAAATACAAAAACACAAGACCAATCATAATAAAAGAGAAAATACTATCAAACAATCCAAGAGTGGCAAAACAACGAGACCAGATAAGATTCATCAAATTTTTTAAACTTTTAGATAAAGATGCAATTAATACTTTATATAGCATGGCTTATTATCAAAATATTTTTACGTATCATACACACCCGTATATAGGAAAAGATCGACCAAAAAATCGAAGACACCCAGTTTGGTATCAGGAACGGATTCGGTACGAGAGAAGCGCTGTTCTCCGTGCAAGATTTAACCCACAAATGTATAGACCAGCGTCGCACAGTCTATGCTTGCTTTATAGACTACGAAAAAGCATTTAACAATGTTAAAAATAAAAAACTAGTTGAAATGCTTAAAAGAACCAATATTGACAATAAAGACATCCGCATCATCACGAATCTATACTGAAACCAAACAGCACTGTATGAAGTCGGGGGGTGGACACTAAAGGTATCATCTATAAATAAAATCGAACAAAGCCTTCAAAATGTGGCTGTATCGGAGGATGCTAAAAATTTCATGGACAGACAAAGTAACAAACAACAAAGTACTTAAGACAGTCAACTTAAAGAGTCATACGCTTAAAATTTTACTAAAAATGACTGACGAGAAAATTTGGAACAAGAAAAACTTTATACAAGATAAATGAATTAATCCAAAAATGTCTGGATATAAACGTTCACATATACATATGCTTTATAGATTTTGAAAAAGCGTATGATGCAAGTTTGCCATCATAAACTACTAGTTATTTTGGAAAAAAAACCTAGACATCTGCATAATTCAAAATCTGTACTATAACCAAACAGCAAACATATGAATGGATAACAAAACCAGCAATGATATCAAAACATGCAGAAGAGTGCAAGAAAAGTGTATCTTATCCCCATTGTTATTTCATTTTTACAGCAAAGAGATCTTTAGAGAAACCTTTAAAAAAAGCAGAATTAGTCATAAATGGCAAAATACTAAATAACATTGTCTACGGCGACGATAGGGTTATTTTGACTACTAATAAAAGACCTCCAAAGACTCGTGGAACGAACCAATACACTATGCTATAAATTTAGTATTAAAATAAACAAAACAAATAAATACAACATCGTTGACAACCTGAAATATTGTAAGACCAATATTAAAAGAGTAAACACCTATAAACACCTCGGCACTTGGATAAGTAACAATACAGATTAAACCAGAAAAATAAGAATAAAAATAGAGATAGCAAGAAATGCACGAATGAATACATAAACAGAGTAAAAATAGCATTGATAAATTTTCAATATCCGTTAGAAGTGAAACAAAAAAAAAAACAGTTTGTGGAAACCTAAATCTTCGTTGGTTTGCCATTAAATGTATAAGAAATGGTAACGCAATGCCTTCTATTAGGAAAAACGTTGAACTGTGTTTGTTTTGTGAGGGTTTTATTCACATTATTGGTGCTTCGCAAAAGTACTTCAGTTGTCCAAATTTATTTTGTTGAAACAAACCATTAACCACACAAACTTATATTTATATTTGTCGTAAGTACTTATCTCCGTGCTCAAACCAGTTTCACTAGCTTCTGATATGTTTCCATATAAAATGCAGCTTGTGCTTCCTGCAAAATGAGCAACAAGCTTGCTATAATTATGCTGTACATTTTTAACAGCATGCAGTTTACAAAAATTCAATTCATAACTTGATCGTAAACGACAAAGCTCATTTCCAACTTAATTGATTCAATAATAAACAAAACAGTACAATTTGAGCAGCCAATAACCCATTACTCAACAGCAACAATTACACCCACTTAAGTGTGCTGTCTAATGTAGAACTACAGCAGAAAAAAAACATTGGTTCATTTTTTTTTTTTAAACCAACACGAAGCTGCATTTACAGTAAACAGTAAATATTCTTTCAACAAGATGCAACCACAGTATATACAGCCCAAGACTATCGCAGTTCTAAAGACTATTTTTGTCTAACGCATTATTTTCAGAAACGCAGACTACCTGGCCCCCGCATTTGTTGGATTTAAAGGCTCCAGATGTTTTTTTTTTGTAGATACTTAAAACAAATAAACAATACGTCAATAAACCAACCAAAATTCTCTAACTGAAGCAATACATTCATGACAAAATTTGAGCTATAGAACCGTCATCTTTAAAAGTGTCATGAAAAATGCACTAGAACGCAAACAAATGTGCAAATCCAAAAATTGTCGACATTTACGTAATGTAATTTTTAAAACTCATACACAATAAATCTTAATTAAACTGTCTATATTTTGTAATTAAAAAAATTAAAAATATTTACAAACAAAAAAGTTATTAATAGTTAAAATCATGACAGAACCTATGAATCACCATGTATATTGCAAGTGGTTTTTACAATTTAATAAACGTATTAATTCTTAAAAGAATAATGATAAGGGAATAATAGTTATTATTTCCTCATTCACAAATCAGATGATTGCATTTATACAGTTATTATTTTTTATTGTATATCCGAAATAAGTAACCAAAATTACAATATAATTTGTACAATTTTTTATAGTCATACATAAACTATAGTATACAACTTGCTATAACTAAAAGTTATTCTTACTAATACTAGCATTTATTATTTATTATAGTCTTGTTGATTAATATATTTTCTCACACACTGTCCAGCTTATTTTTTAATACGCATGTTTTTAAAGTAATTTTATGGTTTTTCCATGGTCAATATTACGCGTTGTTTTTAAATAAATTATGTTAAAAATGTTTTATCATCACTAGTCAACAATCAATTTTTATTTCATAAAATCAGATTTTGTTGTTGATCATATAATTATAAAACACTCTCCATCGTACTTTTTGAAGATATAGGTTCAGTAGTACCATACTTTCTACCAATATATAAATATTAAATTAACGCCATATGAATCCATTTATAATATATACTAATATTTGGTTTAGTAAATCCAATACGAACCATTCATAAAAGCACATACTAGAATTACTACAAACATAATTAACATATGCTTTCTATAAAAAAGCTGTTATACTTTTTGTTAGCTGAATATTATTAATATAGAATCGTTAAAATTAATCAATATAAAATTTTTATTAAAAAAATATTCTTAAATGTTACTGGTGACATGTATTATAGAGTAAGCGACTAAACGCTGAATGAAGTGTTAGTTTGGTTGTCTACATGAAAGTGAAGAATTTCCTGGTGGGGCAATGAACTTTACCCTACATGGACAAAACAGCAAAGATCCACTTTTTACGTGTTTTGCATACCAGGATATATCCAATGCCTTTTACATAATACATAATCAATGATTTTTTATTTCATGTGTTAACTACCTTCTCATGATTGCAAAATCAGATATTTTATTCGATTATAGCGGCGTATAAATGGAATTTAAAACTGAATGAAGCAGCATAAAATCTTACGTTATCGCTTTGAAATACTCATATCGAAATTAAAATAATCACAGTTAAAAATTGATTTACATCGAGAATAGTTATAATTTATTATAATCATCTTTAACATAACATACACTCTTAGATTTTTTTAGTCATTAGAAGCATTAACATCTAACTAAGCAAATTGTATAAGATTAACCTCATTCGAATATTAAAGTTAAGAATCTTTGTTATCGGCATTATGTAAATTATGCAATAAAAACTATTAATTTCATCGATGCTGTTATTAGGACCACTGAAGTGTTTACCTAATTCCCACACCCACGGCTTTGCTTTCTACAAATATTGACACTACACACCTATTCCATGTAAAGCATAAAATACCGTGAATTTTCTAATTTAACAAATCTCTTTAAAAAGATCGCACATTAAAATTACATCACGATATATCATCCGAAACTAAATATACCTTGCGTAATTTTTCTACTTATTTTTTAAAGATTTTAAACGTCATCTTTGCCGCCTGTTTTGCATTAATTTTACATAATCGCATTCGTTCTATTGTGTTTATTTATGCATTTCTCACTGATAAATGATATGCTGCTGTATATATCGTGCCGCATGCTAGCAACAATTATGCAATACTTCAACACAATGTAATAATTATACAAAAAATAATAAGAAAAGTAAGTGTCGGGAGGCAGCGATCATCTCAATTACTAACGTGTGGAAAAGTGTGCACGTCACACCCAAGACACTTAATTAAAAGAAACTACACTTTTTGTTAATAATTAGTTTTCAATGTTGCCAAGAAACTATGAAGCTGTAGCGACAATGTTATTTATTTTCTTTCATTAGAAACCAATTAAACAGTTCCGAAATCAATAATGACAATACATAATGTATAATTTTGTTGCAAAAATTACCTCTATTACACAATTAAACTGAAAAATACTATACCACATCTAATATACTAAAATAGTAATTAACATCAATTAAATTACATATTAAACATTAGTTTGATACTGTATTTGCGTCTTTAACACTTTTTTCAAACAAAGACCTTACTAAATTGCAACTTCTTATTGTACCATAAGATCCTCTTAGATCTAGTTTTAAAACGTAATGCTACACATGATTGATTACGTTATATTTTATATTTGACTCAATTTATCTATTTGTATCAAAAATTAGTGAAACTTGTAAAGAAAACTTTTAAAAATCATATATATTATCATTTTTAATCTTTTTGTACCCATTCTGGTCGTTAAATTTTATATATTTTCTAAGAAACCTGAAAGCATTACTAAAAAACACACAAATCATATGTGTTGTTTTGATCAGTTACTGATTATTATAAATTCAGTACTACCCATAATAATTTGCCAATATATGCTATTCTGATCACATTAAACAGATAGAAATTTTGCTTTTTTAGCCTGTTTATAGATTATTAACAGCATCTGCAAGTTTGCCAAACAACTATTTTCCACCATATATTTACTGATATAAATAAATTGCATCATAAATTAAAAATACTAGACATAATTGTCAAACTATCAACATTAAAGCTCAACAACTGCAAAAAGTCTAATAAAATTAATAGTTTCTTTCCTTAACAAAAGTTTGTCCCTAATGACGTTTGTTCAATTTATCTCTAACCACTGATACTTTTCTTACTTTCTATAAACAAACTTTCATTACTGCGATGCATTAGTCTAGTGCCAAAAACTATGTGAAAAGTTTAAAAAAGTATTTCTTGTTTCTTTACTGCCGCTCTGTAATCGGAAATTGCTCTCAATCAATACGCTTTTCAAACTAGTAAACCAACTTCTAACTTTATGACAAAAAATTGAATTCAAATAAATTCAATTTACATTGACCTTTCAAAAGCTTTTGATACCGTTGACAGCAAAATATTAAAAGAAAACTGCGTTGTTTTGACATTAATGGCACCCTGTTACAAAAGTTATTAACTTTATGCTTAACTTAACTAAATAAGTGCAACGTAATGACATTTTCAGTCATGGTAGTACATATATGAATATAATATATTACCGCAATTTAGAGATTACTTTTGATTCAAGCTTATCACTTACTTTACATATTGATATCATTGTTTCTAAAGCATATCAGTTGTTAGGTTTTGTCAAGCGCATTTTTAAAAAGTTTTGTAACTTGAAAATCATAATTAATAATCCGATTAGTGATTTTTTACAACGATTTTTGCTTATACACCGCGCTAAGTGAAGAAAAAGTTTAACAGATAAAAAATGTTTGTTTCTTATATGCTAAGTTGGCAACTACACAATAGTACTATCTTTATATAATATAACTAGTCTTAAAAAAAATTAAATTTAAACTTAGTTCAATTAGTATTTATGTCCCCGCTCTTGTTTTACGCATTGATAAGTTATTTCATATACCGTATAAAAGTACAGATTATGCACAGTACTCTAGTTTTACACGTATTTTGAGGCGTACAAATGAGATGAAAGTGTATAAAAAATCTCTTAATACGCTGCGCCGCGTCCTTCTCACACAATCCTGATATTTTTAGTACTCTAATTGTTATTCTTTTTTTTAGTATCGGGTTTTTCAATAAAAACATAACAAATTTGTACTTAAATAAAACACAGAATAATTGAGATAACTGGCTGAAATTTATTCCAGGTGTAGTACATATGTTACATTTAAGTATGAAATTCGATATGATAGTGATAGATTCTTTAAAGCCAATTTTCCATAATTTTTCCACACATATTGGCCGGAGCATTGACAATTTTGCGTTCGATGTTATGCTCAAGTTCGTCTAACGTTGTGTGACATATGGCGCCATCTTGTAGGAACCACATATCACTGATGTCATGTCTTTCTAATATGGCCAAAAACAGTCTTGCAACATAGCACAATAACAAACTCCATTACCGTAACTGACAATTTTTTCACAAAAAAAAAAAACAATCACACCTCCACTATAAAACACACGTCACTTTTTGTGGATGTAATAGAGTATTTTGAAGCACATGTGAGTTTGTTTCTGTCCAATAATACATATTTTGTTTATTGGCAAGATCATTTAGCCAAAAATGAGCTTCATTGCTAAAAATATTTTTTTACTAAAATTCAAGACTTTCTTCAAACTTTTCAGCGCTTCCAGAAATTTTTAATTCCTGTGAACGGCGTGGAATCGACTGATTTGACTCATTTTTAACTAAAACACTTACTTCTGCAATATTTTTGGTACCAATGCGTTGTTTTACTAGCATAAAAACATTCAATAGTATATAGTGTATCAAGAGCCAAAAATTGACTTTAGCAGCCCACAGCTTTTAGCAGCACGAAGGAGCAAAGCAAAGGTTTGATAAAGCATTTTGGCACGAGTTACAGAATTTTTTTTGCCGGCCTAAATGAAAACACTTTTTCAAAAAATTGCAAAGTTTATTTATTATCTATCACTGTCAGAATTAAGGTGTGACGACATATATGAAATCTAATAAAATGCCTCAAAAGTTTTTTTGCCTGCCTCTACCAAAAGCATTCTTTTTGGCCCTCATTTGGCCAATGGGCTACTAAACTATTCGCGGTATTTGATTGGCTGTGAATCACAATTTCATATGTAGACGTCATACCTTAAAATCTGACAGTAGTGACAAATTACAATAAACATTGAAAATAATGTTCTTAATTGGGGCAGACAAAACAATATGGAGTGTAACTCGTGCCTTGATACACTATGTACTATTTAGGCCCAAACGACGATTTAGAGGCCAAATCGTCGTTTCGACAGGTAAAAATAGTAAATATGTTGACTTAAATTTATAACTATAACACGCACAGTGCGCCTGTCTGGTGAAGCAATTATTGCAGTCTTAACGTTGCGATCACAAAATCAGAACGTCGTCGGTAGTATTTTTTATTAATTTTCAAACGTTGTTTGTTTGTAAACTTCACAATGATAAAAATGTAAGTCTTGACTGACGTTTTGACATTGACAAATCAGAAAAATGTTTATAAATTCCGTATTTAAATACAAACTGTCTATTGAAAAACCTTTTATTATTACTTTGATATGTTAATTATTATATTTTAACAAATACTCTACTACACACAGCAGAACTAACAAAACTGTAATTTAAATATTTTATATAAAATAATTCAATAATTAGCATAACCAGGAAAAGACCAAAAGTTTCCTCAAAACTATCGGCGCATCAGTCTTCTTAGCACTTTAAGTGAGGTCATCAAAATGGTAGTCTTGGACAGAATCCAGGATCACACGGAATCAAACATTTTTCCCCCCACCAACATGGGTTCAGATAGGGACATCAAATATTTATCAATTAAACCGCGTGACAGACGTCATTGTTAAAGGTTTTAGAGTGAAAATTATCACCGGAGTTTTTTTCGACGTCAAATTGTACAAAGCTAACTTTTCTCCTCGTCTAGTGATGCTGATAGCCTCATATCTAAACAGCAAAACGCAGACAGTAAAGCTCAAATAGCACATATTTTCTACTTGAAAGATAACGACAGAAATCCCTCAAAGCTCCATTTTTTCTCCGCTGTTATTCAACCTCTACTTTGCTGATATGCCTTCGGGAGCAAAGCACGGGGTCAGAATGTCACAATTTGCTGATGATCGCTTGAGATGATCACTTTGAGACTTTAAAATGCTACCTACAACCTCATAGAATAGTTAGACAAGTGGCAAGTCACAATTAACCTAGAAAAAAGCAAAGCTGTACTTTTCACAAAGCGGCGTATCACACCTGATGCAAACGTCTTTCGGAACGACGACAAGAAACTCACGTACTAACTTCACGTGCAAACCATTCTCGATAAAGCTTCTACACATCTGTTATCAGACCTATGCTCATTTACGCATCTCCAATCTGGGAAACTGCAGCTAGCTATCATCTTAACAAGCTAGAGGTTTTTCAAACCAGCACTCTTGAAGATTTTCCACAGAGCTCTATGGTATTTCCAAAACAGAAAAATTTGGGCAGACCTCGGGTTACGCCCGCAGCGTCAACACATCGAAACTTTGGTCACAAAGTATTTCGACAATCTCGCAAACCATCCCAACTCTAATCTAGCTCAACTTGCCGAGCCAGACAGGGAGATCTTCTTTTATAAACGACCGGTAAACCAAGTAGCCGCACCCTAACTTACTAATCAATTAACAAAAAAAAAAAAAAATAACCAATACTGCACAAGCCTATAGGGCTCATTCTAAACATTTACAAACTACTAAATTTCTTAAAAAGAAGATACATAAGCCGTAAAGTCTCGAACTTCCGTTGGCACTATTGGGCAGTTTTTAGTCGGTAGGCATTTCAAGCTAAAAAGAAATAAATCCGACACTTTGCCAGTCTTTTAGAAAGTTTTACCGCCTAGCCCACCAAAAAAAAAAAAAAAAATCAATGATTTGGTATTGCACTAACAAACCTACATGTTCAGCGGCAATACTGACACTTTATGTTTTGTGTTAATTGTTTGTAAAAATGTCGTTGCTGTCAGATATTATAAGTACTGTCTAGTTTTATAGCATTGTTTGTGTGCATTGCCTTGTGTTTGTGTTAAATTTAGTGTAAATTTATAATTAATTATTAAGATGAAACGAATGACTCAAAAACAGTATATTTTGCAATGTTTTGCAGAAACCTAATAGTAAATGTGAAATAAATAAGGTAGATACCTAAATATAATGGTTCTACTCTAGAAATATAAAATTTACTAAAATTATTACGTCTGTAGAAGGTTCTAGTAGAGCCAAAACTAGTGATGTATTCGTAAGAATAAATTTGTAATAAAATCAAAATAATTTATATTGTTTTGCTTATCATTTTTGCAGGTTTATTTAATTATTATAGGTTATGTAAATAAAATATTTAGTAATTCTCATGTGCTTAATTGTTTATTGTATTTTTCAATTTAATTGTTTTGAAGTGTTATTTACTTCATCATCAGGAAATATGATTGTTTTTACACAGTTGTGTTGTTATAATTTTTTATATTAGATGTAGTAACTACTCAAAATTAATATCAAAGTTTAAAAAAATGTAAAAATATATAGGATTCATTTGAAAACAAAATTACTAAATTTTCACATTACAATGAACAACCTGTACATAAACTAAATATATATTAAAACCAAAAAACTTTTGTTTGAAACTTTTTTTTTGAAATTTTTACAATTGATGGATTATGCAGGCGTTCCGGTAATTT
The DNA here is from genome assembly GCA_963932245.1 of Tachinus rufipes. NCBI lineage: Eukaryota > Metazoa > Arthropoda > Insecta > Coleoptera > Staphylinidae > Tachinus > Tachinus rufipes. Next base: position 46,524,150 of record OZ010747.1, on the reverse strand, counting down.
TGACTAACTCTGTATGTACAGGGTGTTAGACAAAAAACGTACGGCTGATTAACTCCGTTAGTTTTTAACCAATTTATATAAATCAAAAATCATTTTAAATGGTTTTTTGAGTATTATAAAGGCAAGTACACACATGTATGTTTTTATTTTTAATATAGTTGCTATGGCAACCAATTTTTTTTTTTAATAACAACATGTTTTTTTAATTTATTTTTTTGAATCTTTATGGTATTCTTATTACAACCATGTAAAAAAATAATACAGCTTTATAACAACAAATTTTGATAAATATAAAAAATATAATATTTGTTTTTTTAATTTAAAATGGTCGTAATTGAATAGTTGGCATTAAAAATAAATAGTAATAATTATTTTATTGCCTGTTTTTATGTTATTATGCATAACATAGTAACATAAAAACTGACGTATTTAAAAATTTTAAAAACTTAATTTTTTAAGTTACTATATTATGCATAATAACATAAAAACACTCAAAAAAATAAATATTAGTTATTTTCAATGCCAACTATTCAATTATGATCATTTTAAATAAAAAACAAATATTATGTTTTTTAAATTTATCAAAATTGTTTGTTATAAAACTATATTATAATTTTACTTATGTATTAAGAATATCATAAAGATTAAATAAAAAAAAAAAAATAACGTATATATATATATTACCATTTAAAAAAATTAAGTTGGTTGTCATAGCAACTATACTAAAAATAAAAACATACATGTGTGTTCCTGTCTTTATAATACTTAAACAGCCATTTAAAATGGTTTTTGAATTATGAAAATCGGTTAATAAAGAACGTTATTCAGCCGTACGTTTTTTGTCAAACACCCTGTATAATGAATCTTAAACTATTGATTGAATTACTGCCAAATAAATTCCATCTGTCAGTTTTTTTCTTATTATAAAACATAATGACTTTTGTAGCAATTTAATGTATTTAAAGACTGTACATTTGAATAAGTAATATTTATAAAATAAAATTTATTAAATTAAATTGTTAAACGGGTTTGTGGATTTTAGTAAAAAAAAACTATAATAACAGTACTTTTAGAATAACAATATTTGTTTAAAGTTGTTTAAGACATAAAGTCTAGTAAAAATGTGTACTATTTGGTAGGAAGAAAGTAGGCCGAGCCGCATATACTTGTTACTAGTGTTGCAATTTAGATTTTTTAAATTTCAAACGTATCATAGATTAGAGACTAATGATTTAATTGGAGAACTATAATTAGAACTAAATGTTTTAATTATTTTCAAAACTTAATGTACATTAAAAATATAAAAATATAATTTGTATTATACAACAACCAGCTCGACATTAAAATAAATATTAATCTTGACAAAACATAATTTAATTCTACTTTAGACTTGTTTTTTTATATTCAATACTTATTAGTTAATGACATTTTAGAAATTTTGTGCTTAATTCAACCACACTTTTTTATTCATCAAACAGGAAAAAATAAATAAGTGTTACTTACAAGCTAGTAGCATTAAGATGGCAGTTGCTGTTATATTTCCTGGTGATCTCCTCCAACATCCTGTCACTCCAGTGCAAAAGGCTGAGAATATGGCTAGGAAGGCTATTATAAATAACGCTATCATTGATCTTCCCATGTCTGAAAAATACAAAAAGAAATAATTAGCTATTTAATTAGTAAATTTATTCAAATTAAAAAATGCAAGATGAAAATGTGTTTGCAATATTATTCTCATAATATAAGAGAAAATATATTTTTCAAAGTGAATTATTTTATACAAACAAGTACCAGCATTTACATTTTGTGTATATCCGTTAGAACGCGTGAATAGATTTAATCCACATGTAAAGAGAAATTTAATTAATTTAAAAATTTAAATTGCATCGTGTAATTAGTCAATCAATAAATAAACTTGGCTGTATTATTATAATGACAAGTGAAATTGTTAATGAATGAGTATTTTTAAACATACTAACCTAAAGAAAACAATGCAGTTCTATTTTGTAACAACAATAATTAATTAATATGTGAATTATTCACGTTTGTAGGACGTTATTAATTTTGTGTATTGGAAATAATTTATTTGAAATAAAATTCTCTCATATATACCAATTATAACTTTAATTTAAATTAATTAGTATTGTGCTAATGGGCGCTAATTAATTTAGTGTTTTGTAGAAGCATCCGATTTACAGTTACTCTTTAATTAATATGAAAAAAGCGCAAACTAGGCGAGACAGCATTTTTGTATTAAAATGTAGAAGGAAAAATGTTTATTGATGTTATCCAATTAGGGTTTCAAAATAATTTATCGATTAGGTATGTGTAGGTTGAGTACTAACATTAAGTGTTGAATTAAATATGCCATTAAAATGTTAATGCTTAACTTATTCTAGATTACTTATAGTCACATTTGCGCAAAAGCTATTACTAAATTGCAATATGTTTGATATGATTTTATGGTTAGAGTCAATATTTTAAATACAATATATAATATATTATAAGTTAGAAAAAAAATAATATGTAAGTTAATATTTTTATTTGTTTTGTTAAATTAATTTATCTATTTTTTTTTTATGTCATGTACCTTTTATTATTTTTATCTTAATTGTATTTGGTTTATATATTTATTGTAGAGCCTTGAGGAAGGAGTAAAATAACTCCAAAATGTTGGCAATTTATTACAGATAATAAAGTAATTAATAAATTAATTGACCATCCAAGATTTCTAATTTATAAATTAGATATACAATATATTATAAATATAATTCTTTTGTCGGCCCGCTTTAAAAACCAGTTTTATAAAAAAAACAAAAAAAAAAATTTTTTTATTGTTTTAATTTTGTTTACAACTTCTGATGCAAGAAAGCATTTGCAGCACTTCAATATGAGGCGCCCGCTTTGCTCGTGTGGCCAAACATCAGCGTGATGCAAATACAGTTTTCCTGTTCTTGATTCTTGAAGTACTATATATATCATTATAAAAAAAAGAACAAAAATGGAAATTCTACAGTCACTACTGAAATTTTAACATTTTTAATAGTTTAATTTCAGCTTCATTGCGTCTAAAGCGTTTGATTTAATGTGGAGGGAACAGATAGTAAACCCGACAATGACTTGCAGTTTCTTTGCATAGAAAATGTAAAAAATAGACGTACATAATACTGTTTAGTTTGGTAACTAAATCCTTGCATGTTTATTTAATTAATAGTACCACGTCAAATCGCTGTATGTTAAGCAAAATTGTTAACAATTTTATGATTTTTGAATCAAGACAACACAAATTAAAAAAATTAAAACAATATGTAAAATTTGGTAAAAATGATGCCAAAACTATTAGATAGTAAAAGCTAAGCAAAAGAAGAAAATTGATCTTTAAGACAAGCCATGAGAATAAAAGATTGAACAAAAGAAACAACCTACCTATTGCATCGCAAGTAAAAGTCTTACAGTTATAAATAGAAAAACAACTTTTTAGTAAAATTTATAAAAACAAGAAAAAAAAAATGTAAGCAAATAGAAAAATTTAAAAAAGTATCTTAAGTGTAAAAAGCAAATAGCAGATAAAGCAAAAAAAGTATAAGTTTGTAACAGTTGTCAGATTACACATGACCTGAGATTGTATCGTCACTTTTTTGGTAAAGTCAAACTAATTGGAAAGATAGAGTTTGTTAATATTGCAAGTGATAATATGTTATCCGTAATTCAATGAAAAGCTTAAATGTGCAGTAAGTAAATTAAAAACCACAAATAAAACCAATTTGTTTTCTTTAGGAAAACATGCTCACTAAACTATAAATCATTTGTAACAAAAAAACTAGTAAAAATTATCTGATAATAGCAAAGATCATCCGCCACGAGACAGGAATCCAAAAGCTGATCGGCAGCAAACACAACATACCGCTAATCCTTGGCTGCAATGCTAATGCGCACAACATCGCTTGGGAAGCACCAACTTTAACTTAAGAAGAAGGTAAGAAACTTTTAAAATTAACATAGTTATTATGAGTAAAAGTAATTTGCTCATGTTTAAAAACGCAACGAGGAGTAAAGTTATAAATCTAATACTAGCAAACTGATTAAAAAGTGTTTGCTGTCTGACCAAGCATAGATCCGATTCAACATTAAATCAAAATTAAAAAAGACACTTTCACAAGAGCTCATAAAAAAACTAATTGAGAATTGTATAACAAAATACTAGTTCGTCAAATCGAAGACACATTTGTTAACTCTATAAAACGGCTTTTAAAGTAGAATAAAAGTTTCAATATTCCGACCGACTTTAGGCTTCATTATACCTTAACCTGTCTTTTTACCGAAAAGTAGCTCCCTGAGCACATGTATTTTTTATAGTTTCTTATTGTTTTACTTCTTTAGTTCTTAGTTGAGATTCGGTTATGTAAAACAACGGGCAAGTTTAATTTAATGACCAATGTAACACACTATACTATACTCTTCATCACCATTATTATTATTTATATTTAAGTTAGTATACTTTTGTATAAATATTAATGACTATACTTTAAGTATACACATAAACAAAAAATATACGAAGCTAAAACTTGAAATAAAGTTATATTCTTAAACCTATTTTTAGTGTTGCATTTCTTAGGTATTTTTTTAATTGATATATTTAGATTAATATTAATTTATCTAATTTACGCGTTGTACCATATACGGTTGAAACCACCGAAAATGACGTTTTGCATCATTTCCGGGGGGTAACTCCCCCCCCCCCCTCAGATACGGCCTTGGTAACAGCCATAAAACTAACTTAATATAACCAAATATAACCAAATGCTAATAACAAATATATCTAAATTAGTAAAAAAAGAATAACTAATTTATATTAAAGAACCAAACTTGTATTTAATATTTCAAAATTGTAAATCTTAAAAAATTTCCAAACTAAATAAAAGTGTGTCCAAATAAATAAGTACAGTAATTCCAGTGCAGCATGGTCAGTATAATAAACAACTTAAACATACACGAAAATCATGTTTGCTCTGTTCCATTCATGCCTTCTCCTGTATTAGCATCCTTTTCTCGCGCTTACGTCTTATATACTTGATGGGCCGCGGACACTATAATTGTAAACAAAAAACTACAAAAAACGCATTAATTTTTATTTGATAAAATGAAACGTTGTAGACTATATCTTCTTCTTCTTCTTCTTCTTAAGATTCTCTAAAATATTTTATTATAAAGCAAAAATAAATTTGTAGAAAATATCAATTTTAATTTTTAATATTTAAAAAATAATTGGTAATTAACTTAACAATATTCATTTAGAGTAAGTAAGACATAAATTTAAACGCTGTGCCCACTTGTGATAATATTGTAATTAAATATTATTCAACCATATGAGATGTAATTATTTATGAAAAAGTAAAACTATAAAATATCAACAATAATAGATTTAAAAATAATTACAATTTTGCGATTAAATATTTACGGTTTGTTGTTTTACATGTATAACTTTTAATAACCCACTGTTTTAACAATGAACAACTAGTGTAGAATAAAATTGTATTTAATAATTGATTTAATTAATTTAAATTGTATTTACAAACATCATAGAATATTATGTATTGCCAAGCATCGAAAAACTAATGTAATATAAAATAGAATAAATTTATAATATAAAATTAGTATATTAAGATGATTGGAAACATAAATTTTATATTAAAATTATATTAATATAAAACTATTTACAATCAATACATGTTCCTGCTAATGGAATTCTCATATTGTTCGTAGTAATGTGTCGCGGTTCAGGAAGCGCGCACCGTAAGAACGCCGCTTTTACATAACAGGACTAAAAATTATCACAGCTAGCTTTTTTAATTACCACGTTATAATTAATATGCACAAGCCTGGAAGTAATTGGTTTGCTTGAAATACTTTAAAGAGAATACATTTTATTTAATGGATAAAATATTATGCGGTCAAGAGGTTTGTTTAAATGCATTTATAGCTGTTTAAATATTGTCAAATGACAATTTTAGAAACATATTATTTCCAATTAGTCTGATTATTATTGAAAATGAAAAGTTTTATTACCAAGAACAAAACTTTTCCAAAGATTGGTATTAAAAAAAATAATAATACAAATCTGACATTTCTAATTATTCAAATAACATGACGTATAATAAATTTAATTTAAAAAATATAATACTATAATTAGCGTTGTATTAATAAATGACAACACAACACTTTATTAGATTTCTCTTAAACAATATTATTTCAAATAAACGTTTTCCAAATGGTTCTTCATGAAGTAACGGTCTGTCTGGCCAGTTTTAATTCTAATTCCTAAGTTAGATAAAATATTAAAATAATGAAAAAAAAAACAAAGAAAATAGTATTGTTGTTGAAAGAATTAAATCCTAAATAAATTAAAAAAAAATAATAATAAGAAAAGCAAAAGCAAACGTTAACATAAAAAAAAAATCTTAAACTGTTTATATTTTAAACAATCAAACTATTTAATAATATAAAAAAAAAGTTTAGTAGAAAAAATGCGCACTTTGTTTTTTTTGACTATGTTAGCTTAAAAATAAACTGTATTATAATTAATTCTATTAAAAACCATCTAACTATTAAATTATTAAAACAAAAAAAAAAACGGGCCCGCATATTCATTTGCATGGTTGTTAATAGACGTATGGATGTAGAACTTTTGTACTTTTTGTTAAATCCTTACTAATAAGTAATCTGATTGCAGCTATATACTTACCGCAGAATGCAACAAAAGTGTTTAAAAAGAGCATGGGAAAAGATACATGTGGGTACAAAAACACTCGTGTTACTTTTTGTCTACAATAAAAATATGGTGAGGATTTTAATGCAAAACCTCATAATAACTGGTGTTCTCCATAGATGACAATAAACGCAGAAAATTTTCCAAAATTTAAATCAATATAACTATGTGTTCAGCAAGCTTGGCAAAACTTTGTCATTTTCTGTAGTAAACACAAATAAATAAAGACGCTATTAGGCTATTAGTATTATTATATATACAAACGGAAAGTGAGTAAGAAGAAAAACCTCACACAAAAACTTAAACATGAAAATTACCAAAAACTGGTAGTTTAAAATAATACTGGCACATCAAAACCTACACTCACACCGTCAGCAACTTAATTGAAGTAGATAGCAACTTATGGGAAACAGGTTACAAGATTATAGCCGGCTGGCAAAGCTGCAGGTCCTTTACAAAATTCTACATTATTCTGTAGTATTAAAGATATTTTTTAGTATGATTCTAAAATAAACAATATTTTCAGAAAAAATCTGAAAAGCTTTTATTAATTGAGAAACCTGGAAAAATAAGAAAACATTATCTTAGATCTCTAGAATTTGCTCAAACTGTACAAACAAATGCTAAATAAAAAACTGTTTATGCAGTCAGAGGAATACAGAAGACTGTGTAGAAAAACAGATTCAACAAGAAATACGTCACATTAGTAACGCTATATGTCAAAAACACATTTAATTGACCCTAAATAATTAATAAACTGTAGAAAACTAAGTACTTAACCAAACTCACAAATAGCTACCTAAAACACAGAAAAATATTGATAAAAAAAAAACTAAGCAAAAAATAACTAGTGGGTTATCGTAGGGTTTTGTTAAAGAACAAAACCCGCATTAAACCTTTCTAATAAAGTGGTAAACTGATCACCAGGCAATTATAGTGACAAAAAACATTAAAAAAAACCAACAACAACGTTAAATAAGCGATGACAATGATAAGTGGAAACCAAGGTATACAAATTGCTGTACACAAAAAACTTAAGTTATTATTATTATCTAAAAATAATCAGTTTCTAAGATGGAGATTTAATAATGAAGAATAGTCTAAAATATCTAGGTATAACTTTTGAGTACAATATAAACACGAGTCGTTATATTGTAAAAGCGGCAGACAGCGAAACAAAATAACTGCAACGTTAACTATTAATGCCCAACATTGGTAGACTAAAGAAAAAAAAAAAAAAAAAAAAGCACTGAGCAGTTTGGTAAATTCTATAATAATATTCGGTGCCCCAACCTATAGTAAACGGATGACAAAAAAATGCAAAAATTTTTTCTTAAAAACACAAAAAAGTACGATACACCTACTAACAACAGAGAAAACATAGTAGTGAAGAAAGAAAAGGACCAAACAAAAGCAAAATATAAACAAAATAAAACAAAAACAACGACACCAGTAAATAGACAAAACTAATAACAGCAAAAATTAACTGAGTAGATAACAAAAAAAACATGGTTTAGTCGGTTTTTATTTGACATGTATGTTTCTTTGCTTACCTCCATAGAATTAAACTAAAAGAAAAGAACAAATGCCCATACTGCAAACAGGAAAACATACCTAAACACAATACAAATAAAACAAAACAAAAATATGTTTGCTAAAAACATTACAAAAAAACAAAAATTACTTCCAAATACATCATGTTAGAAAGTAAAGAAACATAAGAGTGCATTATCACAGTAATCAACAATATTTTGAAAGAAAAAGAATAAACAAGTATAAGCAAACACAATACTAATAGTTGATCCTACTGCTTGGTCAACAAAAGTGGAAGGGTTGCAAGGGTTGCAATACTGTTGCTAGATGCAATCCGACTGCACCATACGTTCAACATTTTTGACAGTATACGTAATCAGAACGTTTTCTCATACAAACGCTATTTGTATTGTTAACAGTAAATTAAAAAAATTATCTTGACCAAAAATAGATCTAAACCATAAACATTTTTTACAATATTCGACGTGAATTATCTCAACAGTGTGCCAATCAACTTACTGCAACGTTTGTTAATAAAAAACCATCCAAGGCCAATATATCAATAGTTTAGTGAATTCAAACGAGGTAGTACTTCTCTGGCAATCAAATTAAAAAAGTCGTCCAAAATCGGTTGTTGTGCCAGAAAATGATGCTGTGTACAAACTAATAATGCAAAATTGTTATGTGATCTATTGTGAGATTGAGGAATATCTGGACATTAGTATGACAAACATACATAAGATATTGCATAAAAATGTAGACGTCAAGAAAAATTGTTTGTGGTAGATTCCGCACAATTTATTGCAAGAAAATGATTACAAATTGCAACCGCAGAACATTAAAAATAGTGTATAATATCTACAAAGGTAACAAATTTTGGATTTATTGTTATAAGTCTAAAACTAAATTGCAGTTGACTGTATAGATCTTCCAAAATAAGCCAAATTCAACAAACTCACAGCACTTAAAAACAAATAGTGGCTTTTTCTTTAGTATAAATGGTCATGTGGCAACGTATCTTTAGAGTAACATAGACCGGTCAACTCTGAATGGTACACAATCATTTGTTTACCAAAAGTTAGTCAGTAAAATAAAGAAAACAAACCGCCAACAAAAGATCATTCTCCACCATGACAATGCAAGCTCACACACATTGACTCAAATAACTGGCTATTTGAACACTCAACGTCAAATTGATGTGTCATCTGTCGTACAACCCAATAATTCTGTTAGTTTCTTCAAATAAATAACAAACTACGTAGACAACGCTTTTCAGAGTCACAAAAAGCTGATAATGCATTTAAAAATTATATTTTGAAGATACCTACTCAATTGGTATAGCATTTTTACCACATGCTGTACCAATTGATTTAATTGAATGCAAAAATGTGTAGATCTTAAAAGAGAGTATTTAAAATACAATAAAAAAGTTTCTACACTCCAATAATTGTTTTAGTTATTCATTCTCAATACATAAATAACAACCCTTGTATAAGCACCCAGTGGTTGAAAAAAATCCCGCATAAATCCTGCACAATCTTTTAAAGATTTGTTCTTTGAAAAACAAAAAAAAATGTAATTTGATTAGTAATGCTAATTAGCACTTCCCTTCACTGTCTAAGAACCGGTATATTCATGATACCGGTTCCTAGATGGTTTTTGTCTAAGATTTCCTGAAACATATTGTTAGGATAATTGAAGACATTGAGAGCTACTACCAACGTTTTAAAAAATATATAATTTTTATACATAAACGTTTCAAAGTCTTAAAAGTTATTGCAAAAAGTATCTACAAATAAAACTCGAAAAGGCGCTAGATGACGTGGAAAAGCTATAATATTAAACTGCAGTACAACGAGCTAAGAAAATGGAGATAACTTACGTCTATTAGTAGACAATTCAAAAACGATAAAAAATTATAATAATAATAATAAATTGATAACTATTTTATGCAATTTTATTAATTAAAGTATTCTAGAACGTTATATACCACAGTGCAATTTTTATAATAGATGCTTTCCTTTTGCCAAGTAAGGTAAGCCAAAGTAAGCCAAAATATTCACTTCACAAATATTTGTTTTTTTTTTTAAATTAAAATTTACTTGTCGTTGTTTACAGTTTTATACATTTTTAAATAATTTTAAAACATTGCTTAATTAGTTTCCATCCCGTGATAGAACGCCATAGGCAAGGGGGAAATAAAATTCCTACTCAGGCTTACTTGCTATTGAACAAATGGAACGGTCTATTAAGTGAAATAAAGAAAGATGAAGTAAGAATAGTGGCAAAAGAAAAGCACCTATTATATTCAAAAGCATAAATAAATAACTGTTAAGTTTGATAATGTTTTTACTTGTATTTTAGTACAACTGTACTGATGTATTGCAAAGAAACAGAAATGCATCAACTAATAATTATAATGCCGCTAATTATAGAAATAAAGTTTGTGTATATTACGAGTACAAACGTAAAAACTTTGAAAATACGTTTAAAAAATGTTTAACGATGTGTTTGAACTTATTCATTACATAACTTACGGTTTACATTAAGTCTTAGTTCTAATACAATCATCTTACTGAGATAGATATGATGACTATAATTATTAAATTCAGTTATCTAAAAATAACAATTAAAATTTATTGAATAAAATTCTATTAAAAATGTTTAATTAATAAACAATTAATTAATAAACATTTTTATTATTAAGACTATTTAAATATTTGTATTAACACTATTTTAATATTTGTATTAACATGCTTCTTCTGAACATACAATTGTAAATTGTCTAAAATAACTGAAAAACTGTATTTCCAATTTATGTGCACTGAAAGTCGTTACTTTATTAAATCCTACTAATTATGTAGAGCAAAAAGTAGTTTCAAAGTTTTTTTACTTTATTGTAAAAAAAAATTTATTTAATTTTTTAGAAATTAAAGGCACATTTTGAGAGACAATTACAATGCTGAAAAACTGCGCTTAACATTTTAATTAGTAATATTTTATTCACTACTTACTACTACTACTACATCATTAGCAAAATATATCTAAATATACTAATTAACAAATTAAAGCTAAGTAATTGATGAGGATTGATTGTTATAATTCTTTGGTTATTTTAAATAAATGGTGATTACAACCAAATTAAATACTTATGTTGTTGCTTATTTAGCTGTAAAAACTAGATTTTGGTCAGATAATGTCTCTTAAACAACATTAACAGAAATATCTTTCCAGGCAGTTTATAGAGCTTAAAGAGTTACTTCACATTAGTTAGTAACTACTGTCAGTATTGAAAGACTAACTATATGTTTATCAACTAGCATCAGTTTATCAAGAACCTATAACGTGCGCTGCAAGTTAAAGTGGGATTACTCAATAAAAATACTAAAACGCATAAAAATCCAAAACCAATGTGTTGCTACAGATAAATATTAAAAATTAACTATAACTTTGAAATTTTGATAACCAAAAAATGACAAAAATATGAAAAATTAAACTATTTATGAGAAAGAATGAAACTTTACTACTACAGCTAATCATACAAGATACAGAAAAAGTAGACCAGTAAGATAAGATGCACAATTCCTTGACTCAAAAATAAAAAAAAACTAAACTTGATTGATGGTGATCATTGCTAACACCCCAAGGAAATTGGTATAATGAAAACGAAAATCTTAAAGTGTTAAACTATACAAACATATAAAACCCATTATATTATCAAAACACAGCCAATTTATGGATGATGTATGCTAAGACATTGCTTGGAGGGATTTTTAATAAAACAATTTATTTACTACTAACTTATTACATCTGTGGAAGGCTTTAATCGAGCCAAACTAGTAACGTATTCATAAGATTTATTATTTCATAAACATGAACACCATTTCAACCATCAGACAAATGTAACAATATCAAAATGTTGATAGACAACAACTTAAAGTTTAATTCCAACATAATTAACTTAAAACTTAAACAAATAGTAAAACTACAACTATTAATAAAAATCTCAATAACTGCTAATTAACAAAGCTAATATTTTGTATTCGATACACACTAGTACTATAAATAACTGTGCATATTGACATATTAGAAACGTATATATGTATTGTCCAATTAATGCATGCAAAAGAACACTTAAGATCGCCTAAGATGCAATAAATAGATACACGGACAATCGCATAATAACATGTGGGTCACACGACGTACTCCTTTTATACACTTATCTGATACATTTATTTCCAAACCGCATTTGTAATTTAAATTGATCTTCCACTTTCATCCTGAAAATGCTTTTAGTGCGCGTTCGATATCGATGCTAATATCATTTTATTAGTTTCAATTTGACATTTTGCACCTCCTTATTATTCGACGGCCCATTAATTCTAACATTGTATTACAATGCAGATATTATCCAGTTTAACATTCCAGCGTACATTTCTTCTGCTGTTTTGTTGTACTTTATCGTTACATGTACTTTCTCTCGTAGCGTGTACGCCCGGAACATTTATCATGCACTTTATTTTATTACCGTAATAATAATACGCCTCGCAAACTCACTGTGTCCGTGAGAATGGACTCGAATGCATCTATTTCCGATTCATTAGAAAATATTACAATTCTACAATAAAAGCTTTAAAAATCAGTAAATAGTTTAGAATTTTAATTTAAGCATACATTAACATACTTTTATTTGTTATATTTATTTGCATGTTTTATACTTGTTATTCGCATGCACTACTTAACTTATAATTTTTGTACATAATATAAATGTAATTTTATTTGGTGATGACTTAAGAATTATTCTACATAAGAATATGTGTTAATGCCCTCATGCTGATTTCGTTAAGAAAGTGTGGATTAAAGTATGTACATACAAATTATGAATTTAAAGCATCCAAACTAGTTTAGAAAATACATATTAATGCTTTATAATTAAAAAATCTGTATAGAAACTAAATCTATTTTTCATCAAAATTAATGTTATGGTATTATAAAATTTATTATATATTTTTGCAAAATAACATAATATTATATATTTAAATAAATTTAATGTATTATTTCATTTTAATTAGTTTAATAGCATACTAAAACATAATAATATGAACAACGTAATCCTATTGTGATATAGCAATTTCAAGGTTCTGTTAAAGTTTTTGCAGTACTAATTCTACTAATTAGTTTATAAAAAGTAATTTATTAAGCATTAAATATTCATTGTGTTTTAATCAATAATCTGTACATTATGAAATGCCTTAATTAATTTATCAATTGACTAATTCCTTAATTAATTAAATATTACCATATTCACTAAAATAAAAAAAAATAAAAATAATTAAATGAAAATGATATACAAAAGTAAATATAATACAATTTTGATTGTTTTTGACAAATGAATGACACGTCAATGTGTTAGTAAAAAACATTGGATTGTTATTTATTGTAAAACATCGCAATATATACGGAAACTCCAATCATTCTGTAAAATTTCTAAAAAAATAATAGATGAGGTGTTGTAACTGTTGGTACCAAATTCCTCCCCATAAACAAAATCAGTATAAAATTAAAAAAATGTTTTTTATTATCTAGTTATTAACTAATTTTTAAAAATAATTAAATCTCAAATATTTGCAATAATTGGACTAATTAAATAATATGTAAAATATACAATAGTTATAATTTGCCTAACTAAAATATAAATTTTTTAATATTAATTTTGGACGTCCTTCGATATTATTTATTAATTAGATTTATCCAATGGATTTAGAAAAACAACCATGGAATGACAGGTCCTATTGCCATTCCATGGTTGTTTTTCTAAATCCATTAGATAAATCTAATTAATAAATTAAAATATAAAGATTTTCAACAGGTCGGTCGGTCTCCAATTCAGGTTAGTAAAATTACAATTGAAAGAAAATCATTAAAATTGTCACACTAAGCAGTTCAATCCAAGAAAACCTATAGAATTAGGTCCTTGCTTTCGTGTTGGAGATAGCCTAAATAACTTTAAATTGTTATAAATCACGACCCTGTATATAAGGGAGCTCAGATGCAAAACATAAAGGAGATTTGGTCAATAAAAAAAATGACAGATTATATCACATATATAGTTATATGCTTTTTCAAAAAGTTAACAGTTAATTTATCAAAAACATTAAATTTAAAAAAAAGTTAACAGCTTATGTATGGAGCAGTTTATATGTCAAACAGTTAGACGTTTTGTCAGACAGTTAACAATTGATTCATCAAACTGGTAGTTGACAATTCATACAACATATTTGTTAAGAAAGTTGGCGGTTTATATGTTAAGTATTTTGTATATCAGGCGCTTTTTAGATAGAAAGTTGACAGATAATTTTTCAAACAAAGTTAACAGTTTAAACAAAAAAAATGTTGGGAGAAAGTTTATATATGACCCAACTCATTTTGACAGTTGATTTATTAAGTTACATACATATTACATATTAAGTTAAAAGTTAACAGTTCATAAGTATCTGACTTATAAAAGCTCATTTATGTCACACAGTTGATTTGTTAAAGTGAACAGTTGTCTTATAAAATTGACAGCTAGCAGTACAAATAACAGATTTATAAAACAATTGACAGTTACTTTGTCGAATTGACATTTGACAGCTTAGTAAAACAATTGACAGATATTTTATTAAATTGGCGATCATATGATAATAAGTAAAACAGCTGGCAATTGCTATGTCAAATTGACAGTTAATATGACAGATTTGTGTAGAATAAAGTTGGCCGGTTATGAGTCAAATTAATATATTAAGAATATTGTTAACAGTTTATATGTTAAACAATTCACATGTTAGATTTATGAAATAGTTGACAGTTGTTTTGCCAATTTAACAGTTGCTAGTTTAAATAACTTGCCAAAATTATTATTATATGTTGATGGCAAAATAGAAACGTCAAGCAAGTGTTTAAAAGTGTCAAATTTATGTCAATTAAATATCATATTGTTGCACTGAAGGTCAACAATTTTACATCTACAAAGACAAATAAATGTCAAAAAGCAACCAAAAAGTTTAAATTAAATATGTCAAACAAATGTCTAAAAATATTATTAAAAAGACTAAAAGTGCCAAACAAATCTGTAATAACAATAAATGCAGCTAATCAACCTTTAAAATGTTAAACCTCAAACAACAATAGCTTAAATTGTCAAACTTATATCTAAGGTACCAATGGAATGTCTAACGGTACAAACACGTAGAAAGCTGACAAATAAGCAATGTTGTTGCTTATAATATAAGTTGCTTAGTGTAAGCGCTTACAAACATAGGCACAAACACGTAGAAAGCTAAAAGCGAGCGCTAGTATAGAGTATACTGCATGTTTTGACTGACTGTAACCAGTTTTAAATATAACTGTTTGGTATGCAATGAACTCAAATAACCATACACAATATAAAGCAAAATATAAACTTAAAAAAAGAGATTAAAAACAATATCAATAATGATTATATCGAGTCAAAATAATTAGCGAGCATAAAGTGGATATAGTAAAAAGACTGAACACACGCATCTACTCTACTTCTCAAACAAAAGTCGTACGAAAGAAGCTAAAAAATAATGTTTTGCTCATTCTTGCTGCTTATAAGCGCGACTTGTAAGTTGCAACAAGTCGCAGCAATCTTGCTTATGACCAATGTTATAAAAAAAGTTGTAAAATACAAATAATTTCCGTAAACTTTATATGTCCAAAAACTGTAAAATAAGTGCCCAATCTATCCTAAAAAATTTAATAATATTTTTTTAGTTAACATCACAAAATTAAACAAATAATAAATATAAAACTAAAAAATGTATAAAAAAATATTTATTTGTACAAAAAAAAAAACGTAAACTGTTGCGTAATGTCTCCTAAAACAAAATCCAAACAAAAAATTTGAATTAAAAAAAAAACGAATTAGCAAAATTAAATGTCATTGAACAAATAGAGAAACCGTAAGAAATATATGAAAAAAAATAGTTTCTGTAAGCTTTATAAGTGCAAAAATGGTAAAAATAGTGGACAATCCATCTTAAAACAAAAACCAATGCAAGTTTTTAATATGTCGCCATCGTCTTTTAAAGTGTTAAAAACATTCCTAAGCAAATGATTACATTTTTAAACTCATTTTACAATAGTAAAAAAAGTTTATATTAAAATTGTAAACGCATTCAGTACGGGCTTAATATTAATTCAATGCGGTCGTGTCGCCTATTAGATCTAAGTATAAAATTGCAGATTAGACATCAGAATTTAAGCCAATCAAGCTTATCCGGGCTGCTATAAAAGAACAATTTTTACCAGTCGGTGCAGTCATTTGATGAGTGCCTCAAACTTCAAAGCTCTCCTTTATTGGCTGAAAACACTGATCTGGTACACGTCAAAAAGGTACACCGAGAACGTTCTCACATCATAAACATACCAAACTACTCACCAATCAGTCGTCTACACATCTTAAATAAAGTCGTAGAGAGAGCGATCAAATACCACACAAAATCTAACAATCTTCTTCCCGTCCGCCAACATAAGTTTTAACGAGACTACTATGCATTCTACCAAATAAACCTAATAATACTAAGAAAATCTACTAGGTAATCTATTTTGACGTTAAAAAACCTTCAACAAAGTCTGGCATAAAGATCTACTTTTAAAATTACATTGACTAAATTTCCTCTGCGTTTTATAATGCTGATAGATTTATATTTAAACCGCAGAACTTTGGTAATTAATGATAGTTAAACTTCTAAACAAAGTTTCTACTCCATGGTTCTATGATGACAAGTATCTGGGTATCATCTTCAATGTAGAACTTGCACGTACCTAGACAAAGCAAGATTGTCAAACGATCTACAATTTTTAATTCTTTGACAAAACAACGTCATATAGCTCCAGAACAAAGTCCGGATGTACACCACTATTATTAGACCGCAAATTACTTTTACATTTTCAGTGTAGGGAACGGTTGCAAACACGCACCTCAATCGTCTCAAGGCTTTCCAAACGACGGTGGCTTGTTGAAACCCTATACGCACATATTGGTTGCATCGGCAAATAAACTCAAAGGTAGCCCTTTTAGCCACTAGCGTGCCAGCAACATCTGCCCATTAGCCCAACAATGACAAAAACAAAATGTCAGACAAATTACTAGTCAGTCACAATCACGGCGACTTCACAAAAGAAATTTAAAGCAAAGTTTTTATTGAAAATCAAAACTAAATTGTAAAACAACGGAGCAAGTTTGCAACACAGCAACCAAATAAAAGCTCTACAACAACCCTTACACCTCTGCAATAGATTAGCTAACAAGAGTAACAGAAACTATCTGCACACCAACAAATGACCTATTCTCACGTTGAAAAAGTGGTTTGCCACCATTACGTGAACCACACGCGCTTGTCGGCATTTCAGGGTCCTCCCTTAGAATTGTAATTCAAGCGGATACTTGGACAGTTGTAGCGCCGTCTCAACACTATCTCTGTGGCCATTAGTTATAGTAATATTATGATTCTTTATATTTTCAAATGCAAATAATTGCAGTAAGTTATCAAAACTAACTTTAAAAAAGTTATACAATAATACAGGGTAAAACGTTTGCTATTTTGAAAAAAAGTGCTGTGTAGGCCCAGTCAAAAAAAGTGAAGGGCGACCTCCTTGGATGAGGTAAAATAAAAAGTTTTTGTTTCTGTTCCGCCCAGTTAAAACAATATGGTCTGTAGAAAAACGCTCATTTTGCGTTGAGGCCTGTTTTTCAAACGACCACTCAATTAGTGCGGTACAACGTGCTTTCTGTGTACGGTTTGCAGTTCTCCCTCGTGGTCGTGTACCTAGACGGTAATCAATTTTAAGTTGGGTAAATGCATTTAAAACAACAGAAAATGTTTCATAGGACTGCAAAGAAAAGTGACAACACCGAAAAACGCCAACCAAGTTCAAACAGCAGTACAGAAATCTCCAAAACAATCTGCTAAAAAACAAGCCCTTGGTATTTCAAGACGTTCTCTTCACCATAATAACGCATAATGTACTTTATCTGCATCCGTATAAAATGATTATGGTCCAACAACTGTTAGCACAGGATTATGTAACGTGACAAACATGTAGTAAAAACATGCTCGCCGCCCTTCCCCAAGACGGAAGTTTGTTCTTTTCTAATGAGGCACATTTCCTCCTCAGTAGGTGCGTCAACAAACACAATATGCTGTATTAGAGCAACACAAATCCCAAGAAACTTTTACAAAAGGTCCCTTCATTCGGATCGGGTCACTGTGTAGTGCGCCATTTCAAAAGTAGGCATTATTGGCCCAAATTTTTTCAGCATAATAGTCGTGCAGCAACCGTAAACTGAGAACGTTACTTCATCATGCTCCCAGAGTTTTTTCAGCCTGCTCTTAAAGCAATGCAGTTAGAGGATACCTGGTTTCAACAAGATAGTGCCACAGCGCACACATCAAGAGATTTAATAAATTTTTTAAGACAATTTTTTCTTAGACGTTTCATCTCTCTCAGAGAGATCTGCACGCTCTCTTGATTCAGCGCCATGTAATTATTTTTGTAAAGTTTTTTTGAAATCAAAAGTGTACAGCAATCGTCCCCGAACCGTAAAAGCCCTAGAGAACAATATTTGGGCTGAACTCGCCACTATACCCGTCGAGATACTTTAAAGAGTGAATGAAAACATTTGACATTTGCCAGACACACTTCTTAAAACAAAATAATTTAAAATTTCCCTTATTGTGCTAAATGAGAAAAATTAAATAAACTTATATTTTAAAAGTTCAAAAATGATTTAAACATACTCACCTTATAATTTCTTAATGTGTTATGATATTAAAAACTCAGAAAGTGCAAATTTAGTTTATAACGTATCCTAGCAAGAAGTAAATTTCACTAAGTACAAAATAGTATTTTACTTTTTATTGTGAAACTCCGTAAGTTACTTAATACATTTTTCTACTGTAATATTATATCACCTTCTTGCACATAATGATTTTACACAATAATAACATGTTAAACCAAGATTACTGTTTTGTATGATTATTTTAAAATAAATTGTATCGCATATGTCAGAAAGTGACAACAACTCTTTGAGTAAAGTGACAATATTAATTTATTCGTATTTATTATTAGTTTAATCCATTTTCTGCAATAAAATAATATTATGCGACCTCGTAGCATTGGAAAACCCAAAGTTCAGATAATATAACAAAAATAAAAACCGTAAATATTAAAAAAAATTTAATAAATACAACTAATTATAAATTGTCTTAACTGTATAAACAAGATGTCTTCAACAACCAGCAAAGTAGTAAATGGCAACAAAACTAGAAACCAAATTCAAAATAATTATATTTAAACACTGCTAGTTGGTGGAAAAACACATACCGTCTACGTCTAAATTGAATGTTAAGCCAAGTGATTCTAATTAAGTTATTAAAAATAACATCTAAATTTCTAACATAATACTTGTTGACTATGAGATAACTGAGTATGTGACAACTCAAAATGAAACGAGTGACAATAAGATCACATCTAAGTGTGCCAAAACTATAGGGAGAAAAGTCAACAAAAAACTGAAAATCAAATATATGTAAGTTGCAAAGATCTGAATGTAAGCCTTATAGAACAAAAACAGGGTTAAAACCTGCTTAGTACCAAAACCAATTGATTGTAGCAAATTTCGGTTCAAGTGTACCTCAAACTTTTTAAAAGCTGACCGTTACTTAATTTGTAAAGCTTACTAGAAATTTAAATCTTACAATCGTCAAGAAATTAAATTATTTAACATGTAAAAACTGTAGTACCTAGACGGCAACAAGTAGAAGCAAATAAATCAGAATCTGTTTCAAAATAATATTATTTAAAAAATTAAAACGTATTTTTTTGTGTTTATGCACCGTTTTTAGAACAAACTTTTTGCTTATCTAATGATCCTATAAATACAGCTATAGAACATGTAAATGAAGCTAGTACTTTTCAAGTTACGATAAAAGAGTACACAAAATACCAGAGAATTCAACTAGCACAGAAAGCATTAAACTCATAAAACAAAATATTAAAAATTTTCCGCAAAAGCTGCCACACTATATAAGAAAAAAATAGTAACATTTAATATTTTGATTCAAAACTTAGTGTCTTAAAAATGTATTCCTTATATTTTGATTTTTATAAGGAAAAATATGTTTTGCCCATTTAGAGTAATGTTTATTTTTTACAAGTACAGCACTTGTAAAAAATATAAATCTTCAAAAAAAGATTGAAGCAAATTTACAAAGAATATCTTGCCAGAAAAGACAACAAAATAAGAGCCAATCAAGACAAAAACTTTCAAACTATCACTTTTAATTTGCAAAGTGTCCTCCAATTACCTTCAACAGACATAGAGCAGTTGTATTATAGTTGAAAAATATATGTGTGCAATTTAACAGTTTCAGACACTTGTGGCAGACAAAATCAAAACTAAAATGTTGCATTCAAAACCACCCAACCATTAAAATTATAGAGCATAAATTTCTAGAACTCGGTCATACGTACATGGAATGTAATTCTATGCATTCTGCAATCGAAAATGCCAAAAAGATAGATGAATTATCTTTAAAAAAAATTAAAGTGCAAGATCAAAAAACAAAAGTTAAAAAAAAAACGTATAAAGTTATTGAAATGAAGTATAACGATATTCAATCTTCAAGAACTTGCTACTAAATTAATAAAAAATAAAAACCAAAACAGAAAAAAATAAAATTCAATGGTTCAAAATAAAATGTTTTAAATATAAAAAACAAATATTTTTTTTATAAATATAATCACAAAGATTTAGTACTCAAAGAAATTGCCATAGCAGGTAAAGGTAACCCCGTATTCAACCTCATGTTCTAAAACCAGCCTATCCCAATCAGTTGAAAATAACTGTTCAGAAATAGAAAGATCTTGTAAAATTATGTGATGTTGGTTTTATTCCTGACAAATTGCAACATTGATATAGAAATCTACCTTCTGAGTCTGACATGCAAGAAGAAGAAAGATTACGAGAACCAGCGGTTCATAAAATACAATTCAGAATAAAATTAATAACAATATTTAAAATATATTATTTTTTGTAGTAATATATTGCATTTTAACAATCTTGAATTCATATTTATTTTTTTTTAAATAAATAAGTGTTTTGTTAAATATTATAATTATTGAGTTTACTTTTATATTAAAATATTCGATAAACTTAATTTATTAAGAACAAAAACGCATTTTTTCGATATTCTATTTAAAAATTTAAAATTATGTTTTATTCTTAAAGAGCAGTGTTAACATCTCAAAAACGCAAAAACTTTGGTTTTCCAAAATTATCATTGCTATTCACAAGTAAATTGAGGATTATCTCAGTATTAAAAAATTGCTACTTAGTGACTTTTACCTCTAAACCTACGATATGTGATCAAACAAATAGAAAACACAGAAGTTTTAAAAATATTACAAACAAATAGTTTTTGTAAGCTGTATATGTGCAAAAACAATAAAATTGGTGCGCAATCAATGTTAAAATAAAAACCAATTAAGCAATTTTAATCAACCTAAAAAAATTAACATCACAAAATTGTACAATAAAATGGTTTCTGTGAACTTTATATATGTGCAAAAACCGTAGAATAGAACAAAAATAAATTGTTACATAAATGATTAAAAATGCCAAACAAATTTTTAAAAAAGTCTAACAAATTTTTAAAAATGTCAACCAAATTTAGAAAAGTTTCAACCAAATCTAAAAGTTATTAACGTACATTTAAAATGACAAATGCAAACAAAATGTCTAAAAATGTCCAATAAATATCTAAAAGTTTCAAATAAATATATTATTTTATTTTATTCTTAAAACTGTCATTTCCATTCCTAAATTATTTAAAATATAATTGACAAAATGTAATTTCAAAATATTTTTGCAAGTATTGATGCTGAGGCTACATTTTTAAAACAACAATTTAAAATTTTAAGTAAACATGATCTACCAAATACTTAAAAGTAAATTAACTCAAAATTTATAAAATTTAAAACATGTTTTATAAAATTAATTTAAACAATTGTAATACTTTCTAAGGCAGTTTAGTTTTTATAATTGCTAAAGCGGCATTTGTGTTGACAGTTGATTTTTTAAATATTAATAACAGATTCGTCAAGAATCTAGTTGATAGTTTATCAAATTGTAATACAGTTGACAAATGCATTTTCAAATTGAAAGCTGACAGTTTGTTTGACACAAAAAAGTTTGCAGTTTATACGACAGATAACTTTTATGACAGATTTATGAAACAGTTACACATATTAAATTGACAGTTTATATAACAGATTTATAAAGCAATTGGTAGTTGCTTTATTGAATTAACATTTGACAATTTGTAAAACAGTTAACAGTTACTTTGTTGAATTGACAGTCATAAAATAGATTAAAAGTTTAATTCATAACTAAATTGTTTTTTTGTTACAAGTTCTGATATATTTGCATCACAACAGCCTTTGAATACGTACAATCTGCAAACGTAATCATATACTATCAAACCTGTTAATTTAAAGAATGGAGACGAGGAGAGATATTAAAAGATAAAATAGTTCATAGTTATTTTGTTAAATTGACATTTCACAACTTATATGATATGTCAATGTCAGTTTATATGTCAAATGGTAGATTTGTGAGATAGTCAGATGTTAAATAATAGTTAAAAAGAAAGAAGGGCCAAAAACACTTACAATTGTTTCTATCAGTAATTACTAATAATTTTTTTTTACAAACACTCAGCTGAGCACTATAGTCTGTTTGCATAATCTTTAAATATTGAGATAGTAAATGATTTCAAAGATTGCAAGTTTTTACATTCTGTAAGATCTTGCAGTTTGTCCTAATAAGTAAAGAATAAAATACCATGACTAAAAATTTTGTTGTTGACTGCATCATCATCAATCCACTATTTGACAAGCAACAAAATTGTATTCAAATAATTTTTTATAACCTAAATATAAATATAATTTCCATCTTGTTCCATTTATCCGTAAATACCCTGTATAATAAAATTAATAACAATAATTAAAAAAAAACAGAAAATAATAATAATGATTAAAATTAAAATTGTTTTTTATTAAATATTCAATTGAGTACTAAAATTATTTTGCTAATTAAGTTTTGCAAGAGATGATAGATTACATTGAAATGAGGCTCGTGATGACATAATAAAGAATTTCAATAAATTGCAGGAAAACATCCTTCAAAACAAGTTTGTATCTAATAAGTTACTTACGCAATTTCGTCCACGCGTCATCTGTGAAGTCTCTGGTCTCATTATTTTCGTCAGGTATGTAATAATTAACGTTGTTACAGTGAGTCTCTACTGGGCTCAAATAAGTCTTAACTGAAAACAAAAAAAAAACATTATATTAATAAGGTATTTCAGTAATTTCTGCATTAATTTAAAAAAATAGTAAAGTATATGTTTATTAAACCGATTTTGTAATTATAAATAAAATAATTATAATTAAAAAATATCGAGTATCAATATTTATTTGTAAAAAAGTTACACTAATTTATGAAAAAATAAATATTAATTTTGACATAAATAATTTAAACAAATTTCACCACTTTATAAACTGCATTTTTTAAATATATATATAATATAATATAATGGCCGGCTTATTGCACAACTTGACTATTTATAATGCATCCAACGATATCAACTGTTACTTATAACAATAATTTCCAAATCGCCAAACGCAGGGTATTAGAAAAATTACATTTGTAAACAATCGACACGTTTTAAAAAATCATATTTTCTGAATGCCTTTTCTTATTTGTAGGAAATCCTTTGTAGACTGTCACGTACGTGTTATTAAGCTCTCTGGTCACACAATTTTACAGCTACCAACAATTACTATGTGAGAATTTTAAGCATTCCTTTCAATGGAATCAATGGATATATTGGAAATGGAAAGTTAAGTGTATTTGAACATAATGAAAATGGTTACGATTCATATTTGGCTAGTTTTTAATTTGATATGTTGGTTACTGGATCAATAACACACATTGAAGTTGGTATACAATTAGAATAAGTAAATTTATTTATAAGCATCAATTATACAAATAGTTTCAACAGCTATATTTGAACTTGAATTTTAATAAAAAGAAACTATTTAAATAATCATTTCGATTCTATGAATAGCTGTTACGTTGGCGTTAAATTAATATCTATTTTAGAATATATTCCATTGAACGCCTTAATGATAATTGTGATTATGTTGTAATAAATAACTTCAATTGTTAGTATATGCAGTAGACATTGTTCATAATAAAACGATTGTTTTATAACATATTAAAGTCACGAACTTATTAGAATAGGTAGGTACCGCGTAAATAAAACAATGAAATATAGCAATGCCTAATTATTAATTAATACATATTGCAACATTTTTCATCTATGTTGTAGAAACTATTAACTCTTATTGCATGATAATGATTTACCGAAGAATATACTTTCCTAGCACCTTTTTAGTGAATCGTTATTATTTATTAATACGTAATAGTTTTAAACTTTTTTACGTTTATTACCAATAAATAAGTTATATAATAGTTTATTTTTGTAAATAATGTTTTTTTTGTTACAATTGAATGACTTGTTATAAAAAACTGTATTAACAAATTATAACGATTTTTCTCACACAGTTTATTCAACCGTAAAAATACCAACAATTTACTCATGGATTAATAACTCGACGTCGAATGCAGAATGTAATTGATATCTGTTAAGAATATGAATGACATTTGTTTTGTGGTGTCTTAGATTGCAACACGCACTATTTCTCTGATTGTATGAAATTGTCGAAGGACCAGTAAGAATGATATCTTACACAAATTATGCTTTAATGATAAGGTAGAAATTATACTCTGGTATCGCAAAGACTCTCTTTAATACTCTTAAAACAAATAATTTACAAATATATATACTCATTCAAATTGTGTAAAATGTGTTGTGATTGGTTAGTTGCTAATTAGGTAATTTGGGGATTCCTAGAAAGAATTGTTGGGAAAGTACCATATTAAATTATATTGTAGGGATTATTATTGTAGGAGATTAAACATACCTGGAAAGGATTATAAGAAATTTCATTACATAAAATATATTTCCTATCATAAATATAAATTGAATTTTTAGTAGGACGAGGGTGTCATTAGCACTAATCTGTTTATTACTCGGAGCATATAAGATCCGAACATTCCGCCGGCCTTGAAAAGAAATCTTTTCAATTTTCGATGGGAAGTAGTCCTAGTTTGCTTATTGCAATTTTAGTGATGCCTGCTGCCGTTTTAACTGAGGCTACTCTGGCGATGCCATCCTTTCCTGGGTGTAGTTCCGTGATTCGTCCCAGCTGCCACTTTAGTGGTGGAATGTTTTCACCTTTTATCGCTACTAGATTCCCAATTTGTGCATTCTCTGCCACTGGTTGATGGTTGATCGTTGCTGTAATTGGCAAAGATATTCTGAGGACCACCGTGTCCAAAACTGTTGTGTCATTTTCTGTATTCGTTGCCAATGAGATAAAGTATTTTCCTTTAGGTGAATAATGTTTGGTTCTTCTATCGTGCTGAAAGCTTCTCCAATTAGGAAATGGCCAGGGGTGAGGGCTGCAAGGTCTTCCGGGTCTTCGGTTAATGGCACTAAAGGTCGAGAGTTTAAACATGCTTCTATTTGAGCCAATAAGGTATTCATTTCTTCATAGGTCAAGGCAGTTAATCCAGCTATTCGTTTTAATTGGGTCTTGGTTGATTTTACCGCACTTTCCCATAGACCTCCAAAATGCGGAGATCTAGGTGGGATAAAGTGCCAGGTGATGTTATCTTCTAATAGTGCATGGTTTATCCTGTCCTTGTGTTCTCTTGAATTCAGTAACTCTCGAAGCCTTGCAAGCTCGTGATGAGTTCCAGTGAAATTTGTTCCGTTGTCTGAATAAAGGTTTGATGGTTTTCCACGACGTGACATAAAACGCTTTAGTGCATTTATGAATGCTTCCGTGGTCAGGCTGCTCACTAATTCCAGGTGTATTGCCTTTGTTGCAAAACATACAAAGACACTGACATACCCTTTGGTTGTACGACTTCCCCGAGAATGTTGTAACTTCATTTGAAATGGACCACAAAAATCCACACCTGTGTTGGTAAATGCGCGACTTGGTTGCACTCTTGGTTGTGGGAGTTGTCCCATTACTGGTTGTAGTCGTTTTGGATTGACTTTGCAGCAACGTAAACATCTATGTAGGATCTTCTTCACTGTATTTCTGCCCGCCATCGGCCAATATGTTGATCGTACTGCTGACAACACGGCTTGAGCACCTCCATGAATCAGTTTTAAATGTTCATAGTTGATAATGAGTTCCGTTAAAGGGTGGTTCCGTGGTAATATTATTGGATTACGTTGATTGAATGGTAGTTTTGCATGCATTAATCTTCCACCTACTCGGAGTAGCCCGTCTTCGTCGATAAAGGGGCTTAACTTCCGCAATCTACTTGACTTGTCAATCAACAAATTCTGTTTCAATCTGTATATTTCACCTTTGAATTCTTCTTTCTGTGCAATTCGAAGAAGTGCTGTTGTAGCCTTGCTTATTTCTTGTACAGTCAATGGGCCAGTAAGTTTAGGTTGCCCTTGAGAGTTGTGAATGTACCTGAGGCAGAAAGCTACTATCCTCTTTAATTTTGAGAGTGAAGACCACTTGGTAATAATACTGCTAATTTCTTCAATTACTGGAAGTGCTACTGCTGGTTTTTCGTCAGGAAGACTTTGTTCTATATCTTCTAACGATGGCCATTCTTCTTGGTTTAATTGTAGAAATTTTGGACCATGCCACCACAAGCTTGACTCCTTGAGTTGAGTTGGATTTACACCTCTAGATATGATGTCCGCTGGGTTGTTATGTGATCGCACATGTCTCCAATTTGTATTTGTCAGCTCTTGCACTTCAGTTACACGATTTGCCACATATGTTTTCCATTTGTTGGAAGGTGAGCGGATCCATCCAAGTGCGATGGTTGAATCTGACCAGTAGAATTCGTTGTCAAAGTTCAGCTTGAGTGCACTCTTCACCTTTTTTGCCAAACGAGCAAGGATAACTGCTCCACTCAATTCCAGTCTAGGTAGTGATATTGTTTTCAATGGTGCAACCTTAGACTTTGCACATAATAGATTGGTGTTGATTGCGCCAAGTGTAGTCTTACATCTAATATATATGCAACAACCATATGCTGCCTCAGATGCATCGCAAAATCCGTGTAGTTCTAGGTTGCTATATTTTTGGTGCTCGTGTATGTGACGTGGTATTTGTATAGTATCAATAGATGTGAGATCGTCCTTGTATTGATGCCAAAACGTATGTATCTCCATTGGAACGGCTGCGTCCCAATCAATTTTTAGCTGCCAAACACGTTGCATTAGTATTTTTGCTCTTATTATGACTGGTCCAACCAAACCCATTGGATCAAATAGTTGTGCTATTTCTGATAAGATATTTCGCTTAGTGATACGTGTAGGTTGGATATTGTGCTTCACTGAAAAGTGCAGTGAATCACTACTTGAATTCCACAGTAATCCTAATGTCTTTATCACTGTTGTTTTTGCCATGGGTATTGTTGTTTCCTGGTTAATTGAGGTAATAGTGTTTAAGATTTGGTCGTTATTTGATCTCCATTTATGCAAATGAAATCCCCCTTTTAACAACATCTGGCTTAATTGACGTTGAAGCTCCTTAGCTTCCTCAAGTGAATCAGTTCCTGTTATACAGTCATCCACATAAAAGTCATTTTGTACAACAGCGGAGGCATGTGGATAATGAGTTTGTTCTTCTATTGCCAATTGTTTGAGACTTCGAGTAGCAAGATATGGTGCTGACGCAGTGCCATATGTCACCGTTTTTAAATTATATATTTGCAATGGTAGTGACGGATCTTCTCTCCATATAATTCGCAAATATTGTCGATCATCCTTATGTATCCAGATTTGTCGGTACATTTTGGATATGTCGGCGGTAATCACATAACGATGAATGCGAAATCTGAGCAAGATTGATAATAAATCTTCTTGTACTGTAGGGCCAACTTGAAGAATGTCATTTAATGATAACCCTGTTGTAGTTTTTGCGGAGCCATCGAATACGACTCTTAACCTTGTTGTCGTACTATCTTCCTTAATAACGCAATGGTGTGGTAGAAAGTAGCCGTTATTGGTATCATTAATTGGTTCCATATGTCCCAGTTTCTCGTATTGTTGCATAAATTCCACGTACTGCTTCTTGAGTACAGGCATTTTGAATAATCTCTTTTCCAAATTGTAAAATCTGCGGATTGCCATATTTTTTGAGTCGCCTAAGTTGTTAGGGTCAATGTTGAATGGTAACCGTACCACAAATGCTCCTTCGTCTGTTCTACATACTGTTTTGTTAAAGTGTTCTTCCGTTTTACAATGTGTGGTTTTAAGTAATGGGGTGTTCACTTCTTCTGACTGCCAGAACCTTTCTATTTGCGTCTCCAATGTATTCAAATTGCATGTAACCACTTCTGAGTTGTTAGTTGTTGGAATTGTTCCTGATGCTATCCAACCAAATTGCGTATTTTGCACTGTAACACCGAATTGGGCTGTGGTTAGTTTTATCTGTCCGATGCTTAGTAAACTGAGATATATTTCTGCTCCTAGCAATAAATCTATCCTTCCACGTTTGTTAAATTCTGGATCGGCTAACGTAATGTTTTGAGGTATGTTCAGTTGATTTTTCGAAAATGAATTAGCTGGTAGTTCTTGTGTGATCTCGGGTAATACGTAGAACTCAAGTTTAGCCTTAAATCCATTGATTCGTGATCGGATTGTTGTCACTAGTCTTTTAGTGATTGTTGTGGCCGTTGCGTTTCCGATACCATTGATTGGGAGACGGACTGATTGTGTGTTTATGTTTAAACTTGCGGCCAAGTCCTCCCTGATGAAGTTTGTTTGTGATGCACTATCCAATAGTGCCCTACACTGACGATGTTCTCCATGTTTATCGACTATGATTACCAATGTGGTTGATAATAGGGTCATTTGGCTTTTGTAGCTGTCATTGGTGGCAGAATAGCAATCGCTTGATGTTGATAAATGTGTATTTATCAATTCTTGTTGGTCATGTAATAATGTATTATGTTTTTTATCACATTTTGTGCATTGCCTGGATCTGCACTCATTTGCTCCATGATTTGGTTTTAAGCAATTGAAGCAAAGTTTTTGTTTTTTGACCTCTGCCCTTCGGTCCGCTATATTTAAATTGTGGAATGCATTGCATCGGTATAGCTCATGTTGATGCTGGTGACACAACTTGCATTTTGCTTGAGTGTTAGTGTATGAAACGACTGAGTGTCCTTGATGACGATCCGTTTTTGGATTTTGCACTCGTTGTAGTTGTGTCCTTTGACTTTTACTGGCGTTTCGGGACTCAAGGACTTGGCAGCGTTCTTGTAAGAAGTTGGTTAGTTCTTGAACTGATGGATTCGTGCATTTTAGACGATATTCTTCCCATTTGTCTTTTGAAAGTGCATCTAATTTGATTGTTGATAGATGTAACAATAAAGTATCTCTTGTTGGTTCGCCTAATACGTCTAAAGCATTGACGTGCTTTAAGAATGTGTCGATGTGAGATCTAATTGAGCTGGCGGAGTCTTCTTTAACCATAGGCAGTTGAAATATTTTATTTATATGATTTTCTATGATTAGTTTTTTATTTTCATATCGGCTGCGTAGTGTTGTCCAAGCTATGCCATAGTTTGCATCGGTGATTGATAATGCTTGAATTGTATTTTATGCTTCACCCGTTAAGCAAGATCTCAAGTAGTGGAATCGTTGCACGTTGTTCAGAGAACCGTTTTCATTTATCAATGAATCGAATGTACTGTAGAATGTTAACCAATCTTCTAGAACCCCTGCGAATGTGGGCAATGTTATTTTTGGCAGTTGCACTTGTTGTGAAGTTGAATTGACTGATAATGCTGGTGTATCAGTTCTAATTATTGGTTCACTACTCAAGACATCTTCTATTCGAGATGTTAATTCGAAATACTGGTCTTCAAACGTTTGTCGATTTTTTGCTTGATCTTCTGTGTCATCCAGCTCCTCTATTTTTGATTGAATTTCATTGTAGTCTGAATACACCAATGTTAATAAACGACTTCTGAGCTGCCTATAATCCCGTTCTGGATTGTCGAGAAACTTGTTGAAATATGTTTCTAATTGTGTTGTGCGAGTTTTAAATGTCTTGCGTTTCAGGGTTAATGCTGCTATTTCGGTTTTTGACATCTTGAGTTCAACTATGGATGAGTTGATTGCTTGATGCACTTTGACTATTCGATGACTCAGGTCTTGATTTAAAATCCGGTTCGATTGGACCAAATGTTTTGTGGTGTCTTAGATTGCAACACGCACTATTTCTCTGATTGTATGAAATTGTCGAAGGACCAGTAAGAATGATATCTTACACAAATTATGCTTTAATGATAAGGTAGAAATTATACTCTGGTATCGCAAAGACTCTCTTTAATACTCTTAAAACAAATAATTTACAAATATATATACTCATTCAAATTGTGTAAAATGTGTTGTGATTGGTTAGTTGCTAATTAGGTAATTTGGGGATTCCTAGAAAGAATTGTTGGGAAAGTACCATATTAAATTATATTGTAGGGATTATTATTGTAGGAGATTAAACATACCTGGAAAGGATTATAAGAAATTTCATTACATAAAATATATTTCCTATCATAAATATAAATTGAATTTTTAGTAGGACGAGGGTGTCATTAGCACTAATCTGTTTATTACTCGGAGCATATAAGATCCGAACAACATTAAAATAATTATAGACTTAAGTTAAATAACATTTTTTTAGTATGCATAAAGACCTCGCTCGATAGCCTTTTTCACATCAATCACTTTTACAATAAATAATGTATAATTAAGTCTTTAGAAAAATGATATGGAATAGTAGTATATAGTATATTGTATAACAAGTGGGCGATAGGCAATGATATTAAGAGGTTGAAGTAACGATACGAATAAATAAACCATTACACTCGAGAAGAACACTATTTTTTATCTATGACATATATTATAGGTGTAACACTTTACCTCTCAATAGATTGCAATAAAACACATAGAAAAGCATTTTAACCTTAAGATGGCTTAGTGTGGGGTTTCTATAATTTAGGTACCAATAAAGTAAAGCAATGGCAGCGAGACAATATCACTGATCTCAATAATGAAACCAATTCAGTTGATGTTAACATGATAATTGATAAAATTTATTATTTTCAATAACATAAAAGTTACAAATATTTGAATATTTAGTTTAAAATTTAAAAAAATTGACTTTTAACGTTTTTTTTTTAAAGCTCCTCATTTAATAGTTATAGATATTCACTTCTCAGATTTTACAGTGTTTGTCAATTGTTTTTCCACGTTTGTCAATTGCATTTTCCTATTTTTCAAATTGTTTTCCATTTATATCAGTAGTATTATATGTATTTCTATTTATGTCAAATGTATTTCACTGTATATCAATTGAGTTTCACATGCTCAGCTGCAACTAGTTTAGCCCTATAATATAAACATTTCAAAATTTTGGTAACTAACTTATTAACACGAAATTGACATCTTGTCAGATCACATTAGATTCCACAGAACCAAAGAAGTAGTGCAAGTTATTAGAGCTCATAGACATTTTCCAATATTTTTTTCCCTATACAACTGAATAACTGAGCAAAATTGTAATAATTACAATTGACACATTCTATTTGGGAGTATGTGTATAAGTATGAACAAAAATGAGATACTAAATCAGTGACTTATCTATCTGATAGCAAGGGTCTGCAATGCGGAAGAACCCTTTCGACGTCTATTTCAAAACCTATAGGGCCGTGGTGTAAGTATATACGTGTGGCAATGCGCGTAGTTCTATCTATCTCTCTCTAAACCGTGACGTCAAGTAGGTGATAAGCAGTGTTGCCAATGTGCGGGTAATTACCCAAAAAGCAAAAATCAAAAATATTTAATGTCAATTCCTTTGGTTTTTGTGTATGTTTTGTGCATCCATACATACAACAAGATAATGAAGTTTTTGATGATTATAATTTGTATGGTCTTTTATTTTTAAAGCAAAGCATATATTTAATAATTCACTGACAACGCCAATAAAACACTGATCTAAGGGCGGTTTTAATAATAAGTGTGTGAATTACTCGTTGCCATAGTTTCTATCGAGACGAACACACCATTATACTCACACCACGTATGGGGCCGGATTTTGTTATTTTTGACATTACGTAAATAAAATTTAGTACTCTTTGACAGTTTATGGATTAGTTCTTTTTGACAATATTTTTTTATATTTAATAACTGGATTTTGCTTCGAAATTTCATAAAATTTTTACACTTTTATGAGTTTATAGCAAGGTTTTGGTGGCATTCTGCCAATTGTTTAAAATTTCATAGCCAAATTTTGCACTTTTTAACAGTTTGTAATAGATTTTAGTTTTTTCCAACAACATTTTTGATAATTCAAAGCTGGATTTTGCAACTTTAAAGATTTTTTAACATTTTAAACAGTTTATGACAGGATTTTGGTGCTTTCTGAAATATGTTTAAATTTTCAAGCCAGGTTTTGGTATTTTTGACATTTTATTAACAGAATTTTGCAGTTTTGCAAGTAAAAATGTTGTAATATTTCGTAGGCAAAAAACACCAATCTAAACTACATGCCTACAAAATTTAAACTTAGTTCACGACCACCAACCCACCCAAGTGTTTGTGATCAAGAAATTTGAGCAGAAACACTCGGCCAAGTGAGCGGATAACACCAATCCAAAGCACACGCAAAATTTAAACCCGACTGCCTACCCAAGTAAGAAATCACAAACATTTCGGCGGGTTGGTGGAGATCACCAATTCAAACCACACGCCCACATGTAAACTTATGGCTGGATTTTAGTACTTTCTAATAATATTTTGATGGTTCAAAGCCGGTTTTTATTACTTTTGACATTTTATTTAATTTGGACGGATTATAGTACTTGAAAATATTTTATAAATTTATAAACGAACAGTTATTTTTGATTTTTTGTAAATAGATAGTTTTGCACTTTACAATAATTTACAAAATTTACAACCTGATTAAAAAAAATGATATCATTGTATACCCTTTTTTTTTCAAAACCACAAAAAAGCCCTTCTCAAAATTTTGCGGTAAAACCCAAAAAATCCTAAACTACGCCACTGTACTAAATTAAGATTATTTAAACTTGTTACAATATTTCAGTAATTATTTAATTTAAATTGGTATTTATGATTAAAACTTTTGCTTCAATAAAAACTAAACATTTTGACGTCATTTTTTTTTTACAAAAAATCTGAAATTTATAAAACTGATCCAAATTAAACTCGTGCTTACAGACAAAATTTTAAAATTTTATTAATTAATTGAGGTGGTTTTTAGGGTAACAAAATTCCAATATGCTCGAGTAAAATTCTGAAACTTATAAAAAAATAGCAAAAAATTTGCCTCTTCTAGCATGAGAGTTTAAATCCTACTCTGTCGTAAATTATTTGTAAATTTATTCAATGCTTCGCCATTTTACCAATTTACAAACATTTGGCTAAAACTAGATTGGTGTGGCCAATAAAATTTAAAAACACTAATTTTGTTTTTTTCTAATAATAACTCGTAACTAATTTAGAAATGCTCGCACAAATTATAAAGAAAAGCAAGTATAATTTTTTTTAAGGTATATACTGTTTCAAAATCAAAATCTGAAGTATCATCAGTACCAAATATTAATCTAAACAACAAAACCATATCTAAATCTTTTTCAATTTGTCTTGTAGGAGTTACAACCTCGCATAATCATTTCTGGAACGACCATGTTATTGACATAACTTTGAAAAACTGTCATTTAAAGTTCTGCAAAATTTTCAAAATATAAAAAAAAAAACGTTTTCTATGAAAACTTATTCTTTAGACAAATTTGAAAAAGTTTTTCCTGAGAAGTTACAAACGATCAAAAATTTAAATATTAAGCATTTTTTTGCTATTTTTATTTCTGTGGATACATTTTTTGCACATATAAAAACACGTTTTTATACATTAAAAAAAAAGTCATCTTATAAAAATATATTTTTTAAAGTTTTGCAAAATTTTCAAAATTTAAGAAATAAATTTTTGGCTGTAAAAATTGATTCTTTGAACAATTTTGAAAAAATAAGTTTTATACAGTTTTTTCCTAAAAATGCAACCCTAAGAAGTTACAAACAATCAAAAATTGTAAAACATTGCAAAAAAAATCGATTTTTTCAAATTTTTATTGCTTATTACTCAAAAATAACTTGACTCAGACATGGCCATATATAATTATACATTTTCAAACTCTCTCGTATGTGGAAGCACTGAAACTAGTATTAATATTTGATAAGTTTTTTCATAATTAGTAATAACGAGTAGAGCGTTTTTTTCTTTGGTTGGTCACTTCTGTCAGTAGAAAACTGATTCAAAACTGTCAAAATTTCTCTCACATTTGTTATGAATAACAATCATTTTTTTTTGCACTGTTACATCAACATGATGCTAAACTATAAGAGAATGACGTTGGCATGGAACACTCTTAAAACATTGATTAAACACCATCCATAATTAAAAAAGTAAGTATTTAACCATGATCAAATCATCTCTAAGCACGGACGATAGATAGACGCAGAAAGACTAGTTCTACAGATAAAATAAGTTATATAACTTATAAGTTATACAATACGGCCTTAGAAGCGTTTGGATATAATCACACGGATTATAGCTTTGCACCACCACTTTATTCAGTGAGTGCATAAATCGAGTGTCCAAATCTACAGTTCCTTTCGTACTGAGCAGAACTATTATTGCAACAACTGGACATCAGTAGAGTAAAACTAACCTGTCTCACAACGGTCTAACTCTAACTCACGTTTCTTATTGACGGGTAAATATTCCGACGGTTGGCAAGATGAGCCAACATCAACACTTTTTGCTAAAAACTTTTCAAATAAAAAAAATTGATCAATCGTGCTTTTGTAGTCCTTATGCATACTGAACATCGAGATAAAGCCAGCTTTTGCTCTACCGAAAGTTTATGTTCTTGCCGAACTAATTTTAGGACACCTGCGTTATTCTTTTAAAGATGTGCCGCCCCAGTCAAACTTCCGGCCTTCAAATCAAATCATGCGGGAGCATATGACAACACTCGAACAGGCAACTAACCTCGTACCACTCCTGCGCACTTGGCTCAAAAACACCTTGACACAAGTTCTAATCGAGTAAGTAATGAAACAATAAATTTACAATTGGTAAAAGAGATGCATAAATAAACTTTAATTCGTCGGATCATTCGTCAACCCTTAACAGACAGTTGTGATATGCCATAAATCTAAACTAACTAACGTAACAGACAATTATTGTGCTGTAAAATATCAAATTTTAAATGTTAACTTAATATTAAGTCATCTATAAAATAAATATAATTTTGACAACTGTTCCATTGTAGGTATTTTATATAATTTGATACTTACAACAAAATTAATCTAGTGTAGTGATCTGTTTTGTATTGCCTTCTCTATGCTCCAAATAAACCCCAGTGAATAACTTTGATTATTTCTTTTATCTGTCAAATCAACCAACTAGATTGCGTAAGCTAGCCAAAATCTGAGCAATAATTCTACTCAATTATTCCACTGCTTAATGCTTTCCAATAACCAAAACCCATGATAAAAATAGTCTAATTTTTTTAGTTATTGCTGCTTATAACAAATAAAGATTAGTTGGAGCCTCATTTTAACATTTTGCACTATTGTAGAACCAAATTAACCGTCCGGTTACCAGGCGTTAACATTTTTTTTTTCACATCAATAAAAAAAAGTAATAAGACACAACATGTTCTTCCAATGTCTTTTTGATAAAACTGACAGCCGTTCCTGTTCTTTGCAATCTAACAAGCTCCAAAAAATATTTTCTTCTGTTATATCATTTTACGGCCGTCTAAAAAAAATAATCAAATATATAAATATAAACTCATGTGAACAGTGTATTAGGCCAATCCATGACAATCTAATTTATATCAAATCGCTAGCAATTTTTTACCAAAACACACTGTATTTTCTTGTGACAGCTTTTTTCTTTTTGAGCTGCTAGCGCATTCTTTTTTTTTGTCTCATTGTGCACCTTTAGGAGTAACAACCTCTAATAGTTTCGTTTTCTCAATTAAATTAGAAAATTTTGCCAAAATTTATCATTTCTTTGGATAGCTTGTTTAGGTTTCCATTCTATAGATGTATTGTTTAAACCACAGTGTCTAGTTATAAGTACTGCAAGTTTTTGCAGTTGTTTTGCTCATCTACATTAGCATAATTTAATTAATGTAAGATGATCATAAATAAAGAGCGTGGCGTAGTAGTCTAGACATCCAAATCTCACAACAAAAACTATTTGAAACGTTTATACGTTATCCTACTCCCCAACCTGCCTTGTCAGAGTGGGGTTTCATAACTAAAATCTTTTTCTAGTCCAAAGTAGATTAATAATCTCTCCAGTAGTTTGGAATCCACTTGAAACTGTAGGTCCACTTGTAATAAAAATTACCAGCATTACGGGCAAAGAAAAAACTAATGCGCTTGCGCAGCTGATAATAATAAAAAAGAATAAGTCTTTTTAGAAACATCCGTGTATGCTTCATTCTCTAACAGTTTTTCAGTGGCAGCTAGTCAGGGTTTAACTATGAAACTGTCTTAAAATCTTTTTCATTGTTTGTGAATCTATTTCTGTATTCTGAGTAGTGGCCAACTAATGTAGAAGCTGTGTTGCAGTAACATGTCTACGACGCAAAGCATGCTCATCTTGTCCGGCTTTCTTCCATAAACTCAAATGTTGCTGTACTGTCTTATAATTTTACATAAATTTGATTGATTTATACGCAATAAAGCATTAATGTACTTTTAGCTTAAACCAGTTTCAAGTTTGTAACTTCTTACAAAGCTCTATATTAATTAAATCTGACAATTAAGCATAGAAAATTTTGATATTACGCAATATATAAACTAATAAAAAGCAAATTCCGATCAAAATGTTTTTATTTAAAAAATATAATAAAAAAAAATTTGATTCAAGACAAACAAATAATTATAAAATAATAAAATAATTTATTAAAACTCAATATCCGTAATTTCCGTAGCTTTAGTATTTTTGTAAATAAGATCAAAGAAAACATTTTAGTCTTTTTCTGTCTTCTACATATGTATGGCATTAACATCCAACTCCGAATAAAACAATTAATCGACTATTAGCTGCATAACTTGTTTTATCAATAACTATACCCAGTTAATAAAATATATATTCATATATGTTTTTAAAGCAGTATCATAAAATATTTTTTTCATAATTAACCTTTCCCAAATAAGAACAATTTATTAGTATTATTATTTACAAAAAAATATGGTTTGTGTACATTACAAGTCATTAAATTAAGTTGGTAAAAAAAAAATTTGAAATGTTATTTGAAATCAAACATGAAATTTTTATTTGTAAAGTCAAAACTAAACGTTTAAATAATTCATTCAATAAAAATTTAATTAATAATAAAATGTCTAGAGAATTAAAATCACACATGGATTTAATTTACACTGACTTTTCAAAAGCTGAAACAGTTGGCCAAAACAGATTATTTATCAAACTTCTTTGTAATAAAACTGATGGCACCCTGGCATTAAACACAATCTTATCTTTCTAACAGATTTTTACTTTTTTACTTTTGATATTTCTTAGATTTTCACAGAAAATTCTAAAAAAAATTAATGTGATTTAAAACGCATTAGTAGTATTGCTCAAATGTGTGCTCTCTATACACTGCTGTTTGTTATTTACTTTTAATGTAACTAGTCTCAACAAACTAGTCTTAAAAATAAAACGTTTTAATAGTAGTTTTCAAAGTACTTCGTTAAGATTATTAATTTGTTTAGCTCAAATAGTTAATATTTTAATGCCCTTTATCTTTTATGCAATGACTATTATTTATTTTATTATATATAACGTACAAACGTATGAACTATGCACTATATTGTGCCTCCAAACGTATTTTGTAGTGCGCAAGTCAAAGTGTTAGAACCATATTATTTGTTAATAATAACTTGATGAGTACAGAATATAAAATTAAGTCACAACAAGCCAAAATATTATGAAAGCTTATTATAATTCATATCACCCACTTAAAATGCCCTTGTTTACATGTCACATTTGTAAATAAAATAATTAAACGATATTGATAGTCACGCATCATTACATAATTTTATTACACTATCATATCTATCACCCTGGCTTCTTTATCCTTGAAACATTTCAGAGCCGTATTAATTAAATAATTAAAATAAGAAAAATTTCTAAATCAGATTAAGTTAAAAACCTTGTGAATATACGTTATATTATTACAAGTGTTATAAAAATTAGAGAACACCAATCTGATGCAATATCTACTTTCTCAACAAATTCAAATAATCGGTAATGTAGTCAATTAAACCATAATTTCTCTCTATCGGTGATCAGAAATCGTAAATATTTCCTTATTGTGTTCATTCATTGCAATCAAGATTGTGCTATAGACATAGTATGGCTATCATAAAATGTAAAACCTCAAAATGTTCCCTGACATTTACATAAACCAACATTGCATACGGAGTCTATCTACATACAATTTATAGCTAGGAAGTAAATGTAGAAAATATTTACCATGGGTCATGGTCCCACTTGAATTAACTTTAACCTGCCACACTTTATCAGAGTATGAAACTACTTTATGGGCATAAATAATAAATAAATTTTATACTATATGTTATAACATTAATCTGAAACATAAAACCAATAAATTGCAAAATATCTTGGTAATTCCAGCACACGTCTCATTAATGTTTGTTTATAAATTTGTTATTAAACATTAAATATTTCAGCAAGATAACATAGAATGTAAGATTATTTACATTTCATTCATAATCTTTAAAATAATTCCTTATCGAATTCATTGAAAACAAGGCATGCTCTTACAAAACTTTGCATAATCGCATGCTGATGCAATTATGATTTCCTTCATGTTTTATGTATGAATTTATATACAATCATTATTCCTGGCAATGACAATACGTTCCCTCCTCTAATTAATAGTTAATTAACAATTACTTTTTTACAAATCACGCCGACTCTTACATCATGGCAGCACCTTGCAATCAAATTTAATTGCAACTTTAAATTTTTAACATAAAAATTCAATTAAATTAACAAATGTTAAAAGAATTTTAGAATAAAATAACATAATTGAATATAATAATAACAAAATATTCCTGTTTTGCTTTAACTGCAACTGTGTCCGATTCAGCGATTTGTTACTACCTAGACCTTTGACCTCCATATAACCAGGTTAGTGCAATCGACAATTTAACAATAAAACCAATTTATCATGACTTCAATGTTTTGCTACCATGTATGGTTACATTATAGAAATGTTTCCGTTCCATATTCACCCAAAATTATAATAAATTCATAACAATACGAATACATAAGTTTGTATGTGTGACTGTATTAAGTAACGTTATTAATTCACAATATTCTTATGGCTATGGTTAAATCCGTATCTCTGCATACAAATGAGGGAATCCGAAATCCCGTTAAACATATTTTTCCTTCAGCTCTGCTCATCGTCATGACGGCTTCGGTACACCGAAAAGGTACCACAACGCTTTTATTTGTTGCGTGCTATCTGTGTCATTGTTAATACAATTATGCGTTAATAATGACGTTTCGAGGATTGCTAATTATAGGGAACAGTGTCAGTCTGGTCGCTTCAATGGTTGCGTAATCATTGTTGTTTTCTTAGAGAATGTGTAGAAGGTGGTTATGCAAAGAAGTCATGGGGATATGGATTGTTGCTGGAATACATTAGTGGAATACATTAACAGATACCTACTTTAAGCATTATTAAAAAAACATCACAATAATACTATAACTCGATATGAATAGATTTAAAACTTATTTTATATACCAAGAAGTTTCTATACAAAATTATTATTAAAATTAATATTTATGAATCATTTTAGATATCATTATCAAAGATAAACATAATGTCTTTCTAATTATGTGATTTTAGCCACACACCATTGTGAGTCATTTGTCCCCAAACTCGTGTCGATTCAAGCTTTTTACACAACTCATCTACAATGTAACAATATTTTGCTACATCTAGCTACTTCATTTCTCGTATCAAAAAGAAGAATATAAGAGCGTTATGTAAATATTTGTCCTATGAATAATGCTCACAAGCAAATATATTTAATAACTTTTTTTAAAAAGGCCTAGCGTTATTAAAACCTTGTTTATTAATGTTGTGTCCTATGTTCCTTAAGCAATGATCATATTGACATGACACCAAGTATAATAATTTAAAATGTCTGTCACATCAAAAAAAGTTCTATTGCAGTCACCTCACCTATCCCAAAAGAAAGTTATCAATAAAGTAAAATGTACAAAGCATAAGACACTATTAAGTTATGTATCCAAATTAAAACAGTGTTTACAAATAGCATTTGCAAAGGTAAACACAAACACAATAATCTCTCACCATTAATAGTATGTATAGTAATTATTTTAATCATATTACATTGTTTCGATTTCTTGTGGAAACTGTATTTTATTCATTAGTTGGTAAAGAAAAAATTTGTTCAAACAGTTTTACAAATCTTATGTTTCTATTAAAGCATAAATGCCAAAGTGGTTATTACTCCTACAAACGTCGGATACTACCAGAACCCGCAATTACAATTAATTACAATATTAAAAAACAGTAGAAAACAAACGTCCATTAGAAACACCAGCGGAATTTACTGGAAGTAGTAGTTCTTGATAGATGCAATTAGTTATTTGTTGGTATAAAGTAAAAAACACAATTAAATTGACGTTTATTAAATAGTTTATCAAATAACAACTTTTATATAGTGACAAGCCTCCTCCTGCAGCAGTAAGCCTGCATTGCAAAAACAACAAGCAAAAAAAAAACGAAGTGATTTCAAATAGGATTTTCAGAGATACCGTTACAAAAATAGCATTAGAAATAATACCAAAATGATACCTCGACTGTTTCTTCAATAAAAGGGCAGAAATTAATAAATTCGCCATATTTGG
Source organism: Tachinus rufipes (assembly GCA_963932245.1). Taxonomy (NCBI): domain Eukaryota; kingdom Metazoa; phylum Arthropoda; class Insecta; order Coleoptera; family Staphylinidae; genus Tachinus; species Tachinus rufipes. Next base: position 46,482,581 of record OZ010747.1, on the reverse strand, counting down.
TAAGATCGACGTATTCAAGAAAAAGCATGTATCGCCTCGTTTATTAATTAATAAAAAAAAGTGCAAACAAGCCAACCAAGAAGTGGTCTTGGCATGGGTAACAACTGGAAACAGGCTCTGGGTTAAACAGGCCAGAAATGCAGAACAACATAAGCACCAAAACTTAGTAAATAGTAAATATAAAAAAGCATAGAATAATAAAAAAAGAAAAATACAATAAGTTTTCTTTAAAATATCCGTTTTGACACTGTAACATCCTAAATAGGATGCCAATAAACTAAAAGAGGCACGTTCTAACAAAAAAAAAAAAAAACAAAAGAAGAGAAAGCATTGCCAAACAACAACACAAAAACTAATAGTAAATAAAATGCTGAAATTTGTGCAGATAATCACTAACCTAACGTCATTGTAAAATTATTGTTCCAGAAAACTAGTAACAACCAAGGTGACAATAGTAGCTAGTAAAGCAGTATTAACCTCACTCCTAAACCTTTTGATTAGAAGAAAGATTATTTTCAATTGTAAGAAAATGTATGTCAACCTTTTCTTACAACCAGCAAGGACTTGCACCATCAATAATATATCAAAAACTAATTAGAAGAGGAAACAACGTACCCCTAACTCTTGCATTGCCAATGCACACCATACTGTATAGAGAAGCACCGATATATATATTAAAAATTAACATAGATATTATGAATGAAGATAATTTGCCTACATTTAAAAACCCAGACTTACTTTTCAGGCTTTACGCTAACAAAAACTCCTAAAAAACCATAAAGCTCTTAAGGAGCGGTTTTAAATAAAGTTATACTCTTAAAGTTTAAGCAAATATTTCAACAACAAAATTACAATTTAATTTCAAAATTTAATAAACAATTGAAGATTTTAGATTCTCATATATTTTATAACAGTGGAAATTTTATTCTCTACACGTTGCAAAAAACCAATTAAAAAAAAAGTTAAATTGCGCGAGTTGTGCTCAAAGTTTTATGACACTCAAAACCGCGCCATTAATAGAACAGCAAACAAAAAAGACTATCCAAAGGTGAACGCCATTGTAAATTAATGCAGCTTAGAGTATAGGCATGTTTAAACCATTCAAGTTATCAAACGTTTATCCCGTTATAAAAAAAATTGCTGCTCTGCAAAAACCTTTTTGTAAAATCCTCAAATTTAGTTTAGCACTTTTACGTATATCAAGAAACTATTAAGTAGTGTTTATACCAAACCTACGTATGCCCAAGTTAAATATTACCAACCAATCAGTTTAATATTGTCTACCAATAAATCCAAACAAAACGACAATCGTCGTTTTTTTCCTGAAAATATATAAAACAACACTCCCTATGACAAAGAAAGTAATGTATGTAGACTTGATACTAAATTAACTTTCCATACTCATTTGAAAAATGTGACTAATGGCCGATCTCACCGACACTACTTAAAAGTTAAACACTAGTTAAATAGCAAAGCTCTGGTTAGGGCGTTGCACCGTCCATTTAAACGCAATCTTAACCCGTAACTAATGGTTAAATATAAGTCGCCAATATCGAGGGCTTACCGTGTACTTAACCCCAAATTTAATTTTTATAGCAAGTGTCAAGTAAAAGAATATTAATATAAGATAGAAAATATAATAATTACACAGGATGATATTTCATTTGATATTATTATTCAGTGGCGTAGCTTCAAATTTTGGCCCCCCCCGCAAGAATATCGTGTTTGTATTATACTTCAAAATAATTTTTTAACACTTTAGACTTGTTTCAATAACAAGTTTCATTTTTATTTATTACAATATAAAAACGCAATTTTAATAAAAATATAGTTTGTTATTGCAGTAACTTAAATAAATTCATTTTCTTTTTATTGTTTTATTTCCAGAAACCGATAAACAACCTCAAATGTCAAACAATTTAATTTTATGGTTATATTAATATTAACGCACGCCAAGTTTAGAGTCAATATAATGTATATTGGCTGATATCTGATTTGCCGCTCAATAGTCAGAAACTCAACTATACTTAGCGTAAGTATCTGTTTTAAATGACTGGTGAGACGCATATAAAATTTAAGTAATAGTTAGCTGTAAGCAAAACTTACGTAAGTATTGATTTAAGAAGTGTCGGTGAGATCGGCCATAAAAGAGCTATTTAAATGCTTTTTCAATATATAACTACATTATATATTGTACTAATCAAACCCAATATGCTTTGTTTGTATGGTTGAAAAAACTAACCCTGAGAGTACAACAACTGAACTAGCTCAAGTACAAAGGCTGGCACGTCTAATAGTAGCGGAGCAATAAGAACAACTCCCACAGCAGCCATAGAAACCTATCAAGACTGTTCTTAGTTGTGACGATGAAGCAAAAGTCATTGATCCGACGCAGAAATGCCGCCAAGCGTCAATGGCAAAGGCACCGCAACCCCAAAAACCGCAACATCTTAAATGAGCTCCACAGCAAAGTAAAAGAAGCAATAAGGTTGCACAAAAATTTGTGCTGGCAAAACACTTTGAAATCTTTCAAGGAGGACAATTATCCAATGTGGTGAATCTCTAAGAAAATTCCTTCTACTCATGGCAAAAATGGTGTTTAATATTCTATGAAGAAAAAAACCGAGGCTTTTGCCAAAAGTTTTAAACTCCAATGCTCCTCTGTATTCACTTGAGACGCAGATCTGTATTACATCGATTGGTCCACCGGGCAGTCAAAAATACCTGAACGCCAAGGACAACGACGCACCGCTGGAAAGCGCTTGACCTTCTCAAATCAAAAAAATTATCAAAAATTTTTAAACTTTAACCGCCCCTGGTTCCGATAAGATAACAAACAAAAATTTGAAATTGTTCTCGCATAAAACCATAATAGCACTCACCAAATTTGCAAATGCAACTTTTCAACTGAGCACTTTTCTACAGAATAAAAAGACTCACTTGTGGTAACCATCCCCAAACCCAAAAAATCCCACAAAACTACCGTCCCATTAGTCTACTATGCACCTTAAGCAAGGTCATAGAAAAGATGATCTTGGACAGAATACAGAATGACACGGAAGCCAACAATCTTTTCCCCCACTAACATGGGTTCAGATAAAGCCATTTAGCTGTCTATCAACTAAACAGCATGACAAACCTTATTGTCAAAAATTCAGACTAAAAAAAATCAGATCCTCAATAAATTGTGCAGGACTAATTTTCCTCTGCATTTTGTGAAGCTGATAGCTTCATATTTAAACCGCAGAACACTGGCAGTCAAAATTTCTAACCACATATCTACCTCTTGACAGATAGAAGCAGGGGTTGCTCAAGGCTCTATTTTATCTCCGAAGCTATTTAACCTAAACGTCGCCAATATTCCTTCGGAATTGACGCACGGTGTTAAAATAGCACAATATGCTGATGACACAACTTATCTTTACTCTTCAAGGCCACCTGCAAAAGTAACTTCAAAACTATAGAAAACCACCGACAACCTAAAAGAATGGTTAAACAGGTGTTCTCTTCACAAGGCAAAGATCACCCCCGATGAGAACGTCAATCTTAACGACGTTCCCATGGGGACTCACGTACAAATTGCATGTGTAGTCTATTCTCGATAAAGCAAAAAGATTGGCAAAAAATCTTCTTGTTCCAATGATGCGTCAAAACAACGGCATGCCAACTCGAAATAAAACCCGACTCTCTACACTTCTACTATCAGGCCTGTGCTAACGTACGCATTTCCGATCTGGAGCACGGCTTCAAGCTGTCACCTCAATCGTGTCAAGGCATTCTAAAGTACTACTTTGAAGAACCTCTTTAGTGCTCTATGGTAAGTTTGAAACAGGAAAATTTTGACAGATCTAGAGATCCCTCCGCTGCGCCAACACATCAAAACTTTAGCCGTAAAGAACATCGATAATTTTGTGTATCACCCGACCCCAACTTGGCCCGACTTGCCAAGGCAAAGAAGTTTTTTACTACAAACGCCCGGTGAATCAAGTAGCCGCACTCAAACTATAAACAAGGATCAAGTCAACCCACACCATCTCTCCCTAACCTATAGGGCGTAATAATAAATGGGCAATTCCATTTCAAACGGACCAGAGCTAGGGGGGGGTGCATTGAGAAACTTGCTTATGTATTTTTTTTTAGTTTCTATAACTTATTAGTAGTCCTTTGATCGGTATATGAGGGTATAAAACCCATAAAAAACAATTCTACGATTTTTTAAAGTATTTTTGACGTTTTTTGACTTAATCGCATTTTTTGTTTAAAAACCGCAATTTTAACTCAAAAAAATAAATTTACTAATGAAATCAATCAAAAATTTTCCGTAGAATCCAAATCTGGCGCCATTTTAAGTTTATACCTTGTCTATAAGCCGCAAAAGCCATAAAACCATGTTTTTGTTCTCAGTGAGCTGGGCAAAAAGGAGCATTTTTTAAATTTTTTTTAACCGCTAAAGTTGACGTGTTTTGATGTAAATTAATTAGAAAATATAAATTTGTTCTGTGTATTTGGGTTTTAAGCGTCTAAAACTCAAAAAAACTGCAAAAATAAGCCTATTTTTCAACATAAACTTTTACAAATGCACATTTAACAGTTTTCAGAGAAACTATACACCAAATATTATTAAAAAAATTAGTTTTGCAAACAATTCTACATAGAAAATAGTCAGTGTCGTGCTTATCTGGCAAAGAAAAATCCATCTAGAAAAAAAATTTGTTCAAAATTTACTTAAAATTTTATTTTTTTTTTATTTTTTTTAAAGATTATTTGGATTATATTTTTTTAAGTTGATTTCAGAAGTTTAACAAAGACATTTTTTGTCGCTTGAATCAATTTTTGGCCATTTTACTCTTTGTTTGATAGTTTTTGCGCCTGCGGCACAAATTTAGACTCGATCTATCGGCGCAAAAATTTAAAAATATTATTATTTTTGGCATTCAAACAAAAATCTGCCTGTCGCTTGTTAAAATTTGTTAAAAAAAAGTTTTAAACCACACCCTAGTGTGTTTATAATATTTTTTGTAAATAAAAAAAAAAAAATAATTTTTAACGCATTTTTTGCATAAAAATTTTGTAAACATTTTTTTCTAGATGGACTTTTCTATAGACAATGAGTACAACACTAAAAATTTTCTATGTAAAATTGTCCCCAGAATTCAAATTTTTAATAATATTTGGTGTATTGTTCCTCTGAGCGCTGCTAAACGTGCATTTGTAAAAGTTTATGTTGAAGAATAGGCCTACTTTGCAGATTTTTTGAGTTTTAGACGCTTAAAACTTAAATACACAGAACAAATTTATATTTTTCAATTAATTTACATCAAAATACGTCAACTATGGCGGTTAAAAAAAATTTAAAAAATGCTCCTTTTTGCACAGCCCACTAAGAACAAAAACATGGTTTTATGGCTTTTGCGGCTTATAGACAGGGTATAAACTTGAAATGGCGCCAGATTTGGATTCTACGGAAAATTTCTGATTGATTTCATTAGTAAATTTATTTTATTAAGTTAAAATTGCGGTTTTTAAACAAAAAATGTGATTAAGTTAAAAAACGTCAAAAAAACTTTAAAAAATCGTAGAATTTTTTTTATAGGTTTCATACTCTCATATATCATTCAAAAGACTACTAATAAGTTATAGAAACTAAAAAAAATACATAAGCAAGTTTCTCAACGCACCCCCCCCTAGCTCTGGTCCGTTTGAAATGGAATTGCCCAAATACCTTCACAATCTAATTTGTAAAAGGAAGGTCCATGAGCCAAAAGATCTCAAACTTTCATTGGCACTCAATATTAGGCAATTTTTTGGCCGGTAGGCACTATAACCCGAAAAAGTAAATCCAACACTTGCCAGTCTTTAGAAGATTTTCCTGCCCAGCTCTCAAAAAACAAAATAAATATATAACTAAAACTTTTTATGGCAGGTTATTACGTACAAAATAACGTCGCAATACAAGTGGACAAATAAAAAATAGTAAAAAAAATCAACTGGTATACAAATAGGGCCAAAAACTAAAATGGCACTAAAGTTAGAATATATAAAGGTAGAAACAAAGAAAAGTCAACTGGGACAAACATGCCTCAGTTTGCACACTACTCTGGAAGCATTAGCTACAAAAAACAAAGTACGCCTGATCTAGATACTAAAAAATCAAAATATAAAAAAAACTTTAAGACAGATCAGCTTGGCAAAAAGAAAGACTTAATTGAACCAGCTTTTAGAATCCCGTACAAAACCGAAAAACAAATAAACAGTAGTAAACTTGCAACAGAATACAGCAAAAAAATAGTTTTTTAGCAAAAGTTTATAGATTTTATTGTAAAAACAAAATTACTAAAAATTACTAAAAGAATAACAACCATAGATGCACAATAGGACCAAGAGTCCGCAGTGTAAAAACACTAAAACTACCAACTCAAAAAAAAAAAAAAAACATCAGAATTATTAAACGTCTGACTTTAAAAATCAGATGCAACCAAGCCATCAACCAAAGCTTAGCAAACTTTAAAAAAACTATCCACCCCTAGTAAAAGTTGCTAACAGTATAATAATATGAGCGGCTCAGTTACATTTTAAAGAACACCTGACAATAAGTCACAGGTATCTAAACAATAATAGAACAACTTCAATTTATTTTATTCTTAGTTTTGAGTACGAATGCAAAACTTTTAACTTTTTCTTGTGCTTAGTATTGTAAAAAGAGTATCTTAATTAGTTTTAACATAATTGGTTATGTATTCTTTAAATTTAACATTATTTGCTTTAAAGGTCAGCAAACCTAGTTACAGTAAAATGCTTTAGCTACTTAAAAAAAGGCATTACCTGTTTTTGCAATAGCTTAAATGCACTGAACCAGATGTTACAAATTAGCATACTGATGTAAACCCAAACTTAATTTTTTTGGAATATAAAATTTGCAAAACTGAAAATGATTATTAAAATTCCAAATACAGAAACACCAAAACAAATACACAGTAATAAGGAACAGTTTCATCCCTAGTATATAGATGATCAATACAAAGCAGATAAATATATATGTGTACGTTAATTTTAAAGTAATTGTGAAGTGTTATTTCTTGATTAGTAAATTCAGTAGCGTCTTGACCCTTCTGTCCTTCCTAACATCTACTCCCCTAAAACCGGCACCCAAATCAGTAAGCCCGAACTGCACGTGATAACACGCTATTTGCAAACTACAGTACAAAAACACTAATTAAAAATCTTAAAAAAAATCAACGTCAAAACAGACAAGTAATATAAATACTGGACTTTGGTAAATCAAATTTGAGTCAAACATTTCTCGTTTGTTCATGTACAAATTCAACATGAGTGTTTTGTTGAGTTTCATAATCTATCATGTTTATAATCGTCACTATTTTGTCACCAACCCCTTCATTCTCAGTTCCAAAACATTAAAACAAAAAAAAAGTTTTTTACGCAACAGCTAAAATGTAATTAAACTTAAAAAAAACTTTGTTAAGTTAAACTTGCTTACAATTAAAATTTTAGAACTCGTTCTTTGCTAGAATTTTGCGAGGTTTCTCTAAAAACAGCAAAATACTCGTATGTGCAATATTACATAATTTATGCGGTCCAACACATAAAACTAACTGTTTGCCAAATTTATTGCAAACAAAAATACGGTTTTACGAGGTAAATGGTTTTGTCAAAAACAAATAATGTCAAAATTAAGAGTTTCAATTTCAGGCAACAAATAGTCCGTTATTATGGCCTTATTTTTGAGGAAATATAAACCAATAATTCCATTAGCCCATAAACCACACAAACCGTTGATTTGTCTAAATGTAACGGCTGCTGAACTTCTTCTGGTTGCTTTTGAACTTAAATACGGCAATTTTGCTTATTGGCTTAGCCATTAATTAAACCAAAAATGGGCTTCATCGCTGAACAAAATGTTGGTCAAAAACAATATATTTTCTTTAAACTTTTGAAAAGCAAAAATATTCTATACACCAACCCAAGCTGCAGACAATGGCTCGAAATCAATTTATCACGGGCATCTCATACAGTGTTAGCTACCCCCATATTTTCGTTACTACATAAGTTAGTTTTAAATTTCTTGATGATACTTGTGAGTTTAGTAGGCCAATTATGTAAACATTGTAGACCATAAGTTGTTTTAAGCGCACAAAGCACATTTCTTGTAGAGCGCTGATTTTTGTATACAACTAAATAATTTGTAGATGCCGTGCCGAGCTAAGTCTTTCTATGATAAAATGTCAAACAATACTGAACAAAAATACCATGACAATTTGCACATGTTTGATCTGTTATAAAATATCTACTAAAAAAAGTACCTCTAAATAAATCACTCAATATAACTAAATCAGTAAATATTTTAACATTTTTGTCAATAGAATTTTTACTATTGTCATCATAATTTGAACCAGTTTCTTTTATTTTCCAGTTTTCATACAAATTTTCTTGAATTTTATTAATAAGCACGTAAATGAATATTTGAAAATAGTCAACATCATAAAAATATTCCAGTCTAACAATGCAGCAATACTCGGAAAACAAACTGTAAAGTCAATATCCAAAAATAATCAATTAGCCATTTCTGATCTACATTCATTAACTTCGATTTTTTAAGTCTTTGACCCAAAACGAGTTGCTGCTATAAGTGGTTTTGTCCCAAAACTGGTCGCTGCCACTAAGTTCAGTCCAGCCTTAAATAGTTCACCAATTTACTACTAGTAATCGTTTTAAGTGCCCGCAACCAAGTTTTAAAACAATACTTCTTTTTGTACAGATTTCTTGTTAGCAGTATTTTTTTGCAGTAAATTTAATATTGGTAAACTTCCAATGATCTAAAAAAAGTAAAAATGCTCTCTTTTTTGAATATCAAAGTAAGATTTTCTGTTACTTTGATTTCTGCTGTTTTTATTTTTAATCATTTTTGGACAACTTTGTGAACACACAAGGTACTTGCCTTTACAATTTACACAATAGAGGCCAAACCCCATTCATCCGCATCATGTTGCAAAACCTAAGTATCTGCTTGCGGTATTCAAATATGAGAGTAACATTGCTGGAGTATTCTAGCTATTCTTCACAAATAGTTTGTAATTATTTGCATATTTAAACTTCAATGTAATAATATTTCTAATCCTCGTGATGTATTTCTGGACGTGATATTTTCACACGATAAATACATTTCAGTAGAGACAGCGGATCAATTATTATTTCTAAACAGTACACATCTTATAGCGTATTGTCTAAGTATTAGTAAACCTACACTGGATCCTGAGTTAAATTTTGCAGAAATAATAACTGACTTTAAAAATGCCAATTACAAAGCCATAAATCAATTTTTAGCAAAAAGTTGATTTGCATGTAACGTTAATAACAGATAATATAGAAAAATCCGCACAACAATTCTAATATTTTGCATGATGTAAATTGATGTATTTGTGCTAATCAAACAAATTTGGAAAAGTTCATACCCTAAATGGTATTCAAGTAAATTAATTAATCTTATAAAGAAGAAGAAGGAAGCTCACAAATATTATTAAAAAAACAGGCAAATTTTTAACAAATTTCAAAAGTTTAGAAGGAAATGTATAAGTTTAAGTGACAACCTTTACAAAACTTTTTGTCGTGATGTTAGTGACAATATCTGTGACAATCCTCAATCATTTTAAAACTTTGTAAATGAAAAAAGAAAACTGATGAGTATCCTAAAAACATGTTGTACTGTGATAAAATCTGTGATAATAATAATAATAATAATAATAATAATAATAATAATAATAATAATAATAATAATAATAATTTAAACGTTGTTGATATTTTTAATTGTATTGAAAGTTTAAGAAACTCTGTGATATCAGGTCCGGATGGAATACGGAGCATGTTTTTAAAACGTTGCATTTGTACACTTTCCTAGCCAATTTTTGTGTTTTTTAATTTATCTATTAAGCAGGAAGTACTTCCTGAGTGCTGAAAACAGTCATACATTAAACCAAACCAAGTCTGGTAATCGTAATAATATTACCAACTACAGAGGAGTTTGTAACCAATCAGTTATCCCTAAAATGATTGATTCTATCATTGCAAATTAGTTAAAATGGATGTCCAAGCAAATAATAACCAATAAACAACATCATGGTTTTCTTTATGGTCGATCTACTTTAATTAACTTACTTTCCTACCAATCAATAATTTTAAAATAGTTTGACAAGATCAACCGGAAGAACTCAATGTGTTAAAATAAATCATTATTTGTCTAAGCCATTAAATGTTGTGTCGAGTGTACCACATACCACATACAATATCTAAAAAAAATGCGTTTATTTGTTAATCGTTTATCATATGTTGCATTATATAAATCACTAATTAGATCAGTTTTAGAATATAATTGTGTAGTAATATGCATCGAGATCAAGCTGCTGAATAATTATTTAATGTTACATAGTCCTGTGAAAGATCGCCGTGCAGTTTTTGATTTAAATTTCATCTATATATTAATTCATGGTAAAATATATTGTCTTTTTTTATTGGAAAAAATGAATTTTAATTTTAATCAACAACGTTACACACAACAATCAAAGTGCAAATTATATAAGACAAATTATTCTTACTATAGTCCAATATCAAGATGTATAAGACTTTGTAATGATCAACAAAATCATAATAAATTTGACATATTTTCACATTTATTTAATAACACACACAACACCATTTATAGTTAAAAAAATAATAAAAAAACGAATAAAAACGTAAGTTTAAAACAATGTTTCTACTTATTTTAAGCTAAGGCACATTAAACATTCTTGATTGCCATGTTTAAAGTATGAAATTTATCCAGCAATATTTTTTACTATAATTTTTAATTGAATTAATGATTAAACATTAATAATACTACAAAAATAATAACTATTGCTGACATTAGGTTGTTGATTCCTTCTATTCACATATCTAACAGATTTTTTGTCTACTTCAAATTACGTTGAAGTCGATAGAACACCAACCACCATTTTATTTGTATAGATTGTTTGTAATTATAATAACACAACACATTTGTTTTAAATATAACTGGCAATCAATAAATCATACTTACTTAATTACTATTAATTATAAAATGCCATTTAAATTTAAATATATTCCGCACAACATGCCGCAATCAACAAATTACAAGTAGATAAAATCAAAGCATTGCAACACCGCACCTTTTACATAATCTTTTAATCAAATACCCCTTACTTCTTTGTATGCAACAATATACCCTTAAATTTTACAATGCTTCTCGTATGTACATGAAAAGCTCATTCAAATGTGTTTATGCATGAATGGATTTGAATATCCAAAAAACAAACAAAAGAATCTGTTCTGCAAAATAATTAGGTATGCAAATTTTAATATTGGAGCAAACCTGAGAAAATATCGAGATGAAAAGTTTCGTGGGCGAGATAGAAATCTGCGGATGTAGAAAGTAAAAGGTAATTAAACAGTGATTTTTATTAAACGACTGACTAATTTGTAATTAGATATATGTATGGAAGGATAGAGGCGCATTGCGAGTTAATTTGTGGTAGAATATTGATGTTATAACAATGAGGAATAGAGAAAGTGCAGATGTGTGTGTGGTCTTTGTTTTGAATATAATATTTTGTTATGGAAATATTGTACAGTGCAAATAATAATTTGTGGTTTATATTCTATAGACCTCATGTGAAATATTTTTAGGATTTGTATTGATTTTATTTTTGGTTGTTAAGAGCATACCGCTACCTTAATTTCCAGTATCGTTCTTATTTTCACATATAATTTAATTATTTATTAATTTATTTTAGTCAAATTATATTTGCATTTAAAAATACTTAAAACGCATTTATTTCTATATTTGGATATTTTCAATTATTATTTGTCTAAATTATTCTGACCAAATATAGTTTAATCCTTTCTGAATGTACTGATAAAAAAATAAATTGATTATCAAATTATATATGGAAATAGAAATGACTCCAAAGTAGCTGTTTTCACTGCAATATAGAAATCAAGACAGCGGTCGGTATGCTCTTAATGCGTTTAAAAAAATGTATTAAATTTTTGCATTTTATAATTGGGTATTTGTATGAACGTCTGAACCAAACAACAATCTGTTTTTGGCATTTTTGTACAATGCGTTTTACAATTATAAATAAAAAAAGATTTTAAACCATTCTTATAACACTAAGGTTTCTTACCTGTAGGGGGTCTCTCCTTAGGGTAGCATACCCTGAACAGACCTTTTGTCCTTGTGTAATAATAATATTTGGAATTCACACTATCTAACAGTGCTTGACTTTGAGAATCTGTGTGTTTACTGAGGTATTTCTGAAAAAAAAATCCGAATTAGTCACACGGTATTAATCTATTAAACATGGTATTATTTTAAAACGAAATAATATTAGATCATTAGTCGACTAAATAAATAGTATAGTTTGAATGCAATAGTAACAGTGGGTTACTGTTCTAATTGACTGTTGATGTTTCCGCATATGTGTGTTGCTTTTTACGGAATGTCACAGTATTTACCGCATAAGTGTAGCATAACTTTGAAATATACTTTCGATTCGATCAACTCGGATATGGCATTTTAAGTGGAGATAAAGACAATTATATGGGAAACGCAATTAATTTTATAATTATCAAGTAAATTTATAATGGCATTACGAATGTAGATGACTTTTTATAATTGTACTAGAGTTTAAGAATAATTTTATCGGATATGAAATGATTATAAATTGCTATGAAATTTGCCTTGCTGTATTTTATACTAAAGATGTTTGAAAATATATATTATTAATTTAAAATTATAGATTCTTGTGAAATTTTAATTATTTTCTATTTCAACTTAGTCATTTCCAATCAAACTAAATTATATGCTTATAATACTGTCATCAACCTATAAATGTTTTAATGTTTTGCAATAAATAAGCACGTAGGTACATAAACAATTAAATAAAATATGCAAAAGTTACCACCAATCATTCAAGTGAATAAAATATAATGTATTGATATTATTATTATTTATGTAGATATAAAATCATACTACAGATCCAATCTTGTCTTTGTGCAATTGTAAAAAAAAAACTACAATAAATGAACATGACTAAGCACAACTGGATAGAATAAATATGTGTTGATTGCAGCATAAAATATATTCTAATTGCATATCTGAATATGCACACTTTAATGATAGTTAATATGAAAACATTGTTTTGCAAATTTTAACTAATTTCTTTAATTATATAATATTTATATGTATATAAGATGACCATAAGGCGTATATGAGAACTAAAATGTTAAACCTTTAGCTTAACAAATTTCTTTCTATTATAGCTAAAAAAGCAAATAACACGTTTAAAGTTAAAAAAAATTGGTGTAAGAATACTTGATGACACTGTTGACACCTGTATATTTATTTAACAAACATATTTTATTATTTCTAAAAGGCAAACAACTGTGGTTTTAATCAAATATTTACCGTGGTTTTAAGTAAAAACATATCTTTCAGTTATAACACATGTCTACTGATTCAAAATAGCGAGTAAACAAAATTTGACTGGAACATAATAATCACCCTGTATTACACTTTTCCGAACATTCATTTATACTAACAAAATAAAATATAAACAACTAATGTTTTTTTACATATCAACTAAAATTATAAATTTTAATTAAATAATTCTTTTTCTCCACAAAATAAAATGTAAAACTTGAACTTTTTTGTTAAAAATGTTAATGTTAATAGTATATTGTGTAAAAAGCACAACATAAATTCAATTTTAAAGAGTATGAACATTGCTGCAATTACAAAATGAAATTTTTTGTTTATGTTGCATAGTGTACAATTTTGTTGCGGTTAATGCGGTAATATTAGTGCAAAAAATGAGAAAATAAAACCAAATTTATCAAAAAATTCAGTGACGTATTTCCAAAACATACGCAACTTGTAGATATAAAACTTTATACAAACAAAGGCATTGTTTACCACACGCTAGAAAAAATTGTCAGGAATATGAGTAAGTGGTCAAAAAGTAATCAAAGTTTGTCGCATTTCTAATATGCTTTTTATGACAACAAACTTGTCATATATTCCGGCGCCAATCCAAAGCTTCAAATCTCTAAAAGTTAGTCATATAGCTGCTCGTTGCTTTAATGAACAGATTAACGTGTGTAAAAATAAAAGAAATATTAGCAGCAAATGTGTAAGCAAACAAAATTTTAAGAAAAAATAGCTGTAAAAGAAATAATAACAAAAAACAAATTAATGCATTTTGAAGCACATAATAGCTAAAATACTATACGCAAAAACTACGACAGCATCTAAAAGCTCTGTGGACATAATTAAGTTAGTAAACCAAATTTTTCTGATTTTTGTTTCTGTACTAAGCAGGACTATCTCTAAATGCGAAGAAAACCAAATTCATGGTAATGACAAAAACACCACAAAATAACAATAACATCTACGTACACAATGAACTCATAAAAGGGTAACAAAGTACAACTATTTGAGCACAACTATTAACCAAGATAACGATTATTCAGTATAAATACAAATTAGAATAGCAAAAGCTAGAACAGCTTTCATGAAAATGAAAAAAGCTTTATGTGGAAAAGATCTAAGCGTAGAATTAAAAACAAGATTAATGGCATGCTATACAGTGTGATTTTTACCCTATGCACAAAAACTCGAAAAATTATAGTTTACGATCAATATTATTGATAAATGTTAAAAAATGTAGTAAAAGTTTTATAATAAGCGAGATAATAAATTATAAAGCTTCTGGAAAATTAAAATTTATTTTTTAAGAAAAATCGGTGTGCCATGCCAAAATTAAAGTAATGCATGTTGAAGTCCCGGCGGTTGTTGTCAAAAAATTGAAAAAAAAACTAGGTGGCGCCTGTCAGTGTGTAATAAAATAAAATTATGGCGCAACATAACATGACCAATGCAGAATTTGTGAATATGATATTGGTGTATAGAAAAGTTCATCAAAATTCGGTGGCTGCAGCACGCCTTTATTTCAAGAGATTCCCGTTTGGTACAGCGTGCAAGAGAAACTGGGCACTTGCAGCCCAGACCTGGACAATATGGGGGACGTTCTAGACCAAGGCATATTTTTAATCTCAAGGAGGATATTGTCGATATTGCTGAAGAACGTCCTGCCATCAGAACCCGGATAATTGCCGATCAAACTGGGGTATCGCAGTCAACTGTATGGCGCATATTTAAGCATGAATTGCTGTATCCCTACCATGTGCAGCGTGTACATGCCCTGTTACCAACAGATTTTCCTCTTAGGGTAGTATTTTGCGAATGGCTGTTGCGTCAGCATGATGAGAACACAAATTTTTCTACTAACATTTTAGTGACAGATGAGATAATTTTTACTCGTAGCGGTGTGCACAAATTTCACAACACGCGTTATTGGGCAGTTGAAAATCCACACATTACCCGGCATACAAACTTTCAACAAAGATTTTCGGTGAATGTATGAGCTGGAATTGTAAACGGCCATCTTATTTATTTAAATTTTTTACAAGAGACCCTACCAGCACTACTGGAAGAAGTTCCAATTAATGTTAAACAGCGCATGTGGTATCTTTACGACGGAGCTCCACCACACTTTGCAATAGATGTGCAACAACATTTAAACAATGTGTTCCCGAGGCAGTGGATTGGTCAAGAAGGTCCAACTGCCTGGCCTCCTAGATCACCTGACCTAAATCCCCTAAACTTTTATGTTTGGGAGCATATGAAACATCTGGTATACGCTACCAAAATTCACAGTGTTGAAGAGTTGCAACATCGTTGCAATTCGGCAACCACCGAGACTTCAAAGTACATGTAGCGTAACATGGCTTCGGCAAGCGCAGATGTGTTTGGAAAATAAAGGAAATTATTTTGAGCATTTATTATGATATTAAGTGTTCTAATAATTTTGCATTTTTGTTATTTGTTTATTATTTTGATAGTTAGTTGATTAAAACCTTTACTACATTTTTATTATTTAAATTTTGGCATGGCACACCGATTTTAATTTTCCAGAAACTTTATAATTCATTATCTCGCTTATTATAAAACTTTTAATACATTTTTGTAACATTTATCAATAATATTAATTGGAAACTATTATTCTTCAAATTTATGCGCATAGGTCAAGAATCACCCTGTATACAACCAATTCTATTGTATGAAACAGAAGTGTGGACACTTAAAAATGCAGACATCAAAAGGTTAGAGGCCATTAAACTGTGGATGTACAGAAGAATATTGAGAATACCATGGATGGACCACATGGACCGAGATTACAATACCTGGGACACGTGACTAGAGAGGAGAAGTACCATCTGCTCCAAACAATAATACAGGGGAAAATACAAGGAAGAAAAGGCGTTGGAAGAAGACGCTACTCATGACTGAAAAATTTGCGAGACTGGTTCAATTGCAAACCAACTATTTAAAGCGGCTATCTCAAAAGTACGCATAGCGGTGATGCCAACCTTCGGATCAAAGAAGGCATCTAAAAAAGAAAGAAGAAAAAAGTCTGGCACAAAGGCTTTCTTTTAAATTGTGCAGGGGATAAATTCCCTCTGCGTCTTGTGAGGCTGATTGCTTCATATCTAAACCGTAAAACACTGGCAGTCAGAATTTCTGATTATATATCTACTTCTCGACATATAGAAGCAGAGTCTATTTTATCACCATTGTTGTTTAACCTATACGTTGCCGATATGCGGCGAATGAAAAGTATATTAAAAATTCAAATTCTCCACAAAAATCGATTTGGAACATTATCAAATCTCAAACGAATAAATCAACTGTTCAAAACAGCTATTCACAATTCACTGCCGATGACTTTAATAATTTTTTTTTAACTAATTCCATTAATGTTGCTAATAACTTACCACCATCTACAACATCGTACAAATCATATATATCCACGATACCAAATGCTACTGAATTTTATTTTAATGAAGCAACTTATATTGAAATACGTAACATTATAGCGAATTTAAAAAACACAACAAGTAAAGACTGTTATAACATTAACACAAAGATAATTAAAACGTTGTTAAATGTCATTATTGTACCGTTAACTAATTTAATCAATTTGTGTATTAGAACGAATGAATTTCCAAACTGCTTAAAAATTGCTAAAGTTGTACCAGTTTTTAAAAAAGGAGATTTACTTTTACAAAATTTCAGACCAATATCTATAATTCCAACAATTAGCAAAATATTTGAAAAATGTATTACGTTGCAAGTTACAAACTATTTAGAATCTAATAACTTACTCTATAATAAACAATTTGGTTTTAGAGACAACAAATCAACAACACATGCTATACAAAATTTAACAAACTTAATAAGAAGTGGTTTTGAAAATAATAGTTACACAAATGCGCTTTTTTGTGATTTAAGCAAGGCGTTCGACTGTGTATCACACTCAATCTTTTTAGACAAACTAAAATTGCTTAATTTCAGCATGGAAAGTAACATGTTGTTATCATCCTATTTAACAAATAGATACCAATATATGAATGTAAACGCAACGCAATCAAAGTTACGGAATGTGTCTATCGGTGTTCCACAAGGTTCCGTCTTAGAGCCCATTCTTTTTTTAATTTATGTGAATGACCTTCCTCATTGCGACATGCATTCACATTTTATCCTATTTGCTGATGACACAACAATTGTAAATCAAAATAACAACATAGCAAATCTTAAAACTGATATGCTTGATACACAGTCAAATGCTAAGGAATGGTTTCTAGCAAATAAGCTGCTTTTAAATGAAAATAAAACTGAGCACTTAGTATTTTCAATGCGCAAAATACCTAAAGATTTATATCCTACAGAATGTGTAAAATTTCTTGGGATCCAAATTGATACAAAATTAATATGGGACAAACACACTTCTTATGTTTCTAATAAAATATCTAAACAAATATACTTATTGCGAAAATTGGGAGAAGTTTCTTCTCTTAAACTTCAAATGAGTGCATATTTTGCTAATATTCACTCAATATTATCCTATGGTATTTTAAATTGGGGTCACGCGGCAACAGTTTGTAATATATTTCGAATACAGCGAAGAGCCATCAGAGTTATTGGTGAACTAAATTACAGAGACGATTGCAAATCAAAATTTATTGAGCTGAAAATTCTCACCGTTCCTTGTATATATATTTATGAGTGTCTTATTTATATAAAACACAACATAACTTCATACAATACACAATCAACATCTCATGACAATAAAACTTGTCATGCACATCATTTAAAAACAGATTATTTGAGGTTAAATAGATCTCGAGGTGGCCCTAACTATTTTGCAATTAAATTTTTTAACTTACTGCCAAAGCAAGTTCAAAACTTAAATGAAACACCATTTAAGACATACATTAAGAACATTTTAATAACCAATGCCTTTTATACATATAACGAATTTTTTGAATACAAATTTTGTTAATGTATAAAATTATATTGTACTTATGTATTGACTTGTGTAAATATCTTGTATATACTTAACATTAATAAACATTATTATTATTATTATTATTATTATTATGCCTTTAGAATTGACGCACAGGGTTCAAATGGCACAATTTGCTGATAACACAGCTCTTCTCTATTCTTCAAGATCACTCGATACGATCATTATAAGGTCTACAAAAACCGACGACCTAAATGAATGGTTGAACAAATGGCGAGTCAAAGTAAACCCAGAGAAAAGCAAGACTGTTCTCTTCACACGGCAAAATATCACTCCCGATAAGAACGTCAATCTTAACGACGTTCCCATATCGTGGTCTGATTCTGCTAAATTCTGCTAAATATCTTGGGGTTACCTTAGATAAAGAACTCACGTATAAATTACACGTGCAGTCCATTCTTGTTAAAGCCAGATTGACAAAAAATCTTCTTATCCGATGTTGCGTCGAAACAGCGGCATGAGGATTTGAAACAAAATCCGGCTCTACACTTCTACCATCAGGCCTATGCTAACATACGCATCCCCAATCTTGGACACAGCATTGCGCTGTCATCTCAATCCTCTTGAAGCATTCTAAAGTTCTATTTTGAGAAGCTTCCTCAGTGCTCCATGGTACTGCCGTAACAAGGAAATTTGGGCGGACCTAGAAATGCTTCTTCTGCCCCAACACATCAAAACTTTAGCTGTAAAATACTACGATAATCTCGCGTTTCATCCAAACCCTTATTTGGCCCAACTTGCCAAGCCAGACTTTTTTTTATAAACGCCCGGTGAATCAAGTAGCCGCACTCTAGTTAATAATACTTACAGGGATCACCTATTATCTCTCCTTTCTATAGGCTGCATAGGGCTTAGTACTAACCATATACTATTTTAACCTAACAAAAGAAAGTACGAGCCGTAAGGTCTTGAACTTTCATTTGGCATTCAATATTTTTAGTCAATAAGCATTTCAACTTAAGGAAATGAATTCGACAGTTGCCAGTCTTATAGATAAAATTTTACCGCCTAGCTTTTAGGGTATTGGTGGATTGTGGTTTATTTGCATAGACCTGCGACTTTAAGAAACCCCACAAGAAAAAGTCTAGCGGGGTCAAATCGCATGACTTTGGTTGCCAATTCACATTACCCCTGCGAGAGATAACCTTACCCTCAAAACGTTTATGCAGAATGTTAATTGTCGCGTACGCTGTGTGGCACGTGGCGCCATCCTGCTGGAACCACATGTTGTCTAAGTACATATAGTTCAATTTGGACCATAAGAAATTGGTTATCATTGTCTATGATTATGAACTTTGAGTTCCTGGGTCAATTGGATCTTGTACGGGTGTAAACCTAAGTCCAAACGCAAAACTTGCCAAATTGAAGTGTGCAAAAGCCCGAGTTCTTTTGCACGGCAAATAATTGACTGCATCAGGTTCGGCTGTACACTTTCACGGACCGCGGCAATGTTCTCTACTGATCTTGCGTTCTTTAAAAGTACATGTGTTGGCTGATTATTTACCAAACCCGTTGTCTCAAATTTGTTCACCAAACGTGAAAGAGTCAACTGTGACAAATTTAACTTAGTGTCCACCCGCCCACTCAAGCGTTAGTTATTAAAGGAATTAATTGTTAAACAATTTTCTAATATCTAAGTAAAAATTTACATTTATTTTTCTTATATAGTAGCTCCAAAAACACAAAAGATATAGGCAAGAATGAATCTTTTATTGATTAAAACTTGGGCGAGTGGATGGGTCATAGTATAAGAAACTACTCGCTCAAAATTTAAATTTGCACTAACAACACTAATTTTTATAAAACCCTTTAGTTCCTTTTGGCATACACTCAGCTTTTATTTTTAAGAAAATTGCGTATTTGCCTTTTTAGGTAGAGAACCCTTATAAACTCATTGCATAGATTTTTGTTTTGTAGAAAGATCCCAGTGGTATAGAGTTTTTGTTAGATATTGAGCAGTTTTTGATTTCATCGTGATACTTTGCTCGTTTCCAAATGTTCATGTAAAATTTTAAAAACTTGTTTTCATTATTCCAATTTTTCTAGCAATATTAAACTATTGCTAGAAGATTGATAATAAGCAATTTCTTGCTGCCTAAACTGAATAATATGGATACCAACGACATGTGGTTCCAACAAGCAATATGAACATTTTGCAGGAGCAGTTTGAAGGTGTTGCTTATTTTGCACGGCTGCGACGTAAACTGATCAAGAAGAACAAACAAACTTTGTTTATTAACCTCAAAGTCAAAATAACAAACGCCATCCAACAAATTCAGCTAGATTTATGCAACATCAAAGTCATTAAAATTCCCAAATAAGTGCCACCAAGCAAAGCCGCATTTAAACTACGTTATATTCCATACTAAATTTTTTAATTAAAAAAAATAAGTGGATATCTCACACACAACTTGTTTTGTTTACATTTAAAAATTGTGCGTTTTTATTGGAAGAGTTATTTTAATAAATTCAAATAATTTTAAAAGTGCAAACTGGTACGTTTATAATATAACATTTTCATAGTATAGTATATAAAACAATACCTATTTTTTTTTTCTGAAATAGTCTCTTATAGTTCAACAATAGCTGGAGGAAGATTAATACAAGGTGAGGGTGAGACTGGCTGACATAGATTACATCATATTGCATAAAAATTAGACAATTACTAGTATATTGCTATTATTGCTCTGGCATAATTTAATAAATACAATTAAAATAATTTTTATAATGAAACTCAAAAACCGTTATAGCGCACACTTTATTCAAATTAAATGACCCATAAGTTTTTTTATTTATCTTTTGTACATCCAGTATACTTTTACAAATGAAAAAAATTGTATTATATTATTTAAGTTTTTTATTTTAAAAACACCAAAAAAAAATTATTTAAAATTTCATTATTGTTTCTAAATGAATAAATTTAATAAAAAAAAATATTTTGATTTTACGCTCTAGAAAACAGTTATTTGAGTATCAATTCCAAAATTCAAATCTATATGTTGATAATGATTAAAGTTATTTGCGAAATTAAATATTAATAACAATAGGATGCGCGCGTCAAAATGTAGTTCAACGCGTTGCTCGTACGTAGAGCTCCAACAAATTTCAGCAAATCCTATAGAAGACGACCACGTGTGAATATATTGGGAGCGTGTTTTCTTGTTTGCATGGGAAAAGCATTGTTATAGTCATATTATAATAATATTATAGTAAATAATAATATTCTCTACGCACATTGCTAGACAACGCTATAAGTAGCAAGGTATATACTGCTAGTTAAACATTATTGTGTTACTTTACTTTACAAGCAAGCAAGAGCGCTAAAATTCATTGCAGCCCTCTAAAAAAGAGTACATTTTCTAAAAAAAAAATTTTGTTTTGTTTAATTTAAAAAATAAATTTAAAAAAATAAAATTTCAAAATAAAAAAAAGTAAAAAAAATAAAAATCATATTTTTTAACTTTTTGTACTTTTGTTTGATTAACAAAAAAAAACAAAAAAAAATTAAAAATTGTAAAATAAATCAAAATAAAAAAAAATATTTTTTAGGAATATCTTCTTTATTGCAAGTTTTACAACTATTTTACATCGCCCCAGATGTCTTACGACTTGTTTGAAGAGGGTTATTGGAACACCAACGGCTTATTAGGTAACTTCTGAATCACCCCGCTAGCTAAAAAGCAAGTTATTATTTTAGTCATATTCGGGAATCAAACCCCTGACTGTTAGCGTGCTACGCTAACACTCTATAACTAAGCTATTTCACCGTTCAATACCCATAGAAAATTGGACAAAATATCTAATAAAATAAACTATCAGATTATAAATATATGTAAGATATGCATTATACATGCTTATTCCTTATTAAAATTAATAATCATTTTTATTGCATACGTAAATAGTAATGCCAAACTAAGTAGTAGTAACAGAAACGGAACAAACACTACAAAACACGCATCCAAATGTAACATCAGATCATGCCGATGCGACCACTTCTGTCTCTAAAACCCCTCCCATCGTTCGTTCGTTCTCTCTTCAGGCGGTGTCTCACAAGCGCTCGCCAGATTTCGGTACCCTCATCTTAATCTGGATACCAGTCCATAAAAATCACAACTGTTTACTAAAAAATAATTATTAAAAAAAACTGCTATTGCAATTTTTTTTCTTATATATTTAACAAAGTTGATCAATAGACTTTGTTTATTATATTCAAAATCACAATTACATTTAAAGGGTGTCAACAAGAGCGCCGGATTTGAATTAGCCGCTATTTTGTTTATGAAAGTAGTACGATAGTTATTTCTTGACCGCTGTCAAGTACAAACCTTGCGATTAAAAGTTATGGAAAAGTATTCAAACGAGCAACGTTTAATTATTGTGAAAACGCACTACAAAATTGAGAAAAAAAATTCCAAAAACAATTTGCAATTTACGTACAATTTTCGGTTGCAATAATGCGCCAAACAAATCAACAATTTGCCGTTTAATTTAAAAGTTTGAGACAAAATTCACGCTGACGGATAAAAAGACCACTGTTCGTTGCCATCCTGGTCGGTTTCTTAAAAACATAGCCGCAGTGAGGGAAAGTATGACTGAAAGTCCAGGCACAATTTGGCATTTTAGTCAAAAATTGAAGAGTGGGTCTCTCTGCAACAAATTTTGAGAAGAAATTTGTATTTGCACACGCACAAGGTTTAACTAACACCAGATCTCAAGCGACATGCCATACACCGAAAATAATGATGTTAATGCAAACCAAGTTTCCAGGCCGTTATCTCTCAATTTGGCGATCAACATTGGGAACCAAGATCGTGCGGCCTAACGCCCATAGACTTTTTTCTTTAGGGCTACAT
Source organism: Tachinus rufipes (assembly GCA_963932245.1). Classification (NCBI taxonomy): domain Eukaryota; kingdom Metazoa; phylum Arthropoda; class Insecta; order Coleoptera; family Staphylinidae; genus Tachinus; species Tachinus rufipes. Next base: position 46,459,216 of record OZ010747.1, on the reverse strand, counting down.
GAAGAAAAAAGTGTATGCAAGCCACAAACAGTTAAACACCTTAAAAAAAAAGATACGGCTCGTTATTGGAAAAATTAAGCCACAATTATGCAAAAATGTTATCCAGAATTTTAAGAAAAAAATGGCAATTATTCCACTTCATCTTGAAATAAAAATATTTGTGTTTTTATATATTATTAAATCCTGCGGTCTTGTTGAGACACCCTTTATTTAAACTATTAGATTAACAAATATTTTACTGCGTAAAAATTAAGTTTATAGAGAGTGTATAAGCAAATAAAATAAAAGGCAAAATTTTTATCAAGAAAATATAGAAGAATACTAGTATGCTGCAGCTTCTTTAATATAAATAAATAAATAAATATTAATATTATACCTTAAGAAGAGTTATTGTTAATTTATTGGTAATTAATTAACAAAAATTCTACAAAATTGCTTCAAACTTAGGTTAGGTCAAACTAAATCTAATCAAGTTAGGTTAGGTCAGGTTTTGTACGACCAGATAGTATAAATGCCAAAAATCATTGAATATGCATCATTTGCATATTCAATGATTGCTATCCTAATAAAAATCCAAAACAAAATTGTTTTAAACTTAGGTTAAGTCAAATTAAATCTGATTAAGTTAGGTTGTACTTGGTCCAGTACTCTGAAACGTTTTGTACAACCAAATCCTGCAAATAAAAATGCTTCAAGACATAAAACTCATTGAGTACACAGATGATACTGCTATCGTAATAACAATAAAAAGTAGAGAAATCCTTGTGGCATGAACATAGCACGTAATCGACCCAATAAATTAAAAAAAAAAAACTGACTTCAATTAGCTCAAAAAACAAAAGTATTAATCTTATATGAAAAAAAAAAGTAAAAAATAAACCTTAAGATAAAAGAAACAAACGTAACATTAAAAAAAAAGATATCTGGGCATAGATATAGACAAGAACGCCAATATGGGCCACTAGTCCGGGTCTCAGCAAAAGCTAGAAAAAAGATAGTAACACTAAAAAAAATACCGCCCAACTGTAAAGAACCAAAACAGTCAACAATAATTTTTATGTGCAGTAGTTCACTTTTTTTATAGCAGCCCAACCTAGCACACAGCTAAGCAACACCAGAGGAACGCAAAAAACCATAAAAAAGTTCAATAAATACTAATTCTGTGAGTCTGTCAGAAATGAAAAACCCTGTCTACTAAAGCATTGCAAGTTATAACAGGCGTTGTGACAATTCACCTACAAATATGGAAAAAAAAACAATAACTTTGACAAAAAATAAAATAAACTAGATCCATATGCAAAAAGCAATAATACTAGCAAACAAGTTAGAAAGCTAGCAAATAGAGAGAAATGTAGATACTGGCATAGCCGTATAGACCAGAAAACTGATAAAAAAACGTCCGACGGTTAAATACCTAGGAAATACGGAGAAGTAGATTACTTTCTACCGCAATTCGTTAAATGACACAAGCATTTTTAGAGTATACCTTATCAGATTTATGTTAAGAAAAAATGACGGATGCACTTACCGTGATGAGATAAACACAGAATACGCGTTCTTCTATTGCCAGTGGTGAGAAAAAAAAAGACAATGAAAGTTTAATGCTTAAAAACATAACTGCGCACATGTTAGACGAGAAGTTGTAATAAAGAATAATACACCAATGAATAACAATTTCTATTAATAGAATAAACAGAACAGAAGTAAAAAGTTAATGCAAAAGAAAAGGACGTAAAGAAATAGCTGATTTCATGTAGGAAAATGAAAGATGGTTTTACGATCCCTTTTGATAAAAAGAATTAGATTACCATGTTTGAATGGTGTGCATAAAGCATTTCCAACTCTCAAAAAATGTTAGGTTAGGTTAGGCCAAATTTAATCTGATTAACTTAAATAAGTTTACGTTAGGCCAGGTTAATGTATGTCAAGTTAAGTTAATTTAAATAAAATCATCTAATCTAACCTGAATTTTATTTAAGTTAGGAATGTGTGCCACATAGATTTGTTGGTGAATCTTTGTTATAAAAAATACATTATAACTTTTGTGGTGTTGTGATTAATCATTTATGCCAATAATATATTTTGAATTTTAGAAAAATAATTGTTATTTTATCTGTAATTGTTGCTCAAAATACATCAGCTTACTGTAGAGTCTATCGTCTGAGATTTTGTTGCTTATATAAGTTATAATCTTGTTAAAACATCTACAATAATCTTAAATCTACAGAATTATTAGTAAAGAATGCGTAATCAAAATTTTGATACTTGTGCTTCTACAATCGCATATAGAAAATTGTTGCAAGATCTGTCAGTAATTTAAATTTTACCAGTTAAATTTACTTTATCAACACAAAAAGGCTAAAAAACCTAAATTGTTTATTAAATTTATGTCTGTAACTGCGATTATTTAAAAAAGATGCCTTGCTATTGATTTATTAAAACTAAAAATGTTTTGTAGTACCGATCGAGAAAAACAGCAATTTACTTATTGGAGCAGGTTTGGCACTATGCAACAATAAACAAATATTGGTCTAGATCAGAGATTCCCAAACTTTTTTTTTGTAGACCACTTTCAAAATTTTACTGGTTTTGGTAGACCACCTCCCCTGCTGCTACATTTCTACCATATTCCCAAAACTTGTAAAAAAATAGGAATATTAGATCTAACGATGAAAATTTGCGTCGCTGCTGAGTTCTAACCATACATTTGGAGTCTCCCGTGAACCCCTGGACCACTTTGGGAATCACTGGTCTAGATCTTGTCATTTGTGATATATGTTGTAGTAGGCAAGAAACAATAAGCTTCAAAGACAATGCGCCCAAAAATATGATTGAGTAAGCTATCTATACATGATGCACATGGGTGTACTGGAAACCCTAATGTCAGAATTAGACTGATCGGTTCAAACAAAATCACCTGATATATGAATTATATTTTCGCTGCAGAATTAACTATCTCAAACTTACTTTACAATTTTTTTTATTGCAACATTAAAAAATCCCCTACAGTTATCCTGGTTATGATATTTACAAACTTGAAAACCTTATATTAATACTAAATAAAATTATTATTATAGCGTAAGACTAAATAAAATAGTTGATTAATACGAAATAATTGTGTACTAAACACATGTTATTAATTTGAGGATGTGACTGTTAGAAATTAATTTCATTTTTTATCAAATGTTTCTAATTTATTTTTATTGTTACTTATACTACATAACCATATTTAATGTAACTACACTTATTCATATTCAACATTTAATTTTTGTTTGACATGTCACACATAATCATAATCAAAGTAGAAGAACAGAGATAAATATATTATGTTATATGTATTCTAAAATATCTAAATATTTTGTAATATTTTTTTTTAATTGCAATTTACATGTTTCAATCACTTGATAGAACAATATATTTATAATATGATGATTTATTATTGAAAAAAGTACCATATATAGTCAGCCGTAGTAGCACAAATCCAATAAAGACTACAATGGATAGTACATTTTTAATTTTATTTACTTGTTTGTTTACTGAAAATATAGCAATAGTTAATTTTCAATTGTTTAAATTGTTTACCTATATTGTGAATTACACCACATATGCTATTACGTTTTAAGACATGTTTTACACGTTCTCAGCAAATTGAATGATTTGCCACGAGGAAAATCGTTCATTGTTATTTTTAATAACACAAGCAAGTCAAAATAGAAAGAACTAAGTGAAACTCTTGTGAAACAACTTGTACCTATTAAATATTAGCATGTAATTTGCAGTTATTCTATTTTTAAATTAAACAAATATCCTGCTTTACTTTCATTCATTTAGTTTGGAAAATAGAAATATTATTGTTTGAGTCGACACTATAATTAATTAAAAAAAGACATAATTAATAATAGTAATAAAATACTAGACATATTTTAATAATAGTAAAAAAATAATTTATAATATTTTAAACAAACCAATTTATTTTTCTTTTATATTATTTACACAATTTTAATGTGTTTTGTACACATAATTAACAATAAAATAATGTTGTTATTAACCTCGACGCGCACAAGCAAAACATATTCTGTCATCCATGAACGGTAATATCGAAATTTACATTTTATACATTTGCATAAGAGCATCTTTAATAAGTTATGATTTGTGCATCTGAGAGGCCAAATGACCCCTGCTTAATTTCCGGGCCATCTTCAATTTACAACTCGCACTTCTTCGGATTTTAACACAGACGCTGGCGTGTCAAGGCAAAGAAAAAAATTAAGGACATGTGTTACATCTTCGGATATTACACGCTGAAAAAAATATAATGAGAAATTTGTTTTAGAATAGCCTTGATTTAAGTTGTTTGTTAGATTCAAATTGCAAATTTTTTAATGTACATATTTAGAAAAACATTTGGTTCATTTAAGAATTTTATAACCTAAACTACATTTTAATTTCCAAGCATAACTTAAGCAGGAAATATAAAATAAATAAATAAACATAAAAATGCTTCAATAATTAACAATATCATTTAAAATTATTATTTATTTAAAGTGAAAGCTTTCGACAATTAAACTTTCCTAAATAATCTTTTGATATCATACTTATTAAAAAAAACTAGTCTATAATTAGTATATCATGTTTTATAAATCGTGCGTGTTCTGTCCAAAAAATAATATAAACAACACATCTTACTTTTGGAAAGAAAGTGGAACAGACACGGCCACCCGAATTAAACTGTTATCGAGACATGTAGGACATCAAAAAATGCAGCAAAATTAATTATTCACGTTCTCAATTTATAAATTTTCATTGTGGTCATTTTAATTGGTATACATTTTATTATTATTGATAATTTAATTAAAATTTTTTCTATTTAATTTTAATTAAAATTTTAAACTTCTAATAATATCGTGATATATAATGCAATAATAAATTCTTTAAATAAATATCATTTTTATTGAGATTTATAACTGCATGGCATTAAACTGTCTGATAAGTAGGATAAATATTTAGGTCTGCAGTGCATACAAGAGGACTCGTTCTACCTGCAGTACAAGGACAGGTGGTACGAACAGATGTTTAAAAAGACCAAACACTGAACTTCCTGTCGGTTCTTTGCCCTTGCCAATAAACCAACATTGGCCGGGTCAAAGACATAATTAAATCAATTTCGTCCGTATTGCAAAATTACGTGCGATATTTTCCCTTGCGAATAAGCAAATAAGTTGGTTTTCAGTGAAATCAACTTTCCAAAAAAATACTGAAGAAACCGATCGGAACGTAATCAAATTTTATAAGAAGCGAAGCGTTGCGAATCCGCATTGCAACGCTTCATTAGTGAAAATCGTAGACAAAAGATGGTTGTGAGTCATAAAAAATAATAGTCATCGTTAACTTTGCTCGTAAAAACCAAGAGTAGTTTGTTAAGATGAAAAAAATCATTTATAATCATTAAAACTAATTAGTACTATAAATAAAGATAGAATTTTTTAATAATTTTATTATAAAAATTACTCTTTCAATAAAAAATGTAAATAATCACATAATATAGATTTAAACAAGCGATATGAGTTTAGAAATGATTTCTTAAAACAAATCTAAATACAATAGCATTTTGCAAATACAATTATTTGTATGCTGCATTTTACAAGATTTTTTTCTTTGCATTATGTTGATTTTTATATTTTGTGAAAACACAGTTGTCAACTTTCATGTAGTTTGCAAGTTTTACGCTGGCATTAAATGTACATTAAAAAGATCTATAATGATAGCTTCGATTCCTTATTATTGCAAATATATCGTTTTCTAATTTCATATTCTACAATAATAATGCATTTCCTCGCACCACAGTCGTTTATTTATTTTATCGGACACTTTCTACATAATCAATGTTATTTAGTTTTGTTTAGAAAAGATTTTTATTCATGGTTTGTGATTGCAAATATCCCATTTCTTTAATTATAAAAAAATAAAATGTTTGGATAACGATCGCTTTAATTTTGTCATGTTGGAGGAAGTGTATAATTATTACAACACTAATAAGCTGATGTCAATAAAATGTATTTTTTTAACTTAATAAATTTCTACTATTGGCCAATAGAGACGTTGCAATATTGCTATATATTTATATATGTTAAACTAACTTATAACCACAATAATTGTATTAAAATCTTTTTATAGTTCTACACCTGTTAATAATATTCAGATACAAATTAATTTTAATAATCATGCACTGAGAAATTTGTAATAAACATGCACATGCGGTTATGCAATATATAAACATTGAATTATTATAATAATTTAAAATCTTATCATAACTTTTACACCCATTTACATGATACGTTTCATTGTGCCAGATTGACTCCGTACTACTAATCGCATTGTATTTGTAATCTACTTGCTAGATTGAGCACAAATCAGTCGAGACTTTACTACAAACAGTAGTGAATACAATTTATAGATATCGCTATTATTAAAAAAATAAAACATAGCAATTATATACTCAATATCTTATTCTTGGTTTCTTGGAATAAATAATTTCCAGATGTATTTTTAGTATTCCAGGACATAAGCTGAGGGCTGAACGTTAGAATTAGATATTCCAAGCACATGGGTGTTTGGTCACAGATAATAATGGAAAATCGAGCTGGCAATGTAAAATAGCAAATGCGAGTGTTCGTGACCTCGTACATTTGAAACCTATTCTTCATACCGTAAAGACAATGAAAAAACAAAACCGAGTTTTCTTAAACATAAAACGTATTTTTTAAACAGAACCAAAAACTGCATTTTATTTACAATATACATAATAAGCTGACTACATATATGTATATAAATTAATTTTAGTTTGTTTAGGAACTACTATTATATTTCATAAAATAATATAAATTAATTTGCAAACTAAGTTTATTAATGGCATTTTATAACTATATAACATAATTACACATAAATTATAGCAAATAATAACTACATAGCCTGATTGGTACAAACCTTGAATTCAAAAGTGTTATCATTAATAAAATTGATATACATTACTTATTACAATCTTTTTTTTCAATTAATTGATGAATAAAATGAATAAATGATAATAAATATAATATATCTGAAGCAAAATGTTTATAATTTTTAATTCAAAAATCAATTTTGCATAATTTAGTAAATTTAAGTATCCAATTATGCATATTACTTCTATTCTTATCTTTTTGTCTCAAGCGCTTTAGAAACTTTATATAGATACTATTTTACATTGCCTCGGTAAGTCTACGACTTGTTTGAAGGAGGTTGATGGGAACTGCACTGCAGCTACGACTTCTGAATCACCCCGGACTGCTTACATAATAAGCAAACGCTTTACCGTTGAAATATAACAAAGTTTAAAAGTTTAGTATAATAAAACTAAAGGAAGCACACTGTCTTGACTCACATATTAAAGCTCTCGGGGTCAAACCTCAAGACCAACATGTATTTCTTAAAAAAATAAACTAAGTTTTCACGGTGGTTGGAAGGCATTTTAAGCCATAAACTATGTCTTAAGTTTATGTCAATTACAATTAACGTAGCAGCTCAAGTATATTTCTAGTCTAATAGAATAAATCTATCATAATAATACTACTAAAAACTAACAAATCCAAAGATTTAATTTATTTTTGAGCAATCAACATACTACTGGTATTTTCAAAAGTTCCCAAAAAAACCTTTTAAACACATCTCATTTAATATGTAGATAACAGCACACTGCCAATAAGTTAAGATGATTTTCAAAATAATTTACACAAGAAGCAACTTTGAAGGACAACACAGGTTTAAAATAGCATATTGGGTAAATGGCCTTCACAGTTTAGATGGCACATACGCAATCTTTTGTCAAAATGTTCCATAACCTTTTTGCATAAATGTGACTAAATTTTGTTGATATAGAGCTCACTTTTCTCTTTTAAGGCGTGGGTGATCGTGGGCTTGTTGGCATAATTTTATACTTTAAAAAACGCCAAAGAAAAAATTCAACTTGACTCATGCGGTAATTAAATTGTTTCTCGAGCAGTATGACATGCGGCAGCATCTTGTTGAAAATACAAGTCGTCCACATCCAAATCTTGCAATTTAAACACAAAAAATTTAATTATCATGTCGCGTAGCAAGCACCATTAACTGTTATTGCCTGATAAGCCGCATTTAAAAAAAAAAGGTCCAATGAGCCTAAATTTGCATCAAACTGTACTGTACCACGTTGTAGAAGCATTTGTTTCTCAACAATCACTCGTAAATTTTCTGAACCCCAAAAACAACAATTTCAAAGACTAACAAGATAAAAATAAGTCTCATTAGTAAAAATAATTTTGTTAAAAAAAAAATCAGCATCCACTTGTTGTTTCATAATCCATTCAACAAACTTTTTTGCTGTTGCGTAGACTGTAAGCTTCAGTTCTTGTGTGAAAATACGCTTTGAAAGCTTCTAAGAACATCAAATTCTTTACCACTGCCAAATTGACATTTCTTACACACTCTCAAAAACTTGAGGTTTTGTGTTGAACGTTTTTTTTTTTTTGGTTGGGTTTAAATTCGAAAATCTCGCAATATTTTTCAAGCAAAATCGACTTGATTAAAGTTTGCTGTTGAGGTCCAATCTAGGATCTCCAGCAGTTGTGTGTTAATTGTCTAGATTTAGTTAGATTTTTTTTAATTTGTCAAAGCTGATTATGTACCACTTCAATTTTTGGTGTTGGATTGTTGTGGATCAAGAGAGATATATTGCTTTTAAGAAAACCACATCTTTTGTCTCAAAATGTTCTCATTTGTGCCCTGCTTCCTTAAATCTTAATAAACTGTCCGGTTAAGTCTAATCTGTAAAATTTTGCATATTTTTTTAAGCAGGGGAAGTTTGCGACAAAGTTTGCTTTTAAGGTCCAATCTAAGATCTTTAGCAGTTGTGTGTTGGTTGATTAGACTTGTCAGTTTTGTAGTACTGAATGTGTGCATTTGCCGGTATATCCAAAAATAACCGAGGTAGCTCTGAATGATCCCGTAAGACATCATCCAATAAGTAGACCAAACAATGACAACAACATAAAACAGTGAAAACAATCTTTTTAAAAATTAGTTAACAGTATCCACTGAACAAAGAGAATGCGGACTAAGCCAAAAAGGCGTAGAATAAAATACATTTATTTAACCAATAATACTTTAAAATTATACAGAATGAAATTATAATAAAGATATGATAATATATAAATTAAAACATTAAAGTATTGTGACATTCTGTATATTTTAATAAAATTCCAGAACCAAATATGGTGCCATTGTTTTTAGTTGTGCAGTTTAATATTTATTGATTCTCAGATTTTGCAAACCTAAATTTAGTTGTTCTGATGTTTTCAGCAAACCTTGTTGGATATTGATGGCAATCATTTATTGTTGCATAATTATATCGGTTTGCATTTATGTAAGAGACCGTGCTTAAAATTTATAATGCATACAAAATCATTATGCCTAAGCTTTTAAAATAAATTTAGCAAAAAGTATTATATGAAAGGCTACAAATAGTGCTTACAACTTGTTTCTGTAAGTACATTTTTTTGACTGCATTGGAAGAATTTTGCCACAGTTGGCAACCATAAAGTAAGAGCGATTCAAATATAATAGTTTCCTTAATTAAAGTTTTCATTAGCTTACAAATGATAAAGAAAGTGGTTGATAACTTGCTGGCTAGTTCATCTATATAGTCCATAATAAATTGTTGTCAATTTGCATTACAATTTCGTATGTGGTTACAATTTGATGAAAAAATTAATGTTTGTGTTTAACTAAAAGTTTGCAACTTGTGGCTTTTAAATTGTGGCTTTTTTCAATTTTATCCACAAGGGTTTTCTTTAAACGAGTAACATTTTCTTTACAAACTTCTGCTGATAAGAAAGTTTAGATTCTTAACTTTTTTCAACTTTGTAGATGTTAATTGTGTCTGGCACCTCAAGTTCTGGTGTCGGATTGTTGTAGTTTACTCACATTGCAGATAATTTTGCAATTGCCTTTTTAAAGCTTCTTTGATTAAAACTTGCTTTTAACAAAAAAATATATATTATGTCTCAACATATCCTCCTTTGCTTTCTGCTTCAAAAATCCTCTTGATAAATAATCCGGTTAGGTCTAATCTGAGACGTCTCGCAATATTTTTCCAGCATAAACGGCTCAGAACCAATCGTGGATTATACCAGAAATAACGTTATCTACGGAAAGTTAAAACATAGTTATAGTCCAAAAGCTCAAAGTAAAAAAAAAACTATGAAAGTAATACTATACTAGTTTTTTAATATATCATTGTACAGTGTGGCCAAGATAAAAAAGGCCCCGTGTACTGAAAGTGATATTTAGCGCTTGGGGCCAAGATAAAGAAAGCCCCGTGTACTGAAAGTGATATTGAACGCTTGGGGCCAAGATAAAAGAGGCACCGTGTACTGAAAGTGATATTGATTGTGTTAACTGTGTATTGTGTTGTCACATGTTAATAATGGTTGTCAATAAGTTCTGCAGAATGCCATTTTCAATCAAACAAAAAATGTTTATTGTTGAAACTTATTTTAGATGTAAATCGTTTGTAACATTAAATAAAAGGTTTACCACAATGTTGTCCAAAAAAGTATTGCTAAATTTAGAGCTACAGTTTTAGTCGGTAACGCCAATCGTAACCGTGTACATACGGTTTGTTCGCCGGAAAATGTTCGACGTATTCACGAGACTATGCTAAGAAGTCCACGGAAATCAACCAGACGACTATCCTCCCAACTAAACATCAAACGAACGTCATGCCAGAACATGTTAAAAAAGCAGTTACATATGCAAGCGTACAAAGTAAAGGTGATGCAAACATTACAACCTACAGATTACGCAAAACACTATTGCAAATGGTTACTCACTCATGTCGCTGATAGTTATCTGATCCAAACCTTTATTTTATCACAGACAAAGCATGGTTCCACCTTAGCGGGTACGTGAATTCTCAGAACACTTGCTATTGGTCAACAGACAATCCCAGGAAACATTTTGATGTTTGATGATTTTATCAGCATGATGATGCTACGACGCATACTTTACGGTTTTTAATAGCATACGTCCATGACGCTTTTGGAGAAGAGCGTACAGTTTCCGCAAGTTTATGGCCTCCTAGATCGCCCGAAATGCAATTTTTATTTACATTTGCAATATGATTGCAAAAATCACATCAAATGAAAAAGTTTTCCAAAACATGTTGAAATGTGTATTGTAGTTAATAGTGACTTGCTGTGAACTATTGAAAGTTTAGTATGTTGTTATTTGTAATATTTTGTATTTACTACTTTTAAATAAAAAATAAAAAAAGTTATTCACACGGGACCTCTTTTATCTTGAACACTCTGTAGTAGTAGTACACATTAACATACTATGGTCAAATAAGCTTTTGTTGGAACAGGTGTCCCTAATGCGTCCTTAAACATGTCGTGAATACCGGGGTAGTAAAATAAGTTTATAAAATCTGAAACTTTGTACGCTTGTACGATTAAATATTACATATAACAAAAAAATATAGTAGTTAGTCAGGTGTATGTAAGGATGGGAGTTGGTCAGTCGGGCGCAAAGTATGAATAAAAAATTTAAAATGTCAAACTTAATAATATTAATAAATAAAACACAAAACAAATAGTCAGTCAGTCATTTAATAGAACAGCGCTCGTCAGTCAGCAGAAAAAAAGGTGAAAACATCGTGAGCTTGGCTTGGTAGTTAGATATGTAACATATTATTACAAACGTTAGTTTAATATATAAAAGAGTAATTTACAATAATATCTATAAAATAATTATAATTTTGAAAAAAAAAATCTGATTTACAAGAGCTTCACTGACCGTAGTATGTTAATGTGTATCAATTATATTATTAAAAAAACTAATGTTTATACTTTCATAGTTTTCTTTTGGCTCCAAGCTCTTGGTCTATTAGGGTTTGGAGAGGAATAAACCGGACATTGCTTATCCGGCGCTTAGAGCAATAGTTATCTCTAGTATAGTAACCAAGCAACGCGTGAAACAAATTTGCGTATAAATAACTTATACGTCAATAGGTTCTCTTAGAATATAAAAAAATATAACTAACCCAACGTTCCTAAAATGCATTGCGTGCTGTACCAAGTACTATACTGTAGATAAATTTATTCTAGGTATAGTTATCCAAAACATATCTGACAATTTGTAAAAACGGCTTTTAATAAAAAATGAGGTCTAATCTAAAATTTCTAGCAGATGTGTGTTGGCTGCTAGATAACGTATTTGTAATGGAAGAACGTTTTTGAAACGGGTAGTACACGCAAAGTAGAGTATAGATAAAGGCTCGCGGCTGATGTCATTTGATTTACAAATGCTTACCGTTCGTTAGTCAAAAGTATCTAAAATTTAGCGAGTTTGTTATTGTCATGCTGCGGTGTTTTTGCCAAAGCTTCAATATTGGTTGTAACAGTTCAGTACCAAAACGTAACACAATCAACAAATGAGTGCAAAATTTGAGAACGACGGCACCGGCAATTAATCCAAAACTTTAAAATTGTCCCAAAAATGTACGTACCAGCTTCCGTAGAAAAGGTAAAACAAGCAGTAATTCAAAATCCAAAAAGCTTTAACCAAAAACAAACTGCAGCATTTTGAATGAATAAATAAAAGCTTATGTTTATCCAGCAAATAAATAAAGAAGATTTTGCATAACCCCAGCAACTCGTCAAAAAAATGAAAAAAAAAATTTGCTGATGAAAAAGAACCAGTAATAATTATGAGCAATAAGGCTCATTTTCTTTTGAGCGGTTCTGTTAACAAACAGAACTAACAATATTGTGCAACAAAAAACTCCCATAAACTACATTAACGCCTACTTCACAGTGAAAAATTCACCGTTTGGTGTGCTGTAAGCCGTTTTAAAATGAACCTTATTTTTTAGAGATGTAAAAGTGCCGACGTGTTCTGTAAACTCCAAGCAATGTTTATAGGTTGGAATTTTTTTTAATTCCAACAAGATGATGCCATGCTTTTTTCCAGCACACCCTTTGGGTGATGTGCCACAACCCCCTCGTTCCCCAGATTTCACTGCTTGTGATTATTTTTTATGGGAACAATTAAAAGCAAAGGTTTGCGTTGATAAACCTCAAAACCTGCAAGAGTTGAAACAAGCCATCACAACAGAAGTTAACGCAATTGATAGTAGTTTGTGTGAGAAGGTGATGCGGAACTTTGAAATACGACTACTAGAGTGCATTGCAGAAAAAAGAAGCCATCTATCTAATATCGTTCTCAGAACATAGTTTTACTATTTTAAAACCTGCAAGAGTTGAAACAAGCCATCACAACAGAAGTTAGAGCAATTGATATTAGTTCGTGTGAGAAAGTGATGCGGAACTTTGAAAAACGACTACTAGAGTGCATTGCAGAAAATAGACGTCATCTATCTAATATCGTTCTCAGAACATAGTTTTACTATTTTATTGTTAAATAATATTATGTAAACTTTTATTTTTTTTAAACTTAAAAATTTTAAAAGTTCAAAAACAGTCAAGTTATTTTCATTTTAAAACCACCATGTCATTTTGCGCTAGCCTGTGTAAAAGCACACAAGGTAACTCTGGATGTGTACCACACCTTATATTTAAGGTTAAACTAGTATCGGTATCCAAGATTATAACTTTTCTCAATATTTTTTTAACAAAACTCTTAACGTTTGAGCCTAGTTCAGACAAACGCTTAACGTTTGTGTATAGTCCAAGCAAGCCCTTCTGGTGCAAAAGCCAACTCTCTGCACTTATTAAACAAACAGATGTTATTCGGTTGGTAATAGTCTCTAAAAGACAAAATATTGAGTGTAACTTATGCCAAAATGCTTTAACAGCCCTTCCTTATGTAAAAAAACAATAAATCCATTAAAAAAACACATTCTTGCAGTTGAAATTTATATAATTTAAATTTTCGACATATTAGCCTAAAAAACTATTAATGTTTTGCGGTTGAATTATCTAGATTTTAAAGCTCAAACTTGTTAGAAATATTAATTATTCTACCAGTTGCAGTTTGGGTTGCCTGAGATCACCAACTGACTTTTGCGTTTGAGAATCCAATTTTGTAAGTGCCGTAAACATAACAAAGTCTTATAATTATTGCAAATAAATTTACTTTGCTTTGCTGTTTTAATTGTAGCAAAAATGAATAACAAACCCGAAAAACGTTAAACAGTCAAATATCGTCTTCAAAGTCAAAATAAATCAATTTATTGCAAAAAAGTTTGCAAACAGCTAAAAACCCATTTGCCATAATAAAAAATTGTGCTGAAAACATGCAGTTTATGGGAGTTTTGTAATTACAAACATATAAGCTATCTTGTTGTAAAACAAGTTGCTGACCTGTTCGCTAAATCCTAGTCATCACACTTACAAACACTACACATACATACAAAAAAACTCTGGAAGACACAAACATTTAAAAAAATTGAAATACATTGTAAAAATCTCAGACTAACTAAATAAGCATCGGATAGTCTAAAAATATAAACAAACGTACTTAGAAAAACCTTAAAAAACATAAAACATAAGAACTTTTGAGAGCATTGGAACCATAGGCTGACGTAAGATTAACTTAAAAAGACAAAGCAACGTAGATGTGCCTATAAATGCATTAAAAAACAAAAATAGTATAAATTGGACTTTGGCACGCTTTTGGCCACATAGAAGTATTAGTATTTTAAACTGATCAAAACTAAATGTACATAACATAACCTTAATGCGCTTAGAAAAACATAACTTCATATTACTTAGATGATTTTATAAAAGTTTACAACAATCTAAGATGACCTATAAAAATCTAGAGTTATAGAAGCTTAAAGACGTCAAATTATTTTAACTATTACAAAATTATATTAGGCTAAAGAAAATTGAAGATTACTTAAGTAGCGGTAAAAGCGCACAACATTAAAAAATTCAAGTGTTTGCAAAAGTTGTTAAAATCTTGAAAAGACGCTATAGGTTTTACAACCATTTTGCAAAAAAAATGTAGAACTGTTAATTTAATAAAAACTTAACTTAAAGTACACTCGTGTAAACAAACTTTATTCTATTAACCATTTGTGTATGCACTAACAGCAATGGACAAATCATCCACAAATAATGTACGATTCACCAGCAGATAGTCTCATTCTCTATAGTCAAAATCTAACTTAAAATTTTAGATTCTTTATCTTTTAATCGATCAAAACTCGACAAAAGAAATATTTATCGTACAAAACTCTATACTAAAAAAAATCTTGTTGCAAGTAGATCAAACAAAACCCACAAAAAGTTATTGATTAAACGTTTTAGTAGGGTATCCGGTACTATAAAATATGATAAAAAAACATCAAACTTGATTTGTCTCAGTTTAATCAAAAGTTTCTTTGTGTAATTGTATAATATTAAATATTGCATTACGGCAAAATACAAAATAGTATCATCTGCAAATAGCAAAGACTTGCCAGTATCTATAAAACTACCAAAATCATTAATTTATACTAGAAACAATATTGGAACAGGAATTGCTGGCATTACATTAAAACGCGTTGAGCAGTCGCTTTTTCCCATAGTTAATATATCAATATAACAATAATATTATCTGTAATATGCAGTATAAGATTAATAGTTATTTTTCACATTGAAATCAATATCTTGAATCACAGTCACGATTATAAAACATAATTCAATGTCAATTATTTGGCAAGCATTATAAATATAATTGAAAATTAACACAAAAAGTGTCTTTTTTATATTTAAAATGATAAGAATATCCTTGAAAAGAATTACAAATAAAAACCTAAAACCTAATCTTCATATATTATTGTTTCATATAATAAAACTCGTTCTTTAATGTCATGCTTTTCATTATTATTGTTTGAATGTTGAGACATATCTATCTTCTTTGTAGTTATGGTAGGTTCAACGTTTTATGGTCCATCATTGCGAGACATTCTCGGCGGCATAGCTGATAGCATCGTGTATAGGAATTAAAAATATTACAAGCACGCATTTCCCATATTAATATGCTAATAACACTGGCGTGCATTCAATACAAACAAATATTTCTGACTCAGACGAAACCCAAAAATGGCGTTTCCACAAAACAATAAACTATTTGCGATTTATAAGGCAAGGTGAGCCCATTGTTTGTAACAAGTAATCTCCGTCGATACCGGATTTATATAACAGCTTATAGATTTTTTTGTAAGGTGTATCTCGAATCAAGGACGAAAATGCACATTCCATTGATGAAACTCAAGCGATCGCCCATGGCTATTGCAAGCAATATTACCCACTATAGCAATGTATTATAAGACTCATTAGGCGGTGTGGTGAAATCCTGCAGCGTATTTCCAGGCCATACACACAGCCGTGTTCAATATTTGCATGTTTATGAAATCATTCCGTAATGATTTTTTTTTAGTGTGGGATTTTATTTGAATAGCAATTACTTTGATAAATGCAAAACGTTGATGCTGGTGGTAACGTTGATCGGAAAAAGTGGGACGTGTATTTAGCTTGAGGAAGTGTATAAAATTTGACTAAACATGTGTGCAAACTTAAACTTTTATTAGGAAGTGAATTTTTGAAAGTAAAGCCATAAAAAAATATATCAATTGAGTTAACGATGGCCGGCACTTTTATATTTAGTGATGGCATTGACAGATTATGAGCAAATTGGCATGTCGTTAGATCGAATTCGATAAATAGAATAAGGTTGTTATTACCATTACAATGCATTACCAAATTGCAAAAAATATGCCAGATTTAATTCACAAATACAAATTAATGCACAATTAAATTTGTATTTCGTTATTATAACAAATTTAAAAATCAAATATATTATTATTAATGATAATAATAAAAATTATGCTTTGAAACAATCATATATTTTATTTTACTTTTTTATTTTATCTATTTTCAAATCCTGCTCATCAATAATTCACTGCCAATATTTTGACCTTAAACCCCACGTGGCCACCTTGGTGGTCATTCAATAATTCCATTGCAATTACATATATTAAAGGAATGTGAAATATTCACGTACATTAATTTTAATGTACTTCACGCACCTTTAAATGCGGTTTAAATATGTAAAATTGTTCATTCTTTTTATAATTGGGAACGAGTTACATACTAATTATGTGACCAATACGAACAAACAATTATGACCGATTATGACGTCAATGCTACAAACTGGTATCATAATAAAGTGATGTAAATAGAAAAACATGAGTGAGTTTGATTGTAAACAACTAAATTATCATTTAGTTTAAGTTTTGATTGAACGTTATTTCTAGACAACGGAAAAACCAAAGTTTTATATTTTGTTAGTTTAGAGAATGAAATTTACTGTAGATGTATACCTTGATATAATTAACAAACTACGTATTTTGGTTGTAGCAAAATTATCAAATATTAATATTATAAAAAAATAGACATAAATACAAGTACTTCGATCGTTTTAAAACAACTCACTTGTAAAGTTATACAAATTCTTGAAAAATTTATTATATTTACATTATGACAACCTGACAGAGTTTAGTGCTGGCACAAAACATAACGTAGAATTTTATTGTAATTTTTTGGCAATCAAAAACATAAAGATTTTAATTGTAAAATATAAAAATTGATTAAAAACCAGCAATACACTAATATTCATTAAAATAATTACTATCACATTGAATAATCTTTTGCTAACGTGACTACAATTTTTGTATCCCGTTATTAAAAAGCCAAGAAAAAGTGGTAAATACTTAACAAAATGCCAAAAAAATTAAAAAAACTGAAATAACGTTTTGCAGCCAACTTCAGAATTCACTTGTAAAATCTAGAGTTATCTTGTAAGAATGGCATATTTTTGTTCAAATAATCAAAGAAAGCTCTTTATTTGATGAAGCTGCTCAATAAAAAATAGCAGTAATGACCAGATTTCAAAAACTTATAATGGACTTGCAAAAAGTTATGGCAGAAAAGTTAGAAGAACCAGTTATTAACCAAATTAAAGAACGTTCAGATACAAGATTGTTTTTACATTAAACGTTAGTCACCAAACAGCTTAAAGAATTAAAACAATTAAACAACTATTGTAACCCTATCCCGCAAAAAATGGTGTGTGTCAATGATCTCTACAAATGATTGCAGAAAATTCTTAATTTTTTTGCACAAGTGCTTTTTACTAACAAAACTAACTTCTCTTACAGTCATTACTAATTTTTATAATAATCATCCATAGGCCAAAGACACGCAATAATAGAAACTTGTAATCAACATCTATTTTCGCTAAACGTGTGGATTGGAATCATCGGAGACTTGGGCCGCACATTTTACCGGGGAGACTAACCAATGAAACATACATATATAAAAAAAAAGTTGCTAATACTAAAACTACTAAAAAATGTGCCACTCCAGATCCAAAACCAAATGTGGTTGGAATGCTGTTTATCCAAATTGTTGGATAAGTCAAGCATATGCACAACCTTAGCCTCTTTGGTCCCCAGAATCCTTTGGATTTTTCTCTAGGGCCACCTAAAATCTTCTTAAATTCCACACCAATTAAAAATTACAAAAATTTGAGGAATAACATAGTTGCATCATGCAAAACAATCCAGAATACACCTAGGATTTTTGAACGTGTTTGCCAATCATCGATGAAAAAAGGACGGAGTCATGTATTGCCGCCAAGAATAGTCATTTTCAACAGTTACTGTAATTTTGTTTAATTGTTTTAGCAAATAAATTTGTTTGTTTCTCAATTTATAAATTCCGGACATATGTTTATAAAATTAAGTCTTTTCAAAATGTAGAAACAGACTTTGCGCCTCTCCTCTACAACGTCCATACAATTAAACACAAACTACACTTCCATAAGTAGTCTGTGTACATTGAAAAACTTACCTCCAGCCACTTCCGCTTAAGTACTTTCAGATCAAAAAATGCCAACTACTACTCTGCTGCAATAATCTAAGCAACAAAATAAAAAATAAAAATAATAAAAACAAATCAAAAGTTTTAAATATTGGTAGAACTGTATATTATAGCACATTTTTGAATGTGTAAAAAAATGTAAGCTTATGCCGCCATTTAAAAATAAAGTGCGTTTTAATGTTTTTTATAAATAACTTGTTGTTTATTAACTTTAGTAAAAAAATACCTAACAAACCTTACAAAAATTTAAAAAAGCAATAATTCTCTTCAATAAAAAGAAATAATTAATTTAATTTAAAACATTAATATTTTATAATGAAATAAAATAGTTAAATACTAAATAAAATATACCTATATAAAATATACCAGAAACTACAAGCAAATTGAGTAATATTGACCTGATAAAGTAATATACATATATATATTATATTTAATAAATTCTTTAATATTTTGTAACAATTTTTTGTTTACATTAGTTTATTTCTTATTTACAGAAACTTTTGAAGTTTGAATAAAAAAGTCTTCGGGAAGATAGTTTTTTAAGATTCCTTCTGAAACTTCTTAATTTATCCGTAAATCTTTTTTTTTTGTTATTTCTCTTTGTAGAAAATTTAATTTAGAAAACTTGTCTGTCTCTTAATAAATTTTGATCAGATACACGGTTTTTGAGAAAATCAAGTAAAACCAGAGGTCATTATTTCTTAAAAATAATAAAAAATAAATGTCACGTCATTATTTGGGTGTAATTGTGCTTTCTTTATTATTTTGTAAATGTATCGATACAGTAACATCGAGATGAGTAGTCCTTGGAGTGTTTAAAAAATGCAGCAGTAAGCAGATTGTTTTTGGAATTAAATTAGTGACTCCAGAATAGTATTAGGCTGATGCCCATTTTGTAAGATTAAATTAATAAGAATGAAAAAAAAATTAAAAATATTATGTAATCATCAACTCAAAAAACGGTTGTTTTAATAATTGTTCAAAGTGCCCGCCATTAATTTAGGCATTCTCTTATTCGTTTTTGCATTGAAAATCGAACCTTTGGAAACACTTCAGCTAAATTTTTGATTTCATTAAAATACCGTATTATTCTTTCATCCAATTCTTCGATTGTGTTTTAAATGTCCCCAAAAATAAAAATCAGTTGGATTTAGGTCTGGAAAGCAAGCTACAAAAGCATCATCACCTCTTCCGTCAGTAACCAACACTTCTAAAAACTAACATCTTCTGCAGTTTTAGCAGATACCTAAGCACGAAAAATATTTCTGGCTATAAAAACCCTTGGTTTTAAAAAAAATTCTCAACAATTTTTGAGCAATTCTTGCTAGGTTGTTTAGCTTAGCTCGCACATGCCACAAGATTGTGATTTTTATAGTTAAGAACTGTTAAGTTAGTTATAAATTTTAAATAAAAAAATTAAGCGTAAAATATTCATTTGTTTTTCATTTGTCATATTTTTTGCAATGTTTTATTGCAGCTTTAATGAGTTCTAATTTAATGTGCAGAATCTTTTAAAACAGACAAAATTTTCAAATTAACTGTTACATTTGTTATTATACAAAGTGTTCAAAAAATAATGTGTAAAATATTTAAGGGAGTGTCCATATAGCAAAAAAAAAGTTTAATAAAGTTGCAGATAATAGTTTATTGTTGAAGTAGAAGCAAATTACTTTCCATTGTACATGTTTCCAGCTCCGTGTTTTAGGAGATAGTGAATTGCCTCTTTGTAATTTTAGAACTTACTGATACACTCTAAAAAAAATGCTGTTTGATTGTTCCTCTTGTTCGTGGTAGTAAAGTAAAATCAGACTTTATTTTTGTAATTGATGTTGTTAAACATTTAAATCAATAGAACATGCACTATAGATAATAATAAATTGTTTCCAACTTGAACTTAAAAGATTAGTCCCAATAATTGCTACTGCAACAAATTATAACTTTCTCTCTATTATTCTATTGCCTGTATTAACAAACAAAAATCTTATAAAGTTAATGCAAGTAACAAAGTTATAGATCAACGTCTTTACTAACTATAACTACATTTTTAGCTGTACAAAATGTTTCAGTTGCAGTATTAACAATAAAACAAATAGATAATGCATCTATGCTTTGACAAAATACAATTCCATGGTTCATTAACTTCGTTGATAACATGCCAATTAACCTGCTTTTACTTTTTGATAAAAATTCATCTTGTCAAATAAACACATTCGTGTTTTCTACAACTTCATTGCACACACGCGCAATGTTACTACACCATCAACATTTTAGAATTGGTAATTTTGACTTTTGAAAATAATGAAGAAAACAGCTTGTTTCAATTTTAAATCAAATATTGGTGCAAACAGTTCAAATATATCATAAAATCTATTGAGAAAGACACACAGTGTAGGACACCTCTGCAAGCACAAACTAACAAAATCATCAAAATTTTTTGTTAATTGACGCCGACTAAAAATTTTAGTTAGTTACAGAAATATAAAAACTAAAAACAAGTTCTTCATAGAAAATTTGAAAATGAGCAAAGTGTCGGCACAATGGATTTTTAAGCTGCTTAGTCCTAAACAAAAACTGTGTAGACTTCAAATTTGCAAAGAAAATGTTACTGCTTTATCACAAGATAAAAATTTCTTCTATATAATTTTAACTAGATATAAGACCTGGGTACACTAATATAAAAGTTCTCTGACAACCAGGAAAACAAAGTCGCAAGC
The DNA here is from genome assembly GCA_963932245.1 of Tachinus rufipes. Lineage (NCBI taxonomy): Eukaryota > Metazoa > Arthropoda > Insecta > Coleoptera > Staphylinidae > Tachinus > Tachinus rufipes. The sequence goes on along the minus strand of OZ010747.1, from coordinate 46,437,540 downwards.
GTAAAAAAGTGATAACCACAGTTTTTTAAAACACTAAAAAAATATTCATAATCGAGTTCACGCAAAAAACTACAATAAAGAAAAATGCCTGCAAAAACACAATTAAGAATAAGAACTTGAAAGCGGCTATACACAAAAAAGACGCCACAATAAAATAATACTAAAAAAATTATGTTTCTTGAACGTGGCTTTAGAAAATTACAACATCCATTTCATTAAATAACAACTTAGAAAACGCTGTTGACTCGTATTTTGCATAAGTACCAAAACAAATTTATTAAACATAGTGTTCTTGGAAAAACGTTAGTATAAGTGTGTTACTGTTAATAGTTTTTAAAATTAAAAAAAAAATACTCTGACAATCAAAACCTACCCCAACTATTATACAAAATAAACACGTATATCCCCGCCACAATACTTTTTATTTTTCATGCAAAAATACTAAAAAATATGTCCAATGCTTCAAGTTCTGCATTCAAGAAACGTTAAAAGCAACAAGATTTCAATTAACTTCCGTATTGCCGCCGAGATAAAACGTAAAGCCGGAAACACTTCACAATGATACCGTTACCATATTGTCAGCTCTGTGCCAAACACACAAATGCAAACACTCAAATTCACAGATGTTTGTCCGGCTTATGCAAAGCTAAAAGCTTGCCAACGCATCAACAAAGTCCGATATAATATACCTGCTTTACAACATAACATCTTATTCAATTCTCAAGCCTATACTGAGTAAAACCCAACAAGAACAATTCTATTCCCAACCAACATGCATGTAACAGTGCACAAAACGCAGTAAACGTTAATAAAATAAAATTGACGTTTTTATACTCTATCAACCTCACCAACCTGGCCAAAGTATGGGGGATGAAATAAGGCAAAATGATTAATGTTTGTAAATTTGTTTGTCGCTGAAACCATAAATGCCAAAGCGGTTAGTTAAAGCGGTAAACACATTCACAAATAATATACGGCAGAGTAGGATTTGAACTCGGGACCCCCAGCGTGAGAGACAAGCATCTAAGCAACTAACTCACGCTGCAGCTTTATATGCTGCAGTATGTATGCATTAATAAACTATCACAATTAAAAGAACTACATAAAATAAGTTTCAAAAATTCTAATTAATTAAACAGAGTAAAGTTAAATGCACATTACATGTAAATTGTATTTTCAATTGCACGGTAAACAGTTTTTTGTTTTGTTTTTAGTGTCAACATAAAATTTTAATTTTTGCTATCTATTACTCAGTAGTTAATTTGTATTTCTTTTATTAAAAAAAAAAATAAGAATTTATTTGTAAAGCAGTTTATATGTCAAACAATAATAATTGCACCAGACATTTGATAAATGATTTATCAAATTCATTAGCAGTTGATATTACAATAAATTTGATTTGAAAAACTTACAAATTTACTACAAAAAATTGACAGTTTATATTTTATTTATTAAATAGTTATACATTTTCTCAGAAAGAAATAGTTGAAATTGACAGTTATCAAATCATAAAACAAATTTGACAAAAAAATGACAATTTAAATGTAAAACAATTTATTTCAGACAATTGGCAGTAACAATTAAGAACTGTGACAGTTTATACACCACATTTTTTTAGATAAAAGTTCGTTCAGATAGTTGGTTTATGTCAGACAATTAGTTCGTTGAGTATTAAAAATTATTGACTTTTTTTTTGGTAAAAATGTTGACAATTATATAAATTGCAAATCAGTTGCCTTACAAAATTGACAATTAGTAGTTTATACAACAGATTTGTGAAATAGTTAACAATTGTTTTGTCAAATTACAGTTGATAGTTTAAATGACAGATTTGTCAAGAATAAAGTTGGCAGGTCATAAGTCAAACTAACAGTTCATAAAACAAACTTGTTGAGAATAATGTAAACAGTTTATATGTTAAGCAATTTACATGTCAGATTTATAAAATATAATTAACAGTTGTTTTTGTCATATTAATAGTTTTATTGATACACGACACATATAGCTGATTTGTAAAACAGTTGACAGTTGCATTGTCAATTTAACAGTTACCAGTTCTAATTTGCAAATAATATTTTTTTACAACCACAAAAACAAAAAATGTCAAAAACAACCAAAAAATATCTAAATATGTCAAACTAACGTACCAATCAACGTGTAGCAAATGCAGAACAATATTTAAAATGCTATATAAACGTAAAATAAAATGCCTAAAAATACCAAACTTATGTTTAAATCACAAACAAATTATTTAAAACAACTTGAACAATTGTGAATATATCTAAATAGTCTACATATGACTGAAAATATTTATTAAGATATATATATATATAAGATATTACAAAAAAATAAAAACTATCTTAAACTGTTTACAAAAGTCAAACTAATATTAAAAAGTATTAATCAGTCAAAGTTTAATGTTTTAATTATTTAAGTGTCAAACAAGAATTAAATGTCTAAAAAAAGTCAAGCAAATGTCTTAAAATAGTCAAATAAATTATGATAAATTAAACGCAACAAAACAATATTAACAAATGACCAAAATTGTAAAACTAATATAAAAAATGTCACACAATTGTTTAAAAGAATTAAAATATATCTAACTATGTCAAACAAAATTTAACATGTTAAATGTGAACAAATGTTAACAAATCACTAAAAAGTGTTAAAGAAAGTAAAAAAAAAATGATAAAAAAATCAAAAATTGTAAAAAAACATCAAAAAGTTAAAGCGTAAAAAAATGTTTCAAATAAAGTCTACGAGGGACACTGCCAAAGTTCGCGTAAAATGTAAAGCAAAACACAAATTACGTTATGTAAACCGCTTTATTGCTTCTCAAAATATTCTCCTTTAAAATCTATACAATTTTGCATCCGATGAAACCAATCTTCAAAACAATTTTGCCACTCTGAGCAAGGAACCTCCAAAACAAGTGATTAAATGTTTCAACGGCGTCTTCAAGCGATAAAAAATGATCGCCACAAATTTTATTTTTGATATGTCAAAAGAGGAAGAAGTCATTGAGCGATAAATCAGGCAAATATGGGCAATAAGTCATTAACTAAATGTTGTTACTGGTCAAAAACTCTACAGTTCGTCGTGCTGTGTGAACGCTTGCATTGTCATGATGAACAATAATTTGCCGGTTTATGTTGTTCCTTCTGATTTCAGCAATAACTTCCGGCAAACAAATTAAAGTATACCAGTCAGCATTAACTGTCCGTCGATCCTCTAATGCAACAGTTGCAACGTGACCCGCCGTTTTTCCAAAAAAACAAGCAATCATTCTTTTCGAAACGTTTCGTGAACGCACCACTTTTGTGGGTTTAGGTTTATTTTGAAACACCCATACTGTCGATTGCTGTTTAGTTTCAGGCTCATATAAATATATCCAAAATTTGTCACCTGTTACGATGTTATGTACCGAATTTGAACAACCCCCTTCAAACTTCATTAGCATTTCCTTGCACCACTTGACAAGTGCCTGTTTTTGTTCTTCTTTCTAATGTTTGGAATCCTACTACTGCAAAACTTCCTCACATGCAAATGATCGTGCAAAATCGTATGTATTTGTTTCGATGCAATGCCTAAAGATGCCTCTATCTCACAACAGGTCACATGCCAATCTGACAAAATCATTTCACGCGCAGCATCAATATTTTTCACGACAACAGAGGTGCATGGATACCTTTGCGAAGATCGCCATCAAACGTTGGTCCACGCTTGAATTTTGCGAACCATTTGTAAACCATAATTTTGGATGGTGTTCATCCTCAAATAACAAACTAAGTTTTTCCACACATTGCTGCGGTGTTAAACCGTATCAAAAATCATAAAAAATCATCGCTCGGAAGTCACGATTCAAAATTTCCATGAAATTTTGTTGAAACAAAACCGAGCAGTTTGAAAAACTGTCAACTGAATTATAGGTGAAAAACGTCAAATTTTACAAATATGACAATCGCAGAACGCTGGCAATACAGGCCGTACTTGATTCCGCAAACTTTAGCAGTGTCCCTCGTACTACGGCAATAAAGATTTGTTAGAAAAACAAAAGTAAACTATGCAGAAATTTATAATGACCCCTAAAGAATGCAGTACATAGCAAACTTGGCAAGTACTTTCACTTAGTAAATATGTATGTAAGATTTACAAAAATTTAATAAAATTTGTACTCATACCAAAACCAATTATTCTAGCAAAATCTTATTTTTCTAAAAGACTCAAGTTTTTTTTAACACTCGGCAAGGCAGATTGCTAAAAAGCATGATAGAACCTTTTCAACCACGCAGATACACTTTATCCCATAAGAATTCATCCAGAAATACAATCGTACCACATTAGTTGCACTTTACAGATTGCTTTAAAAAATCTTTACCCTACGTGCATTCATGGACATTATAGGTACAATAAAATTGCAAATTGACACATAGGCTAACCGTATAATGAATAAATAAATAAATAGAACAAATATTGAAAAAGTTGTTCTTACAAGCTGCCCTCTTAGCGGTGTACTATCACTATTACTACAAAAAATAGTAATAAACAGTTTATATCAACAACTCAATAGCTGTGGTCTCTACACAATTAGATTTTTAAAACAGAAAGCAAACTTTGTAATTTAATAAAAAAAAGTTTTTACAATTATCAATTAACAGTTACTTAAGTATTCTTCACAAAAAAGAAAGCAAGCAGTAAACATTTGCAAATTAACTAAACCAATAGCACGTCTAAGACTTACATATGAACAACGCCAATTAAGCATATGACCGTTTATTAGCAATGATAATAAATATAGCCAAAATGTCAAAAATCATATAAACGGCGAGAGAACGTAGAACACATAGTTCTATGTAGTCCCTTGCCTTATCAGTTTTGATTATTTAAAGTAATTTTTCTGAATGCATATTTAATATATTAATAATCTTTGTTTATGACATAATAATGTATGCGATTTAAATCATTTTGCATGATTACACTCAGATGATAATGCCTACTGGGCAACTTGAATTCCTCGGGTTAAAACATTATCACCTTCCGGGCATTATCATTATAATAACGTAGATAACGCTCTTAGTGTATAATTATTTATGTACTCAGGGAATAGGAAGGCGTTAAAAATGTTAACTTTCAATTTTAAGAATTATCACATATATAATTTTTAAATTCAATTAAAATTGTGTATTTAGCAACAAACATAAAAGTGCCACATATAAACGTGAGCCCAAACAAAACAAAACAAATTGAAACACATTAATTCTTATGGAACAACGCCTATTTTGCATATCAGTCGGATAGGAATTGAAGCTTGCGATAAGAATCAATTACTATATACGTTGCCACGCTTTGCTCTAGTGGGTTATAACCTTTACAAGTCCATCTTCAATTGCTTTAAAATTGTTGTAATTTTTTTTAAATAATTTTTAAATACTTTGATCCCTTTATGATAATTGAACAATAATTTTTATGTAATACATATTTATATTATTGAAAAAATTGATTTTATGTTCTTAACCTCCAAAAATATTAAAAATGTAAGTGAGTCAGACCTCCAAGAAATAGTAACTGCTGTGGAATTTTAGATGACGTCAAAATTACAACATAAACAGCATGTTTTTACAATTAGTAATATGATGCATTATCTATAAATGGTTTACGAGTGTTAAAAACAAATTAATAAATTATTTATGCATAACATGTTCTCAGCTATTTTGGTTATTAATTTGAATACGAATATTAAATCAAATAATTATTTTACCAATAATTTTAATAAATATGTTTAAATTAGCTATTATTTTTTTCATTCATCTTACCAATCAACTATTTGTATTATATTGGATACTCAAAAATCCTTGCAGACTTACCTATAAAAAAAGAAAAATTAATTAGTATGACAAAGTAAGGTTATATGTTAAATAATATTTATTACATTTTATGATTTGACACGAACAATGCAAAGATTCAGGGATGCGAGATTCAGGGATATTAATAAATTCAGAGGAGCCATCGTTACTAGGCCAAACAAATAATAAAATAAGAGGAAATGGATACAGCAGCCAGCGTATCGGATATTTAATCATAAAGCATCGTGTTGAATATTCATAATTAATAACACAATTTTCTTTATTATTTTATTATAAAAAATAATTTATAGACACTATTATGCATGCATCAACAAATAGTGAGTACTGCTAAGAATAATAATCATTAATAAAATTATTGTTCGTGTTGCTATTGTTTTCTCGGGAAAAATGAAAATTTGCACTTGGATAGTTTCCCATATTTAATTTTTTTCGCACTCAAATAAAACTGTAACTAAGTTTTTATCACAAATGCTTGGTCAAAACTTAGTTATCGCTTTATTTCATCATTATTATAAATTACCACATAGTAAAAGTCTTAACCATCATTTAAATTTTTTAGATATTTTTTGTTTATCTTCAGTTTCTTAAATTTACAATAATTTAACTTCAAATATACTATTGCTTCCCGTTTCTGCCATTTTTAATATCAATTTTATCTTCTATAGAAAAGAGAATAGTAAATGCGGTACGATTCTGCTTAAACAAATTAGTTATATATACAGGGTGTCTCAGACTACCCGTACCAGCCTTTTATTTCGACAACGCTTGGTCGAATGTGACTGAGACAAAAAAATTTATTACCAAAGTGAACCCAAAGAATTCATTGATGAATTTATTTTTTACCGGAATAATCCGGAAGTACCCGAAACCGGAAGAAACTTTAAAATTTCAAACATAGGTCGAGTATGGTATTAATTGATAGGTCTTTTTAAAAAACCAACTTTTATTAAAATGATTTTTTAATATTTTGCATATTTACAAAAATAAATGAAAAAAAAACTAAATTGAAAATTAGTTATCCATTCAACACTCAATTTCCTCAAGTTTGTTTTGCTTTTTTGTTATGTCAAAATAATTGACGTTTGTGAATATTTGAAGTAAAATAAATTATTAATGTCAAAGTATTGAACATGGTTTTTACAAACCTCGAAGGTTTTGATATGCTAATGATATTAGGTAAATGCGGCCAAAACTATCGTGCTGCTGAGCAAATTTATGCTGAGCAATACCCTCAACAAGCCAATCAGTCAAAAAATGTTTTTCGGCGCCTTGCAGAACGAGTTAAGACAACTGGTAAGCTACAGCCTAGCCACAACAAAGATCGAAGTATCAGAAAACGTGTACAAGATGAAAGAGCACCAGATATTCTTGCAGCAATTGCTCTGGACCCAAACATCTCAACTAGAAGAATTGAAATCAATGCTGGAATAAGTCGCTCCACTGCTTAGAAAGTTTTAAAAACAAACAAATTACATCCATACCATATATCTTTACACCAGAAACTTAAAAAGCGGGATTGAATTTTTGTGAATGGTTATCTCATAAAAATTATAATTTCCATTACAAAACTTTATGAACAGATGAGTCAACATTCAAAAGCAACGGATTTGTAAATTTACATAATGTTCACTACTAGAGTGATAAAAACCCTCATTGGTTAAGAGAAGTTGATAATCAACACGTGTGGACCCTTAATGTTTGGTGTGGTATTTTAGAAAACCAAATAATTGGTCCGCATTTTTTCGATGGTTCATTAAACGGAGCTAAATTCGTTGATTTTTTTTAAATAATCTTATTGGCCTTCTAGATGACGTTCTATATGCGACACGTTTAACAATGTATTTGCAACAAGATGGTTGTCCAACTCATTACGCAAGAGTTTCTCGTCAAACCGTTGATCGCCATTGTCCTGGTCAATGGATTGGAAAGCTATGACCATTTCCATGGCCACCTCGTTCTCCTGACATAACGCCTCTTGACTTCTTGTGAGGACGTATCAAAGACCTAGTCTATAAAGAGCTTCCAACTACAAGCGATAATATAAAAAAGAGGATACGGAATGTCTGCGATTCACTTAGTAAAGATGAGATACTACGCCAACGACGTTCGAAATCGGCTACAAAGATGCATCAAGAAAGAAGGCAATTTGAACATACTATAAATAATTGAATAGTTGTTATAATTATCATTTTCTTTACTTTCACACTCTTATTTCAATTGTTGAATAAAATACAAACAATTTGTATTTTTTAATTATCGTAAATATGCAAAATATTAAATAAATATTTTAATAAAAGTTGATTCTTTTAAAAAGACCTATCAATTAATACCATATTCGACCTATGTTGCCATTTGAAATTTTAAAGTTACTTCCGGTTCCGGGTACTTCCGGATTATTCCGGTAAAAAAAATTCACCAGTGGATTCCTCGGGTTCACTTTGGTAATAATTTTTTTTTTACCCAGTCACATTCGACCAAGCGTTGTCGAAATAAAAGACAGGTACGGGTGGTCTGAGACACCGTGTATATTAGTTATACTTGCAGTAGATGGTGTATTCTAATATATCAAATAAATACAGAAGTTTGTACCATATTTAATTTATTGTTAATTTATAAATACTCAAAATACAAAACCATTTTTCTCATTGTTTACTACTAGGCATTTTCCCAGAAGAATACTGTGTTAGTATTTCTGTTCACTTATCCTATAGATTTTTTTAACTTTCACCAAATCTGGACCTAAAGTAAACAATTACAATGTTTACAAGAACAGCGGACAGAACAACATGTAGTATCCGTGCATAGTACGTTGACCGACTAAACAAATTCACTGTTAACAATAATACATAATTTGTGTCTAGAGAGACACCACCGGTACTTGGCAAACAACCAATCTCATGTATAGGTAATTATGTGCAAATGCTTGCAAAACTTGTATAATGAACAAATGTATTGACCTTTCCCAACAACCACTTCAACAAATTGCGTTTTTTTTTCTGATATATTACTTCTAATAAAATTAAAATTAATAAACACACTACCCTCACTAAGTTTATATTTAATTACATTTAAGTATTTAATTGACACTTAAACATTTCCATCGTGAAAAACGTTACTTCTTTTAAAAATACACTTTTACAGCCTAGTAAGTTTATATTAATATAATCTGTCTTAAAACCTCTTAATAAGAAGTAGTAACACAGATAATAACAATTTTACATTTGAACAGCATTCCTGTTACTAAATATATAGCTCATGTAATAAAGTTACAAGAAGATCGTACATTTAATTGCTAATTGAAATCAGTTATTTTATAATTTTTTTAAACTTATGTTTTTGCATACATTTACTCGTTAAAATATTAAAATTTAATATTGATACCATATCGTTAATTCTTTAAGAACATTTCCAGTTCAGACGATATAATTGCTATAATTTATGTGAGAAAATTCACGGGTAAATAAATTTGCAGAAATTGCCTCTTAGCAGTGTCAAGTATTGATAATTTTCCCAATTATTAATATAGTATAACGCATAGCAATTCTATTAAAACCTAGCAAGTTTGTTGCCAATTAAATCAATTAGTTCATAGATTTATTATGTTTTTGATGCAACTTACTAACTGTTTTTAATTTTATTTATTATTTTTTAAAGTATAATCCAACACTACATAGAAACAATATATTTTGATCTTGTTTTAAGTATTGGATTTAAGCTCATAGATATAGTGTCTTTACGACATGGGCTTAAATTCTTATAATCTTATAATCAAATAATTTACGGTTGAGTAGGGAATCAAAATCGGGAACTACGTCATAATTTTTTTAACATAAGAAGGTTTTAGAAGCACATAGAAAAAATAGTTTGTCTTTTCAAGCCAAATATTGGTGTAAGCTGTTCCGATGAGGCAGAGAATCCATTCATGATGAACCAAAGTATAAAAGACCTTTAAAAGCACACACTGACAAAATCATTAACAAAGTTGCAGATTTAGTATTGATTGACCGCAATTTAACAATTATTGCTAGAAAAATAAGAATATCAAAAACAAGTGTTTTTAAAACTATATAAAGATTTAGACATAGAAAAAGTATCGGTACAATAGATTTCCAAGCTGCTCAGTCGTAAAAAAGGCTAGGCAGACAAACCAATTTGCAAAAAAGTTTGGCTGCTTTATCTCAAAAACTTTTTTTATAGAATTGTAATTGAACCCCTGGGTACACCACTAAAATTTTCCTGCAAAACAAGAATCGATATATTGTATTGTTTGTAAGAACAAAAACAAAATATTATCTGCGCAAAAACTATTTTTTGGAACAACAAAAAGGTTCTTTTAATTAAGTATACGCCAAAAGAAACTACAATAACAAAATAATCTACAAAGACACAATTAAAAACTTGCAAGAAGCTATACATGCAAAAAGAATCAAATGTGCTCAAAAACTTACTTCTATACGACAACTGCAAAGTACATAAAGCTCAAATTGTCTAAGAATGCGGTTTTAAAAAATTACAACAACCACCTTTTTTGGAACTGTAAGAAGATTCTTTTAATTAAGTATATGCCAAAAGAAACTACAATAACAAAAAATTCTACAAAGACACAAGTATAAATTTGCAAGGAGCTTTACATGCAAAAAGCTACAAATGTTGCCCAAAAAACTAAACCTATGCGACAACTGCAAAGTACAAAATTCAAATTGTCTAAAAATGCGACTTTAAAAAATTACAACAACCATTTTTTCTTTTAAAATTTATTATTTACCATTTAAAACGTTTTATACAAAAAAAGAAGAATAGCGCAATAGTCTAGACATTACACCAACAATCGTACATTCAAATCTCACAACAAAAACCATTTCAAATGTTTATACAATCTCCCACTCCTAATTTAATTTGTCAAATTTTGATAAACCTGTGGAATTATGTAAAAAAATAGATTTAGACAAACTATTAAAAACGGTTAAAATTTCAACACACCTGAAGATTCTACTCACTCCGAACTATTCAGATCATTTCTGACCCAAAATTGACAATGACTTAGATACTTTACAAGACCGGCGTAATGTTGCAGATCTTTGCATGCTCTATAAATTTTTCCATAGACATTGTTCAAACAAAACAAACAAAACAAAAGTCATTTAAACAAATATTTACTCGTAGTACAAGAATTCTAACAAATATTCATTAACAGATCAGAAATATAAACCAAAACTTAAAAACAAAAAAATTTAATCGTACTATTAACACATAGAATAAACAAATTTTTAAGGTCAATGTTGTGGTTTTATGTTGTTGTAACATATTTAGTAATTTCTAAATATCATATTTTGAAATTTAAAAAAAAAACCTCTACCGTGTCATCGTAACCAAAGCAAGATAAAAAGGTCTACATTTTGTATTTCTCAAAACTTCATATTCTATTAAATTGCATCATCTACATCTAAAATAAGTTTACCTACTTAACGCCTCGATCGCATTAAATATTGAGAACATAAAATAATATATGTATTACATAAAATTTGTTTTGTTACAAAAAATATGCAATTATATGTTATAAGCATATAATTTGTTTATAATTAAGCAGGTGGTATAGCTGTATAACTATAAATCAATCAATATTTAAATTAACCGTTGTTAACAAATTTATGTTTATGTATAAGTTAACCTGATTATTAAAACTGAATTTTTGGTTTCCTTGCACATAAAACAACAGTGGATAATATTTAGTTACATAACACACTATATAAATTTATGACCCAACAATTAACAATCAGCGTAAATATTTCAAAAATTTTGTTACTACATACTCTATGCTAACACTATACTAAGAAAATTTAATCAATAGTTTAGATGTGATTATAGTCTGTTAATGGTGTAAGTTAGTTTGTTCCATATAACGCATTGCTCAAAATAATTAGTAGAACAAATAAATAGGTCTCAATTTTTTTTAATTTTTAACAATATACTAATATAATTAAGCTTAAGAAGGGAGAATAGTTGCGCTATTATAAGGGTTTACAGCATCCAACTCAGCAAGAAATTTGTAGAAATTTGATTCAATAAATCATTTCTTCGCAATTAATTTTTAAAAAGTGACGTTTTTAATCAGTTCTTTATTAATTTTTTACTCGTAAATGTAACTTTAAATCTTTAACCAAAAACATGAAGACATAGAATATAGTATGTAGTTCAACATATAAAAAGAATGATGACTATAATCTTATCGTTTGGATATTGAGTTGGTTGGCGTTTTGTCGTATAAGAACCAATTTTAATTTAAAAACGACGATGTACGTGTCAATATTTTTCTAGAGAGAAAGGTTCACCGATATTCTCGTAGATGTGATAGGTTTTAATATTTTTCCATAACAATACTACTAGTGGCACCACAACAGGACGGTGCGACTAAACCCAGCAATTCTCTAGCGTTAATTCAAAAATTCACATTTTGTCTAAATAAATTTGCAAAAACAAAACAAATTTTACATATCACTTTTATAATAACAATAACAATTCAAAAAAACTCCTAGAAACAAAGTAGAGGAAGTAATAAAAATTTTATTTTAAAAATGTAGTGTGCTTTAGAATAGTAAACAATGTTGATAGTTCATTATAAATTGATAATTTTGACACCAGTATATTAAAATAAGGCATCTAAATAAAGTAAAAGTCATTTGCGTTGTTGTTTCTACCAAGAATGATACCAGTATTTGACAAGTTGCAAGAAATTTTGACGTCATCCATCGTGTATTAAATCAATACCTAAAAGACGCATACCGGTTTTAAATTTAGGCCAGAACAACTCATAACGTAAAGATTTCCAACTAGACAGTTAGGATTTTAGACTAAAAAACCAACTTTAAACCAAAAAAACCTGCGCAAAATCTGTTTTAAGTGCGTACCACATAATGTATCGTTTGCATTTGGCTTGTGAATATGTCGCATGGCAACTTCGATTAGTACTCTTCAGGTGAGTTTTAATTTCGTTTAACTTGTGATGATTGGTGGTGGATCCGTGATAGTTTGGGGCGGAATTAGTTTTGATAAAAAAACAAAGCTTATGCCAGTTCTAAAAAGATTAAACGCTGAAAGGTACACCAATCTCGTCTTGGATAATCATGTTATGCCAGCCGCTTATGATATAGGCAACGCAAAGCCCCTTACCATAGCCACCAACATTTGTAACTCCACCGTACATGACATATCTGGACATAACAAACCGGATAAAAACTACTTAATAGATAACATTAAAACAAAATTTATCTCTCTTTGCACCCCAGAAGTATCAAAACAAATCAAGCTAAAAAAAAATAAACATTTTTTTTTTCATATACAACCTTAAAAGAAAAACCAAAGAAGTCGCTCCAAAACAACCTGTATGCAACTCACCAACACCGCCATTGCCGTCTACAACAAAAAAACAACCTTGGCACACTAAAACGGACATGCCAAAACTGCAAAAGAAAACATGATATATTAAAAAAAACGACCTACACCGATCAACATCTTAGGTAAATCTTGAGCAACATAGAATTACCGCGTAGTAAAATAGAATAGGTTGAAACTACGTATGTGCCACCACAGTGCAGGACACTGCGTAAATTACCGTCAAAACCCAAAACAATTTCGACTAGATCACGGCACGTAAGTGTTTTAGACAAGTCAAACACGCAACACCCAAACTTATAGTAAACCCCAGTAGACGCTTTTGATATTTTATAAACTACTCCCGTTCCAAACAATAGTTACAGTAAACAAACATTTGACCATTAATCAAACACCTAAACACCATCTACATACATAAAGAATTTAGAATTTCAGCCAAAGAGGTTGAGAGAAGTTGTTACCGCGCGTGAGCGTAGTCACACTTTACAAACCAAAACACGTCTCAATCAGGCAAACACCTATAAAGATCTAACATTTTCCTCTAATTAATCAGTATAAAAGAACAAAACCGTTAACTTCTATTTGTTAAAAAAAAACAATTATTAAAAACATCTCCAAGGAGTCTCACTCTTAAGAAAATATTAAGAAAAAACTTTTTTGGGATTCAATGTTCTATTAATAATTCGATTTGATAAATAATCAACATAATCTCCAGAATGTCGATATTTTAGATTTAACAAAAAGTGCAGATGTGTCAAATTTGTTAAGTCTACATATAAATCCAATTATTGATATAATTTAACAAAAATTTAGACTAAAGCTGTTTCAAATCCAATTTTTACAAAAATCAAACAATTCAATTTTTTATAAAACGTTTCTAAACTGACAATTCTACATATAAATCTACTAGTATTGTCTAAATAATTAATTCAACTAAGAAATTATATATTTTTCATCTCTGCAAACGTTAGTAGTTACTATGTCAGAAAAAAAAGTGATATCCAATGTCTTGATAACTGATACTTTGGTGGATGAGTTAAAACTTCAGTTCAAACTATTTGCTAGTAATCGTGATCTTTTTGATTAAATGTTTCTCCACTTTGCAAACATTAGAAATCTTTTGTTTAAGAAGAAAAAAAGATGATATCCAATCTTTTGAAGACCAATATTTAAGTGGGTTACTCCAGATTATAATCATTATCAACTAGTTTAAACTCAAACCCACCTACTTGCTTAAGAGTTTGTTATCAGAAGATTAAAAATTCTTTTCGTTGCAACCTTTAGAAGTCTTTGTCAAAAAAAGAAGGTGATTACCAAGAAATAATTTGAACTAGAGTACATACCTAACCGCCCAAAGTTTGTTTTCAAAAAACTGAAAGTTTTTCCTCTCTACAAATGTTAGAAATTTCTTAAGATGAGAATACCAAAATCTGGCAAGCGCTTGTGAGACAACCGCCTAAAGAAAGAACAAACAAACAATAGAAAGAGTTCTAGAGTAGACAGAGGTGGTCGCATCGGCATGTTCCGATGTTGCAATTAGATGCGTGTTTTGTAATGTACTACTACTTAAGACCATTCCGACCGCTACCTTGATTTGTAGAATTTTAACAAAAACGGCAACTTTGACTTCATTGCTGTTACTGCATTATTTAAGTATGCAATAAAAATAATTATTAATTTTAATAACTTATTTAATTTAAATAAAGAATAAGTATGTATAATGCATATAATACATATATTTATAATCTGATCATTTAACTTATTAAATATTCTGTCTAACTAACAGATAGTAATCTTGTTATCAAGCAAAATATATACAAGAACAATTTTTTTTTAATTTTTTTTAATTTTAATAATTTTCGGTTTTCAAATACTTATTTGTTTTTTGTTGATCAAAAAAATAAAAAAATATTTTTTAACTTTTTTTTTTTAATTTTAAAAATTTTAAATTTTATTTTTCAAATTAAACAAAATTAAAAAATTCATGGGAAATGTTCATGTATATTTATTTAAACATACAACAGCTCTGTAGGACTTGGGATGTATTAATTAAAACATCCAATTGATATAAAATACATTTAATATAGTGTACGTTTCGGACATACTAACGATGTCCTTCATCAGCACTGTAACATTTACATTTTTCAATTTAAACAATTCTAGATGAAATAAAAATAAAAACTATATATTTATAATTAGCATTAAACATGGCTTACCATTAAAAGTTATTTTTACAATTAAACAGCACAACACTTTAAAATTCAATTTACAATTACATTATGGCCAAGCAATTCATTTTACAATTTCTATTACTCTGTGTGAAGACGGAGGAAAAGTACATTTTTATTTATTTGCTATAAAACAACTACATTCTAATAAAACAAATTTTTTTTTTTTTTTTATTTATTTTAAAATTAATATGAAAAATACGAGGGAGTTTTAATAATTGAACTAAAATTAACAATTTAAATTTACTATTATAATTCATTAATTGAATAGAGGAATCAATCCAGCACATCTCCATTCGATGCAAGAACAAACACCAATCAATCAAAGGTCTGCGACTCTCATCAACCCATCAACGACAAGGATGTTAATATGCCGGTAGCCAATTGATGAGAGTCCCAAACATTCAACCGATTGCAACATCTCACATACGAAAAGAGACAAGCCCAACACAATTCATAAACAATAATTTCCTTCAATAATTTGTTTATGAATTGTGTTGGGCTTGTCTCTTTTCGTATGTGAGATGTTGCAATCGGTTGAATGTTTGGGACTCTCATCAATTGGCTACCGGCATATTAACATCCTTGTCGTTGATGGGTTGATGAGAGTCGCAGACCTTTGATTGATTGGTGTTTGTTCTTGCATCGAATGGAGATGTGCTGGATTGATTCCTCTATTCAATTAATGAATTATAATAGTAAATTTAAATTGTTAATTTTAGTTCAATTATTAAAACTCCCTCGTATTTTTCATATTAATTTTAAAATAAATAAAAAAAAAAAAAATTTGTTTTATTAGAATGTAGTTGTTTTATAGCAAATAAATAAAAATGTACTTTTCCTCCGTCTTCACACAGAGTAATAGAAATTGTAAAATGAATTGCTTGGCCATAATGTAATTGTAAATTGAATTTTAAAGTGTTGTGCTGTTTAATTGTAAAAATAACTTTTAATGGTAAGCCATGTTTAATGCTAATTATAAATATATAGTTTTTATTTTTATTTCATCTAGAATTGTTTAAATTGAAAAATGTAAATGTTACAGTGCTGATGAAGGACATCGTTAGTATGTCCGAAACGTACACTATATTAAATGTATTTTATATCAATTGGATGTTTTAATTAATACATCCCAAGTCCTACAGAGCTGTTGTATGTTTAAATAAATATACATGAACATTTCCCATGAATACATAGAAGAAGGACGTAATCTAATATCGTTTAAAATTAAAAAAATACATTTTTTTGGAAAATTATCTTCTTTTTTAGAGGGCTGCGATAGATTTTAGCGCACTTGCTTGCTAGCAATATACGTAAAGAACGTAAATAATCAAAAATCTTGTAAAGTAACACAAAAATCTTTAACTAGTATATATATATGTATAGTATATATCTTGCTTACTTCTAGCAATGTGCATAGAGAATAACCCCGATTAATATTATTATTTACTATAATATTATTATAATGACTATAACAATGCTTTGACAATGCAAACCCAAAAACACGCCACGAATATATTCACACGTGGTCGTCTTTTATAAGATTCGCTAAAATTTGCCGGCGCTCTACATGCAAATAATTATTATTAATATTTAATTTCGCAAATAACTTCAATGATTATCAACATATAGATTTGAATTTTATAAAGCATTAAACCAAAATAAATTTTTATAGTAAATTTATTCATTTAGAAAAAATAATAAAATTTTAAATAATTTATTTTTAAGAAATAACATATTCATGCCTTTCATTCAAAATTGCAAATTATGAACTAGTGTGAAAATTCCCTGCTCTTAATCAGAGGAAGAGAAAGTAATATCTAATCTTTTGCTGACTAGTTTGGCGGATGAGTGTATTTTTCCAGACCATAACTACTATTGGCTAGTTTGATCTGGAAATTTCTTTTCTTTGCAAGCATTAAAAGTATCAATGTTAAAGGAAAATACAGTAAATTCAATATTTAATTACCACTACTTAGGTGGATGAGTGAGACACTTCAGGATATAATTACCATGAAGCGGTTTTAACTGAATTGCTTACCCACCCGCTCAATAGTTTGTTATAAAAAATTAGACGTTTCTTTTCTTTGCAATCGTTAGATCTCTATGTTAGAAGAAAAGATGACAAATCTAATCTATTGATAAGCAATACTTGAGTGGTTAGTATGAACTAGAGTACAGAATCAAACAAAATACAGTTAATAGTTTAATCTTTTTCTTCAACATTTTCATCTTTTTGTCGTCCATCAAAAGACAATACAAGTCAAGTCTTAATTCTTAAGTTTCTTCAAAACACGTACAGCTTGCAAAACTTTTTCACTAAAATCACCACCATTTGTAATATCAGCAACCACTTCAACAAAAGTCATCGTTGCTTTGCACAAAGCAAATTTAAAAGTTCTTATAAGATGCGGCTTTAATGTGCCGCAATAATTGGAAAAACGTTTAACCAAACGTGAAGATTGCGATTGTTGAAACTCAGGACCCGAATCAATATAATATAATTCCACGCTAGAGTATCTGATATAATGGCTTCATTACGATTAAATTGTTCAATTTTCAAACGAGTACCTGCATTCAATCGACATGTAACAATTGAAAATGGCTATGTTAATAAAAGATTTGTTATTTATTGGTAACACTTAATTAAAACTGCAAATGTTGTAGAAATTAAATGGAAAGCTTTTTTACCAATTAACATTTAACACAAGAATTTTAAGATAATCTTATACGTACATTTCTTTTATTTACATTATATTGATTTTCTCCGTTATTAAAGAAAAGAAAAGTGTGTGTGTGTGTGAGAGCAAAACTTATCTCTTATCAAAAGCATTGAAAAAATGTAAGGGTTGGAAGATGCTAATACAAAACTAAGTTTATTTGAACGAGTATTTTTTGAGATCGTCTTGAGTCTGAGACAAAGATTTGTCTAGAAATACCAGTGCAATTGTCATAATTTATACTTTTAATAAAATAGCATTGTTGAATTGAGCAATACAAAACTATAATGATTAGCAATCATTTTGTGTGGTTTTCAATTTAAAAATACAAAGTTAAGTAATAGTTTAATAATATGTGAAACTCTCATTTAAACTATTGAGAGTGTACATCAAAATATAACGTTGTTTATTTATTTATTATATTAATTTGTCGTAGAATAAATATTTTCAGAACAATATATGGGTTTGAGTAATTGTTTTTAAACTTTTGTTTTTCATTAAACTATATTTGATTGTCTACCTCTTTAGACATTGTCAATTTGTGATGCTGAAGTTTATCGATGATATTCGGTTTCTTTGGTTGAAGCAACACGAGTGAGCTACAAATACGTTGCACTACTAATTAATATATATATTAAGTTATTTTCCATACAAAAAACATAGTGGATAGGTAAACCTTTACCTTGAAACATATCAATATAAAATTAACAAATTTCAAGCATCCAGTCAATTATAAATTGAAAAAGAATTCCACATGATAAATTAATTATAAAAATTTGTATTATATTCAGTGAATCGGCCAAACACTTAAAAATATACAGTTACGTTGCCTCTAAGCATATGTAAAAATCACACACGAGAAAGAATCTGGGCATTTTATTAACAGTTCTCTTAGGATTTTTACGCCACACCTTGAGAACAAAAATTGCCTCTAAAATTTAGGCAATACAAACTTTTTAAATTATTCTCTATAATATTAGCCAATTAGTCAAATAATCTTAAATCAACACATTTTCTAAAATTCAATTCCATATAATAAACTAATTAAATTTGATAAATATTAAATAAAACAAAATTTCTTTACAACAAATGTTATTTTTTTGCTAATGTGCATCGAGAGGTCAACGTGTCCATAACATTTCACTTAATGCTTCAGGAGACTAATATACATAATTTTTATATTTTTTTGTACCTGTTAGTAGTTTATTTAAATACGCAGGTGTTCTATGAACTACCTGATCTATTTCCTTCCAAATTTTATATATGACCCTCGTTCAAGAAAAACGCATAGCAATTACAGTTATCGTCAATTATTAAACTGGTTCCAAAGATATTTAACATTGAATTAATAAAACAAGGTAGGAGGTAACATATTTTACACTTGATTTAGTTGAAATGTCAAATTCATTTAATTATATGAAGCAAATAGATTTCACAAAATGTAAATAGAACATATGCAAATTAATAACAATTAAATTCAGCGAATTAAGCTAATCGATGATTAATATGAAATGAACTATAAATGGTATTCCATTGTCCTTGATTGCATAGATCTCTTGCAGTAACAATTTTAGAAAGTTGCCTAGATAGAAAAAATATTGAAAATACGTAAACAAATCATGCATTAAAATGTGTGTTAATGTCGTTAAATGGGTGCCGTACGTTTGCCATTTTTGTTGTTAATTTAATTAAAAAAACTTATAATTGCATACAAATGCACAAAGGAAATGTTGTATCAGGAAGTTGTTTCTATATTTCTCTTACCAAGAGGAATTTAATTAGATTTATGTTAATCTTATTTATAATGCGCGGTATTAATTGATGGAGAAAATGTAGTTATAAAGTATTTTTTATTATTTTCCTGTTATTCCAGATATGATATATTAATAGAATTGATATGGTTTATAGCACGTTGCTATTGAAGCAAACAATGTGGTTGCATTTAGAAATTAAAACAAAATATGCATATTTAAGTACATTAAAACGAAACACAAAATACTTGTTTTTTATGTATGTTTAGTCATGTTATTTTTACATACTTGTTTGAATTTAATAATAAGGTAAACAGTTATAATGTTGTGTATACACGTCATATTAATGTTCGTGTCCAGTTTGTGGCTATATTAAATTATTATATATGCATAATAATACATTTATTTCCCATCTTTTGCAGAACAATGGCCAAGTCAGGTACAAAGTACAAAAGTAAACATAGTTAAAATTGAATCGCACACAAAAATATAATTAAAAAATAGATATATTAATCTATAAATATTAAATCATTAACTTAAGAGCAAACCGACCGCTACAATGATTTCCAATACTATATTAAAAACAGCTACTTTGGCGTCATTCCTATTTTCACATATAATTTGATAATCAGTTTATTTTTTCACCAGTACATTCAGAAAAGATTAAACTATATTTTGCCAAAGTATTTTAGTCAAATTATATTTGCAAAAAGCATTAACATGTATTTAAAAGTACCTAAAAACGCATTTATTTCTATATTTGGATACATTTTTCGGCTATTTCCAATTAATATTTGACTAAAATATAGCAAAATAAAGTTTAATCTTTTCTGAATATAAAGAAACAAAAAATTATATTAAAAAAATGTGTGAAAAGAAGCTATTCTTAAACAAAAATTCCGTTTAACTGTTAAATTTACCTTTAAAAAATAGCTGCATTAAATAAAACAATTGGTTAGTTGGAGATAGGAATGTCTTACCGTTCTGTCGGCTTAAGACTAAATGTATCCACATACTATGATAGGAAAAGCCTGGCAGAAATGCTGAAGAAGTGATACACCAAATTAGGAACATAAAGGAAGCGCAAGAAGGAAAACTACTGAGTAATGGCATTCAATATGTTATGAGTTGTATTAAAGGCCAAAAATCGGCTTTAGCAGCTCGCGGCTTTTAGCAGCACAAAAGAGCGAAAAGATAAAGAGCTGCTAAAACCAAAGGGCTCGTCGTGATTTACAACCAATCAAATATCGCAAACGTTTTTTACGCCCAAAGGCCTCTAAATCGTTGTTTCTTTCCGCATTTTAAAGTCAAAACAGATAGTTTTATGTAAAAACAGACAAAAAATAATTTAAAGCACGATTTCCAAAATTAACAATTCCGCAAAAAAGAAATCGTATTGGATAGGTTTAAAAACATAGAAATTAGAATGATGAGCGGGCTATTTATAGATGTATCTAAATTCACAGTATTTTCTATGAGAAAGAATAAGTTAAAAAAAAACAAAGTATGTAATATTACTAACATTAAATAAGTTAATAATTTATTTAAATTCAATCTAACGCTCACAGTGGCCAAGAGTCAAGAGAATTGTTTTGGTTCTACAAACTTTGTAAGTATGCCTTGTATGACCACGGCATCGCATGATAGCAAAAGACAAATTTGAATAAATACTTCTGTGATTATAAACACGATTGATTATTTATATCAAGAAATGAGTCTGTACATGCAGAACGTACTTAAATAATGTTTTAGAACCTACTGTTATAAAATATGCGAAGGTATTTAGAAATGAATTCATTTTTGTAAACGATAATGATTGACCGCTCAGGGTTAGAGTTGTAAATGACTTCATGGAAGGGCAAGAAATTACGCGGGTAAACTGACCAGCAGTCTCACCATATATAAACCCTATAAAGCATATATGGGATTATCTAAAAAAGCAACTTAGACATCGCCAATGACCACTACAGATTTTAGACATGCTCGAAAAAGCGTTCAAAAGAATAGAACAATATTCCTTAAATATTAATAGAAAACGCACTATACGCCGTGCCTTTAAAAAATGTAAAACCCAATTTTTATTATTGAATAATACGTAACCAAATAGATCACATACAGCACGTAGTAGAAAATATAGCGGTGGTAGCTGAGAGTGTACGCGATGACCGCGATGAAACAATTCGGCAACGTTTTTAACAGCTTTGCTTGTTGTATGGAACAACCAATAGTATTTTACAAAAAAGATGTTAGTTAAAAAGCACACAAAATCCAATTCTTGTAAAAATTGAAGCCGGCCAACGTTCCAAATCGTTACCAATTTAATCTTTGGGTTTTTGAGAAGTTTGAAAAAGATCTACTGTTCATCAAAATGAAACTCATTTCTGGTTTAATGGCTACACTAATCAGCAAAAATGTTGTATTTGAGTTAAAAACCAACCAAAACAGGCCAAAGATCCAGACACAGGTTGGTGTAATTTATGAGCCAGTAAAATTATCGGTTTATATTTCTTCAAAAATGAAGCCGGTAGAACGTAATTGTACATGGCGCCCGTTATTACGAAATAATAACTGTTTGCGGCCTAAAATTAAAATCCGTAACATCAACAACATTTCGTTCTAACAAGACACCGCTACTTGCCACACAACCCGCAAAACAGTGACTTTATTGCAAAAAAGATTTCACGCTTTGGACCGTTGAATTAGCCTCTAAACGTTTTCCTTGGAGAAAAGCAAAGTCTGCATGGGTAAGTCGGCTAAGATTGAAAAATTGGAAGCCACTATTACTTGCGTAAATTGCCTAGTACTACTCAAAATGCTCAAAACAAATGTAACTTTAAAATGAACCATGTTAACCGCAGTTACGGACAACATTTGAAAGAAATAATCTTTATAAAATAAATTTAAAGAATTCTTTTGTATGATAATAAAGACTACCCAATAAAATGATTTTTTTAATTTTTGAATCAATTACCTTTAAATGAACCATATCATTGAGCACGCATTTTAAATTTTTTGAATTTTGTTTTAAAAAATAATAATAATCAAATAATTTTACAAAATAAAATCTACACCATAAAAAACCAATTCATGATCGTAAAGTCTAAAATCATCATTTTACTAAACGTGTTTCAATATGTATTTCAAATCGTAGGTCCATTTTTTTAAAGAAAATGATCAAACGGTTATCATTAAATCTGAACGTTACATTCATATGCTGAAAATAATTATAATAACGCCAAAATTACGCAGACTTGGGCAGAATTAAGTATGGTTTTGAAAAAACGTTACCACTGCACATATAACACGGAAAACACAAATTGTATTGCTTCCAGCTCACTTGATTTTAAAATTTGGTAACATAACATATATGCCTATCCAATTCCACTAATTACAAAACTTTACAACGCGCATTTCAAAAGAAATAAAGAGTAATGAACCAGAATTGTTGATAAAAGTAATGCAAAACTTTAGACAAAGATTGGAGTACTGCAATGGGAATCTGTATCGTTAAGACAGGTATTGAAAAATAGATGA
The DNA here is from genome assembly GCA_963932245.1 of Tachinus rufipes. Lineage (NCBI taxonomy): Eukaryota > Metazoa > Arthropoda > Insecta > Coleoptera > Staphylinidae > Tachinus > Tachinus rufipes. Next base: position 46,414,054 of record OZ010747.1, on the reverse strand, counting down.
TACCAGTTGTCAGACCCTATACATACAAAGTAAAAGACAACTTACTTTCAAAAACTGTTATAAAACTATTTAGTAATTATCATTGTCGTTAGTTTATTATAATTAATAATTTTATTGTTATAATATAAATCTGTACCTCGGAGCAGTACTGTATCTTTAAATCTTACTTTAAACACAAGCTACAAAATATAACAATTATTTGCTGCCTTCGTTTGAAAGTGAGACACAAATTTAGTAGAAAAAAACTAGTTTAAAAGTGAGACACAAATTTTGTAAAAAAAACAGTATAACGACATGTTAATATTATAATAAAATTTTAACAAACTTACAAAATGTGGTACCGTTGAATAAATAGCTAGCCATAGACAACACATTTTTTGGCACATTTGCATGCAGCGAGTGGCACACTTACTTGTAGCGAGCATTTTTACGACCTACACCATAAACGTCCACGCCAAGCAAACAATTTATCGTATAGCTCTCTAGAAATTTCAAAAGGTCACAAGCCTTGCCAACTGCACGGATTTTCAATCATTTTGGCTGTCCGCATGCAAATGGCCAAAAAATGTGTTCGTCTAGATAAAACTTTTAAGCCATGTGGCGTGCAAGTTGAGATATGTTGCCTCATATGCATGACTCGTGATATGATACGCTAAGTCAACAATAAATGCACGAATATTCCATTACTTTGGCTTGCCGCATGCTAATGTGCCAAAAAATGTGTCCGTCTATGGCTAGCTAATATATATGAGAAAAAAAGAGCAAGACTATAGTATATAGTGTATCAAGGGCCAAAAATAGGCTTTAGCAACACAAACGAGCAAAGCAAGTGAGGGCTGCTAAAGGCTTTTGGCACGAGTTACACTCGATATTTTTTTGCTTGCCCTAATTAAAAACACTATTTTCAATGTTTATTATAATTTGTCACTACTGTCACACATGCCGTCTACATATGAAATTGTAATTCACTGCCAATCAAATACCGCGAAAAGCCGAAAAGGCCAATGAACCTATGCGGACCAAAAAAGATGCTTTTGGTATAGGCAGGCGAAAAATAGATTTTTGCGTATTCGTGTATTGCTATAAGTGACCGCCATAAACTTCCGACCTAACCAAAAAATCACCCCCCTCAACACACATAAAAATATTCTAAAGATTTGTTGTCAAAATGCTCCAAAACAGAAGTTTTCTCAAAAGTTTTATTAAATTTTGAAAACAGAAAGTAGTTGCTAAAAACCAAATCTGACCTGTATGAAGGATGATCAATTCTTTAAAAGTCGTTTTTTTATAGCAAGTTTGGCAACCTCAACGGTGTGCAGAAGTGCGTTGTCGTGTCAAGAACCTGACTCCGTTTGTTAATTTTCCACGACATTTCGTCCAAATATTTTTCCTCAACGTATTTAATAAGATAGCATAACAATCGCCATTCCTCATAGTATTTTTTATAATCAATTATCAAGATGCTCTTGCTATTCCAAAATATTGTTGCCATAATCTTTTTAGTTTTTACGAGGATACCCTGGCTTTTCTTGGTAGTGGTTTACCTGCACGCTCCCATTTCATGGATTTCTTTTTGAACAGAGGATTATGATACAAAACCCTAGTATCATTCCACGTAACAATAGACTGCAAAACTTTTTCTTTATTCATACCCAAATGCTCATAAAGTATTTGGCAAATCGATGTATCTGACAGCCCTGACATGCTAATAATTTCCTCAATTTTTGTCGGCATTTACTTTAAACCAGTTTTTCAATAGAAGCAATCGACTATTCTGTAATCACTTCAACTGGCCCATCTTAAACCTTTTAGCCTATTTTTTCACGGTAGAATAAGAAGGTAAATCTTTACCGTATACGTCATCCAATTTTTGTTTAACTTGATGACGGTTAAGACCTTCCAATGAAAGAATTTGATAACCACTAGGTACTCAAATTTTTTGCAAATCTGGCATAATTAAAACCTAACAATGTCTGTCTGGATATCACTACAAAATTTAAAAAAATTAAAGTAGAGGATTAAAATTGCGCATCACATTTTACTAACAATATTTGACATTTGGTCTAAAGTTTTTAAAAATGTAGTAGGCGGTTATCTCGTATATGTTCTCCTCACACACTAGCTACCGACTATCTGTTATTTCCCTTGAGTTTTTTTCAGTTCCTCTATGGATGCGTCCCATGGGAATCGGGAAACTCTCGGAGGCTTGCCAGAAGGAACCGGAAAAATAAAATACCCGGCGTAAAATAAAAACTGACCGGACTGGAAATACGATAACGACACACGCAAAACACCTGTCAGGAGGTTGGAAATAAAAGAGCGTAAAACTGATTAATTATTATGAATATGTCAAAGGAAACTAACATACCCAAAAGAGGTTCCGCTTAAGGACAATCCTCCACTACCAAAATGGTAGTCTGCTTCTTGGATTCTATGGGGAGCAAACCAAAGGGGGACTCTTCGGAGAACCCAAACTCGGCTAGCAAAGGCAGGGTCAAAACCGCAAAACCTAGGCTTTTGGGAGCGGCCAGGCGTAAGCTCCAAAGACAAAGAAATGCACAGTGGGCTCAGGAAACTGAGCCAACTAAGGCATCCGGTAATGAAACAAGGACTCATCGGCAAAACTCTACACTACCTGCACAAAACACCCCGGGAACATCAGAGACGCAAAAGCAAAACCTATTAAGTAGTAGCACGCCAAAATCGCAGAAAAAAACCGGCAAAAAAGCAAAAGCAAAGTGACCTCAAAAAGAACTTTCAGGGACACTCTTACGAGCATTGCACTAGCAATAATTCCGAAGGAATTTCCTGAATGTTATCTCAACGTAGAAAAAGCAGAGGCAGTAAAATTGACTATTTTGGGCAGGATAGACAAAATCTCATAATCGTATGTATGGACGAGCCAACCAAAGAATGGCTCCTTAGCACATCGGCAAAAAACACCTTATTGGAAGGTAAAAAACTTCAGATCATGGATCTGAAAAACTTATCTAAACCAAAAATGCTGATGACATGGACATGGGTACCACAACCACAATTGGAACCAGCTGGTTTTCTAAAAAAATTAGCGGTGCAGAATACCTTACCCTTTTAAACAGCAAAATGTTCTGACAGTATTTGAGTTGTATGTATACCGCTGCCTATTATTTTTAATCAACCATCCATTTTTGTTTGAAGATTATTTAAACAAAAAAACAAATTACAATTTAAGAAAACAATCTTTAATACAAATTCCATTTCACCGTCTAAAAAAATGTGACGTCTTCAAACACAATGTAATGTAGATTATTTTATATATGTGTATGTAACTTGTTCGTTTTGAAATAAATATTATTATTATTATTATTATTATTATAAACACTAACACCTGGCAAGTGGTCAATTCCAAACCAGATTCCAACGGGACCCAACATATCCTACTATAGATAAGAAAGCTTGGGAGAAAGTGGCAAACCTCGAAAAGAAACTCTTCCTAAATTTCTCCACAATTTCACTTTGAGTTCTGAATCTCTGTAAAAAAAAAGAAGCAAACCGGAAGAAACAGGGACCGCTAAGAAGGCAGCAAATAAAAACCCACCGCCAATCGCCGAAAAACACTAACAGTAAGTACAATGTTAAACATTGTGCAAATCAATCTACATCACTGCAGAACAGCTTCTGCGGCTCTCAGTGCGTATATTGTCAACACGATATTGACATCGCCCTTATCCAAAAACATTAAGTCTATAAGGTAGCAGCTAGCAGCACAACCCATATTCAAGCCTCGTACATGCATCTTAGCAAAGCATGTACTTAATTTAATGCCCTTATGGGACCTATGTTTCAGAAACGTAGTGACAGCCAAGGTGGTGGTATTAGAAAAAAAAACCAAGAAAAAGATAATTCTCGAATCTGGATACCTTCCCTACGATCAGCAGGGACTTCCACTACCTGATGGTAATGGCAAAAACTAGACAAACAGCATACAAGCTGCATATAAACAAACACAATGTAAACGTTGGGACCCACAGACCTAACATAACAAATGTGTTGCATGAAGAAAAAACTTTAATGATGAGGTCGGACTTTATGAAGGGTCACTGCATAAGTAAGAAATTTGGTGTAACAATACCACATCAAAACAAATGGATAAAAAATAAATACCTAAGAACAGTCAAAGGTACTATTTGATACACAAATGGGTCCAAAGACCAAATGAGTGCCGAGGCTGAAATCTACAAAGACAAACACAAAGGAAAGCAAATTTCGCTACCTCTGGACAAACATGCCACAATTTTCCATGCAGAGGTGGCTGCCATTGAGTGGTGCGCCAGGGACATGATCAAAAAGGGACTAAAACCGGACAGATTGATAACTATCATGTCAAATAATCAAGTGGCATTGCAGGCCCTGCAATTGCCAGTAATAAAACCTAAACTGTTTATGACCTGCAAAGTTCGCATGGTATGGATATCAAAAAACCAGGAGACAAAAGACAACCTCATGGCAAATCAGTTTGCCAAACAAGAAGCAAAGGAAACTTTCACTGGACCAGAACCCGCTTTTGGTATCCCATACAAGACCGGTAAAGATATAATCCGCAGCAAACTTAAGGTGGAACACAGCAACATGTGGCTGCAAGAGATTGACACATTCAAAAATATTCCTAACAAGACCATGATTTTAAAACAGTGGTAACACAAATAAGTCGCATCATACTGCAAAGGCTCACACGACTGACAACCGGACCCTGTAGACTCAACAAGCACTTGCATAGAATGGGAATAGAAAAAAACCCTCTATGCCGCGGATGTATGGAAGAAGACAAGACTCCAATATACTTACTGATTGAATGCAAAACATTAAAACAGCAACGCATAGCCATCTTTGGCAAACGCAACCCAACCGCAAATATGTTAAAAACAACCCATTGGCTAGACTTTATTGAAGAGACAGAGCTGCTAAAGGAGTAGAACAGCAGAGTTGTACAACAGGCCCAATAGGACCGGAGTGCAAGGAGCGCCAGGCAAACCACCTCAAGATAAGAAAGGAAAAGATGGGTTTTTTAGTCAGTAAACACCTGACACTACTGGACAGTACAAGCTGCCCAGTGTCTTTTGAAGATTTTATATTCCTACGCTAAAAAAAATCTGCTATTTACAAATCTTGAGCAGGGTTCCCAAAACTTGAAGATTCTGGATAGTCGATAGCTAGTGTATGGGAAAAACAGATAGATCTATAGAAATAGCATACACAAGTACGCACAAATGTATTAACCTTATACATCTTTCAAATATTCTTTCACCCAACTGTGATACTGACAAAGCCTAAGACGGCTTAAATAGTTCTTAATTATTGTAGTGTAGTCTACTTTAAAGTTAAATATATTTCTCAATTGTTAGACTATGCACTCTGATTCGTGGTTACAACATTAGCGTTAATATTCATTGAGATAAACTTTTGTATATTTTTCATCCGTTTAGTTCCTTTCTGATTTTAACACAGTGTTTGATAGATGGTAAAAACAAGAAGACTAGTACTAAACATAGAAACTATATAATAACTCTATAAAGATAAAACATTGCAATTTTGCATTAGTCATTTTACTCAATACTATAATATATTTTATTAAATTTTCGCAAATTATTGTTTAAATATTTACTAAATTTTATAATTTCTATCAATACTTTTTGATAACAGCATAAATCCAATTTCTCCAGCTAGAATTGAACTTGAGACCACCGTGTGGTACCTTTATTTAATATAGTATTATATATAATGAAGCTATAACATAAAAGTATTGAAAGTATCCAAGAAATAAATAATAATTTAATAATCTAATAGAAATGCTCAATCAAAATAATTTTTTTAATTGAGCTCTTATTTTGTTTTCTGTAAAAATAACTACTAATAAAAATAAAATAGTGGTTTTTCCTGTTACAATTCTAGATTCTTTAATTAAAGGGTCAAGTTAGAACCCCCTTTGGAGCGTGGGATGAAATGAGGACAGTTGAGTGACTAATGTATATGAAATTGTTTATAGCTGAAACCATGCAACCGTGAACAAATCTACTATGATTTACCCTTTCATGTATATTGAACCTTTAATCAACTCTTTTAAATTAATGATTATTTTTAAATTACTTTTAAGAAATGATTTATGTATTTAAAAAAACTACATTTCAATTAACATTTCAATTTACATATTATTATTTAGTAATACAAAACAATTCTATCCAATTAATACATAAGTATGCTGCTCGGTCTTAATTCCTAAATCAGTGGGAATCTGCAAATTACCCGGTTCATTGTTTACCTTCCGTTTATAATATAGCAAAATAAAACTAATTTGAAACGCATTTCTAGATTCCCATAATTCACGCGATTTTAAATTCAAACGAGCAACAGCACCTAATTAATCAACAAAATAATTCAACAATTAGGTACTACAAACAAAACAAAATTATTACAATTAACATATATTTATGTATGTACATACATACAAAACAATTTAAATAATTTGTACCAAAATAAATAATTAAATGTTATTAAATATTAATATATGCTCTGATTAACAATAGTTTTGTAATATAGTTTGTATGACTTGGTTAATTAAATGCAATGAAAAAGAATTGTAAAAAATTATGTTGATTAACTTTTAAAGTAGACAGATTAATTGATTATATGTATATTGTGGTTAATAAGGTCAATGTGTGCCAAGACTTGGCCAGATAACTGGTTTTAATTTATAAAATATCGCATGCGTAATATGTTAAGAATTTTAAGATATTTCAATCTTTCCGGCACAGAAACATTGAATTAATTTTTATTTTCGAGTCGAGTTGAAATAGTATTTCTTAATTATATTTTAGCATATTTTAGCATTTAGAAAATGTTCAACAATTATACAAAAGTTTTATTGAATTTGTTTCAGTGTGATATAAACATAAAAATAATTTGACACTGAAAAAAAAATCTATAGAAAATGTTTGTAAATTAGATGTAGCTCTTGTCTAACACTAACTTGTTTATATAGAAGTTGTTGAGAACTTTTACAAATAAAAAAATAATACTTCAAATAATGATTAATAACAATAATTCAATTTCTTAATTATTTCAGGTCAACAGAAAAAACAAATAAAAGTAAAACAGGGAAAGTTGAATTTTTGAATCTAAACTAAACAATAAAAGCCAAAATACTAAAATACTTACAAAAATATGACAGTTACGTCATTTTAGTTGTCAATGTGAGCTATTAATTTGATTAACTCACTTTTGTAATTTCAAAAAAATAGCATGCAAAGTCACAAAGTATCGATCGCATCGCAATCGTTGAGTTTGGTACTCAGCACCCAAACGTAGAAAAAGGTGACAACTTTTGATGTATAGAGATATTAGAGACAAAATTTATATGTATCAGCCTAAAGGTTTTCATAATGGCTCAAAGCTAGTGTGCAAACTGAGGAATAACAAGATTTCTTAAAGAACTTTTGTTAACACAGATGATAATTTATGCATTTTTTATGATGAAGACTGCAGCATGATTATTGCTCTTTTTGTGGATGATAGATTTATTGTTGATAAAAACAAAACAAAAATTATTGGACAAAATGGTGACCAACAAAGAAAACCTTTGGAACAATAAGCCGTTAGACAAATCTAATTCATATTCTGAGACAATTTGTAGTCTACTGTATCTGGCAACAACTTCTTGTCCAGACATAAGTTTTTAGTAAACTACTTGAGTTGTTTCTGCAATAAACTAATAAAAAAATCATTTAGAAAATGATTGAACGATTCTTTCACTATTTGAATGAAACAACACAAATCGGAGTTTTCTTCAATGGAGATGATAATATTCATGTCTCTGTAATGTTTTTCTTTATAATTGACGCATAAAATGTAAGAAATAACATTTATGTTGTCATATATGCAATTGGGAAATTGAAGTTTTTGTGTACAACTTTTATTTACTAACTATTTTTTTTTATATATCTCCATAACAACATTAATTGATACTAACTAGATCATACAAATATTACATATTTCAACACTCTCACTTAATGTATACATTTTATAAAAAAAAAAACACTACATTATGTAATACCTAACACATGCCTTAATTTTTGAAAGGTATCTGTAGTTAATAATTTTGTAAAAATATCTGGTATCTGATCTTTTGTATTAACGTAATCCTAATTAAATAAACCAGTTTCAAATTTTTCACGAATAAAATAATATTCAATATCAATGTGCTTTGTTCTTTTGTGAAACTCTAGATTTTTAAATAATCTTATTGCACTTTGATTGTCTAAATATAATACTGGTATTTCTCTTTTATCAATTAACTCTTCTTCTAATCTTTTAAGCCAAATTAATTCTTTTACTGCTTGACTAGCCGCCACATACTCAGATTCCGTAGTTGGTAGAGCAACGCATCGTTGCTTCTGTCAACAAGACACAGGTCCACATCTTCAAAGAAAAACCATACCAATTGTCGATCTTCATGAAATATCGTCTGCAAAATCTGCATCACTATAGCATGTAAGTCTTTGATTTCCTCCTGATTCATAGAACACATCATACATAATAGTTCCTTTCAAATATTTCAATACTCTTATCACAGTATTGTAATGTCCTTGCTTTGGATTTGTCAAATATTGACTCAAAGTACTTACAGCATATGCAATGTCTGGTCTTGTTGCAACTAAAAGATACAAACCACCAATAATTTTTCGATATGTTGATTCTCTCACTGCTTTTCTACTCATATTATCAAAGTGTTCTTCTTCATTTAAAATTATATTTTTATCCATTGGTATTGATACAGAATAACAATCTATAATATTAATTTTTTTTTAAGAAGTTATTTGGTATATGCACTTTGATAAACAAATATTGATCCATCAATTTCTTTATAAATTTGAAGACCTATGTATACTTCCAAATTACTCGTCTTTATTTTAAATTCATTTTTCAAATAAGTTAAAAGATTTTCTGCTTCAGCCTGGCTTGAAGCTGCAATTAATCCATCGTCTACATAATTTGCTAATACAAAAATATATTCTCTATCTCTTTTATAATATAAACAATTACCTGATGTGCTTTCTTTAAAGTTATATTTCATCAAAAACATTTTAAGTTTTATATTCCAGTTCCTTAGAGCTTGTTTGAGGCCATAAAGACTTCTCTGAAGTTTACACATTTTTGTTTTGTCATGTTCAAATTCTTTGGGCTGTTCCATAAATATCTCTTCATCTAAATATCCATACAAAAATGCTGTTTTAACATGAAATTGAAATAAACTTAATTGCTTTTAAGCAGCAATTGATAAAATCATTTTAATTAAATCAAATTTTAGCACTGGGCTAAACGTTTCTTAATAATCTGTACCATATTCCTGAGCATATCCCTACTTTTGCCTTATATCTTTCTATTTCACCTTTTGCATTAGTTATTATTCTAAAGACCCACTTATTAGGTAAAACCTTTCTATTTTTTGGAATATACTAAAATCCAAGTATTATTTTGCTTTAATAAATCAATTTCTTTTTTCATTGCTTTATGACAATTTGTAGCTTCTTTTGATTCAATAGCTTCTTCATAGCTTATTGGCTCTTGGTTATCTGATATTAGTGCATAAATACCTGATTCTGATTGTTCTAAATCCACAAAACTCTCAGGTTTCCTTAATATACTTCTATTTCTTAATACAATAGAATTCGGCACAATCTCGGTTTGGTCTTCAATTTTCTGATTCCTCAATTTATTTTTGACACTAACATCTGGCATATTTGTTACATCTGGCATATATGTCACATATGGCATATATGTTATATCTAGCATATTTGTTACAATATCAGCTGCTTCATTTATGACATGGCTATCTGATGTATTTGTCAGAGTATCAGCTGTTTTATTCCGATCATAAGCATCTAACACATGGATTGTCACACTATCAACTGATTTATTCCTTTGTCAAACATCTATCACCTTATCGACATTCCTGTCACAAACATCAGCTTCTGAATGAAAAATTACATCTCTTTCTACTTTGATCTTATTTTCACATTCATATCAAATTCTGTACCCTTTCTGGCATTCTCCATATCCTACAAATATTCTTGGTTTACTCTTTTTATCCCATTTTGTTCGTAACTGCTTCGGAATATGTACATACACCTTTGCACCAAACACTCTCAAATGATTTATCGGAGGAATCTTCCTTTTGAACCATAATTTAAAGAGAGATTGATCTTTAACAGACAAAATCCCTGTTCTGTTGAGAACATAAATTGTTGCAGCAACAGCTTCAGCCCGAAATTTCACGTTGAGTTCTCTCGTATAAATTAATGTCTTGGCAGCTTCAACAATTGTTCTTATGTCTCGTACTGCACTTCTATTCAGCTCCGGATTATATGGAATACTTGTTTCATGCCGAATATTATTTTCTGCCAAAATCTTCTTTAAACTTTCATTTATGTACTCAGTACTATTGTCTGATCTTAGTACTGTTATCTTAAAATCGGTTTCTTTTGCAACAAAATCTAAATACTCTTGTAACTTCTTATAAACTTCATTCTTGTTTTTCAAATAGACAGTTCTGAAGTGTGAATATCCATCCTTAAATAGCAAAAAATACTTAAAACCACCAATACCACATAAATCAGTGTGAATAACTTCACCAGGATTGAATGTTCTACTATCACTTGGTTTAAAACGCATTCTGTGTTGCTTGCCAAGCATGCAACTTTTGTTCACTAAGATGTCTCTCCCTTTCAAAACTTTCAACACATGATTTACATTTTAATGTCCCAAGCGTTCATGCCATAGCCTCAAGCTATCTATAGTATAACATTCCGCATTTTCTTAGCAATCACGTTTAAAATCCATTTTGTAAAGTTTTATGGAACGTTGACCTGTTGCAACTATTTTTCCATCGTCATTATGAATGGTACATAGTTTATTACAATTTAACTTGTATCCTTTATCTAAAACTGATAGCAGAGAAAAGATTTAACTTCAATTGTGGCACATATAAAACATCTTTCAAAACTTTTCCATTGTTCTTTGTCATGTTAAAATAGAAACATCACCTATTCCAAAAACTGAAATTCCAACACCATTGCCAATTTTAACCATAATTTGCTGAGAATCAGCATATTCCTTATAGTTTTCAAACCAATCTAATGTTTTACACAGGTGATCACTAGCTCCTGAATCCTGAAAGTACGAACTATCATCTAATATTTCAGTTATATAAGCTTCATTAACAAACGCTTCTCTTCTTTGTTCATTTGCAACATTTGCTTTCTTGCCCTCAAGTGATTTTTTAAATAATCTATTTTTCCAATGACCTTGTTTCTTGCAGAAATGACATTTACCAAACTTTTTTTCATTACCAGGTGATTTAAACCTTTTTAATCTTGCTGCCAATGTACCACTTGTATCTGATTGCTCTGGCTTGTTTGCAATTTGTACTTGTAATCTTAATTCCTCAATGAGTAGACTACTTGTTAAGTTTGACAAAGTTCTCTTGTCTTTTGCTACCGATTCCCATGCAACATAAAAATAATTATACATATTTGGTAAAGTCATTAGAATTTTTGTTATAACCATTGATTCCAAAACTGGTTCTCCAAGCTGCTTCAACCGCTGATTAATTTCTTCTAACTTAGATATATGAGATGGTTAGGATCCTTTGTGAACTTGTAGAAACTCTGTTGCATCAAATGTAAACTTGCTTTTGATTTTTGCTCAAAAATCGTGTGCAGCTTGTCCCACATTTCTTTAGCAGTTTCACAATTCATAATATATAAAAGCACTTTCTGACTTACAGTAGTTGCAATTATTCTTTGTGCTTCAGCATTAGCTTTTAATCATTTTGCGTTCTCAACTTCAATGTCAGAACTATGCAGATCTCCAATGACAACACCATATAGTTCACTGGCACGAAGATGCACCTTTATCAAAAACGTCCACTGTCCCCATCCAGTTGTATCATGTAATTTATCAACTTTAAGCACACCTTCCATGGTAAATGTAAATTTATAATTGCAGATACTCTTTCCTTCTGTAATCGTTACTCTAGGCCCATAACCTGTTGTTATATATTGCAGCAGTAGGTTTATGAAGAAATAGTTGCAATTGGGAGATTGAAGTTTTTGTGTACAACTTTTATTTACTAACTATTATTTTTTTATATATCTCCATAACAACATTAATTGATACTAACTAGATCATGCAAACAATACATATGTCAACAATTTCTAATATAACTCAACTATTTTGTTAAAACTGTTACATTTTTACGTCAACTGTACAGAAAAATGTGGATTCCATAAAATTCAGTTGCTATATAAAAAAATGATCCATAAACAGCATCAGAAATTGAAAATGGTGCTATCATTCATATCCTTGAAGGATTGAAAAGTAAATTTCTAAAATAACTGTAATAAATAATCTTTGTGATGTTTGTTTGAACAATATAGATAGAGATCTTAAGCTATGTAATGTATCAAGTATAAAGTTTGGCCATGTAAATCATTATTGAGTCAATAAATACCACAATATTTATCTACATTATTAAAATGAATAGAAATCCTTTAATAATTACATAATCGATAGAGATCCATACATGGATCATTACAATTACTTAACAGCAAATAATAAGACCGCACATTATGCGATTAATTATTTCAGAATCCTTGCGTATTATGTATTAATATTTCCACAATTAAAAACCAATACATAATTGAACAGATTCATGTTTTAAACCAAATTCAAGTTGCTTATCATTATTGATAAAAGCAATTCACTATTGCCAAATAGCAGACAACTAATGTAATAATTAAAATATTATTTATTTCCAATCTAATTAGTTTTAAATTTTCCACTACTTAAAATTTTCTATTTAACAACTAAATAAAAATTAATGTGGGTATAATTAGTGCTATTTTCTCTTAATGCTCGTATTTGTTAACAAATATTATTTATGTGTGTGTAAATAGTTGGTATTCAAGAACCGCGAGTGAAGTTTCGTAAAAGAGGATGTGACAGCATACGAAATAATATTTCGCTCGCGCCTTCTTCCTCTTCGTCGACTGGGCGAAAGTAGTCCAATACAACCTGAAACTGGTATAGCCAAGCCAATTGTAATTAATGTGAGAAACGGTTCGTCTCATTTTTTTAAAGAATCACCATTGTTGATGGTATAAAAAAATTTGTTCGCACGTCGGATGAGATTTGCATCTCGAGTGTAAAATATAGACAGTTTACGAAATCGACCAATACATTAAAAAATAAATGTAACTGATACTGATACAATCTTACATGTTTGTTTGTATGTAGAAGCATTTTTGAATGAACTAAATTTGCATTTTACGTTCTAATTAAGAATGAAATCCAACGTAAATATATTTAAACTAATTCCCATATATCATATAAAAAACAACCAGTGTTTAGATTTAAACGACTTTTGAAAACTGTACCTTTGTTTGATAGGCTCAGGCTGAATTACATATGTGTTTAAAATCCTTGCAAAAACTGCACTTACATACGCTTACACTATTAAGCTATTAACACCTAAAAAAATTGAATTTTACTTGTCTTCATTTTTTTAATCATTCAATTTATTATTATGTAAATAGTACAGTTATCTTTATAACATAATTTAATCAATAACATATACCGCATGATGTTAATATGAAAACAAAAATATGATTGCATAGTATAGCACAGATGTGTCAAATTATACACAGTAACTTATAAATTTGCATGTAAAGAATGTCAATAAGTAATTTGAATGTAATAGCATAGTATATTGAATTATCGTATAATAACTAAAATATGCGGAAGAACCTCCAACTTGCTGAAATAGGATCGTGAGGTCGATTAAAGTTACTTATAATCTGTATTGTTTCTTAAAGATATAAATGTCGGAGTATTATTACCTAATTTTTAAAGATCCCAGGACACAAGTATTACAACTTTAATTTATATTTAATAATAACATCATTTATTTGACAACTATTATTTAATTAACCTTTAAAATTTCAACAACGAAAGATTATTTATTTTTATACATTAAATATATATTTTATTATCGAATATAAATTAATATTTTTTTTTTTAACTTTATAATAATAAATATTTGTTTTGTTCATATTATATTTTGTTATTTTAGCTCTGAAGAAGACAACTAAAACGTTAGCTGTAGAATTCGTTCTTCTTCTAAAACAATAAAATTATGATTGATGAAAACACCAAGGTAACGTTAGATATTGATATAAATCTGACAAATATTTTACAAACTTTGGTTAAAGACAAATAAAAAAACAACAAAATTTATATAAAAGTTTGTTAGCAATTAATGTTTTATATTTATAAACTTTAATGTTCTCATATTATCAATAAATAACAGACTAGCTTTAATAAAATATAATATATATTATATATTATATATTATATAACTTCATTATCAACGCAACGCGACAGTTTAAGGAGTCTTTTAATATGATACGGAAGCACTCGTTCCGTCTCCGCATTGAATTGATCAAATAATTGTTATAATTATTTTTCCAAAAATGTATATTATATTGATAAGCTTGTTGAAATATGATTTTAATATATTTTATAGATAATGTGTTAGCACTCTTTATAATAGTTAATGTATCATATACATTGTTATTTGCGTGCAGATAGAGCGTCTGATGATGAAGAGTAGATAAGTAATGAACTATATAGGTATAGATTGTTATAATATTTGTTGGTGGAAAGTATTTGCAAATCTGTACCTTACAAATTTGAAGAAAAAGAGATTTAATTACACAATAGCTAGAGGAGCTTTTAGAAGTGTAATTCAGCTGTCAGATGTTATTCACACACATACCAAAAGATCTTTGGTGTGTGCACAGCGTAATACAAAAGTACATTGGCAGTAAAGTCATCGAGGTACTAGCAGCTGTAGCATGCTTAGAAAGCCGTAAAAGGTAAAAGATTGTTATTCACACACTGGCAGTTGTGTATCACACAGATACAATATTATCAACACTGTATCTGGCAGTAAGGTGTGTGAAATTGCATAATAACTGTAAAACATTGCCAAGCTTACACAAACCAGTTTAATTTAATCATATTTCAAAAATAAAATCTGATAATTAATTGCAAGCTATAAGCAACTACGCTTTTTTCTGGCTCTTCTTAGAACAGTTTTCATAACTTTTTGATGTGGTGAAATGTTAATCTTAAGAGCATACCGACCGCTACCTTGATTTGTGGTATTTTAACAAAAACGGCAACTCTTCATTGCTGCTTCTACAAATAATTTGATAATCGATTTATTTTTTTACCAGTACATTAAGAAAGGATTAAACTATGATATGTCGAAGTCTTTTAGTCAAATAATAGTTAGGAAATAGCCGAAAAAACTCATAAAATATAGAAATAAATGCGTTATTCTGTATTTTTGAATGCATTTTGTTAGATAATTTTTTATAAATAATTGTCTCCTTTCAGTTTTTGTGCTGTAAATAAGCAAACAATAGTCAACAATCATATTCAAAAGGGTGTATCTTATAAAACATTTTTTGTAAAGCACAGGTTTTCTGAAATTTTCCGCGAAAAATGGGAAAAATACCAATATATTGAAAATTTGTTATTTTTAATTCCGCTACACCTGAAGACTTGAAATTTGAATATGATAACTAAACATAGTATAAAATATAACTCATAATTGCTAAAAATGGGTTACTTTTAAAAGATTCTCCTCGGATTTTCTGTAATTTTACTCATCATAGTCATCAATAAAACATTGTTGACTTGTTATTAAATTTTTTAAACATTGGTCAGTTTTCATTTATAATTATGCAAGCAAGTTTGATAATTTTCTTTAAATACAATGCCAAGACGTGCATTTTCTGCTTTCAATAGAACAAAAAAGGCTGTTCTGCATGATGCTGGATATTCTAATCACCAGATATCGAACATGTCAGACATTCTAAGATCTACTGTTATAATTGTTGTTCTGTTATTTTTTAACACTCCTAATTATATAAAAAGTTTTTAGTACAAAATATACACTCAGAAAAACCATGAATTAAGAATACATATATTGTATTAAACAAAATAATAATGATATAATACAATATACCAGAAGTCCAAGACTTTTGGTAGTGTATATATAAGAAAAAACTGATCAAACTGTTTTTAAATGAGGCTTATCTCAATTCTCAAAACAATTAAAACTCGGAATTACTAATTTTGTAAAACCATTAATTTTGCAAAACTATTAATTCTCAAATTAACGTAGTAGAACGCTAATTTAGCTAAGTGTGTAAGCAATACAATTCTGAACTAATCCTGTGCATTGCTGGAATAGCTAATAACGTTTAAATGTGGCAAAGATTCTATAAAATCCAGAAACGGTTATTTTGCTTGTTGTTACATAGCCACTTAGATAAGCTCTATTATCATCGTTTAATAAAAATTATCGATTGCAAATTTCAATATGGCATTATTGTATTCTAGTTGCTATGGATTTTTGGTTAAAGTACACATAAAAATCACGCAAAAACTAAACAGTAAAGTGGCTCAAATTTTATTAAATTTTTATTCTAAGATATGATACCAATAGTCTAAGGATGTAATCAAAAACACAAATACACAATAAGGGTGCTATATGTGTGCAAGGTATCCAAGTTACGGTCTACAAGAAAGCGTCCAAAAAATGTCTAAGTGTACATTTTTGTATTAGTTTACTAATTTTGTAGCTTAGGACTTTAGACTTCTTATAATTTATTGCGTCCGTCTATAGTTTATTTTAAAAAATATCCGTTTTTGTTTTGTTGAAGTTAATCCTGCTTTATTTTTGGTAAATTAACTTCACTGTAATCCAAGAGTACCATTCTAAAATCAAAACAAACTTACTGCAACTTATAAAAGCTTTTTATCGATTTTGCTATACTTTAATTTACTAGCAAATTTAGTTAAACAATTTTAAGTTTTTTATAAAAGTAGATTCTACTTTATGTTTACGAGAGACACTGCCAAAGTTCGCGGAAAATGTAAAGCAAAACACAAATTACGTTATATAAATCGCTTTATTGTTTCTCAAAATATTTTTCTTTAAAATCTATACACTTTTGCATCCGATGAAACCAATCTTCAAAACAACTTTGCCACTCTGAGCGAGGTACCTACAAAACAAGTAATTTAAATGGCCTCTCCGCTCTCCACGTATTTTATTTTTGATATGTCAAAATAAGAAGAAATCATTGGGCGATAAATCAGGCGAATATGGGCAATGGGTCATTAATTGGATGTTATTAGTCAAAAACTCTACAGTTTGTCGTGCTGTGTGAGCGCTTGCATTGTCATGATGAACAATGATTCGCCGGTTTGTGTTGTTCCTTCTACATTAACCAGTCAACATTAACTGTCCTTCAATCCTCTAATGCAACAGTTGCAACATAACCCGTTTTTCCAAAAAAAAACAATCAATCATTCTTTTTGAAACGCTTCGTGAACGCATCACTTTTGTGGGTTTAGGTTCATTTTGAAACACCCATACAGTCAATTGCTGTTTAGTTGCAAGCTCATATGAATATATCCAAAATTTGTCGCCTGTTACGATGTTATATAAAGAATTTGAACGACCCCCTTTCGAATTTCTTTAGCATTTCCCTGCACCACTTGACACGTGCCTGTTTTTGATCTTCTTTCATATTGTGTGGGATCCAACGACTGCAAAGCTTCCTGACATGCAAATAATCGTGCAAAATCGTATGTATGACAGCATCAATATTTTTCGCGACAACAGAGGTGCATAGACGACCTTCGCAAAGATCGTCAACAAACGTTGGTCTTTCACGCTAGAATTCTACGAACCATTTGTAAACCCCATAGTTTTTCCACACATTGCTGCGGTGTTAAACCGTATCGAAAATCAGAAAAAATCATCACTCGGAAATCACGATTTAAAATTTCCATATTTTACACAATTATTACTCTCGTTAAATTTTGTTGAAACAAAACCGAGCAGTTTGAAATCGAACTGTCAACCGAATAATAGGTGAAAAACGTTAAATTTTACGAATATGACAATCGAAGAACGCTGGTAATACATGTAGTACTGAATTCCGCAAACTATAGCAGTGCCCTTCGTACCTATGACAAAAAAACATTTTTATTCTCCTTGGCAATGTTAAGAGTTTAAATAAATTTAATGTATTTTTTTGTAAATTTCAACTATCTGATATATGACCTGTCAACTTTATTCTTGACAAATCTGTCATATATACTGTCAACGGTAATTTGACAAAACAACTGTCAACTTTTTAAAAAATCTGTCATATAAACTGTCAAATTAACTATTTTATAAATCTCATCTATGTTGTCAAGGGCCATTTTGATAAAACTGTCTTACAAATCTAAAACTAAAAAAAAAATTCCTTTAAATTAGCAACTAATAATTTGTTTTATATATTTTTTTATTTAATTTGTAAAATCTGTTTAATTTTTTTAAACTTTATTTTGATAAAAGTAAAATTATATACTTACTATTTATACAATAAATACAACAGACAATTTAACAAACCTACTGTCTTGATATGTGATATCTAAGCTGAAAATGCGTTTTCAAATTGTTTTTGTGCAGGAAAATGATCTTTTCTAAACAATTTGTGTAGAAATTGCATTTTTAGAAGTATTAAACAATGAATTAGCATTAAATGTGCAATATTTGAGTTGTAAATGTGTTTACAAAGTGTTTCTGTACAGTAAACGCATTTTTTTAAGCTGTTTTTTACATTTTAATTAATTTGTTCGTTTTAGTGTGTAAAAATTGAGCTTTTAAAATTTTTAAGCGTATTTTAACTGGTTTTGCTAAATGTTATGCATCAAATGAGATAATTATATTGTTAAAACTTGTTTTGTCCAAAAATTGCATTTAAAACTTTTTTTTTTTAATTAAAAAAAAAAATGATTTTTTCAGATTTTTTAGATTATATTGATTTAAACGCATTTTCAAAGTATTTTATTTAAAAAAATTAATAATTGTTTGACATCTGATTTATACATATAAATTGTCAACAACCAACTGTTGCTTTAACAATTATTCATCTGTCTGAAATTAACTATTTTACAAATAAACTGCTAGTTTTATTCACAAATTTGAAGTATAAACTGTCTACTGTTAGTTTAACAAACTAACTTGCAACTTTCTGGGAAAACATATAACTGTCTGACATGTAAATGGTTTACATATAAATAGTCAATTTCATTCTAAACAAACCTGTTGTACAAACTGTACAATGTCATTTTCAAAAATCAATTGTCAGCTGTCTGACAAAGTGTAAAACTAGCAAGCATAAACTGTCATTTTTTTTTTCAAACTGATAAATTGAGATTGAGAAATCAATTGTCAAGAAGAATGTATCAATATTTTATTTATCAACAATTTAATAGTGAAAACGCATATGTTATGCGTAAGCGTAAATTATTACAGACAATTAATAGATCTACAAAAAAGTTATATAAACTAAAACAGTTTTATACCAAAAATCCAATGACGTTTGTCCAAATAAACTAAGTTTAACCTAACTTAGTGTTCAAACATTATCAAATGCAAATGGTTGCAACAATGTTTTCCTTCATAGAGATATACAAATTACAATATTTAGCATGCTCAATAATTATTACTATTAATTAAAGAGTTAATTAAAAATGAGTAAAAAAATGAGTAAAATTTGATGTTTAATGTTCAATCAAATTAGATACTGTATAGTAAAATTGTCCCTTAGGTTACGTTAGATAGAGATAACTTGCAAAAAAAATTGCTGCAAAATTAATGACTTGGCTTCCAAAAGATACAACCGTTTGAAATATATTTAATAAATAGTCTATTCAATTTTAAGGTAGGGCGCAAAAAAATAATATACAATGAGTACACGCAATTTTTAAGTGAAAAACTAAGGTGAATTAAGCATCCATACATTTTAGGCTTATTAGTCTATAGTTCAGTTGGCCACGCATTATTGTTTGCTTTGCTTATAACAAGAGACGCAGTGAGCTAGTCGTCAGCGTGCTACGTTCTCATACGGAGATCTTGAGATCAAGTTTCAAGTCTACGAAAGAGAGTGTCTTAAGATCAAATATCTTACTCGGTCGTAAAATATTTGTGAACATGTTCTCTATAGTATGCTTTGTGGCATTTATAATTTTAACAACAAAACAAATTACAGGCATCTGTCTCATTACACCCCTCATACTAGAAAAGAAAAGCCTACTTAAATTAAGTTAAGTACTGGTGCACCACTGTGCACAAACCACATTGCAATTCTTGTTGCCAATGATACATTATTCAGAAACAGAGGTAGCATATGTTCCAAAAAGTTGCAATACACCTCGCCGGTAAGTCTTTCTGGTAGAAATACTGGCCCAATTAGACAGTCGGCCACAATTCCAACCCAAACATTTAGGGAAAACTGATGTTAAAAACGTTCTTCACATACCTGATGCAAATTTTCATCTGCCCACACATTGTTGTTATGAAAATTCTTTATAGCATTTCTTGAAAAACTGGCTTCATCGGTGAGAATATGTGTCAGGAGTTAAAGGATTAAAACTAATGTTTGCAAAAGTCATTGACATAACGCAATACGTGAAAGAAAATCAGCAAGTAGTAGTGCCTGAACACGCAGAATGTGGTATGGATACAACCAATTGCCCTTAAAAAAATTTCAAACTGTCCAATGACTTACATTTAAAATATTGAAAATTTTTCGCGTAGAACTACTTGGATATTCCTCTATCATGCCCAGCACATTCTGTTCCAGTTGTATCGTTCTTATTTTTATTGATCTTATTGGCCCTCCATTTTGTTACAATGTGCCTGTTTCACAAAAACGTCGATAAATGTTGAATTAATAAATAAATTGCCATCAGCAAGTCCATACTTGTACTTGATAAACTCATTAATTTTTTGTACTTGATATACTCATTGGTGCACGCCATACTTTTATTTACATTAATGATTTCAAGAAATATCGAATAAGTTGTTGCAAATTTTTGTTCAACAAAATATTCTTAGGATATAACCCCTTGAATTTTTGCTTACTAAATAAATAAGTCACGTATTTGCCAAGTTTCCAAAATAAACTAAAAAAAAATAAGTATATTAAATAATTTAAAATCTAAAATAATAAGTAACTAAAAGATGTTTCATTAACAGACACAATTTGTTTTTTTACATAAAATGACATTGGATACCAATGAACAAGAGTTCTTTTGGAATTCTGTATCGCACCATATCAAAATGTTATACACAAACAAAACTTAAAAAATAGCGCCCAATTAAAATTGTTTACCTCTCAATAAATCACTCTGTATTGTAACAAAATATTATTGGTTCATTTAAAGTTAAAAATAAAATTAACAATAATGCTATAGCCCATATAAGTATTGGTTTGTTTAATTCAAGATTAAAACTAAAAGCTTCTATGAATGATTAATTTAAAATTTCTTATTATTTTCAAGTATTATTTTTCTATGTTGTCAATAAAATTTAAAAAAATCTTAATAATATTATATTTTAATTTACTTGTCTATCAAAAAAAACTAACATCAGACATTGAAATTTCTTTGCCGTAAAAATGCAACTGATAATATTATTTATGTAATTTATCCTACACATATAATGAATTATTAACACACCATAAACATTGGCACATATAGGCAATTACAGAAAAGCTATAAAATAAATTTATAAAGTGTGGAACGGCCTTAATCAAATATACGCTGCGTACAATAGTAGTCAAAGAATATTATCGCATTACAAGTTTTGTTAATTAATTCGTTCAAGATAATCGGTATACGATGACTTTGTTCATTAATACCATCAAAAGTAACCTTAATCTTGAATGTTGGCAATGAGAAAGCACCAGAACAAGCGTCAACCAAGGTCATGCGACATCATTTGTCACATAACCTGAAAGCGCTGTACAAAAAATACTTGGTATTTCTTGTTATGAAGATGACAATTATATTACAATAATTTTATAACAATCGTTTTAGCAAATTTGAGTATAATATTGCTTATATTACTATGCCATATGTGAAATATAATGTTAAACATACATAAGTAAGAAATATATTTAGTTATTATATTAAAACTAATTCGATACGTCAGTTAATAATAAAGTCAATATTAGTACACAATGGACAATATACAGCATAAGTACTAGGCTTATGAATAAATAATTAATTATGCAGAACTAATCTAATTGTTACTTTCCGCTGATTTTCAAATTATTAAAAAAAATATTAGTTAAATAAATGGTAAATAATACCACAACCGTATTTATTATAATTGATTTGGTTGACTTTTATAGACATTCATTATTATAATAAAACAATTAGATACCGTGTTTTTTATCGCGTTTATAAACGCAATAAAATAAATTAGAGCTTTAAGTACATTACGTGCGATATAATAACCAACTTAAAATAACTGTCTTAATTTAGATAACACATGCAAAAATGATCAAATAAAATAAAGACCATAACCATATTTATAATTTAATTTATCTGTTAAACATGTACTAGTGTGGCACATGCAGTATAATAGAGAGTAATCAGTATTAATTAAAATGGAAGAAGCATCATCATTCTACTAACAAATACAAAATTTTCTATTCGGTGCGTTTTGTCGATCATATTTTCAAAACAAGTTTCTATTCGATATAAAGACTCAAGTTCCAGATTTAGAATGGCATTCAGCTTAGGTGCCTTGTAAATGAGACGAGCGTGATTAGAAAATTTTTTAAATTGGAAAGCTGCTCAACAAATGTCGTTCGCGAATGCACCGCATAATGGGTGCACTTTCAATTAACACGTCGATTTAAGAAACAGAAACGTCTACCAAGAATATATTATTAATTGTTTCATGGTGTAATATTTTTTTTAATCTAAATTAATACCATTGATGGTTTCAACAGAGTGTATGATTTGATTTTAAATTTTGCAACATTGCGTCGATGATTATAGCAGTTATTATCTTTAATTTGTGTTGTAACTCAATAATTATTGCTCTTATATCAGTCTTCAGTAGGCACTTTTTATTTTTTTACGCAATATTTTTTTATGTATTGAGAGGTATTTACAATTACAACTTGCAACATGAATGAATGGTATAATTAACAATTAAACAGCCAAAATATAAAAACTGAATAAATAAATAGTAAAGGATAGTCCATCTTTAAGTTGATATTTTAATCATATAGAATAAAGAACAAACGGCTTATTTTTTGATTATTTTTATTTTATTTCAGAGAGTGTATATTCCGATTAAGTATGAAATATGATTTCATTTAGATGGCAGCCGTGGCAGGTTTAGCAGTAGGCCCTTCTCGAGGACCAACTATCGAGGATTTGCGCCACTGTTTCCAGCGATATTTCGGCGATAGCTTTGCTTTGCGGTCAATTGTCTGTGGATTATCAGCATACACCTTTACCTTCAATGCGCACAACATCAAAAAAAAAACGAGCGGTGTCAAATCGCAGCTGCGAGGTGGCCAGTTCACATCACCAAAACGGCTAATAACGCGGTTGTTAAATTTGGTGCGTAAAAGATTGAATGTGGCATGTGCAGTGTGAGATGTTGCCCCATCTTGTTGAAACCAGAGCTGCTGTAGATCAAGTTCTTCCAATTCGGGCCACTAAAAAGCAGTGATCATGCCTCTGTAACGATCTCCGGTAACAGATGGCTCTATTACCGTCTTCGAAGAAAAATGGTCCAACAACGCTACCACTCCAAAATTCGCACCAAATGGTGACTCGCAATGGATGTATTATGTATTGGTTTCTCAACTATAGCATGTGGATTTTTTGTTCGCCAAATACAGCAGTTTTGTTTGTTTACATAACCTCCAATATATAAATGGGCCTTTTTCGGTTAAAATTAAGGTCAATAATCAATTTGTTTAAAGTCCACTGAGCAAAGCAAAAACGGGCACCAAGGTCGGTTATTTTAATTTCTTGAACAAGTTGCACTTTGTACGCAAACATACCAAAGTCTTTGTGAAGAATCCGCCTCAAAGTGGTTCGCCAAATATCGAGTTGCTGACTTCTGCGCCAAGTTGATGTTCCTGTTTTTTTTTACAAACTTGCGTATTCCTTTGATTGATGGTGCTTTATTTCTTCCAAACAACTTACGCAATTTTTGCTCAAAAGTAAAACAATGCATCTTCTGTTCTAACCACACTTTTCTTATGTAATTGTGACGCAAAAATTGACAACGTCGGTAAAAACATGTGATTCAAATTTCAACTAAAAATTGGTTCACTTTTTATAAATAATATTTCATTTAAAATGTCAAAATACAAATGCAACTAAAACCTCAACAGTGTTGGTACTTTCCAAGGTTTGTAGCTTTGGAATTTTTTGTTTTAACCTTATGCAAATTGTAAACGATTGTACTGTATTTTGCACACTAAATTAAAAATTCAGTGTTGAAACGTAAAGCATCTTTATTTATTGTTTTTATTGCGTATTTTAGAAATATCACAAAATTACAGATCAGACAAAGTTTGAATTTTTGAATCTAGGACTAATATAGAACAAAAAAACAAGAAAAAAAACTTATCGCTAATAACGAGTATTACCCCCTCTTGCATTAATGACTGCTTGAAGTCAACGAGGAACATTTTGAATTAAATTAAAAACCACATTTTGGTCGATATGATTCCCTTCCTGCAATAGCAACTGTCTTAGCTCTTGAGCAGTTCTTAGAGCAAGTGTATGCTATCGGATACGTTGTCCCAACTCATCCCAGACATATTCTATAGAATTCATGTCCGGGCTGACAGCTAGTCAATCAAACCGCAAAATTCCCACTTCATCCAGATAATCTCTGACAACTCTGGCTACGTGAGGTCTAGCATTATCTTGCATAAAAATGCCGCGTTTACCTATAGTTGTCATGAAGAGCATAACATGATCTTCGAGAACATCCATAATGTATCTGTAAGCTGTCAGGAAGCCATTCTTTATAAAGACCAACTCTGTGCGTGCTTTGGTAAAAATTCTTGCCCAAACCATAACCGACCCACCGCCAAATGGAAAACGCTCATCAATACAAACTGAAGCGTATCTTTCTCCGAATCTTCTTCACACTTTCCGACGTCCGTCTGATCCATTGAGGCAAAAACGCGACTTATCTGAAAACAGTAACCTGCTCCAGTCCTCATTATTCTATGCCCGGTGATTTCCGGCAAAAGCCAATCTCAGAACACAATGTCGGCGTTGTAAAGGTGGACCTGTAGCCATCTTTCTACAAGACAATCCCGCAGCCCAAAGTGTTCTCTTAACGGCCATTCACTAACATTTACATCTAAAGTTGATTTCGTAGATAAACTGCAAAAGCTGTTTGATTCCTCAAACTTGTGAACACCAAAAAACGGTCATCTCTGTTCGTGGTAACCGTTTTTGTCCGGATTCTAATCTTTTGATTATCAGACCAGTATCCAAGTAACGCTTATACATCTTTTACCAACAATCTTAGCAGTTTTACGTTTTTCTGCCCATCTTCAATGGACGCTATAATTCTTGCCACAACAATAGGGCCTAAAGGCAATACGTGTGAATAACAAATTTTGCAAAGAAAAATCAACACCAAGTAAAAAAAACCACAACAAACTTGAAGATTTTCAATTAGAGCAAAATGGATGCTGTTTCATAAAAGTCTGTAACACGGTGATAATAATTGACAGATAGATAACATTTGTCAGAAAATGAATTATTAAACGCCTACTTTCGATTACAAATTGCAAACATAAAGCTAACACAGCAAACATAATGTTAAAACAAAAAATTACAAAAATATGTCATAATTTTAAAGTGACTTCTATTTTTTGCTCGCCAGTGTATAAAACATATATTTTACAAGATAATAATTAATGTTTGTCATAATTATAGTAATGTAGCGTTGAGTGGTGTTTTCAATTACATATATTTCTTTAATTTATAACTGAAACTGAAAAAAATTATATAAACCAATTTTCAAATAAACCAGGGCATTATAAACAAGCGTTATAAATTAAATTAAATTGTGTTTATGTATTTCGTATATAAATAACTTATAAATAATATAAAAATGCAGATTAAATATTATTTAATTTACACTTATTTATTGTGGTTGTTTAAATAATAAAAAATGTGCACAAAATTTCTAATAAGAACGCATTTACCTGTGAGAAATAGAGAAGCTGAATACAGGAAGCACTTGTAATAATAAAGGTTGCTTTTCTACAAACAAACGAGCAATTTAGCACATTCTTTTGAAGATATGGTAGTAATTGGCAGTTATACTCTTTATGGCTATACTAAAACAATAACTACGATAATATCAAATAGAATGCAGATAGACAGTGAAATAGATATGTAAAAATACAATTATAAGAGTTATAGGATCAGTTTCATTTGCAGACATTATTTTTTTAGAACATAAAATTTGGTATGTCAAAAACTCTTTTAAACTTTTTTTATATATATAAAGTAATTATAATTGTTAAATTTATAAATTAACTGATAAATTTGAATACTTTTTATTTATAAAGCGTAACCAACAACTAAAATAATAGTATATTAAGTATCAAAAGCAGGAAAGTTATGTTTACAGAACGTGAGAGAGTGGCAGACATTTCAAATAAATTTCTTAAAAATTTGTAATTTTTTAATTATATTTTTTAGCGGGCTGAAAGGGATTTGGCCGCTCTTGGGTGCTGTATATGATTTTTCCGAGAAAAAACTATTTTTTGGGGTAAGCAGACAAAAAAAGTTTTAGAATTCAGTTTACTCTAAATTTATAAATATTTGCTTTCATAAATATTTTTCAAATTGGCATTTGCTTCAGAAGTACATTACATGGTGTTTAATAATCAGTTGCACCAACGCTGCAGCTAAAAAAACTTGCTCACATCATAAAATCTCCATAAAACGTTGTACCAAAAAAAAAAAACAGTCAACAATTTCATTTGCAATAATTATGAATAAAATATTTTTATTACAATAAATCTATTGTTTATTGATTCAGTATTTCTTTTAAAACACTGCCCAATGTTTTCATGAAATACAAACAAAAAGTAAGCAAAAAATTTTTTTTTTTTAAATTTATTGAAAAAATACATTACAACAACTGAAGAGGCAAGAAGTGATCAAAATCAGTTGTCAATACAACGTATTGTCACCTCTATTCCAGATGACACTCCTTATTTGATTTGGCATAAAGATCAGCACGTCCTTTATGGCTGCTCTTCACGTGTTGTTGCATCAGGTATGCGACGTCTTACACGCTTTTTGAGCTATTCCCAAATATGCTCAATAAAATTAAGATCCGGGTTTTTGGAAGGCCAGTCTATTTTTGGAATGCCCACTTCTCCAAGGTACTGTGTTACAATCCTTGCCAACAAATTTAGCAAAAGGCGTTATATACTCATCTAGAATCTCTACTACGTATTGTTGTGCTATTAATGCGCCTCAAAAAAAAATCCATGTGTGCCTCAAAAGCATTACTGAGCCACCCCCAAAAGCAGCTCGAGGTGACCAAGTACAGACAGCATAACATTTGCTTTCTGTATAACTTATTCTAACCGTCTTTGCCATAAAGACAGATTCTGCACTTATCCGTGAACAATGCGTGTTTCCAGTCGTCCACTGTCCAATTATTGTGTCCTCGGGCAAAAGCAATTTTTCGTTTTTTTTAGTTGCAGTAAGCAAAAGTCCTGTAGCTGGACTGCAAACTGTTAAACTATTTACTACACTGTACTTTACGAATGCCCGTGTAGTATAAACTATGATATGTCAAAGTCTTTTAGTCAAATAATAGTTAGGAAATAGACGAAAAAACCCATAAAATATAGAAATAAATGCGTTTTTCTCTATTTTTAAATGCATTTTGTTGCTATTTGCAAATATAATTTTATAAAAAAGACTTTGACATATCATAGTTTAATCCGTTCTAAATTTACTGGTAAAAAAATAAATTGATTATCAAATTATTTGTAGAAGCAGCAATGAAGCCAAAGTTGCCGTTTTTGTTAAAATACTACAAATCAAAGTAGCGGTCGGTATACTCTTAAAACTCAACAAAAATCAATAAAACTGTTGAAAAACGCTTATCAACCGCTCAAAATTTTTAAAACAAAGAAATTAAATAATTGTTTAGAAAAAAATACTTTTCCTGGTCAAAGACAATCTAAAAACGAATTTACAGCTTGACAATCTTGTGAGATAATTCACAGTTCTTTTGTTAAATTAACAATGGGCAGTTTTTATGATAGACAACTGATATGATTTATTTGTAAAGTTTTTATCAAATTGGCAAATAAAATAGTTAAATTGACAGTTTATATGTCAGGTTTATGAAACAGTTTGTATGACAGATTTGTAAAACAGTTAAAATTTGCTTTTAAAATTGATAGTTTTGTAAAAAGTTAATAACTGCATTGTTAAATTGACAATTGACAGTTCACATGAAAGATTTCTTGATAATAAAGTTAGCACGTATACAGGGTGTTAAGTAAACATGCAGCAAAAAGGGTTATACCTTAGCCTATTCTAAAAATATTTTGTCCTATGATGATTTCTAAAAAACCTTTTTGTTTCGAAGATACAGGGTGAACAAAATTTGCGACAGTTACAACATTTTATTATCAAAAAGTACATGCAAAGTTGCTGAATCTACAATAAATGTTTGAAATGACTTCCTCCAGCTTGGATACAAGCATTCAATCTTCTTGTCATTGAGTGCAAAAACTCTTTCAAACACACCAAGGTTGTTTTTTATTGAGTTAGACCAATTATCCGATTTTGCAAGTCATCCAAATTCTCAACTGGTGTAGCGTAAACTAATGATCAGATAGCCCCATAAGAAATAATCCAGTGGATTTGAGTTAGGGGATCAAACAAGCCATGCGTGTGGCCCACCTCGACCAATCCAGCAATCTTCGTCTGTTGCTGTTAAATAATCACGAACAACCAAACTGAAATGTGGTGGTGCACCATCGTGCATAAACCACATTGCAATGGTACACCATCCAGAAACTGAAGTACACTTTGCCGGTAAGACTTCCTGGTAGAAATACTAGTCCAATTAGACAGTCGCCCACAATTCCAACCTAAACATTCAAGAAGAACTGATGTTAAAAACGATCTTCACATTGATGCGGATTTTCATCTGCCCACACATGGTTGTTATGAAAATTCCTTAGTGAAAAGAATATTTGTCAGGAATTGAGGGATTAGAACTAATGTTTGCAAAAGCCATTGACATAACGCAATACATAAAGGAAAATCAGCAGTAGTAGCGTCTGAACACGCTGAATGTGATATGGATACATCAAATTTCCCTTAAGAATTTTCCAAAGTGTCCAATGACTTACATTCAAAGTATTGGCAATTTTTTGAGTAGAACTACTTGGATATTCCTTTATCATGTCCAGCCAGCACATTCTGTTATAGTAGTACCGTTCTTACTGGCAATAAGTCAAGAAATATCCCCTTGAATTTTTCCCGCATGTTTACCTAACACCCTGTATATCAAATAGTTAAAATTTACAGAGATAATCAAACAAAAATAATGCTAAAAACTCTTAACATTACCAGAATTAAAAAAATAGAAATGTTTTTGTTTTCTCATAAGTAAACAAGTAAACATAAAGTAACATTAGAAACAAAACAAAAATCTATTTTATAAAATACTTAAAACTGTTTAATTAAATTTGCTAGCAAACTAATGTAAAACAGAGTAAACTTTAGAAAAAAAAACCATAAGAGCCTCTATAAATTTGCTATAATTTCAGAAAGTCGTAAAAGTTGCTAATAAAAAGCATATATATTTTAAATGAACTATATAAAAACGCAATAAAATCTAAAGAGTCAAATAAACTACAAAATAAAGCTCTAAAATACAGATGTATATTTTTTGTAAAACTTAAAAATATTTACAAAAATATTTTTTTCACAATTAACACAAAAATATACTTTTTGGTGCCTCTCTTGTTGATCGTAGCACCTTTTTTGAGACCGGTTCTGCTTACATGGTAAATTAAAATAAGTTTTTAAATAATAAATTTATATAAGAAAGAAATTATCTTCTTATACCAAAAAAACATTGTTAAACTTTGGCGCCAATAGATTGAGTCTAAATGCTGCGGCAAGCGCAAAAACTATCAAAGAAGAGGTAAAATCGTCCAAATTTAATTCAAGCAACGTTAAACTTTTAAAATAAACTTCTTTGTTACACAGTATTGCATTTTACTAGATTAATATTTTCAAACCAATTGTCATCAAGCAGACGGTCATACACTGCGTAAAAAAAGATATACCTAAGTCAAATAATCTCAAGAAAAAAAAATTAACTTTTCAAGTGATAAAAAATAAATCATTTTCTGAACGCATAATCTTTGAGATTTTAAGTAACAAAACTGACCACTCATTTTTGTTGTAAAATCGTCCAGTTTGATTTTTTCCAAAATATTAAATGCCTTTTTTTTAATCATTTTATGAGATTATTTAATTTATATATTTTTTCTACGCATTTTATGACCTTCTAGTTAATGACAATTTAGAAACATAAAATCTGTAGAAAACCAAAAGTTTAGAAAACATCATCATATTTATCCAACTGCATTTTGTCTTCTACAATCTCCCTTGTTGAGTAGGTATATCTTTAATTATTTTATAAAATTTATATTTTGCAGGCAAATGCGTCTCACACTTGGCAGACGTTTCTACAAATATTTGGCGTTTCTACAAATATTTTGCGTTATTAGCTTTTTTCGATCTTAAAAAATACAAAAATGCTGCAACGTGCAAGGTTAATTTACACATTGAATTAGTGCCACCAAGTGTGACTATTTTGACCAAATAAAAAACAGCTATACACTAACTTTCATTCCTTTTCTCAAGTCCCTCATTATTTATTAAATTAATAAAGTGGTTAGATGATATGTCTATGCCATTTATGTAACTCACATCATGATGATAAATAAACATGTATGAACTTATTGCTTATTTATCAGGTCTTTTCAATCCTAAAAACGTAATGCGGCATTTTATTTTGCAAAAACTGAATTAGCCCTTTTACTTAAAAGGTATGAACCTAGATTAGATTAAAAATACATGCAGATGGGCAGCCATTATATTTCTGTCAATTGTGTAGTCCCACCGCTGGCCACCTTTCTGTGCCATTTGTACCAATCCAATAAATATCAATTGGCGTTGTTAGAATGAAGAGATTTTTCTGTTTTGTCTATTGTCTACACAAAAAAATGTGCAAAAGCAATTTAACGGCTTCGTCTCAAGATAAGATTTTTATGCTGAAAATTGTAACTGACAATAAAACCTGAGTACATAACTAAGACCCACGAATAAAACAGAAATATATGCAATAAATTCAGAATAAACAACTTATGTAGAAGAAATAACTTGAAATTTAGTAACATTGCTTCAGTAATAATACAAACTTCTTTACAATCAAAACCTATACAATCTGATCTATACTACCAGAGGTTATTGTTGAGCACACATACCGAAACATGCGAGTAATAAATCAATGCAATGTATAAAGTTTACAAAAGCTTTGAACTTTTAAATAAGGTTTTAAACCAAACATTTTCCGTTTATTTGAACAAAAAATGCAGTTTAATAATAAAAGATGCTGATATAATATTCCTTCAATATGTTTGCAAAGCTAGTCTCAAATATTTTACAGAATTTCAAACAACAAATATGTAATTTCTGACGCATATTAAAAACATCAATTTCTTGGTATTAATAATCACCATAATGAACTCATCTATAAAATTTAGCACAAGATGAAGCAGTGATTAATGCAGTGACGTTTACTACAAGTCACAGTACAGTTTTCAATAACTCGATAAGTGATTCACACCCTTGCAACTATCTGTGTTTTAACATTTAGTAACAAGTAGCAAAGATAAAAACAAACATTTTACCACTGCTTAGATAATCAGTTCAACTTCATGCTCTTATCATTTTAAACAAAGTTAGACTAGAGTTGGAACAGACAGTTTCCATAATTATTTTGTATCGTCATATTTAAAATAAGTTTGTTATTTTCATAGAAAAATAACCAAAATGTTTATGAAATAATAAATCAATTTACAATGTTTTTTAAAACTGATATGTTCTTACAAATAGATTATTAGTTTTGGATCGACTAGAGCTTTCTATATAATATGTAATAAGTTAGATGAGTACAAAATAAACTCAAAAATATTTTAACAAAATTGCACATCTAATAATTTAGATATATTCACCATAATCTGTTACACAATAATTTTATTCAAATTGCAACACTACATCAATTTTCAGCAATAACAATTGTAAACTTAGATACAGTAGAAAACTAATGCAAAAAGTAAAAAAAACTCATAATTTGTGCAATTCTGGCAATGACCAAATAATGTTAATCATAACTTTTAATGCTGTTAAAGATCAAATAATTCGATTAATAACACTTTCTTTTCATCAGTATGACATTAAACATATCCTAAAGTTGACTTGAGTAAAAGATTAATCAAACAATAAATAAATAGTTCATAATAATATATATTTTAATATAACCTATAGTATTTTTTAAATTTAAAACATACATAAATTCAAATTAAGTTACTAGTTTTTTTGTAACTAGTAACATATTACTCTGTCGTTTTTAGATTTAATCAGTAAGATAAATTTATATCTCGATTCATATTATGGTAGGTATATTATTTCAAACGTTACCATAGCTAAAGCAGAACGTAACTTAAGGCTTAAGCTACACTAAAACTACCTTAACCAAAGTAAATACGTATTATGTTTGAAAGGTTGAGACATTCCTGTACTATTAAATTCCTTCTACGTAATCTAACCAGTGTAAGAGCAAGAATGCGACACGTTATTATTAATAATGTGACTATTTGTGACCTTAAATGTCCTCCATGTTCAACATTCACCGTTCATTAAAATGTAAATAACCAATCAATGTTGTAAACAGCAAAAATAAAAATAACAGCAGACAAAACATATAGCAATTTCCCAAACAATATAATATAATCATCACATAAAAATAGCAATAAAATCCTCGTAACACCACTTTGCAAAATAACTGCATTGTTATTTATTGTTGTTTATTATTATTTCTAACATTGCTTTAATACTTGAGTAACAATTTGGAAAGTTCAATTGCCTCGATGTTGAATTACCGATATAATAACGAGAATGCATTGATTTTATTACCAATAATGAAACAATTCTTGACCTTGCGTAATCATTACATATGTGGATATAAATACTGAAGCAGAATAAGATCATGTAATAAATAGACAAATGCAAATGAGATGTAGCTATATAAATACCTATCTATTGAATAGGCAATAATTGCAAATAGCATTGAACGTAATATGAATAACTTACTTGTATATTAGTCCTTTTAACTTCGATATACAGCCAGTTATCTGTAGCAAAAGCGATCGTGAGCAATGCAACGGCAATGATCGAGGTGATAGTGGCCAGACTAAGAGTGACCGCTGAACAAGGCATCTTGATTATAATTTAAATAACAGCGCACAGTAAATCACTTAAGTAAATCCAAAAACGCACACAGAACTTAAGTCAAGATGGGCTCGCACTAAAATTTCGATTGTGATTCGTGTCAAACTGGCGTCACCATGTTCAAGACACTAAGAACTCACCGCACAAGAAGCAGACCTTGCAACAAGAACCTGTTGAATAGTTGTAGTTTGAGGCGCATACCTGTTACCTGTAGAGAAGGAGAGGCGCGCGCACATTTTAGAGGAGCGCCAGGGGAAAGTAAGACGGATGTCGATGGCCACTACGCAGGCCGCAGAACATTGCAAGATATTTTTATGCTTCTTCTGACGTCTGTCAAAAGTGTTTTTAACTAATCCATAATAGGTATAATAGCCACAAGAGGAAACTGTTAACATGTTTCTAGATAAGATGATGTAGTTAACAGTTCTACTGTTATGATCAGTATTAAAATATTGTTTACATAAAATTGTAACAAATGTATAACGTGACATTGTCAAACATCAAATTATCATTTATTTTCTTTAAAAACTTATCTAGTTGTATAACAAAAAAATACTAATGGCTTTATGAAGTCTTGTCCAGTTCAATATGAAAGTGTGAATTGTTCATAGCTAAAGAGCAACATCAACCAATGCGCACATATATATTACATTATTTCATGATATATTAGTAAAATCTATTAAATTAAATTAAATCATAGATTCTAGAGTATACATACAATATTTGTCATTGAAGAATAAATAACTTATTATGTCAATGTAGATACTGTATTTAATTAAGCTTGTACATTTTTAATCATTCTATAAATTTAGAAAAAAAACGTATACTAATAATATTTTAATTGTTTTAACTATTTATTTTTAATTAAAACCTGCGTTTTTTTATTATACTACTATTTTGTTTCAAGAAGATTTTATTTTAGAAATTTTAGAGTACTTTTTTATTCTACATAAGTGAAAGAAATGGAAAAACATCAAATCAAAAACTTCGTCTGAACTAATGACTACAAAGAGAAAAATATTAACCAATATAAAAAACAAAATAAATACATAAAAAAACTTTATGAATGTAATAGGTGGACAAGCATATTTGGGTGTCATTAAGATAAAACCGATATAACAATAACTAAGCATGCTCTAAAGTTAAAGAGAAAAAACATATTTATTCTAGTAAAGAGCGTTCAAATGTTACCTTGCGATTTAATAATAAGATATTTTTACAAATACATAATGTCTAATTTCTCTAACTGCTTGAGTAATGTCAAACTCGAAGCGATTCAGCTGTTTAAGGGTTATTAGCGCAAACTTTTGCTTTTAAATGATCGCACACATAATAATCAAGAAATGTGAGGTTGCACGATTTAAGTAATACTGTTCTGAGAAAATCGCAAAAATCTATTGTTGTTTGTGCCGTTAAATATCGTTGAAATTTTTTATTATTTTTATTTATTATTTTCCGTTTTATTTAGCAAAACTGTTGAAACTTTTAACAATATTTAGCATAAAAGCTGTAACAACTCAGCATACTACTGCTATACATTTTATACATTTTAAATCGTTTATAATTAACTTACAGCTTCCATTCTTTAAAAATAGATAAAAATAATTACTACCAACCCAATAAGAATTTCAATACTACATTTAATATTAAATGAAGTGCACGTCGAATTAGAGTAGGTTTCAATGCAAAAAATAAGATTTTTAATTTTTTTAACAAACTCAGTAGCGCGCTTATTATTTAATATTAAATGTAATATTAAAATCAGTTTTGTGTCAAAATGTCTTCTTCTTCTAAAAGATTAATGCTGAGTTGCACTAATCTGATTGTCAAAACGGTTAGGTTAGGTTAGGTTAGGTTGGGTTAGGTTTTGTATTGTTTTTGACGGACCGTTGCGGTCGAGTTTTTTTTGGTTGCATCGACACTACTCTAATGGTTTACAACATATACTTAGTGTTTCCTAAAGCAATTAGTTTCAAATTTAATTGTTAAAATAAATAAAAACTATTTATCATATTAATAATCATATATAATTATAGGACCGATAATAATTAAAATTTACCCCCTCGTGGGTACTACCTTGTCGTGGTGAGGGGGCTGAGTAACTTCTGCTCGAGCTATGCCGGCGGGATTTTAAACTCTTGGCAGGGCCACCCATGCCGGATGGGTCAATGAGCAGAAGCCAAACTAAATGTACCCAAAGCCATTCCTGGCTACCTTCCCTATTTATCCTGTCTTTTCCATTTCTACCCTAACCTTCTTTTCCTATTATTCCCAACCTGGCGGTATGTAAAACGCAAACTATTTTTGTAATTATGACAAATCTAAATTCACGTCCCCAGTCCGTGCCGTCAGTTGAATCTGACAAGGGCTTCATAATCGGCACGGGTTTGGCAACTACCGGAGTGTTAATTGTTCGGAAGTTGGTGCAACTGATCGGGTTGTGCTAACGGATAATGCTACCCGGTAACCTTCCTATGACAAATCGGACCCTCCAGCTTCTTCTTCGACAAAAGGGAAGAAGTCTGGCAAAGCTATTTTGTCAAAAAGTGCCAGTGATGAGAAAGTGGGACCTGTCCCTCGGTTCATCCTGGTCACTAAAGAAGAGAGCAAATTCGACAAAGTTAACCCCTTCTTAATTAGTAGAGTCCTGTATGGACTGATCGGCGACACCAAATCTATCAAGAAGGTCAGAGATAGCCTTTTTGTGAAAACGGTTTCAGCCGCTCAGTCAACCAAACTTTTAAAATGTATTTGTATGGCAGATATGAACGTGAAAGTCTCTACACATAAAACTTTAAATACATGTAAAGGCATTGTTTATTGCAAAAACTTTTTAAATTGCACGCTAGAAGAAATTGCAGAAAATATGAGTGGTCAAGGGGTAATCGACGTGCGTCGCATTTCTAGTATGCGAGACGGTAAACGCAAAGAAACCCCTAACCATTTATTGACGTTTAACAGATCACAACTGCCCACCACCGTTAAAGGGGCTTTTTATAGTCTCCTAGTCAGGGCATATATTCCGGCACCAATGCGTTGCTTCAAATGTCAGAAGTTTGGACACACAGCTGCTCGATGTTCCAAGGAGCAGATTTACGCGAGTGGAAAACCCCTGCATGATGGTAGCAAATGCGAACAGCCAATTACGTGTGTCAATTGCGGAGGAGAACACTCTGCAAGATCACGTAATTGTCCGAAATACAAAGAGGAATTCGCTATCAAAGAAATAATGACTAAAAACAAACTGACATACTTTGAAGCACGCAAACTGGTAGTAGTCTCCACACCAATTGCCGGAATATCGTACGCCAAAGCGGCGATTGCATCAAAAAGCTCTGTGGACGTGAACGAGCTTATTCGTCAACTTTTACAGCCTCTTATTGCTGCACTAAGCGGACAGATTCAGCTTCCTGCAGCAAAGAAATTACCAATACCGGTCATTAAGACCAACATGTTCCCACCAAACCCTCCAGGGCAACGGTTGAAGAGATATGTAGTCTCCTTAACCAAAAACGTGGGGGAAGCACCCCCACACATTCTCAGGTTGGTCTTAAAACCGACCTGACCAAACTTGTTTTGGCAGATACGCCAAAACAAATAGATAAGGATCAGTCTGATCCGGGTAAACGGAAGAGGGATGGACCCTCTTCCAGCAACGGTGACGACGAATCCAGTTCGGCATCAGATCTTTCTGTTGTCGACAGTGGAAGTAATAGGGGTAGAAGAAGAAGGAAACCTGGCTGGAAAAAGGGCCGATCACGCTCCCAGCTGTAGGCCTTCTATCATGTTTTTTAATTAAATGTTGTTTTGTATCGGCACTGCAGTCCTTTACAACTGCAGTGTCATTTGTCTATTTGTATAGTTGTTTCTGTTTTAAGGTTCTGTCATTAAAGAATTTTTTGTCTTCGATGTTATCTGTGATATTAGCTTTAAGATTTTATTGTTTACCTTGTCTACGTCCAAACATCAAAGTCTTTTTACAACTTTGGTGTTTTAATTGTTTTGTGTTAACTTATTTTAATAGCTGTCCGTCTATTACGTGTTATTTATTACTTAAATTATTTTATTTAATTAATAACTGTTTAAAACTATGGAGACGATAGTACAGTGGAACTGCAACGGTTGCAAACGCAGTTATTGTGAGAAAATGATCCTGGTAAAGCACATGCCTTTTTGTGTGTGCTTACAAGAAACGCACTTCAAGCCCCAAGAAAATTTCAATCTTTGGGGCTTTACGTGCACAAGAAGTGACGTTCTGCCGGGTGCCCGAGCCAAAGGTGAAGTTTTCTGAGGGAAAATTTACCGTTTACAAAAATAACCCTCAAAACTAGACTCCAGGCAATCGCAATTCAGCTTAACATCCCGATAAAAGCCACAATATGCAACCTGTATCTTCAGGAATTCGACTGGACTCTGGAAGATATACAAAAACTTACTTTGCAGCTTCCACAGCCCTATCTCATGGTGGGCGATTTTAACGCCCACAATCCGCTTTTGGGGTTCCCTGAGGAAAGACACGCGAGGTCGTTTGATTGAAGACTTTCTCGATCAAAGCGACGCTTTCCTCCTCAACACGGGTTCCGCCACACACTTTGGAGGTAGGGGTTCAAATTTTTCGGCAATTGATTTGTCTTTATCGTATCCACGTTTAGCCACACGTCTATCGTAGAATGTATTAGAAGACCTTCACGGTAGCAATCACTTTCCTTTCGTTATTAAAACCATCGTCAAACGGGTCAGACAGTCCGTCTCCCGTAGATGGTGTCTTGACCGCGCAGACTGGCAAGGTTTCCAAGCCAGTCTGGTCCCGGAATGTTGGAGAGAGAAGGCGTATGACATGACTTGGCGATATGGAATTATGCAGAAGCTGCACGCATGGGGATTCAGGGGCCGTATGCCTCTTTTTTTTAATCTTTCATGCGCGATCGCAAATTTAAAGTAAGGATGGGAACCAGTAACTCGAAGACATTATGTCTAGAGAACGGTGTTCCCCAAGGGTCGGCAATCAGCGTCACCCTTTTTGCAATTGCAGTTTTTGATATTGCGGCTTCGGTAATTACACCTGTAAAAAAATGCCTGTACGTTGACGTCTTGGTGATCTACATGGCGGGAGATACCATCCCTGCCATAACACGTCAACTCCAGATCACTATAGACAAAGTGGACAGAGAAGCAAAGGCGAGAGGTTTTTGATTCTCTACGTGCTCGATAGGACCTTATCTTTTCGGGGACATACTGATGAATTGGTCACAAAGTGCAAAAAAGCCTTGAACGTGATCAAGTGCTTGGCCAACATAAACAAGGCCCTGATTTTATCCAGGGTCGACTACGGTTGCGCGGTATACTCATCCGCCAGAAAACCCCGGTTAAAAGCCCTAGACGCAGTCTACAACGCAGGCATTAGATACGCCACGGGAGCATTTCAGACAAGTCCTGCACCGAGTCTTTGTTGCGAGTCGGGTGGCCCTCCTCTAACTGCTCGTCGTAGTCGCTTTGTACTCACGTACGCCGCGGCAATGCGAGCAAAGAGGGGTCACAACAACCGACGCATATTTACGGCTAACGAAACGCAGCAACGCAAATACAGACTCAGACCTACCGTCAGTAGGCCGGTGTGCGTCCGAGCGCAGGAGCTAGAGGAGAGTCTCAACGTTAATTACCCGATGGTATTCGAGGTCGGCTCTGGCGAGTTTTCACCCTGGCTGATGCCGAGGGTTATAACTCGTCTTGATCTGACCTCCCAGAGCAAACGAGAAACTTGCCCCGACGTTTTGAGGAGCAAGTTTCTTGAAATTGTTGCCAAATACCCAGACTCTCCGCGGATGTATACGGACGGTTCAAAAACAAATCGGGGGGTGGGAAGTGCCTTCGTTTTAGACGGTACGGCCTATTCATGGTCTCTCCCTAAAGAGGCTTCCGTGTACACCGCAGAATTACATGCTTTGCATAAAGACCTGCTAAACTGTGAGACGTCATCTCACAGTTCGTTTGTCTTTTGTTCCGACTCACTGAGTGCCATCCTGAGTATACAGTCTATGTACTCGGTCGATCCGCTGGTCCAGCTCGTACAAACCTCGATATTCCGATTGGCCGGGTTTGGACAGAGAGCTATCTTTGTCTGGACACCGGGTCATGTGGGTATCGAGGACAACGAACTGGCCGATAAAGCCGCCCGTCAGGCGGCTGACGCGGATCCCAATGACAACATTCCCGTAAGACCCGATGGTCTCAAAGATTACGTCAAATCGAAGGTCATCGAGGATTGACAAAGAGTATGGAACGGCTTCGAAAGCAAATTAAAGGAAATCAAGCTCTCCGTGACGGCATGAAAGTAGATCTCAACAGGAGAGAGGAGGTTTCCCTATGTCGCTTGCGCATAGGTCATACCAACTTGACCTCTTCGTATCTCCTGACCGGCAACGAACAACCAGCATGCCAAACATGTCACGACCCTCTAACGGTGA
This sequence comes from Tachinus rufipes, assembly GCA_963932245.1. Classification (NCBI taxonomy): domain Eukaryota; kingdom Metazoa; phylum Arthropoda; class Insecta; order Coleoptera; family Staphylinidae; genus Tachinus; species Tachinus rufipes. The sequence goes on along the minus strand of OZ010747.1, from coordinate 46,373,999 downwards.
AGCACATTTTGGAGGAATGCCGAGCCTACCTTCCCCACCATAATCGGCTCGGGCTCCCTAACAACTTGGCGTCTATTTTATCAAATAGAGAGGAGTCCATGGGAAGGTGCGTCCAGTTTTTGAAAGACGCAGGACTCTTCAAACAGGTGTAACAAAGTTTTTGTGTTGTCTTGTAATGATTTTGGTGTTAATTTATTTATTTATTTTTATTGATCAGTTTGTGTTGTTCAGTTATTTAAAGCATCGTAGTCTTTTACAACTTCGGTGCAATCTGTAATATTAGGTTTAGTTAGTTTCTAGGGTCTGGCATCGAAGCATTCTACTGCTTCGATGTCATCTGTGATATTAAGTTAGGTTGTGATATTAGGTTAAGTTGTGATATTAGGTTTAGTTTACTTTAGTTTTTACGGTCTGGCATCGAAGCCTTTTACAGCTTCGGTGTCATCTGTGATATTAGGTTAGGTTAATGGATAAGTACTGGCATCTAAGTCTTTTACAACTTTGTTGTCATTTGTGATAGTAGGTTCTGTGATATTAGTTTTAAATTTAGTTTTTAATTTTAGCAACTGTGATATTAGATTTAGTATTTATCTATTTATTTATTTATTTAACCATTTTAATGTGTTGTTTTGTCTTCCTCAGGTCTATAACCTGAGGTTATTATTATTTAAACAAAATAAATAGCTAATGACCTTAGTAGTCAACGCTAAAATACAAAAAAAAATAAAAAAATAACCTATCTAAAAAAGGCAACGTTTTAGTGATGCTGAAAAAGATTGTTAATTAGATATTTGTTTAAAATATAAAAATATTATTAAAAACAAAACAACGGATAACAATAAACAACTATACAGCATATAAAAGTATTTTAATACACCTACATAACCTATATAATAAAATATATGCACAAGATCAACCTAAAATAACGGATGTCGTAATTAAGAAATACAAAAGCTTACGTTTTAATTTAATTCAATTACTTTGTATTCCAAGGCTTTCCTAACAGCTTTTTAACTGTTAGGAAAGTCTCAGTTTTTATTTATAAAAATGTTTAAAAAAAATAATTTGCAAGATTTAACACAGTTTTACAAAATATATTTATTTTATAAGGCCAAAGTAGTGAAAACCAATTTATTAAAAAAATACATTATTAACTTCTTTTTTTTCTTGAAATGCTTTATTCGCTCCGGATATTAGCAACATCATCACGATCTTCTTCTTGTCCACTGCACTGCAAAAAAGTTGCAACGATGTTATGTCAAACCACTAGTGTAGATTTTTAAGCCATAAAGTTTGGCGTCTTCCCGGGCCTCTTCTTTTCATCACCTTTCTTTCCAGAATCAGTTAGAGTATTCTGTATCTATCTATCCTATGCTATGCCTCATTACATGCCCGAGATATTCCAATTTCCTAACCTTAACAGCTTTTAATACTTCTTGTTTCTTGCTCATTCTCTGCAGAACCTCCTCATTGCTAATGTGCTCTTTCCATGAGATATTAATGATACGACAATGTGTCCATAGTTCAAATGCCTCCAGTTTTTTTTTGTATCCTTTGATAGGGTCCAGAATTTGACGCGGTTCATTAATGCTGAGAAAACGTAGCAGCGCAACATTTTGATCTTAATTTGCATGCGCAAGCCTGGGCTGTTGAAAACTTTTCTCATCTGGATAAATGTTGTTCTCGCTTTTTCTATCCTGCATTTGATTTCTACTAAATAATCCCAGAGTTTATTCACGCATGCCTAAATATGTGTATTTGTCCGCTTAGTCTATGGTTTTGTTGTTTAGAAGTATTGTCCGCTCTGATGGATTATCTTTACTGACAAGCATATGATTGGTCTTTTTGAGATTGAAATTGATTCCGTACTTCTCGCTGACTAATTTAATCGTATGCATCATTAGCTGAAGTCCTTGAACTGTACTCGCCAATATAATAAAGTTGTCCGCATACCTTAAGTTGTTAATTATCTCGCCGTTGATCGATATTCCATCTTCCACTCCATCCAGCGCCTCCTTAAATATTTCTTCCGAGTATATATTAAACAAGGTTGGCAAAGTCTTCAACTCGTATTTCTGCCTGTCTATTGTCGGCTCCGGTGATCTTTAGTATCTTAAGCAATTCTTTGTGTTTTACTCGATCAAACGCTTTGCTGAAATCTATAAAACACAAGTGTACCTTGCAGTTAAGGTCTTTGCATTTCTGGATTAATACATTAAGCGCAAATAGTGCCTCTCTGGTACCCAACGCATTCCTGAAACTAAATTGCGTTTCTTCAATCTGGTCTTTGCATTGTCGGTATATAAAGCGGTGTATAATTTTGAGAAATATTTTAAGGGCATGCCTCATTATGCTTATTGTACAATATTTGTCGCACTGCTTTGATGTTGGTTTTTTCGGAATAGTAATAAATGTAGATTTGAGCGGGTATCTTTCAGGTATGTGTTTGTTTTGCAACATGTCTGCCATTTGAATTCATCATTTTATTACATTTTTAAGGAATATGTATGTTTGTTAAGTTTTTAAATGTTTTAAATTAGCACTATTTTCTATTATTCTATGTGTTTTTGCTACAAAAGTACCTGTAGATTTACCAGTGATATTCAAGAACGTAACAAACATATCTAGTCTTATTTGTTTTTTAGATAATATTATTATTTTATTTTATTTTTTATATATTTATTTTTTTATATTTATTTATTTTCTTTTTATTAATTGTATCTAACTTTAAAATATAGATTTGTAAATTTTAATTATCGTATTATGCAGTTTGTAAATATTACACATACTTGTACTTTCCCGGACATATAAACAATTGATTTTGTAATAACATGAAATAAATTATTATTATTATTATTATTATTATCATATACTGCATTATATAGTTAAGTAAGCGTATTTATGGCATTTTCGTTAAAAAGCTTGATTATTTCTGTCGGGGTTTTATCTGGGCTTACCGCTTTGCCATTTTTTTATGTGTTTATCGCATTTCTAACCTCCTCTTTTGTTAATTGAGGTTTAGTGTAAGCGTTCATACCAAGGACAAGCATCTTCAAAAAACTTGTGGATATAGTCTTTCCACATCGATATTTTCTGTTTGGTGTCCGTAATTTTATTTCTACTTTTGTCAACAAGTCTTCCCTGTAGTCTTTTCCTTCCAGTACTGACCCGCGGCTTCTTTTATCTTTCAATGCATTTTGAAGTAATTATGTTTCTTTCGTAGTTTTTCTATTTCTTGACATTCAGTTCTTATCAGTTCTTCCTTAGCATTCCTAATTTTTTTTCCTTATTTGTTTATTTAGTTCTTTGTATTTTTCTTAGTTTTTTCCTTTAAACATCCTTCATCATTTCTAAAATGTCACTTGTCATCTACTCTTTATGTTTTTCGCGTCTCTGTTTTAGTACATGTTCTTTAATTGTAGCACCAAGTAAGTTTCTGATGTTTTCCCATTCCTGCTCTACGCTTAGATCTCCTGTGTTTATTGTTTCTAAACTTTTGGTTAATCGAGTTGGTTATAACTGTTCTGAGATTAACGTAAATGGAAGGTAAAAACAGCTTATTTAAGAGGGGAGAATAGTTGCGCTATTATAAGAATTTACAGCATCCAACTCAGCAAGAAAACGCCTGAATATAATTGAATAAAATGTTCACACCTTGTAGAAGAAAGTGTCCTCAAATTTGTAAAAATTTGATGCAATAAGTTGTTTCTTTGCAAATATTTTTTTTAAAAGTGACTTTTTTAATCAGTTCTTTAATAATTTTTTACTCGTTAAATGTAACTTTAAATCTTTAACCAAAAACATGAAGACATAGAATATTGTATGTAGTTCAACATATAAAAAGAGTGATGACTAAAATCTTATCGTTTGGATATTGAGTTGGTTGACGTTTTGTAGTATAAGAACCAATTTTAATTAAAAAACGGCGATGTACGTGTCAATATTTTTCAAGAAAAAAAGGTTCACCAATATTCTAGTAGATGTGATAGGATTTAATATTTTTCCATAACAACAAAACTAGTGGCACTACAACAGGACGGAGCGACTAAACCTGGCAATTCTCTAGCGTTAAAGATTTTTTTGAAGATATATAACAGAGTATACAAAAAACATTAAATTTCCACAAAAAAATTAATAATTAGCAATTAAAACATATAATAATAATAATAAAAAATGCAATTTAGTGATGGGTTACCTAAGTTTCTGAATTTTGTTATCTGGTTTTCACAAAAACTTATAAATTATTATAAAAATTATTATAAAAAATTTTTTTTTTGAAATTTTGATATCACTGCAATAACGTTAATATTGTCAAAGTAGGAGCCGCAAATTAAAAACATTTTCAAAATATTAAACTGTTTTTCAATTTATTTATTGAATCATAGGCAGTCCGATTTGCTAAAGTAACACAACAATTACACCTAGTCTTACTATAAACTTAAAACCAAACACATCTCTATAACTTGCTAAAAACAAAACATGCCAACTTTTTGATTTGTTTTTTTACTAAAATACTTAGATAAAAATGTGTTATTTTTTTTATAATCAAAAATAAACCTCTTGTCTTTTAAACAACATATACTTTTTTTTTTAATCTTTGCACTTTTATAATATGTAAATCAAGAAGTTTGTGTGTGGCTTATAGATTAGGTTAGGTTAGATTAGGTTAGGTTAGGTGATTTAATAAAAATGCAAGGTACAAGAAACATTAAAATGACAATTTGTAATTTCTAATTTAATTAAAAGTAGCTGTAAACAATTTAAAAAAAAATAAGATCTAAAATGGAATTAAACAAAAATTTATTCGTTTGCTCACATTTTTCAATACTTATTTCAAAAAGATAATAAACAAATTGACAAAAAAACAAAAGAACACTAGCATATATGAATGTAACTATATTTTTTTCTGTAAGAAGATCTGTTGTCAAATTAACGTTTCAAATCAAAATCTATATTGAGTGTCTAAAAAAAGTTATTTTGTTCTATAAACTTGACATTGAGAAAAAACATTGAACAGTAATGCAATCAGTCTATAATTTAAAGAATCAGACATGTCTTTTTTTTAAGGTATAGGTTAAACATATGCAATTTTTCAAAAACTAAGTTATGTTTTTTTAGTTATGCTTTTTATATGCTTATTAACAGAGAATAGAACAAATTTTTTTAAATAGTTTTTAATTTTTGGGATTTAAGCAATAAGTATCAACATTAAAATATTAAATTAATATTACAACATTGATTTAATTTAGAATAATAATAAGTAAGACGCAGTTTAAGTTTGGTAGTAAAAGAAAAGATGTTTTAACAACAAAAGTAAGTGAATAATCAAAACCTAAAATATTGTCAACAGTAGTTGTTGTAATTACTAGAATAGTTAAAAGATACAGATCTAATAACTTTGGTTTACCAAAAAGTCTATAATAAAAAAAAATAGATGAGTTGCTCAATAAGTTGAGTGAGATTATAAGAAACAGCAAAAATTATAGCTTATTGGCCGGATAGTGTTGTAAAAAACTTAACCATTAACAAAATAAAATTTTAGTTTTTTTTATAACTACTTTGAAGAAGTTTGTGAAAACTATCCGAAAGTATGATTATTACAAAAATAATACTATAGAAAAGATTTAGTTAAAGAAATATGCTATGCTGAGTTTTGTTGTCGTTAGTCTAGATATACTTGTTGTTTGTAGATGTAGGCACAAACCCTGTTAGTCAACAAAAAAATGTTTGATACGATAATTAGAACCTACTAGATAAAAACAATCTGATTCTATATTTACCTTAGATTTAGTCAAAAAGAGCATATGGAGTTTTACGATAATTTAAATTCTTTTTTAAACCACAATACTAGAGAAATTAACTTTTAAGCCATAAATTAATTCAGTAAATTAAATTGGTTTTTGGAATAGACTAGATTTTGTTCCGCCAATTTAATAGTTTCATAAGCTACGTTCAACTTTAGTTAATTCTACAAATAATTTAACAATCAATTTATTTTTAATTAATACATTTAGAAAGATTTTTGTTTGGCTACTTTCTAAATTATTTGACTAAAACACGTTTATAAGAAATAGTTAATTTTTTTCTGAATGTAAAAATAATAATTAATTATTAAATTATTTAAAGAAAAAAAATGTTGCCAATGTTTGTTACAATACTGAAAATAACTGACGAGATGTTCTTAACATTGCAACAACTATTTATGAGCTAAAAAAAGCTTGCAGTTCAAAAAGTAGTCTTTTAATTGTAGTACCTAAATAATAAGTTTTCAATGTCTAGGTAGGACAAAATACACGGAGTACACCTTCCAAAAATAATTTAAACTGAATGGCATCTTTTGCAGTGTATGTAAAGCACAAATGTCGTTTTTTTTTTTTAAATTAAAAATATTATTGGTTATGCTTTGTATGCAGTAAGAGAGGTAGATTTCTAAATTTTGTTTAATACAACTATGGGCGGAGTCTATTTCTTTCTGTGTATGACTTACTTTGAGCTATTTTTGTTCTATGGTTACACTAAATTTGTTAGACAAGTATAGCTGAATCTATCGCTTCCTGGACAACTGCATTTTTATTTTCCTTTACTTTTAAAGCTCAACTGACGTATTGTTATGTTTTTTTACTAACACTTGATGCAACCAGAAACATTTTCTTGTACCTAACTTTGAAAATTTTTGTTGATGTAGTAATTTGTCATGTCATTGACTCAAATAATATTAAAAACTAACTTTTTTGTTTGTTTTAAAGTATGTTTTGAAACAATTGATACAATTTTTTCTCTATAATTCCATTGTTGCACCCTATAATAATAAGTTTCAGAAAGACGTAAATACTATATACGTATATAAATCATTGACGTTCCAAAATTGACTTACAATTAGACACTTTACAACATTGGCGTAATGTTGTAAATTATTTTCTATAGATATTTCCAAATACATTGTTCAAACCAACTATAAGACATATTGCCATCTAAACTACTCGTAGTACAAAGTTTCCTAAGAGCTTTAACAAATATTCACTAACAGTTCAGAGATGTAAGACCAAAAATTTAAGAAAACTTTTTTAAAAACACTATCAACATATGGAATAAGCTTCTAAGTTTATTATTTCTTGAAATGTATAATTTGCAAATATTCAAGGTCAATGTTCATAGACTGCTTAAATTTTGATTACAATGTGATTGTTTCAACAAGTGTGGTTTTCTCGTTAGAATTCAAAGTTATTTTTATGTGGTTGTACGTCACAAGTAATTCATAAAAGTCACATTTTGAAATAAAAAAGAAATATATTTGATTAGTACTTAATTATTGCTTAAACATTTTATAATAAATGAGTTACTACATCATCTGACTAATGTAATTATTAATCACTTCTAAATAAATTGATTTAAGATTTCAAACGTTTAAACTTCTACAATTAACCATACCATTTCATACCCTCATATACCGATCAAAGGACTACAAATAAGTTATAGAAACAAAAAAAATACATAAGCAAGTTTCTCAATGCACACAGCTCTGGTCCGTTTGAAATAGAATTGCCCTTATATGGTTTTTAGAAACTATAAAGTATTTAGAGTGCTGTTATATGCAAGATTATAAAAAAACAACTTAGACTTGGCAAAAGCGTAAAACTTTGAAATCATCAGCAATTATGATTTAAAACCATCAATTCTAACTTTTTTTTTTCTAGTGTTACAAAAGCTATTAGGAGAATATGCAAATTAGTAATCAAGACTTGCAATAAAGTTGTTTTATCAAATGCTTAAGAAATATCAAAAAGTATTGCAATCATGTAAAATATTATGTGAATTTATCTAGTACCCAAGATAAAATTATTTTGTTTTAAGAATTTAACAATGTGAAAATTAATATAATTTTTAATTTTTTTTAATAAATTAAACATTAATGTAATTGACGTATAATTTATAGAATTGTACTTGTCGTCTTTTATAGGTATAGATTTGTAACAATTTGATTTTTTTTTATATAATAAAGCAAAGATTTGAGTCATAATTAGGGCTAATTTATTTGCAATTTTGTGAACACAAAGACTACATTTAAATATTTGTCCGTTAGATTCAATGCCAGATTGCAATGCAGTTATTTATTGAATATCAGCATTACGCACAACAGTTTTGACATTAAAACTAAAACCTTCAAGTAGGCCATGTGTTCAAACACCAAAAATTGTTGAAAAGTTATGGCAATACGTATAGAGATTACCGCATCGTTTTGCATTAAAAAAAACAGTTATTGTGCAATTGCCCGTGTTTTCGTGCACATTTTGAATCAGGCTAATGCAGCCTTCACATGTGGTGAGTTAACGTGGCCACTGTGTTCACCCGATTTTGCACTGTGCAATTTTTTTTCTGTGGTTTTTTTCAAACTACCAATGTCTGAAAGGCAGCAAACTGTGCAAAAATGACAACGTGTTTATGAAAATGAACGTTGTTTGAAAAACTTCATTTTTCATAAGTAAACTTTAAGGTACTACAAACATTTAACAAAATTAAAAAAAAAAAATTGGTTATGTTGTTTGTTATTTACTCTTCTTGAAAATCCATGCATATTTTTCTACCGGGCCTTAACTAAATGGCATTAGTTACGCTATGTAAGCTACAAGCTATTAATTTGCCCAAAAACAACACTTTGAACAACTCTGGTAAAACTTTTAATTGTTATTAAAACTAAAAAAATGCGTTTTCCAAATTTCTTATGTAAAGTATAGAAATTTTTGACAGGTGTTTAGATAATTGCAAAAGCCTATCAAAAACTAAAACAAAAATGCTGTGTTGTTATATAAAATATATTGCAATGACGTCATAACTTTTTTGAGGCCATTAAAGAAAACAAACAGATAGCATCACCAGATTTATAAATTACCAATAGATGTGTTTTTGCATTTTTCTCAAAAACCATCAATTAGTATTTTTATTTGGATGTTTCTATAGTTTATATAGACACAATTATATATGGAAAAGTAATACAAAAATAATAAATTGATGAGAATATTTTAATAAATTTAATATTTTCAAAGCTATATTAGCAACATGGTTGTTTCAGAAAAAACTATGTAAAATTGCAACCATAAAAAAACCAATTAAAAATTTTACATTATAACAACAAAAAGTTGTTTTTTAGAATAAAAGTTGTGAATACCCCAGATATTGTTTCTTTGATCATTGTTTATAGATGCTATAGATTCTAACCTAAAAATTTTAAGACTTATGCTATATTTGTTGATATAGTCTTTAAAAAGTATGAAATATTAAGTATGAAAAGTATCTATCATCTGCAAAACTATGAATATGACTTTTGGTTATTAATAAAAAAGTTTATTAATGTAAATCAAAAATAAAGTCAACAATAGAACAAAACCTTAAAGATTTTAGAATAACAGTCAAAACTATCAGTTATAACTATTTTTTTTGTATGTCAAAAAAACTATTGATAAGACTTACAAATTTGTGACCATGAACGTATAGTTAAAGTATAATAAAGCTTAAAAATAAAATTAAGATACCATATCCTATAATAATAACAATAATAACAATATTTAATCATTTCAATATATACGTAAAAAATGCGTGAAATACGTCTAAAAAGTATAAATGCAAATACAATACTTGGTTTTATCCTAATTTAGATATTCTATTAAATTATACGGTTTAACTAATCAAATAAATATATAACATGGCAATTTAAATCTTTTAAAATTGCAAAGTTTTGTTTTAATGTTGTTTGGCAGTCTATTACAGAAAGTCAAACTCACAATAGGATATCAAAACTTCCAGCATTTTTACTTCCATAATTATGGCTCTCAAGATACTTTTGAAAAATATTGTAATTTTTTAAAATATATCAAAAACATTTTTATATATAGCCATGTATAAGTCAAGTGTACGGAATAAAAATTTGTTTTTGCTCACTGAAAATGCTTTCCTCTACATGAATCCTGATTATGTAATTTTTTTCAGATTTTTTCAGTGTGCAATTTCTGAGTAATAAGCAATCAAAATTAAAAAAATTGAGGTTTTTGAGTTTTTTTATATTTTTTGATCGTTTGTAACTTCTCAGGATTGCATTTAAAGAAAAAACTATAAGAAACTTTTTTCTTCAAATTATTCAAAGAATAAGTTTTCATAGCCAAACAATGTTTTTCTTTAATTTTAAAAGTTTTGCAGAACTTTAAGACAGTTTTTCTAAAAAAAGATGACGGATATTTTTTTTTAAATATAGATAAAAAATGCATTTATATTTGCAAAAGATACCCTGAATTTCAGATATTTTTCTAAATAGTCTAAAAACTTTATTTTGTATATTACTCAAATCATTTAATTTAGATGATGTTTCCTAAGTTACAATTCCATATTACATTACTGAGTATGCATTAGCATATTAAAATGACAAAAATACATGTAAATTCAATGTGTTACTTAGAGATCTTAAAGCAAAACATATTGAGTTCATTCTATTTCAAATGTATTCAACATGTTTGTTCCAGTTTATTTGTAAATCAACAATTACACTAAAAAACTTAATGTAGTCTACAATATTAAAATTAATATCAGCTAGCTGAATTTGATTTGGCAGTTCTCGTTGGCATCGGTCTGCATGAAAGAATACGCAGCTAAATTTTTGTTCATTTAATAATAACTGTATTGTGAAACAATTATCAACTAAGACATTGAGGATCAAGTTTTTAATATAAGTTGTGCTAGCCAAAAAAACACAATCAACTAATTTAGCTGTATTTTACATTTTCCGTTAAGATATCTGAAAGTTTGAATTTTTATTTCTATTTGTTAGTTAAATAAAAATATTTATCAGCTAAGACATTGCGAATCAAGTTCTCAAATAAGATTGTGTTAGCCGAGAAACCCCAGTTTAGCTGTATTTACATTTTTTGTTTTTGAGCCATTTTTCGGTAAGATATTCGAAAGTTTGAATTTTTATTTTTATTTGCTGGTTAAATAGAAACATTTATCAGCTAAGACATTGCGGATCAAGTTCTTAAACAAGATTGTGTTAGCCGAGAAACCCTAGTTTAGCTGTTTTTACATTTTCCATTTTGAGCCATTTTTCGGTAAGATATCCAAAAGTTTAATTTTTTTGTCCGTTAAATAAAAATATTTATCAGCTAAAACATTGCGGATCAAATTTTTAAATAAGATTGTGTTAGCTGAAAAACTCAATCAACCAGTTTAGCTGTTTTCACATTTTTTTTTGTTTTTGAGCCATTTTCCGGTAAAATATCCAAAAGTTTAAATTTTTATTTCCATTTGCTAGTTAAATAAAAACATTTATCAACTAAAACATTGCGAATCAAGTTCTTAAACAAGGTTATGCTAGCCAAAAACTAATTTAGCTGTATTTTACATTTTGCGTTTTTGAATAATTTTCCGGTATGATATCCGAAAGTTTGAATTTTTATTTTTATTTGCTAGTTAAATAAAAACATTTATCAGCTAAAGATATTGCAAATCAAGTTCTTAAATAAGATTGTGTTAGTCGAGAAACCCAGTTTAGCTGTTTTTACATTTTTTGTTATTGAGCCATTATCCGGTAAGATATTCGGAAATTTGAATTTTTATTTCGATTTGCTGTTTAAATTGAAACATTTATCAGCTAAGACATTGTGGATCAAGTTCTTAAACAAGATTAAGTTAGCCGAAAAACCCCAGTTTAGCTGTGTTATACACTTTCCGTTTTTGAGCCATTTTCCGGTAAGATATCCGAATCTTTTGATTTTTTTTTTGTTAGTTAAATAGAAATATTTATCAGCTGAGACATTGCGGATCAAGTTCTTAAATAAAATTGTGTTACCCGAAAAACTCAATCAACCAGTTTAGTTGTTTTTACATTTTTTGTTTTTGAGCCATTTTCCGGTAAGATATCTAAAAGTTTAAATTTTTATTTCCATTTGCTTGTTAATCAGAAACATTTATCAACTAAGACATTGCGGATCAAGTTTTTAATTATGGTTGTGCTAGCCAAAAAACACAATCGACTAATTTAGCTGCATTTTACATTTTCCGTTTTTGAACCATTTTCCGTTTTAATATTATATTTATTATTCAATAACACCCATTTATATCTAAATATTTTATTGATATGGCAGTTGTATTAAATTCATTATTTATTATACCATTTAGTTAAACAACAGAGCAATTTGTTTAAATTATTATGTTTTATTTTGATCTAAAACAAATATAAGAGCGCCCCTAAATTCCAATGCTGGTACGCATGTTAATAATTTAGATGGGCTTTGCTTGGGTGAGAGCGCTGATTCACAAATACGTTTCTTAAAATAAACACAAGTAACGTTTAGACTTTTACTAATGTGTCTTACAGGTGCAAATTTACTACTAATTTACAAGTTTAACTTTATTGGTCTTTACCATTGTATAAACTTTATTTATTAAAAACATCGTTTACTAACTAAAATATTTTTTGTTAAAGTACATCAAATCTATAATAGAGCGCGCCACATGTCAATGAAGCAAATTAGGGTAGGCAGGCGCTAGGAAATAAATAAACGTTTGGCAACGCTGCAAACTCCAAAACAAAAATGTCGAAAACAACAAATTTCGATGACAATTTGTTCGCAATTTTGAAGGAATGCAAAACATTGCCAGTATTTTTCGATGTTGTGTTTGGTTTTCTGAAACGACGGTAAGCAAAATAATTTCCTGCACGAATGGGTAACCTAAAAATTAATTATTTTAGGACAGATTTTTATTGTATAGCTGATTCAAAAGAATCTCCTGTGGGACTACCACCAGGAATTGCAGAAAGCATACTTAAACACACATTTTTTAAATGGCAAACCGATAATTGCATCAAGGAGACTAAAAATGATATCAAAGAAATAGTAATTCAAAAAGATGAGATTACAAAAACGATACCAAAAGCAGAAAAAGAAGAAAATGCATTCACAGATGCAGAATGTTATAATGGGGCTGTAAAGGAGAAATATTCCTGGTCGCAAACGATAGGCGACGTAGGTATAGTTGTCAAAATTCCGGAAAATTTAACGACAAAACAATTAAGTGTCACGATACAATCGCAAAACATTAGTGTCAAATTAAAAAGTACGGGAGAACTTTATTTAGATGGTGAGTTATGTCGTAAAGTAAAACATAATGAAGCAATTTGGTCATTAGATAAATCTAAATTGGAAATACATTTAGAGAAATGTGCAGAAGTCTGGTGGGATTGCCTTACGACAAATGAGGATTGTTTAGATATTTCTAAATTAGACTGTTCAAGACCATTTGAAGATCTTTCGGAAGAAGCCAAATCAAAAATTGAAGAATTAACGTGGAATCAAGAACGCAAACGTTTAGGTTTACCCACAACAGAACAAATGGATTTGGAAAGTAAATTGAAAAAGGCATGGAATGTGGAGGGAACTCCATTTTCAGGTCCTTTTGATCCTAAGTCCGTAGTAATGAACTAATGATTGTTACTATTTTTAATTGTAAATAGATTGTTTTATCTTTACATTATATTTTATTTTTATATATATGATTTTACATAAAAAATAAATTATGTTTTAGTATTGCATTTTGATATTTTTTATAACTGTTGAATAAATTACTGTTTTACGATGGTACAAAACCACGGTAAATTAAGATATGTATTTACTTTTTACATTTAATTGAGATGAGACGCAAAATTTGGTGGATGTCTAGTCTTTTGCTTATCTCTTTTATGATTAATTGAAAAGGTAAGGAAGCAACTATTGGATATAATTCATGATTCAAATTACAATTTATGTATAATTTGTATCGAAACAATTCATATTGAGATTTTTAAAAACATCTTTATTAGTATGTAGTATTTGTTTACCTGATTTTTGCACAATTTATGAATATTTAAGGTTAGGTTATTTTAATAAATTTCTAATTAATGTCTATTTTTTATTATCTCGGAAACAAAGCGAAATAGACAAAAAAGTTATTTAGATTTTCTATTTGAAATTAAAAAATGTGTCAAGTTTCATTTGTCGCCTCCAGTTAGGAAACACGTTTCACAAGTTTTCAGCTTTTTAAGTCATGATTTCAAATTTTGGAAGTTTTTTAAAGTTCAGAAAAACAACGAAAAATCACAATTCTTAGGAATTAATTAACATTTTTTTCTCAGCGTAGAACCAATATAAAAATGTCTACAAAAACTCATTTTATTTGTAAAATTCAAATTCCAAAAACAGCCAAACATTGAAAATGCAGCGACAATGTCAAATTCAAATAAAAATAAATCAACTTTAACTTTAACGCTCCTTGTGTAGTCTGTAATTAATTATTGTGATTCTGTATATGCTTTTTATTGTTCCAAGTAATTGTTCGTTTATTTGTCTTTCATTCAATATTTTCCAGTTTTGAGGTACTCTGTCATATGCTTTTTCTAGGTCTACAAACGTTATGTACAGTTTGCCTTATCGTTTTTTTAATTATCAATATGTTGATTTTGTGTTGAATGTTCTTTTCTGAACCCATTTTAGTTTTGCTTAAAGTCTTAAGTTTATTTTCTATTATGGATTCGTACACTTTAGCTTTTGCGTATAGCAAAGATATCAATCTGCCATTCCTGCTGTCCTCCTTTTTGTAAATTGAAAACATTTCTGCTCTATTGGAATTTTTCATATGCTATTTAGTATAAATGAAGTATAAATTAATTAATTAATCATAACAATTATGTTGATGACACTTACTAGAATCCTCATAAACTCTTATCTCTTAGAAATGCTGACAAGTCTGCCGCCAGATGCGCATTTTTTAAAAGCAGTTTCTCATTGAGTTTTTTTCTTGTCTTTCCAATGCCTTTAAGGTTTTTTTTATTAACATTCTGTATATGTTCAAATTTCAGTTGATGGCTGTAAGCAGGGGTTCAGTGAGATTGCACCCAATTGTATTTCTAGTCAAGCAAAAGTAAACCAGGGTGTTTAGGGAAAAGTGTAACAAGAGTAAATAATATTTATTTTTTTCAAGATACTTTGTACAGAGTGTTTCCTAACTGGAGGCGAAAAATAAAACTTAGGTACATTCTTTAATTTCAAAAGAAAATGTAAATAACTTTTTTGTCTATCTCGCTTCGTTTTGGAGATAATAAAAAAATACACATTATTTAGAAAACTTTTTATTTAGTAAAATTACAAAATAATCACCATGAGCGTTGATGCAAGCTTGACAACGCACTAAAAGAGAAACTGCTTCAGAATCTGTTGTGTTTTGAATGTGCAATGCAGCATTCGCAATTCTCTCTTGTAGCTGCTCCACGTTGTTTATTGCTTCCGCATAAACCAATTGTTTCATGTATCCCCGCACATAAAAGTCCAATAGATCAGGAGATCTTGCAGAAAATTATCGTTGAGCCACCAAACTACATATCGCTCAACATGGGGCGGTGTTTCATCGTGCTGGTACCACATCTTGTTACGTAAGGCAAGAGGAACGTTGTTATCCAACAAATTTTCGATAAATTCTGCGTATGAACCAGCATTTAAACGAGGTGGTAAGATTGGAATTGGCAGTAGTTGCCCATTAAATACCCCACACCATACGTTAACTGAAAATCTTTATTGGTAAGCTCGTGCCCTAACTGCGTGCGGATTTCCTAATGACCAGATATGCTCATTATGTATATTGTTAAAGCCATCTCTCGTGAACATAGATTCATCGCTCCACAATATTGAACTAAAGAAGTTGGGATCTTGTTGATGTCGTTCAAGAAGCCATTGAGAAAATGCAAGTTGTTGTGCTGCGTCGCCTGGTTGTAGGTGTTGCACTTTTTGATGATGATATGGGTGACAAATTTCTCAATTAAAGGTTTTCCAGACAAAGTTTTTAGATAGTTGTAAACGGGGGGAAAGTCGCCTAACGCTGACCCCTGGTTCATGAACTATTTTGTTCATCCTTGTTGATGTGGACCTCCACTACAGCGATTTCCAAATTCACAGAGCCTTCAAAGTGCGTCCGAAAATACGCGACGAGAAGGTTGCCTTGTGCCGGGAAACTTAATTGATACTCGTGACATGCAGCTGCTGCTAGGATATTACCATTATAGAACCCGTAAACAAAAATTATATCTGCGTATTCTTGGTGTTCAATAAGTGGAGGATAAAAGATTATAGCAAGTCTGAATAGCTATATATTCTACATCATGAATTTATCGTAGAAACTAGTGAATCATTTGTTTTCCATGAAGTTGGATTCAATGGCTAAATACAAAAAGGTATTACAAGAAAAACAATTGTATTTAAAATTTTCTTTTATTTTTTTTTATCAATAGGAAATAACACTTTTCAATATTATTCAACAAAATTAACAATATGTGCATTTAATAATTTTCAAATAGTAGGTATCTAAAAACATTTTATTATTGATATTTCAATTTTATGGATTGAGGATTAGAGAAAAAGAGCGATTTTTATTATTTTGGCTGAGCATAAGATGAAATGTACTTTATATTTTATTTTATTGCATTTGAAAAGATGGCATAAAAGCCCAAGCACAAATAAACTGCGCTATTATTTGTATCCCTGAGAATAGTAACATTCAGATACTTTAAATTTTTCTCGCACACATTTCTAACTTAAATACAATAAATAGTTAAATAAATAGACGTATAAAAATATAATAAACATTAAATGTAACAAAAATAAATAAGGAACAATGAAAACAAGTGTTTATTTGAGAATTGTGGGTGTTCGTAATAATTAAAAAGAATAAATACGAACAGCGAGATTTGCATAATCAATATTAAACAAATTCAACAATAAATAATACTGTACACAATTGGGATTTAAATCTTGTAAATTCAATTACAATTTAGAAATATCTTAATAAACCTTGCAAAAATATATAATTTTTAATAAATAAAACATTTATAATTTACTGCGAGTAAATTATACAAATGTATTATTCAACATATTTTGCAATTTTTTTAGATATCTTATTCAATTATAGAGATTTTCTAAATACAATTAAAATTTTGAAAAAAGTAATATAAAAATATTAATATTTATTTTTGTCTATTACTTGAATAGCATTAATTATAAATTTAATGCTAAACAAATTAAAAAAATCCAATAATGTTGGATCAAAACACAAATCCCTCTGTATTGAATAAATATCTTCAATTTTCACCACAATTCTGATCTCTACACTACCTATGAATAAATTAGACCTCATGTACGAGACTACTATTCTGTTGTATCACAAATTTGAGAATCTTTTGAAACTTATCAAGGGCATTATTCAAACTAAGTTTGAGCCCTTTACTGACTGGCAGTAAGGGAAATTCTGGTTTTGGAGGATTGTCATCATTAATTAAACACTTTAATCGGTCACGCATCTTACCACCGATATCAGAAAAATGAAACAAAATCTCTTGCTTAAAAACTTCCGGAGGTGCAACCAACATTTCAGTCATTGATTGCACAAGCCGTAATACCACCAATTCATTATATGTTCTTGAATTTTCGTAACCTTGTTGAGATTCACTCTGCTTTTCATATCCAGCTTCATTGTAATATGGCTCAGACACTAGAATGAGGCCTTGAATACTGACTATTAATTGTAGTAAGGTACTATTTGGGCCCCAAACTTCTGTGCCACGACCTAACCATGTACCAAGTAGTGATACACAAACTCTACCTTCTACATACAGATTAGGATTTAATCTTTCTGAATTATAGCTTATATAACTAACTAGTGGTGGTGATCTAGGATAATCAGCACTCAATTGTATATCAAATAAAAATAATCCATCCTCGTAGGGTGTTTTATTGGGCCCTCTTATCATAACTGATAATAAATCTAAACGGTTCGAATAAGATCGTACCCATACACCAGGTGGTAGTGATTCTCTCATCAGTTTACTCTCCTTCTGTACTGCCTTGAAAAATCGTTGCTTGTCTGTTGGTTCAATTTTACTATTGTGAAATCTATGTGATGTGGGTGCTTCATCTATTATACTATAAGTATCGTTAACAAAAGTGACCAATGATTTTGTTAATGTTAGTTTTATCGGTGTCGATGTTAAACTTGTGAACGAGTCATCTGGTGTAGTTGGAAAGCTTGGTAACGGTGTTGATGACGATGGTGTGATAATTGGTTCAGAAGCCTTTGTCATCACAGATAAAGCCTGCGTTCCACCTATTCTGGCAATAATTTCAGCATAAGCAAGATCCATGCGTGCCTTAAGCATTGATAAAATTTCTACACAAAGGTTTTCTTGTGGAAGAGGTATAGTATCACCAACATCTGGGGTTAGAGGAGTTGAAGGTTCTGAAAATAACAAAAGTTTTACAATTACAATAGTTACACCATTATTGCACTTAAAGTAGTGTAAAATTTAAGATAGTTCTAATATGCAATCACATAATGCATTTTTATTAGATTATTATATAAAATTTATACATATATTTTGCTCAATCAATTGTTTCTAAAGTAACAAATGGTCAGGTTTTTTACTAATGCAATAAATTAGAAAAAACTCTAAAACTACAAGTAACTTCATTGTAAAGCAAATTAGGTTTAACATGTGCAAGGCGTATGTTGCACATTTTTATTTCATGTTATGTTTATGTTGGGCAGTTTCAGTAAAAGTAAATTATTTTTTAGAGTAACTTTTTGTATCAATTCTGTTCCTATAATATTAAAAACATAAAAATAATTACCTCCGCATTCCTTAATATCTTTGGCATTTTCAATTTGAGCATTTACTTTGTGTTCCAGCTTTAGGACTTTATGAATATTCTCCTTCTCGGCAGTCTGTTTATTTGATTTGTTGTTTGCTGGATTGTCCACTGAGAATAATCTACCTCTTAATTCTACACCATACTGCTTTGCTTTTTCTCGTACTTGCTGCAAAAGTGCCTTAAAAATTAAACATATTTGATTCTGTTAAATATCTTAGTACACATTAGTTTATTATTATGCACAGAGACACGATGTAAATATAATGGTGTGCTCTTCCACATGCAATTTGACTTTTATTTTGAACCAGGCAGATACTTGTAATACTATAAACCTACAGCATTATTCATCTACACATTTATTTTAATCTTTTAAATAGAATTATTACTGTTAATTTATATAGAATATAAGAAACAGATTTTAAAATTAATAAACAGTAAAATTTAAGTTGATTGAAAACGATGAGGTAAACAACAAACGTTAAAATTAAATTGTAAAAAATAATTATGCACTTTTGAAAACTACAAATACAAATAATGTTCCATAAATGCAAGTAAATTATAAAAATTAAGTAAACCATAAAAAAAACATGTCTGTTATTATAAAATATATGTACAAATAAGCAATCCAAATGATCAAAAATTAAATAAACATCACATCTAACATTTAAATTGCCAACATTAGGAGTTTTGTTGTGAAATAAAAAATAAATATAAAAATATTTTCAATTTCTCACCTGGTAATGTTTGCTTTTTACACTAAAGAAAGATGTATCTAATAACTTATCTAAGTAGCTTGAATTGTCATAAACCATTAGAAGATCCCTTAAAAACTAAAACATTCATAAATTAATAACATATTGTAAAAGTATATTTAAACTTACGGCAACATTTTCCGTAATTGTGTGCTGTCTAAAAGCTTCCTTCAAATAAACAATTCTACTTCGAACAAAGTCAAGTCTAGCAGCCATATTGTGTAAAGTCGGTTCGTAAGTTATATCACCAGGTACTGACTCAATACTTTCAGTTTCCCATGACACCTGCACGCTCAACTCACCATTATCTTCATCATCGCTATCCTCAATAAAATCAATACTCTCCGGCAGCACCTCTATGTCTTGAGGCCAGCATTCTTCTTCTTCACCAGTTAACCACTTCACAAAAACATACCCCTGGAAAAATATTTATTCTTTACATCAAATAAAAACAAAAAGCTTTGTATCAAACAAATCACTCAATAGAATAAAAATTCTTTTAGAAATATTAGAATAATTAGGCAATATATAATTTTAGTAAATCGTTAATAATAAAATGGTTGATAATTTGATTGTATCTAGAAACACAAATTTACATAGAAAAAATAATACGCAAAAGATTAATTAGTATAGGATAGAGATAAGTTATTTGCACAAGAGCACTTCCATTAATAGTACACGATCTAAACACTTTTTCAAATTAATTTAAAACTTAAACTATGCAAGTTTATTATAACAAATACCAAAAAGTATATTTAAAAATGTTACCTGTGGACAGCTATCAATGACTGTTCCTAATTTATTAGTTTCTGTTGGTTTGCTAAATACAATACTACCAGGACGGAACGCAAACTTAGGGTGTTTTGTAATATCATAAACACTCATCTCATCCATGCTGTCCATGATAGGCTTCTTCTCTGTTGTACTATATGTGAACCATTTGATCTTGATTAAAAAAAAGATGTAAGTACCGACGCATATTCAAAATTGATAAACACTTACTGTAGCTGTGCGTTCTAAGTAATCTACTTTTTGAATAACACCATATTTCTCCAAATCTGACTTATCATTGGACACAACCCATTCACCAGGAAAGAATTCATGATCATCCAGTGATATTGAATAGTATAATTGTGTAGTTGGCACATCTTTTTCTTCAGTACCATCTTGCCAAACTATAGTTGCCTTTGAATTCATACATAATACCTAAAATAGAAGATACATGTAATACCTAACTTTTAGACTAACTCATTTCAGTTGTGTAAAACTGATAAATGAAAAGTAATGCACGTAAAACACATGATTCAAATACTACTACTAACTTCTACAGGTGCTGTATGTCCTGGTACTAATTCTTTTGCTCTTGGTGGATAATGTTTTTTCCTCAGAACTGTAACTGATGCTGTGCTTGAAGTACTACCATTGTCTGAAAAATAATCAGTATCTTCACTCTCTGTTTGCCAACCCTCCTCATCAACATCAGTATTTTCTTTGCCACCAACTTCATTGAGCATTTCATGACATGAATTTGTTAAAACATTAGACTTTGAGGTTGTGCGAAATTTTGTATTGGATCTAATAAGAATTATAATACAAACATTAGTATTAGTACATTAATTAAAAAAATGCAATATTATATACCTCCTATTGTTCCTATTTACTACATGTAAGACCTTCTGTATTTCAGGGCGACACATAGCTGATTGTTTTACCATCCAATCACGTTTCTTTATGAGGATATCATTTGAGGACAACTTTAACAATCTACGCTCTGCTAATTCTAAGAAGCTATCTTCTACGCTTTGTAATATTTTCAATCTAGAAAATATTTAATTTAATTTAATATTCAAGCTAGAATTACTTCAATATTTATTAATAATTACTAAAAACATTTTTAATCTATAAATAACTTACTGTGCTACATCTTCATCTTTAATATCACAAACACAACTGATTTCACCTTCTTCAGTTGCATGCCAAGCAATTTCCAAATTACTGACTTCAACCTTTTGTACTGTGAAACGTTGCCTCATGTGGAAATTCCGCCTAATTGATTTGGTTTTCTTTAACCAGTTTGGTTGTTCTAAAGAAGCTGGGACAGCAGTCTATAAATTATAATATGATATAAACATACATACTGAGTTACAAAAAAAATAGGAGGCAACTTGGATTTTAATAAGTATGACATTCTAACATACACAATAACTTTTTACAAATCCAATATTGTTTTAAACAATTTAGGTTTAAAATTTTCACACAATAATTAAAGTTAAAGACAATTTTAACATTAATTTAACTTTCTAATGCATTTAGACCAACTAAAAAACAACTATTATCTTTATTGATTCAGAAAGCATTCTTTTCATTTGATGAATATTTGAACTATGCTAAATTTGTATCTATATTGTGTTAATACTTATATGTTGTATGTATTTTAAAATGTATTTTTATACAAGTAGATTATATTTAAGTTTGTGTAAAGTATCAACATTTTTAAATTGTATTGTATTTGTTCTGACTTGTGTAAAGTTTGTTCTGTATTAACATGAATAAATAAATTTATTCCAAGTTAAAAAATTGTTTACTGTGCTGTAAGTATGCAACAAAAAAAATCACCAATAATTTTCAATGTGCTAAGTAAAATGCAATTTTTGTTGAGCCCAGATAATGGCGATATCCAATGTGGTAAAACTGAGTGAAATGCTAAATGAACACTCTACTCCGAGTGGATAAAACTATTTTTTTCTTAAACCAATTCCAAAAACAATTTAAAAATAAATTTTGATTGAAATGTTCTAATAATGTTGAAATTATCAAATACTTAACCCTTTAACTGCAACGCCAAGAAATTCAATGTAGAACCTGTGTGCTGAGTTAGGAAACGTCTAAAACGTATAAATGCGGAAATAGTTTTTCACGCACCCGCGTTCTCATTTATATCCGTATTCGCATTTAAAATGGTATTATTATTTTTTGTTATTATTAAAATTATGATCAATACTTTCTGAATCGTTATTTTTATCGTCACTTTGTCCAACAAAACCATTTATTTTCATATATTATTCAGAACGCGCTCATCTTGTCATGAAACTACTCTATTTTCAATAATATCTAAATTAATTCTTAAACTTGTTTCACTTTTCACCTCATGTTGTATATTGCACAGTATATGTATTACAAAAGTTACATGAAAAACTGGACTAAAGTACCATTTAAATTCAAAGAATCTTTATAAATATAATATAGCAACATTTTACTACCTTGATGGTTAAATTTATAATAAATATTGGAGAAACATTTAAGATATATGAAAATTTCAAACTCCAACTCAACATTGAAAAATATGACCATTTATTGAGAGCCTCTCAATATATAGTTAAAATACTTACCACTTCTTGACCTGCATGAAACTCATCTATGAAGGTACGATTGTGCTTGGTTGACCAGAAATCTTCTATGTCATTATTAATACTATGTAAAACTTCTACAATAGAACCACATTTAGAAAGCATTGTTATTTTCTGGTCAAAGTTCTGAAAAAAAAAAAAAATAAATAATTTTCAATTTTACACTTAGATATTATTATAAATAAATATGCGTTCAAGTAAGATACACAATATTCTGTGACTTGGAGGTCATAACTTAAGGTGGGTGTTGTCAAGACAAACAAAAAAGTATTTAAAATTAATAAATATACTGCAGTATGGCAAATACCATTTTTTAATTTCACTATTATGAAAAACCACGTAGCTTAAGAGTGTGCTGCCAAGGCAACATCATATCAAAAATGTTATACATGATCATCTCATTGGACCGTTTATAAAACAAGATCGTTTCACGACACACAAAATGAAGTAAGAAATATATTATTATTTTATAATACAAGGTTACCACAAAAGAAATATACACTTTTAGTATTGTTTAAAAGAAAAGTTATTTGTGATATCACAAATGGAATGGAATTTGAGCTAGTAAGTTTCGATAGTATAGTTTGTAGTACTGTGCAAGCATACTGTGTGCTTGAATTTGCCAAAACAAACTTCGTAACTGTTGTCCAACAAGATTTTTACATGTTTAGGAAAACCACCACGTAGTAGACATATATACGATTGATATAATAAAAGAAAGTGAAGAAGATGATAGCAGAGGCAAAAAAAGTAGCATAAGAAAATGTCAGCTACTAACAAAAGAGGATGAAATTATAGAAAGAATATTTCAAAGAGCTTTTTCTCAGCAGTGAAGACAACAACAATGTATAACAAAAAAAAAAGAGTTAGAAGCAGCCATAAAAAAATTAAGAACAGGAAAGGTACCAGGACAGAATCTTAAAACCTCCAAAACAATAAAATATATAGAGAACAAAAGAAAAACAATGCTGCTTAATTAATTAATTAATTAATTAATTAATTAATCCCAACAGAGAGGGAGATAGCAATCATATTACCAATTTACAAAAAAAGAAACACCAAAGAAAGCAAGAATTAAAAAAGCACTACTAAACACAACAGAAAAAATATTAAAAAGCATTCTAACAGAGAGACAAAAAAGCAGAACTGTGCAAAACACAAAATGGATTTAGAACAGGAAAGAGAATGACAGATACGCTGTTCATAATGAAACAACTTAGAGAAAGAACAATAGAAAAAGTAGAGACTATGTTTGTATCGTTTATAGATACTATAGGTCTGTTCCAACATACGATTTGGACGGTTTGCAAACCGTTCAAACTGTGCACACAAACAA
Source organism: Tachinus rufipes (assembly GCA_963932245.1). NCBI lineage: Eukaryota > Metazoa > Arthropoda > Insecta > Coleoptera > Staphylinidae > Tachinus > Tachinus rufipes. Next base: position 46,349,794 of record OZ010747.1, on the reverse strand, counting down.
ATATTTGTCAACCTTAGGCAATCTTTTATACACAGTAATTTGTTTGTGTGCATAGTTTGAACGGTTTGCAAACTGTCCAAATCGTATGTTGAAACAGACCTAGTGTGTCCGCACAATAAGTTTTCTTCCCATTTTCAACTTTATGCAAAAAACCTAGTCAAAAGCCTGCCCGTTCCCAAAGTACCAAATACTTGGAGTATAAAACAACACATAATGACCTGTTTGTTTTTTGTTTATAAATGTTAAAAAATAAACAATTAATATTTGACAAAAGCGTATTTACATAAAGTTAACAAATCAATTTTCAACCAACAAAAAATATTTACAATCAAGCAATAAATTTATTTAATTAAATGTTATGGTATTGGTGAGGTTTCTTATAATTATGCCATTAGAATGTTCAACAAAAAGTATCCGAATATTCATTTACACTTTGCAATCTAGTTAAAAAATTTGATGAAACTAGATCAGTAAATAACAAGATTAAGAAAAAAAAACCTGACCTTGCAGTCTGTTAGAGAATGCCAAAATTTTTCTCTGAGAAAAAGAGCGACTCAATTAAATATCAGTAAAAGTGTCTTACCAAAAATTTTCAAAAGTAAACAAAGTTATTCCTTTTAAACCAAAATTTAGGAACACACTGGAAAATAGTGATGATGCAAAAAGAATAGAATCTTATGAAAAACTAACCCTCACATTCCAAGAATAGAATTCTGTTTAATTCTGAGTAAAAAAATAGCAAAAATCCCCATTTCAAAATTAATAGAAGTCAAGATATAAAAAAGTTAATGTTTGGTGTGGCATTTTACATTTTGGGTCATATTTTTTCGATAGAAATGTTAATCAACATAATTATTTGGAAACATTTTTATTGTTTGCTTTAGAGGATCTACCTTTGGCACGATGGCACAAACTTTATTTTCAACAACACAGATGCCCGGCACATGTTGGTACAACATTTTTTGAATGAAGAGTTCCAAACACAGTGGATAGGAAGATACAGGCCAATACCGTGGCCGGCCAGATCTCCGGTCCAGTGGATTCAAGACCACTGGACTTTTTCTTATGAAGTACTTTGAAATAAAAAGTTTACAAAGAAATATTTAAACATGATGTAGAAATTTTGAAACAAAAGATTAGCGACCCTGTTGTTGAAACTAATTTGGAAAATGTTTGTAGAGTTTAGAAAGAAGATTGAGAAATGTGTAAAAGGGGGAGGTACATATGTTGAATAAAATAATATTATTAATAATTATCACATACTTCTTATAAATGTGATAGATAATAAAAAAAAAATCATTATAAGGTTTATTTAGTAATTTAAGAACAAGCAGGCCCCCCTGTAAAGACCAGATTTCTTGCGTAAAGCCAAAAATCCTTAAAAGAAAGAAAGGTGGATACAAAGCTAATAAAAAACATAAAGAGCATATACAAGCATACAAAAAACCTTGCCTCATGTAAAGTATGTTATATATCATTATTAGATGTCACTTTGACAAATGTCAGAGAAAATTTGCAGTGAATATAAATCTGAATAATTTAGAATATTTAGCTAATTTTGTGCATTATTTGCCTAAATACACGTATCAGCAAAGTTGTGCAACATTTGGGAAATGAAGATAGAAAGAAACAAGCCAAATCTAATAAATGCCAATTATTAAAAATTTCAACGATTCCTAAGGAAGACCAGAGGTTAAATGATTATATTTAACCCACCTGATTAGGTACCCTATTGTCAACTGTATTTTTATATTAAATTATGTGTATATGTATAAGAAATCGACAATAAAAAGCACTTATTATTATTATTAATGTTTACAAAGTGACAAGTTGACAAGGGCGACGCTAAGTACTATGGCGCCCCCCCGCAAATTTCAAATATGTCGCCCCCGTCTTTTAAAGTGTTAAAAAACAAATATTACTAAAAAAATTATACCTTTATAAATTCATTTTACAAGTAAAAAAAAATAAAATTGTAAATACATTTCACACCAGCAAAAGAAACGAAAAAAGATTTGAGATTACATATATAGCCAGCTTCATTCTATGAGATTGTGTCGCCGTTAGGCAGGTTTGTCATGTATTATAATTAAACCTACGTATAGGGCTAAAAATTTACCAGTTTGTGGAGTCATTTGCTAAAAGCGTAGAACTTTAATGCTCATCCTCAATGACTTCTTAGAAGACACTGACAACAACACAACGTTACGTAGCATTTGACCTTCTCAAATCAGAGAAATTATTTCAAAATTGAAAACTTGATCTGCTCTTGGATATAATCCAAGACCACACAGAAACAATTTTCTCCTTGCCCATCAATTTAGGTTTTGACGGAATTACTCTGTAGTTCACCAAAAACTCGAGTGATCGACTACATTGTCAGAGGTTTCAGACTGATAAAAACCTTTGACAAGACTTGACACAAAAGTTTACTTTTAAAACTGCACATACTAAAAATTTCCTCTGCGTCTTATAGAGCTAATAGCTTTATATCTAAACCGCAAAACTCTGGTGTTAAACTTCTAAACAACGTTTTCATACCATGGTCCAATGCTGTTAAGTATCGGGGTATTACCTTTGATAAATGACTTACTTATAAATTAAACGTACAGTCCATCCTAAACAAACCTGCTAATTTCAATTCTTTGGCGGAACAGCGGCATGTTACTTTAGAACAAAATCCAGATGTACACCATCATCAAACTAGACCAAAAATAACTTTTCATTCTTTAATCTAGACAACAGTTGCAAACACGCACCGCAATCATGAGCAATACTTCCAAAATCTAATTTTTTGGTGGTTTGTTGCACCCCTATGGTATGTTCAAAACAAAGAAATTTTTAACAACCTTGGTAATCCCTAGCTGCACCAACACATCATAACGTTGGCCAAAAAGTACTTTAAAAACTCGCGGTTTATACCGACTCTGATCTAGCCAGATTTGCTAAGCTATACAAATATAAATATTCCTATAAGAAACCAATCAACATCATTACTTCCTAAAGTTGTGGAATTTAGTGTAACAAAGTAAACTGTTATCTGATATCTTATTAGTCATAGTAATATTATAATTATTTATATTTTTAAAAGCAAATAAAACATTTTTTTAACTTTGCTATAAATGCAGTAAGTACAGAAAATATAAAAAAAAAATTACAATATAATGCAAATGTAAAGTATCGCGGGCCAGCCACGGCGCCGCCCCTGACTCTGGAAAATCAAAAGTTTCTTATATGCACAGGATCTATTATGAAAGTAATGCGCATTTTCTATGAAAAATAAATTTATTAATCGTACTGGTACAAACTCTTAAAATTCTTCGAAATACTCTCCCCCTGCATCAATACACTTTCGAAGACGTGTCTGCTACGCTTGGAAGGCACCCTGAAACTCCTTGACAGGAATGTCTTTTAATAACCTTGTTACATGCTTTTAGATGTTTTCCATGGACTCCCAATGCTTTTCTTTCAGCTCTCTTCAGTCAGGGAAACAAAAAAAAGTCGCACGGAGCCAAGTCAGGACTGTAAGGGAACTGTGGAACCACTAAGTTGGTTTAGGCCAGGAAGTTGGTAACAATGACGGCCGTTTGACCAGGAGCATTGTCATAGTGTAGCTTGACCGTGTCTTTGATGCGATCCGGCGTTTTAATCTTTTGAGAATCTTGAGGTAAAAAGGTTGAGTTGACAATTGTTCTTTCCGGCACAAACTCAAAATGAACAATTCCTCGAACGTCAAAGAAGATAATAAGCAATGTTTTGATGCATGCCACTCGCTGCTCTTCCTTTTTGGTTCTGGGTCGTACTCGAACATCCAGGACATCTGGTTATGATAGAATTAAGAAAATTCGGCTCATTTTGAATCAAATCTAAAAGTTATTGACAGCACAAAATCGCGCCGTGTTACAAAGTCGAAAAACACACTTCACGCGGAGACACGTCTCTCCGCTCAGAACAGTCAGAGCAAGTTGGCAACCAGTTGCGTTGAAAGGGCAAATCCTAAACCACATTTCCCGACCGATTTATATGTTGACCATTGTGCATCCAATTTTTGACCAACAACTATGCGGCTGCCTTTTTGAATGGTTCTCCTGTGAATGCTCACTATACAGCAAAGAACCACAAGTAGTTTCACTAATGTGAAGTTTTTTACTTCAACTAGCCATGAATTTAATTTAATAGATTTCAAACAAAACACTAATAATTAAATTTCTATAAATTCATACTTTTGAGATTAACCATTGTTATACATACATAATTACATAAATAATGATTATGTAATATATTTTATTATACAAATTTTTGAATAACAATAAATAATCTTAATTGCAAACAAAACAAATGCAAACAAAGTTGCACTTCACAACATTCATGAAAACTCACTTTACAGCAGTAGAACCCACAGCCTTCATTATTAATAATAATAATAATGTTTATTAGTGTTAGCAGAATACTTTACACATGTCAATACACAATAACTAAAATTAATTATTATAGTTCGTGCAGCCCAACAAGCATTCTAACAGATCAGGAGTCAGCAACCTTAAGCCATTTTTGAAAATACAATACTTGATTATTATTGAATTTTGTTTTGTTTTTAATAGACATTCGAAATAATTTTTTATAAATTTTACTCTCTATAAATTGATTAGCGTATTAATTTGAAAAAAATTTATAATGTTACGATTTACTGAACAATTTTTGACAAATTTACGTTGATAATCTATTTTTCATGTAGTAAATGAGCATTTTTGTGTGCAATTTATTTAGTCTTAAATGAAAATTTTGCAAAATTTTTTGTAAATTTTCTGCAAGTTTGTGCAACAAAATACGCGCTTTTTCATCATCATAATATCAGTGCATTCTTGGTTTCCAGCCTCTGTGATTTCATGATTCTGTTGTTGAGCTTTTTAGAAAATTGTACTTGGTGTGTAAAAATTATTAACTTTTTATCACAACCAATTATTGTTCCATCTGTGGTTTGTCAAGGATCTCATTACAGACTAATTCTGTTTTTACTGATTATTAATGATCTTTCTTATTCTATTAATTCGTCATTTTTTCTTTTATTTGCTAAAAATCTAATAATTATAAAAGAATATTATCTATCAATGATTGCCTTAGTTGAGACTTGGAGTCTGTCCAATCTTGATATCTTATTACTAACTTGTTTAATACAAATAAATATTTTTGATAAACTTCAGCAAAACTTTAAGTAACATAATTGTATCAATAATAAAGTGTTAAAACATGTTACACAAATTTTGGCGTAATTTTTGACCAAACACTAACTTTTGTTGAGCATATCATCGTTGAAAGTGCAAAACCTCGTATGTGCATTTACAAAAATTTTACAGGAGACGATAAAATTTCATACTTCAATTATAGATAAAAAAGTTTCATGTTCTATCTTTCTGAATTATAATGAATCATAATATGATAATTAAAATAAACTGAAAGATTCAAGGTTTTGTACACGTATATGTAGAACAACTTAGGTTTGAATGAGATAAAACAATTTTTGACAAAAATGCAAATATAAGATCTTGCACTTTCACCGACGATATAAACTATATGTGCAACCATGCTAGCACTCTCAAACTACTTTATTATGCCCTTAGTGCACTCTCATTTAGAGTCAGTCTGATGAACATTCCACCATTCAATGCATTCAAAACAAACTTTTTCGTTTATTGTTGTACAAATTAAGTATTTTGTCTAAAAATTACTTTGAAAAATAATCGTCCGCCGCTGAAAAGCGCAAAAGATTTATCATTTCTACATAGACTTATGATATCTGGGATCGATTGCCAAGAGTTACTAGTAACTCTTCCATTTCAAGTATCCAACAATGAAGGCCAAACTAAACATTATTCTACTATCTATGAATTCATTAATCCATTATTTTTAATATGTGTTATGTAGGAATTACTTAATATGTCACAACAACATAAAAATAACAATAAATTTTAATGAGTGAAACCACACTCGCTGAAGCTATCACATTGAAGACTAGATTTAAGTAGTCTGTGAACAATGAACTTTTCCGCTTATAAGTCTTTGGAAATTCTGAATTTGGAAGTTTATTCTATGTGTCCACAGTACAGTCTCTGAACTGTCAGTGAATATTTGTTAAAATTCCTGGCAAGAGCAAGTCTTGTATTATGAGCAAATATTTATTTAAATAGCAATATATCTTTATTTCGAACAATGTCCATAGAAATATCTAAAGAAAATGCAAAGATCTGCAACATTATGCCGGTGTTGTAAAGTATCTAAGTCAATTTTAGCTCGTTTTTTATTAGAATTTAAAAGAGATAGTGTAGTTCAGATGCTTCTAACCATACTTGGAAACAATATTCAATACAAAGACAAATATAAGTTTTATATATATGAAAAAAATTGAAGACTTAAAAAACTGTTAACATCTATTATGAAATCCTACTTCTCTAGACAACATGATCATTTCAGAGAAAATTATGTGAGATTGTAACCCCTAAACGACAAATTGCAGAAGATTTAATTATGGATTGGTTGTTTAGTTTGATATTTGGTACTGATGATCACAGATCATACAATAGAAGATAAGTCAATTCCATATAAATATTTCGCCACGAGTTTTAGCGCCTCTTCGGTCCTGGGAAGAAACATTAAGTTTGTAAAACGGACGCCTAGCGGCGCTGAGTTACGTTGCTTGCCATTTTCCCTCTTTATTTTCGGACTGGGAACTAACAACGGCAGAGTTAAAAATGGCAAATCCTCACAGAATTTGCAAATAAATAAAAATTCTATTAAAATAAATAATAATTCTTTAAAATAAACAAAATATAAATTCTGTAAAAATAAATAATAATACATATTATAGTCCTATAACTGCTATCAGTTATAGAACTGTAATATATATTATTACAAAATGACACTTTTAATTTATATTTGCAAATACCTGGTGGTGACATTGCCTTTGAGGCAATCCCTAAAACTAAACTATAAAACTAATAACAATAATAACTAAAAACCTATTGTATGATCTGTGCTAAAAACTATGGAAACATCGAAGTAAACGCGAATAGGTTATGCCCGTTACGCCGGCATTCATGGCATGATGCGCATGAAATTGTGCGTCTAAATAAACAGCTGTTCGACCTTGACGGAAATAAAATAAAACCATTATTCGAGCCACTGCTTGGATCCTGGGTCAGTGCAGTTCGTGAATTATACGTGTGGCCATATCCGCTATACCTATTGATACCCCCAGCTGATGATACCTTAGATTTTGATTTTAAAACAGTAAGAAGAATTTTTTAATTTTTAAAAATTATAATTAAGTAAGTTAAAGTACTCTACTCAAATATTGTTTTGAGGTCTTTGTTTATAAATGCAACAGATTCTAACTTAAAATTTTTAAAGTAAAAAGTATGGAAGTATAGAGAGTGCTATAATCTGCAAAACTATAAATATTTTTTTTAGTTATTTGAAGAAGTTCATTGATGTAAAACAAAAATAAAATTGGCAAAAGAGCAGAACTTTGAGGAACACATTAATGATTTTGAGGTCAGAGTTAAAAACAATCGCTGGAACAGTTGAAAGATACAAATCAAATAATCTTGGTTTACCAAGAAGCTCATCACAAAGAAAATATGTGGGTTGCTGAATAAGATGAGTAAGATTATGAAAAACAGCAAAAATCATAGCTAACATTGTACGGATAGTGCTGTAGAAGATGAGTATTATGTACATTAAAATGTCCTATTTCTACGATTACCTTGAAGAAGCTTGTCAAAACTATCAGAAAAGTCATCAAAAAAGTTTGGATTTGCTTTATTTGGAGAATGGTATACGCCTATTACAAAAATAGTTTGATGAGGAAGATTAGTTTAAGAATATGCTCGTTATTTGTGGATGTAGGCACAAACACCCTGTTGGTCAGCCAACATTCAAGATAATAATCCAAATCTACAATCTGGATTTTTATTGTTTACTTTGGTTTCAGTCAAAAAAAGAAAATGGGGTTTTCTATGTTTAAGATGCTGATGACAGAATTTAAATTCTTTTTTAGACCACAAATATTTGATAAATTAACTTTTAAGGACAGAATTATCAGGAATGGTTCCGTGATAAACCACCGGGAGCGCTTCACTCGCACTGTAGTAAAATACCGCCCATGGCGACGATCACCCAATAAAATCAAACTACTAATTGTGTAATAAAAACAGTACCAAACGTAATGGGCGGAGCCATCGGTGGGCTTATTGTTTACACCCAAAAGTATCCTCATCTTTGGTGCTACTTTTAAAGCAAACAAATAATCACTTTGTGATAATTTTTGCTGCATATTTTTTTTTATATAAATATCATTAATATGAACTAAGTTTGAAATAAATTAAACAATTTTTACCACTAAACTTTTTAATTTATTAATATATTTTTACTAAAATAGCTTATTCAAATGTTGTTATTATACTCATAATAATGCCGAAAACGGAAATGAATGATCTTAATTAACTTCCGAGGAAAGCTGCACGATAGTTTTATAGGACAATTTTCCCACCTTAAGCCACAAACAATGTTTGGTTAATTATGTTGGTTAGTGGAATTAACAAGACCTTGTTCCGCCAATTTAATTATGAGCCATGTTCGACCGTGTGGGCAGTTTGCCCCGTGAATTAGTGCCACTTGCTCCATAACCCACGGTAGTCTGAGTTTCATACTCATTAGACTCAGTACAAGCATCTAATGAAAAGTTTTATTAAGAATAAAATATGATGGTATGAGAGTTTGAGTACATTAGATCACCAGTCTTCAAAAGCTTGATATAACTTTAGGAATAAGGTGTTTTGGACCCAGGATGTTAACTTTATACAATAATATAAGGATTTTCTTCACAATTTCTAATTTTTTTTATAAAACAAACTAGTTTTTTGTGCCTTTTGTAAGCAATAAATTGGTTATGTGCTACTTAAAATAAATTTAATAAGATCGGTTTTTTGTGCTGCTATTATGCAATAAGTGTAAACTTATACGAAAAAAACTTTCTGCTTGGTTTATAATAAAATTTATAAGATAAATCTTTTTTTTTGTAATTTCATACAATTAAAGAATTTTTGCACAATTTGTGATAAATTTTATAAGATAAACTAGTCTTTTGTGCTACTATTATGCACTAAATGAATTTTCTGTGCAATTTTTAATGAATTTAATAAGTAAATTAGTATTGCTAATTTTATTCAATAGATTTTTTTCTGTAAAATTTATGATAAATTTTCTGAAGTAAATTGGATTTTTGTGTCAATTTCTAACATTTGTGCTTTCTGCGGAATTTACTATGAATTTAAAACAAAATGAGTTTTTTGTGCTAAATATTATTAATATAAGTGTTTCTTGTGTAATGAATTTAATAAAATAACTCAGTTTTTGTTGGTTTTGCAACATCTAATTAATAATTTTTATATTTGAGTACAAAAATGTAAACCGTGCCTTGAAATGTATTTTGACATTTTGAGTAATAATTAATATAAAATTGTTAAACTCATAAAATGTATTTTTATTTGGCTAATCAGTAAAGTCCAATTCATCTGACCAAACCAAAGAGTTATGGGGCCAGGACGATAGCCATTGTAATAAAATAAAGACGTGCATGAGTATACCAAAACACATGGCAGATTCAGCAATGAAAGTGCATATAATAAAATTAAATAATGACTATGGTGTTTGGAAATATAAACTCAAACTTCTATTAATCAAAGAAGACTTATGGACAGTTATCGAAGATATTGCACCTGCTTTGACTGGCGCAAATGCATTAACGGCATAGAATAAAAAGGACGGTAAAGCACAAGCATGTATTGGTTCATTTTTTGATGACTATCAAATCGTTCATATAAGAAATCATACAACAGCCAAAACAATGTGGGAATCTTTAAGAGAATATCATCAAAAGTTAACTTTATCTTATAAAGTTCAATATTTAAGACGGCTATGTCGGTTGATATTATCTGAAGGTGAAAATATGCAAACACATATAAATGCAATGGATGAGTGTATGAATCAATTAACAACTTTAGGTGAACCAATAGCTAAAGCTCTTTCTGTTGCGTTATATTTGTCTAGCTTACCAGAAAGTTATGGCGTATTAATTACAGTACTAGAGTCAAGTCCAGAAGCTGATTTAACTACAACACTGGTGAAAAACAAACTAATAAAAAAATATCAACGGAGATTAGATATAACAAAAACCAGTGAAAGTAATGAAAGTGCTCTTAAAGTGAAAGTCAACAAACCAAAATTTGATAATAACAAAGCATATTGTTTTTTCTGTAAGAAAAAAGTCACATTAAAAATGATTGTTGAAAATTTGCATAGAAAAAGAAAAAAGATTCTGAAAAACATGAGTCAAATCAAGCTAATGCAGTACAAATAAATGCAAATGACAATAAACTATTTGTATGCATGACGGTAAATAAAAGTAAATCAAATGATAAAGAATGGTGTGTAGACTCTGGTGCATCTGCACATATATGCAACGATGAAACACTTTTCAAGCAATTAACTAATTCAAATTCAGAAACAGTTACATTAGCAGATGAAAAAATACTTCCAATTGACGAACATGGACTGGTAGAAATGAAAACTGGCGAAAATAAGTTATCAATTCATATGAAGGACGTTTTATATGTACCAGGACTACAATGTAAACTGTTATCGGTCGGAAAACTAGCAAAAAATGGCTGTACTGTAATATTCAAAGGCAAAGTGCAAGAATTATATGTATAAAATAACGCCGCGGCATACTGCTCTACAAACGACAAACAGAATTCATTCTAAATGCATACATGAATGGAATAAGGTACTTGGACACCGTAATTTAATCGATATTCAAAAAATGACTGAACTGTCAACCAATATGAAAATAGCAAATTGTGATCACAATGATGTTTGTGAGACATGTATGCAATGCAAGAAAACTCAAAATCCTTTTCCTAAAGAGTAAATAAATAAATTATATTTAATCCACACAGATGTATGCAGATCAATTAAGCCACAGATGCCGAGAGGTAATCGTTATATTTTAACTCTCATTGATGATTATAGTCGTTATTCGCATATCTATCTACTGAAGAAAAAATCTGATGTCTATGAAATTATGGTTAATTTCATAGAAATGATGAAGACTCAACACAATAAAATTCCAAAAGCGATTAGATCTGATTGAGGTGGAGAATACATAGATGGATACTAAAAAGTTTTTTAAAATCAAAAGGTATCAAAACTCAGTTAACTGTACCAAAAACTCCACAGCAAAATGGCATAGCTGAACGTAAAAATCGTACACTAATCAAAATGACAAAGTGTATGTTATCAAGTTCAAGTTTTCGTAAACAATTTTGGGGTAAAGCAATAAGCACAGCAAATCACATTATTAATCTTTTACCTACTAAAAATGTAAAAACGACTCCATATAAAGCATGGATAATAAACAACCAAATTTAGACTATTTTCAAGTATTTGGATCACCTGTGTATGCGTATATGCATAAAGATCAACAAAAAAAGTTTGAAAAAAGCTGAAAAATTATTATTTGTTGGATATGAATTTGGTACAAAAGGTTATAGACTTTTGGATGTTGACACACATAAAATCAAAATTAATCGTGATGTCAAATTCATCAAACCAGAAGTTAATAAACAATCAGTGACATCTGAAGTGCAAAATGAAGTAGGTGATAAAAATGAAATAATTCTAACATCATTTGATGCAGTTTCAGAAGGAACCAAAATTGTTGAAGAACAACAAACTATTCGATGTTCAAATAGATTGAATAAAGGCATACCGCCAAATCGTTTGATTATGGAAGCGTATAAAGTGACACATAATATTAATCAAGATCCTATTACATATGATGAAGCCATACACGAGCCAGATTCTGTTAACTGGAAAATGGCTATGGATGAAGAAATACAGTCTTTAAGTAAATGTGATACTTGGGAATTAAAAAAAATTACCTATTGATACCAGTGCAATTAGATGCAAATAGGTATACAAAGCAAAAACTGACCAAGAAGGAAACATAATCAAATATAAAGCACGTCTAGTTGCCCAAGGATTTTCCTAAAAGTATGGTCGTGATTACGATGAAGTTTTTGCACCTGTGGTGAATCCAACACTAAAAATTTTTTTTACTGTAGCTGGAAAGCAAAAAAATAGCGTTCAACATTTTGATATCCAAACAGCGTATTTCAATGGCAACTTATCATATGAAGTTTACATGAAGCAGCCGAAAGGTTACGTAATTGGCAATGATGATAAGGTATGTAAACTTGTGAAGAATTTATATGGTCTCAAACAAAGGACTAATAAATGAAATAAAGTTTGACAAGATCATGAAACAAAATGATTATATTCCGAATACCAAATTAATCATTAAAAATCTTGGTAATTTGAAGTATTATCTTGGTCTATATATTAGTCGTGATGACAAAACTATATTTTACACAAATCAAGAAAAATACATTATGAATAAACTATCAAAATTTAATTTGACTGATGTAAAAGATTCAGTGACTCCAATGAACCCAGGTTATTTGAGTCAAACAATGAATCAAGATTTATTCAAATCGCAAGAGATATACAGAAATTGCACTTCTGAGTCATTGTTATATCTATCTATGTTAGTACAAGACCAGATATTCCCGTTGCTACATCTATACTAGCGAGGCGAGTAAGTGAACCAAGAATATGTGATTGGAATAAGGTAAAACGTGAAGTATTTAAAAGCAACAAAATCATTTAAATTGAAACTTGGTAACAAAGACGACGATGGATGTTTCAAATGTTATGAATGCAGATTGGAGTGGCAATCCTGTTGACAGAAAATCAAATACAAAATATTGATTTATTTTTAATGGAGCATTAATCGCATTTATCCTCAACAGAAGCTGAATTTATCGCGTTTTCTAAAACCGATCTTATCTGGATACAACAAGTATTAATCGATTTTGGTCAAGAAATCCAAACTCCAGTTAAAGTGTATGAAGACAATCAAGGTTGTATAAAACAACTCAACGTCAAAACTTGTAACCAAAAGATGAAGCATATTGATATTAAATACAAGTACATACGTGATATAATTAAAAAGAAAAAAGTGGCAGCTATTTTTTGTCCTACTAATAATATGATAGCTGACATGTTATTAATACATACATACCAAACAAGTCGAACTAATTAATGCTTAAGTAAATTTAATTACATGTTGAGAAGGGGTGTTGGTTATTGCAACATCTAACTAATTATTTTTATATTTGAGTACAAAAATGTAAACCGTGCCTTGAAATGTATTTTGACATTTTGAGGTAATAATTAATTAATATAAAATTGTTAAACGCATAAAACGTATTTTTATTTGGCTAATCAGTAAAGTCCAATTCATCTGACCTAACCAACAGTTCTATGCCATAAAAACGTTTTTTGCTCAATTTATAATGAATTTAATAAAAAATCAGTTTGCTAATTTTATACATTAAAAAAGCATTCTGCTTAATTTATAATAAATTTCATGACATCAATATTTTTTTGTGCTAATTTTATACAACAAATGAAGTTTTTGTGCAATTTATAACAAATATTAAAAGATAAACTCATTTTTTTGTTTTACTACTATGCAATAAATAAATTTTCTCCGCAATTTATAATGCATTTAGTAAGATAAATCAATTTTGTGCAAATTTCAAGCAATAAATAGTTTTTTTGTGCAATTTATAATAATATAAATCAGATTTTTGTGCAAATTTTATGATATAAAAGACATTTTTACGCATTTTATGAGATAAATCAATTTTTGTGCTAATTTTATGCAATAAATGTCTTTTCTGTGCAATTTATGATAAATTTTATAACAAAAAAAAAGTAAAAAAGTTTGTAGCCAACAACATTCATATACAAAAAAAAAATTAATACCAAAATATAAATCCAACATTTTAATAAATAAAGTCCAATTGGAATCATGTAATAGATTCTTCAAATAACCCAAATATGTAATGTAAAATATAATATTTTAAAAAGAGTAATATTGTACATATTTTACTGCTGATAAATATTTTATTACTAATCTTTGAAGGTGAAATTTATTATTTTTGACAAATGTTTTTTTTTTATAAATTTTTTTCTCAAGAATTTTTTTTCTATTTCACATTTCAGGTTCAATATAATAGATTTATTTCTTAGCTAAAATTATGATATCAATAACTGATTAATATGAGAAACTGTTGCTATATATATTATTAAAATAAATACATAATTTAATAAGAATTCAATGTAAAATTACCTGTATTCGACCAAATTTCTTCAATAAACATACAGGTGTACCATATTCAAAAGTCAATACATTCGATAGTCGATCCTGTGTTATATTTTCAATGACTTTATCTGTACCTACAATTTGTACAGATGAATACTGTTTAGCACTTCGACAATAGCCCCTCTGAGTTTCCTTCCCTTGTTCTAATCTTCTTACAATATCTCCAGGTATAACACTTCGGCTCATCAATTTGACCTTATTCTGTTTCCATACTTGTTCTGTAGAATTATTTAGCCAGTAAACTCGAATTTGCCCTTTCTGGAGCGCATGGTTTTCATCAGAATCTGAAGATTCATAGCTATCAATAACAACGCCGAAAATAATCTTCTTACGCTTATCAAAGCGATAGACGATGTCGTTGGCGTAAAATTCCTTCACCTCCATATTCGTTGACATTTTTATGAGTAGAATTAAATGTACGAATCTACTTTATGTATGTGTCTTGACGGTTAACTTTTTGTACTGCGATTTTGTAAAAATTAAATGCCAAACGCCATTTTTCAACCGGCCAATGCGAATGCGTGATTTTGACAGGTGTGTGAGGGGCGAAGGGCGCATGGGATTTACTTGTGGGCTAATATAACCCTGTCAACATCGACAATACAAACAATGAATGCCTTCATTATTTATGCATAAGACGGGATTGGCAATTATGAGGACTATTATGCAAGTTTCTGTATATTATGAGGTAAAAATCGATTTATACTAACAATGCTGTTTGGGTTGCCTAATTGTTTAAGACAATTGAAAACGCGGGAAAGAAATTAAGAATTTGTACATTAAGTTGCATACATTAAATTATAGCAAGTTAAAATAATTTATACTTTGTAGTTCTATAGTTCTGCCACTTAGTATTGATACAAAAAGTGCCCATACATCATTGTATTGTGCAGTATTTTTATTTATGTTCAGCATAATAATAATAAACTGACTTAATTTTCTCAAAATAATACATAATACATACTAATAAAATGAAACACTATCTAAGTTTTTTACCACAAATTCTAATATTTAATATTTAAAAACTTAGATAGTGTTATATTTTATTATTGTTATGGATTACCACATATTGAAGGTCTCAACCAGCGCCGTAGCTAAAGCCCTGGGGGTAGAAAGAAAAAGTATAAAATACAGCGCTGAGTGGGGCCTTTTCAATATTTTGCGGGGGGGGGGGGCTACAAATCCTAGCTACGCCACTGGTTTCAACCATCCTTTATATTAATACATAATACATTTAAAAATAAACAAAAAATATACATTACAGTTTAATTCTATCAAAATTAAAAAGAAATGCAATTATGTATGAATATCAATAAGAAAATAATTTAATTTAATTATATAAATAGATTTTGAGAAATCACCAAGCCAAAGTTCAGCTCTTCTATACAGATGTACAGATACAACTGTTCGAGCACTTATATTTAAAAAATATTAAAAAAACTACACACACACACACACACATATACGAGGGACACTGCCAAAGTTCGCGGAAAATGTAAAGCAAAACACAAATTATTATGTAAATCGTATTCGCTTGCATTGTTATGATGAACAATGATTTGTCGGTTTATGTTGATTCTTTTGATTTCAGCGATAACTTCCGGCAAACAAATTGAAGTATACCAGTCAGCATTAACTGTCTTTTAGTAATAGTAATAGTTATAGTAATAGTTTTTATTGGTGCTATTGCTAGTAAAAGCTTACAGAAGTCAATACATATCATACAAATTAAAATTTAAAAAAATAAAGTAATAGTAGTATTCATGACATCAGATGTAAAATTAAAATAATTGAAATAAAAAATTAAAATAAAAACAACTTGTAAAATCAATTAAAATATAGTAAAAACTCATCCCAACTATAGAATGCATTTATTATAAGCAATTCTTTAATTTTAATCAAAAATATTTGATAGGCAGTTCTGTTAGGTTTGTAGGGAAAGAGTTGTAGAATTTAACACAAAAATAGTTTTAAGAATTTCTACTTGTTTCCAATCGTAGCAATTTAGAGCAAATTTTGTCTTGGTTTCGAGTATTGTAACTATGAACAGATTTTTGAGTTTCAAATAAATGTAAATTTTTCTTTATATATCTTAAACACTCAAAAATATATAAAGATGGAAGCGTCATAAGATGATGTTTAACAAATTGTTGCTTACAATCTTCTCTGAATCTAAGTCCACTAAGTCCACTAATTGCTCTAATTGCTTGTCTCTGTATTGAAAAAAGTCCATGACGTGCGAGGGAATGTCTCCATACTAGAATGCCATAGATAAGTCTACTTTGAAAGATGGTAAGGTAAGTCTGTCGTAAGAGGCCAAAGTTTATAAAGTCCTTTAGACTTCTTAAAACATGCAAATCACTTGTCAACTTCTTTATGGTAGTTTCTTCATGAACATGCCATCTCAATGCGCTATCAATATGTAAACCTAAGTATTTTGTGCAGATCACAGTGTCATTACTGGATCTTAGATTTTAAGTTATGTTAACAGTTTTGATGTCATTTAAGTTGAGCCGGTTGCTTATAAACCACTTAGAGATAGAGGATAACAATGTTGTATGTTTTTCAGCGGCTTCTTCAACTGTATTAGCTACATCAGTAAATATAGTATCATCAGCATATAAAATTACATTTTCTTCTGGTATTATGTCCGGAAGATCATTAATGTAGATTAGGAACTGCAAAGGTCCAAGTATGGACCCCTGTGGCACACCAGTATCTACATAAAGAAATTCCGATTTTTCATTATCAAGCTTTACCTGTTGCGTTCGGTTTAACAAATATGACATGATAATTCTACAGCTTTTTGGTGACTCATTGTACATATACAGTAAAATTCTATGGTTTACACAGTCAAAGGCTTTGCTTAGGTCTAAGAAACTAGTGGTTACTTTCTCTCCCTTTTCATGTGAGTTAATAAGTTCTTGCAACAGATTTAGTAATGCATCTGTAGTTGAGCAATATTTCCTAAAGCCATATTGACTTTTATTAAATAAATATAAATCTTCAAAAAAATTAAATAACTGCTCAGCTAATAATTTTTCAAATATTTTTGAAAATGCTGGTAATAAGCTAATAAGTCTGTAGTTATCCGGTGAATTTTTATTTCCTTTTAAAAAACAGGTGTAACAGTAGCTACTTTAAGTAGTTCAGGAAAAAAAAACATGAAATTATAAAATGTCTCTTTATTGCGATCTTTGCCATTAAATCTAATATTAAAATCTTCTAGAACTATGATTGTTTTATTGAAATTAAAAATACTTCAAAGTTACCTGAGGGAGACCGGTAACTGCAATTATAATACAACTACTGTTATGAATAGCCACTGCAGTAATCTCACAATCTTTCTCTACAGAGATCACTAATTTCTACAGTGCAACATTTTATACTAGATTAACATAAAATCACTCCACCTCAAATAAACAGTTTACGAGTAAAGTGTGAGATTGTAACAAGATTGTTTATCTTGATAAGCATGGCTTTATTGTTTCTTAACCAGTGCTCACATAGACAAACAATTGAAAATTTATTATTTATTCTAACAAAAATAATTCAAATTTATTCTGTTTAGATCTGACTGATTGTATATTTAAAATTAAAATATTTACGAATTATATATCGTCTCTCTGCGGGACTGGAAAGAACGGTTAATTCCTACATTTCTTGGCCAGTTCTCAGTGTTTGTGATGATAAGCTCATATTCCATGAGGGCTGTGATCTTGAACGATATATATTCATCAGGGTATTTAGAATTTAATTTCTCACACTTGACGTTTTTGATTTTCATGTCCTTTAAATGTGTTATAATATCATTTGCGCTTGTTTTTTGTCTAAACGGCTTAAATGATAATGATAGAATCTAGGTGCTCCTTTTAGTGCAATCTTATCAGATGTTCCATACTTAATATAAGTTTTTCTTGTAGTATCCTCTAATGCAACAGTTGCAACATGGCCCGTTTTTCCGAAGAAACAAGCAATTAATCTTTTCAAAACGCTTTGTGAACGCATCACTTTTGTAGGTTCATTTTGAAACACCCATACAGTCGATTTCTGTTTAGTTTTAGACTCATATAAATATATCCAAGATTCGTCACCTGTTACAATGTTATATACCAAATTTCTTTAGCATTTCCTTGCACCACTGTGAGATTCAACAACTGCAAAGCTTCCTGACATGCAAATAATCGTGCAAAATTGTATGTATTTGTGTCGCTGCAATGCCTAAAGATGCCTCTATCTCACTATAAGTCACATGTCAATTTAACAAAATCATTTCACGAACAGTATCAATATTTTTCGCGACAACAGAGGTGCATGGATGACCTTTGCAAAGATCGTCATCAAACGTTGGTCTTCCACGCTTGAATTCTGCGAACCATTTGTAAACCATAGTTTTGGATGGTGTTTTATCCCCAAATAACAAACTAAGTTTTTCTACACATTGCTGTGGTGTTAAACGTATCAAAAATCATAAAAAATCATCACTCGGAAGTCACGATTCAAAATTTCTATTTTTCGCACAATTATTACTGTCGTTAAATTTTGTTGAAACAAAACCGAGCAGTTTGAAATTGAATTGTCAACTGAATTATAAGTGAAAAACGTCAAATTTTACGAATATGATAATCGCAGAATGCTGGCAATACAGGCAGTACTTGATTCCGCAAACTTTAGCAGTGTTCCTCGTATATATGTATATACTCACACGCTTATATTTATATAAAATTAAACAGCAAAAACATAATATTGACTATTTTTGAGTAACATTACAGCACTTTATGTTTAATATATCATTTAAATGCCAATACCAAACATTATCTATATTTAAACCTAAACTGATTTAAGCGCAAATTTTTAAAAGTGTCAAATTACCACTCCTCTTGCTTATATAATAAATCTGTGTCTAGAGACAGGTGTATTTCCAAGTCAATTAAAAATATCTAAAGTAACACCAATACATAAAAAAAGGTGAAAAAAATGATCTAAAGAACTACAGACCAATCTCTATAATACCATATTTTTTAAAAACATTTGAAGCAGTAATCTACAAAAGGTTGTATTCTTTTATAGACCCAAAGCTAAGCAATACCCAATTTGGATATAGAAAAGGCAAATCTACAATAGGTCCTATGTGCGAGTTGATTGAAACTATAAATCAAGCTTTTGAACGCGGGATCGAATTGAATACAGCATATATTGATCTAAGCAAAGCTTTTGATTGTGTATTATGGAGTTAGAGGCAATACTTTAAA
The DNA here is from genome assembly GCA_963932245.1 of Tachinus rufipes. Taxonomy (NCBI): domain Eukaryota; kingdom Metazoa; phylum Arthropoda; class Insecta; order Coleoptera; family Staphylinidae; genus Tachinus; species Tachinus rufipes. Next base: position 46,330,195 of record OZ010747.1, on the reverse strand, counting down.
TCTGTATAAATCATATCTTACAGAAAGACAACAAGTGTTGTCATTTAATGGCTTAGTAGTTAATAGTGGTAAAACTGAGTTTTTGTCTTTTGCTATGACTACACAAGAAGCTCAAAAACATATTAGGTTCTTGAGAGTTCATTTCCAACCCAAACTAAACTGCGAAGTGCAGGTAGATTATCTAAGCAAACAAATTAATAAAAACTTATATCTACTTAGAAAAGTTAACGAAAATACAGATTTTCAAACTGCAAGAATGGTTTACTTTGCACATGTACAATCCTTGCTATACCAAAGTATCCTTTTGTGGGGTAGTTCACCACAAGCACAGAGAATATTTATCTTTTAAAAAAGGGCTATACGAATTATGGCAAGGGTCAATGCAGCAACATCTTGTAGTCCTTATTTTAAATCATATAATATTATGACAGTTCATGGCTTGTATGCTTTTAATTGTTTAATATACATAAAACAAAATTTAGCCAAGAAACAGAGACAAGTGAACAATTACCAACATGATACACGCTTTAAAAACAATTTAATTATTCCTAAGCATCGTTTACAGAAAACTCTGCAAAGCTATGAATATATATCATTAAAAATGTTTAATTTTCTTTCTCTTCAGATCCAGAAACTGCCAATTAAAAGATATAAAAGTATCATTAAGGCAAGGTTGACAGAAGCAGTTCTGTACTCGTACAATGATTTTTTTAATGTATTGTGGTAACTGTAACTGTGATACAAATTTATCTGTAATAATATCTACTCATTTTTTATTCTTTTAATATGTTTGTGTCTGTTTTTGCTATAGATTATAGGCTTATTTTAAACTTATCAATATCTCGCAAACCTCAATATTATATATGCAATATTGTTTTTAAATTTATTTCATTTTGTATTTTGTATTTTTACATTGCTTTTTTATATACTTGTATATTGTAATTTTTATGTACCTGACTGATTCAATCAATGTTATGTTGTAATAAGAATCAATAAATATCTATCTATCTAAAAAAATCTATCTATATAAAATATTGTTATAAACATAAGATATTCTATTTCTAAAACTGTTTTTAAAGAACTCAGCTCCATGTTGCAAAGGTGTTATTATGTCATTAAATCAAATATTTACATTATGAACGTCCGTTTGATATGCAATCTTATTATACAAGTGTGTTGGTTTTTGAGAACAGATGATTTTATGGTCAACCAATTAACTTCGATAAGTTTGTAAGAGGTCCTATCAATGTTTTAACGCCAAAAGTTAACCGTAAGCACGAGTTTTGCATTTTTTAAATTTTTGTTTGTACAACTACATCCAAGCTGTTGCAAAAATTAAAATGTTACAATACAAGTAATTTGCAAAGTTTTGTTTTAATTTTGCAGCTTAAAAAGTGTCTACTTAAATATAAATTTTTAAGGCATTGTATGCTTGAAGACATTTATTAATATGCAAATTAAAACAAAGATTTACGTCTAGTACTAGACCAAGATTTTTTGCATGATCTTTAAATTGTATTGCTGTTTTGGTACAAAAAGCAAATTTTGATTTTAGAGCTGACTATAGACTATAGATTAAAGATCACTATTAATTATATTACAAGCATTAATACTATTTCGCAATGTAAAAGCGTAGTATAGTTAAGTGTTGTCAGCGTAGAAGTAATATTGGCAGTGTCGGATTGAGTTTTCTAAATTACTGGCGTAGATACTATAGAGTAGCAACCTTAGTATTGATCTTTGCAAAACACAATTTAGTAATTCTAAAAGATATGAGAATGCACGATTAGATAAATAACTAAAAAAAAAACCAATTGTGTTTTCTGTAACTTGTGCAGACTTATTGCTAGAATAATTGAAAAAAATATATAAAAACTGATGCAAAATTTATTGAACGGAAGATTAATAATTGCGTAAGTTTATATATTTTGCAACACTGTCGGGACATTTAAAGTCATCAACTTAAAGTCTATATATTCTATATTAAGAACTACATTATCAATAAAAAATGATATTGGTATCAGTAAATATACTTAGCTACATTCTTTTCTAAAACAAAACATTGATGATTTTAAAAATCTAATTTTGTTTAAAAGACAAACACATTTTTAACAAATGCACCCGACTCTGAATATTTAATTACTAAAGTAAAGTAATGACAGATTGTTTTAACAAACACAAATGTTTTTAGGTTGCCTTAATCTTTGAAATTTCTGGCGCATGTCGCTGCCACCAAGATTTGACATTAAATGATTTAAAAAATTCTGGAAGTACGCTTTTTGTTAAAATACTTAACACAGACAAAGATATCACGTTCGTTTCATATTTCTGAAAACTTGTATGACTTTTTATCAAATATATAAACCTTTGTCCACTAAATATAGATCAAGTTAGTTTAAGGATTTAGAGCTATTAGAATGGAAAGAGTAATAAGCAAGTTGTCAAAATTAACAAATTTAGTAAACTTCCTACTTGTCCTGTCACTATATACACTTAAAAACGCAAATGAATTAAACGTGTCATTTTATATTGTGTAAAAAGAGTTTAGTAAAGCTTAAACTCAAGATTTCTTATAAGCTTCCTTTGCCATTAAAAAAAAACAAAACAAAAATATTTTGCAATGAACCGGATCCCAACGTGATACAAAAGTTACGACCATATATCTGTAAATAGTAAACAAACAAAAACTACACTACTATGGACAACTTTAAAGCAAGTTTAGATTATTTATATCGGCTGTTACTTTTTTATGAAACCATTATATCCCGGAATTTTGGCAGAACAATCTATTCTTTTAAAGCCAAATTAAATTTGAGATTTTAGGTCTCGTGAAAATTGATAAAAAGTTTTGGTATTTGGAACGTTTATAGATTGTAAATCCGCAGCTCTATATATTGGAATTATACAGAATTGTATGTATTCTTCCCATTGCGTAAAATATTTTATGACCATTGCTGAACATAACGTTGAAGTTTGCATTGTAAAACACAAATTACCTAACACATAATTCACAATATTTTAAATTTACAATACACTTTACAATATATATTTTATTATTAAATTGACCTCAACATATTTTTATTTTAATAAATATTAACTTTAGCAATGACCATTATATAATTTAAATAACTAATTAACAATTCTGTTCAATCACAGTTGATGCATAACACTTTTCACACAGTTTAAAATTTATTCAATACTTAACAATTCACGTTTCACCATATTAAATTAACTTTGACATTATTTTGAATAAACATTAACCTTATTTAAAAGTGACAAACATCTATAAAAATTGACGTTTATTCTAGTGACTTTTAGGAATAAGCGCGTACAAGAATGTGTGAGCGGACAGCTCATTTTAGAGCTATGTATGCTTTTGTTTTGATCGGCTTCCGGTCTTTAGAGACTACTCCGCTTCCGATCGGTTTTGCTTTCTTGAACGGTTTTTACATTGTTATAAACTATGCAAACAATCAATAAATAATTTATATAATAATATTTTAACTTGTATTTGTAAGTGATTATCCCTACTATCCACTACATTATATATCATATTATTATATATATATATATATATATATATATATATATATATATATATAAAGTAATTCAATAATACCATTTAAATTTTCATGCATAGACTTCATTTTGAAGTTACAACTACTGTTGTCAATTTTAAATTAACACCTGATTCCCGCTACTACCAAACAAAATTGGCAGCGGTGAGGTGACTTTTTGTTGTTTATTTCCGGCAGCAATTACCGTTCTAAAAAGAGCGGTACGCTTTCGCGTTCCTGTACATGTACTGTGTATATTACAACGCAACGCAAAATAAACCAAAAATAAATTAAAATTAAAAAAATATACAGAGTGTCCGGAAAATACGTGTACAACGTTTGACGACAGACTCCTGACGTCAAAATAGGTCGATCTAAGCCGACTTAGTTATATCCAAAATTGTCTCGTTTAGCCGGTAGATGGGTTTATTACCTTACTTAAAAAAACATTATTAGAATGTCACAAATTTGACAAAATAAAAAAAATACGTACAAAACGTCATTTTAAAGGTTTTCTAAATAAAAAAAAAAAATAGACATAAGCCTCAAATTTAAATAATTTTTGTTTACGAGTCTAATTTTATGTTTAAAATTTAAAATATAATAAATATACATGTTAATTAAAAAAAAAACAAAGTATATTTATGTAAAGTTTGGTGTGAAACCTAATTACTCAAGTACTCAATTGCTTTTTTGGAGACCCAGAGTATGCATTTGACTCAAATCTGGAAGCTATAATACTTATAAAATATATTAATTTTGAAAATTCAAAGGTAGTGCGACACGTGATCTTAAAGACTAAAATTTGGCATGGCTTACTTTTTTGCATAAAGAACACTTACTAAGGGTGCACACACAAAAATTGCATTTTTTAAAACCAGTCTAATATACATATATAAGTCACAAAAAAAGAGAAAATAACAAAAAAACTGGTTTTAATCTCATTTTTTTAACATTTATTAAAATGGCAGAGAAAGCTAATAAGAAATCTTAGTGCCGTGATATTCTACCTTAGAAACTTTATTATACTACATTCAAGCTCTTGTTGGAACAGGTGCCATTGATGCGTCCTCAAACCTTTTGTGAATACCGAGGTAAAGTAGGTTTATAAAAGCTGAAACGATTAAGTATTGCATATAATAAAAAAATTTAGTAATCAGTCAGGTGTATGTAAGAACAGGAGTTGGTCAGTCGGACTCTAAGTATGTATAAACAATTTAAAAAATGTGAAACTAATTGTAAGTGTCAGATTGACATTCACATAATATTTTTATACATACTTGAGGGTTGACTGATCATTTCCTATCTTTTCATACACCTGATTGACTACTATAATTTTTCATTATATCTAATATTTAAACAACGTACAATGTGTTATTATAAACTTATACTACCACGGTATTTACAATATCTTTGAGGACGCACCAACGGCACTTGTTTCAACATCCACCTATGTGGATATCACGGCTTCTAAGGCCTGGTTACACAGTGCAAGCTAGCATCTGAAGTGGCTTAGTCAGTTACTGCTGTGCAGTTACTCGCACCGTGTAGCCGCATCATACATTATTATATCATAAACAAAAACAAAAACTTAAAAAAGACAATCAAAAATAGTAGAAAAAAAATGCTAAAAAAAAGATAAAATATATAAACAAGAAAAACGTACAAAATAATAATGAACAAATTAGAAAGAAAAGCAAAGGAAGTCTACCTAAAAAAAATAAATTATAATAAAAATAAAAATTTATCAAAGAAAAATTGATAGAAAAACCAAAAACAAAATAAAAACAGTTATGACAACATTAAAAAAGATAAAAGAAATTATAAAAGAATTGCCTTACAACAAAATATCAAGTCCAAAACAAAATAACAGCAGAGATTGTAAAAGCTCTAGACAGAAACATGATAAAAATAACTAAAATTTTGTAGGACGTAGTGAGTTGTTGGCCTAAACAAGTAGCCCTTAAGAATAACTAACACATGGTAATACCTTTCGGTTTTCTTCTCTGCGTAAGTCCTGCTGTTAATTTGTCTTAGTCATTGTCTTTAATGTAGTACTCGTTTGAGGTGAGCTGGTTTAGGCCATGCAAAATTCACGTATTCTGCAGCGGCAACACATGCTGTCAGAAGCCCATCTCTCCTTATACCTTATTTTTCTGCTCTACTTCCTACACTGGCATCTCACTCTTCTTTTTAAAAATCCTGTTATTCAGTCTAGATAATTTCTTAGTTTTTCTATATCTTCATTAACTTCTTTCTTGTTGTATCCTCTTTCTTTCATAAATATTTTGTGAACCTTCATTAAGTGCATCATCTGTGGTAGTCCTACATTTGCAGGTTTAACTTCTAATGAGATTCTTAAATCTTCATTTGGTATTAGTTTTTCGTGTCCCCTGGTTGCCAAATATACTCTGACCATTTTAAAAACTGCATTTTCTGTCAAGATGGAGTATCTTTTGTTTGAAAATTGTTTAGTCAATTCCGTCAATTTATTTTCCTTGAGCAGTTCTCTCCTTTTCCTCCTTATTTTTGCAATTTCTGTTGGTACTAATGTTTCAATATATGTTCTTCTCTTATCTCTCTGTTTACTTTTAATTTCTTAGCAGGCATAGATGTTTTGGCCTTCTTTGTTTCTTTCCTATTTATTACTTTTTTCATATTCTTTTACTTCCATTTAGCTTTTTGCTCCTTTTTCTTTTGTCTTCTGTGGCTTTTATATTGTATGTTTTCTTCCATTTTAGTTTATTTAAATCTTTAAACTCTTTTATATTTTTTTTAGTACTGTCGTTGCATAGTTTCGTAGTGCTCTTCATTTGTTTTTGTCACTCAGGCATATTTTAATAATTGTAGATTTGTCAACTTTATTTTCCAATACATTTTCTAGCGTTTTCCTATTTTCCTCTCACGCTTCGCACTCTAATAGCGTTTGTTCTGCGTTATCATGCGTGTCTTCTTGACAAAATATACATTTTTCTTCTTTCTCTATCTTATTTATGTTTTGTAAGTACTTTCTAAAGGCTCCATGTCCGGTGAGTAGATGTGTTGTATAGTAACACGTCTCCGGTGTTTCCTCTACTTATTCTATTATTTCTAGTATTAGTTCCGTTGTCCATTCTCTTTTTTCTTCTTCTTTCTATTGTCTTTGCCATCTTTCCATCATATTCTCTCTTGCTTGTCCCTTTGTTTTTTGCTTACTAGTTCTTTCATTTACCATTTTCTATAAACCTAATCTTTCTTCCACCATCAAATTTGCAAGTAGTGTCGCCGCAATTACTTCTAGTGTCTCTTGCGACACCGTTCTGTAGGCCCTGCAGATTCTTAACAAACTTGTTCTCATAGCTTCTTTTTTTTGTTTATTTGTTTTTTTGTTTTTTTGTTTTCAAAGCTTCTCCTCATGTTTCTGCGGCAAACAATAGTTTACTTCTAGCCGCAGTGGCTATTAGTCTTCTTGCTCCTTCTCCTGGTCCTCCTTTGTTTAGCATAAACCTACTATTCCTTCAATTTTTTTGTTCCTCTTACCGCTTCCTTAACCTGTTCATTCCATCCCTTTGCTTCAAGTGTAACTCCAAGATATTTAATTTTTTTCCTATGGTTATCGTTTGTTCACCTACCTGTATTTTTCCATTTCTTCTGTTGGTTCTCTTTGTCGATAGCTATGCCGCCTTGGTTTTTTGCAGAACCAGATTTAATCTTTTATATCTCATCTATATCTTTATTATCTCTATTGTCAACTCTAACCTTTCATATAGTACTTCTATGTCTATATCCCTACCTACCAGAGCTACGTCATCCGCAAATGCCGTTATTGTCACTTTTTCCGGCAGCCGCATCCTGAGTAACTAATTATAAACTAAATTCCATAGTTTAGAATCTAGTGCAGAACTCAGTGGTACTTCTCTAGTCAGCCTAAGTATTCTATTTTTGGTCAGTAGATTTCTCACCTGAAGGTAGCTCCATATTATCTTGGTAGTTTTATTTGTTAGTTTTTTTTTGCTGTTTTTATAATTGCTTCTCGTAGTATGTTGTTGAACGCATTTTGTATATCTATCGCTATTATGACACAGTGTTGTCATTTTCTGTATGGTTTACTGTTTGCTTCTTTTGCTATAGCTTTTAACTTATCAATAGCTTCTAGAGTCGTTCTTCCCTTTTTAAATCCATATTGCTCTTGTTTCTATCCTTATTTTTCTTCTAATTTTTGTTTAATTCTCCTCGCAATAACTTTTTCCATATTTTTTTCTAATGTGTTGATCAGGCATATCGGTCTATAAGTTATTGTTTTGCTTGCTTTCTTTTTTTTTCAATTAGTACTAAGTTTGCATCTTTTCAGCAAGCCGGAAAAATTTCTTTCTTTAGACATCTATTTATTATTTGTGTTATTTCTATCTCAATTCCGTTTAGCGCTGCCTTCACTATCTCAATTGTTATCTTATCTGGATTTGGTGCCTTATTACTAAGTAATTTCTTTATAATCTATTTTATTTCCTACACTGTTGCAAGGATTGCTTCTTCAACTTTTCCGAGTACCTTATGCAACTTTCCTCTATGTTCTTGTTTTCAGTCACTTCCTCTGCTTCCATAACTTTATTTATCATTTTTCTGTCCATTCTTCTTATGTTTTATTTTCCTTATTTTTAGTCTTCCCTTTCTTCTTTTCCGTTTGTGCTTGTATTGTATGTACTTATGTAAACTTAGCGATTCTTTTTTTGTCACTGTCAATGTATGATTTGGATCTTTCTCATACAAACGTTAGTTTATTTCTAGTATTTGTTTCTGATTATTGCACAGTTTAAAATAATTGAGGTTAGGGTATTTTAATAAAAATTTTATACTTTATTGTGTTGATTTTACTTTTATATATTAAGACCGGTTTTGGCGGTTAGGCCATCATCAGTTTTTTCTTTTCTTTTCACAGGTGTTGTTGTGTGTTGCGGGTGGTGTAAATTATGTCAATTCACACCACCCGCAACACACAACAACACCTGTGAAAAGAAAAGAAAAAACTAATGATGGCCTAAACGCCAAAACCGGTCTTAATATATAAAAGTAAAATCAGCACAATAAAGTATAAAATTTTTATTAAAATACCCTAACCTCAATTAGTTTATTTTCTTTGTTGCATATTGTAAGTTTTACGGCTGCTATCATCTCCTCAAAAGTTTGGCCTCTCCTGTTGCATTTGGTCCCTCTCCATCTTGGCGATTTTGCGTTGAAATTGCCTTCTATTAAAATTTGTTTGCTGTTTTGTTTTCTTAAGCTGTGTTCTAGTTCTTCTATTTACTCCTGATAATATTCCATTTTGCAATTTGGACTGATGTAACAACTGTATACTATCAAACCTCTTATATCGGCCCACACAATTCCCTCCTTGGGTGTTCTGTATATTTCTACATTACACCTACTCCTTGCTAAGATTGCTGCGTCTGAGTTCTTATATTTTATCCACTCCCCACTTATTTTTTTTAATTTGGTTTACTCACTATTACTATCTATTTTTCCTCTTACCGCTGTTGACATCAATAAGTTTTGCGCCTTTCATTCTCTGCGTATATTTGTTTGGATAATGTTATACATTTTTGTTTGTGTCCTTTCGTGTTATCTCCAATTATCTAGATTCTTGTATTTTACGTTCTTTCTTGGTTTTCTCATTTCTCTTTTGTATGTGAGCGAGCATCTTTTTGCTCCTGTTCTATGTCCGGTTACTTTACATGTTATACAATATTCCCTATTACTGCATTTGGCTATCTGATGCCCCGTTTTTCGGCATCTTATGCATAATTTTGATATGTTTTCCTCTTTATAGTCCAACGCTATGTGGTCTTTCATCTAACATTTATAACATTTGCTTTCCTTATCCGTTATACTCCCTGTTCTGCATCTCATAAGCCCTATATTTATGCTTCCCTCTCTTATTAGTTTTTCCGCTGTCTCTTTGTTTGTATTGATTATAGCCGTTTGTATATTCTTGTACCCTTTCCTCATAAATATAATTGTGATATTTATGCCTACTTTATCACCGATTTCTTCCAGCAGATGCTTAAAAGATGTGCTTAATCAACACACTAGCTAAGATAATGAAAAAAATCATTGTGCGCAGAAAAGAACAGGATATAGAACAAAAAAGATGACAAAAAAAACAATGTGGATTTACCAAGGAAAAAACAACCTTAGGAGCTATAGAAAGTAAGAGCAATAGAAAAAGAAAAAAAAAGCAAACAGCAAAATGCAAAGAAAAAAACACTTACAGAATGCATTTAACAGTTTGTTATAGAAAGCAATTATAGAAACAGCAAAAAAAGACAGGAACAGGAAAACTGTCATGATAAAATGATTTTACTTATATAGAAACTTGATAACTAAGTAGAAAAAAATTAAACTAAACAGTGGGGTACCCAGGGCTTAAAACTAAAACCACAACTGTAAAAACTAGTTTATAATGAGCTACTTCAGATGAAGCTGCCAGAAGACGTAACAATTTGCATTTGCGGATGACGTAGTACTAGTAAAAACATAAAAGAAAAGTATTAAGAAATGACAATAGCTACAATATAGATAAAAAGTAAAGGTTTAATTTAGCAACACAAAAAAAATAAAGGCTATCAACTAAAAAAGTAAATAAAAGAACAAGTAAGTTACAGATAGAAGAAGTAATAACCATAGAAAAAAATACCTCAAAATAACACTCGAAGCTAAGGGATAGAACAAACAAGTTAAAAAACGGTCAGAGAAAACCATAAGTAAAGAATGAAATAAAAAAACTACAAAAGCGTTAAAGATCAGCAGGTAGGTCCAAAATAGTGCCACAAAAGGCAGTATTTTTATCGCAAAAGTTAAAAAAAAAAACTAGTAAAAGAAGAAACCAGTAATGAGAAAGCAAAAAAAAAGTAAGAAGAAAAAAAATGAACAAAGGAACTAATCCAAAAAATAAAAAAAAATGGGCAAATAAATCCAAAACCATGTTGTTATACAACACAAATACTTACCGAGTACGGACCTTTGCAAAAAAATTAAAAAACTAATAAAGAGAAAATATTTTTATTTTATCAGAAAAAAACACACGATAAAGCAAAACACACTTTAGTATAATGCAAATTTGCCTGGAAAAAAGATAGAAAAAACTAGAAAATATATTAGAAAGCAAAATGGGTAAAACAACAATTGACAAGGACAGTACAAAAAGAGAATATATATATAAAAAAAAAGTAATGTAATGCGTAAATTATTCTCAAGGGCTAATTGCTAGTTTTGGTTTATTATTAAACTTGACTCGACTACTACTATAACTTAGTTTTTATATCAAACTATAAAAGTGTGTAAAAGTGCTATTGTTGCAGCAATATGAACGGAGTAGGCTCTTCCGTGTAACTTCTGCAAATATCAAAGTTTCCAGTCTAGCTAGCCAAAAAAGTTTAAAATCTAGTTTAGAAAAAGTGCAAACAAGTCTATAACATTTAAAAAAATATAAGTAGAAATAATACTAATTGTAATTTATCACAATGCACTACTGAGCTGTTAAATAACTAACTCAAATTTTAAACTTAAAAATAATACAAAAAATTGTCTTTCTAGACATTGCTTGCATTACTTTTCTAGCAAGCACTTAAGGTATACATATTCTTAAATACCTATACACATACTTCTCAAAACAAAGAAGGTTTTTACGGTGTATTATGTTCATTTTCTCAATTTTGACAACTTAAAAAATCAGAAAAAATAACGCAAGTTACTGTTTAAAAAGTAAACTAAAAAACCTGTTTTTTAATTTTTACTTATGTTTTATTTTGCTAAAAACGGTTTAATTCAAAATAAATACAAAACAATTAAACATGTGTATTTTTTTTAGAATTCTTTACCGTGCGCAGACGCGTGTTGAAAATGTTTTGTTTTTGTAAGAGATGGCTGAACTATTCTATACTGACACGGCTGCTTGCAGCGTGTATGTTGCTTTAACTGCTTTATATTTTCCTAAATAAATAACTAAATATTAAAAAAAAATTGATCATGTGTAAAACTTTGAAATAAAACTGTCTAAACAATATTTTTTGATTTAAACTAGTTTAAAACAATACTCTTAAACAGTTTGTTGTAAACGTAACAACCCTGATTGCGGTACAAAATGTCAAGAAACTTGTTGCTAAACGAGGGTATGTTTGTATTATAATTTAACGTCGCAAAATTATGGTGTAAAAACAGTTTTGCTACTATTAAATTTGTCATAATCAGGTATCAATTTATAACTGTAATAAATTATTTAAAATTTAATAATTCACACCCACGATAACATTAACTTTAATAATAATGACCACACTATACAAATATATAATACTGTAAACATTTTTTGTCTTCTCAATGATCAAATTAAAGTTCTTATTTAATAAAATTTGGTAATTATCATTGTAAGATATAAGCTGAATGTTACCCTGTTATGTAATGCGAAAACACTAGCCAATATTTTTTTAACAACCACTTTACTCTTGCACGGCGTGCACCTGCTTAATAATCTTTATAAATCAAGATAAATATTTCAGAACAGTCAGATGATATGTTTTTATAAACTTTACAATTGTGATATATAATTCACATATTCCTGTAATAACAAGCTAGCAATGTAATAGACTAAATAAATCCACTAGATATACATGCATATACGCACAGTGCATGTGCTTAATTGCAAAACGAAAATGTTTAAAATTAATTGCTAAGTACGCGATTATTTATGGCTGCGTTTCAGTAGCGTGTTTAATTTATGTACAACAACTTGTAGCTCAACAGGGAAAAAATCTAATGAAGATAAGATTGCCACAACATGCCATTTAACAGGAATAAATTATTGAAAATACTATTATGTGACTACGACCGCATACAATTACATGTCATTTAATTATGAATTAATTACAAGATATATAATCTTCTTAAGCTAAAGTTAATAGCAAGTATTATTTACCAACTTAAGTATGGTTTGATTTTGTATAATAATTAAGGTAAAATGTAATATGAGTATATGTTTATTGCTATAAATAAAGCATCGTAGATTATTTTTTTAATCACATTTTTACTAATGGCGTATAATAATAATACAAGCAACAACTAAAAATGTTTCCTATGATTATAATTTTTTAGTTAAATATTGTATAAAAAAGTAATAATAGTTTCAAGAGTTAAATTAAAATTATAAACCGGACAAAATTTTAAAATAAAAAACTAACTGTGAGTTGGGTGATTTTAAGAGTTACAAAAGGAAACTAAGTGAACCTTCTTAAAAAACTTTTAGTAAGTTTCCAAAAAAATGAAAGCTTTTTAAAATCTGACAAAATTCTGCAGTTAAAAATTTTGCAATAAATATAAATAATTAAAAAATATACTTTGAACGGCTTACAAAAAACTTTGAAAAGGTAAAATTAAAAGATAATGAATAGTTTTAAAGGTAATTCAATTATAAAAAGTTAAGAGATACAATATGTAACAAGAATGGGTTTGAAGATAATTAACGGATTTTGGTAGAGTAAAGTTTGAAACGACTCCAAAAGAATAAGATTTAAGAGGTAAATTAATTTAAAAAAATACTATAATACTACAGCAACTTTTAAACTTTCTAGAATGCAATTAAATTATTTACGCCTGGTTTCTCCAGCATGATTTGAGACCTAACTAGATCATAAACTGCGTTTTAAGACGCAAGCTTAGCTTATTCCGTTGCGCCACAGCGTAATCACATCTTATTTGCGTCAAGCAGAGCTCAAATATAAGATGTCACTTTTAAGCGCTCAAGGTCGGAAACGTGACCTTAATATTGTAATGACTTTTACCAATATTATTTAATATAAACAATTATTTACTACTACTTGCTTTTGTATACCGTAATGCATACTAGTTTTTGTAATAATAATAATTCTTAATTCATGGTAAAAGTTAAACCATTTACATCTACACTATACTTGGTCCTTTGTTGTTTCTAATTTTTATCAATGACATGCCTCAATATATTGGAGAATCCAACATTATATTATTTGCAGATGACACTACTCTTATAGAAAAAGATCAAATGTTTGAAACGGCAATAAACCATTGTACAGATTTTCAGAACAAAGCAACAATATGGTTTAACGCAAATAAATTATGTCTTAATTCTGCTAAGATGGCTACTATATGTTTTTCATTAAAAAAAATGCCTGTTAACTCACCACAGTTTAACAACTCTGTGAAATTTCTTGGACTCACTCTTGATAGTTCTCTTTTGTGGTGCGATAACAAACAATATCTAGCTAATAAACTAAGCAGAAACATATATTGTTTACGTCTGCTCTCAAATTGTGCTTCGTTAAATACGCTGCGTACTGCATACTTTGGTATTTGTCATTCTCTCTTAAGCGGCATTCTATTATGGGGTCACAGTACATCGCGTCACCGAATATTTGGATTACAACGTCGTGCTATCCGTATCATAGCTAATATTGGATATAGGGATGATACATTCAATTACTTTAAAGAGTTGAATATTTTAAATGTGCCCTGTTTGTTTGTACTTGAATGTCTAAAACATGTGAAATTTCATTTAATGAGTTATACTGGTCACGAAGACATACACAACTATAACACAAGAAATAAAAAAAATATTGTTAACAACTACTCTAGACTCAAAAGGTCACAAAATGGACCGAGTTATTTGGGAATAAATTTTTTTAATACTCTTCCAACGGCTGTGAAAGATCTTCCGTTTAAAACATTTATCAACGTTGTCAAACAGTATTTGTTAAAAAAAGCTTTTTTTACGTTTGAGGATTATTTAAGTAACGATTTTACCGATTTATTATGTTAATGCAAAATTTGCTTAAGTTTTAAGAATAATGTGTTTGTACTTGTTTTTAACTGTAATATGTTTCTTTTCAGTACATTTAAATTGTACTGCAATGTTTATTTTTAATATGTTTTAAATATTTTATCAATTGTATTTTAACGTGTAATTTTATTGACTTGTGTAACATTTTTCTTGAGAGCACTAATAAACATTATTATTATTATTATTATTATTATTATAATATATAAATAAACATTATCAGCATCATTAACTAAAATAATGTACATAATATACAAAAAATACATAAAAACAAGTTTAATCTAAAATACAATTTAAGTACACATTTTAATCAATATGATTTAATTGCGACCTAAACTGCGATTTGGTACAAAACTAATTAAAATTACTTAGCAAACAATTTGCCAGTTTACACATTCTGACAAGTGTTCTCTAACTAAACAATAGCATCTGCCTGGTACGTCGATTGCTAATAGGTATACTGAGTGGTAGAGATACAAGAAGCCCAAGACATTATACTTTAGCAAACTTTGCACGACAAACATTAGATCTCCTTAAAAAAAGTAAGTTATACAGAGACATACTTCTTAGGCTATACGATGACAGAAGGTTCCAACCAAAAACATCTCAATATGCCAAACAAAAAAAAACTAGGCAGAAGGAAATGCCATAGTAACTAAAAACATTGTAGAATAGAAAATTGTTACAATTAAACCATTCATGTCAACAACTCTTAAAAACAATTATCACTTTTACATTATATTAAGCTGCTAGATAGTAGTTAAAGTAATATTTATACTAAAGTAAAACATTTTTATTCTAAAAATAAATATATAAACTTTTAAATTGTTGCTAATTTTTTTTATCATTTTTTATTACACTTTTGATTTAATAATATAATAATATTATTTTAATTAAAAAACTACTGATTTTTGTTCCAGTTTTTCCAAAACCTTGACAATAATGTTACGCCTATTTTTTTTTTTACTTGTATTTTAGCGTGGACTACTAAGGTCATTAGCTATTTATTTTATTTTAATAATAATAACTTCAGATTATAGACATGAGGAGACAAAACAACACATTGAAATGGTTAAAAATATAAATAAATAAATAAATAAATACTAAATCTAATATCATAGTTGCCTAAACTAAAAACTAAATTTAAAACTAATATCACAGAACCTACTATCACAAATGACAACAAAATTGTGAAAGACTTTGATGCCAGTACCTATCCATTAACCTAACCTAATATCACAGATGACACCAAAGCTGTAAAAGGCTTCGATGCCAGACACTAAAAACTAACCGAACCTAACATTACAGATTGCACCGAAATTGTAAAAGACCACGATGCTTTAAACAACTCAACAACACAAATTGATCAACAAAAATAAATAAATAAATTAACACCAAAGTCATTACAAGACAGCACAAAACTTGGTTAAACTTGTTTGAGGAGTCTTGCGTCTTTCAAAAATTAGACGCACCTTCCCATGGACTACTCTCTATTTGATAAAATAGACGCCACGTTGTTAAGGAGCTCGAGCCGATTACGGTGCGGAAGCTAGGCATTCCTCTTTAGGGATAGATCATGAATGGGCCGTACCGTCTAAAACAAAGGCACTTTTCACCCCAGATACGTTTTCGAACCGTCCGTATACAACTGCGGAGAGTCTGGGTATTCGGCATCAATTTCAAGAAACTTGCTCCTCAAAACGTCGGGCAAGTTTCTCGTTTGCTCTGAGAGGTCAGATCAAGACGAGCTATAACCCTCGGCATCAGCCGGGGTGGAAACTCACCAGAGCCGACCTTGAATACCATCGGATAATTTACATTCAGACTCTCCTCTAGCTCCTGCGCTCGGACTCACACCGGCCTACTGACGGTAGGCCTGAGACTGTATTTGCGTTGCTTCGTTTCGTTGGCGGTAAATATGAATCGGTTGTTGTGACCCCTCTTTGCTTGCATTGCCGCCGCGGCAATGCGAGTTCGTGAGTACAAAGCGACTACAACGAGCTACTAGAAAAGGTACACCCGACTCGCAGCAAAGACTCGGTGCAGGATTCGTCCAAAATGCTCCCGTGGCGTATCTAATGTCTGCGTTGTGGACTGCGTCTAGGGCTTTCAACCGGGATTTTCTGGCGGATGAGTATACCGCGCAGCCGTAGTCGACCCTGGATAAAACCAGGGCTTTATACAGCCGCAACAGTATTTCTCTCCGCGCACCCCAGTTGATGTTGGCCAAGCACTTGATCACGTTCAAGGCTTTTTTGGACTTTGTGACCAATTTATCAATAGTGCTTGAAAGGATAAGGTCCTATCGAGCACGAGCCTTAAGAAATCAACTGTTTCGACGCACGTGGTTCTGGAACCCCGCAAGACAAGCGCGGGGTCCCGGTAAGGTCTTCTGAGGCGGCAAAAATGCACGCACGAGGTTTTCGTCGTAGAGAAGCAAAAACCTCTCGCCTCTGCCTCGTTACGCCGAATTTATTACTACTTTTGCACTACTACTTTTAGCAATTGTAACAATAATAATAAAAAAAAAAAAAATTAATTAAAAATAATTTATTTGTCAAATTGACGTTTTGTAAATTTATTATTTGCCTTGCCTTCTTTATGTTTTTTGTTTAAAAAAAAAACTTATATGTCAACTTGACATTTTGCAACAATTGGCAGCAAATATATTGTGTGCGACCTTGAATGGTGCGCTAAGAACACTATTGAATAGAGACAACATGCTAGCAAACCAACAACTATTATGTTGTACAACCAAACGGCACTACAGGCGTACGCTTGCCAGTAGGGATGGGACATAAAAAAACAACGATGTTTGACATCGATGTCGACATTGACGATAAAGTCATCAACGGTGCAAAAGATTTTAATAGTGAAAAACTAAACAAGTTTTTTTTTTTTTAATTTTTTAAAATTTTATTAACTAAATTTATTATAATATATTTACATATTTACATTTTTTTTTTTAATTCATTTTTTTCCCACTGCTTTGCACCGTTTCTATATATGGTAGGCTGCAGAGCTTCGTATTCGGGGCAGCATTTTTATTTTCTCTTTCCTTTTATCTTATTTTGTGTGTATTATTATGCTTTTTTATTTATTGTTTGTTTTGGTCTTGTTATTATATAGTGTTCTTTTATTTTTGTTTTAAACTCTTTATAATTTTTTGTTTTTTTAATATTTTCCGGTAGTTGATTGTATGTGATAGTCCATTGCCTAGTATTGTGTTATGTCCGTGAATTTCTTTGTTTAATATTATTTGTAGATTTGTTTTTATTTTTTTATTTTTTATTTTATATATTAGTTTGCATTTTTCTATTTTTATTTTTTTTGTTAATGTTTGTTTCGTTGATTATTTTGTATACTTCTTCTGTTGGTGTTAGCTTTAGTAGTTTATGTATTATTTTAAGTATTTTGTTTTGTTGTCTTTGCATTTTTTGTATATTTGTTTTTGTTGTCTCACCCCATATATTTATTAAATAGTTAGTTTTTGCTAAATATAGTGAGTAGTATATACTTATTTTGTTTTAGCATGCATTTCCTGGCTCTATAGACAGCTCTTATTGTTGCTGCACTTTCATTTAATATTTTGTTTATTTGTGTATCCCATGTTAGTTTTTTTGTTATTATTATTCCCAAGTATTTGGTCTGTTCTGGTAATTCGTATGTTATTTATTTCAATTTTTATATATTTTGTATTTTTTTGTCTTATTGTTTATATGTTTTTGTCGTACCGTTTAGTTAATTTCACAATGTCTTCATTTATGTTTCTTTCTATTGCTTCTTTGTTTTTTTCGTGATATATATTCCGTGATTTTTATGTATCTCTCTTGTGTTTTGTTTCTATCTTTTATCATTGTTATTATTTCTATATTTATCCACTCATTGTTTTATTCTATCTGCGA
Source organism: Tachinus rufipes (assembly GCA_963932245.1). NCBI lineage: Eukaryota > Metazoa > Arthropoda > Insecta > Coleoptera > Staphylinidae > Tachinus > Tachinus rufipes. The sequence continues at coordinate 46,311,899 of OZ010747.1, read as the reverse complement.
TATTTCTTGTTACTTCTTCTTCGTTTATTTTATTTAAAATACAGTGACCATTTTCTACAATTATATTTCTGTAGTTGTTAATTATATTGTTATAGTCTCTTAAATTTATGTTCTAGTTGCCTAGTATTATAATTTTAGTTTTAGATTTTGTTATTTTGTCTATTACCGAAAAGTCATCGTATTTTGCTGTCTGCGGATTATATATTACTGTTATATATATGTTGGTTGTATGTTTATATATATATATATGTATATTAATCCGTCAAGTCGGGCTCTGTCTGGGTATGAATCCGGCAAGTCGGGCTCTTTTTGGCAAGTCGGGCTCGTGTGTCACGTTGCCGTTCACTTTCAGGAACTAATCCGGCAAGTCGGGCTCCACGGCACCTTCACCAAAAATATTTTGATATGTATTAAAAATAATTTGACTTTACAAGATAGTATACATACATCCAATACATTTTTTATTTAATTGTTAACAACCCTAAATTAGTATTTTGATAAATAAATTAAATAACAAAATTTTTAGAGTAATTGCTTCTTGGAATAGCAATTAATAAGCACAATTAAATTTATTTTATAATTTTGCGCAGTTTACTCTTAACAATCCCTAATTATAAAATTTATTATTTTTAATTAAATTTGGTAGACAAACGGCTTTTGAAGTAAGCGGATTACAATGGTAGTGTTAGATTATATGTATTAGAAATAACAATGTCAAAAAGTTACAAATCAAGTTAAATACTTTAGAATTTTGCAAAACTCTACAAACATGCATTTTTTAAGTTTTTGAGATTTTTAATGATAATTAAATTAGATTATGAGTTATCACAGTAGTAATGCCAACATTATGACATTAATTATTAAAATAATACAATCTATACCAAATTCTCTATTTTGTGTAGAAATGTTGACATTTATGTATGTTCAATGTTTTTAGATTTTACCAAAATTTTGCATACAAAGGTTTTACAGTTGGAGGATTACAATGATAGTGTTAAGTTATAAGTATTTTAAATAGTTGTGTCAAACTTTTGGCATTTAAGTTAAATCATCAATTTAGCTATAAATTAGCTTTCTATCAGGTGCAAAAAGACTATCCACTGCAAAGAAATTTTTTTGGGACCTTTCTTAGACATTTAAGTAGCATTTGACAATACTTCATTTTTATTAAATTGCTACGGGAATGGAAAACAGAAGCGCTTTACTTCTTGTTAGATATTGGGTAAACTTCATGCTCAAAAATCAAACTAAAACAATTACATTATAGGAAAAAAGCTAAAATTGTTAGCGGATGTCCCCCCCCCAGGCTACAAGTCAACGCAATTAAATAAAGAAAGCAACGAGAACAACTCTCACAGCAGCTATGGAAACACTGCTTTTGCTACCACTACTTCACTTATTTGTGATGATGGAAGGGAAATAAGCAACGTATCAAATATAGATTAACAAACACACCGTAAATCTTGAGGTTCCTAGACCAACAAACGTGTTACATGAAAAAGAAACACTGAAAATAATATCACACTTTATAAAAAGTTATTGCATGAAAAAATCTTTTCATTTAATACTACCGTCGCAAAGCAAAAGAATTTAAATGGGCAATTCCATTTCAAACGGACCAGTGCTAGGGGGGGGGGGTGCATTGAGAAACTTGTTTATGTAATTTGTTTTAGTTTCTATAACTTATTAGTAGTTCTTTGAACGGTATATGAGGGTGTAAAACCCATTAAAAAAATTCTACGATTTTTTTAAGTTTTTTTGACGTTTTTTAACTTAATCGCATTTTTTGTTTAAAAACCGCAATTTTAACTCAAAAAAATAAATTTAGAATCTAAATCTGGCGCCATTTCAAGTCTATACTTTGTTTATAAGCCGCAAAAGCCATAAAACCATGTTTTTGTTCTCAGTGGGCTGGGCAAAATGGAGCATTTTTTAATTTTTTTTTAACCGCTAAAGTTAACGTGTTTTGATGCAAATTAATTAGAAAATATAAATTTGTTTTGTGTATTTGGGTTTTAAAGGTCTACAACTCGAAAAAACTGCAAAATTAAGCCTATTTTTCAACATAAACTTTTACAAACGCACATTTAACAGTTTTCAGAGAAACTATACACCAAATATTATTAAAAAAATTAGTTTTGCAAACAATTCTACATAGAAAATAGTCAGTGTCGTGCTTATCTGGCAAAGAAAAACCCATCTAGAAAAAAAAATTGTTCAAAATTTACTTAATTTTTTTTTAAATTTTTTTTAAGATTATTTGGATTATATTTTTTTAAGTTTATTTCAGAAGTTTAACAAAGACATTTTTTGTTGTTTGAACCAATTTTCGGCCATTTTACTCTTTGTTTGATAGTTTTTGCGCCTACGGCACAAATTTAGACTCGATCTATCGGCGCCAAAATTTAAAAATATTATTATTTTTGGCATTTAAACATAAATCTGCATGTCGCTTGTAAAAATTTGTTAAAAAAAGTTTTAAACCACACCCTAGTGTGTTTATAATATTTTTTGTAAATAAAAAAAAAAAAAATTTTAACGCATTTTTTGCTTAAAAATTTTGTAAACATTTTTTTCTAGATGGACTTTTCTATAGACGATGAGTACAACACTAACAATTTTCCATGTAAAATTGTCCCCAGATTTCAAATTTTTAATAATATTTGGTGTATTGTTTCTCTGAACGCGGCTAAACTTGCATTTGTAAGAGTTTATGTTGAAGAATAGGCCTACTTTGCAGATTTTTTGAGTTTTAGACGCTTAAAACCCAAATACCCAGAACAAATTCATATTTTCCAATTAATTTACATCAAAATACGTCAACTTTGGCGGTAAAAAAAATATTAAAAAATGCTCCTTTTTGCACAGCCCACTAAGAACAAAAACATGGTTTTATGGCTTTTGCGGCTTTTAGACATGGTATAGACTTAAAATGGCGCCAGATTTGGATTCTACAAAAAAATTCTGGTTGATTTCACTAGTAAATTTATTTCTTTTGAGTTAAAATTGCAGTTTTTAAACAAGAAATGCGATTAAGTTAAAAAACGACAAAAAAACTAAAAAAATCGTAGAATTTTTTTTATGAGTTTCATACTCTCATATATCGATCAAAGGACTACTAATGAGTTATAGAAACTAAAAAAAAATACATAAGCAAGTTTCTCAACGCACCCCCCCCCCCCCCTAGCTCTGGTCCGTTTGAAATGGAATTGCCCATATGATATGCATCAGAACCGGAATTATCCCTGGGCAAACATGCTCTTTCAAGCAAAATTAGCTATTATTAAATGTAGCTCTAAAAACATCAAATCAAGACAATACTTTAACTGACCAATAACTATCATGTCGCAGAGCTAATCGGTTCTATAGGCTATACGGTTGTCAGTAATTAAATGCAAACTAGTGATAAACTTCTTAAACAATCTGCCACAAACAACAGAATCCACCTCATCTGCATACCAAAAGATTATAATCTAAAGAGGCTTACAATACGCAAAGTAAAACCTTCTTTGGCAAGCAGAAGCTAACCAAAGAAAAGCTTAAGACAGTCTATCCCTTAGCAAAAGTTTCTGAAGAAAACTGGATTGACTAAAAAAGTAACAACCACCAGAGGTACACAAGAAATCGTAGTCGCTAGACCACCTCAAAAACCAAAAGTTTTCAAAATTCTATCATTTATAATTAGAATTTTTGGATTTTATTGAAATTTTGCAACCATGCAGTTATGCAGTAATAATAATAAACAATCATTGTAAACTGCACTTGATCCATAAATAACTATTTTGTATAGTTGAATAAATATATATATAAAAAAACATGCCAATTTTAATTGAATCAAAAAACGTAATTGATTTAAATTTATATTGTTTTTCTTAATCATTGTTTACTTCTGTATCAAATAAAATAATTTAAGGTAAAATCAAATTATATATTATATATTATGATTATTTCATATTTGAATGAAAACATTGCCGCTTTACGAGCAAATGTTTTCAAGTATTTGACCCTAAATTCTTTATATTTATTTATGATCTTTTTTGTAATCAGCCGTCACCACAAACCAACGACTTCGAGATTTAAAATCTACCAGCAAATGTGTATATTGAGTCGTGTTCCGACGGCAAGAAATTTTGAATATTCTTATTTTAAATGTTTATTCTAATTGTTTTATATGCATTGTACTGGAACATTTTATAGCACAGATGTGCAGTTTTATTTGTAAAAATCTTTCTTATTCTATATTTTTCATGTCATTACTAAGCCACAAGTTTTACCATTAGCTAATTATCTATTGCAATCATTTATCCTTATCTTTTAAATTTCAATTTGTATTAATTTATATATTTAAGTATAACTTTTCAAATGTTATTTATGTAATAATAAAATATAATAATAATAGTTTCGATCCCCGAAATATGACTGAAATGATAACTTGCTCTTTATCCACCAGCGTGGTTCGGAAGTCACGTTTTAAGCTGTTGGTCCCATCAAACCACTTTAAACAAGTCGTAGACTTACTGTGGCGATGTAAAATAGCCGTAAAAAGCATAAATAAAATAAATAAAATAATAGTATAACAAAATTGATTAAAATCTTAATATACCTAAACATAAATATAACAAAACTAACTATTTTCACCAACGTTTGTTTTCATTATTCCAACGCGGCTTCATTATAATACACGTCATTAATTGCCTCTTTGCAATTAAATAGCAATAAGTAAATCAAAAACAAAAAACTGTTTTAAATATTTATTATTATTCAATTAGATATATATTATAAATGTAAGAATATTAACATTGCATTATAATACGATTCTGTGTCGGACATGAGAAGTTATCACTTTAATTTATGACACTACCTGCTGCTATAGGACCCAATTTCGGCCTATAGAAATATATTATATAATATAATGTCGTGTTGTTTTTGCAATAGCTACACAATTAAAAATATGTTCAACTTTTAGATAATGTGTATCTTACATTGATTGCATTTTCTTCTGATGGGATAGATTAATTTAAATTTCTATCAAAACAGGTTATTTTGCTATTTATTACAAATGCTCAAAAGTCAGCAGCATTCTGTTTTAGTTTATGATTTTGTTGAAATAATGATATTGCATACTTATATAAAAATATCAAAAGAGAGTTCATTATTTTATTGCATGATGTTTATTTACATCTAATGTATGCTTAATTGAGTCTTATGCGGATAATAAAACATACGACTAAATATCTTTATTTTTCTACCGATTGCATCTATGTTTTTAATTTTAGTATTCTTCAAACTTTCATAACAAAATGTTGTTGACCCACAATATATATTTCAAAAACGAGAAAGATGTTAACGCGATAGTTTAATTAACATCTCTTAAAGAAAAACTGATTATTAATCTAGAACAGTAGCAATTTTTGATTCTTAGAAAATTATGAAATTAAAAACCAAATAGTTGTTTTGATAGTCCAGTTAAAAAAATTCTTTGTAAAAGTTTTAGTCTTACATATCTAAATATAGTATGTAAGTATTAAAATGCTTTGCTATGTACTAAGAGTTTGTTTAAACATCATTGTTTTGAATGTTTTTGAACATAAATCATATTTATAACAATTGCAAATAATTGTGTGTACTTAATGCGCTAATCCACCATCACTGCTAAATTTAAGCTAGTTTTATTAATTTTTAAAATAAATTTTGATAACATTACTTTGCATAATATTAGTTTGGTATTATTATTATACATATATACAGTAAAAGCACGGCCATGTGTATCAAAACATCAAACTAATTCTTTGAATGCTTATTATTACTTTTATATACTGCATAATTTAAAAACCAATATTCTCTAAATATTTTGAAATTGGAATTTTTATTTTTCATTTATTTGATATTACGCTGTTTGCTAAACTTTAGATAAATCCATACTTTTTAACATACATTTTGACATTTTGACTTTATCATTATTAGTGGTCTGCTTTTTGCAGGTCCTAAGTGTATCTTCTTCAGTTTTCTTGGTTCTTTGTTTTTTGCTTTGTTCACTGTACCTTTCCCTATTCCTTAAAACATCAGTTATCTTGCATCTTGTTTTTTATCTTTTTCTTTACGGATTTGCACTTACCATTTTTTTGATCACGTTCTTTAATAAACAATCTCTTCTCATTGCATGTACTATCCGTATTTTTTCTCTTACTAGCGCTCTTTCCTCCCCTGACATTCTTAATACTCCTTTATTCCGGATCTTGTCTGACCACGTAATGTCCAAGCTTCACACTGTATGCTTAACATTTCACAATTGTTATTTGCAAATTTATACATAACTTGCTACTCAAAATCTTTCATTTCTTTCTAAAAGCTTTTTCATTATTCCTATGCTAACTATTATTTATCTTTGTTTTTCAAATTCTTTGTTATTTTAGTAGCAGTACTTTTTCATAACCTTTGTTTTGTTTTTGTTTATACTTAGTCCATACATTGATTTTATTTCTTTCTTCTTTAACTATGATCTTTAGTGCTTTTGTGCTCTCTGCAAACACGATCATATCATCGGCAAATTAAATAGATTATATTCTTTTTTCTCCTATGCAACAAAAGAGTGATCTTTCCCTTTTCAGCACTTTGCTGCCATTTTTTGGCATGCATATAGAACAACGTTGATGATAAACAACAACCCTGTCTCACTCTTTTTTTAACTATAATCCACTTAGTATTTTGGTCATTTAACCTCAATGCTACTTAGTGTCTCATAAACACTTTCATAATTTCAAACATATGGTTTCACAAAACACAGTCAATTGCTTTTACTGATCAATTTGTCATTTTTATTGTGATCCGCAAACCATAAAACTTATGATTTCTAAATTTCAGTTAAATTTAAAATATTGCATAGGACCACACATTGGACCTGCTACTTTGAAAGCTTATAATTCAACTTTACTTTTGACCGCTTGCTTTAAAACTTCTGTATCAAACATGTTCGTTGAAAATGTCAGCTAAGTTTATAGTAATAAAATCGTTGTTAACCAAATTTTAAGTAAATCCAAGATACTGCACAGGCATATCAAATATTTGACCCTGTTACTTTGAATGCTTATAACTTCACCACATTATTGTAATTTGCATACTTTAAACTGCAACTTTTTGCTAAACCAATAAATGTTGTTATTTTGTCCTACTTTTAATACTCCTAATTTTACAAATTTTCTAAATTTTTGTAAATTTTATCAATTCTTAAATTAATATCAAAGTTTTGTCTGCTCATAATTTAACAACTATTTGTCAAGTTAGTAGAATTTATTGTATTTGAACAAAAATATGATTCAAATTATTCTCTTAAATATTGATAATTTGATCAAAACTTTGACATTACTTTGAATGCTCTTAATTTCACAACAAAGAAACATAAAATCATAAGATGATAGCCATGTAATGAATCACATGACTTAAGATTAAAAACTTAAGTCTCAGTTTTCAAAATTAAAAAGATAGTGATTCTACAATTAACAATATGTATAAAAATAATTTTTAAAATTTTCAACCTATTTGTTTGTCGCAAATGCAAGTGGAAAATAAATATTTTCCTTTTGCACTATTTCTAATTTATATAACTTTTAATAAATATTAAAATTTATGTAAATAACTTGTTACTATTGCCGCTTGTTATTTTTTGCAACTATCCAGATGTAAGGAAATTCTGAATAAATATCAGGACAATAAAGAAGTCGTAAATTAAAAAAAACATGCATGAATAGACTGACCTTAAAATAGTTTTACTGCTTTTAAAATAATTCATCATAAATTCATTGATAATAATAAAAATTTAAGATGTAATACTTTGAATATTGTTTATACTTGTTAATCAATAATACAGTAGTCTCAAATACATGCAACTATTTTGTTGTAGTCTACATCATATAATTATTTGACAAATAAATATGCAAAGAAGGCTTTCTTTAAAAGAATATAATAAGTAATATTAAAAAAAATCAAAATATAAATTGTCGATGTTATGCATAAACATTCAACAAAACTTACTTAATTTATATTTTTTTCATCGTAACTGTGTAAGTAAACTTTTAGAAACAATTTAAATTTTTATAGATTATAAATATTTTTGTAAATAATTTCTTATACCTTTTACGGTAAGAGCCCAAGTTGTCGAGTTTATAAACGACCATTCAAATAAACATTTATAACTTTTTTATCACAAATATATAAGAAACATTTAGAAACAATTTAAATGATAATAGATTCTAAATATTTCTATAAAACCATTTCTTAACTTAGACTTATACGATAAATTCTAATAAGAGCCCACGTTGCCGAGTTTATACACGAATATTCAAATAAACATAGGTTATTTATAATTTTTTTTTCATAAACGTATTAGCAACGTTTACAAGCAATGAAAATAACAATAAATTATAAATATATTTTAAAAATATTATATCCACTTTGAGTTACAATAAGTAGCAAAGAGCCCGACTTGCCGGATTTATACCATTGTGGCTATAACTTTTTTATTTGTAGTAATAGACAAGGGTTTGTTTGTCCCTAGGAGGTTAGTTTGACAAAATACATTAGAATATGACATAATATAAATATATATTTTACGAGCCCGACTTGCCGGGTTAACATATATATATATATATATAATGAAACAACTACCAAATTCCAAATTTCCTTTCATTGCTCTATTATTAAATATTGCTGTATAATTTGGAATTTGGTAGTTGTTTCATTGTTTGTATATATCCATGTTTCATTTATTTTATATATTTTGTCGAATTTGTTTCTTATACTTCTTGCGTTGTGTAGGTATATTTTTAATTTGTCCATTTTAATTATCGTTATATATATATATATTTATAGTTTTCTTTTTAATGTTCTTCTTTGTTTAACAGTTCCTTGACATGTTTAATTCTATGTATAACTATTGGCTTGTCTTTTTCTGTTTTTCTTACAAGTATTCTTCCTTCTTTATACTACACCCTTTTGTAACCTTGCATTTTTAGTTTTCTTGGTTCATAGAATATGCTGTTGTTTTTGCATGTAAGCTGTTCCGTAATGTAAATATCCTTTTTTCCTTTTAATCCACATTCATTGGCTTTGATTGACCCTTTTTCTTTTTTCTTTTTTCTTTTTTCTTTTTTATTATTTTTTTTTCTTTTCTTCTGATTTGAATTTAACCAGTATTGGTGCATCCGGATTCTTGTTATTTATTCTATAGACTTCAATAATATTATTTTTTGGTATTTCAATATTTATATATGTGAATATTTTTGCCACTATTTCATTTATGTCTTCTTTTTGATGTTGTTTTGTAATCCCTGCTATCACTATTTTTTTCATCTTTAAGAGTTTTTTTCAATTCCTCATTTTCCTTTCTTTCTTCCACAAATTTTGCTGACTTGAAGTCTACTGCCATTTTTAGTTCTTCCAAGCTTGTTTTTATTCTCTCATCTTATTCCTTAGTTGTTTTGGTGGCAATATTATTTTATTCTATTTTTGTTTTTTTTTTGTTTTTATTGATTTTTAAATATTTCCTATTAACATTTTAATTGATACTATATTAATTATTTAATTTAAATTATAATTAAAGATAAAAAAGTTTTACTTTTTTGAGCTTCGATCTCGTGTCTGAGTATGGCAACACACTACGCGCTGCGGCTCTTCACTGTGCGTCATAGAGGTTTTGTTTTCATAAAATTCTTATAATTGATTTAAATTATTTTAATAATATTATTATTAGTTTGTTTTGTTTTTTTTTTGCTCTCTGTATTTTATTTACTGACTATCACTACTGTTTTCTATTTATTCTTTTCTCTTTCGATTATTTATTCAATGTATTTCAATGTATTTCAATGTAGGTATGTATGAATTATATTTCACTTTTATATTCTTATTAGTTAGTTTTCCAATGCACATATCCCAGAAATATTATAGACTAGGACACAATATAATTCAATATGCAATTACTTACTTTATTTTATACTTTTTCAAATTGTCAATAAAAATTAAAAGTATATTAATCATGTTGTTATTTATTATTGTTGATGTCCGATGTTTTGAGCAAACATCAATAAAATATCGATGTTTGAAAAAGACTGCCATCGATAGTTAAATATCAAACATCAAAACAAAAACAAGTGTTTGCTAAACATTAATGTCTATCGCCCATCACTATTTGCCAGTCATAAAATCCATACTGGTGGAAGACTAAGAAGTCTGCAAATCTGGAAGTCTAGAAGCATAAGCTAAGAATATCAAAGTACGCTTGATCTGAAATTAGGGCATAAAAAAACCTTAAAACGAACCAGCTTGCCAAAAAGAAAGCCAAAAAGACGTTTAAAGGACCAGAATCTACTTTCTAAATTCCATACAAGGTTGGTAAACAAAAACTTCGTAGAAAACTTGAGACAGAACACAGACACATTAGCAAAACTGCTAAGAAATGAAGCACACGAGGCTATTCCTAACATGCTCATCAGTTTATAATCAGCTACTCAAAATGCGGCTGCCGGAAAGAGTGACAATAACGGCATTTGCGGATGACGTGGCTCTGGTAGGTAGGGGTATAAACATAGAAGTACTAAATAAAAGGTTGTCAATAGAGATGATAAAAAGATGGATGAGAAATAAAGGGTTAGATCTGGCTCCGCAAAAAACCGAGGCGGCATGGCTATCAACAAAAAAGACAAATAGGAAAAATAGAAAAATACAAGTAGTAATATACCTACTTGTATTTTTCTATTTTTTAAATAAGCATAGAAAAATTAAATAACTTGGAAGTTACACTTGAAGCAAAAGGATGGAATAAACAGGTTAAGGAAACGATAATAGAAAAAAAAGGAATGCATAGTAGGCTTAAGCCAAACAAGGGAGGACCAGAAAAAGAAGCAAGAAGACTAATAGCAACTGCGGTTAGATGTAAACTATTGTATGCCGCAGATACACAAGAAAAGCTTTAAAAACAAAAAAAAAACATAAAAAAGTAAGAGGAGCTATGAGAGCAAGTTCGTTAAGGATCTGCAAAGCCTACAGCACGGTGTCGCAAGAGACACTAGAAGTAATTGCGGCGACACTACCTGCAGATTTGATGGTGGAAGAAAGATTAAATATAATAAAATAAATAAATGAAAGAACTAGTAAGCAAGAAGCGAAAGAGAATATGATGGAAAGATGGCAAAAACATTGAAAAGATAGAGAAAAGAGATAATAGACAAAGGAATTAATACCAGAAATAAAAGATTAGGTAAAGAAAAAACCGGAGACGTGTTACTATACACCTCAACTTCTCACCAAACATGAAGCCTTTGAAAAGTACTTACAAAAAATAAACAAGATAGAGAAAAAAGAAAAATATATTTTTAATAATAATAATATTTTTTTCAAGAAGACACGCATGACGACGCAGAACATACGCTAGTAGAGTGCGAAGCAAGAGAAAAAGATAGGAAAACGCTAGAAAAGATATTGAAAAACAAAGTAGACAAATATACAATCATTAAAATATGCCTGAGTGACAACAAATGGAAAGCACTAAGAAACTATGCAACGACAGTAATGAAGAAAAATATGAAAAAGTTTGAAGCTTTGAGGTTTAGGTCAACCAAAATGGAAGAAAACACACAAATTAAAATCCACAGAAAACAAAGGAAGGAAGAGCGAAAAGCTAAATGAAAGCAAAAAATATGGAAAAAAAACAATAAAGAGGAAAGAAACAAAAAAGATCAAATCAACTATGCCTGCCAAGGAATGAAAAGTAAACAAAGAGACAAAAGAAAAACGTATACTGAAACATTAATACCAACAAAAATTGCAGAAATAAAGAGAAAAAAGAGGGAACTGCTTAAGGAAAATAAGTTGACGGAATTGACTAAACTATTTTCACACGAAAGATACGACATCTTGAGGTTGACAGAAAATGCAACTTTTAAAATAGTCAGTATATCTGGCAACCAGAGGACTCAAAGAACTAATGCTAAATGGAGATTCTACGATCTCACTAGAAGTTAAACTGGCAAGTGTAGGACTACCAAAAGAAATTCACTTAATAGAGCTGTACAAAATATTTATGAAAGAAAGAGGATGCGACAAGGAAGAAATTAATGAAAATATAGAAAAACTAAAAATTATATACTAAATTATATACTAAATTCAGCAAGGTCAAAACCAGCTCATCCCAAACTAGTACTACATTAGAGACAATGATTAGGCCAAACTAACAGCAGAACTTACGTAGAGAAAAAAAACCGAAAGGTGTTGCCATGCGTTAGTTATTCTCAAGGGCCACTTGTTGAGGGGAACACCTTACTACGTCCTTAAAAAAAACATGTTCATCATACACTACTCAAACTATAGTAATGCTAATAAGCCTAACAAAACTGCAAAAACTTACAGAACTGATAACTAGACAGTGTGGCTTAAACAAACACATGCATATAATGAGAATCTCAAAAGAACCCTTTTGCAGCGTATGTCTGGAGGCTGAAGAAACTCTACTACATCTGCTCTGCAAGTGCAAGACTAACAATGAGAAACGTAGATTTTTTTAAGAAAACACAAGGTAACAAAAGAAGAACTCATGACGATCTCTTGACAAAAGTTTATGGATTTCATTGTAGAAACAAAACTACTAGAGGAATAACAACCATAGATGCATAATAGAACCAAGATACCGCAGAAACCTTAAAAAAAATAAAAAAATATTTGTTTTCAATCAACTATCAACAAACGAAATAAACATGTTTGCTATTAATTAATAATTGTATAGTAGAATATTTTATTATTTATGAATAAATATGTTAAATTTAAAGAATTTCTACAAAATAAATGAAAAAAATATTAATTAACGAAATAAGCTTTTAAGTTTAATACTTTCCGCAACTATTGTAGGGCAATGTACACATACTGCATAAATCTAGTCTTCAATGTGATAGATTATAAGTGTGATTTCACTTGATAAACTTTTATGTTGTTGTGACATAGTAATTCTTAAATATCACTTTTTAAAATTGAAAACAAAAATTTAAAAATAAATAAATTTTGGTTAATTTAATATATTTTGTTTTCATATATACAAGTATCAATGGATTATAGATAATACTTCAATATGAGCCATATAGTTTAATAAATGATAAATCTATAAACAATAAATTACATATTATTTATTTTTTTGAATGTGCGTTGAATAACACCAAAACAATTCGTTATAAATTTATACCCACTGAATCCGACACACAGTTAACGTCATTTACTTTTTAATCGTGTCAAGTAAAGTTGTTTTTATATCTTCAAAAATTCCGCATGCATCGATCATCAACATACGCTGTAATATAGCACATCGACTAGGGCAATATTTTTTATCGAAAAGTAGGACATGCAAATGGTATCTTTGCAATGCCATCCGCGTCCCCTCATGCATCTAGCCCAATTCCGCGACCGCTTCTCCACCGTATTTCATTTGCACTGTGCCAAAAGTAACGGAGAATTTTATAATTGATGGTGGGATTTGCCGATAATACAAGGATGAAGGCGTCCGGCCATACCCGGTTGAATAACCGGACTGAGTGAACAGAGTAGATTCCCGATGAGCCGTGACCTCTACGGCCTTGAACATTGTGCACTGCACTCACCCACCTGCATCGCAAAAAATGAAACTTAAATCATAAATTTTTTATATCGAGTATTAAATTTCTATAAATATTTTTATTATTATCTCATACTTTAACATAATATGTAATTCCTTTCGGAAGCTGTTTTATTACTTTTTTAATTTAAGTATTATTCGTTTGTATTTATAATATAGTGTGTTATGAAATCCTGATGCGTGTATGTGTCTTTAAAAATGACAACTACAACATATGAAATGTTATCCTAGTGCAGTAAAGCGTGCCGCGTTCGTAGTTCATCTCGCATTCTGACAGTTCCTTATTTGATAAGCAAACAGAGTTCAAACAAGTTATAAGTTGACTCTTTATTAAGAGGTAAATATGTATTCCTAACATATTGCATATGAAACCAAATATTTTTTCTTCTTGAGAGAATTTATTTGTATACTTCAGGTATCATACAAACGCGTTACCGTTACTTAAGTCATATAAATATATCCCAGACAAACAATTTTACAATAATAATATTTTTTTAATTATTAATAAGATCAATCGGTATCTAATTTAGGTTTCATAAGACTCATTAACTACTCAATCTTATTTATTATAAAATTAATCAAAATTGTGTTAATAAAAATGTTTGCAAAACAAAATACTTGTGAAAATGCAGACTTAGTTTTAAATCATTGTTGTTCTTAAAATTAGAATTTGTAGCATCTATAAACAAAGATCTCAAAACAATATCTGGATGGGGCATTCTCAACATGGTCAATTTTAACTCTAAAAACTCAACTTCTTACTGTTTTAAAATTAAAATCTGAGGTATCATCAGTACCAAATATTAAACTAAACAACAAATCTATATCTAAATCTTTTTCAATTTGTCTTCTACGGGTTACAATCTCACAAAATCTTCACTGGAATAACCATGTTGTTGACATAGCTTTGAAAGTATCTAGAAAACTAGGGTTTCTTAATAGATGTAAAAAGTTTTTTACATTTGTTCAACTTTTGCTTGTATACAAAACTTATATTAGTCTCTGTATTAAATATTGTTCCCAAGTATGGAAGCATTGGAAACTACACTATTATCTCTTCTAAACTCTATTAAAAAACGAGGTATTTGGATCATTGCCGGTCTAAAATTGACTAATGACTGAGATACTTTACAACACGGCGTAATGTTACAGATCTTTGCATTTTTATAGATATTTCTATAAACATTGTTTAAACGAAATAAAAGACATATTGCTATCCAAACAAATATTTACTTCTAGTACAAAGCTTGCTAAGAATTCTAAAAAATATTCCCTGACAGTTTAGAGATATAGGACTGAAACTTTTAAGACAGATTTTTTTGAGTGTGTTTTACTTGTAATTCTTAAGTATCACATTTTGAAATAAAAAAAAAAACTATATGTATATAGTTTGTAGACATTTTAAAAATGATAAAAAAATTATTTTAATGTTTTTTATTTTTATAAAACAAGCATGTTTCAATGATAAATCATCATTTTCAATGTAATGTATATATAAATTCAATAAAAAAAATTTATAAAATTAATAAAGAAAATATAAAATATATTTAGTTTGTCTAATAAAAAATCATGATTTATAACGTTGATGTCAGATCTAATATTAATAAAAGAACGCTTTTTTATTTTTTATTTTTTATCTTATTATAAATTGTCTCAGTGAGCTCATAAGTTGCTGTTTTAGTTGATCTATTAGAACAAATACCATGTTGCGCAAAAGATTGTTACTGTTCAAAAAGTTAAATGTTCTCTCACAGAAGATTTTTTGCAATGTTATTGGTCTATATGTTTGCTAAATAAATTGTTATTTTTGGTACAAAAAAAAAATACAAAAAATTGACTGTAATTGTTATAATATATGGTACAGCTGCAGGACTTATGACAAACTTGCAACAAAACAGATTGTTTACCACATCTCCGATAAAAACAATTTTAAGCTAAAAAGCAAAGCATAATTGACACACTTTTTTTAAAGTTACAAGGTACAAGGCTCAGTTGCCAGCAAACGTTTTTATTATGCTACTTAAACTACAAAATATCTTGTCTGTTTAGGCTGATAAGCCAAATTAAAGTAAACATGCTAAAAATTTTGTAGTGCAACACATCCAATAGTACAATATTTTTATTTAATTTAAGTCTAGTTGACAAAACAAATACATTAAAAAAAGTTGCAGTTTTTAACCCTTAACCCGAAATTTTTATCTGACAAAAACTTACTGTTTTTATTTTTGCAGTTTTGAAAGTACGCAAAAACACATTGCAACTTTGTTCTGTACTACAAGTAGTCATAAACAGTTTATGGTGTAATGGTTAACAACAATAAAGTTTAACTATTTGACTAAAAAAAGACTACAAACATGGTTTCTGACTAATCCTAGAACTTAAAATTAATCACTCTTATACTGCGTACACTCTAACTAACATAAGTCAGAAAATCTATTGTCAAACGTTTTGATCAAAATCCATATTGCGTATTTGAGATGAAGTTATTTTGTTCTAAGTACTTGACTATGTAGATTGGACAATAATGCAATTAGTCTATAATTTGAAAAGTTATACTTGTTTCCCTTTTTGGTGTATTTAACTATCCAACAGTTTATTTTTTGTATAATATAACAAATATTTTAGTCAGAATGGGAGCTAATTTGTTTGCAATTTTTTTAAGAATAATAAGTGAAATTTAATCTATACTTGATGCTTTTCTGATATTTATGTTAAAAAGATATGTTTGGACAACCCGGTGCCTAAAATAAATTGAATCCATCATTTTACTACTAACCGGCATTATAGGAAAAACAGTAGAAGGATTTAGAATAGTAGAGTTATATATTGTATTGATCATTTTGAAGAGGGGTATTAAAGATTTTAAATTGATATGAATTTATTGTTTTATAAATTTTTGATTGTTAATAGAAAGCTGAGATAGTTGATTAACTTTGTTTTTGTTAATCTTATCTTTTTTAGATTGTATTAAATAGTCACAATGTTTACAAGATTTTTTATAACCTTGATAAATCTGATGGGAACGACTACTGGAAATGCTTTTTGCTTCTTATTAACTGGCTGTTTTGTCTGAATTGAGTACAAGTATTTTTGTTTTGGTTTAATAACAAAAAAATAGTGTTTTCTATGATATTTTAAACAGTTTTAGTGAAATTTTCTGCGGCAATGTGTGGATTCTTAGAATACAAGCAATAGGTATCAACATCAAAATTATTAAGAAATTGTTTTATTTTACTATGTTTATTTTAGAATAATAATAAATGAAGCGTAGTTAATGTTAGTTAGTAATAGAAAGAAAAGTTTTAACAACAGAAGTAATAAGTGATTGATAAAAATTTCTTAAAGCAGTTTGAACAGTAGTTGCTGTAATCTCTAGAATAGTTAATACAGATATAATAATCTTGGTTTACCAAAAAGTCTATCACTAGGAAAATATGTGGGTTGTTGAATAAATTGAGTAAGATTGTGTGAAGCAGCAAACATCATAGCTGTTGTCCGGATAGTGTTGTAGAAGATGAGTGACTTAATAATAACAATAATAATAATACTTTATTTACGGTATAAAAACTAACCATCTACATCTACATCAAATATACCTAAATAATGATGATTTACAAAAATATATAAAAATATAAAATACAAAAAATTGCACATATTAAAACAAAACATTAGTCAGCATAACTTAGCGGACTTCTAAACTTAAAGCGTTGATTGAAAGAGTATATATACTCTTTCAATCAACGCTTAAAGACACACAACAAATTAAAGTTAATTCCGTAAATTTACACATGCTACCCAGCGGATTATTGAAACCATAATTAGTACAGGGAGTTTATAAATGAATGGGATTATGTAATCACTTTAAATATGCCGCCTTTTTAAAACTGTTTACTATACTACATATGTTTTCATATGTTTGCTTGACAGCTGTCAAAGTTGATCTGTCAAAACATATAGTATAGTAAACAATAAAAAAAGCGGCACATTTAAAGTGATTACATAATCCCATTCATTTATAAACTCCCTGTAGAATGGGTTGACTCACGGAATAAGAATGAATGATTTCATCACACAGTGATTTTTTCTGAATACAGTTTTTAAAGTTTTTTTTTTGTTTTTTCTTACCTCATAATTTGCAATTTTGCTTGTTTAGGTAACTACCAATTTAAAAAAATAATTTTGTAGCTGAAAATGATTCAAAGTTTTTTCTTTTTTTAAGACCTAATAACAAACGTAAGACGTGATTGCTATTAAATAAAGATTGTTTTTTAAAATCCTATGCAAGCTGGATGTTTTAATATTGACTTACTGTAAACGTTTACAAACTAAAAACTAATATTTTTTATCAACGCTAGTTCTAACCGCACGTATTTTTTTCTGATTATGCACAATTGTTGTTGTTTGTTATCTTTTACAGACCCAAAATGTTCAAACTTTCTTATAAAATTTTGAATAACTTTAACAGACGGTGTCAACTAGTTTACAAAATTCATACAACATATTTTTACAGTTGCAGCAAAATAATCCCCATTTTAGTCATGAGTTTTTGCAATTAATATAATATTTTATTAAATAAATAGTTTTAAGGATAAGTAGTACGGTTTATTTTATAATATATTTAATTTATAATAAGACTGAGTATATATTATATCATCCAGTGTGTCGGGTGTTGAGTAGTCATGAACGCTTAAGTATGATTAAATTTGTTTCCGTTTAAACATGAAAACCACTAATTCAAATACAAATATCACAAAGACTATTAAGATATTATTTTTTTTAAATATCTTTTAGCATTATACTTAATTAGGTATTTTATTTATTGTTCTTATGTGCCATTTTTTAAGTAAAAAAGTTAAATTTACAGCAAGTGGGCATTTGCTGTTAAAAATAAAATTTCATAATGCTGAATGGTTAAAAAACGTCAACTTTAGAACATATTTAATATAATATGTGTAAACCATGATTAAAAGACCATTCATGTGCTGTAGTAGTTGACTGCTACATCTTCAAAATCCAAATTTGTGTTATCAGTAATTTAAATTACTCTGCGGACTGCAAACATAAATTTATAGAATATGAAATTGTAACTGTTCTTTGCATATACATCATACGCTTGGATTTTAAACGCATAAACAAAACGCGCAATGAGACCAATTACTATGGAATAATTTTTAATGTACTACCGCTTAGCATTCAAACTCTTAATTTATTACAATTTAAAATAGAAATAAAACAATTGTTAACCAGCAATGCTTATTATATTTTTTTAGAATAATTAACATTTAATTTCTTAGATTAGTTTATATTATGTATTATTTTTTGTGACGTGTGTAAATACTATGTATATTAATACTAATAAATACTATTACTATTAAACAAATAAATAGGATATTTGTTGAAAAGACAAAGTGTACTGACTGTTACATGTCAAATTAGATGTAAAGCTATAAGCAAAGACTAAACTGCATTAAAAACAAATTTGAAAAATCTAAAAATTTGTGGTTTAAAAGTTATAGTGCTTATTAAAAAAAAAAAACTACAAAACCAAGTAAAATAATTTTTGTTAGTTATAGAATTAAAGAGTATCTTTTATTTTCACCAACCAAAAATAAGGTGATAGTCGCAACGTAAAATTTATAGAAACTCTTTTAATCTTTCTGTTTAAGTTAGAGAAGAAGAGAACGTATTTTAATTTTAGTGTGGAAAATAAACAAGAAACATATAGTTGCCAATGAATAAAAAAATTAAATGTTAAAAACACATTTAAAACTAAAATTTAAAATGCTGAACAAGTACTAAAAACAAATTGTATTGTCAATTTAAAGACTATGTTACTTATTTTAGTTAAATTAATTTTGAATTATAAATTGATCCAGTTACACTTGATAATGAAAAGCGTGGCACAGTAGTCTAGGCATCCGACTGCTGCTTTACAGGTTATGGGTTAGAAGTTTATAACTGAAAATAATTTCAAACGTGAACGCTAAATACAGCTAAAACAATACTTAATGCAATAATTAGTGCAGATAGTGAAAATTTGAAACGTCCAATGTGCTGAGAATTTGAACCGTTGATTAATTAAAATAATGTTTATACAGGGAGTCCTAAATAATAAAATGAATACCAGAAACTACAAGCAAATTAAGTAGTATTGACCTAATAAAGTAGTATGTTATTTTTAATAAATTCGTAGTTATAGCTAACTCTTTAAAATTTACAGAAATTTTTGATTTTTTTTAATTAACTGCTTTAATTTTTAACATTTTGTAACAATTTTTGTTTTTATTAGTTTATTTTTTATTTACACAAACTGTTAAAGTTTGAATTAAAAAAATCTTTGGGAAGAAAACTGTTAAAGTTTTTTAAGTTTCTTTAGATGTTTAACCTTCTGGAACTTTTTAATTTTTAGGTAAATCTATTTTTTTAATTTTTTTTTGTGAAAAATAAAATGTATTGGTACACTAACACAAAAAAACAAGAGCAACAGGAAAACAAAAACTAAGAAGACCCAGAAAAGAATAGAACAGCACAATAAAAAAAGAGAAGACATAAAAGAGATAGCCAAAGATAGGAAGAAATGAAGAAAATATTATACACATTAATAATGTATACGCCTTACACCAAAAAGTAAAAAAGTAATAGATTAAATAAATAAATAAAATAAATAAATTTATTTTATGGTATCAGAATAAATAATCGTTGCAGCATAAGCATTGTATTAAATCAAATCATTTTAACGCATATGTAAATATAAATCAACGCACGCATCTTACTTTTTCAGTTACGGAGGTCCAGATCACAGTAAGTTTCAGTAAAATATTTTCATTTTACCGAAACACACTTGAGTAAGGTATGACGTCATCACTATGGTTGCCAGAATACAAGTAAAGTGTATAACTGCAACTAACCAAAGCTTACTTGTTTTCGTCTCGTAAATTTGTAATTATTTTAGGAAAAATACTGTCAAATAATTTTCAATTAAAAGTCCCATATCATAAAAAATTAGTGTGTAAGTGTTTTCCAATACATGGTCGTATATGTATAGTGTTTTTTTGACTATCCCTACAAGGCTAGTTTGTATGTGCTAGAAATGAAAAATTTGTTTGATTTTGACCTCCTTGCTGGAAGCATCATATTTTATCTAAAAATGGTTTTAAAATTATTTGTTAGTATCTAAAAGTTAGTCGGGGAATGTTTTCTAATTTTGTGTTTAGTGTTTTTTGTCTGTCTCTGCGGGGCTAGTTTGTTGAGAAGAAGTTGCATATAGATAGTATTTTTTGGCAGTCTTTGCGGTGGTGGTTTGTTGGATAAGGTGTTGTAATTCGTCTGACTATATTTGTTGGCAATTTAAGGGTGTATCTTTGACCTCCAGCAATTTTTATAAAAATTAAATTTTGACTAATTTTTTTACCAGAAAAAAAAATGTATCATAGTTTTTTTAAACCAAAAACTTGGTCAACTTTGAAAATTTATAAAAAAAGTTGTAAACAAAAATTTAAAAGATTAATATAGCAAATTGTGCATTGACTCTAAGCAGTATCTCCATATTAAACTAAACTTAGCAATATTAAAACAAAAAACTGCAAGAGCAATACAACACACATTTCACAAATTCTGTTTTTACTAAAAGTTAAGGAAGAATAAAATAAAAAAGAATACATAAATTAAAAATATAATATATTCCAACTATAAAATCAACAACATTGCATTAAATGCATTACAAAAAATGTACTTAACTACATTTTGAAAAAAAAAATGGTAATATTGCGATTTGATTGAAAATATTACCTAACTAATGTAGCAATATTATTATTCAGTTTATTTATAAAAAAGTATAACACTAAATTCTAATTCCGCAATCATTCTCATTGCTAATGCAGTCTTTATGTTTTTCTTCACAATCAATAAGTTTTAAATACCTAATTTCATTATCTACAATTTATCAAGAAAACTGTTTTTTTGTTTTTTAATCTCCAGCAAAACTTGTTAACAAACTATTTATATCCTTTAACTTTGCTCCTTTAAGGGCTTTCCTAGTGGAATTTTGTCCAATGTTGCACTTTCCAATTTTTTTGCGTTTGATATTCCTTGGAAAAATCATTGTTTTTGTAATAAAGTTTAGTTTTTAACTTAACGGACAATAATTTATTGTCATTTTTTGTTTCTTAATAAAAAAACGTTTTATTTGGCTTATTTCTGTAACAGTTTTCAAAACATTACTCAACTTTTTTATCATACAATTTTCAGTCATTACTAAGCTTTTTGAGTGAACAAAATAAAGTTAATGCGTTTTGAAAATAAACTCCTCAGTTATAAACTAACACTACATATTGATAAAATAATATTTACTGAAAATAATATAACAATATTCTTAATTGCACATTTTCTCAATAAAACTTGCAAAGTTTGCAAATGAAAATTGCACAATCTAGTTATATTGGCATAAGGCAATTTTTTTTGCAAAATTGCAATTGTTTTGTTGCTTGTGTAGCACGTTGCGCCTTGCTAAAAATAAACGTCGTCTACATCAATATCTTCTAATTTCGGCCATAAAAAAATCATTAAACATAGCGCCATCTAATAAATTGTAACAGTTGCACCAGCCTCATTATCGAAAAAGTAGGGTCCAGTTACACCGCCAACCCAAAAACCGCACCAAACAGTGACACGTTGAGAATGCAAAGATTTTTCAACAATCATTCTTGGATTTGCTGAGTCTCAAATGTGACAATTCTGTTTATTAACGTAGCCTCCAAGGTATAATTGGGCCTCATCACTGAAGATGATTTTTTTATGAAATTCCGGATCATTTTGATGCATTTGAAGGAACCAATCAGCAAAGATACAACGTTTATGGTGATCGACCGGCTTGAGTTCTTGTGTTATCTAAACTTTAAAAGCCTTAAGACTTAAGTCTTTATGCAAAATACGGTGTAATGTTGTTTGTAGAATGTCTAATTCCAAAGATTGACGAGGAATCGACAAACCTGGGTTTTCTTTAACACTACGGGCTACATCAGCAATATTCTCATTTCTTCTTGAGCGATGCACACGGTTTCAATTCTTTACATCACAAACTTGTCCCAACAGCTCAAATTTTTTTACCAAGTTTACTATTGCCGGCCGAGAAGGTGCTTTACGTCGACCAAAACGTGCTTTAGTTCTGCAAACTGTAACTAAAAACTTTTCACTATTTTTGTAGTAAATTTTAATAACTTCAATGCGTTGTTGAAGCGTGTATCGTTCCATTTTTAATAATGGCGTAGTTTTTACTTATCAAATGTCAAAAGATAATAGCTTTAAAATTGACAGCTGCCCAAATAGCCTGTTTTTCAAAATGAAACTTTAGTATTACAATAAAAAAACTTTGAACCTTTACACTATTTGTGTTTTTTTATAAATGTTGTATTGTATTGCATTCTTTATTTGTAATTTTACATGAAAAGACAAATAAAAGCTGTTTATTCACTAAGGCCTGATTTCATAATCAATGTTAATGCTACATTAAAATTTAATGAAATCATTAACAAAAAAAATGATTTTATAATGAAAATAATGTAACATTAGCAACCAATAGAGGCATAATTTTAATGTGTTATGTTTGTCCCATCAATGACATTAAGTGTAAACATAACCTAGTTTTTTTTGCTTTTTATTATTAGTAGTATGTACTATTATAATTAATTGATACTACAATGTTTTTTTAAGTCAATTTTTTTTTATTTAACAAAACATTAGTCAAAATAGTATTATAAAATCGGATACTTAAAAAAGGCTATTAAATTTTGCAGTAAATTAACTGTCACATTAATTAATGGAACCCTAATAAAAATATAGACAACATGCAATTTACATGCTAACAAATCACCCGGTATAAATCACAATATTTTTACGTTGGTTTATAAAAAAATAGAAACTTTTATCTGAAAAGCTCTTTAACTATTTGGTTTGGTTTGAAATGTGGTCCATTTCAATTAAGTTAGTTTCTATACATCGTTTTACTTTTATATTGCCAATCACAATTTTTAGACAAACAAAAAATGATTTTTTAACTCATAAACATATTTTTTTCTTATTGTTACATTTATCCGTAATCATTAACTTAATGCAAACTTGTACAAAGCCTCATTCCGCACAAATTCTGATTACCACAGCGTTCAAGTTTACCTAAACGATATTAAACTATCGTCAATTCATAATGAGAAATACAGCTCTTAACTTAAATTGTAATGTCACAATAAAAATATGCACAACGCACAGAAATATCGTGTGTAATTTTTGATGTGCCGCTTGGATATAAAGTTGGCCTAACTAATACTTTAATTACAACTTTAGTGGTGACTTTGCAGTATTACCTCAAAATAATAAAAAAAGATTAAATGTCTATGTATATTACATTAAAATTCATCATTTTTTCTTTAATTTAGTGTTAAATTTTGAAACTAAAATAAACAATTTAACAGTATAAATCAATCTTAAAAAGTAAAAAAAAATGGGTTATAATTTGTTTATACAAATATGCAAACATAAAAATAACTTAATTTGTTTTTTTTTTTCTCTAATGATATTCTATTTCTTAATTTCGATTCTAACATTAAAATTCCGCATTTGATCTACAGACAAAATCAATACATAAATTAAAATATTTTCACAGGTTCTAAATATTATCCGTCAAATTAATAAGCAATAAAATGTAATTAACTGTTTAATAAGAATGTCTCTATTTATATGAAATTATTTAATTCATTTTATGAGCGATAGACTTAAATTACATATTATACATATTTATAACTAATTTCTATTATATATTTTATAGAAAGACCTTTTTATAGTATATTAATATTTATTTAATATTTTAGTTTAAATATGTTTTTGTGTACATAAAATTTTATAATGAAATATGAAATAAATTTATCTATTACTACTAATAAAGTTCTAACAGATAAATTATATTTATACTAAATATGTGACATGGCCTGATGATAATTTATTTAATTAATTCAAAATAATAGCACTATCATAACTCTAACTCTAAACACATATTTATGCATTAGTTTCGGGTAAATAATAATTTTGCCAACCTAGATTCTAAAATCAATGATGTTATTATTGTTATTAATAACATAATTTTTGCGGTGACATAATTCCGGTTGAAATAACTGTCCCAACTGGATGATACATCATCCCATTAATGCGCGTAAAACATTTATATGTAAATAGGGAATAACAGTTCCGAAATCTAATTCTAATTTATCACGGGTTAATTATCGGCTGTGGCCGGATTATTATTTTTTGTTTGGCGATGCTAGGAGGTATGTGTTTATGCAAAATATGACTGACATAATTCTATTATAAAAAATACCACTATATGAGCCTATTGTTTCGTGGAAATTGTGCGTCTAAGCTTGGCCTTCCATGGAGATTTATTACTATTGCGGTGTCAAAGAAGTGCTAAATTAATTTATTATTGAATAACGAAAATATGCTGGTTGAAAATAAATTATGATTATTGTGTAGGTGGGAATTTGTTTTATGGGAATAATAAAATTGAGGGACAATTGTCTCTACTATAAATTTTATTAGTTATTTGGTTTATATGTAAACAATATAGTTCTAATAATAATAACAAATTAAAATAAAACATCAATTAAAGTGATTAGAAATAGTTATTTTTCATACAAACAAAAAGTGTTAAATAATAATTTTTTTAGTCGATAATTGTGTTTTATTATCGTGTGTAAAATTCTATTAGAAAAATAAGAAAATAGAATTACTAATTACTTACCTATCCACAAATTTAATATTAAACCAAAAATACTTTTAAATCTTTAAATGAGTTTGTTATAAAGTTTGTTTTTCATTCTGTTTTCTATTTTGTAGAAGTTTACACAACGTTGATACAGAAATGTATAAAAACCAAGAAAATATGCTGTCAGATGTAGAATAAGCAGCGTCCGAAGCAGTAGGTAAATTATTGCTATCAAAGTTGATATATAAATAAATTTTAGATAAATTGTTCTTCTAAACTATTTATTGTATTTGTTAGTATAAAAGTGTAACTGTTTGAAAAAATGTTGTCATCTTATTTCATTAATATCAATTTCATTCAAATTAATTTTAATTTTGTTGTAGCGCTGGTAAAGAGAAAGGATATTATCTCAAAACGTTCGTTTTGTTTGTTTTTTTTTTAATTAAAGATTAAATTAACAACTTTTATGCCACATTGTTCATTGTCGTTCTTTTGAATATGATTCACAAACACATAAAATAATAATATGTGTTTAATTAATTTAATAATGTGTTTTATTTTACTTTATCTACTTTTGCCGGTACAATATTACTTTATTTGAGTTAAACAAAGCACATTTTAACATTTGCCATTGAACAAAAGTATTTCATCCAACGTAAATTGATTACACCAAGGTAACAGTCGGCAACATGCTACAATATTACATAATTTACATGCCACGTATTTGCAGTAACAGATGCAATTTTTATACAATTTTATAATACAAGACAGATATAAGATATGCTTTGGAGTAAGACCGTTTTAAAATTTGCTGGTTAGACTTAAAAGCAACTTTAATGCGATCTTGTTTTTCAAATATATCTGGAAAAATATTAGTTTTTCTTGAACAAAATAATCAAAGTTAAATAAACACATTTCTTATAATAAAGTTATTGTTTATTAAAAATAATATAAATATTAATTTAATACAATAAAATATGAATTGTTTAAATTTTAAATAGTGTGAATTATGTGTGTATATGAACATAATTGTAAACTTGATATTTAAATTATTTGTACATTCAATAGTGTTTATACAAAATCATGATGCCTTTATATTGTCTGAATATTTTTTTTAAATTTTAAAATGTAATATTTAGGAATTACTTAATATGTCACAACAACATCAAAACATCTTTGAATTTCAACGGGTGGAACCACACTTGTTGAGACTATCACATTGCAGACTAGAACATTGACCTTCTAAATAGCTAGTTTTTGAATAGAATTTAGAAGAGATAGTGTATTCAATGCAAAGATAATAACTTTTTACATCTATTTAGAAATCCTAGCTTTCGAGAAACTTTCAAAGCTGTTCAACAACACGGTCGTTCCAGAGAAGATTAAGCATAAAAACAGTTAAAAGTTGAGTTTTTGTAGAATTAAAATTGATTATGTTGGGAGTGCTACAGATTCTATCCTAGAAGATTCAAGACGCTTTGCTATCTTTGTATAAATGAGACTTTTAGTTATTTTAAAAAGTTTATTAATGTAGATCAAAAATAAAGTTGGCAAAAGAGCAGCATCTTGAGAAACAATAGCATTTATAATTTTGGGATCAAAGTTAAAACTATCAATTCTAACTATAATTATTTTTCTATTGTCAAAAAAGCTATTTTAATTTACAGACTTATAATCAAGACCTATATAATGGACCTTGTTGATAAGATTAGAATGTCACAACACCTTATCAAATAAATGTCTATAGCTACTGCAAAATTTTTTCCATGTTTGACTAAAGTAGACTTTAATTTTGTAACTAACATAAGTCAGAAAATCTGTTGTCAAACGTTTTGATCAAAATTTATATTGAGTATCTGAGATAAAGTTATTTTGTTATAAGAACTTGACAATGTGGAAGTTAATATATTTTTCAAATTTTGTCGACAGATGCAATTGCTCTATAATTTAAAGAGATTTCTCTTTCTTTTTAGGTATAAGTTGAACATTTGTAATTTTTCAATAATTTTAAAATATTTTTTGTATGATAATTTTTTACTCAAAATGGGAGCCAATTTATTTGCAAATGTTAAGAATAATAGGTAAAATTTCATCTATAATTAATGTCTTTCTGGTATTTAATTTAAGAAGATATTTTTTGCCTAAAATAAATCGAATTTATTGTTTTACCACTAGCCGGCATTGTAAATACAGCAATAAAAAAATATATAATAGTAGAGTTAAATGCAAATTGGTTTGCAATTGGTTTGCAATTAGTAACTAGATTGTTTTCATCATTTTGAAGAGGAGGTATTGAAGATTTTGTACTATTTTACAATGAATTTATAGTTTTAAAAACATTTTTCTTGTTTATAGAAAACTGGGAAATTTGATTAGCTTTGTTTCTATCAGTCATATCTTTTTTAAATTGTATTAGATTGTCAAAATGTTTACAAACTTTTTTATCATTCTGTTTAGTCTCTTTAGAACAATGATTGACTTGTTTTCTAAATGCTTTTTGCTTCTTATTAACTGCTTGTTTTACCTAAATTAAAAACATGTACTGTTGTTTTGGTTCAATAACAGAAAATAGAACAAATTTTTTGATAAACTTTTGAATAGTTTTTGTGTGATTCCTGCTGCTTAATATGCGGATTCTTAAAAAATAAACAATGAGTATCAAAATCAAAATTATTAAAAAAATCTTTCATTTTATAAATAATGATAAATGAAGTGCGGTTTAGGTTTGGTAGTAATAGAAAAAGTTTTAATAACCAAAGTTATAATGGAATGATCAGAATTTTTTAAAACAGCCTCAACAGTAGTTGTTGTAATCTCTGGAATAGTTAAAAAATACGAACCTAATAATCTTGGTTCGCCAAAAAGTTCATCACGCAAAAAACATGTGGGTTGTCCGGATAGTGTTGTAGAATATAAGTGACTTAACTATTCAGTATTATGTACATTAAAGTCTTCTTACAAAATTATTTTGGCGTTTCTATGTTTACATTAAAAAAGCTTGTCAAAACTTTCAAAAAAGTTATCAAAATAGTTTGAAGTTGCCTTATTTAAAGAACGGTATATGCCTATTACAAAAATAGTTTTATTGGGAAAATTTAATTTAAGAAATAAGCTTGTATAAAATATGCTTGTTGTTTGTAGATATAAACACAAACCTTTTGTTGATCAGCAAATAAATGTTCAAAATAATAATTAGAATCTACTAGGTTAATGCAATCTGAAACTTTATTATTTATTTTAGTTTTAGTCAAAAAAAGAATATGGAGTTTTCTATGTTCAAGATGCTAATAAACCAAATTTTAATATCTTTGTCAATGATGTCTTGAACACTGTAATCATAATTAAATAGTTTAACATGACACAATCAACATTTTTTATTTTTCAATTCCTATGACGGTTTTCATAAATTCTTTCACAAAAGATTTTCAAATCTAACAATGTTAAAATGGTTGAAAAACAAATGGTAAGATTTAAACTACTGGTTTATTGACCACAAAAAATAAAAATTGTTACTTTTATTTAAGATAAATAAATCTATTTTTTAAACCTTGTAGGCATTAAAATCACCTATAATCAAAATTGAAAGTTTTTGATACAGAGTTTTATGTTTTATGAGCGTAAAATTGCTAATGGCTTGTACCTCGGGTGGCGACAACTTATATTGGGTTACTGTTTTTGCAAGTTTTGATTCTAATTGAGTCTTAGTCTGTTAAAGCTTTGCTTAGAATAAATCTTTGTTTTAGTTGGTTTTGGCTTAAGCTACCATCGTAAATGGTATAGGTTACGTTTTTACTTACGTAATTGCTCTAGATCATTTTTGAACATTAAAGTAAAAAAGTTTATCTATTAATTTGATTTCAGCTATCTTTTTTTTACATTAAAGTGATGTTTTTTGTTACTGCATGTTGCACATCTAACTGCTGAATATCTAAAACTTTGGCATTGAAAACACTTTATTAGATTTGGAATAAATTTTAATTTCTTTCAAAAGTGTTTAAGAATCGAATGCCAAGATTATAGATGTTGTATTTGTAACTTTGCAATTTTTTTTGACAGGTTAACAGTTTGTAATCAACTATGTCTATTTTTTTTGAAAATATTTAAAGATTGATGCGGTACAACTATCACCGCAATATATTCCAAAAAGATGCATTATTGGATTTTACAGCTTTTCAATCTAACTTCGGTTAATCAGTAGGTACCATATTTTAACTTTTTGCAAAAGTGTATAAAAAGTCATTTATAATGCTATAAATAAATCTGTAAATAAAAAACCTTCTTTAGACTTTGATCACTTTTTAAACATTAATATTCAAATACTTTATGTATTTTCTACTTTGTTGTTCAACTTTGTTGTTCAACTTTCCCATATACCAAAAGTGGCGTTATTGTTACACGAACAGAATAATTATAATGCTATATACTGCAAAAAAATGAAGATTATTCTTTTTGCTAAAAAATAAAATTGTAATTAGACATGTGTTCTTTAGTCGAGACAAAAAATAATCTAAAACGTTTGATGAATTTGTTACTTCATTAAAAACACTAAATATTGACTGTGGATTTGAAAACCTAAAAAAAAAGTTTAATTAAAGACCAACTAGTAAAAGGGATTCAAGACAGAACACTGAAAGAAAGATTATTAAATTAACCAAATCTGGATCTACAAAAAAGCATAAGAATATGTAAGTCAGCGGAGCTAATAGCAGTTCAAATATATGCAGTAAAAAAACCAAACATCCAATATCAGGTAATAAAGAAGACACTGTAAATATATTTATTTATAATAAAATTTATAGTTGTAGAAAATGCGGTAAAAAGTTTGTTTAAATTGTAAAAAATATAATCATTTTAATAAATGA
This sequence comes from Tachinus rufipes, assembly GCA_963932245.1. Taxonomy (NCBI): domain Eukaryota; kingdom Metazoa; phylum Arthropoda; class Insecta; order Coleoptera; family Staphylinidae; genus Tachinus; species Tachinus rufipes. The sequence continues at coordinate 46,281,643 of OZ010747.1, read as the reverse complement.
TGTAAGAATAATAAGAAACAAGTTAATTTAATGAAAGTTCAAAATAATTGTAAAAAAGAATTAGATATTAAAGAAAATATAGATTAATTTTTTGTGAAAGTAGTTTAAAAGTCAATCAAATAAACTGTAACTCTAATTATAATAAAAATATAAATGTAATGGATTGAAGTTTAACGCAAAATTAGACACGGGTAGTGAATGTAATGTTTTATCGGTACAATATTTAAACAAATTCAAATTTAAATACTTGCAGTACACAAAAAATGAAGTTAAATTAATCAATTATAGTGGTGGCAAAATAAACAATATAAGTATACTAAAAATATTATAAAAATATAATACTAAAAATGAAGAAGTTAATGTAATTTTTCAAATTGGTAAGACTGGTAGCATACATCACCTTCAGTATTAAGTTTGCCTACTATAATTGAATTAAATTTGTTAACAAAAACGGTAAGAACAACCAATCAAATAAAACAGATTGAGACAAATAAAATACTGACAAATTTTAAAAATTATTTTTGACAGAAGGTTAAGTGAAATAAAAATTGTTAAGTTTAAAATTAAACTACAACAACAGTTAAATAATTGTATTTTAAGAGAAATTTACCATGGGGGAGCCTGTTACCCCTAGAGGGCGCGGACCGAACAGGACGGGCAGATCTGGCTCATAGCTGTAGAGAAAGCAGTCGATCTAGGAGAGAAGCTCCGAACAAAAAATCCTGGTCTTTCTGGTACCTCCTACCAGAAAGACCAGATTTTTTGAAGCATCGGGCTAACTCTTCAATTCTAAAAAAAAACGCACTGTTAAAAGAACGGAATAGAAACTAAAAGACGACATAAGCTGCGGAACAGGAAAATGATTTTTGGAACATAGAACATTCAAAGCCTCTCAACAAAAACAAACAAAGTACTAGCGGAGCTAACAAAAAACAAAACAGACGTAATAATTCTGACAAAGATAAAGAAAAAAGAACAAAGCTTCGAAAACCTTGGAAAATATGAACATGGACTTCTATAGTGGAGTAGGAAAAAAAAGAGAGCTCAACAAGGAATATCGATTCTTGTTCGGAAGAAGCTCAGAAGATTCATAACAACATGGAAAGCAATTAACGAACAAATGATTAAGATGAAGCTAACTCTATACGGACAAAAACTGACAATACTAGGCAAATACTCCATAAACAATGATGCAATAGTCGCAAAAAAGACTAATTCTATGAACTACTAAACCGCGAAATGATAAAAATGGGCAACACACAAGAACTCACAATGATAAGAGATATAAATGCTAGAACCGAGAAAATACAACAGGATAAATAGTAAGACAATACGGAAAAGATATATAAACGACAATGGCTGCAGATTAATCATAATATGCAAACAGAATAGCCTCAAAATACAGAACGGATTCTACCCACTCCGCAATATACATAAATACACTTGGACGCAAAAAACCAAGAACCTTAAATCTATAATAGACTACACAATAATACAACAAAAAACAAATCTAGTCATATAGGCTGTGAGGGTGTATAAAAGTGCAACATGCGGCAGCAACCACTATCTGTTGAAAACAAATATCCTGTTCACAAAGAAGTACAAAAAAGAAAAAATACGAACATGAACAAAAGAAAAAAAAAAGAAAAAAGACAGGTTTAACTTAGACAGCTTAGAAAATGAGAGCACCCAAAACCTACACAAAGCAAGATTAGACCAAAAACTACAGACCATACAATATAAAGATAACGAGGAACATTACCAGTTATCGTTTTCAAAAATATTAGAAACTGCGCTTAAAAGTAGAACTGTAAGTTATATAGAGGAAAATAAATTATTTAATACAAATCTATTTAGGTTTGTCAACGACACAAGCTATATACCACTTAACCATAAAAATTATTAAAAAATTTGAAGAAAGCAAGTTGTGTACTGTAATTTGACAAAAGCTTTTGACTCTGTATCTTATAATTTCCTATTATTTAAACTAAAGCAATATGGATTATGTGACATTATAATTAATATAATAAAATTTTATCTTTCTTATCGCCAACAAAGCGTGTATTATAATAAAGAATTTTCAAAATGTGGTGATGTTACTGTGGGGGTTCTCCAAGGATCGATTTTGGAACCAATTTTGTTTTTTATATATATTAATGATCTTTCTGAATATATGCCACTTATTGAGACTATATTATATGTTGACGACTCTACTTTAATTCTTAAAGACTCGTCGCTAGAAAAAGAATTATCATCTGCTAACGATGCTTTAAAGAAAGCTAAAGAATGATGTTCTGCAAATGATCTTTTACTAAACAAGAATAAAGCTACCAAATTGACATTTTTTATGCGACCTATGCCAATACAACTAGATAAATCAGCTAAATTTATTTAAATATAGACGCCAAACTTAATTGGAATAACTGTCTAAAAAATTAAATAAAAACATATACGCTTTAAGAAATTTACAAGGAACAGTATCAGAATCCGTTTTAAAGTTGTGTTATTTTGGAAATCTTCATTCACATTTATTTTATGCTATTGTGATTTGAGAAAATTTGCATGGGTCAAAAAAGATATTTTCTTTACAAAGAAAAGCTGTAAGAATTCTGGCTGGCTTGTCTTATAGAGCAGACTGCAAAGAAACATTTAAAAGAATAAATATTCTGACCCTACCTTCTTATTCTATTATTTATGCTTGAAAGCATTTTATTTATAATAAGAAACATTCACTCATATACTACAAGTACTACTATCCATAGTCATAACACCAGACAAGGGCATGATCTAAGACTACCTCAATATAGATTAACTAAGTCAGTCACAGGTAGTGAATTTTTTAGCATAAAACTGTATAATAAGTTAACAAAATCGATAACTGATTTGCAAGAAAATAAATTTAAAAATATTATTAAAAAAAATTTTGTAAAAGAAGCATACTATTCAGTCAACGATTTTTTAAATACTACAATTTTTGAATCTAGTTTTTTAAGTACGTCCTAGTTTAGAATGATATAAATTTTTTAGTAAATGTAGGTGTAAACTATTATTGTGATTTTTTAAACTAATGGGAAAATGGGAAGACTATTTTTAACAGTTACTAACAGAAGATAGACTACCCTTCTAAGAGAACCCAGAAGAAAAAGAAAACATAAACATAACAGCATCACCAATCAGAATAACTATAGCGGACGTAAAACAAGTTTGTAAATCACTAAAGAATAGAAAGGCACCCGGACCTGGAAACATTTTAGCAGAGCTCATTAAATGTAGAACAACAAAACTATACCAAGAACTAACGGTACTAATTCAAAACTGCTTGAATAAAAAGCCAACTCTGGAAGAAATAAACATTGCCCTTTTATCAACCAGGCACAAGAACACGTTGATATAAAATATATGGTAAAACCCTGGCAAACGAAAATTAAAGCAGAATACAATGACATAGAAACGGAAGAGCAGACAGCATTCCGGGTCGGAAGATCAACAATAGACCATCTAATTTCCGTCACTCAAATAATAGAAAAGAAAAATTCGTACAACCAGGAAACCCACCTGATGTTTATATATCTAAAAAAAGCGTATAATAGTGTACCACAAAATAAACTATGGAAAGCACTAGAAGGAACTAACATAAATGCAAACATAAAAACGATACGTAGTTTATAACAACACGCATCATCAAAAATTAAAACAGGGCAAAAATTATCAAAAGGTTTTAATACATATAACTAAGAAGCTTAAACAACGATGCTGCTTATCCACAATCCTGTTTAAAATATACCTAGAAAAACCGTTAAAACAGTAGAAAAGAAAATGCAAAAACATAGGTATACCTCTAAACAATAATATCGTCTACACACTGTGCTTCGCAGACGATAAAATAGTGACAACCCAAAATCTACATGACATCAAATATATGACCAGAAAACTTATGAACAACAAAAAGACCTTATTCTAGAAGACAAAAAAAAAACATTAAAAAACCAATAAATATAAATATTTAGGAACACAGATAACTAGAGAGCGGATTCCTAGCTATTATGCTTACGCTAAATAGTTAAAGCATCGAAAATATGTCTAAATATATGCACAAATTGTAAAGAATGTAATCATTTGGCACTAAGTTTTTTACGCTTTTTTTGCTTTTTTTAGTATTTTTTTGAATTTGGTGCTTATTTCAAGATTTTGTGCTTGTCTTTAAGTTTTTTCTTCAGTTTTGTTGATTTTTTTTGATAAATCAGTTTTTTTGTGAAATTTATTGGATTAAAATGTACATAAAAAAACGCAAATTGTTTTATTCTTTAGAAAACGTAAAGCAAAATTTACGTATCTAGATCTTGTATATTTTTTATAATAATATTTAGACAAGTTTAATATAATTCTGTAAATCCCGACTGAGCTCATAGCGTATTTTAGTGCCACTTCTTCAAGCAAATCAAATAACTGTATTTTATAATTCTCAAAATAATCGGTAGGTCGGGGATTCTCTCAATTTTGAAAATTATAAAAACGTTGTAAAACAGTTTTTGAATCCTGCAATTAAGTCAGTAAAAACCTGCCAAGCAGTTTTAAAAAATAAAAAACTTCAAAATAATTTAGCTTTCTTAAAAGATAAATACGGTGTTGACCGACAACACCGTAATTATCTTTTGCCATAAAATCGCTAGAAAATCAAGAAAATACGTTAAATGAAAGTCTAAGTATAATTAGAGATTTCAAAGAATAAAATTTTTAAAAGTACTAGGCTATATTGGGCACACAGTGAAATCAAAATCCGAAGATGTATTTTTGAAAAATTAAAGTTTATTTACATTAAATAAAATTAACTGTATTTTGAGTGGAGAGAATGTTCTAGATTTTAATATGAATCCAGCTTTTAAAGCAAAATTTAAACATGCACCAGTAACAAGTGTGCATGTCGAAAGAAGTTTTTTACTCTTTCAAAAAAAAATTAATTGATCAAAGGCAGAATTTTACAGTTAAACACTTATTGAGTTTAGTTATTTAAAATTTTTTATATTATTTAAAATGTGTGTAAAAAATATCATCACTCAAACTGTTGTAATTATAAATGTTATAAAACCTTTATTAAAATATTTTATAGTTTTGAATTTTTTTAGTTTTATTATTTTTTTTTCAATTGTGTCATGCCTTTTCAAAGCTTTTTTACATGTTTGGTGCTTTTTTAATGCTTTTTTAGTAACGTTTTCATCCCTTTTTAAGCGCTTTTTTGTATTTTTAATGCTTTTTAATTCGCTCTCTACAGATAACCAACGACAAAACACTTGATGACAACTTAAGAGACAGAAATATTCAAGGTAGAAGAGCAATAGGTATGTTGAATGAAATATTATGGGACAAAGGTATATCGAACAAAAACAAACAACAAATATATAATACTATAGTAAAATCCATAATAACTTATAGCAGTAAAGTATGGACGCTCAAAGATAAAACGAAAAGGACTGTAAAGGCTACGGAAATGGATTTTTGAAGAAGGGCAGCCGGGAGGTCCAGAATAAAGAGAATAACTAATGACAGGATACAAAAGATCATGCGAGTAACACACACCATAATTGAAAACATCAAAGTAAACCAGCTAAGATGGTTTAGACATGTACAAAGAATGGCATACAAAAGACTCGCAAAACAAATATGGGAATAGACACCACTTGAAAGAAGGAGAAGAAGAAAACCTAGAAAGAGCTGGAGAGAGAGAGTGTCGATAAAGAACTGAAAAATAAAGAAATAGAAGGGGACTTATGGATGGACAGAAAAGGATAGAGACTTTAATCGGAAGACGTTATAAACCAAATTAATAATAATTTTTTTTTTTAAGAAAACAACATAAACTTCCAACTTTTAAAGAAATAGTTGCTAAGATTTTGGAAACAAAATTGTTGTTTACAATTTTAAATGCACCTATGTGCCAAATTTACCAAATAAAATTAAAAGAAAATAGTAGTAAACTATGCACAGTAGATACTCCATTTAAGAGATATTAATTTTTAAAATTGCCTTACAAAATATGGTCAGCATTTAAGTCAATTTTTAAAACTTTGAAATGCGTTTTAAATTATATATATATGATTTGATAATAGAGGAAAACACTATAGAAGAACATAATGCAAGATAAATAAAAGTTTTAGAAAAAATTAGAAAGCATATTGTAAAACTTAACAAAGAAAAAATAAAGGTGCATTTAAAAAAGTTAAATATTTAAGACACGTATTAACAGAAACAGGTCTAGAACTTGATGAGACAAAAGTAGAAGCTATAGTAAAAATAGAAAAACCAAAAAAACTACTAAAGAGTTGGAAACATGTTCAGGTATGATTACATATATTTTAAAATTTATACCGGGAATTTTGCAAATTAATTGCCAGTTGCGTGAATTAACAAAAAAAAAATTACAATTTAAATGGTTAATCCACAACAATGCAATCAACAAAATTAAAGAAATGTTGACAACTGAACTTGCCTTACAGTATTATGGTTCAAACAAGCTATTTGTTCTTTCAGTTGACGCATGTAAGGAAATATTGAGCGCAATATTAATTAATTGACCAGTTTTATATGCAAAAATTTGATGCACAAAACTTTTGGTGACAGTATTAGGATGTCAAAAATTTATGCAATTTATATTTGTCGCTGAGGTGCTTTTGGTGCATATTTTTGTGTTGAGCTGACAACGTTTTTTTTTTAGAACGCCATATTGTAGGACAGACGGATATGCACCGGCAAAGAGCAATATCCTCTTACGTCAAATTTTGGGGCGCCTCAGGTCAACCTCAAATATTACAGCCAAAAACGCCATAAATGTTTTGTAAAAATCAATGCATATTGCACCAACTTGATACAATTATACAAAACCGCAAAAACTGCATCAGTAAAACAGTATAAGTAACAAAACCATGCTACTCGGGACACATAATTTTAGGTATAATTGTATAAATATTGTACAACAAAGTTTCAAAAAGTTTAGCAAAATTGTTAATCAATGAAATAGTTGATTATATCTGCAGCATTTTTATTTTTAGAAATCAATGTAATTTTTGTCAATTTTTCAACATTCAAAAAACACTTTGGAATATATAATTTGGTTGAAAAGATGCAGCAGTAAAGTAATAAAACAATGGGACAATCTTTAACTAAAAACGCTGGAAGTTCTATGGTAAATTTGGCCTTTAAATGTTGATGTTTCCAACCTAGATAATCATTTTATGGAAAACAATTAATAAATAATAACAAAAGACTGCTGGACATAGGTCTCCCGTAACTTAATCCATTTTTGCCAATCCTGTGCTGCCTCTATCCAGATGGTCTTTATCCGTTTAATGTCATCGGTCCATCTGGTTGGTAGACGACCTCTGTTTTGGTAGACATCTCTGCGTGGTTTCCCCTCTAGTATTCTCTTAGTCCAGCGGTTATTCAAAAATCTCGCCACATAACCGGCCCAGTTCCATTTTAATGTTGTTATACGAGTAACTGCGTCCGTCACTCCGGACCTCTTTCTTATTACGTTTTTAGAGACCCTGTCTCTTAGTGAGATACCTAATATCGACCTCTCTGATTTTCTTTGCGCAATACTTATTTTATTTGTGGTGTTCTTTGTAAGAGTAAGTGTTTCAGCAACATAAGTTAGCACAGGCAATATGCACTGATCAAATACTTTCTTTTTTAAACATATTGAAATATCTAATTTAAAGATGTTGCGCAGCTTTCCAAAGGCCGCCCAAGTTAGACCCATTCTCTTCAAAATTTTGCGGGTTAGGTTATCTCTACCTATAGAGATGTCGTGGCCAAGATATTTATAGGAACTTACTTGTTCTATATTTGTCCCATCTATCTCAATTGCCTCGCTCATCACAAGATTTGTCGTGTATTGAGTTTTGCTGGTGTTGATTTTGAGCACAACAGAGTTTGATGCTACATTGAGCTTCTGTATCATTTGTTTAGCTTTGTCCATGCTATCTGCAATAATTAGTGGACGCAAATGATCGGATGATGAACAAAGGACCACATTTTTGTTGGATATCTGGTTATACCTGTTTATATATTTTATGTTTATACACAAAAACTACAGATTCTTTTCTGTAAAATCTATTTTATAGATTATACAAATAATATGTTAAAAAATATTAGTTATAACATTTTAATTTGTAATTGTAAACATTGGTTATTTTTTGTTTTGTTGTTTTTGTAGACTTTTTGTGAAACATACTGTTAGGTAACTAAAGTAATCACACCAGAAAACAACTTGTTAAAAGTAACGATAAACAACGTTACCCAAACGTTCAATTAAAACAGTTATAATAATTTAAAAAATATATTTTTTTAGTCTTGTCTATTACGACGTTTTCTATAAGCGTGTTATTTGTAAAAACAACACGCATGCAGCGTAATGTTAGTTATTTATATGTAAATGCGTGTTTCTGATTGGCATATACACCGTCTCGTGGCATTTGAATTATATTTTCATAGACAAATTTTTATAGATAGTATTTGCTAGGAATGTTAACAATTATTTATTAACTGTTTAGAGATGACCGAAATGAACTGGCATCTTAAATTGATTATTTTCTGAAAATTATAATCCGCAACTTTTTAAAATTAATATCATAGACTGCTTAAATGTGGCCTTTAATATCAACGAGTAGCTTTACTAGTTATAATTTTATGATGTTTTATTGTGTCCTATAGGTATAGGCTTTTTCTTCTCAATATAAAAATAGTATATTTACAATATTCGCATATAAGTTACGCACTTACAATAAAAGTTTTACCGTTATTTATTTAAATAAAAATACTGTTATATACCTATTACTATTTTGAACATAATTTTCACACTAGAAACAATTAAAATATGTAACATCATACTGCACACATATAGAAAAGATTGTGATCTTAATATCGAACGTTGACTTTAACGATAGAACTGAGCACATTAAATTCCTGTAATGATTTTATTTTTCAAATTTACGTTTGTATTGTTTGTTTGCAAATCGTGCAATTAAAACGTTTGAGATTTGAATGATAAGACAGCAGAATCACACGTGTGTGCTATTAATATTCCCAGTGTGTTTTCTGTAGTGCTCATTAGTTCACCGGGGATAAGAATGAGAATAAAAAGAGTGGACTGTGGAGTGGCGATTCTGCGAATGCAACCAAGGGACAAGTTCAAGAGGGCCTCTGTACAGTTAAGCAAATCTCTCGTCTCATAAACGGGATATTTTGTTGGATAATTCGGTGCGTCATAACGTTGTGCTTGTTGGGGTTTCATTTTAAGTAATCTTGTTAAAATGTCGTTGCGAATAATGTCCGGCTTTGTTGATTTAATTTAATGATGTGTATACATCACGGTATTAAGTTTTTTTTTTTTTGCTTGTCCATGAGTGCTTAAATATATTTTATATTATTAAGATTAATTCAAGTATATCTAGTTATACTTAATCTGCCAACTCATTAGTCTATACTAAAACTATAATATAAAACGAGTTCTGAACTGAATCTGAAGAAAATAATTAAAAATTGATAGTCAATTGTAATGCTAGGCAGTAATAATGAAAAAGTTGGTATAGTTAAACTGTCTATGGACATTGACCGTACATAGTTGCGGATTATAATTTTTGTTTTGGTTCTACATCTCTAAATTATTAGTCAATAATAGAATTCCTTGTACTACAAGTAAATATTTGTTTGGATGGCAATATGTCTTACATTTCTTTTGAACAATGTCTATAGAAATATCTATCAACAATTCAAAAATCTGCAACATTGTGGAAACGTATCTAGGCTATTAATCAGTTTTTGGATAAGCAATGATTTAAATAGATCTACATTTAATAGAGTTTAGAAAAAATAGTTTAGTTTTTAATAATTTGTTAAGTTTTCTAAAAATATCAAAGTTTAATATTTTATAGCTCTGATGACTCGAATATTGAATTTAAAACGCCCGTATTTATAAAACGTCATTAAACATATAACTTGTTAAAAATATAACGGATTGTTTAACCAAATTTTAGTAATGACACTTATTAAATTATTAATTAAATTAAATTTTTGGTTCATTAAAGCGTAACGAACTATTAAATTTATACATTTGTTTAACATTTGTGTTTAATTAATTTTATTTTAATTCAATTTCTTTTATAATTTTTTTTCAATGATAAGCAATATGTATCGCCAAAATATAATTTTTAAATAATAAAATAAAGCTTAGATTTTTTACTACAAATACTTTATTAGTATAAATATATATTAATATAAACAAAAGTTTACGGATCAAGTTTCGACTTTTAAAGGCCATTGTCAAGTGAGGACAAACTAACAAAAAAATACATTTATACAAAAAATTTAATATAGAAAGTGAGAAAGAAACAGAAAAAATATATTGCATTACTGATGGCCTAAAAAGATTTAAAAAATGGTGATTTATGTTGTGGCAAGTCCTTTTGCTTATTCAGCAGATTAACAAAACAATTACATTGTTTTTTGTGAATTTTGGCGGTTTCTAACAGATTAAGCTTAATACCATTTGTACAGTTGTGTAACATTTTAATTTTGTGTGATTATAATTTATAATATAATTTGCAAATGAACTTGTATTGTGATTTAATATAAACGCTTTAAAATGATCTGTATATCGTGTTTCAAAACTTCGCCCAGTTTGCCCAACATATACACCATTGCATTCGGAACATGAAATTTCATAAACACCAACTATTTCTTTAAGAAATTAATTTTATCTTTAACTTTAAATAACATATTTAATAATTTGCAACTTGGTCTAAAAGTAATTTGTTAATTTTGATTTGACTGAGCGTATGATTTTTTCAAAATAAGTTAATGTCATGAATAAATTTTTGGTTGAATTTGAAAACAAAATCAACAAATTGCGTTTTGACTAAGTTGTAAATTATCAAACATATTATTTAATAATCACCTTGAAGAAATTTATATATAGCAAAATAAAAACTAATTTATTTGCAAATGTTTATTTAATACAAAATTAAATTAAATTACACAGTAATACATTTTTGAGGAATTCCTTAAATGTTTTATCTAAAATAATCTGAAAGAATTTGTTTTGATATTGGTTGTTTATTAAATTTTGTCGGGTGTATAAAACAATATGTCAATAAAATTGAGAGAAAAAGTGTGATCGTTAGATAACTCAGACGGCATGGTAATTGTAGCAAAACAAGCAAATAAATTAAAGAAAATAATTAAATGCCTGGAAAGATATAAAAAAGATTGAAAGTAAATGTTAACAAAACAAAAATAATGACGTTTAGAAATGAAGAGAAAAACATGGACTAAAACGTTAGGATAATTATGGAGTTGGTATAAACCTGAATGTATAAGAATAAAAGAAATGATATTTAAACAAAACCTGAAGATAGGTACTAGGGGTAAACAAAAAGACTTCAGCATATATTGCAATGAAAAGAAGTTAAAATGGATAATTTAAGAGTAGAAGCAGAAAAGCGTGCAACGAAGTATGAAGAAAGAGTGAGCGAAAAAAATAATAATGTAAAATATCAGAGAAAAAATAATGAAAAATATTACAAGTGTGTCCAAATGCAGAACATAAAAAAAAATTAGAAAAAATGGAACATACAGAAAACAATTTTAACAGGAATGAATATACATGTTGCAATGGCGGGTTATCTTCTTTTGAAATTTCTTGTAATGTATGTAGTGTAAAAGTGAAAGTTTATGTGATTATGAAATAATAAACACAAATTTGTGGTAAAAAAACTTAGTAAATTGTTATATTCTTTCATTATCATTTAGCAGAGGTCACAACCAACAATTATGTTTATGTGACTTGTAATCTTTGTAAAAACGACTATCATGCAAACTGAGCTTTAATGATATGTGGCCTTTTTGTAAATAGTTATAAATTAATAAATTGTTGTAAACAAAAAGAAAATATAACCTGTATAAATAGAAATAGTGAGCTGGTTAATTTAATTAATTTAATCAATTTAATCAAAATAATGTAGATAAAGTTATAAAAATTGTGGAAACATTAAAAGTCAGTCATCTTAGCTCATTAATTAAACATACAGATGAATTTATTAAAGAACTCTAGCAAGATTTTTGATTGCGCACTTTTTAACATTTTGATTAAAAAAGTTGATTTCAACAATTTAGCGTTGCTGTCACATTTGATATAAAAAACTCAACAGACTTTTTTAACAGCAATTTATTACTTATCAACCATGTTACTTGTGGTATTCTTCAGGGACATGTACTTTAAAAAAAAACATGCCAATAATTAGTTTTTAACAAACACAATACATTTAAATTAGTGCAAAACCGTGTATATGATAATTACTTTAAGATAACCTAATTTGCTTGGTAATCTCAGTTCAGTGAAGTTTTTAGGAGTTTATATAGATTTTTTTACAAAAATGGGTATCCCATTTAAACTATTTGTCAAAAACATTATCACAAAATATATTTGTCCTGCAAACGGTGTCTTAAATTGTTCTACAGAGTGTAGCAATGACAGAATAAATTGCAGTTTTTTGAGCAATTGCTTGTTACGCAATACTTTCATGAGAACACTTTACACAGTTTTGATAGATTGTAACGCGCAGTTATATTATTTAATTTTGTTATACAACTGACGCATCAAACGATTAACCTCCAATCTGCCACACCGTGCGTATATGATGTTGCTTGTTAATTAATTAAATACTAATTTTACATTAGAATGGTTTGTTGCCAAACTGTCATTTAATGTCAGCTCATCCGACCGCATCACGTTGCTGCACAAAAGGTATTAATGCTTCTTTCTTTGTCCCGCGCTTCAAGATGCTCTTGACCCACTGCGTTCTATTCGAGTTAGATTGGTCCATCTTGTCTTCTTATATTAGCGCCCTATTGTCACGGTTTGCTATTGTTCTTGCGTGGTTTTTTTATTAACTTGCATATAATTGTTAATATGTTTCTTGCAATTAACAAATAAATCATTTTTTTCTAGCATAAGACCAGCTGGTCGTGATGCCAAAATCCTTATAATTATACTAATTCATAATGTACTATATTACACATTCTTAAGGTATACCTTAATACCAGTGTATTCATAATTGCTTCTTACTATTGTAAAGTGCCCTGCTTATAACTGTTGAACTGTGTCACCAAGTATTTAGTTATTTTATTGAGTTAAAATACCTTTTCTTTACTATTAATCTTTATTATAATTTGAACTGATTACAATGTTACTTTAAAATGATTTATAATAATGCATTTTGTTCGGATGTGCTGTCGCATCAGACGTTACATTTGCACTGTTGTGTAGTTCCACTTGTTGCCGTTCCCAGTGTTTCACACGCATTTCAAGCGCGCGCACACACTAACGTTCAAAAACTGTAAAGCGCCACAATCACAAACAAATAAAGCGCAATCACTGAACACGCCGCCCCCGTTGAAAGAGTCTAGGATTCTCTTTCAAAACTTGGCAATACGGCAATCTTAGATATAGCACGCACAAAAGGTCCAGCAGTTATTTGCATTTTCTCAATGCGACACATATCATCATCTCCATGATAAAGTTGAGTAATGCGTCCGAGATGCCATTGCTGAGGAAGGATTGTCTTCTTTTAAGAATATCATATTTCCTATTGCGGGACAGGTGGTAGCCTTGCAATTCTACTTGTAACTTTGTTGAAGTTGATTCAGGTACTAGTTTTTCCATCGTTTCCAGAAGTGTTAAACTAATTGAACAGCGTTGATACTTGGTGATTCTGTTAACTGACATGTTATGCAAATTGGGTTAAGAAATGAATTGTAATTTTTTTCCAATTAAAAAATATCCAAAGGTCAAAGGAAGAAGATCTAAAGGATCAGTGGTCAAAAGAGTTAAAAATCGGGAGTTTAAACAGCCTTCAATTGGTACAAGAATGGTATACAATTGCTCATACGTAAATACTTCACAGTTGATTAATTTTCTAAAAATGTTTTTGGTTGATTTGACTGCTGCTTCCCACAATCTTCGAAAACACCACAAAGTTCTAGACGTGGTATAGTAAGAGTTTTTAATAGAGCTACTCTGGATTTGGCTGATATTAGGCTGATATTAGATTTGTGTCAATCACTCCGTCAGTTCGTCTGCATCTCCAATACACGCATGCGCCATGTTCTTACTCAAAAGCACCACAGAAACCATGCAACTGCACGTGTTAATTATTGCCTAGATATCTGGGTTTCTGAATAGAATTAGCGTGCTGTAAACTAGTATGAATATCTGTTCACGCTGTGGATAGTTCCATGGGTATTGATGCGTCCCAATTCAGTTCAAGTTGCCATAATTTTTGCATAACTATTTTTGCCTTGATAGTGATCGGTACAATGAGTCTTAATAGATTGTATATTTGTGAAATCGTACTGAGGTTATTTTTTTTTGTGATCTTGGATTGTGGTTGAACGTGAACTGAATACTGTTAGTGATCTTCAACTGGGTTTCAATATAATCTAAAAGTTTTCCATAGAGTTGGTTGATGTTCTGTTTCTTTGTTCATATTGGGTATCTTTGATTTCCATTTTTGTAATAGAAATACAGCAGATGCTAAAATCTTTGTCAAATTCTTTTTTATCATGCTCAATTCCTAGATGTCATTACTGCCAGTCAGAATGTCGTCCACGTAAAATTCTTTTTTTATGATGTCACATGTTCTAGGATATTTGTCAACATTATGTCTGTTCATATGTGACTGTATTTAATTGGTAGTGATTTAGCTCATTGGAAGTGTTTGCTCTCCTGATAATTTGCTGTAAATCCCGATCTAGTAGATTGATTAGGATATGTCTATACATTTTCTCAATGTTTGCAGTAATGACGTGTGTATGTGATCAAAAACGTAATACAATGGGATAGAGGTCGTCTTGTATAGTGGGCTAAACTGTCATTCAATGATGCTTCATTGGTAGTGGTTGCAGAAACATCAAAAAAACATTGTGTGTTGTTTGGATCTGATTTGATCAATGTTAGTTTTGTCATGTGTCTAAAGTTTCATATTTAGTCATGAAAGTTATGTATTCAAATTTCAGCTTTACGTTCTGATTGAGTTTTCTTTCAATTGAATGAAAGCGTTTAGTAGCTTGATCAATGGGTTGACCTAACGTTAGTGAATCTAGTTTAATTAGTAATCGTACAACAAATTTTCTATCCTCGTTTTGTATGGTATTTGCAAATAGTGATCTTCGTATACATTTTCTTCATTTGTATGTAGTTTGGTCTTTGGGATTTCCTCTAGCTTCCAAAGTTTCTTGATGCTTACTGAAAGGTTACATTTGCTAGGTTGTTGATGGTCTTGCTGGTATGGTAATCGTCCAGAAACAACCCATTCCAGCAAAGTTTTTTGAAATGTGGGTCCATGCCTTAAAGTGCAAATAGTTTCACTCGTTGCCATTCCCAGTGTTTCACACGCATTTCAAGCGCGCACACACTGACGTCCAAAAACTGTAATGCGCCACAATCACAAACAAAAAGAGCGCGATCACTGAACACTAACCTAAACTTTGACAGCATACCTGGAATGCTACAACTGTCAAGTACCTCAATAACATCAATGCCTATGTACCTACTACAATTGTGAAGTACCTCAATGACCTCATGTGCCAATTTACTTATCACACCCCAAAGATCTAATTGATCTATGTGTAAATAACTCAAACAAACTCTCAGATACTACCTGTATGCAATTAACATTGTATACAGTATATTAATTATTATAAATATTGCTGACAAAAATTACTGTTACCATTTGGCTTTCCTAACTAAAAATTTTTACTTCAAGATTACTCAACACTGTTCATACTAAAAATTTTTAACACAAAATCAACTCTTAAGTAAAAAAACTCTTACCAAGCTTTAAACGTTTTTCACATATAGTTCAAAACGTTTATGAATGAAATATTTGACCACATTTTCAGTATCAGTGCTTCAACTAATAAAGCGTTTTCCGCCTACACAGTTTCTACATAGTTTGACGTTATGCAAATATAAATGGTCTACAAATGTACAAACCATTTGTTTTTAAATAAATAATTATCCTCAAATTTTTTTTTTCAAGTAACAACATGTATTCCATTTAAACAAGCAAACAGCCGCTAAGTGTTCACAACTAAATCTTTTTTCCATTCAGAAAAAAAAACATACTCTATTAATTTTTTTACTGACTTTCAATGATGACAATATAAACTTCCGCATTCTGTAAATTTTATTTGCAGCCTTCAGAATAGTCTGAAGCACTGCAAAATATCAATATGATAAAAGTAAATTAAACTAGTTTGTACACTAACTTTTAAATCATATAAGTTGCATCCAAAAATTTGCATTGCATCTAAGAATCCTTAACTAATTCGATACTATCAAATAATTGTAAATTTTAATAGCTTACAATAGCCATGCTACACCTTTTATTATCAAAGACATCCAATAAATGAAATGTTGTTATATTCTACCGTCTCGCGTTTATAGATAATTTTTGCAATACTTCTAAGTTGAAAAACTTATTTACTAATTATAGGTTAACACTATTTTTGATAATGCTCTTAAGTTTATTACTAAACCACAATTCTATATGAACTGTCAATAACTTATCTAACAGATGTAAAAGTTGCTATAAAAACTGCATTATACTCATAGTGCATCATTCAACAATTGCATCATGCACTAATTCATAGAATAGATACAGAACAATCAGTAAGTAATAGTCAAATTATTAACTGATTGTAGTTAATTGGTTACAAACACTGTAACCACAAAATATACTTTCAACAACCAAATTTCTAACAAATTGCTTTAACGCTAGAGAATTGATGGGTTTAGTCGCCACGTCCTGTTTTAGTGCCACTAGTAGTATTGTTATGGAAAAATATTAAATCCTATCACATCTACGAGAATATTGGTGAACCTTTCTCTCTGGACAAATATTGACACGTACAGCGCCGTTTTTAAATTAAAATTGGTTCTTATGGGACAAAACGCCAACCAACTCAATATCCAAACGATATGATTTTAATCATCATTATTTTTATATGTTGAACTACATACAATATTCTATGTCTTCATGTTTTTGGTTAAAGATTTGAAGTTATATTTAACGAGTAAAAAATTATTAAAAAACTAATTAAAAACGTCAATTTTCAAAAATTAGTTGCAAAGAAACTTACAAAGGCTTATTGCATTCAATTTCTACAAATTTGAGGACACACATTGGACTTTCTTCTACAATGTTTGAAAATTTTATTCAATTACATTCAGGCGTTTTCTTGCTGAGTTGAATACTGTAAATCCTTATAATAGCGCAATTATTCTCTTCCCTTAAGTGTAAAATACACAACTGCATTGACAGTTCCAAATTATACATAAAACATCAAGTTAAAATGTTAGGCATATTAACCCTAAAGGACTATTGCTAAGAAACCCCATGCATAAGCATATTTGTTTGTAACCCACCCCGTTTAAGAAGTCTATCAAAACCCATGCTTAAGCATATTTGTCTAAACCAATGCGTAAAGCATATTTTTTGCCTGCCTCTACCGAAAGCATAATTTTTGGCCAAAAATCGGCTCGCATATGGCCATTGGTATTTGCGGCATTTGATTGGCTGAGAATCACAATTTTATATCTAGAAGCTATATCTTAAAATCTGACAGTAGTGACAAATTATAATAAACATTAAAAATAATGTTTTTGCAATTCTGAACTATAATATTGACTTTTCAGTTGCCATTTTCGATGTTATAACTACTTACTTTTTTTCACTAGTGAAAAAAAGTAAGCACTTTTTTTCACTACTAATAAAATTTAATTATTTTTTTGCAATTCTGAACTATAATATTGACTTTTCAGTTGCCATTTTCGATGTTATAACTACTTACTTTTTTTCACTAGTGAAAAAAAGTGCTTACTTTTTTTCACTACTAATAAAATTTAAAAAAAACAATAATTATCAGAAACTTGCGGATTATACTCCAAAATTGCAAAAAATAGTGTATGTTACACGTGTAAAATGCGTGTTTTTTTACTCGTCGCATTATAGATCTCGTTCTTCGAACTCGATCTATAATTTGCGACTCGTTAAAAAAACACTATCATTTTACAACTTGTAACATAAATAACTATTTTATATGGGGCAGGCGAAAAAATATCGAGTGTAACTCGTGCCAAAAGGATTTAGCAGCCTAATAATAATAAAATTAAACTTCTTGAAGCCAATGGTTGTTTAATAACTGATGACAATAAAGTTGCAAATTTTTTTGGTCAATACTTTTCAACATGTGCTTTACATGAAGTAAAAACCACGTTTAAAAACAATATTTTATTAAATGGAACTTGCATGAAAAAGATCAATAATAATAGTTTCTTTTGGCGTCCTGTAAATTCTGAAGATATAGTTTCCGTAAAAATTCTTTAAAAAATAAAACTGATAATTATAATATACCCACAGAATTAATAAAGCATTGTAAATTTGTTTTAGCTGTTTTTTTAGCCAATTTTATAAACAAATCAAATTTTTGTGGTATATTCCCGATTCTTTAATAATAGCATCCGTAATTCCTTTGTATAAAAAAAGTGAAGCTACCAACGTTGCAAACTATCGCCCTATATCGATTACTTGTATATTTTCAAAAATAATAGAAAAATGTGTTCTCAGTAATATCGTAAATTATCTTGATAAATATAGCATTTTAACGTCTTCTCAACATGGTTTTCGAAAGAACAAATCTGTCGAAACAGCAACAACTAATTTAGTTCAATGCATACTACAGCATTTAGATAATAATCTAATGGTCGCAGGTTTGTTTTTTGACTTGCAAAAAGCTTTTGACTGTCTCAATCCATCAATATTAATTCATAAATTAGAAGCAATGGGATTTAGAGGAAGTATAACAAAATGGATTGATTCTTTTTATCCGATAGAAAAATTAAAGTAATTTACAATCAAAAAGAATCTTTAAAATTTAATTTAGAATTGGGTACACCACAAGGTTGGGTGATTGCACCAATATTGTTTTCACTGTATATTAATGACCTGGCAGACTTTATTGACATAGGGTCGGTTTTTCTATATGCAGATGATACTGCAATTATCATAACTGCCGATAATCTTGCAGTTTTAGAAACTAAAACATCAACTGTTATCAACAAATTTACTGAGTGGTGTAATTTCAATCAACTGATTATTAACAAGAACAAAACTGAATGTATTCATTTTTCTTTACATAACAATGTTAATTTACGTAGTGCGTCGCTGCACAGCAACTCCATTAAATACTTAGGAACTACTTTAGACACAAATTTAAATATGACTCTTCATATAAAAAACGTATGTAATAAGAGATCATATTACATGCTTTTAAATTTAAAACATAATGTAAGCAACTACATGTTGCTAAACATTTACTATGCTCATGCGTATTCTGCAATGTCTTTCAATATTTTAGTTTGGGGACAGTCCAATGATTTCAGCCGCGTTTTTATTTGTCAAAAGAGAATTATTAGACTATTGTATAACTTAAATTCCGCAGATTCTTGTCGAGAATTTTTTAAGAATAATTCAATTTTTACCGCTCCGTCTATTTATATTTACAAGTTATTATCTTACATTTATAAATGTAGAAATAATTTACCATCAAATAGTAGTTTTCACTCTTATCCCACAAGAACTTCTATGAATATACACTTAACTAAATGCAGAACCAGCAAATTCATGAAAGCTCCATTAAATGCTGGCGGCAAATTATTTAATGGCGCCAAATGTTGCCGGTAGAAATTAAAAACACTTTTCTATGTAAAAACTTTAAAACTTTACTAAAAAACCTTTTGTTGCAACATTCATTTTATTCAGTTGACGAATTTGTTAGTTTTTGTCAAACACAGTGATGAATCTAACACTAACACAGTGATAGTGTTAGATTCATTAAGAGTGATTTTTAAATATCTTAACTGTTTTTGTAACGATTTATGATTTGTGATTTAAGAAATGTGATTTACTGTTTTCTATTTATTGTTTTAGTTTTATGATTTATGATTTATGATTTATGTTTTATGTTCTATGATTTATGATTTATGATTTATGATTTATGATTTATGATTTATGATTTATGATTTATGATTTATGATTTATGATTTATGATTTATGATTTATGATTTATGATTTATGATTTATGATTTATGATTTATGATTTATGATTTATGATTTATGATTTATGATTTATGATTTATGATTTATGATTTATGATTTCAGATTTATGATTTATAATTTATGATTTATGATTTATGATTTATGATTGATGATTGATGATTTACGATTTACGATTTACGATTTACGATTTACGATTTAAGATTTAAGATTTAAGATTTATGATTTATGATTTATGATTGATGATTGATGATTGATGATTTATGATTTATTATTTATGATTTATGATTTATGATTTATGATTTATGGTTTATGGTTTATGATTTATGATTTATGATTTATGATTTATGATTTATGATTTATGATTTATGATTTATGATTTATGATTTATGATTTATGATTTATGATTTATGATTTATGATTTATGATTTATGATTTATGATTTATGATTTATGATTTATGATTTATGATTTATGATTTATGATTTATGATTTATGATTTATGATTTATGATTTATGATTTATGATTTATGATTTATGATTTATGATTTATGATTTATGATTTATGATTTATGATTTATGATTTATGATTTATGATTTATGATTTATGATTTATGATTTATGATTTATGATTTATGATTTATGATTTATGATTTATGATTTATGATTTATGATTTATGATTTATGATTTATGATTTATGATTTATGATTTATGATTTATGATTTATGATTTATGATTTATGATTTATGATTTATGATTTATGATTTATGATTTATGTTTTATTTTATTTATGATTATCATTTTTTAATTTGTCTGTATATGACTTATCCCACCAACTATTTAGTTGCAACGGGACAAATAAATTATCTATCTATCTTCGCTTTAGCAGCCCTCTCTCGCTTCGCTCGTTCGTGGTGCTAAAAGCAGCGGGCTGCTAAAGCCTATTTTCGGCACTTGGTACACTATATACTATTGTTAAACTCCTGGTTTGTTAAATTACAAAACAACAAGTAATGCATCTCGGCACAACTACCGTCTATGTATCTATTTTTACTCTGCTAGTCATTTCATCAGCGCCCGGCTCAAACTTATTGCTGCGTGCAGAGTTCGGTCCTACATAGCTGCCAATTCGCAGTTGAAAATAATGGAATATCAGTTTTGGTATTATTTGCACCAAGTTTACTAATCTATCAACTCATCCTAGCCAAACTAGTTTTATTTGAGCCCATCATCATCTTTTATTCCACTCACAACCTACAATACTTTTGCAACGATTTATTAATTTATTTAAATCTGATAAATTGATTTAGATTTATAATTATCTAGATTTCCTATCTTGTTCTAAATTGATGCGCTAATTTACAATAATATAGTCCACATATTTTTTAACATATTTATTGATTGTGGAAGTTTAGTGTAATGCCCGTCTGACACTATGCATTTTTCTGTATAACTTTCTATATAGTCAATTGTACAAATTGATCTTGAGTAGTTTCTATATAATTTTCTATACAGTTAATACAGGGAGTTTATAAATGAATGGGATTATGTAATCACTTTAAATATGCCGCCTTTTTAAAATCGTCCACTATACTACATATGTTTTTATATGTTTGCTTGACAGCTGTCAAAGTTGATCTGTTAAAACAAATAGTTTAGTGAACAATTTAACTAAAGCGGCACATTTAAAGTGATTATATAATCCCATTCATTTATAAACTCCCTGTATTTTCCTGTATGATACTATGCAGTTTATTGTAGCAAAAATGAATGAAAGACGGCATTCTATTGGCTGCTTTCTGCGGATCGGGTCAGCTGTTCGAGATTGTTATGTTTATTTACCTATTTACGTCAACGTCGCTTTTGACATAACCTTTTAAAATAACCCTTACAAAACTATATTTTGCTTTAATTTTGGTTATTGTTGTGGATGATTCGTAAGTTTCCTCTAATGTTTGTTCTAATGCCTCATTCTTAGCATGCTTATTTTTATATTAAGTAGAATTAATAATTAAAATTAAAATCAGCTGATTACATGCGCCGCCATTATTGTTTACATATGTGAATTTGTGTTCTGCGCAGAAACTATACAATAAACTAATGTTACCTTATATTTCTGTATAACAAACTATATTGAAAATTGTATTCGTGTATGACACTATACCTTTTTGGATTGTACAGACAACTATTGCTACACCCCTTTTAGCTTTAGCTCTGAAGGAACTAAAACCAGCCTGGCCTGCTAGTGGAGACGGGGTGGGAAAAAAATAAATAAAAATAATAACAAAACTATGACCGACAAAATTACAAGGGATGTACACTGCTCTGGTAAGATATAAAGAAAAATAGTAAACACTCACCGTATTGCAGAATATCCTAGGGCTCCAATTGTTTTTTTTTTGTTGGTATTTATGTCCTCACAGGTTCCAATGATTTCAAGTGGTTCCTCCGGGAATAAACAATAAACCCGGTAATAATCTAAATAAGGAGAAGAAAATGGGACAGAGGTTTCAAAATTTATAATTGGACTTTTCAACAACACGTTTAATGTCACCCAACCTGGCAATGACCAGCGTACAAATCCCAAAATAAAGAAAAATGTTTCACAGTAACTTAATAAGACTAATACAAATTGAACTTTCACACACCACTCATATACTCTCAGTAAATAATTTATAATAGATTGACCAATATTAGTATTGGTCACAAAATTTAAAATAAAAATTTTAACAATAATGTTATCCAAGCGAGTAAGTCCCTCGCTGGGAAGCCTCTTCGGATGGCACCTCTGAAGATAAACCTCCAAAAATAGAGAGGATGTTACGTCCGTCGACACGTGGCAAGTAATCTCAAGGTTAATGTACAATTCCTTACAATTAAGCATCCGATTTACATAAGTATAATGGATTAAAGCAATTGTGCGTATTGTTGAAAAATCGTAAGATACTTTAAAACCTAGAAAAGGTTTAACAGGGATAACACAAATTTAAAAGAATAAAATAATAACACACTTACCTGACTCAGACTGCACAAGGGACAAAGTATATAAATTCCACCGTAAACGAAATATTAAAATCCGCATTAATGCGTTGTTACTAAACTCAAGTAATATAAATTATTTCGTACAAGTAAACTGATCCGCAGAAGCGATGTTTACTCGGCAAAAGTTACGGGAAAAAGAGAATGATCTTAATAGCAGCAGCATAAACTGCCAAAGGAATTTTGCCCTGCGCATGTCCTAGTCAAAATAAGTATATTAAAATTGAACAGGATACTTGGAAAACAAAAAGTAAAGTTAAGGAAGAAAGAATACAAATTAATAGATAAAGTAAAAAAATACAAAAGGATCAAATAAAACTCATTAAGCAAATTATTAATGAAACAAATTAATATTACCCTACGCGTGTTACGCCACTGGGATTAGTCGGGTGAAGTTGGCCGCACCAGGCTCAGTAACTGTCAAACATGACGGATGTGACAGTTAATCAACGATAATTAAGTGTTTATTAAGTGAAGATAATAATTAACGAATGATTGAGTAAGTACTAAACTGATTAATAATTAAGTAGAATATATAGAAACATAATAAAGCTAAAAGAAAGAAGTTACAATATATTTGATTAATGTTTTTATTTTAGGTTAAAGGGACTAACTAAAACAACACTACAGGAACTGAATAAACAATTGGATAAGATAAAAAAGGAGAACAACAGCAAGGGAAACAAGTCAAGGAACTACTACGAATACCAGGAATTAATTACTAGAAGCAACCACTCGACAATTGGACAACCGTTGAATTGTAAGTTAAATATTAGAATTAAGAATCATAATAAACCAACCTTGCTATAGTTATAAAGGCTAGGTAACTCTGCAGTACTTATGCAAGCTTTTAACATATAAATTACCAGTGTACATCCGAAATTAACATTTATAATTTATGTGCAGATAACATGGTATCTCGGCAACCAAATACACATCGTGGCTGACATTGAGGAATACTACATTATATAGATAAGTATTAATAATATTTGTATGAGCAATTGTAATTTGTATTTTGTTTTAGATCTACCACGAAATCTAGACGTAACACTATATAGAAAGTTATACAGAAAAATGCATAGTGTCAGACGGGCATTACGTACCAGTTTCAGATATTTTACTTCCTTTGTCATCAAAAGAGTAGCTCTATAGATACAAAAGTTTTTTAGGTATTTGGTGTTCCGCCGTTTTGTGAACAGTGCAATCGTCGTTTTGCTTGGCTTCACTGAAAACCCTTTTTTTTGCATGACCTTAGTCAATATTTAGTGTAGTTTGTATTCATATTTGATACAGTTTTCCTAAACTTTGCGTGTACAAGAGTAGTGATATTATTGGCGTAGCTTAAGGCAAAGACGCCTTAGTCGTTGAGTATCTGTAGTAGGTCTTCCGTAACTAGGCACTACAGTAAAAGTAAAAGTACATTTTCTTGTTTGTACTCGCCGGAGATTTTGGCTTCTAGAGTCTTTCCATTTAATGTTATAGTTACAATCTGGTTCTTGAGTACAGTTGACTCACTGCTGGACAAAAAAAAATATTCCTTGGCTTTCCATTGTTTTTGCAATAGATTTAAAAATAGTATTGACAAATGTTTTACTTCCATATCCAAATTAGCAATCAAAGCTATTTTTTGCATTGAATGGTGTTTCTGCACTTACTAACTAGCTGGTGCATAACTAGTTTGCAATTTTTTTTTGTAGACATACTGGTGCCGGTAAAATGGTCTTTAGTGCTCCGTCCTATATTTACCTGTTGACTATTTTTTTAAGAGTTTGTAACGGGTGTCTCAAGAATAGCGCTGGATTTTAATAAATAAATAGAACACAGTTTTTTTTTTTAATTAAACAAATATTTTTAATTCAAAGTAAAGAGGAATAATTGCTATTAAACATAACATAATGTTACTATACAACACAACTACTCACCGGACATGGAACCTTTGGAAAAAACTTACAAAAAATAAATAAGATGTAGAATGAGGAAAAATGTATAGTGCAAAGCGTGGGAAAAAAATAGGAAAAGCCTAGAAAAAGTATTGAAAAACAAAGTAGACATATCATTCAATCATTCAAATATGGTTGAGTGACAAAAAAAATGGAGAGCACTAAGAAACTATGCAACAACAAGAACAAAATAGAGGAGTTTGAAGCTTTAATATTTAAGTAATCCAAAATGAAAGAAAACACATAAATTAAAAACTACAGAAAACAAAGGAAAGATGAACAAGAAGCTAAACGGAAACAAAAAAACATAAAAAAAGTAATAAAAAAGAAAGAAACAAAGAAGGTCAAAACAACTATGCCTGCCAATTAATGAAAAGTGAACAAAGAGACAAGAAAAAAACATATACTAAAACATTAGTACCAATAGAAATTGCAGAAATAAGAAAGAAAAGGAAAAAACTGCCCAAGGAAAATAAGTTGAAGGAATTGACTAAGCAATTTCCAAACGGAAGATACGCCATCTTGAAATTGACAGAAAATACAACTTTCAAAATTATCAGAGTATATCTGACATAAAAAAAATAATCCCAAACAAAAATTTAAAAATCTTACGAAATGTAGGACTACCAAAAGGGATGCACTTAATGGAGTGTATATAGTGTATCGCTTCTTTAAGGTTCAACTGTTAGTGGCTTGTTTGCATACACTTTTTTCTTCATGTAGCCCCTAAGAAAGAAATTCATTGGCGTTAAGTTGCAAGATCTTAGTGGCCAATTTTGATCGCCAAACCGAGAGATGACACAGCCTGAAAACTTAGTCCGCAGCAACACTCTTGTTTTGCGTGTCGTATGGCAGGTTACACGGGTTTATTAAAAAAACACATTCTTTGCATCAATTTGTTCTAATTGGAGCCACAAAATTTGCTTACATTTTGCGATACCGCACAG
This sequence comes from Tachinus rufipes, assembly GCA_963932245.1. NCBI lineage: Eukaryota > Metazoa > Arthropoda > Insecta > Coleoptera > Staphylinidae > Tachinus > Tachinus rufipes. Next base: position 46,255,549 of record OZ010747.1, on the reverse strand, counting down.
CATTAACAGTTATTCCATTTCCTGCTGCATTTTTAAAGAATCACTTTGCCAGCCTAAAATGGGCACCAATCAGTTACTCTAAGCGGATACAATGTTTTGTTTATTTATGTACCCGTTGAGTTAAAAATGTGCATTAATTTGGAGTTGCTCTAGCACCCATTCAACAAATCTACGGCGCTGCCTATGGTCCGGTAGCTTAAGTTTTTATGTCAATTGAATCTTGTCTTCTCATCCATTAGCGTAAATTTTGTCTCAAATTTTGTAATTAAACGACAAACTGTCAATATTTTTGGCACAACTGTTTCTGCAATTTTTTTAAATTTTTGTAATGCGTTTTCACAACAGTTAAACGTTGTTTGTTTAAATATTTTACTGTTTTTTTGTGATGGTATGTGTATAAGTGCTAAGATTGCTCTAAGGATTTTGCATAAAAGATTTTTTAAAACGGCAAATCTTTTCTGTAGCAAGATGAAATAAATTTCGTTAGCTCTTGGCCGTTTAAATGATTGAAATGTGTTAATCCTCCATTTCAGATTGCTTTGATTGATTATCTTCGACTTATCCCAGTCTTTTTATTTGCATTTTTGTTTTAGGTTTTTTGAATCAAAGTTTTCCTCACTATATAACCCGGGATCACTGCAATAGCTCTTGTGGTGTGCTTTTAATCTATTTTGAGTATTTTTTGTGTTTGGTCCGCAGGAATCGAATGTTACCAGTGCAGTTTTCGCTTTTTAGAAGCAAAAGCATGTGGGACTGCTTTGACCGTTCTTGCAGTATCTTTTTCACACTTTTTTTTGTTTTCTTTGTGGTATTATTATATGCTATAAATGCTATTTTTTTAGCTTTGTTAAACAGTTTTTTTAGTATTTGCTCTTGCTTTGTCAAGCCCTTTGTTTTACTAAGTGATCTTCTTAAAAATGTGTTTGACAATGCTTGGCAATAAAGTTGACAAATATATCTGTTAATATCTCCAGCTTGTGTGACGTTTTTGCTGCCTTTATTTTTTTTTTGTAAACGTTGTGAAGTGTTGGCCTCAACAAGTGGCTAAGAATGACAATACTTTTCGGTTTTCTTTTCTGCGTAGATCCTGTTGTTATAATGTCTTTGTCAAACTAGTCTAGATTCGGCAGTAGCTCGAGGTAAGCTGGTAGTCCGCAAAAGATTTTTTCACACAGAATCTGCGGGCCGCATGCTGTCCCCGGCCTTTCTTTTCTTATAGCTCCTACTTTTGTCTGTTTCTTTTGCTTTTTTGTATCTTTTTTATCTGCACTGACATTCAGCTCTGCGTTCTCTTCTTTTTCCAATCCTTGTGTTATTTATTCTAATTATTAGATTAGTTTTCTTAGGTTTATTGTTCACTTCTTTTTTATTGTATCCTTTCTTCTTTATGAATAGTTTATGCAGTTCCATTAGTTGTATTCCTTTTGGCAGTTCTTAAGTTGTTAGTTTTACTTCCAATAATATATCTGAGATTACTTCTTATTGTCCTCTCGTTGCCAAGTATATTCTGACTATTTCAAAAGTTGCGTTATTTGTTAATTTCAAGATAGCGTATCTACCATTTAGTATTTGCTTCGTTATTTCTGTTTCTCTGCATTCCTTCAAAAAAACGTTCTCCTTCTTCTTATCTCTAGAATGTAGTCTTTGTAAAGGTTTATCTGCTTTCTTCTACTTTTTAGTATGCATAATTGTCCTGTTCTTCTTTATTTCTTTCTTTTTGATTTTTTACTTTGTTTTTTTTGTTTTCATTTTGCGTCTCTCAATTTTTTTTTATAGCTTTTATTTTGTGTGTTTGTTTCTATTGTTTGTTTTTTCTATATACTTTCATTGTCAAACTCCTTATTTTTTTTCTTAATACTCTGTTGCAAAGTTTCTTAGCGCCCTCTATTTATTTTTATCTTTTAGGCATTTTTTAATAATTGTTGTTTTATCCACTTTCCAGTATATTTTCTAGTTCTTTTCTATCTTTCTCCCACGTTACGCATTTTACTAGACTGTGTTCTGCATTATTTTGTGTTTCTTCCTGACAATATACATCTTTCGCTTTCTTTGTTTTTTTTTTTAGTTTTTTGCAAAAACTGTTCAAAGGCTCCATGTCTGGTTAGTATTTGTGTTGTATAGCTTGCTACCTTTGCATAGACCCCAATTTAATTAAGTAATATTTCATTATATAGATCCCAGTTAGTTTTTTTAGGGTTCCTGTATTTCAAAAAAAATCGTTTCTTCAGAGTCAATATTGAATCGGATGTATGCATAATCAGACAATCAAAAGCTTGTTCAACATGTACCACTTTTTATATTACTTCATTCGCTTCATAATTTGTTAATGTAAGGTCAATAACCACGCTACGCGCCGCGCATTGCAAGTTGTTGGCGCTGTACTTTTGTTCATAATATTAAGATTAAATTCTACTACAAATTTTAGAAATTTCTCATTTCTTAAGTTTATGTCCTTTTTCACTCTGAGCGTGTGCCAGTTTAGTGTACAGTTGCTTTTTTTGGTGTAATCGGAACGTTTTTAAGAAAAAAACACATTAAAGAGACAGTAAATTTAAACTTTTGATCAAAACTTTAAAGATCACATATAAACATTAGGAATGCATTGGTGGAAGTTGTGAAGAACATGTTCCATATCCTCTAAGATCATCGGACTTATTGTATTGTATTGTAATTTTTCCATGTAGCGGTACTTAAAACAACGTGTTTATGTTCACAAACTCAAACTTTAATAGAGTTGAAAGATGCCATTACCGAAGAGATGCATTTGATTGAAGAGTGCTATTAGCCAAAGCTCTAGTCGAGCCAAATCTCGTAATGTATTTGTACAAATAAACTAATAAAAAACACATTAAATTATTTTATGCACATGCATTATCACGCAGTAAGTCAATGATTTTTAAAACTATTTATAAAGTATTTTTTTTGTAAAATATTGATTGATTATTAAAAAAAAATTGAATTTAAAAAATCTACTTTTAATTGAAATGTGCCTTCACACACTCGCGACACAATGGTGGAGAACCAAGGATTAGAGCATCAATCAATTCTCTTGGGATTAAATTTAATCAAATAAAACCTTCTTGAAACTTATTGTAAGTACCTACATATTATAATAATACAAAAGCATCTTTATCCCTACAGTATCCTCGCATATGAAATCAAATTTATTGATGCTCCCATCTGATGTTATACGTTCAGTTTCGTTTTGTTTTATAAGAACAGTTCATGTATTTATTCATGTTAAGGTTAGGCTAGTAACTAATAGGACGTGTTATATTTTCCATGGAGCGTGTGTGCGTACATATATATCCGATCTAACATTTGCATAAATAAAAACGGCGGCTCGGGACTATGAGAAACACGGCGTAGATATGCTCTGCCAGTTTCTGTTTGATGTCAAAAAGTGTTATTATCGTGCTGTGAGATCGCCCCAACCACCTACACGCTTACATGCAGCAAATAGACGATACAGAAACATCTATAAATGCCGCTGGTCGGTCACATATGAAGGCAGTTTTCAAATGGGACAAAAAATAAGACGAGTTGTACCATAAAGGCGGGTATTCCCAGATGGAATACGAGACATTTCATTTGTAGTTCGCAGGTGCGTGCAAAGATTAACATTCGAAATGCCTATATAGGTGATTTAATTAAATAGGCTATTGCATTAAAGTCAGGCAGCAACAAATTTCAATGTAATATTAAATTACATTTATTTTTCTTTGATTTTCATCTTGTTTTCAATGTAAATACTATTCAATTTAACGACTATTGAAGTAAATTAGATTTTTTATGTATGTTTTAAACATATTAAGAACATGTTTTTCCAATTCCTCTCAATTCTGTGCTATGGTTTTATGTATTGGTTAATACAAACAGCTGAATTGTATTTAATAAACATAGTGGAGAAAAAGTTGTTTGAATAAATTAAGACAAATATTATTACATACGCATGAAGTAGGTATGTCTATTAAAAAACTAAAATTTTAAAAACACAAAACCCCATTAGTAGGATTTTAGATGAAACGATCATTTTATAATTCCGCTACATTATACGAATTCTTATAGGTCGAGTGTGATGTAAATTAATACTCTTTTTATTACAAAACGTATATTTATTTTGTCGTAACTATTCGAAAAGTATTAAAAAGCATACACACAGATAAAAATTTCAACAGTGTGTTAATTTGTGATAAATTTCACATAAAAATGCGTTTGAATTCTTTGACCAAAATGGAAATATCGCCTTATTGTCGAAGTCACCGCGTGATTCCAAGGTGTGGTTTAGTAACTTACGGCAAACACGCAAAATTTATTTGGTTTGCTTGCATGTCCCGCATTTTTTTGAAAGCCGTTCCATGTTCCAAACAAACAACCGGGCCAGGAATGCCACACATCATTTATAAGAAGCCAACGGCCAAAAATAAAAGCAAGATGGTCTAAGTTACGATATGTGGGTGTCAGACTTTTCTTCACGGTAAATTTCTTTATGTAGAATATAATATAATTAATAATTTATGTACGTACTAAGTCTCTAGTCATAAAGTTAATTAAAATTGATTGTCATTAATGTATTCATAAATTATATATTTATTTTTTAATGTAAAATACATCAAATAGCTTGTTTTATTTGTTTAATTGAATTAATTAATACTTACATTATGTATAAGTATGTTATTAATTTAATCAATTATAAAAAAACTTACATAAACCAAGATTTTTAAAATATACTAGTAATAAATTATGTAATACATTTTATATTCAATTACATTTGTTTGTAGGTATAATAAAAACTTTAAAATTATTCATTACTATTAATATCTTAAAAATTATACAAGACCTCATCGTGTGCAGCTTAATATACAGCCATACAGCAATATGTTGTCTATCTCTTAATTTCTTTTAATCCATAAAGATTCAGAACTGCATGACTTCTGTATTTTTAATTTGTATTAAATAATAATTTATAGCATCTTGAATGTGTTCTTATACCTATTCTTGTTTTTATTCTTCAGTGGCTTGATACTAAATAATAAATACGTCTTTTATTTGGTTTGAATGACAAAGTAACTTTGAATTTAAAATAATTTACAGTTTTTTCTGTCTGTCAACATTGTGATTTAGTTTATATTGGTCAAAGTTCACAAAGATTTGACAAAAGATTGACCCAACATAAAAGCGATGTTCTTTATAAACCCCGTTCAACAGCTCTTAGTTCATACTATGACGAAACTGGCATATACCTAACTATACGCCACCCATTTAAACGTAACTTTTTAGAAATGTGCAACAAAAGAAAAACACATTGAGTTTTAAAAAAGATATTTATATCTTAGTAACATATACATGAATCTATTACGGCGCTAATTTACTGCTAAGTTTTACAACTTTCTACCTAGAGAAGTATAAGAAAAAAAAAATTTAAATTTAGTATAAAAGAGTTTTTTTTTAAATGATAAAATTGTAAATAACAATATAAAGGAATAAATTCTTAAATAAAGTTTTTTATATGTACTCAATTTTGTACGACCTGTGTAAATATTTGTATATGTAAGCACTAAATAAATTATTACTATCATTATTATTATTATTATTATTATTATTTTTATTAATAATTACAAAACTGGTAAATTTAACAATAAATAAAGGAATTATCTTTAATTTATTAAAAAAAATTATCTTTAAATCGTGCAAAAAAAGACACCAAAAATTATTGGTCGATTTTAGTGTTGCTTGCAAATTCAAAAATTCTTGAAAGTTACATAGAGAAAACTTTGATCGAACATTTCAAGAAACAAAACATTGTAAACAAACAACAATACGGATACCAAAAGTCTAAAGGGACAGTCTAGCTTCTAGAAAAATTTAGTAACCTAATTAATACCAGCCTTGACAAAAACATGCACAAATTATGTTTTAAGGCTTTCGACACACCAGATCACCAAAAACTGAGTGAAAACACACCCTTTAAAACTATCACATGCAAGACTAGATTTAAGTAGTCTGTGGCTTATAAGTCTTGGAAAATACTAAATTTGGAAGTTTATTCTATGTGTCCATAATATGGTTAAAAAAATCTTTCTTAAAAGTTCCGGTCTTATTTCTCTGAAGTGTCAGTGAATATTTGTTAGAATTCTTAGCAAGCCTTGTACTACGAATAGATATTTGATTAGATGGCAATATGTCTTGTATTTTATTTGAACAATCTCCATGGAAATATCTATAGAAAATGCAAAGATTTAGAACATTACGCCGGTGTTGTAAAGTATCTAAGTCATTAGTTAATTTTATATCGGCAATGATCTAAATAGCTAGTTTTTGAATAGAGTTTAGAAGAGACAGTGTAGTTTTAGATGTTTTTTCCCATATTTGAAAACAATATTTAATACCAAGACAAACACAAGTTTTATAAATATGTAAAAGTTGAATAGAAGTAAAAAACTTTTTACATCTATTGAGAAATCCTAGTTTTTTATATACTTTCAAAACTATGTCAACAACATGATTGTTCCAGAGAAGATTATGTAAGATTGTAATACCTAAAAGCTAAATTGAAGAAGATTTTGATATGGATTCGTTGTTTAGTTTAATATTTGGTACTGATGATACTTCGGATTTTCATTTTGAAACACTAAGAAGTTGAGTTTTTTTAAAGTTAAAAATGACCATCTTGGGAGTACATTCAGATATTGTTTTGAGGTCTTTGTTTATAGATGCTACAGATTTTAAACTAGAAATTTCAAAACGCTTTGCAATATCTGTCAATATGATCTTTGGAAAGTAAAAAGTATAAAAGATATTATCATCTGCAAAACTATGAATAGAACTTTAAATTATTTAAATAAGTTTATTAATGTAAATCAAAAATAAAGTTGACAAACGAGCAGAACCTTGAGGAACATCGACATTTATGATTTTGGGTTCAAAATTATAATCATTAATTCTAACTATAATTTTTTTATTGTCAAAAAAACTATTGATAAGATTTACAGATTTACAATCAAGACCTATAAAATAAAGCTTGTTGATAAGATTAGGATGCCATACCTTATCAAACGTTTTGGAAATGTCTAGAGCTACTGCAAGATTTTTTCCACGTTTGTCAAAAGCAGAATTTCATCTGTAATATAAGTCAGAAATATTGAGTATCTGAAATAAAGTTATTTTGTTCTAAGAACTTGACAATGTAAGAATTAATTATTTTTTGACAGATTGGACAACAATGCAATTGGTCTATAATTTGAAAAATGAGACTTGTCTTTCTTTTTAGGTATAGGTTGAACATTTGCGACTTTTCAACAGTTTAAGAATGTTTTTATTTTGTACATGATAAAGCAAATATTTTAGTCAAAATAAAAGTTAATTCATTTGCAAATGTTTTAAGAATAATAAGTAGAATTTTATCTATACCTGATGTCTTTCTGGTATTCAATTTAAGAAAATATTTATTAACAACGCGTTGCCTAAAATGAATTGAACCCATTTTTTTACCACTTGAGCAATCGGAGGATCTATATTGTAGATTTAGATGCAAATTAGGTTTTCAAAAATATTTGCTTTTTCTTTTGGCTTAGTTACTAGATTGCTTTAATTATTTTGAAGAAGGGATATTGAAAATGTTGTACTTTATTGCAATGAAATAAATTCATTTTATAGACATTTTTGTAGTTTATGAAAGGCTGGAAAAATTAATTAGCTTTGTTACTGCCAGTCCTATCTTTTTCAGATTGTTTTAGATTGTTTCAATGTTTACGAGCTTATTATCTTGTTTAGTCTGTTTGCAACGATTACTGATGTGTTTCTTAAATGCGTTTTGTTTTTTGTTTACTGCCTGTTTTGTCTGAATTGAAAACAAGTACTTTTGTTTTGAGAATGAAACAAATTTTTTGATAATTTTTTGAATAGTTTTTGTGAAATTTTCTGCTGCAATATGTGAATATAAACAATAAGTATTACAGTCAAAATTATTAAAAAATTCTATCATTTTTACTATGTTTATCTTGGAATAATGATAGATGTGGCACGGTTTAGGTTTGGTAGTAATATGAAGAAACGTTTTAACAACACAAGCACCCAGTTGGTCAGCAAATAAATGTTAAAGATGGTAATTAGAATCTATTAGATTAAAGCAATTTGGATCTTTATTATTTATTTTGGTTTTAGTCAAAAACTATGGGGTTTTTTATGTTTAAAGTGTAGATAAACAGAATTTAAATTCTTTTTTAGACCACAAATATACGAAAAAATAATTTTTAAGGCACGAACCTAGTCAATGTTGATTAAATTGGTTAGTGTAACAGGCCAAACCTTGTTCCGCCAATTTAATTGCATTGTAAGCCGTCTTCGACAATGTAACTCTCGCGTTAGTAGTATTTTTGATAATTTGTTCCAAATCTACTGCCCCTACCCGCACATCCGAATGAAAGACTGTTTTACGTGTAGAATAATTAGATTTAAAACAAGCCATAATAATAAAAGGTAGGCCATCTTTTGGTTGAATTTTGAGTGACATGTTTCTACCAACGTTATCAATTTTTGCGTCACAATCACATGCGAAAAGTGTGGAGCAATGTTTTGAAATACTGAAAATTTATTTTGAAAATAGGTCTCATATGTATGCAACAGCAAAAAATTGCGCACGTTGTTTGAAAGAAATGGCCGAAGGAATACAAAAGTTTGTAATCAAAGTGCGTAAAACTGGTGGTAGATAATGCGCACATTAAGCATACTTATCCGAACGTTTTGCCTAAATTGTCGCTTCTGTGGCTTGAAATGTACGCAAGAACTTAGGAACATCAACTCGGCGCAGAAGTCAGCACCTCAGTATTTAGCTAACTACTCTGCGGCGGATTTTTTACAAAGACCATAGTATGTTTGCTTACAAAGTGCAACTTGTTCAAGAAATGACCAATTTTGGAGCCCGTTTTTGGGGCTTTAAACAAATTTAATGTTTACCTAAATTTTAACCAAAAAATTATTTTTTTAGACAAATTCTATTTAAAAAAAAACTGCCGTTTTTGGGAAACAGAAGATTTACATGCCATAGTCAAGTAACTAATGCATCTACTGCAAGTTACCGTTTGTTGCGGTGGCGTTATTGGGCTATTTTTTTTAGAAAACGATGATAGAGCCAACGTTACCGGAGATCGTTACAGAGGTATGATCACTAATTTTTTGTGGCCTAAATTGGAAAAACTTGATGTACGGCAGCTCTAGCTTCTACAAAATGAGGCAACATCCTATATTGCACATGCCTCAATCAATCTTCTGCTCACCAAATTTAACAACCGCGTTATCAGCCGTTTTGGCTGCGACTTGTCACTGCTAGATTTTTCTGTACGGCGCAATAAAATAAAAGCTGTATGCTGACAATCCACAGACAATTGACCACTTGAAGCAAAACATTTGCAAAGTTATTGCCAAAATACCGCTGCAGACAGGGGCGAAAATACTTAATAATTTGTCATTGAGAAAGGCCTACTGCTAAACCTGCCGCGGCGGGTATCTAAATGAAACCATATTCCATACTTAATTGGAATATGCACTCTTTGAAATAAAATAAAAATAGTCAAAAAATAAGTTGTTTGTTTTTTATTTCATTTGATCAAAATTTAAACTTAAATATGGCCTACTTTTCATAATATTACGGTTTATGCCTATCGCCAGGTCGGTGTTAGTAGTTAGGTTAGAGAGTAAGTTTAAAAAAAATAAAATAGGATGGTCTCTGTGCTAAATTTAGCTTTTTTGCGTTTCGAATAGGTAAGAATAAGGTATTTTGGGCCCAAGTCACGGGAGTTTGAGTACGCGCGGACAATACTCCTTGAAAACTGGATATATCTACATAAAACCAAAATTCTGTCCTTGGTTGCCAAAACTCCAACCTCGAATGACAGGTCCAGTTCCCTAAGCTACAAAAAAACAAAAAAAAAAAAAAGAAGTGTACCACAAAGCAGCATTTTAGGTCATTTTCTGTATCTGCTGTACATAAACAACATTGGCTTGTGTTTCAATCTGTGCACATACTTCTTGTATGCAGACGGCACACTAATATTGTTGGTGCACACAAATTTAGATAAAGCCATAAAAAATCTACAACAAAATTTTTATCAATATTTAAAAGATGGGCACATGACAAAGGACTAACAATAAACATAAATAAAACTAAATTGGTCCACATAGTATTCAAAACAAACAAAATAACAAAATCTAATATTCCATAAGTATGAATGAATTCATAATATTCAAACACAAGGTACATGCAAATGTAACAAAAGAATGAATAAAAAATGTTAGAAAACAAAAGTATTTAGAAGTAGTGATTGACAAAGACTTAAATTGTCAGCCTCATATGACTAACATAAAAAACAAGTTTAAACTTTTACCTTATAATTTCTATTATTTAAAAGACAAAATCACAGTAATCACAATATATAATACAAAGGTCAAATTAATCATATGGTATAGTATAACGAAATGTAGACATGTTTCTAAACATCTGCTGGAAAACCTTTAAAGATTGCAAAACCAAGTAACAAAACATATTTTTTTTTAACAAAAAAACAATGGAAAAATTAGTAACATCAAAAAATTAATCAAAATTGGAACTTTAATAAACAATTTCCAAGAAATCTATATGTGAGAATAGTTTAAACATGGATATAGAACAAGGAGAAGGCAATCAGAAAGACATAAAGTAGATTGATGCTACAACAAATATGTATCCCAAAAACCCGGAGTAGCAATAAGAAACATCATCAATAAAAACTGGACAAAAATCTTGAAAATAAAATTGATATAAATGTAAGTCCAACATTAATAAATAGATTCATAAAAAAATTTGTGAAACTGTCAGTTTTTCACTTGTAAATTTCACAATAAACAAAATTTAAATTAGACCAGAAGAATAACACATTACTATTGCCATTGGCCATTGGCAAACTTAGTGACATCATTAAAAAAAAATTGATGCAATGGTTTGGTAGTACATACTTATGCTTGCAAGTACATATTTACAAATATGTCATATGAGCTATCTGACGTACAAACTGCAAACTTTATTCTTGACAAATCTGATATTTGAACTTTTAACTGAAATTTTCATATAAATTGTCAAATGTATTGCATAAATTAAACAGTTTGACAAATTAATTTACTACTAAAAAAAAAACGTATAACTGTCAAACATAAAATACCTGACATATAAAGTAACAACTTTTTTTTCTGTTGTATAAATATAAACTGTTTCACAAATAATTTTTCAACTTTTTTTTTACAAATGTATCTGTAAATTTCTGACAAATCAACTATTAATAAAACGTATAACTATGTGATGTTTTATGTTTGTATAGTTGATTTGCTTGCCATGAATGGCAACAACATATTTTTTTTTGTATAGAATTTTTTTCTTGGATTTGCAAATGAATAAACAATATAACATTTGTAATGCTTTCTTTATAAGTTAACTTTATAAAGACAGCTTTTAAGTTTAAAAATAGAAAGTTAAATAATTATTGAAATATTAATCCGCCGTTTTGGAGTTTTGTTCATTTTTCTGAAACAAATCAGTAAAAACAAAAACTTATGAAGGATACATTTTGACAGTTTCTACAGTGTGTTCTACAGTGACAAGTTCTCAGTCAGTGGTGGTAAAACTTTTATCATTTTCTACATCCGCCAGAAGCACCTGGTCATTAAAATCCAAAAACCAATTTTTTCTATTTAAAGTAAACAAACCACTTTTGGCATGCCCTTTCGCAAATCGTTCCTTTGCTGAAAATATTGTTAAGATTGCAAAATGACTGAGCGGCTTTTCACTCTTTCTCAAAGTGGCGCAGTATAATGTAGCGTATGTGTATGGTTTTTGATAAGCATTTTAATTAACTACCCGTATTAAAAAATTATGTTGTGACAAAAGTCAATTAAACGCCAAATTTGAACAAACAAAATAAAGCACAACGAAACAATAGATAGTTATGCATCAACCTAATATAAAAAAATAAATTAAAAACTAACAAACACATGTAAATAATTTTTTATTTGACCAAAAAAATATTCCTTAAACAGATTACCAATTAATATATAGTTTTGCTAAACTTATCACACTTAACTTACTCCGTCGCTTACACTGTTAGTGTTAAATCAGATTAAAAAACTACAAAGAAGTCGTATTAAAATAGGAATTATATTAAATTATTTACATCAGACTGTGCATTCAAGCAGGAGAACAGAAATTAAAACAAATCATTAAAAGTGTTAAAATGAAAAAGAAAACCAATTTATTATATATCAGGATAATTTTAAGCAAAAATTAAGGTGATGGATGTTAACAATCACGTAAATAAACAGTTTGAAACAAATAAAAGAAAGTATTACAAAAACCAAATACAAACACTAAGCAAAATATCAACAAAAGATAAAATGTACAAATATTGGACTGACATATAAAACAAACCTAAAGAATTTGATAATAATACTAAATAAATCAATAATCACAGAGATGGTAATGTTGACCATAACAAAATTAGACATTAAAAATGCTATTAGAAAGTAATTTAAACAAGGTAAAATTTTAAAGTATGATGGTATTCATAACTACTGGCTTAAACATCTTTACAAGTATACCGTAAAAGTTGACTAAAAAACTTTCTTACTTACTTAAATTTTTAGCATTTATGATTGCTACTGAGCAAAATAGATGAGACAGAATTTATCATTCTTAATTCCAGCCCTTATATTTGGGATTTATGCAATTAGAACATAAACGATTTGAATAGCACGTTTTTTTTTATGGCCAATTTTTGAATGTTATTAAATGACGGTTGTTATCTACAACCAATTATAATTTATTATGGTACGGTATAAAATTGCCGAACGTATACAAATCTTTGAGTTTTATTATAAAAGTTATTGTTTTTTTTAATAATGTAGTTTTTTTATCTAATTGTATGCCTACTTTTTGGACGTTAATGAAGAAATTAAAATACTTTTTTTTTAACTCTTAAAACTTTTATAAAATGTAAAAACAACAATACGCACTGAATCTTTGACGTTTAATTGAAAACATTGCCGTAACATAAAAAAACGTCGAAGAGACCCAAAGCAACTCAATTAGCCGTCGCTTTTAACAATTAAAGTACCACATTATATTAAATATTTTAAAATTCAATTGACAAAAAATTAAGGCTGTTAACTATAGACTGTAACAAAAATTTATAGATTGGGTTTTAGAAAACCTGAAAGTTAATGCTGTTTTCTGCAAACAAATTATTTTTAGTGACAAAACGTATTTTCATTAAAATAGCTTTATTAATAAGCAAAATTGTTAAATCTGTCGCTCCAAAAACTCTATTTAAGCTTAATAAGTAAATAAAACAACTACTATGTTTTTACCACTAATTTATTGTTGTAAAATTATATATAAGGCATATAGATTTCACGACTTAAGTTTCAACGTTTTACGGTCATTATCAATCTTGATAATAGTAGTTGTTTTATTTACTTATTAAATATGTAGTACCACATAGTAACCGTCGCAACCATCTTGATGATCTATTTAAGCTATTTTATAAGTACTATATATGTTTCTAATCTATAACAAAATCATGCTTATTGTTATTTTTTGTCATTTTGTTTAAAATACTAATTGTTCACTTTTTGATAAAACGCAATTTAGTAAAAGAAAAGACAAATAAAAATTATTTACATTAATTCATTAAAGGGCAATAGCTAATCAAACGCAACGCTCTTCCTACTTTGAAGATCGTAACCTTGCCGTGGTTATGGGGCTTGCGTGTTCCCTCTTGGACGTGATCAGTGGGTTTGGTAGGAAAGGAAACTTCTTTGTATCGGACAACAAGCTGCTAAACAACCAAAGGTTAGACTAATTACGATCACTCCGCAACGTAGTAGTCGCGCGGAGGGTCTGTGGAATGACTACCAACGTATTTGTGCCGTGCGTGAAAACTTGTAAGGAAGGATGAAGGGGTCCTGGTAACTGAGTCACTCTATAGATGCGTCTCTAGGGCTTGGAAACACTCCACTTTGGCTTGGATTTGTTCTTAAACGGGAGGTCAAGACTAATCAACTTTGATCAATCGGCTGCGTTGTCCAGTCAGATGGCCGATATGGTGAGTCTTTGGAAGTGAAGGGGTATGCAGCGGGCCAAACACTTATTAGTTTAGTGTGCGTTACTTGTTTGTATACAACCCACCTTTGTGGCTATATAGTGCGTCAAAGCTAAACCGAAGGCTCCCTCAAAGGTAGCAAAGTCCAAAACCTTTAAACAAAGGGACACTTCAAAATCTGAAGCACCAAAAAAGAAGATTTGGGTCTGAAGTCTCATCTGGACTGGACAACCTAGGAAGAAGGTGAAAATCACATGAGAAAAACTCAACATCCCTCCTACAAAAAAAAAGGGGAATTCAACTACAAAAAGGTTGTCTTATCGCACCTTTGCGTGGCGGTTACTAACCTAACTTATCCTCTAGGTAAAACCACTAGTAAACAGTGTAATTTAATTAAGGATGTTTTTTTTTCGAAAGCTAGATAATACCTTATCTAAATTAGGCAAAACACCTCCTCCCTTCAGTGGGCTGTCACACGCAGGAGAAATCTTTAGAATCACCTGTAATAATGACGCCTTACTGGGGTGGCTTCAAAAAGTGATTTCCGGTCTACAACTTTTGTGGCCGAAATCACAACTAGGCGCTATGCCACTGACAAAGGCTACTTTGCAGCTTCCGGGAAGCAGAACCAGTGGTTTAAAGTAAACGATTAGTGCATCTTTTACACCGTCAAGTTTAATGAACCGGAGGACCAACTCCTTGTTCTAGGAATATGTGAGGAAAATGTACGTACACTAAATGGTAAGAAAAATCTGATATGCTATATGTTTAGCAAACTCGCCGTCAAAATAACAAAAAATGTGCAGGTGCAGGAGGAAGCAATGGAAACAGAGGTGATTGATCCACCCGGACAAAACCAAGATGGAGATACACCACTGTCCACACAGCTGACCAATGACGCGACACATTAAAGTTATACAATGCAACCTGCATCATTGTCGAGCGGCCGTAGCGACACTATGCCGCGTACTAGAGCTGATGCAAAACACAGCAGCCTTAATACAAGAACCATGAATTATACAAACTAGGGATTGGGGATTGGCAAACTAAGTGGGAAGGTATTTTCAAACCTAACTAACAGTAAGCTAAAGACATGTATATACATATCCAAGCACATAACAGTGTTTCTTATGCCACAACTCAAAAAACCAATCAGACTGGATGCTATACAAAACCGCCCAGAAAGATTATAAAAGACGCATACGTCAACGTCAACAAAAAACTTGGAGATCTTTTTGTAAGGATGTTGAAAATAACAGGGTTGCCTGAAGCAAATTGACGGCTCATACACAGACAATCTATCGGAAGCAACAAAGACACTACTAGAAAGTCATGGCAGCATGGGCAATTAAGAATTTCTCTCCATTAAGGCTCCAGAATTAAATGGAGTCTTTCCTGCCCTTCTTTAATGAGGCAAAAATATTATATTAACTCACCTGGCAAGAATCTATAGTGCATGCATTGCTTTTCGATACATATCTATAGCATGGAGGGAAGTAAAAGTTGTATTTATACCAAAACCAAGGTGTAAGGATTACACCCTTGCAAAATTTTATTGCCCAATCAGCCTCACGTCTTTTTTCATAAAGACATTAGAACGAACCAGAACCAACATGCATGCACCCAAGGAAGATGTACCAAATCGGCCCTACATCTTGTAACGGCTCGAATCTAAAGATCATTGGGAGACAAAATGTCTAGCTTGGGCGTGTTTATAGATATTGAAGGAGCTTTTGTTAAAACCACCTTCAAAAAAATAAAAACTGTTCTTGCAATACATAATGTAAACCCCACAGTTAGTGGGTCAATAAAACACCTGTTGGTAAAAAGAGCCGTTACTGTTAATGTAGGAGATTCGATGGTCAGGAATGTTTTCAAGAAGGTGTATTATCTCCACTACTATGGAATATAGTAGTCGGTAGTCTTATACGGCTACTCAATGATCATGGTTTCTATATAATTGGTTATGTAGATGACATAACAATCCTACTAAGCTGTAAACTCAAAAGCATACTTTGCAACTTGATGCAAGAGGCTTTAAGATTAATCAAAAATTGTTGCAAAGACCAGGCACTTAAGGTCAACCCTCTGAAAACCGAACTGGTTATCTTTACAATAAAAAAAAAAATAGAAATCTAACTTTACCAAAACTCTCAAATATCTTACTACCGCTATCAACCGTGGTAAAATATCTTGGGGTGGTTTTGACAATAAGCTCACATGGGAACCACATCTAAATATGAGATGCAAAAAAGTCTTTTGGCAATGCAAATGAGCTGTGGGGAAAACATGGGGACCGTCTCCAAAGATAGTGCTATGGTCACATACGGAGCACTAGTATGATGGCCAAAAGCTAGACAAAAAACGTCTGCTAGCAAACTGAATCAGTTGCAACAAATGGCATGCTTAAGTATAACAGTTAAGAAAACACTTCTGTTAACAGCGCAAACAGATAACATGTCACCCTTTTTTGTGTTTCAAAGACCCTACAACGTGCGCACACAAAAGCAGAACGTGGTCAATGATTCGATTAGAATCTACACGGATGGCTCAAAAACCAATAAAGGTTCTGGAGCGGGAATCTTCTTGCAAGACCAGGACCTCAAAATATTATTACTGCTAGGAGTTTACACGATTATTTTTAAGCCAAAGTAGTTGGGATAACCTATGGTGTTATGGAAATTGTGAACCGCAAAATATCTGTAAAAATTTCCAAATTCTAACGGATATTAGAACAGCCTTAATTGCTATAAACAAGCCTAGAATCACATCAAAGCTAATTTTTAAATGTCATTGTGCCCTATGGAAATAGCATCAAATTGCTTTGGGTAGAACACTCAAACAAAGTAGTTAACATTGAGGCAAACAAACTGGCCGCTTTAACACTCAAAAGCTTAAATAATCTACTAAAAATTAACAAAAATTGGGATTTGTTGCTAAAATTTGTGCACAGAAGAAAATTGATAATTGTCGAGCATTATTTCTTTGATTGAACTAATCATTGGGATCTTCAAATGGTTTGTCTTTATTTTTAGTTCTAATTTGGGATTCATTGAGTAGAGATTCTACTTGAGTATCTGGGTGATTAAAATTTTACAATGGCCCCAATCACTTTAGGAGCCCTAGCAATTTCATAAAATTTTAATTGTATGTTTTGAGGAGAATAAACTAGGAATAACTTATCCGGTGCTTGGAGCAGTAGTTATTTCTAGTATAGTAACCAAGTAACGCGCACAACAAATTTGCGTATAAATGGTTTATACGTCAGTTTTTAAGTCATCATTGACGTTTCAATAGGTTATCTAAACTGTAACAAAAGCATAACTAATGCTATACCAGGTATATACTGTAGAAAAATTTATTCCTGGTATAAGTTATCTGACAATTGTAAAAGCGGCCCTAACAGAATCAAACTTAGCAAAAAACGCCTGAACACAATTGAAAAAGAGTCCAATCTATGCAAACAAACTTTTAAAAAAATTATGAAATAGTTTGTTTCTCCGCAATTAATTTTTAAAAAATGAAGTTTTTATTTAGTGCTTCATTAATTATTTACTCGTTAAATACAGGGTGATTTATTAAAAGTTTAGAACTTTGAAATTAAACTTATAAAAATCATGTTAATTTTATGCCATTACTTCTTAAATTTGATTTGGGGATCTGGAAGTCCAATTTTTGACCACTTTTTTGAGCAACCGGGGCAGTATATCGGCAATAACGTGGCAAATGTTGGCTTTCAGCTGATCCGCCATAGTTAGTTTATTGGCATACACTAGTGATTTAACATATTCCCACAGAAAGTAGTCCATAGGTGTGATATTATACAACCGTGGAGACCAGTTCACGGGTACGTAACTTAAGATTATGCGGTCAGCAAATGTTTTCTGCAATAAAATGATTGTGTCGTGCGCTGTGTGGTATGTTGCGTCGTCTTGTTAAAACCAAAGTTCTTCCACATTAACGCCAACTGGGGAACGAAAAAGTCAGTAATCATAGATCAATAGCGCTTTCCATTGACTGTTACGTGTTGGCCGAAATCATCTTTAAAGAAATATGGGCCAATGATTCCACCAACCCATAAATCACACTAAAAAGTGTGTTTTTGGCTCATTCTCTAAACGTACGACGCATATAATGGTCACGCGGCTTCAGCTCTTGCACGAGCTGTATTTTGTAAGCTCGTAAACCAAGATCTTTTTGCAAAATTTTCTATAAATTGGATTGACACACCTCCAATTGTGTGTACAATGGCGAATCGACTCCTTCTGGTTCTCATCAACACTACGCTCCACAGCTGCAACGACATCTTTGGTGCGAGTTTGAAAATGATCTATGCTTTTGACCGTAAAATGGACGTAGTGCACGGTAAGTTTTGCAAACTGAACCACGATTTTTGAAGTAAATTTACACAATTTGCAAACGTTGTTCTGGCGTAAGTCTATTCATAAAAAAATAGCAAAACATAGTGAGCAAAAATTAGCTGTCACCTATCAAATTGACTGTCACTAGAAACAGTGTTGCTAGGTCAAAAAACAAACCTCTAAAAAAAACAGCTTATATAACTGCAAATCTTTAACCCAAAAAATAATGATAATAATAAATTTATTTTCAGTGTTTGTACATGAAAAATAGTCAGAATAAAAAACAAAAAAAAAATCTAGGTCTAGACAGAATGCATCTATACCGGAAGCTGAAAATATTCTTTTAAATGAAATTTGATTTTTTCCGTAAGAACCAATTTTACAGCCGTACGTGACAAAATTTTCTAGAGCAGAAGGTTCACCGATATTCTCATAGATGTAATAGAATTTCAGTATGTAATGTTTGCACCCTATCAAGATATCGCGACTATCTGCAAGGTGTGTTAAAACAAAGTAACATAAATAGCTCATTCATAGACCATGTTGCTCGACTAACGCCTAAACCTATAAAATTGTATCTATTACAATAATATAAAAATAATAAATACGTCAATTAATTAATTATTCAAATATAAAAAAAAAACGTTTTAAATCAAATATATGTTGTAGTTTGTTATTATTATTATTTTACATCTACAAATTTTCAATTTTATTCCTTAATTTATAACATCTTTAACTTAATCTCTTTTTTAATCGTCAGAATATTTTTCAAATTCTTAGTATATTATAATTAAACTGTTGACACTCTTTCCTGGTACCATGTTTCAAGCATGATCATTTTATTCTATTTTTTTTTTATTCTCTTTCCCTTGCATTATTTTTTTAAACTAGATACATTTCAAAATACTATTTTTATCTCTTCACAATTTAATTTATTCCAATATTTTTGTAACACTCTGTATATACCTGTGTAAGATGTGTAATAACTTGACTGTTATTATTGAAATAGTTAATTACTTTTCAAAATACACAGCATAATAACTCTTATCTCAAGAAGTTTAATCGATTCAAGATAAGTTGTCTATTAACAAACAAATGATGCTAATTATAGTAATTATTATTTCCTATAATTGATCACAGCATTTTACATCATCTCGTTCTATGATCTCATAAAATTTAAATAATTGATCATTGTAATTAACAATATACATATAATCGTTTGCAAACCTTTATTAAAATTTCAATGTATCAAATATCAAACTATACACTAGTAATACATTAGCCTCTAAATCATTTACATAATTTAGCTGTTATCTAAATTGGTCCGGTTGAAATGGTTCTCACTTGTTATAATTTATTGCTTAATAATAATCAATTTCTATGCAGAAAATTATGCGATAGGATTAAGTGTTATAGAATTTACGATCGAAACAAGTTCGCAAAAAATAGTAACGTATAGTGAAAATTACATGCCTCGAAACTCCTACCGATCGCACCTCGTTATAGCCAAGATGATGGGAATCTAGTTTAAGTGGAGAATAAATCAAACGCAAAAGGTGATATGACTTTGCTTGGGATGTTAGTGTACGGGTTAGACGAAATGATGTTAAAATAAATTAGGTGATAGTAGGTTTAATGTGGAGCGTTGTATATATGTAATGAAGTTGAATTATATATGATAGTTTTTTGTGTGCTACATCTTTAGGTGGACGGGTTGGGTTAGGTCATGATTATATATTGACAAGTCGCTGAATATTTAAGTAATAATAATTGAATTTCTGTTTGTATAAAGCAGCCATTTATAACAAAGAACGGTTGTAATAATGTATTAAAAATAGATATTAGATCAAATAGATTTGATTAATGAAAACTTATGCAAAATTTGTTTCACAATTCAAAACAATTTAGAAACTAAAATTGCATTTATTTATTATTGAAAAAGATGGTCTAATAAAATCTATGCATATAAAAAATACATTAAAAAATTAACTAGCTAAATAGTAGCATAAAAACATTCAAACTAAATTCTAAAACGCAAGAAGAAGTTTCATAGACTTAAACCGACCGCGGAGGGGTAGTTTCGAAAACATTGTGCCATCCAAAAATGTTATTTTGGTAAGTAATTTCTTTAAAGCATATATCATACCATATCATTGATATAGAAATGAGATTTTATTTCGTTCAAAGCAATTGTATATGTTTGATTAAACTTTTTGGATAATTTATTTGCAAGAAAACTTGTTGTATCCCTCAACATTGCAAAACCAAACAATATTTAAACATCCCATTTTTATTCCCTATTGCCATAAATATTTAAATTCCAAGTCAAGTCGCTGTGTGGACTCAGATATAACAAACTTTCTTGGTACTGGTGTAATTTTGACTTCAATTCAATTCAATTAATTATTTCAATTTAATATAGTTACAATATTTATAAAAATATGTACATTATCTAATTATGAATAAATGTAAAAATAATGTTTGCTTGAGTTCAAAAACCTAACCCATCAATTTTTATTATTATATACCATAATCATGTACTTGTCCAATTATATAAGAAAAGTAATAATTTATGGCGTTTAATTCATTAAAAGACAGATAAAGATTGATACATTCAAATTTTAATAAAAAAATTGTTTATTTATTAATTTAATACTTCCTGTACGTCTGTCGTAGTAAAATAATTTTAGCATGCGGTAAATCTTTAGTTCATCGAACCAAAATTAAAGTTACTAGTCATCGATGAAACATTTAATTTATTTTATTAATTAATTTAGTTTAATACTATACAGTAATAATATACGTAAATTTTGTTAGTTTTAAATAAAAAGATTAAAACTTACAGCATTTGGGTAAATGAAAATTTATTAACTTTGTTAATTGTCAATTTTTTATGTCGATTTAAAAAGAAATAGATTATAAAGATGTGGCCGAGTCAAAATATTGTTGTTTTTTTAGTTTTAAGACAATATCTTTGTTAATGTGCACTCTATTATTTTAGTTTTAATCGACTTAGGAGCATACCGACCGCTACCTTGATTTGTAGTATTTCAATAAAATCGGCAACTTTGGCTTCATTGCTGCTACTTCAAATAATTTATATCGGAAAAAATACAGAAACGCTATCACTGCAACAAAAGTGACTGTAAACGATAAATATATCCATTCTAGTCAAAATTAACACAAAGTTGCTTGAAGAATTATAAATTCTAAACGCAAGTCAAATTTATGTGATATATCATTAAACAATTTTAATTTGTTTTTTGTTAGTATTGTCACCTAGCTTGTACAAGCGATACCTGTACCAAATACTGACTCTTTGTTTTTAATGTGTAATTCTTGTAATGTTTTAAATTATTTTAATTTTAGACATGTAACTTTCAATGAATTGATTTATTATTATTGATAAAATAAAAAATAGTAAAAGTTGCGATATTTTTGGAGCATCGACAGAACTTATAAAAACTGTTAAAAACGTTATAATTGAACCACTTACTAAGCTATTCAACCTGTGTATAGATTCTGAAAGTTTTTCTGAATTACTTAAAGTAGCTACAGTGACAAGTGCTTAAAATCACCGGATAACTACAGACCAATTAGCTTTTTACCAGCATTTTCAAAAATATTTGAAAAATTACACAGTACTAGTACGTCAAATAACTCGCAGAGCATGGCCGTCTTAAAAAAGCCAGGCGACCAATCGGGCTATTCAAAATGCTAAATGTGTGTCATATAAACGTTAGTTCTTTATCTAATAACTTTAATAATAAACTATCTACGGAGGTTTAAATTATGATATAGTAGCAATAACTGAAACCTGCTTAAACGATAGTATATTAAGTGATGTAGTCTACTTACAAAATTATCAGTTCTATAGAAGAGATTGAGGTTCACGAGGTGGTAGTGTCGGTTTGTACTTAAAACATGCATTACTTGTAGAACGTATTTATAAAGTAAATAGCGGAATAGAGCAACTGTGAGCATTTATTAAAATTGGCAACCATAGAGTAGCTGTAGGTGTTGTATATAAACCACCATCATATTCAGTCTCACATTTTTATGCTCTCCTCGGATTTAATTATTTGTATGGGAGATTTTAATATTAATTTATTGGAACTTGATGACAACGCAACTAAAAAATATACACACCTTCTAGATAATCTAGGGCTTACACAATTGATTACCGAACCAACCAGAATAACTTTAAAGTCAATGACTTAAATAGATCACATTCATGTATCAGATAAATAATATGTTGCATCATCGGTTACTAAAAATAAGGACGGATATTCTGACCATGAATTCATATACTGTAGCTTATTTTTAAATACCAAAAAAAGAACAGAAAAACAATCGTTCTATCGTAGAAACTTTAAACATTTAAACGCTTTACAATTTTAAAAAGATTTACAATCCATTCCGTGGCGTAATATATACGACCTAACGGACATAGATAGCAAAGTAGAGTTTTTAAATTCTTTACTAGATATACACGCTCCATTCCAGCATAGTAAGCCTTCAAAACAGTCGTATTAGTGGTATATCGCAAATATTAAACTATTATCAAGAAATAAAGCAGATTCTCTAAAAAAGATTAAACATATAAAACATTGGGAAGAATTATAAAATAGCAAGAAATCAATGCAATTCTGCAATTGAAAAAGAAAAAAGAGCATATTTTGAATGAAACAATTGCAAATATACCGGAAAAAAAAAACTTTATTAAAACGTAACAATATAATTAAATCCAATGTAACTAATATTCCATTAGAGTTGTCCAATGTAAATAAAATAAACAATTACTTTAAAACCATAGTTTCTAATTTTACAGGAATAATGTAAAATAAATTACTACAAACAAATTAAAATTTAAAAAAGTTGATAATAATTTAATAATAAAAATATTGATGTCACTAAAAACAAATGCTACAGGATGTGACGGTATAAGCCTGCAAACAATATATCTCTGCTGTCTTTTCATTGTCGAGTACATTACACACATAATGAATTATTGTATCAAATATAGCGTGTTTCAGGATTTAAGCCTGGCTATAGTAGTACAACGGCTATGACATTAATTGTAGACGATAAAATTGAAGCAACCGACAAAGGAAAAAATCACAGCACTAGTGCTTTTAGATTATAACAAAGCTTTTGATTCTATGGACCATGACATACTATTAGCTTTTCTTCATTATGTTGGTATAAGAACAAAAAGTATTAAACACGGTTTTATTACAAATAGGACACAGGTTAAAATAGGTAGCCAGATATCAGACTATGTAAATCTTTTTAAATTAGTTGCTCAAGGTTCAATTCTTGGACCTTTAGTTTATTTAATATATACATCAGTTTTTAATGACTACATAAAACACTGCAACGTTCATTATTATGCAGATGATACGCAATTATATTGCTCAGAATTTATCGAAAACCTAAGAACACTTGAAGTTAAAATAAATTTGGATATTCAACACTTGGTAAGTGCTTCTGATAAACATGGTTTAATAATTAATTCTGATAAATCATGATCCAAGATTTATCAGAAAATCTTTGGAAAAAAAGAAGAAATTCCCAAAGCAAAATGCGGCTTAAATATATTTGTGCAAAATAACAAATTAAATATATCAAATGAAGCAAAAAGTCTTGGCATAATTTTGGATTTTGATTTGAGATTTTGCAAACAAATATCAAAAAACAAATAACGTGCATTTTGTGCACTAAAGTCAATTTACGAAAACAGACGAATTCTCAACAAATATACAAAGAAAATACTTTGCGAGTATTATTATTGTGATGTGCTTTATGGACCGTGTCTGGATGAAATAGATAAGCGTAGAATACAAAAAATGCAAAACTCGTTTGTAAGAATGGTAAATAGAATACCTAGACACAAACCTGTACCAATGCACGGGAAAAGCAAGGGCTGGCTAAGTATGACAGAGAGAAAAATCTAAAAATATTTATTCACAAAATAATATCTTTAAAAACTTCACAATAACTTTATGATAAAATTGAACACAAGACTTCTGTACACAATATTAATTTAAGAAGAAAGTCTTTAATATCTGTACCAAAATACAGAACAGAATTTTTAAGAGGTGTTTTTCTTATCAGGCTTGTGATACTTACAATAATATACCATAGGCATACAAAAACATGTCCGTTTATGCATTTTCTACACATATAAAGTTGCACTTAAATTTGTAATTTTTAAGTTATTTATTATTGTTGTTAGACATTTTACCAGTTCTGTGCGTAGTGTTTATTTATATGTTTATATACAGTATATGTACTTTTATTTGCAAAAAAAATCTAGTCATTAGTAAATCTATAGTAGCTTAAGTTTTAATATGTTTTTAATTATCAAACCTAGTAATTTTAACTAGTTTAACTAGTCTGAAATTATTGTATTCTCTACCAATTTTATTTTCTCTATATGCGTGTTGTGTTTACTTATTCTAAACTATACAACTTAATTTCATCATGTATGTAAAGTTAATTTTATTGCTGTATATGTTCTTAAAATTTTCTTGTTATTTTGCGATTACTATTTTAGTTTTTTTGTTCCATTTGTTTGTAGCTAGTAAATTATTCAATGCTTTTTTTATTAACTCTATGAAATTCTTTTATATTTATTATTATATTCATATTATTTCATATATATATATATTTTTTTTATTATTTATTAATTAATATATTATTTTATACAACATGTTTCGTTATTTTTAATAACATTTATATGTTATATACTTACTTAAAAATGTTATTAAAAATAACAAAACATGTTGTATAAAATAATATATTAATTAATAAATAATAAAAAAAAATATATGAAATAATATGAATATAATAATAAATAGTAAATTATTGTTTTGAGCAAATTAGATTATAAAGTT
Organism: Tachinus rufipes; assembly: GCA_963932245.1. Classification (NCBI taxonomy): domain Eukaryota; kingdom Metazoa; phylum Arthropoda; class Insecta; order Coleoptera; family Staphylinidae; genus Tachinus; species Tachinus rufipes. The sequence goes on along the minus strand of OZ010747.1, from coordinate 46,230,166 downwards.
ATAATATTATTATGTATATTTTATTGTATAGATTTTTAAACATTTATGTTAGTATTTAGTATTTAGAATAGTAAATTAGATTATTAGTTTAATATTTATATAGTCAGATGGAAGATCAAGTAAAGTTGTGCTACAACTTAAATAAACTTGAACCTGATTATTTTCTCTATCTAAATTAATTTTGTTCAAAGTTTTTAAGATGTAAGCAATAGGGAAATAAAGTTTTTTATTATTTTTATTATTATTATTAGCTAAGGAATTATTTAATTTGTTTTAAGATAAAACTTTATTTATTAAAAGTCAATATGGCTTTAGGAAATATTGCTTAACTACGAATGCATTACTGAATCTGTTGCAAAAAATTATTAACTCACTAGAATAGGTAGAGAAGGTAACCACTAGTTTCTTAGACTTAAGCAAGGCCTTTGACTGTGTAAACCATAGCATTTTACTTAGAAAACTGTATATGTACAATGTTTTACCAAAAAGCTGTAGAATTATCATGTCGTGTTTGTTAAACCGAATGCAACAAGTAAAGCTTGATAATAAAAAATGGATTTTTTTTTATGTAAATACTGGTGTGCCACAGCGGTCCATACTTGGACCTTTGCTATTCCTGATCTACATCAATGATCTTCCGGACATAATATCAGAAAGAAATGTAATTTTATATGCTGATGATACTACAGTTACTAATCAAGCTAATACAGTAGAAGAAGGCGCTGAACAACATACAACATCGTCCGTCTGTAAGTGGTTTATAAGCAACCGGCTAAACTTAAATGACACCAAAACTGTCAACATAACTTATAATCTAAGATCCAGTAATGACACTGCACGAAATATTTAGGTTTACACATTGATGGCACGTTCATGAAGAAGCTACTATAAAGAAGCTGGCAAGTAATGTGTTTGTTTTAAAAAGTATAACGAACTCCATAAACTTTGACCTCTTAAGACAGACTTACCTTGCCATCTTTCAAAGTAGACTTGTCTACATTTTAGTATGAGGACATTCTCTCGCACGTCACGGACAACAATTTGTTAAACTTCAACTTATGACGCTACCATCTTTATATATTTTTGAATGTTTAAAATATATAAAGAAAAATTTACATTTATTTGAAACTCAAAAATCTGTCCTTAGTTACAATACTCAAAACCAAGACAAAATTTGCTCTAAATTGCTACGATTGGAGACAAGTAGAAAATCTAAAAACTATTTTTGTGTTGAATTCTACAACTCTCTCTCTCTTTCTACAAACATAACAGTACCGCCTATCAAACTATTTTTGATTAAAATGAAAGAATTGCTTACAACAAATGCATTCTATAGTTGAGATGAGTTTTTACTATAATTTAATTGATTTTAAAAGTTGTTTTTATTTTTATTTTTAAATTCAACTACACATTTTTTTGGATTTTTTTATAGCAGTATATTTTAATTTTACATCTGCTTTATTTTTTAATTATGAATTTGTATGATATGTATTGACCTGTGTAAATTTGTATTAGAAATAGCACCAATAAAACTATTATTATTAAAATTAAACCGTTCTAACTTTGTCAAATCTTAACAAAATTTGATCCATAAGGTCTAAATTTCTTCGTATTTAATCTCTTTTTAAAGTGATCACACAAGACTTATAGAGTCAATACGTATACAGCACCATTTTGATGCAGGAAGTTGTACATATTTTTGCGATCTTCAAAACTTGTAATTTTTAGATCCCGAAAAAGCGCTGTCGCCCTCTGTCGATTTTAGTCGAGATTTCAGTAAATACTCTTTAGAGCACAAGAAAAAAGGTTATCTATATGAGAAATGAAATATCGGACATTTTCAAGAATTTTTTAATATTCAATAATTGTCAAAATTGGCAAACCGCATATTTTTGTATCTCAATTTTTGGTCCTTTAAAAAAAGATAAGAAGGTCCACGATGGCTCAAAATATTCCTTATTACATGTACTTTAAAACCCATATTTGTTTATTTAATGTTGAGGCAGTCATTTTGATATATCAAGCTTCAAATATTCCAAAAAAAATTACTTAAAATAACATTAGTTGCCCGTTTTAAAGTGTACAACGTTATGTAGATTGAGAAAACATCCAATACAACGCATATATATCACACAACGTTGCTTGAGATAGGCAGAGGTCCAAAGCTTCAAGCTTACATGGAGCATCCGGCACAATTAGACACTAGTGGCAAATCGGGCAATACGATGCTTTTAGTGAATTGACAACTAACGCACGTTTAAAGGATCTTTTAAACATTTTTGTACATATCTTATCACCACAGCCCACTCTTAAAAACCAAGTTTAATAGCTTTTAAAATGTCCTAACGCACCATAATTACTCAAGATTGTGTCGGTAACTAAGGTCGGCAAAATACATAACATTGTTTTGCAATTGAGTTTCAAATTTTAACTAACTTGGAGTCTAGGCGCTGCAATTCAGCAAAATTTTTAATTAGTTTAAAAAAATTAGAAGATAGTTTAATGAAAAAAAATGTCTTAAACATTTGTTGTTTGGTACAAGTAATCAAACTTTTATCAAGCGAGAGAAAATTGTGTTGGACTTTTCTGGACTCGGCAACCGGCAAGTCTGAAAAATGAAACAGCTCGGTGGTCAGTGTAAATAGTAAATTCCTTCCTGACTAAAAATACTTGTTATTCATTTAAAGTAATTGCACAATAACTTTGCTCTCATTCAAGTAGTCTTATACTAGCATAAGTTACAATTTTTTTAATTCAAATAATGCAAAATTAGACGCATCTGCGGCCACATAAGGCCGTTTTTTAAATAAAGAATGGTAAAGTAAAGTAGCATTAGGGCGTATGCTCATTATGCTCCCACTCCCAGAAAGTTTTCTTTTGTAAAAGCAGCGTAAGTGACGTTGCTTTTAAAAATATTTAGAATAAAAATTCCGATCATAATTTGTAAGTGGTTGGTGGTTCAAAATAGTTGTAGCTCTATCATGTTGCATCAACCAAAGCAACCGAATATAATCGATAAAACTTCAGTATCACAACTGGCAACCAAATTGAAATGTCTATAGAGGTAAACAATAAAATATAATTTAATGAAAAACAAAGGTTTAAAACTAATTACTCAAACCCTGTCTACTTCTTTAGACATTGCAATTTGGTTGCCAGTTGTAAATTATTAATCATAAATATGGCATTGAAAATGCAAATAAATTTGCGAAACATGTTTGCCATAAATAAATAATTGTATAGTAGAATATTTTATTATTTATAAATAAATATGTTAAATATAAAGAATTTCTACAAGATAAATAAAAAAAAATATTATCCAATTATTAACTTGTGTTTAAGGATACATAAATCAATTGTTTGAATTCTTCCTTCACTACTAAGCAATGCCGTACCACCAAGATGCACTGATGAGGATTTTTGAAAACCGAAACAGTTGTCTGTATTTAATTGGCCGCTTTGGAGTTGGATTGGGTTTGAGTAATTGATTTTAAACCTTTGTTTTTCATTATATTCTTCTCAAAGAAGCTTGTATTTTTTAATATTTTGCGGTACTGGAAAATCTTGTATTACCGTTACTATAGCAGGGTCGGAAAAGATTTTCTTTGAACTAACAATATAGCCTAAATAAAGATTTTTTTTAATTACATTTTCTTAGTCTAAACGTAGCCTAGTTTTGTTTAATCGGCTTAAAACGCGATCCAAATGTTTTAAGTGTTGATCAAAAGATTCCAATACTATTAATAAATTGTCCACATAAGTTTAAACAAATGTAGCAAATTCCAATCCTAATATAATATCTATTACCCTAGTAAATAAATCTGCCGCAGTGGATAATCCAAACAGTAACACTTACAATTTGTCATCATAAATATATTCGGTATATTTTTTGTCCTTTTCACTACGAGGGATCTGCCAATATCCCGCAGTTAAGTCAACTAATGACCAAATAATTATTAAATAGCGTAGCTGCGCAAGATATGATGCTCCATTGTATCATCTTTTCAATTTTGCCATTAACGGCTTTGCAATGTGCAATTGATATAGGGTAGGGTTTAAAAAAAACGGTTTGCAGCTGTTAAGACTAATTGAGTGCAATTTTTGTCCGTCTAGGTATTTTGTAAAAAAATATGTTTATGTTTTTTAAATAAGTTTAAAAACATATTTTTTCATTAAGAGGTTATAGGTGGTGGTTGGCTAAATGTTTAAAATTTTTCTCAAATTATTAAGTTTATACAAGAATGATGATCAGTACTTTTATCATTTAATTTAGGGATTTCATAAATTTGATTCTTTACTTTAATTAAAATAATATTTAAATCTAAATTAATTATTGTGTAAACTAAAATTATTTCAAAGTTTAAGTTTGGAATGAATATAAATTTATGTTCTAAAGATATATTATTAATATTAAAAGACAAGAGGATCTGGTTATATTTAAAAGCTGAGCTTGACACTTGTGTTTCTGATGTTGCAAAATCTGAAATTTCCGGAATTTTATCTCTAAATTGCAGCCACACCAGATCAGAAATACATTTTATTTCAGAGCTTGTGTCGATTAGAGCTATAAAAATTAGTTTGGATATATTTATTGCTATCACTGGCAGTCTGCAAGGTTGAATAGTTTAATGATCAAAATTATATTCATTAATTAAATTTTTACAAAAGCTGCTTTTATATAAGACTGCTTTATTAATAGAAAAACCTATCAACGGAGCTAACAAATAGTTTTAATTCTCCGAGTTTTCGACCTTCTCATTTAAGAAATTTTGGAATTGTTAATGCCACAAATTATTTGTTTCTGTTTTCTTTTTTGTAAAACCGATCATTGTAGTCCAGGAGCTGGTAACAAAAAAAATGCAAAAGTTTTGAAAAGTCTGATATTTTTAAATTGGACTGTATTTTGGCCATAGAACACTTTTGTAGATTCAGGTGTTGGGACACCTGGCGCTGACACGCTAAGAAAGGTGTAATTTTAATTAATACTCAAAAATTGTTTTGGGAAAGCTGAAAATTTATCGACGGATAGTTGATGCATTACAAAACCTTAATCAAGAAGTCAAACAGCTGAATAATCAAACGCACGGCGTCAGCATAGCTGCATACAAAAACTAATTCAATGCAAATGATTTGATGATGATATTTTCTCTACGTGGCGCGTAGGAACAGAATGAGCAACTCTATCAAACTAACTCCGTGACGTATTTGGAAACTATGACGCTATGACACTATTCTGCATCTGCTGCTTAGTTCTACTAATGAATTAATGCTTTTTTATTTCTTGAAGTGCGCCTTATCACGACTTTAATTGGCTGCTGACTGATAGGGTTCTATGAAAACAATGTCTGACTGTTTGTTTCATGAATTTAATAACGTAATTTAACATATTCCTAAATTTTTGCTTTTCCAAATCATTTGCATTATGTTAGTTTGATTATTAAGCTGTCTGACTGCCAATAAATTTTTGTCTTTTCCAAAACAATTTTTGAGTACTAATTAAAATTACACTTTTCTTAGCTCTCATTGCGGAAAAAAGGAAAACTGCAAAGTTAATCAGATTTACGGTAAAATAAAAAAAAAATTATGACAAAGTTTAGATGTGGAAATGAAGAAAGAGTATGCAAATTTTATATTTAAAAAAAAGTAAAGTGCTTATTTTTTTTAAATTTTATATTTTGTTAAACTTAAGTTAAATTTGAAGAAAGATAAAATGAAAAAAATAATGTTGATATTCAAAACAAGGAAAGCATTTGTAAGTAAGAATATTATGGTTTTTGTTCAGTGATCACGCTCTATTTGTTTGTGATTGTGGCGCTCTACAGTTTTTGGACGTCAGCGAGTAGAACCACAGCAAAATGCATGATTGTAAATCAGTTTAAAGTGACATTGCAATCAGTTCAAATTATAATAAAGATTAATGGTAAAGTACATGTTATGTTATCTCAATAAAATAACAACTAAATACTCAACGACACAGTTCAACAAATGGTCCTTCGGAACCGGATGGATTAACACGTGGTCCATTCGAACAACGACATAACGGAAACCGCATGGATAGACGCATGGATGGAAGCAGTTTTTTTAACTCTCAACCAGGATAAAAATCAACTTCACAAACAGGTACAAATTATACAAATTATCCTATTCTAACTTTCCTGTAATTAAAATCAAATAAAGTAGTATCTAACTTCTCACAAGGTAGTTTAATAAACATATTATTTTCTGCCGAATGAAACATAAATTCATTTTGTGTCACATCATTCTCGCATAATAAAACGCAAATAAATTATATTATTTATGCACAATAAATCAATAATTAATCGATAACTTTAACGTTAATATACTCATAATAAGACAAGCAATTAATTCTCATTAAAATGACCAAATTAGCAAGGCTAACCAAATTGTGAGCTACCGAGAAGGCGAAATTAACACGTCTTTATTTATTAACTTTATCGCTGAAAACGAAGATAACAAAAACAAGCTTAGTGAATTTAAGGAACGAATTAAGGGAGCATCGCTTCTGCTTGATACATTCAATAAAACTCAAGACGACATCGAATAGCTGGACGAACCAGCGGAAACAACAAATGAACAAGTTAGTTTTAAAAGAAAATATTATTCAACTGTAGCCAGCGCAAATGACTGCATAGATGAGATAACAGCTGCCATTCAGAATGTGATAATGCCGCTACCATCTACAAGTAATACCAATGTGCATACAAATCAATTGGAGAAGCGATTATCAATAATTGAATTACCAAAATTTAACGGAAATTACGATATTTGGATTTCATTTTATAACAATTTTAAAAGTATGATGCATGACAAACCCAACATTGAGAACATCGACAAGTTGCATTAACTACGATCAAGTTTCCAAGAAAACGCATTTGATTTAATTGCATCATTGCAAACAACATCAAGCAATTACCAAATAGCGTGGCAACTATTACAAAAGAGATACGACAACAAACGTCATATCCAAGGTCATATCCAAGGTCATACCAAGAAATTATTCAAATTAGAACCAATGAATAAAGACTCTGCATGTCAGTTACGATCATTGATTGATCCTATTTACAAACAATTGGCATCATTGAAGGGGATATTAATTGATACCACAACATGGGATCTAATGGTCATACATTTAATCTGCACAAAACTCGATTTCAACACAAAACGTGAATGGGAAACTATTACTTCAAAACAACATGTCTACCCACCTTGACAGAACTTATTAAACATTGCAACAACGATGTGCTTTCCTTGAGGCAACCATTAGACGCAAAGATGATCTATTAAAGCCAAAATCGTATTCAGTTCCAACCAAACATACTGCACGGCAATTATACTATATTCATAAATACCCACCATGTTTATTATGCAAACAACAGCATACAATTTACAAGTGTGAACAATTTTTGAACAATAATATTCAACAACGTATTGATATTATCAACAAGGCAAGTTTTTGTACAAATTATCTTCAAAGTGGACACAAAGTAGATCAATGTATGTCAAGTAAATGCCGTAAAGTAATAGAAATCACAACACATTATAACACATAGATGAGCAACTACAAGTAGTTTCAACAACATTACATTCAGTCAAGGATACCGTACACGACATTTTATTACCAACAGCTATGATTATGGTAAGAAACTCAAGAGGACACCTACTACAAAAACGCGCCTTGCTTGACTCTGGATTGCAATCTAACTTTATAACTAAAGAGGCTACTAACAAGCTTGGTCTGAATTGGCAGAATGTGGTTATACCATTGGCAGGAATCAGTGGAACAACATTTCGCTCATCCAAATTGGTTCAAGCATTCATTATGTCAAACTACAATCAATTCTCAGCCAAATTAAAATTCATCGTTCTTAAAAACATCACCGCACAGTTACCAACATTTTTATTTTTCAATAAGAACTTTGAAATTCCACGTAACCTTGACTTAGCCGACCCAACTTTCGACATCAGCTCCAAAATTGACATGCTGATAGGCGCTGAATCATTTTATGACATGTTATGTGTAGGTCAAATTTGCACTTTAAGGTATAGACCCACATTTCAAAAAACTTTGTTGGGATGGGTTGTTTCTGAACGATTACCATACTAGCAAGGCCATCAACAACCTAGCAAATGTAACCTTTCAGTAAGCATTAAGAAATTTTGAAATTTTGGAAACTAGAGGAAATCCCAAAAGCTGAGCTACATACAAATGGAGAAAAACTAGAAGATTTGTTGTACGACTACCAATTAAACTAGATCCACCAACGCTAGGTCAATCCATTGATCAAGTTACCAAATGCTTTCATTCAATTGAAAGAAAGCTCAATCAGGACGTAAAGCTGAAATCCGAATATATAACTTTCATGACTGAATATAAAACTTTAGGACACATGACAAAATTAACATCGATCCAATCAGACCCAAACAACACACAATATTTACCCCATCATTGTGTAATGAAGCAATCCAGTACTACAATTAAGGTCAGAGTAGTCTTTAATACCTCTGCAACCACAACCACTGGAGCATCATTCAATGACAATTTGATGACTGTACCCACTATACAAGACGACTATTTCATTGTATTACGTTTTTGATCACATCCACACGTCATTACTGCAGACATTGAGAAAATGTATAGACAAATCCTAATTAATCCAGCAGATCGGGATTTACAGCAAATTATCTAGAGAGCAAACACTTCCAATGAGCTAAACCACTACTAATTAAATACAGTCAAGTATGGACAGACTTGCGCACCGTACCTAGCTATACGCTCCTTATACCAATTAGCACATGATGTTGACAAATACCCAAGAACATGTGACATCATAAAAAGAGATTTCTACGTGAATAACGTTCTGACTGGCAGTAATGACATCCAGGAATTGAGCATGATAAAGGAGGAATTGACAAAGATTCTAGCATCTACTGTATTTTTATTACGAAAATGGAAATTAAACATACCTTATATGAACGAGGAAACAGAACATCTACCAACTCTACAAAAAACTCTTTGATTATATTTAAACCCAGTTAAGAATCACTTACAGTATTCAGTTCACGTTCAACCTCAATCCAAGATCACCAAGCAAAATATCCTTTGTACCGTTTCACAAATATACGACTCATTAGAACTCATTAGACCGATCACTATCAAGGCAAAAATAATTATGCAAAAATTATGGAAATTTGAACTGAATTGGGACGCATCAATACCCATAAAACTATCTACAGCGTGGACAGATATTCATACTAGTTTACAGAACGTTAATTCCATTCAGATACCCAGATATCTAGGCAATAATAAGCACGTGCAGTTGCATGGTTTCTGTGATGCTTCTGAGCAAGCATATGGTGCATGCGTGTATTGGAAATGCAGACGAACTAACAGAATGATTGACACAAATCTATACTATACCACGTCTAGAACTTTGTGGTGCTTTACTGTTATTACAATTGATGAAGAAGATCACAGAAGCATTAGATCAAACTATAGCCAAGGTTTACTATTGGAGTAATTCAACCGTGTGTCTGTCATGAATAAACACACCACCAAACTAGCTCAAAACATTTGTATCAAATCGTGTTTCATAAATACAAGACTTGACAAATGCCAAAAATTGGCGACATGTTTCTACTCATAAAAATCCAACAGATGAAATTTCCTAAGGTCTACATGCTAATGAACTTAAGGCTAATAAACTCTGGTGGAACGGACCGACATTTCTCTCCACATCAAACAAACACTTACTATAACCGTAGAAAAGGTTTTCGAGGTATTCACAAAATATTTACAAAACTACAACGAGTAATTGCTTACTGCAAAGATTTCTTCACAACTGCAAATCCTCTGACAACAAGAGGAATGAACCCTTGAGTTTGTTGGAATTGACATTATCACATAATTCCTTGGTAAAAAATATGCAGCATGAGATCTTCTCAGAAGAAGTCAACGACCTTATAAGGAAACGAGAAGTCAAAAACAGTAGCAAATTGATTACTCTACACCCATATCTTGTTGAACAAGAAATCATCCGCGTGGGAAGAAGAATATCACGAGCAAATACAACCTATGATCACAAACACCCCGTGGTGTTAGATTCCAAGCACCATTTGACACGTTTAATCATCACTCAAGAACATGTCCGTTTACTAGAGACATTTACTTCTATTATTGTCAATCCGATTGAGATACTCCCCATTGGTTGGCAGAAACCTTGACAAGAAAATTTGTACTTCCTGTATACTATGTTTTTGCTCTAACCCTAAGCCACCGACAATACAGAATGTAATGGGAGACCTTTCAGCGCCCAGAGTGACAATTATCTGCTTATTTTTTGTTTTGTTTTTGGTGTGGACTATGCGGGACCATTTAACATTCGGAAAGGCACAGGAAGAGGACGAAAACGAATTTTAAAATCGTTCTTATGCATATTTGTTTGTTTTGCAACCAAAGCAATACACATTGAATTGGCAACCGATCTAAGTACATCCGCATATTTAAACGCCCTTAAAAGATTCACAGCCAGACAAGGCAAATGCGGAAAGATATATTCCGACGACACTAATTCTGTCGGTGTTAACAATGAATTGCGAAATTTAATCAAGTCAGACGATATTTCAATACTGTACAAACAAATCCATTGAATGGAGTTTTATACCACCACGAACTCCCAATTTTGGAGGATTCTGGAAAACAGCAGTCAAGTCAACCAAAAACCTTCTTAGAAAATTAATCAACTGTAAAGTACATACGTATGAGCAATTCTATACCATCCTTGTACAAATTGAAGGCTGTTTAAACTCCCAACCTTTAACTCCCTTGACCACTAATCTTTCAGATCTTCTTTCTTTATCTCCTGGACATTTTCTAATTGAAAGAAATTTACAATCCTTCCTTAACCCATTTTGCATAAAATGTCTGTTAACAGAATCACCAAGTATCAACGCTGCCAACAACTAGTTCAATACTTCTGGAAACGATGGAAGAACGAGTACCTGAATCAACTTCAGCAAAGATACAAGTGGAATCGCGCGGCTGCCAGCTGTCCCTCAATAGAAGATATGGTAATCCTAAAAGAAGACAATGTCCCTCCTCAGCGAAGGCATCATTTAGGCATCACTCAACTTCATGATGATGATGATGATAATGATGATGATGATGATGATATGTGTCGCGTTGTGACAGTGTTAACAAATGCTGGATATTTGGTGCGTGCTACATCTAAGATTGCCGTAGAGCCAAATTTCAAAAGAGAGTCATAGACTCTTTCAACGGGGGCAGCATGTTCAGTGATCGCGCTCTATTTGTTTGTGATTGTGGCGCTCTACAGTTTTTGGACGTCAGTGTTCGCGCGCCTGAAATGCGTGTGAAACACTGGGAACGGCAACGAGTGGAACCACAACAGTGCGAATGTAACGTCTATAGCGACAGCACACCCGAACAAAATGCATGATTGTAAATCAGTTCAAAGTTACATTGTAATCAGATCAAATTATAATAAAGATTAATAGTAATGTACAGTTATGTTATCTCAATAAAATAACAACCAAATACTCGACGACACAGTTCAACAGTTTTATTGTGTCGATTTAATTTCAAGTAAAAATAAATGGTATACGCTTTGTACTTATTAGGTTTCAGAATTAAGTTTTACTTAAACAATTATTAGTATGAAATAAATTATTAATTCATTCATACCAATTGCATAAATGTTACATGATACCGATTAATGTGGGCAATTACTATTAAATTGCACTAGATAGAGTGATAGTCATTTGTCTCATTATTTAAATAATTATAACATGAGATTGCATGGAAATATACTTAACTTACAAAATATAATAAGAATTGTATTTCAAAATAATATTACTTTATATAAAATTAGATAATAGATGTGTACGAATGTAAATTGGTGTAATGGAGTGAACATAATAAATATAAGAACTTCTACAAATAAAATATGTACTGATTAAAATGAAAATTCCCAAGCCGATAAAGGCATAGATGCCGCTATTTAAACCAGTAGCAGCAAAATATGCTTCATTAATATTAGTTAAAATTAATTACGTTATTGATAAAAACATTCATTAAAATATCCCCCGCTGTTATATAATGGCATAATTTAAATATTTAATCTTAGCAATTTTCACATATTTCAATTTATATAACATTCTATTATTCAATTCATTTAATTATAATAACTGACAATATTAATCTTGAGTTATTAAACAAGTCGCTTTTAATAAAGGTTTGAAATATAATTAATAAACATATCCTTTTATTAAAGTGTCATGTAGCTTGAATTATATTTTAATTGCACATCAAGATAGTTTATGCACAGTAAGTTTGTAGTGTTCATAATAAATTGCTATATAATTAAATGTATTGTTTGAAGTACGACTTACTTAACTTATAATGTTATTGCTGGATAGTAGTAGTAGCAGTTTCACATAAATTTATGCTATTAAACTGTTCGCAATTAACCAAGCAATGCAATGCAATGTACAATGTTTTGCTAGTTAAAATGCAATAAAATTCTTTATTCAGATACATTATCTTCTAAAATGTTATTATTTTTTTAATTAATGGAATGTTTTCTTAACAGCACAAAGATATTAAAAAAAAAATTCTACTATTGCTCTCAACACACGTCAAGAAAATTCTATTTATCACCGTTAAATAGTAATGTTTGCTATATACAGTTTTTAAATGTACTTCAGTTATTTTCTTTTAAATACAAGAAAACCTAAAAAGGTTTTTTTTGGACTTTACAATATATGCACATAAAAAACATATAATAAAACTATTTTAGAAAAATCTAATCTTAACTACACCTGCTTATAATGCGCACACGACACGCACGGTATAGATAGATCCGCACACAATAAACTTTATGGTTTTTGGTTTGAGCGACAAAACAAACAAATTCACAAATACACTGCCGAACATAAAATTAGGGTCACTTTGTAATTTGTTTTTTTTTTTAGAAATTTATAGTTTGCTTGAATAAAAAAAAGTTTTTGTTGTTCAAAGTTTATTGAAAGTAATCAAATGAACAATTTGATGTGCTAAGTAATGAAAATGATCAAGTTTACTTTCACATGCTTTTGTTGAAACATACAAGCATAGTTTTTGTTTCTGTAATGATATCTGTCTGTTGCAAATTGTTTGTGTATTGTTGTCATTGATAGTGTTTTGCAATGAGCATAAATCCTGTTGTTGCGGCACGAATTGTGGCGGCTTTAGAAGACGGCCGCGGTCAGCGCAAAACTGCAAGAAACGTTAATATAAGTCTCTCGAGTGTGCAACGAGTATGGCGGCGGTACGAAGATTTCTCGCTTCTAGTGCTTTGAGAAACCGAACGATCACGGCAGTTTCTCTTTGAAATCATCTGCAAGAAGTGAAAAGTGAGTGGACAGTTAAGAGGTGACTTCATGGTGCTGTAGGGCTGTCGCAAAAAGTACGGCTGCCTGTGTGCAAAACATAAGTATGCCGCTTTTTATAGCATATAAAGTAAAGCTCATAGGTGTTGCTAAGATGATTCAAAATTATTTTTGAATTTTTAAGACTCACCGCAAAGTATTTAGAGCTTTCAATTCCATCAGTGCTTTATCTTACAATTAAATATACTATCTAACTAGCCTCCCCTCCCCCACATGATAAACTTAAAAATTCTAAAAATGCCTATAGACAAACATATATGTTTAAAGATGTAATCACCAGCATATATCCAACGTTTTAGATATGTATGCAAATATGTGTTACGGTAACAAATCAAGACACTTGATGCCCAGTCTAAACTTGTTGAGAAAATGTGTAGGATCTATATTAACAAAAGTTAGAGAACCTGTTCTTAAAAACAGCTAAAACTTGATGTCCTTATCATGAGTTTTCTGTAACTTTTTTTGCAAAAAATCACATTTTTGTTACTTTTTGGTCTAAAAACAGCATTTTTTGAACACTTTAATTCAAAATTACTTTTTGTTTAAATGTTTGTCTAAAACAGTATCTTTTAGCGTACTTTCTTTTTTTTTAACTACATATTTTGCAAAAATCACATTTTTTATTACTTTTGGTTTAAAACGCATTTTTTATAAAGAATATTGTCAAAACAACATTTTTTTAACATTTTTTAGTTTAAAATTGTTTATTGTTTAATTTTTTGCACAAAATCATTTTTTTAACACGTTTTAGTCCAAGATTGATTTTTTTGTTTAATTTTTAGTATTTTTTTTAAGTTTTCTGTTACTTTTTTGCACAAAATCACAAAATCACAATTTTTATTTTTTATTAAATAGCATTTGTTATTAAGTTTTTAGTCAGAAACAGCATGTTTAATCCAAATTTTTGTTTTGTTTTGTTTAATTTACAGTTCAAAACAGTATTTTTTATGGGTTTTCTTATACAAAATCACATTTTTAATTATTTTTTTATTTAAAAAGCATTTTCTATTAAATTTTTAGTCAAAAACAAAGTTTTCTAAACACTTTAGTTCAAAATTGCTTTTTTTTGTTTCATTTTTACTTCAAAACATTATTTCTGTTAAGCTATTTTAACTTTCTAGCACAAAATTACAATATTTCATTAACTTTTGGTCTAGAAATGATGTTCTATTAAGTAATTAAGTCAAAAACAACATTTTCTAGACACCTTAGTCCAAAATTGTTTTTTTTTGTTTAATTTTGAGTTCAAAACAATATTTTCTAATCAATTTTTTGTACCTTTCTTGTATAAAATCACATTTTTTAATTACTTTTTAGTTTAGAAAGCAATTTTTATTAAATTTGTAGTCAAAAACAACGTTTTCTAAAAAATTAATTTAAAACTTCTTCTTCTTTTGTTTAATTTTTTTTAAATAGTATTTTTTGTTGAGTTTTTTTCTTTTATTTTTTTGCACAAAACTAAATTATTTCATTAATTTTTGGTTTAAAAAGCATGTTCATAAGGTTTTTAGTCAAAAATATTATTTTCTTCAATCTCTTAAAATTGTTTTTTTTTAAGTGGTACGTCGTAACGTCCCTGCACTGCAATCCATTCTTTCGATTGTGCACCTTTGATTGTTACTTTTTTGGTAGATGCATTACCATAGTTATTAAAAGCAGGTTCAGTCCATTAAGCATTTTTGTGGTTTTTTATTTGCTAGTCCGCTTCAAGGTTAACTTATTTTTTTTTCTTGATTTCAATTAAGAACAAAGTCCTGTTATCTGCCTTCTAGTCTTCCATTGATGCTAACGTCCAGTTCTCCATCTATCTTTTAGGCAGTCTGCCTAGAGGTTCCTTACTTTGGAATCTTTGGTCTTTACCTTATTTGGCAAGTCTATTGTAGTTCATTCTATCCACATGGTCTTCTATTGCTATATTTGTGATTTGACCAATTTAGCTATCTAGTTCTTCTTTGATAGCGCTGCTTCTAATATTATTACGTAATTTACTGCTTTTATTGTTTTGCTTCTCATTCTGTGCTTCTCATTAGTCTTTTAATTTTAAAAGTTTTTGCATTGGGTTTTTTTTTTTATAGAAGCTTACTTTAGCCTGTTACTTTTATATACTCGAATGCTTTGGAATACAGATTACCAAATGTGTTTCTAATGTTTAAAACATTAAACAAGAAACTAACAACAAAGTCTAACCATCATTGAGCTAGAAAGCTATCTACAAAACAAGTCTAAAATGATAAAGCGGTTATCTATGCCTAAGGAACAATAACTTGGTTATAGATACAAATTTACAATTTTTTTAATAAATAATCTAAACTCAATATTCAATTCAAATACATTTTTTGCAGCTTTATTCATTTGGCCGCCTTGTGCATTACACACACCGCACAATATCTAGCGACTGCCCTGTGGTGCTGGATTATCTTCTTGAACTAGAGCTACTGGACCGCTGCTTTCCCGTAAACACCGGATTGTAAGGTTGAATTTTGCACGAGAACACTTGGCTTGGACAATGATTCTGTCTTACGGATTCAGATAGCATTTGGTAGAGAATCAGTTATGGAATGAGAGGCATATCTTTTGACACTCGCAAGGAGTTAGTCTTTATCGAGAATAGGATGTTGACTGCCCATAAGTATCTGACAGAAGTTCTAGACCATGTTTTACTGTTCATGGTTATTCTTGGTGATGACGCAACGTTTATGCATGATAACGCTCGGCCCCACACTGCTCGGATAGTTACTGAGTATCTTGACGAGGGTCAAATCACGTGGTTTATTTGGCCTGCTTGCAGTCTAGATTTAAATCCAATTGAGCATGTTTGGGATGAGATGAAAAAACGTTTACGGAGACATGTGCCGGCCCCCAGAAATTCTAGAGAGCTTCGCAACATACTGATGCAGGAATGAGAAAATCTTCAGCAGAATGTTATCCAAACTCTGATCCAGAGCATGCTTTTTCGTTTGCAAGATGTTATCACTGCCAGAAGACGGAATACTCGCTACTGAACTCCTTAAACTTTCTTTTGTTTCAACAAAAACATATGAAAGTAAACTTGTTCATTTTTCATTACTTTTAATAAACATCACTTTATTTTATTGATTATACTCAGAAAAGCCTTCGACAAGTTTGTTTGTTTAGTCTTTTTATGTTTATAATTTTTTAGTGATTCCATTTTTTTGTGCAGTTTTTCTATACTTCGGATATGGAAATTGGAGTCTTTTTTTAAGTTCTTGATTAGCAAAACTTGATTTGTTGTTACTGTGTTTAAATTATTTTTTATATTTGTTATATCGTTTTTCAAAATCTTGGCAAGTTCGTTTTATGTATATTCCTTTGTAGTAATACTGCTAATTTTTCTAGTTCATTTTTTTTGTTGATATTGAATATTAAGCTGGACAACTTACTTAATGTCCTAAAAGCAACTTTTATATATATTTCAAAACTGAATTAGATATTGTTTGTGTTATTGGTTTAAAACAAATACTTATTGTATTATTACATTAATATATGAATGCTTTATACCTATCTATTATTTTTTCCATATACTTTTATTAATTGCATTTATTTTGTGACCATTGTTGTAGGTAATAAGTTTTATTTTCTGAAATTCTGGTTTTCATTTTTTTCGGAAAATATTAATAATTGAGAATTGAATGAGTATAAACTGTTAGTTTATGTGAAATAAAATAATTTAATTTAGGTAGTAAAAATATTAAGTTTTTATTTTTAGTTTTGTTTCTAAGTCAGATTTAAAACGGCAATACTGATGTTTCTTTTCTTGTACTATTGTAATTTTTTTAGGTGAGTTATAACAAAAATATGGTCGATTGACTGTACAATTTAAGTTTTATTTATTTTTGCTTAATTGTACTTTCTTATAGTATACAAGTTACACACGCAACGTGTTGAGCAAACATAACCCTAAAACAAATTTTGCAAATCGTTAGTTATACTTAATAACTACATACCTGTGTAGGTGTAACTGAGGATTGAATTAAACCTAGTTTGTTATCAGGAAGGATAAGCTAGAAATGGTTTACAATATCACGCACGTACATTTGTAGGCCTTAAGTATAACGCGCGTTTAAACCTTGCAAGGTAGTGAACTTAAGAATTTTGCATGCCCACAAAATATGTTTTTGATGGCGATAGGTAAAAAACCTCCATATTCTCACATAACAAGTTTTACAAGTTTTCTTGTAGATGCCGCACAAAAGAAAATATTAATTACATCTGTTTGTTTTAAATGAACGTCAAAATACAGAGAAGCCATCTTAGTAAAAATGTAGTTCTTGCACATACAATTTATGTTGGCACGCTTTACAGAGTACAACGTAACAAGTTTTGTAAATATGTAAAACAACAAACAAGTGACATACGCCGCTCAACAGTTTAGGTAGTGATCCATTAAACTCTATCAAAATTAAGTTATTTGAACAAACAAGAACAATAAGTTACAATGTGTGTTTAAGGAAAAAAGAGACTTTGTCTAGCATAGGTTTCTTGTTTTGTTCAGTTATTTGATTGCACGTAACATTCCACTCCACCAAACTCCTTGCCAACGCCGCAATTACCAATAAACTGATGATGAATTTCCACAAATTTAAAAAAAAAAAACTAAAGCACTCTCCTCAATAAAAGAAAAATTAAAATCTTGCTGCTTTATTTTGTAGATATTTAACAATGGGTTCTAGTTTGAAATTGTATGTTTGAATTTTAGATATATTTTTTATTAAAATCCAAAAAATCTTTAAAGAACACTGAGCAGCCCATACTGTCTAGTAGTGTCAGTTTTTACTGACTAAAACCCCACTTTTCTTCTTTATTACTTTAAGGTGGTTTGCTTGGCGCTCTTTTGCACTGCGGTTCTATTGAACCTGTTGTACATCTCTGATGTTTTTTTATATCTACAGTTAGGTTATGTTTGTCAAAGATGTGCGTTGCTGTTTGTAATCTTTACATACATTCAACAAGTGTATTGAAATCTCATTTTCTTTCATACACCCGATGGTCTATTTTTATTTCCACTCTATGCAAATGTATGTAATAATGAGTTTTACCACCACCATCTGGTCAAATTATGTGTTAATGCCCATATACGTCCTACCATCATTTTGGATGCAAAAACACCCAAATAGCTTTTGTTGTTATATTTTTGTGTGTTGAAGTTTAGCTTAGTGTCAAACATGGAAAACGTGGCTCCATACACCTTTAGGTTTTTTAGGTCGGTGTAGTTTTCCCATCATAAGCAGTACAATTGTCAATTTGCTTGAATTCACTGATAAACCTTCTTTTTTGCACCACCATTCTATTGTGTTTAGTGCGTTCTGTATTATGTTTGATACGGTTGCTCCAAATTTTCCGTATGCAAAAATAATAATAAGGCTAAAACGCCTATGTCGTTGAGTATTTGAATAAATTATCCATGACCACGGTGAGATAGCTCAGATATAAAGCGTTAGCGTAGTACGCTATCAGTCCGGGGTTCGATCCCCAAATATGACTAAAATAATAACTTGCTTTTTATCCACCGGTTGATTTGGAAGTCACCTAATAAGTCGTCCCATCAACCCCTTCAAACAATTCAAACAAGTCGTAAGATTTCTGGGGCAATGTCAAACAGCTGTAAAACGCGCAATAAAGAAGACTTGACTAAGTACCACAGTATAAGTAAAAGTACGTTCCCCTGTGGCACGTACCAAATGCTTTCTCAGTATCCAAACAAAAACACCTTAAGCTAGTTCTTTGTATTGGGTAGTAATTTTGCATCTGCTAACTAGCTTGTGTATAACTAGTTTGCAAGATTTGCCTGTTTAGTAGGCTAATACCGTAGCCAGGCTTTTAGCGCCCCATACCGTATATACCTCTCAACTATTTTTTTCATTAACTTTTGCATAAAAGATGTCAAGTGGATTCATCAATAGAATTTAGCCAGGGCAAACGTGGGTTTCCTTGACTTTGCAATAAATACTACCTTGACTGCTTGGTTTTTGTGATAGTGCTAATCCTGCTTTGAGAAACTTGCATAGAAGCTTTTTTAGGAACTGCAAACTCTTTTTGTAGCATGATGGGATAAATTCCATTGGCTCCTAGTGAATGATTTGAACGTGTTGATTGCTCGTTTCAGGTTGCTCTGATAATCTTTGTTTTTATTTAGTCTCTTTTGTTTGATTTTTTTGTTTGGCTATTTCAAGTCTGCTTAATTAGAAGCTTTTGTTAGCATAAAGTCCGAAAATGTCCCTGCAGCAGCTATTGTAGAGTGCTTTCCACCGACTCTCGTGTGTTTCTCATTTTTGGCCTGCAGGAACAGCATCTAGTGTTCGCCCTTGCTTTGTATAGCATCTTGTTTCACTAAATAATCTTGTTGGAGATGTGTTTGAGTGCTAAGACAACTTTTAGGCTACGTGTTGAGCGTTGGCTTTGCATCCAAAAATCGACAGTATGTCATCCCTAATGCTTGTTAGCTGCAGTGGTGAAAATCTCTTTTGATCGTAGTGAAAAAATTGTTTCTTTCTTGGTTTTTCCTTACTATCCCCACCTTGGCTGCTACTAGGTCTCTGAAACATAATTAAGTACATGCTTTCTTACTAAAATGCATGTACGAGGCTTGCACCTTTAATTCTTTTATAGATCCAAAGTTCTTGGTTAAGGACAATGCCAATATAGTGGTTGACAATATACGCACCGAGGGCCGCAGAAGCTGCACACACATGGAACTTACTGTTATTGTTTTTTTATGACAGACCTTTTTAAGAGAGTAGCTGATTCCAACTGGTGTCCCGGTACTGATGTTATTACGTTTCTTGGTTCAGCTAGGTCCTTCATATTTATGATCTAAAGTTCTTTGCCCTTCAATAGGTTGTCTTTGGACAATGAGCTGAAAAGCCATTGTTTGGTTGGCTTGTCTATACATATAATTTTCAGAAATCTCTCTTTAAAAGAACATTCTTAAAAACAAAGTGAGTTGAGATAACATTTGGAAAACCCATTCAGAATTATATTGCTAGTGCAATTTCAATAAAAGTATCTATACATTTTTGTTTGTTTTTTTTATTGTTTTTGTATTTTTATTGTTGCTTGTTTTTGCAATTACGGCGTGCCGCTGCTGGATAGATTTTGCTTTTGCATCCTAATGTATCCGGGGTGTTTGGTGTGGAGTATCGCTGCTGTGCTACTGTTGCATTACCGAATGCCTTAGTTGGCTCAGTTGCTTTGCTGTTTCAATCTTACTTTTGCTTGCCAAGTTTGAGTTCTTCAAAGAGTCCCTAATTGTTTTTATAATACTGTCTTCGGTCATCGGTTTGCTTCTCCCAGAAAATCCAAGAAACGGGCTACTTTTTGGATAGTGGAGGATTGCCCGCTAACAGAACCTCCTTGGAGTATGTAATTTTTTTTTTGAAATTTTTAACTTAGTGTTCCATTTCAACTCCAATCATTTTCAACTTCCTGGCAGGCGTTGTGCATGTGTCGTCATCTTAGTTCCCCAATTCCCACGAGACGTGTTAATGACTAATTTTAGCAAGTGCTTCTTAAGAGCTTACTTAACCTTGACATCTTAAACTGGTAAGATAGAAATTTGCATAAGCTTAGCGTTTATTTACCCACTTATCTGAGTTCAAATTAGATTCCATCTTTTGTCAAGTTTGTTTTTTTTTTACTAGGTACTAGAAAACTGGTAGTGAGGTCCTACATGTAATTTTCCATAATTTAAAGAAGGTTGTAAAAAAATAACATTTCAAATTGTTGGGTTTTTTGTGCTTATTATTATCTACTTTATTGGCAAACTTCAATTTTAAATTGTATCTCTATCTATAAATTTTGATAAGGCATGGTTTTCTTGTTCTACCACGTTGAACGCCAAGCTGTACAGAGTAGGAGTGATTGGAAATCAAAACAATACAACTTAAGTTTTATTTGTTCTTGAATAATTACACTTTTTCACAATAGATTAATTATTATTAAGTTATTATTGTTAATTGTATTACATACTTGTGCAATTATAACACAAGTTTAAATTAAATCTGTTTTTTACCAGAAAAGACAATCCGGAGATGGTTTACAATATCACGTACGTGCTCGATCCTCTAATACAAAAAAAATTAGTCAGTTGCGGGCTTTAGTATAACCCGTAAAAAATACCTTTCTATGCTTTTAAATCTTAATATTATGTTGCTTCTGATAAACAATCTTTGTTTTGCAAATGTGCCATAAAAATGTTGGTTAAAAGTGGGCTAATAGAAAATAATTAGAAGTAAAAAAAAAACAGTACCGTTTGCAACACACTACCACTCCTTACTAAACAAAAAGTATAAAAATAAAAATGTAAAAATAAATCTTTTAAGAAATGAAACTTTAGCAGCCCTGATACAACAATATCAAACAGTTTGTTTTTAAACTAAAAAAGTAATAAAAAAAACACTAAGTGATGCTGTTAGACCCAGAAACTACACAAAACAGAGATGTGAGTTACAATTTTAGGAGAAGCTGAAGAGTTTTTGCGCATGATAGATGGTCATAAACAAATATTACCTAATTTTTAAGAGAAAGAGTTACAGTATCAACATTCAAATGACATCAGGACATCTAAGCAGCGGGCCATTAGGAAAGATGTACGCACTTTTGTACGTAGATGAACAAAACCAGACAACACTTTAAAAATGCAGTTTACTGTTTGCACTAAACTACGGCTATATATCACTTCCAAGCAAATCTTGTAGATCGCCGACACACCAAGCCCAAGAAAAGCTTCAAAAATTTGCTAGAACAAAACCCGCAAGAACAGTGAGACAAAATTATGACCTTGTTTGTGTTTGTCAATAATATACGCATCTACGCATCTACGCAGATACGAGACAAACTCTAAACAAACTGCCTTTTGGGAATAATCAAAAAGACCCAAAAAGAAGACTGCAGCGAGTTAAGCAAAATCAGGCCATTTAAAAATAACTCCGTTACTACCTACACACAAAAATGTTTAGTGATAGTTCTAAGCAGAACCCGAGATCTTGCCAATAAATGGTTGGGTCTGAAGAAGTTAATAACCGCAGCACTCGGACACTGTAACTAGTTCGAAAACTTATTTTACAAATTTCTAGATAAATTTTATTTGGACAACATAAGACCTGCACCAACAGTTTTAATAAGCCGACTTTTTACCTGATTTATGATTTAACGGAATTATTACATGCTTTAAAGAATAAAACCTCTATATTGGACCTAAAAATGTCTTTCTGTTGTGCCAAACTATTTCAACACATAGCAAGAATGCGTCCTTTCCTTATGAATAGTACATTCAACATTGAGCCTGGAGCTAATAGACGCAACGTGCGTTGGATAGTATTGCACGTGTCTTAAATATTTCTTATGTTTGAGAAAAGAATAAATATAAATACATACACATCCCAAATGATAAAACAAAATTTATATGAACATTACGCTTCACGCTACATTTAGTTCAGGAGCTACTGACAAAAAGTGCTAGACTTTTGGAAAGTCTGTTATTTTCAGATCGGACTGTATTTTGGCCATAGAACGTCTGTGTAGAGTCAGCACGCCAGGTGTCGGGACACCTGGCGCTGGCGCGCTAAAAAAGGTGTAATTTTTATTAGTAACCAAAAATTATTTTTAAAAAGCTGAAAATTCATCCGCAGATAGTCGATGCATTACAAAATCTTAATCAAGCAGTCAGACTGCTAAATAATCAAACGCACGGCGTAGTTCTTGTAAAATGCAGACGCCGTGCGTTTGATTATTAAGCTGTCTAACTGCTTGATTAAGGTTTTGTAATGCATCGACTATGTGCCGATGAATCTTTAGCTTTTCCAAAACAAATTTTGGGTACTAATTAAAATTACACTTTTCTTAGCGTGCCAGCGCTAGGTGTCCCGACAACTGTCGTGTTGACTCTACAGAGGCAAAATACAGTCCGATCTGAAAATAACAGACTTTCCAAAACTTTGCCACTTTTTTGTCATCAGCTCCTGAACTAATTTGTTTGCAAAGATTACACAAACTTGGCATAACAAAAACTGATGCGCGATTTTCACCACTTCCACTATCCATAAGGTGGGTACGCATTCATTGTATGTGCTGAAATGGACAAGGACTATAAGCAAAGCTGCCATAGCAAGCATTCAAAATGCAACACACAACCCGGGTATTTAAACTATAAATTAATAAAGTCAATTAAAAACAAGATAAACTGATAAACCTAACGCATTCGTAATTTTGGAAAAAAAGAATATATGGAAAAGTAAATATGTAATTTCCTAATGAAAGAGGCATTAATAAGTCTTAACCCCACAAATAAAAGACATCTGAACTAAAATATAAAAACAACAACTCAAACAAAAAAGAAGTTTTTCCCGAAACCAGAAAATTTAATTAATTAATAGAAATTTATAAAGATGAAAAGAAGAACGCGCCGCGCCGCGCCACCAAACAAACAAATTTAATTAAACGCGGCTTTATAACTTTCTTATAGGGCATAGTATTAAGGTGAACAAATCCACAAATAATTTACAGCTGAGTAGGGAATCAAAACTAAGATCTCCTGCATAGTAATAATTGAAATGATTTTATTAAGAAATATTAAAATTAAAAATATTTTTTAGAATTATTAATTATAGCTTTATCTGGACTGGACATGTAAATTAGTAAACAATTAGTGTATAGTAAGCGTATCTTTCAGATTAATGTCAGAATTAATAAATCAATATAAAAAACAAATAAACACTGACCTGTTTTATTACCGAAATCACTTTCTTTATTATTCATCGTCTATTTTTATGTCTTTTTTATCTATCTGATGTTTATCTATTATGTATTCATTCGGTGTTAACAGTTTTTATGTTTCGTAAATTTGTCAATGACATTGCTTGTAGCACGTGAAACAAATTTACATACATCACCGATACACCAGTTCATGGATCCCCCGGAATAAAAATTAGATGCACAAACTGGTAGGCGACATTAGGAAGTCGTGTTTTGTTGGTCAGGGCCAAGGTGAGCGTTTATTATTTTGCCAACGCGCCGGCAAACCACACGGTTTTAACATTCCATCAACGCCGCGACAGAATTGAGGCTTTCCCCAAATAAATATTACATGATGCAAATTGTGTTATCATCGGTTCAGATCTGGTATAAAAAACAAATATGTGCGTGTGTTACAATACAACAATGACCTCCTGATGTGATACATTTTATATTCGTTCATTTGTATATAAAGATATTAAATATTAGAATAATATAATTTATTTAAAAAAGTAAAACAATAGTTTTTAAAGTTATATTATATGATGAAATTTTTATGGGATGGAAAGAGTAGGATTTCATTGAATTGATAACGAGCATGGCCAGCATGGTAGATGTTGGTGATGATATTATTCTCGTATGTAGTATGCAAATGAATAATAAAACAAAAATATTTAAGCGGCTATATTTCCTGTATAAAACATAA
The DNA here is from genome assembly GCA_963932245.1 of Tachinus rufipes. NCBI lineage: Eukaryota > Metazoa > Arthropoda > Insecta > Coleoptera > Staphylinidae > Tachinus > Tachinus rufipes. The sequence continues at coordinate 46,205,244 of OZ010747.1, read as the reverse complement.
TAAAATTGTTACATATCACATAGATGATCTTAAGTACAACCAGCAAACTGTTTAATGAGAAATAAATAAATCAAGACTACTAAATAAATGCGAAAAGCAAATGCAAGTTTCTTTATAATTTACTACATTTAGCTTCAATGAATATAATAATACACGGAATATATTGGAAACTGTTCATATGCATTGCAATCTGCTAATTTGTTTCGTAATTATAATAATTATATTATAGTTTGTAAATTCTAATGTTTTTTAGCTGAACACATTTATAAGTTTTACAGTTTTATAGACTTATTCATAATAATGCAATAATTATTTTATTAAAGTGGTGTGAAAGAAGACTGTAAAAGAATGTTAATGGTTGGGTTTTTTGAATTTGTTTTAAAATTGGATTTTGTCTATCTACGATTCTTGTAGAGAAATTGCCAAAAAAAAAATTGCTCTGCATGGTTCTCAACTTATATTTGAGGTACATCTACAATAGTTAGTTTTTAGGGTATACTGGATTGATTAACATTGCCAACTGATAAAACAACGTTTAGGTCTAAACTTGTGATGTATATTGTTCTAAAGAGTTTAAAATTACTACAAACTTATATTAGTTGAAAAGTGCCTTGTACTTAACACACGTTTTCAAAATAATTTTAAAAATACTTCAAAATAGTTTTGAATGGCTTAAAAGTTTAGCCTGTATTTTAAATGAAAACAGAGTTAGTCAAAATTATAAAACACTTAATAATTCTTCAACCCTAAAAAACTCAAAAAAAGTTTCAAATAAAAGTTTTTTGGTTTTAAACAAACTATTGATTAAAAATATTTTTAATATACAAGGTGTTAATTTTATTTGTAGAAATTTGGTAAACTTTTTTTTTTCAAATAGAACAATCTGTATATTTTTACATTTTTTAATGATTTAATGATTGTTTTGTGATTTGTTTTTGATGATATAGTTTTTTTTTGTTGTCTATGAGTTACTGTTACATTTTTTTGTCATAAAAATAATTCTCTAATGTACACGCATTGAGCAAACTACAATATATCAGAAACCAATTGTTGTTTGTGGGCAATTCCATTTCAAACGGACCAGAGCTGGGGGAAGGGGGGGTGCATTGAGAAACTTGCTTATGTGATTTTTTTTAGTTTCTTTAACTTATTAGTAGTCCTTTGATTGGTATATGAAGGTATGACACCCATAAAAAAAATTCTACGGTTTTTTTTAGTTTTATTGTCGTTTTTTAACTTAATCGCATTTTTTGTTTAAAAACCGCAATTTTAACTCAAAAAAATAAATTTACTAATGAAATCAATCAAAAGTTTTTCTTAGAATCCAAATCTGGCGCAATCTTAAGTCTATACCCTGTCTATAAGCCGCAAAAGCCATAAAACCATGTTTTAGTTCTCAGTGAGCTGGGCAAAAAGGAGCATTTAAAAAAAAATTTAACCGCTAAAGTTGATGTAAATTAATTGGAAAATATATATTTGTTTTGTGTATTAAGGTTTAAAAAAAAACTGCATAAATAAGCCTATTTTTCAACATAAACTTTTACAGATGCACATTTAGCAGTTTTCAGAAAAACTATACACCAAATATTATTAAATAATTGAGTTTTGCAAACAATTCTACATAGAAAATAGTCAGTGTTGTGCTTATCTGGCAAAGAAAAACTCATCTAGAAAAATAAAAATAGTCAACATTTACTTAAAAATTCTTATTTTTTTTAATATTTTTTAAAGATTATTTGGATTATATTTTTTTAAAACTTATTTCAAAAGTTTAACACAGACATCTTTTGTTGCTTGAACTAATTTTGGGCCATTTTACTCTTTGTTTGATAGTTTTTGCGCTTGCAGCACAAATTTTGACTCGATCTATCGGCGCCAAAATTTGAAAAAAAAAATTATTTTATTTAAACATAAATCCACCTGGGGCTTATCAAAATTTGTTAAAAAACGTTTTAAACCATATAATATTTTTTAAATATAAAAAAATAATTAATTTTTAACGCAATTTTCGCCTGAAAATGTTGTAAACATTTTTTTCTAGATAAACTTTTCTGTAGACGATGAGTACAACACTAACTATTTTTCATGTAAAATTGTCCCCAGAATTCAAATTTTTAATAATATTTGATGTATTGTCCCTCTGAGCGCGGCTAAATGTGCATTTGTAAGAGTTTATGTTGAAAAATAGGCCTACTACTACAGATTTTTTGAGTTTTAGACCCTTAAAAACCAAATACACAAAACAAATTTATATTTTCCAATTAATTTACATCAAAATACGTCAACTTCAGCGGTTAAAAAAAATAATTAAAAAATGCTTCTTTTTGCTCAGCTCAAAGAGAACAAAAACATGGTTTTATGGCTTTTGCGGCTTATAGACAGAGTATAGACTTGAAATGACGCCAGATTTGGATTCTACGGAAATTTTCTGGTTGATTTCATTAGTAAATTTATTATTTTTTAGTTAAAATTGCGGTTTTTAACCAAAAAATAAGCGGAACGAAATGAATTGCTTTACGCTTGAACAACGTTGGGAAATATTGCAAGCTTATTTCCAAAGACTATGGTTTGTAACTAAAACAGTGCGATTTCACCGCGCGTGCTGTAGACTTTGCATTATTTTCAAGGTTTAATTGACTCAGCAATTGAAGGCACACGACTATCCGGTTTGTTGTCGCTTCTCAGTTTGGGCTTTAAAATAGCTCGAAATGGACAAAAATTTTGGTTGAAAAATCATTTTTTCTGACAAAGCGCATTTTTATCTTGGCAGCTATGTTAACAAGCAAAACTGTTGCATTTGGGAATCGGAAAACCCGCACGTGATTGTTGAGAAGCCAATGCATTCTCAGAGAGTGACAGTTTGGTGCGGATTTTGGAGCGGTGGCATTATTGGCCCATTTTTCTTTGAAAACGCCATTTTGGTCGAAGGTGAGCAATACAGAGGCATGATAAACAATTTTTTGTGGCCGGAAATTGAAAACACGGACTTGGACGATCTTTGGTTTTAGCAGGATAGCTCGGGTTCTAGGTTACGGGTCATATAATTTAAATTTTTATACTATCTGGTATTATGGATAATTTACATTTGATTGCACTTTTTTTTTCAAACTTTAAACCATTGTTTTAGGTATATTTCAAAAAGTGTAGAAAAAATGCAGCATTTTTGTTTTAAATTTTTTCTGAGCATGAAGCTCTTAGAAAATTTGTTTTTCATTTTCATTTTTGATAGATTGTTTTGTATAGTTTTTTAATTTCTTAAATATGCTTATTATTAATGTTGTTCTAAAGCTGTTTATAGTTTAGTAATAGTAGTAGTAGTAAATAGCACAATTTAATATCTTTTATTAAACTTTACAAATTTGTTTAATGTTTAATTTGAGGTACCAATAAGTATATGTACCATTAGGCATTTCTTTAACTTTTAACTTTAATTGACTTAATTAGGCTGAGATGTCTGTATGTCATCTAATAATTTAAACGTTTTTATAAGTAAAATAAACTAAGAGTTTAAAACTGCCGCAAGGTAGTCTAAATAACGCAATAATAATTTAAAACAAATTTGTACGTACAAAAGATGCCTGTTGATTAAGAATAATTTTTTTTAGTACTAAACACTTTACATTTTATTTAAAAATTTAAAAGAATAATATCGTTCTTGTAATTAGTTTCTTTCAACAATAAACATATTATAATTGTAACATTGGTAAGTACAAAAACACTACAGCTCCGTTTAACTTAATGCTCATTTATCTTTGTTTAGTGCTTAATAAAAAAGACACTTTTTACTGATTAAAATTTTTTTTTTGTCTTTGAGACAATTTGCTTGACACTATTTGTCTGTTCGTTCTATTGTGCATGTCTGACGTCTTACTCCTTTAGACGCTTTGTATCTTTGATGAAGTTCAGAATCTTTTGCCACTTTTAGTTTTCTTTTTTGTTTACGTTATATTAGGTTTTTCAAAAAGAGGCTGTATAGCGGAATTACTTTTTTTTATAAACCCGCGGCACAAATCTATTTTTATTTCTATTTTATACAAATGCTTGTTAAAACACAGTCTCTTGTTATCAGTCTTGTGAGCCATTACAGCCTAATGCGATTTATTTGTGTTACCAAAATTTTTATCATGTGTGATGGTCCTGTTAAGAATAGTTTTGAGTATATTATTTTCTTACAGTTTTTTTTTTCATGTTGCTGTGTTTTGCAATAAGTTTGATACAGTTTTTTTTTTGTTTAAGATTAGAAAGCTGGTTTGGGTCCAATAAATATAGTCTTTGCTTTTTTAGCAAGCTAATTTGCAATAAAGTTTTTTAAATTTCCTGGTCTTTTGGTATTCCGGCAAACTTTGCAGGATGTAACCACTGTTTCCAGATTATTTATGCAGACTAAAACCAGTTTGGATTTTATTACTAGTAGATTTTAGCTTTGTTGTTATTTTGGTTTTTGGCCCATTCTATGTACCGAATAGTTTTCTTGGCTACGACTATTATCACATCAAATGTTTTTTAATGTTCTTTAAAAACTAATGTCCGACCTCATCATTAACGTTTTTTTCTTATGCAACACATTTGTTATAATTGGTCTTAATTTGCGAAGATTATTTATTTATTTGTACTGTATACTCTGTTTATCTTGCCACCTTAATTGTACTAGTAATTAAGTGAAATGGTGGTAACAATAGTATTACTTTTTTATAGGTGTAGGCTTTGTTTTTATTGTTATTAATAGATATGCTAATCTTTGATTTTTGCGGTGGACATTTGTTTTTTAAATGGCCAATAGGGAAACTTTGCTCTCCAACGAAAGGTAGTAGAATAAAACTTTTTTTTCTGCAGATAAAAAAGAAAGAAAACAAAACATAAAACTGTCTGGTAAATTATTCCACGGAGGTAACACAAAGCGTGTAAAATCTTTATTGAGATAGAAAATTCTGTGAGTAAAAAAGTAGTAAAAAGCCTTCCTATTGTACCGGACGAAAAGTAGAAACCAAACTGACCGAGTATAAAAAAGTACGGCTAGCTAAACTTCATAAAAAGAAATGTTTAAAAAAATCATTTAAAAAATGTCGGGAGAACAGATTCTAGTGAGAAAATTACCGCAAAAAAACAAACGATACAAGTAAAAGAAAATGAACAGCCTCTTGTTGAATTCAAGCAAATCTTAAAGTCAATAGTAAAACATAAGTGTAATCACGCAAGAAATCACAATCTCTGGAGCAGACTATTGCGGATGACATAGAAAAATAATTAAATCAAGAAAAAAAAATGAAAAAAAATTAATAGCAGATATAAAAAAAGAGAGTGCAACTTTAAATAGTCTGATTAAAAACTATGTTAGTACATAAACAGAGATCAAAAAAACAATAAGATAGGTTAGACTTTTACCTAATATAAATTTTAAAAAATAAATACAATGATCGACTGAAAAACCAGGCAAAAACTTATATGTAATTTGCTATTCAAAACCTTGCTCATCTTTCTAAAAGCTTATATTTTTATTCTTATGCGTACTCTTATTTCTGTTTTGTTTATTCAATTTTCTGTAATTTTAGTCTAAAGTACTTATATCATTACTTGTTCCAATTGATCTCCGTTTACGTACACTTTTATGTTTTCTGCTTCTCCAGTTCTAATAACATTTGTTTTGCTTTTGTTTATACTCAGTTCATACATTAATTCTATTTCTTAAAGTTTTTTAACTAGCATCTGTAGTTTTTTGTGTTTTCGACTTTATTAAATTTAAACATACAGAAAGTATTTAAATTAAGTAAAATTTAATCATCAATAGCATAATGGCAAAATTCAACTTTTTGTAATAATAATAATAATAATTCTTTATTGACGGCATATAAAAAAAACATTTAATTCTACATCATCCTGCACATAAATAATGATGATTAATAGAAACAATGTATAATAACATTAAAAAATTAAATTTATGAAAAAATATTCTAACTAAAAACATCCATAGACGCGTTTCGAGGTTTACCTCTCATCAGTATGGCTTTATTTATTTAAACTTAATAATTGATTTTTAACTTACTTCGTCAACATCGTTCACCACCATATTTTATAATGTATAATACTTTAAACTAGACAAAGTATATAAAAAATACAAAATAAACACAGTAAATGTATCATATAAAGACAAAATATAAAATATAAAATTATTGAATAACACATTTTAAACGAATTTTAAATGTATATTTAGAATCGCAAAACAGATCAATGTTATTAGAAAAGCTATTTGCAATTCTACACATTCTGCCAATTGGATTGTTGAAACCATAGTTGGTAGAATGTAAAGAATCTCTAAACAATGGAGACTGTCTAGTTTGGCGATTTTTGTTGGATACCTTAAACGAAAGAGATACAAGTAGCTCTTGGCTATCAATCTCAGACATCATAAGTCCACGTAAAAATGTTAAGTCGGCTCTTTTGCGCCTAAGTTCCTGCGATGGAAGATTATATTGCAATGCAATGTGGTTGAAGTCATAGTTTTTAGAGAAAATGCCCAATTTGTACGACAATAAACTAAAAAATGTGTTTTAAATGCGTTTTATATTGAGTATATAAATGCTGTAGAATGGGCACCAAACTGAAGAAGCATACTCTAAATGGGAGCGTACCAATGCGCAATAAAGTAGTTTGAGTGTGCTTGGAGATAGGTCAGTAGACATTCTGTAAGCAAATCTTAACATTTTCATAGCACGGTTACACATATAGTTTATATGCTCAACAAAAGTTAGTTTTGTGTCAAAGATTACGCCCAAATTCTTTACTATCCATCCAATACTATATTGTCAATAGTATAATCATACGATACTTTACTTAACGTTCTGTTGAAGCTTATAGAAAAACATTTAATTGGATTAAACAACAATTTATTAATAAGACACCATGAATGAACAGAATTCAAGTCATTTTGCAAACTAATGCAATCATCGACAGATGATATTCTTCGATAAATTTTTAGATCGTCAGCAAATAAAAGAAAAAAGGAAAAATTAATAGAATAAGACAGATTGTTAATAAAAAGTAAAAACAGAATTGGTCCACAATGAGATCCCTGAGGAAAACCAGATTGAACGATAATTGGTTGTGATAAGAAGTTATTAATTTTCACACACTGAGTACGATTTTCCAAAAAGCTCGACAACTATGCAATAACAAAGTAATGAAAACCCAAAGCCCAAAACTTTGCAATAAAAATTCTATGATTAACGCGATCAAAAGCTTTAGAAAAATCTGTATAAATAGAATCAACTTAAACTCTTGATTTAAAAGCACCTAAAAGATTATTATTGTAACAAAAAAGGTTTGTAAGAGTAAAACGACCCTCACGAAACCCATGTTGCTGTTCCACTATAATTCTTTTGCACATTCATTGTATTTGGCCAGTAACAATTTGATCAAACAACTTAGGAATGGCAGATGCATATACCTCTGTAATTAGTAATATCCTCCTTAGCTAAAGATGTATGCAATAGCATAATGTAGCTTTGTTTCCAAACTTGAGGAAATTTAGCTTCATTAAGAGAAGCCACAAACAGTAAATGCAATGGCGTAGAAATGGAATAAATACATTGTTTTAACAGAATAGCTGAAACGCCGTCCGGTCCAGTGCTAAAATTACATTTAAGGTTCTCGATTCCTTTAAAAACATCCAATAGACTAATTGAAAATGCTGTATGTAATACGTTTCTTTAAACTCAAACAATAGAGTTGGATGAATTTGTTTATCGTAAACAGAAGAAAAGAATTCAGCAAATCTATTGACATAGTCATCTAGATCACTGCAAGTTTGATGCTTATAATACATTGTAGATGGAAAACCATTAGTTTTTCTAGTGTTGCTAACCAATTTCCAAAACTGTATTGGATTAGTTTGAATGTTCATTTCTGTTCGAGTAATATATTGCTTGTATAGGCATGTACTGAGACTTTAACACGAAGAACGAATTGATTGAAACTCACAATAATCGGAAAAAAGTCTTGAAGATTTATAACGTTTATGAGCGGTTTTTTTGAATCTTGTATTGTATATAGTATAGTAACATCACAATTATAAAAAAAGACAAACCAATCAACATTTAACAAAAAATTATTGATTGCGTTAAAGTCGGCAAATTTAAAATCACTTACAACATAATTACACATTAAAATATCACGGCTAGTATCACATTTTACATCTATCACATAGGCATTATGATGTTGGCTTAGTTTTAATAAAACATCCACAGCATCAATTACAGAAATATCACAGATATTGGTAAACCGAAGCAGTTGACAACAAAGTGAGCAGGATAACTATCATTACAAATAACACTTATACCTAACTCATCGTTTACCCAAGCCGCTGCGAGTAGATTATAATTGCCCACTGAAAATAAATTGCTGTTAGGATATTTCTTAGCAATAGATTCAACGGAATAATAATGATCTAAATATTTATCACAGGCTGAGTTAGGTGGTAAGTAAACAACACTAACAATGTACGATACAAACTTAAACTTAATAATTACAAACAAATGTTCAACACTTAGAAATGTAGGCCGTAATAAAGTACTATTAAAACAAGTTTTAGTAGCAATTAAGACACTACCTCCGTCTAATTTAAGACTCGTTAACGTAGAGCAATCACATCTGAATAAACTGTAACCATTTAATTGTAACTCAGCATCGCTAATGTCATGATTAAGCCAGGTTCCGGTCAGCACAATAGTATTGTAGTTAGATAATAGATGGAGATTCCGCTGGTGTTCCTGGTGACTGGTTTAGACTGTTGGCTGAATCCAGATTCCGAAAACCCACCGAAAATCCACCAAAGATGAAGCAGGAACGTTATGAACTTGACCATAATTAATAATAAACTTCTTAACAGCAATGTTTGCAGGCCAAAAATCTTTATAAAGAATGGATCGAGCGTAATTAGCTAGAATAAAAACTTTAAAACTGTTGTAGCTTCCAGATTTTATAAGCGATTTTACGACATCAACCGATATAGTGGGAAAATAAGGTTTAATGTGATTAACTATATCAGTTCTTTTAGTTCCACGTCTAAGTTTAGAAACGTGTACGTAGGAAGTGGACACATAAGCTTGCAGTTTATCATTAGATGAGCCACAATTAAAAATAGTTTGTGTTCTTGAGTTATGAGTTTTTTAATTAGCTTTTTCCTTAACTTTGGAGCTTGCCAAAGAAGGAAAAACTGCAGGCTGAATGAATTGCAACGTTTTATTAGTAAGCTGTGCAGTAGCAGGAGCAGTTACTTGTTCACTGCAAGTTTCATATTGAAGAATAATCTTATCCTTTTTGGTAATCTTCTCTTCCAGATAAGTATTTTTGTCTGAGAGTAATTTATTGCTCGACCGCAATTCATCACATAAAACTTGATAAAGAGTAATGTTCTCTTTATAAAGTTTTGGTAGTTTGGAATCATCCAAATCAAATAAAGTGTCGCAATGGCATTTCTTGTAGCCAAGTGCGCAACTGTTGTGGAAGATAATGACACAATTGCTACAAGTTATACCGGATTGTGCAACTGTTTTGCATTTACAGTTTAGGGTCATAGTAATAGATGCAGTTACAAAAATGACTAAAGCAGTTAATAAATAAATAAAACAGGATAAGGTTGACACAAGGACACAAGGACACAATTCACACCAGTGCGGTTGATCACTAGTGACTGACTAAGAACAAAAACAGGTAGACCACGGTAAGGTTACACAAGAGACAGCAAGATTATAAATATTAATAATAAAATCACACGTTAAAAAATAGAAGTTACGCCACTGGTACGAATAGTTAAAAACACAGCCACAGGAAGCGCGACAAAACAGTAAGCGGGAGACTATAATTTTAGGTTAAAATACACATTTACAATAATAAAAATAATTAAACCAGTGAAGTTTTTTATATTGTAAAGATGACTGGTTGCTAATATAATTACCAGCCGGAATGACAAGAACTTTAGAATTATAGGCACTAAATTCCACACAAAACTGCACAAGTTAAAATTAGTAAAATTAGTAGACATAGACAGTGGCGTACTGTATATGATAGCTGTTCTTTCATTTAACCACTAACTATTAAACAGATTAAAACTAAAAAAAAAAACATAACATTACAACATAAATAATAATAATAATAATACATACAATGTAATAAGATATTTTAATATTATATTCAAATAATATTTGTTGTATAAGCTACTGAGTTGATCACTAAGTAACCACTTTTTATATTTTGTCTTAAAGCCTATAATTGAGCAGTGACATAGCTTGTGAAGTAAGAGGCAACATGGTTATACAGAATTGTTATATTATATTGAGTATTACAGTGAGTATATTGTAACAGCACTAATGTTTCTCAAAGCATTATATTTGTTTTTAAATTCAAAAAGTGTTGATTATTATAAATTAAGTTTAAATTTAGGAATGCTTTTTTAATGTGTAGTATCATGTGATTTAAAGCGCAATTTACTATTAACAATAAGACCTAAATGTTTGGCTTAATTTTTAAGTGGTGCTTATTGAATTTATATGTATATAAACACTATCTTTATACTAAAAATGTTTTTCAGATCCAAACATTATGGCAATAGATTTTAATGTGTTCAGTGTGAACACATGATTTTTAGCAAATGCTGCCACATTATTGAGATTGTAGTTTATGTTAGCAACAGCAAAATCTATATTTTTAGCAGGGAATGTACTTGATTATGTTCAACAACTACAGGAGTGTTTGATGTATATAAAAAAAAGAAGTGGTCCGAGTATAGAGCCCTGTGCTACACAAAAACTAACATCCAGAGCATTTGACACTGCTGTATTTAAAATAACATTAGGATAGGTAGCTAAAGAAAGGCTGCTTCAGTTGTTAATTCAAGCCAATGCAAAATTGCAGTAAGCTATGATTAATAGTGTCAAATGTCTTAGAGAAATTAAGCATTGCCAGTAAACCTAAATTTCTTTTATTATTTTTTTTTCATAAACTATCAAATATTTACGTTAATAATGTACTGCAACTAAAACTTTGACAAAAACCACTTTGATATAAAGGAAGCAAATTTTTGTAAATAAATCGTTGTCTAAACCGTTTTTTAATAAGCTTTTCAAATTTTTTTGAAAATACTGGTAATATGCTAATTGGGCGTAAGTTATTGATATTATTGACATTATTGAATTCATTTTTACAAGGAATTACTTAAGCAATTTTCCATTAATTTGAGAATATTTTGTGAAATTTGCAAAAATTAAAAATATGTGTTATACATATATGGTAACAAAAATGGACAACACAGTTTAATAATTTTTATATCCAAATTACAATATTGTACAATGTTGGTGATAAATAACAGCTCCGACTCACTCCTTTCTTAAATTTTAAACCACTTGGTATGTTATTAGTAGTTGGTTCTTCAATAATCTTGTTAAGTGACAAATTTGAAAGGATACTTTGTAATTTAATAAAAGAAATTTATAATAATTGAAAACTTGTGCAAAAGAAGGAAAAATTGGTCAATTAAACTTACCAAAATTCCTAAACATCTCATTAACGCTGTCAACCAAAGTAAAGTACCTAGTTGTGACTTTTAACATAAAGCTTATATGAAGACACATTCAAAAAGGTATCTACCGTGTGTCCTAGGATAGATCTAACAAGAGGTATAATAAACACAAAATTTTAAAATTTTGAAATGGGATTTGGGGACTAAGTCCTGCTTAATGTAAAACTAAGACATACCAAAAATAAATTGATTCAATCTTATACAGGGTGTTTTATAAACAATTTTGTAAAAACCATCAAAAATAAAGTACTTTTATTTTTCAATATATACAAAAATTTTACTAAAAAAAATGTTTAGAATGTAATTTTATAGCACTATACCAAAATTCAAAAATATCAACAACAAATTAATACTCTTCAACTTTTAATAAATTAAAAAGATTTTTTATTTAGAAGCAACAACTGTTAAATGTAATCAATATTAAATAAGCTCAGAACAAAAGTATTAAAACAAGTAGAGCAAATGATACTAACACGCGCAAAAAAAATTATATTGTACAATGTTATAGCATTGGCAAATAATTTTTAAACACTGTTTTGTTGCGTAAAACGGCTATGAGAACAATTAAAAAGTTTTTGATTACTGGTAGTGTTCTTAGCATAAAATAACGAAAAAAGAATATGATGATGATAATGCTGTGGTTATAATAGCGCGTGACTTAGTTACAGAAAATCTAAAGATGCCACTACGAGAGAGATCAGGTATTACTAATATTAGCAATAAAATAAAGAAAAAAGAATATGATGAAGATGATGCTGTGGTTATTAAGGCGCGTGACTCAGTTACAGAATATCTAAAGATGCCACTACGAGAGAGATCAAGTATTACTAATATTAGCAAGTCTGAACTTCAGAGAGTTTATAAAACAAAGAAAATTAGGGCACATAAAGCAACTTTTACACATATTCTTAAAAAAGGAGATGCTGGACAAAGGTTAGATTTTTGTTTAACTATTAGAAAAAAAAATGATAGAAGACAGATTTTTTGAAAATCTTTTCTGATGAATCCACATTTACGACAAATGGCGTTGTTTCATCTCAGAATTGTTAGTATTGTGCTTTTGAAAACCCAAACTTCACAAAAATGTAAATATGTAGGGTATCGTTTCTTATCACGTTAGAATTATTGGACATTATTTTATTGAGGAAAGATTATATCAGCTCACTTATTTACAGCTTCTTCAAAGATTTTGTGAGAAATATTTTAATATTTTAAGAGAAATGCCAACACTGTATTTTCAACATGATGGCTGCTCTAGCCACTCCACACAAATAGTTAATAAATAGTTAAATTTCCTTTTGGAGAGAATTGGATTGCCAGGAATGGACTCACCATATGGCTGCCAAGATTTCCGGATTTATTAATATAGGACTTCTTTTTTATGGGATTGCGTCAAGCAGTTGGTTTACGCTAAACCATTTCCAAATAATGCAAAAATATTAAAACTAAAATTTATAAATGCTATAAACTCCATACCATTACAACACATTCGAAACATTTTTAGTAAATTTAAACAAAGAATCAAAAGATGTGTAGATGTAGGTGGCAATTACATCAAATAAATATTGAGTTGAAAAAAAATGTGTTGATTATTGTTTTTGTTGTAACGTTCTAAATAAAACACAATTTATTTAATTAAATAAAAGAAATTTTTAATTATTATTGATTTCAGAGATCGTCAAACTGCATGCAAATGTGTTCTTTTCTGACTAATTGTGTACAGACGTACTAATGAGTGTTTTAAGACCAGTAACGGCTGTCTACATTCACTGGTTGAAAAGAACAATTTGCATTTATTATCAGTATTTAAGTACAATTTTTTATTGTTGTTTTTGATATTTCTGAAATTTAGTATGATGGTATAAAATTACATTTTAAACATCTTTTTTTAGTAAAATTTTTTTGTATATTAAAAAATAAAGGTACTTTATTCTTGATAATTTTTACAAAATTGACTATATAGCATAAGACTAAATCAATTCATTTTTGGTTTGTCTTAGTTTTATATTAATTAGGACTTGATCCCTAAATGCCATTCCAAAATTTAAATTTTTTGTCATTATTATACCTCTTGTTACATCTATCCTGGGACACACAGTATATTGTTTTAGCAATGCCGACAAGTTGTTGGCAAAACATAGGGATTGTTTCTAAAAATAGTATGGTTATCTACAGCTGTCATAAAACTTATGCTCACCTACACAGCATTAGTGTGGTAGCCAAAAACTAACAAAACAAAAAATTAACAGCTACAGTATTGCGCTTGAATGCAACTGAGTTTTTGTACACAATACACTGTTCGTTTTCTTCTAAAAAAAAAACTGTTAAAAAACCAAAAGACTGCCTACTGCCCTCCAAACCGTGGTAGCCAAGATCATGTCTAAAAATATCTGATAATTATGTGCAAATCCTAACGAACAGCAAAGCAGCAATCCAAGCTATTAATAAACTTAAGATTTTCTTAAAGTTACAATTAGAATATTACTCTTGCAGCTTGTAAAAATTACATTGAGTTATACTGAGTTAAAGGACACTCCAATACAGTAAGAAATAGTAAGGTTAATAAGCTGGCGCGTTAATAGCCAAAATATGTGAACCTAAACCATAAACCGCTATACCTTTTAAAACTTACCATTTCACTAAAAGAACCAAACATGTACCACGCACTAAAAGTACGGTGGTACAATACTTTAGGCCGTACACAGGCAAAAAATGCAATAAAATTAAAACCCTAAGATAACTGACTATGTAGGAAAATCCTGCAAACATTAACAAAAATTAGAGAATTACCAACTTAAGAATCACGTGCATTTGTTAGTAAATAAAAATAACCCAATTGGTCCAGAATGAGAAATTAATCACAATTTTAAAAACAGGAAACACTATTGAACCTATTTTGGTTTTGTGCAATATTTGAATGTTTCTAAAATTAGATTGCATTTATTTAATACCTTTATAATATTACAATGATTTTCAATAATGTTAACTAATAGTTTTTGAATTTTGGTTATTGATATATATATATATATATATATATATATATCTTAGTATTTTTTTTTTCTGATGTTAATATATTAATATGCAGAGATATATAGATAGTTATTGTAATAATTATATTTTTTTTATACTTATTGGATTGTTGATTGATTGATAGCATAGGATTTATAGTTGGCATCATCCCGTTTGATCTTTTTTTACAAGTATGGTGATACAATTAGTTTTCAATGTCATATTATTATATGCATACGGTAACATTTATTTTGCTGTTATTGTAGTTTCAAACTTGACTTGTTCACTTTACGCCATTTTTATTAATAAAAAAAAATGCTTTAAGTTTTCAAATGGTTTGTTACTTGCGATATTTTTTAGGCGTATATCTTAATCTGACATAGAAATAAAATGAACTGAAGCAGGCTAAAACTTTTGCATAACTTGTTCTAAAATTGGCATATTATGCCATTTATATTCTATGATGGCGTTATATCATACGTTCGGCTAAACACAATCTCTGTAGTGCAGCGGTCAAAATAGTAGCAGTTACTAGCAAGATATACAACTAACTGTAAAACTCATTCAAATGACTTAAACATCTTTACTCTTTTCAAAAAATAACCTATTAAATTAACTGCGATTAAAAAAAGATAATACTAAATATTATGGTATTACACCATTTAAGCGGAGTTGAAGAAATACCACCATAAAAGACATTAACGAACCTCGACGAATGTAGTTTTTAAATATTTTTATTTGATAAATTATTTAAATTATGTGCAATTTAAACTAAATTTAATTGAAAATTATTTTATTAATTCTCACCTGTATATTAATTTACATGGTAAATTTGTAACTTATATAATAACTATTAATAATTAATAAGAATTAATTTTATTGAAAAAGAATAAATTAATTTTTATTTATTGTTTATTGCTAACAATGCAAACAGTATTTTAATGAAACAGCATCACTATCAAGTCATATATTTGCTTATCTTAATTCGTTGCTGATTCAATCCCATTTGAATACCATATACTATATCGGTCGCATTGCTCAGTAGATCTCGAGGAAGTATTAGCATAAAATATAAATCTTGTTGTTATTAATTCGCATCTATTCATACGCCTACGGGCCGATCTGGCACACCCATGCCAAGTAATCATCCTCGACATGAAGAAGAATGTTTGCCCCGATATGTATTATGCGTGTTGTTACATTAACCTGGTTCTGATTTTCCAAACTAACTAAATTTAAATAATTCATTGGTATTATGTAAATAAATTATTTAATGGAAAACATTTAAATTTTGGCACTCATTATTATGAATAAGGTTTACACGTAGTGAGTTCAAAGTTCTTTGCACGAAATAAGCACCGTGGGCTGCTGATAAATTTGGTTCTTACCTTTCAATTATTTGTGGAGTCCGAGAGATTATTGCGATCTTATACTGACCGTTATTCTATAATATTTTACATAATGCAATCGCGTGAAAGAGATAATATGCACGAATGTATGGTCGGTGCACAGTTTTTATGCGTACTTCTAAAGCCCGCTTATTGATTTACATTTTTTGGAGGAATGTTAAGTGATTTTATGTGGAAAATGAATTGCACGAATAGTCGATAAATAACTTACTGTGGATAGGCAATAAATTTTATAATTAAATGTATTGAGGTACAGAAATACCAACCTATCAAAATCAGTCCTATAAGGGTTGTTTTACTAAATAAGTTGAATGTAAATTTGATTCAATTATTTAGGAAATAATTAATACAAGTTTACAAACATGTTTTGGTACAATTTATGATTAGAATCTACAACGATTACAGTAATTATTACTTACTAACAAATACACATCCTATTCTTTTAGTAGTTTGTTTGTAAATTCATATCATACGCTACGCTCAGTTAAATTCATTTAATTTTTTTTTACGTGGAAGCAGATGTGTAAAATTAGTCAGCAGCATCATTAAAAGCCGATGATCGTCAATCCAAGACAATAACAAATAGCATTTGGATGACGTTATCGTTTTCGGTGTTAAAGTCCGCGGGAACCTTCGAGTTTAATTACACGTTTTATGGACACCAAATTGAACTAAGGAAATAAATTACACGTGAGAAAAATTGGAAAATCAAAGAATGCTTTCCGACAATGCAAAGAGTAGCGATGTGTAAACAGGTGATTGTAAAATGAATTGTTACAAGCCATATTGCCATGTAAATTAATTAAGTCATTTAAATGTAATTTGTTTTAGATTAATGTGATGTAATGTGCCATTTAAATCAATGTTATTATGTGTGAAATGTAATTACATGGTTAATTTGATGATTGTTGACTTTAATTATTAATTTGGAATATATAATTAAATTTATTTTTTAATTAGTAATAATATTCTACTTTGAATTATTTACTATCAAAGTAGAATATTATTATTAAATAAAAAATGAATATAAATAATTTCTACAAAATTAATAAAGAAAATATTAATTATATAATTAATTATAATTTTTGCAGGAATATTAATAAATTAACCAAAACATTTAATGCTAATGTACATACCTACTTACATATATTAAACATTAACCATTTATTGTTATTAATGGCTTTATATATTTGTGACGCCCGTTCTATCGATTCAGCAAGCTAAAAGTAATCGGAAATAAAAAAAAATCGATTCATCTTTGATTTTAATTTATAAATGAGAAAACAATTTTAGGAATATTTTATTTAGAGGAAACAGGTTAAAAAACCAATAAATCCAGTTGTAGATTTGACTAAAACAATTTATCCAGCAAAATCTGCATGGTGATTATTTATTATATTTTTGAAGAAAACTCATTATTTTACAGAACTTGTTTAATAAGTGTTTTCCAATAAGAAGTTTCATTTTAAATAGCAGGCTATTTGCAGCTGTCAATTTTGAAGCTATTATCTTCTGACGATTGAAAAGTAAAAACTACGCCATTATTAAAAATGGAACAATACACGCTTTAACAACGCATTGAAATTATTAAAATTCACTTCCAAAATGATGAAAACTTTTCAGTCACAGTTTGCAAAACTAAAGCGTTTTTTGGTCGTCGTAAAGCATCTTCTCGGCCGGCAATGGTAAACCTGGTGAAAAAATTTGAGCTGTTGGAACAAGTTTGTGATGTGAAGAATCGAAACCGTGTGCATCGCTCAAGAACACATAAGAATATAGCTGATGTAGCCCGTAGTGTTGAAGAAAACTTTGTTTGTTGCATTTGGGGCTCAGAAAATCCATAGATGATTGTTGAAAAGTCTTTGCATCTTTAACGTGTCACTGTTTGGTGCGGTTTTTGAGCTGGTGGTGTGATTGGACCCTACTTTTTTGAAAATGGGGCTTTTGCAACTGTTACGGTAAATGGATGGCGCAACCGAGCTATAATTAATGATTTTTTATGGCAGGAATTGGAAGATATTGATGTGGACGACGTTTATTTTCAGCAAAACTGCGCTACATGCAACACAAGCAACGAAACAATTGCAATTTTGCAAGAAAAGTTTCCTGACCGTATTATTTCTCAAAGAGATGATTACAATTGGCCAACGAGATTTTGTGATTTAACACTTATAGACTTTTTTCTTTGGTGACACGTGAAAGATAAGGTCTATGTCAATGATCTACAATCGATTCAAGACTTTAAAGATGGAATTCGTAAAGTTATCGAGGACATACAGCCGCAAATGTGCAAATTGGTCATGGAAAATTTCATTAAAATAATGTGGTACTGCAACCGTAACCGTGGCGGCCAATTGGCTGATATTGTTTTCAAATGTTAATGGCATACCTTTCTCTTTACAATAAAATAAACATTTATTGATTTCTCTTAAAAAATACCCGTTTTTTTTTTATATTAAAATGAAACCTCTTATTGGAAAACCCTAGAAAAGAAAACAATAAAAACCACATTACGTATTGTTGATTCTAAATATTTTACAATTATTTCTTTAGCAATTAGTACAATTTGCATAAATTTTATTAGCAAAACAGTTAAATTCACCAAAGTAGTTAGAAAACAACCTCTGATTTTTGCAATATTTTTTTAGCCAATCTACATTTAACAAACATGAATTACGATTAAAGCTACTTATACTTCAACGTTTTATTAATGTGTTACAAAAAATATAATTTTGTTGTTGATATTTTTACATTCTTTAATTTTAGTTATATGACTTTTTTACATACTAGTGATTGTTGTTGAGATCTTGAACGGGAGTTTTTTTCGCACCACCATAAAAGTAGGTAGAGCTTAAGGCGCGCTTTTTTATGTGACATGTTACAAAATATGAGAACGGAGAGCTTTTGCATAACCAGAAAGATTTTTGTGAACACAATTTTTTTGCTTATATTAATTTTAAAGCATTTCAATCCTACTGCATAACATAATCATACCGATAGTTTATATAAACAATATTAATAGATAGAATCTTCTAAGTTACAACATTTTTTT
Organism: Tachinus rufipes; assembly: GCA_963932245.1. NCBI lineage: Eukaryota > Metazoa > Arthropoda > Insecta > Coleoptera > Staphylinidae > Tachinus > Tachinus rufipes. The sequence continues at coordinate 46,186,205 of OZ010747.1, read as the reverse complement.
TAACTTAATGCTGTGTTAACGGCATCTACAATGTTGTGAGCTGCTTTCTAGTGTAGTCACTAAATGTAATAAAAATTTCTTTTTATAACAACGCCTTGAATTTCTCAACAGCTTTAAGAAGCAAAATATGAATAGTTGTACCCTGCTGATGGGGTTTCCTCGGCTAGGAGAACACATTTTTATAAGGCGCCACTTTACGTAAGATTATACAAATTACAATTGGGAACGGGAACACGTGCCTGCTGACGGTATAGATAGATAGACATTTATTAGTTTATAATATATAGGTTTACATGCACAAACAAATAAATAGTATAAAACTATAACTAAAATTTACATAATGCATAAATGATAAAAATATAATAAAATGCTAAACTATATTATAAACGTTGGAAATTTATTAATTTCATTATAATTATAAACACAACGGTTGTGTCCAGTACCACACGGTAACCCCAGATAGCGCAAAACGCAGGAAGAGCTGGAAGATCCTTCCTGCTCAGATCATGTTGCGCGCGATACAGTTTTACTAATACAATAAATATTTATCTTCATTAACAATTATTTACATATTATAAGTGTCGTAATTTAATGGCAGGGCATTGATACGTTAACTAAAGACATATAAGTCTTAAACATATTGCATACCGATTGTTACTTTTTTCATAAACTTTATTTTTTGTAAAGCCAATTTAAATCTGTGTTTGTTGACACAATGTTGCGTAAAAATTGACAAAGAATTTTGATACTGTCAAAGTTTATTGAATGTAAACTTGCTGATTTGTGTTTTTCCGTTAAAAAGTAAGATGGTTTACTATCGATGGTGTTATTGATAAATTCTGCATTGTTAATCAAAAATTTTTCAAAATATTAAATTCAATTTGATGTATGTACAAACTCCTAAAAATTGTTATTTTTGAATGCAAAAATTAATTTGTTAATTTAATTTTATATATCTTGCTGTAGAAGTTAGATAAAACAAGAATTATGCGTCATGAAACATAAAAAAAAAACTTGTAAATGTTAATAAATAAATAGAGGTTATGTTTAACAGCAAATTTGTAGTCAATTGTTTATCTTAATCTCAAGATGAACAAGTTCATCAAGTTGGTACATCGTAAATTTAACGAACTTGGTTAGTACAAGAGGTTTTAAATGTTTAATTTTAAATTGTAAAGTGTGTTTTTTTAGAGGCGTCAAACTTTAAACTGGCAACACTCTTATCTGTGACAGCTGATTTGGCAGTTCTTGGTTGTTTTAAGGTTAGTTTGGTTTGGCAATTTATCATGAATAAACTCAAGCCGGAGCAACGTTTGCAAGTTGTTCAAATTTATTTTGAAAAACATTATTTAGTTCAAGAAACTCATCGGGCATTACGTGCATTGTATGGTGCTCAAAATCGTTCATTAGAACGATTATTTCGAGAAACTGTGCATTGTTTTTGCAATACGTTTAATCTAAACAATAATTAGTCCAGTCAAAGTAGCTTTTTATCATGGAAAAAAGTCAAAAATTTTGAAACTTTTTACACTGATTTATAGGTTTCGGTTGTTTGTTAATATCTTGAGAACTGTAGGTTAGAAATATTATTTTTATTGCAAATTTGATCAGCTTTCATTATGTATATAATTAACTTTTACCTCCAACCTACAGTTCTCGAGATATTAACAAAAAACCAAAAAAAGTGCCCTGTTTTAGTCATTACCGCTAAAGTTCGTGTCATATTTGTCAAAACTTTTAGTACATTTTTTACCTATACATCAGAGTAAAATGTTTCAAATTTTTTGGAATTTTTTGGAAGTAAAATTAATTTTTGAATATATTTGACTGAACTAAATAAACACAAAAAGCAATTGATAGTGTGTAGCAAAAAGATCTTGGTTTACAAGCTAACAAGATTCAACTTGTACAGGAATTGAAACCACACGATCATCGTTCGCGCCGTACATTTGGTAAATAAGCTAAGGAAAACATTCCTATTGATCCACAATTTTATTTGAAAATTTTGTTGTTGTGATGAAGCGCACTTTTGGTTAAATGGCTACAAACAAACAAAATTGTTGCATTTGGAGCAATAATAATCCACAAGTCATTGTCGAAACACCGTTACATCCAGAAAAATTACTGTTTGGTGCGCTTTATGAGCAGGTAGAATCATTGGTTTATATGTCTTTAAACATGATGATGATTGCAACGTTACAGTCAATGGTGAGCGGTACAGATACATGATTGCCAACTAGCCTTAATTGGACAGCATTAATGTTGCAGACATGTGGTTTTAGCAGGATGGCGTTACAAATTGAAATTGTTAACTGGCTACCTCGTTTGTACGGTTTGACGCTATTAGATTATTTTTTCTAAGGATAACATTTGACGTATTATTGCCAAAATAAAACTTAAATTACTTCAAACAGTGTGTAAAAATTGAACTTCCAGATTACGTCATGTACACTCCAGTCGCGGCGGTCACATGCTCGAAATCATATTCAAACATTAATGCCATAAAATTATCTGTCAAATAAAGCCAATCTTATGGATATTAAAAACATTTTTTTGTGTTTTATTTCAATTTTAAATTCTCCGCCTCTAAAAAAACACCTTTTAGTATGTCTTTTACATTTTTTTTTTGGGTATTTTATTGTAGTCTTGTATTCTTTTGACAACTAAACTTTGGTTTTTTGTTGTTGATCTGTTCAGTCTATGTTAAGATCATTTTTCTTTTAGTGTTGTAGGTATGTTTTTTTTTTTTTAATTTAATTTTTTTTTTGACGTGGACAAATTTAACCTTGTAACTAATGATTATATAGGGACATAACAATTTTCGCAACATTAAGAGCGCTTACTTCAATTTTTGGTCGTAATAATTTACTATTTAATGTTCTTGCGCAATGACCAAAATACAAAAACTGTAGCCGTAAGTATTTCAGTTCAAAATGAAACAAAACTGACTGATTTTTTTTTCCACTCCGGAATTGTTATTAGACTAAATTTTAGATAAAAAATTATGTTATTTTACTGCAATAGAGTTTGAACAATAACCATGTTAGTTAGATAGACTTGACATATGTGATATGTGGTTCCAACAAGATGCCATTTGCCACACAGCTGGTCAAACAACTGATCTAATAAAAGTAAAGTTTAGTAACATGCAAATTAACGCTTGGATTTTTATTTATGAGGTTACGTTGAGTTGTTGGTTTATGCCAACAAGCCAACAACGTAAAAGGAACTCAGAAATCTGACTGATATGTGTGAAAAAGTAGTGAAAAAAAAGGGTGGTTTTAAAGAATGGATTGCTATCGAGATCAAATTCTATACTAAACATGTGTACTACACTTGGAATAAAATTTAACTTGATATCTTAATTATTTTGTGTTTTATTTAAATTCAAAATTGTAATGTTTTTATTGAAAAATTTATTATTATTTGTTCTTTAATTTTCTTTTTATTGTAAGTTGGTGAGATATTTTATGTATATTTTTAATATTTACCAAGTGGAAAAATTAACATCTTTTAAAAAAATTATAACTTTGGTTAGTTTAATCGAAGCAATAAGTAATGAGTTTGCTAAATGTTTTTTGTTTTTTAATAACTGCCTGTTTTGTTTGAATATAATACCAAAATTAAAGAAATTAAAAAATGTTTTTACTTTGTTTTTGCGGATTGGGCTTAAGTAGCAGTTTAAAAAAAAGTTTTAATAACAAATGTAATAAATGGATAATTAAAAAAAAAACCTTAACTGTAGTTGCTATAATCTCTGGTCTAGTTAAAATATGTAGATTTAATAAATTTAGTTTACCATAAACTCTTAAACCGTTTTGTCTCACTGCAATGAAAAAAGCAACGGAAAACTACTCCACTTTCATTTCTAAGAAACTCATGTTAACAATGCAGCTTAAACATAAAACTCCAGTCCCCGCCAGACTTTAATGACAAGGGGGTGCTAAGAATCTCCAACAAAAAACTGATTCAACTAATACATTTAAAATAATCAACACTTCACAGTCAATTGGATTGTCCGAAGCTTGTATGAACTAGGAAAACTAATAAACGCAAGCTGTGAAATGAACAGACGTAATAAACTAAAGATAAAATGTTTTATTAGTCTGGTAACAAAGACTATAGCAACTGCAATGTAAATTGAAATGTTACTAAATAAAAACTTAAATAAAGCCGTAATAAATTTTGTATTTTTGTCTAATTGGTATCTTTTAGTACAACACTCTGGAACACTATTTAATATTAATGTTGTACAAATATATGCCCCAACAGCAAACAAAACAACACAGGAACAAGAAAAATAGTAAAAAAACTAGAAATTCTAATTAAATTAACAAGAAGAAACAAAATTAATATCATACTGGTAACTTTAATGCAAAAATTGGCAAAAGCAAAGATAGAAGATAAAATAGTGATTGCAAATACAAGAAGAATATATACGTGGACCTCACCGCAACATACAAAGAATAAAACAGTCCACAACCAAATAGACTACATCTTGATAAATAAGAGATTCTGCAGATGCGTCATGATTATTGATTTAATTAAATAATTTTTTTTTGTGTAATTATTGTGATTGTATATTTTTATAGTGTTGTAACACGTAATAAACAATTTTAATTTAATAATTCTGACAAATGTAGCTGAATTTTAAAGGTAGATCTTTAAGCTGTGGTATAAATATTATAACATTTTTTTTAATTGTATATGTAAATTTTTTTTTTATAATATTTATTTTAATTTTATCAACAATGTAATTTTTTATTAACTCTTTTTAGCTCTAAGGAAGATAACAATGTTATCGAAACGTTGGTAATAAATTATTAGCACATGCTAGTTTTTATTTTTTGCTATCCAATTTCCAAATTTTACTAATCAAATTAAATAATATACGTTTTTATTAAGGTGGTTTATTATATTAAGGATTGGTCTTTTATTTACAGCTAAAGCTAAGAATGGAGTTTAAGCATGGATCAAATTAGTTTTGCGTTTTTTAATTAAAAAAAGTGACTGATTTAGTCAATGTAATCTTTTATAATGCATTATTTGTAAATAAATAGGTTATGTATCATGCTATGAGATAGAAATAGCAAGATATTTAAATTTAAGATAAACTTTGGTAAAATTATGATAATAAAATGATAAAAATGTTGAGCATTACATGTTTTAAATTAACAATATTCTCAAAAACGTAGTAATGATGCTTAAATGTTAATTTCATCATTTTACTACAACCGTTTTACAGAATAAAATGTCATACAAATAAAAAAAAATTCAGAAAGTTTTACTATTTAAAACTAAACCTAAAATACATTAATTATTTTAAACTGAGATCTCAATATGAAATAAACTTGTTAAACATAGGATTAAGTTTAGATTAAAATACCAACCTTTACTGTTTTAATATCAATCTTACAGGTGGGATTTTATAGTGTACTCAAAGATATATCGGCTTCATTACTTTGACTTATCGGATAAGCTCATTAGTAATCTTCTTAAGGGTCCATTATATGCGTACTTAACAATCTCTTATCTTTTATACCTGTACTAAGAGGTAAAACAAATTTAAAAAAAAGAAAAAAACAAGCCGTTTACAGAAAATGTAAGAATAATTTTAATATAACCTCTGCTTTTATAGCATTTAGGTAACATTTTAATAGCGCGTTCCGTACAGGTATAAAAGATGGGAGATTGTTAAGTACTCATTTAATAGACCTTCAAGGAGACTACTAATGAGAGCTAATCCGATAAGTCAAAATAAAACCGATATATCTTTGGGTACACTATACATAACTTCTCATGATCAGCGCTATTTTTCAACTCTCTCTGCCTCTCTATGTCTACAGTATTGCAAACCTATATTATACGTATATGACAAGATGAATTGCAAATATCAAGACTTAAGGTCTGGTTACACAGTGCGAGCTAACACCTGAGCTGGCTTAGTCAGTTACTTGCAGTGCATCATGCCAGTTACTGTCTTTTGCCATTATTGTAATGTGTAACCGGTTAGGCTATTACTCCGAAACAAATATCAACTCTGACCACAACTTGGTAAACCTAATTTTAAGAGTCTACAAAACCCAATTACAAAAAAGTTATAACTAAGAAGCTAAACAACAAATTGTAGTCAATAAACATAATAGCAATAAACACGTAACAAACTCTTAACAAAACATAAAAGACATAACAGAAAAAGCAAAACAAGAATAGATGACAAACAATATTCTATTTAAAATTGAACAAATGCGGATTATGAAAAACACAAAACAGACAAAATAAAAAAAAACTTATAACAAAACACCAAAAAAAAAAAGGCAACATGGACAGAATCTATAACTGCTATTCTAAAATTTTAAAAAATCTCACAATATCGGAACCCGATCTAAACGGACTAAAAATACTAAGATGCAAAGTAGAATATGCAATTAAACTATTTAACTTCAACAAAAGTCACGGATTTATTTATTCAAAAATTTTAAAAAATATTGACAAGAAAACTTTGATATTTAATGAAAAATAAAGGTTTAAACCTTTGGAGTTGGATTGAGTTTGAGTAATTGATTTTAAAATCAAATAATCAAACCTAATCCAACTCCAAAGCGGCCAACCAAATACAGACAATTGTTTTGGTTTTTACCAATCTTCATCAGTGCATCTTGGTGGTACAGCAACGCTTGATAGTAAAGGTTGAATTCAAGCAATTGATTTATGTGCTCTTAAACGCAGTTAGATAATAATTGGTGGTGCAAAATAGTTGTAGCTTCATCATGTTGCTTCAACCAAAGAAACCGAATATTATCAATAAAACTTTATTATTACAACTAGCAACCAAATTGCAATATCTAAAGAGGTAGACAATTAAATATAGTTTAATGAAAAATAAAGATTTATAAGCCTATCTTGTTCAATTTATACTTTAAAATAATAATCATTAAAATATGTGATAAAATACAACATTGAATCAAAACTAATAGAATTAACATACCCAGCTTAAGATATGCTGATAAAATATCTAGATGTCAAAACTTATCAAAACCTAGTACATCCAATGGAGTAATACTAGAATAAGTCGACAACATCCTAAATTTTGTAAGTTGTTATGTCAGTTTAGAATATGCTTGTTGTTTGTAGATGTAATAAAAACATCTTGTTCTTTGCAAACTCATGCAAAATAATAGTCAAAAATTACTATGTTATAACAATCTGTATCTCTATTGTTTACTTTGGTTTCAGTTAAAACAAAGAAAAAAGGTTTTCTATTAGTAACATTTTGATGAACAAAATTTAAATTTTTTTTAGAGCACAAATTTTAGTAAAATTATTTTTTAAATAATAAATTAAGTTAATGTTTGATTGAATAAAACTTTTTGCAAACTTAGCTTAGACAAACAAACATGTTATATGTTTATTTAATGTTAAGTATTTTGTTGGTTATAACTTATAACCACTTACTAAAACTTATTCAACTTTAATATTTAAATTACATATTTTATTATTTCATTTAACTTAGACTGAAAAATTAATTGATTATTGTAAACAAAAAACCTTTTTTATCGGGCAAATAGTAAATACTTTGTGCAGTGGCAAAGCTAGGATTTTTGGGCCCCATTGCAAAACATTGAAAAGGGCCCAACCATAGACAATTTAAAAAAAAAAGTACATTTTGTCATTTATTTAAATTTTAAATTATAAATTTTGGTAGGCCCAGATTTTAAAATAATTGTCGGAGGACCCTCTATGCTTGTGAGTCCATCCGCATTGCAGACTTTTGCTCCTGACTTTGTGTTCATTAATATCTACACTTTTTTAAATAACGTTTAAACTTATAACTTTTTTTTAAAGGATTTAATGAGGTGTTAGCTTTAACAAATGGCTCTTGAGAATAACTAACTCTTATGTGGTACTAGTTTGAAGTGGGTTGGTTTTGGCCTGGCGAAATTTACGCAGTCTGTTGCGGCAACACAGCCCGGCCCATTTCTCCTTATATCTTATTTTTTGTTCTATTTATTACACTGGCATTCCACTCACCTTTTTCTCATTCTTGTGTTATTTAGCTTAGATATTTGCATTATTCATCGGTATCTTCTTAGTTTTTCTATATCTTTAATAACTTTTTCCTTGTTGTATCTTCTTTTTTTCATAAATATTTTGTGCAGTTTCATTAATTGCATCTCTTTTTAAGTCCTACATTTGCCAGTTTAACTTCTAATGAGATTTTTGAATCTCCATTTAGAATTAATTCTTTGTGCCTCTGGTTGCCAGATATATTTTGACTATTTTAACAATTGCATTTTTGTCAACTTTGAAATGACGTATCTTTTGTTTGGAAATTGCTTAGTCAATTTTGTCAACATATTTTTTTGAGCAGTTTTCTCTTTTTTTCCTTATTTTTGCAGTTTTAATTGGTACTATTGTTCTAGTATATGTTCTTCTTTTGTCTCTCTGTTCACCTTCCATTCCTTGACTGGTATAGTTGTTTTGACATTCAATTCCTACCACGCATTGCACTCTACTAGCGTATGTTTTGCGTCGTCATGCGAGTTGTCTTGATTATATTTTCTTTCGCTTGTCTCTTTGCTTCTTGCTTATTAGTTCTTTCATTTACCATTTTCTTCATACCTAATTTTTCTTCTACTATCAAATCTGCAAGAAGTGTTGCCGCAATTACTTCTAGTGCCAGTTGCGACATTGTTCTGTAGGCTTTGCAGATCCTTAACAAACTTGCTCTCATAGCTCCTTTTACTTTATTTTTGTTTTTTTTGTCTTCAAAGCTTCTCTCCATGTTTCTGCGGCATACAATAATTTACTTCTAGCCGCAGTTGCTATTAGCTTTGTTGCCTCTTTTTCTAGTTCTTCTTTGTGTGGCATAAACCTACTAAGCATTTCTTACATTTTTTTGTTCTTCTTACCACTTTCTTAACTTGTTCATTCCATCCTTTTGTTTCAAGTGTAACTCTAAAGTTTTTTTTATTTATTGTTATTATTTGTTCACCTACCTGTATTTTTTATTTCTTCTGTTGGTCCTTTTTGTCGATAACTATGCCGCCTCGGTTTTCTGCGGAGCCAGATGTAACCTTTTATTTCTCATCTATCTCTTAATCATTTCTATTGCCAACTCTAATCTTTTATTTAGTACTACTATGTCTATATTCTTACTTACCAGAGCCACGTTATCTGCAAATGCCGTTATTATCATTCCTTCCGACAGCCGCATCCTGAGTAGCTGATTATAAATTAAATTCCATAGTTTAGGACCTAGTGCAGAACCCTGTGGTACTTAGTAGTTTCCTTATAATCTGTTTTATCTCTTCCACTGCTGCAGGGACTGCTTTTGTTTTGTCAGCTATTTCTGCTGGTTCTTCTACCATTCCTTTAGTGGAAAACAATTTTTTAATGATTATTACTTTATTTTCTTCACTGCCTTTATTCCTTTTAATTTATATTTTACTATTGTGTATGGTTTGCCCTAGAGATCCCTGTGTATGGCTTCTAACATTTCTTTCAGCATCTTCTCTTACTGTCCTTGATCGTTTCCTTTAAAGCTTTTCTGTCATTTTTTAGTTCTTCTTCAGTTTTATCAAAATCTTTTCCTCTTTTTTTTTGTCTTTTGACATTTGTTGCTGTTTGTATTGCTTTCTTCCTGCTTTACATTTTTTTTTAGTTTTATTGAATATTTCAAAAACTGTAAGCCGTAGACCTATAAAACCTTTATATAATTTTTTTTTTTTTTTAAGTTTTTTTTTTTAATAAAAAGAATTACAGGGTACGCAAAACATGATAACTAAATAGATTAAAAAATATACAAAAACTTAAATAAATTAAAAATGCAGTCAGAAATTAGGTTTTTCCACACATTTACCCAACCCTGTATGAAGAAAAGAATGAATTGGTTGTCTATTCCAAAAACGATTGACCTATTTAGAAAACAACTTATTTCATTTTTTTTAAGTCTTGTTAAATTTTAGTATTTAAAAAAAAATATTAACAAAAATACGTAATCAAAATTTATAATAACTTATAAAAATTGTTTGAAGAGGTTTGATGCATTGTTAACTAACGTTATTTACAAATTAGTAATGTTATCAATTAGAAATGCTAAGATTATTATGCAGCATTTTTACACTACTTAATTAATATTAATAAAAAATAAGTGTTTAACATGAAATGAGTCGTTAAAGTTATGTAATTTTTTTATCTATCAAATCACTTAACGATTTCATCCACTAACCCCATTTACTAATACTGTGCAACAAGACCAGTAAACCGGCTACCAATATTCAGTTTTGTCTTTTTTACTATGTGAATTTTAGCGCTGAGAAATGATAATGAAGTTATCCAAAACGTCCGTACAATATGTAATTTATATTTAATATTAAAGTAAAGTCGTAGTAGCTGTTTCATAAAAACCTAACATTAAATAAATACTAAAAGACAAAAAAAAATAACTCAGCCCTAATATTGTTGATCTCAATACAAAGAATAGTTTTAAAATTCAACTTTTGCAAGTAAACCCATTAAAACGGGCTTGCTAACATAATTAATATTATTTTGTTCACAGAACAGTTTTACATTATACCCGGATAATGTTTGTTGATTATACTATAAAACTTAATTAAAACAATATTAAATATTTATCATACATCATACATATTTTGGTTTTTATTAATAATAAATCTTTATGAGATCATACATGTCAGCCTCTCAGCGTAATTGCTCAAAACTTAGTCATTATTTAGTATTAACAATATTATACTCTAAGCGTATATATTATAATTTACCTAATTGTGTGTATGTACACTGCACACTACATAGTAAGGAGTCATCTTGTCACGACTTCTATCTGTTTAATTCACCAACTACAGTTGTAAACATTACTGAATCAAGGGCATTTGATAATAGTTATTTAATAAATATACCTATAATTTTATGTTTTGTTTTTCTCAAACAAATTATACAATCTAAATAATATAATAATAAATTTGATTTTAATATAAGGTTTGAAAAAATATAATAAAATAAAAAATGGAATTTCAAGGTTACATATTTACTTTTATTAATTATTTCAATAAATTTCATTTTTGTCGATAATTGTATTAAAAGTATTTTTATGTTAGTTAAAAAGTGTAGTTTTAAAGTAGGAACAAAATCTGACGTTGATATATTAAGATCGATTTATTAGTCAGTTAATTCATTAAATATAACTGGATAAGATAAGTTCTATCAACATTATAATATATTATAGTTGCTGTAAAATAGAGTTGCGTAATAAAGATGCTTCGTTAAGAGAAATTTTTAAATTACAATGAAGCTAATTTCTTTGTTATGAAATAATTAATAGTAACATGTGAAATATATATTCAGGAAGATTTTTTACAGTTCATATTTTTGTAATTAACTTCCAATCCAGTTAGCAATAAAAGAAATTATTTCGTTTATACAGTTTACAAATATAACATTATTTATCTATTTCAAATAATTGTAATACAATTACATTAATTATATTAAAGTAAACGCAGGGCTTCCGATTCAAGAAAACTCAAAAACTAGAAATTGAAATAAAAAAATAAACTGCATACTGCATAAGAAGTATATTTTCAAAACATTTATTATTTTATATCATATAAATGATTTTGTAAATAAACTTAATTTGAATAAACTGCGACTAAAGTTAAAGCAAAAGTTTTGAATAAGTATTTTTGCATCATAAAAAAATTATTTGATTTCAAATTGGGTTAATATTTTTAAACCTTATAAGAACCATAAAAAATCTTTTACAAATTTTTCAATTGTTTTAAATAAGCCATTGCAATTAGTACAAAGTATGGACTAAAATATAAAAATCATTTTTTTTATTTTTTAACATTGTGGGTTACAATTGCAATTATGCTGCTATTAAGTTATTGACCTACTAAAGTTGCATTTACTTTAGTAGTTTAATTTATTTTGTTGTTGTGTGTATGTATGAATTAAAAACTCAATTTAGCAAAGATTTGAATAAAATGATGAAATGCTAAGTTAAAAATTACATAATAAAAGTGAATTGTATACATTATCAAGTTAAGGTACTTTTGATAACGTTATTAAATAATTTCTGGCAAGTACATTTCGTACTATTTAAAAATAAACAGAAATATATGTTATTGTACTTAGAGTGGAAAAAATATTTGAAAAACGTTTTATCTAACAAGTTAAATCTTAACGACAGTAAGACTGAGCATCTAATTTTCCCACTAAGACAAATAAACACCAACACTGAAGTAGTTAAGTTTTTAGCTTTAATGCTAGATTATAGATTTACTTGGATAGCTCATACCACCTATGCAATCTATAAAATTTCTAAGTATATCTATCTATTGAAAAAATTAAAAAATACTACTTTACAAAAACTATTGCTCACAATTTATTATGCCAATGTTTATTCAGTCTTAAAATACGGTATACTAAACTGAGGTCGTGCACCTACTTTAGCAAATGTATTTAAGATACAAAGAAGAGCAATGAGAATCATAAATGGTCGAGGGTATAGAGATGATGACCTTGTGTTTACATTTACGATTGTTTTCTTTATATCAAAAATTATATTAACCAGTATACCACATAGAGTTCTTTGCATGATTATGCTATAAGGCAACAGTAGAGATAGATTCAATTACTATGCAATTAAGTTTTACAACCAGCTACCTCTACATACAAAAATTCTCGAGTTAATAAATTTAAGATATCTATCAAAAATATACTGATAAGTAATGCCTTCTATACGTTTGCAGATTTTTTTCAGCATAATTTTGAAATAGTTTAATAATCTATGTATTTGTAATATTAACTAGTATTATTCTTATTTTTGACATGTGTAAATACTTTGTATATAGAACACTAATAAATATTATTATTATTATTGTTATTATTATTAAGTAAATGCACTTTTGATGATGTTTATAAATCCTTACTCTGTACTAAGTTTCAAACAAAGTTTTGGCATTTTTATTCCTATCTTGCAAATTTTTTTGTTAATTGCTTTATTCTAGCAGCATTTTCTAGTTTGTTTTTTTAAATCTTTAATTTTTAACTTCAATTATGTATAGCCGTTTAGTGAATAAATTTTAGAAACAGGCGCAAGGTTAATACGATTGTGCGTAGTCGTGTGTGCCGTTACTATAGATGTATCTATTCTTTTCATATATACACTAGCAAGCACTTTTATGACATAGTTTTAGAATTTTTTGTTTTAATCTTATGTTAGCAAATTGTAAACAATTGTACTGTATTTTGCACATTAAATTAAAAATGTAACGTTGACTCGTAAAGCATATTTATTGTTTTTTATTGCGTATTTTGAAAATATCACAAATTTACAGTTTAGATAAAGTTTGAATTTTTGTTTCTAGGACTAATGTGGAACAAAAAATATGAAAAAAACTTATCATTAATAACGAGTATTACCCCCTCTTGCATTAATGGCTGCTTGAAGTCAACGAGGAACACTTTGAATTAAATTAAGAATCACATTTAGGTCGATATTATTCCATTCCTTCAATGTTTTTGGATACGTTGTCTTAACTCATCTCAGACATGTTCTATGGAGTTAATGTTTGGGCTGAGATCTGTCCAATTCAACCGCAAAATTTTCAGATTTTTCCAGATAATCTCTAACAACTCTGACTACGTGAGATCTAGCATTATCTTGCTTGAAAAAACCGCGCTTGCTCATAATTGTCTTGAAGTCATTTACGTTTATAACTTAATGGAGTTGATTTTGTAAGTAAACTGCAAAAGCTGTTCAATTCCGCAAACTTGTAGACACCAAAAACGGTCATCTCTGTTTGAGGTGACTTTTTTACACGTATCCTGATCATCTAGTTATTAAGTTGTATCTAAATAACGCTTATACACTTTTTGTACAGCACAAAAGCTTTTACCAACAATCCTTGCAGTTTTACTTTTTTTCCGCTCATCTTCAATCGACGCTATAATTCTTGCCACAACAATGAGGTCTAAAGACATTATTACTTGTTAAGTACAGTACACCGTGTAAATGACAAGTTTTGCAAAAAAAAATTAACATTAAGTAAACAAAAAATACAACAAAATGTAGGTTTTCAATTAGAGCGTAATGGATTCTGTTTTATAAAAATTTGTAACACGGTGATGACATTTGTTAGGAAATGAATTATTAAACGCCTATTTTGGTTTACAATTTGCAAACATAAAGTTAATACAGCAAACATAAAGTTAAACCAAAAAATTTTAAACATAAGTCATAATTTTAAAGTAACTTTTATTTTTTGCTTGCCAGTGTTTACAAAAATAGACTTTAGTACACAATAAATATTAGTGTCAATTTTTCAAAATAATGACACTAATATTTATCGTGTAAGGTCTAGTACTGATGGAATGATGAAAATACGGAAACATTCCAGATATTCCGTAATCTACGCATCAGTTCTTCAATATCATGGCAACGCCTACAAAATATTGAGGATATTGACAATAATACTAAGGGTGTAAGGTTATTTTACATCTGTACTTAAATACAGAGTCTGGTGCCAAGTGAGCCACTGCAGATGTTGTGTTTGTTTTTATTGTTCTGTTTTGCAAGCTAAATAGCTTTAAGTTATATTAATTTTAATTAAGTTTTGCTTGATTTTTAATAATGATGGAAGAGTCACTAGGTTTGAATGAAGAACTTGTTGAGGTTAATACGGATAACTATAAGAATTTTTTTTTTAAAGAGTATTTGGAAATTGCATAAATAAAGGCCTACAGGAAAGCGGTAAATCATCTTTTCAGTCATAAGGTATATACTCACGCTTGTCAATTGATGACGTACTGATGCTAGTAGCAATAAAACAAAAACAAACAGTTGGGCCTGTATCAGTATTTTGATTAGATAATGGCCTGACTGTAAAAGATTCTCCCAGTTAACATAGGTGAAATGCAAATGTCCAAATTACGTTTCTAGCATAAAAAAAACATGTCTAGTAAGATTTTAAAACTTTACTGCTCAAAATACTATTTATTGTATTTTGTACCAGATGAAAAACAAATTATGGATATTTTTCAAACTTTTAAATGTCAGATTTGTGTAAACTAATTTTCATCAAAATTGGTGAGAGTAAAAAAAAAACACTCTATATGGCATAAATTTGACGGCATGTCAAACTTTTTTCACAATTTCAAAACTTTTTGCACTGAAAAAATAAAATTCAAAAACGGTTAGTAATAGAGACACCGCACAAATTCCATCATCTTCAAAATGATCAAATTTAACAAAGTAAGCGGTTTAATATTTAAAAAAAGAATTTTAACACTTTTTTTTATGAAAACACATAAAATTTACATTATCGGCTGTCATTTGTAAACGGTTTATTTTTTTTTTATTGGATATGGTTTATCAAGAGCTTTACAACGATGTATATTGAAGCAGTCATTATTTTTATCAATTTTCACGACAAATAATAAGGCAAAAATTGATTAAAATATGCAATTTTTTTCATTTGATAAAAACGAACGCAAAAAATGTCTTATATAAATATAAACATTGATTCAAGATATTTCAAAGTTTATTATAATCTGTCTCTTCTGTCACATTTTAAGGTATTTTAGACCCAACGTCGTCGTTTCGGCTCGCTTTTTAGAGCCGAAACAGATGGTTTTGGTAGAGGCATACAAAACACATTTTAGGATTTTATTTAAAATTTACTATCGTGCAAATAATCTTTTTTTAATTTGCGAAAAGGTAGCGTAATAGTTAAGCAAGTTATAGTTAGCTGAATAATTTTGCAAACTTTTTTTTTATTTAAAAAATATTTAAGAAACATTTAAATTTTTTAACTAAAATTGTTAGTGTTCTTCAATTCTTAATGTAGAAGATTTAAAAAAGCGCATACAAGAGTCATGTCTCATTATTACAAATATTTGTGATGTTGCGAACGAATCTGCCAGTCGATGCTAAACCCACAGATGCATGCATTGAGATCGGAGGTGGTCATTTTTAAAAGTTGCCCTGAAACAATGCGCGTTGGTTAATTATTTTCATAACAGAAGGGTATTTAAGTTTTGTATCTATTATAAGATTTAAAATAAATAATTAAACGAACGACTGTGGCTCACTTAGTGCTATTTAATACTAAATGTCCGCATTAATCGGCATCATTTAGTATTTATGCAATTGGTATTTATTTTACGGGTTTTGCCCGATTTTGAATCGTCAATTAATTGTGAATTAATAATTATTAGTTAATAAATAAGTTTTTTTTAACTTTTTTAAACTGTATTTTGAACACGAAGAATTGAAGTAATCTTAAAGAGAAGGTTGTTTGCGTTTTTAATTAACACCCTGTTTACAAACGTCGATAATTATTTTTAGGTAATTTTAAATACAATATTTGTATATATTTATTTACAGATACCTCAAATTAAATACTGCACCAAGAAAGAACCGGAGAAAGGCATAGGCTGCTGCGATTAAGTTATTTATTGAAGTCATTATAAATTTATCTGACAACACAATACTTTTGGTGTATTTGTTTTTTGCTACGTCGATAATACATTAACACACAAAAATAAATTTAACATTCTTTACAACTTTGAAATTAATCTTTTAACTGCATATACAAACATGTATAAACTCATTTTATTTATAATAAAATAAACATTTTATTATCAAAGCAAAACCACAACATTAATTATTTTTAAAAGATTTGACAGTCCACTTATTACAACTAATTATGTCTTCTTTTAACACAATTTGGAATTTCAATGTAGTTTCCCAGCCATTTAGATAACCGGCGGAGATATCGTAGAAAAACCACGAACACCATAAATGTTTACTTCTTTGAACAATTATTGTAAAAACAGTACAATTAGACATATACAGCTTTGTTTGTATACACAGTTGATTTATTTATGAGACTTACGTTTGCTACTTTTTGTGTAAATCAAATGTTTATTATTAACAGTTATGTATGTTGTAAGAAATCAACGCAATAATAGATTATCATAGTCGTCAACAATTGTAAACTAACATACAATAATTTATGTAAACATTTGATTATCAAATAAAATAAAGATTAGGTATACTCCTTCTGTTATTGAGCCAGAATTAAATGTTTTTGTTTATATTTTTTATTTAAAACAATTCAAACTACTGATTTGTATCATTAATTTCAACTATGTTTTATATGGCATGGTATATTTATTTTAATCTTTAATGTGTTCATTATACAGCAGTCATTGCTAATAAAATATATATTTTATACGTTTCATTTCGCATGCAAATTTTGCACAGAGCTTTCAAAAATGTCATATTATCAATTCTTTTTGATGTCATTAAATAAGTAAAACACTTCAAGTAGAGCTGAGTAAGGTAGGTGAAAAGGCAAACTTTACAGTCGATTGATAAAGAGAATAGTATAGTAGCAACCACGCAAAATAAAGCAAAGAATTAGAAAACAACAGAGGAGATTGCAATTAATTTGTTGGTTTCTAATAGTTGTGTCACGGTGTAAATAGTTTATTTTGAAACATATGTTACACCCCAATCAATAATGTATTACTTATTTAGTTGTTTTTTTGACAATTTACAGTTATGTCATAAACCTTACTGTGTGTAACTTTTTGACAGTCTAAAATACAACAAGAATCTTGTACACATCTGCAAACTTAAATAATGTTACTACAAACAGTTTGACTGTTTAAAAAACTATGATATTATTGTAAACTATTTAAAAGTTTAAGTAACTTTTTGGTAGATGTAGTACCGTTTTTGACAATTTTAAATACGATTTATTACATTTTGCGGTCCGAGTTATGCGGAAAAAATCAAATATAACTAATATGGTAGCAGTACCATAATAACATACATTTGGGTGCATAAAATGAACTGCAGAAGAAATACGAAAACAGGATATTGCAACAAGAAAAATTTTGCATATGAACAATAGTTTACATTCCATTGTTTCAGTAAAAAGAATATATATTACTATAAAAGAGGGGTAGACTCGCCAACATTGAAAATATTGATAACAGAATTAATCTGTGTACATACTTAAATGTTTTTCAAAAATCCGATCCCCTTATAAAACTAGTTCAAGATAATAAAATAAACCAACAAGAAAGCTTTTTACGTCAAGCGGCACTAAAAACAATATCAAAACTGCAATTAGAGAACTTAGACATCTATAGAATATTACCGGTATCAAAAGTTAAAAACTAATGTAAAAATGCCTATCAAAATACCTTAAAATCTAAACATTTAGATAAAAATATGCATTTTTTAAAAAATATCCTAGAAATTAAGTTATTGAGCCAACTTAGTTTTTTATTGCTTTCTAGCAAACTTAGATCGGAAACCAATGGTTTATCACATTGTGCCAGGATGGCGTGCATAACACTCTACTTTATTTAAAGACCGTACTTAAAATGCAGAATGAAGCACATTATGTAGAGCATGCCACAAACACCAGAAATCATTAATTTTTTATCAGCGTGTCTTCACTACGCAATAACAAAGTACATAAGCAAGCATAACAACGCGCTTAAAGTGTTATGCTTTTATCTCAAACATTTCTTTAAAATAGTTCAAAAAATAATTGCCTTTAAGACGACATTGAAAGTTGTATCTAATAGCAAATGTAAATTGTTTTGGAATTTTAGTTCTTCTACAACAAAAAATATCAGCTAATAAATCAAAAAATTATGTAAGTAGTAAAGTTTTTTTCTCCCGCAGAATACAATTTACCAAAAAAAGCAAAAATACCGCCCGCTTATCTCCAAATTAAATATTATTTACCCAGAATATGTTATTAAAACCGTTACGCTCATAATAGGCTGTTTGGGCGGCATATCAACAAATTTTACAGACTATTTCCTTCCCGTCATCCGTCCGTCAAAGCAACCAATCACATTTAGCAAATATTAGAAATTTGACCAATCACGTACGTATTTAGCGACAATTTTTGTTATTGTGGAATTGTCAGTAATGACGTAAAAATTGTTGCTGTAATTTGTTCAATGCAAAATTGCCGATATAATTGTTACGTTGCTATGACAATAAATGAACATAACAATGGACATAAGCATACGCGATTTGAATTTTATATTTTTTTAATATTAAAATGTCATTCTGAAAGATTGCTCAGGAAATAGTCTTATTAAATATCCCTCGTGCATAGAATATTGCTTTATAATTTATTGGAATATCACTCATGCATTTTCGCGATAGGCAATCGGCACTCGCCTGCGGCTCGTGCTCGTGGATTACCGTCCGCAAAAATGCATTCGTGAGATTCCAATAAATTATCGGCAATATTCTATGCACTAGGGATATTACATATGAAAATATCCAAAAACTACCTGGTTGCTTTTAGAATCATAAATCTCTTGCTATAGAGATGCAAAAATGCATATTACTTAGTTCTGCCATGCGGTCCATGAACTTGTTAGTAATTTGCCTCGGGGCAACTTAAGGCGCGTTCATGGGGTCTAGGACACTTCGGCGCCGCCATTTCGGCGCGGCCGTTTCGGCGCGGCCGATTCGGCGCCGGCCGTTTGGGCGCTGGCCGATTCGGCGCCGGCCGTTTCGGCGCCAAAACTTTTCAAATAAAACATAGTATATACAAATATATTATAATCATAAAAATTTATTTGGTATTTTTTACTATTAATATATTTTTAATTTTTTTACTTATTTATTTTAATAAACTATTATCCTTTATATTTTTCAGGTTATTACCTATCATTAAAAACTCATAATTAATTACCCATAAATTATTTGCGGGTCAAAATTTTGTTTACTTATTATAATATATATTGTATATTTGACAATTTAAATATGTACGTACATATATTATGATTTTTATGTATAACTTTTGTTTGATATGTTAAGTATATCATACGTATTTTATATTTTATTTATCATACATTATCTGCTATGTTTCACAAAACAAATCAATTTTTATTATAATGTGTATATATACTTTTGTTTTATTTGAAAAGTTCTGGCGCCGAAACGGCCGGCGCCGAATTGGCCAGCGCCGAGGTGTCCTCGCGCCGAATCGGCCGCGCCGAATTTGCCGCGCCGAAACGGCGGCGCCGAAGTGTCCCATTCCGGCGTTCATGCTCTTAAGAGGCAAATGCCCCAATAAAAAAAAATAATAATAATAATAAACTGTGGTTTTGCATCGCTTTAAACCCAATCTTTTACACACTAAAGCAAACAAATTATGAGTTCAAACTACAACAGTCAAGCCAGAGTATACGAATAAACCATCTATTGTATATGGATGACATAAAAGTATATGTCAGCACAAGAAGCCAGTTTGAACAAATAATGACTCTTTCTGATAAAACATTGAGGGGCATCAGAATGTCATTTGGTATAGAAAAAAGTAAAATAAACTACATTGATAAAGGAAAGACGAAAAAGACAGAAGATATAATAACATTGTTAAACTAACACATTAAACAACTAAACCAAACTAACACATACAAATATCTTAAAATTATGCAAAACTTCACAATTAACAAGACTGAAATTAAAAAAAAAAAAAATACGGAAAAATACAAACACCGTCTTAGATTAATACTAAAAACTAAACTAAATGTAAAAAATATATTAACTGTTGTTTATACATATGTTATACCATCATTTAGTTACTCGTTTGGAATCATAAAGTGGTTAAACACAAATTTGAAAAATCTTGATAGACTTACCCAATGGCAAATTACAAAATACATTACCCAAGATTATATAAACAAAGAATCAACATTCTACAAAACAACGGAGGACAAGATGTCACCAATATAAAACAGCTTCATCTGAAAAAAAAATTCAACACTTAATAACTACTTCCACTCAATATTAAACAACATGCTATATTTTGCTTTAATTTGTATAGGCAACAACTATACAACACAAAATTTAAAAGAAAGCCCAATGACATTAACTTAACAAGACGATGCAAAAACAAAATAGAAAAGTAAATGGGAAAATAAACAACTGCATGGGAAACACTTTTACAAAACTCACAAAAACAACATCTCAATTGAATGGACTAATAAATGGCTACACAACGGATATCTGATGCCAGAAACAGAGGGATTTTTTTTGTGCCATTCAAGATCAAACAATTAATACTATAAATTACAAAAAAAATATACTAAAAGAAGATGTTACCGATAAGTGCAGAATAATGCACATAACCTCAGGATGTGAAAAGTTAGCTCCAACAAAATACACTGATAGACATAACAAATTTGCTGGAATTATACATCAGGAGTTAGCACAGCAAATCTTAACAACAAACAATAAAAAACAACAGTTTTACAAATACACTTCACAACAAGTTGTAGAGAGCCAGTCACACACACACTGATTTGGGACCTACTCTCAAACCGACAAATTAATAGTGCACAACCAACCCGATATAACCTTAAAACAAACAAAAAATAACCATACTTGCCCTATCGATGTTGCTGTACCAGCAAAAAAAAGGAATTCACAGGATTTTATTGACTAAAATATATTATTGATTAAAAGTAGAAATAAAAGCGGCCCCTATAATGATTGTACATTTTAACAGACAGATATTCATAACTTTGTTGCACTTTGTGTAATTAACTAAAGTTATTACAATTTTTTTTTATCTTGTATTGTATCTATGAATATCTTTCAGTTAAACCAAAGTTTCAGCATTGTGTGCAAATAATAAACAATGTAAAACATACAGTAATGGTACAATCAATATCCTCAGCAAGTTAAAATATGTTTTGCAACTTGTTAACTGTGATACAGACCACACAATCCGTATTGCTTTTTTTTGTAAAATAAATATCCTTTTGAATTGCTCTAAAGCAGTAATACCATAGCTCAACACTGAATGAATGTAGGCAAAATAAGAAGTTCTTGTTACAAATTCACTGGCATTTACTGATATTTTTCTGAGCAAATATATATTTAAATTTAGTTTGTTGGCTAACATTTTAATTTGTATTTCCCATGTGTGCTTAGGCTGCAAGTAGACGCTAAAATTTACGTATTCTATTTTGCTTATACTACTTATTGCAAATTTAATATGAACGGTCTTGTCTTCATTAATTACTAAGCCGTGTGCTTGAAACCAGTTGTTTGATTCAATAAGACTTTGTTGTACACTTAATTTGACTATTTTATTGTTTTTAAGTAAAGTAGTGTCATCAACATGCAAAAAGAACTGTTGCTGATTATATGTTTTTTTCTAAATTATTAATATAAATTAGAAAAAGTAACGGTCCTAAAATTACGTTTTGTGGGACCCCAGTACTACTTTTTTCTTTTTTGAGAGATTGTTATTTATTACAACATATTGTTCCTTGTTAAATAATAATATTAATAATAATAATAATAACCTTTGTTTGCCCAACAGAAATCCAATAAGAAAAAAATATAATAAAATAGATATAAAAATAATAATATAAAAGATGCAATAATCATAAACAAAATTATAAGTACAAGCAATTACATATAGATTGCACGAACAAACTAAAATAAATTGTCAAAATGTGTATTGCCATTTTGCGACATATGTGAAATCGGTGATTTGCTTAATATGTTTGTTCGTGCAGTCTTAAAAAAAAAAAATGGCGTGATGCTAGCCGTGGTACATGAAACTGTATTTTAGCAACTAATTCAAAACAATCAATGTTATTATTAATCAATTTATATAGAAATGTTGCACTACATAAATCTCTACGTATAACAAATGTATGCTTTTAAAGCAGTTCACTATAATCATAAGATCTGACAGGGTATATTCCTTCAGTTTTGAAACATAAGTATTTAAGGAAGCGCCTCTGAACTTTTTCTATTGTCTCTAACGTCGTAATACTCAAGTTTACTTACTAAAATATTATGAGAAATACAGTCGAACGCTTTATTTAGATCAATAAATGCAGCATCCGTTGTTTTGCTTTTTTCAAACATTTTGTAAATTTGATGATCAAAGGTGTAAATTGCATTTATAGTGGGTTTACTTTTTCTTAAAATTGTGCATTGCATAATTTTGTATTAATATATTGATACAATCTTTTATGCATTGCTACATATTTTTAAAATAACAAAAATAATAATTAAAATTGGCTTGTAATTCTTGTTAGCTTTTTTTTTAATATTGGCACAACCTTTGCAATTTTTGGTTGTTGGGGGTATGTGCCCTGTTCAAAAAATAGGTTAATTAAATAAATTAATAAATGTTCTAACTCGCAAGAAGCAGCTTTAAGAATTAATGAGTTGAAACTATATACATATATCTGGGCAATTACTATTACTCAAAGAAGCTATTATTTTATTTAACTTCAAATGTTGTAACAGGTTCCTAGAAATATTGAATTACTATATCTTGATTCTACACTATTGAACCTTATCTACAGGTGAACCTCTTGTTACCAAATTCACAATGTTTGTGAAGTAGTTTTGATAATCATTTGGTGTTAGTATGTTATCTTTTGGATATGTATTGTTAGTTTTATTACTAATGTTGTTAATAATTTTCTAACTGCATAATTGAGAATTAAACTTGCACAATCTGCTTGCTTTAATTTGTAATTTGTTTTTAAATGTATTATAGATCAGAATTATTATTTTTTATATTGACTATTTTATTGTTATCTTGTTGTATTTTACTGTTTTTACTTTTAAGTTGCTATTGAATTTTGAATTAATTTGTACTAGTTGAAAAGTTTTTTTTTTTCTAATTTTGTTTTTTCTTTGTAATTAGGTTGTAACCTGTTTAGGAAAATAAACATATTATTATTATTATTAAAACTAAATTACGAAGAACACGTCTGGCGTGAGCCGCGACATTTATAATCTAAAAGATTGTATCCATTTTATTACATCGATGTAAATTGTTTGATAGTTTTAGTAACTATTTGAACAATTTAAAATTTTGTTTGACAAATCTGGCAAATTTATGCTAACTTATTACATTGATGAAAACTATTTGACAATTTTAGTAACTTTTAACAGATGTAGTCTTACTTTTGATAGATTAGTAATTTTTTGACAAATATAATTACTGTTTGATAGTATTTGTGGCCGTTTAGAATACTATTAGACAGATCTGCTAAATTTTTGCCAACATAAAATATTACTGTAAATTGTTTGACAGATAAAATTGTAAAACTTTTTTTATAAATGTAATAACATTTTTGACTATTAAAATACAATATTGCTAAAAATTGTTTGACAATTTTAGTAACTTTTTAAAGTTTTTAGTAATTTTTTGACAGATGCATAAGATTTCTAACACTTTAAAAAACAATTTGCTAAATTTATGCACACTTATTACATTGATAAAAACTATTGTAGTTTTTTAATAAATGTATAATGTTTTAAAAGATGTATTTACGTTTTTTGACAGTATAAAATACAAGTTTTAACAGATGTAGTACATTGACCAATTTATGACATTTTTACACACTCTGTATTTTTGAGTTCCTGTAAATAAAAATTGTAATTTTTAGTTGCCTGTTTAGAATACTGTTTGACACATCTGGCTATATTTTGTCAACATAAATTATTATACTATAACTTGTTTGATAGTTTTAGTAACTTTTTGATTTTTTTAATAGTTTAGTATACATTTTGACTGATTTTGTACTCATTTGTCAACTTTGATGACTGCAACATTATATGTATTTTTTTATTTGTACTTTGCCACTGACATAATAGTTATTTATTAATTTTTATAAGTGGCCTACTCTCCCAAGCTCTATAATTGCAATAAATCCATAATAGTACATTTTAAAACAGAATAAAAATATATTTTTTATTTGCATTTTTTGCAAAACATTTTTCAAATGTAAAATAAAACTTAATAATTTTGAGTTGTCAAAACATAATATTATTGTTAGTAGCTATTAACTAGATTATACTAAAAATTAACTATGCATATAACACATTTAGTATATTGTAAGTAGCTACTAGTTAATAACGTTTTAGTAACATACTACTCAAACAACTATGCATAATGCTGTTAAAGTTTAATTATTTTTATGTTTATTTGAATATATGTATAAGTTACAAAAACATTCTTTTTAATTGCTTGTCGTATTTGCTCAGCAAACAGTGGCTATCATGTTGGTATTCATAACTCTATTTACTAAATAGTGAATTTGTGGTGCATTCAAACTATTGCCGCAAGTTTTTTAGTCATGAATTTTGAAATGCATAGATTTAAATTATACGATGCAAAATATTATATATCTTTAGATGTCTTATAATATGACCAAGATATAAAAAAACTTTTTAATCTTGATGGTCTTGGCAACGTTTTTATTTTTTTTATCTATCCAGCTGATGTAAAGCATGCAGAAATAGCATCACATTTTTATTTTTATTTTTTTAAGAGCACATTTTGTTGTTCTCCACGCCTGAGCTCTATACATAAAAACAGAAAAAATATAGCAACTCACTATTTTTATCTGCAGCTCCAGATTTAAGTAATCTTTTGTAAATATATTTTTATGTGCATGAAAACAGTTTTTGCTTGCTTAAATCTCCAACGAGTGATTCCACTTTATTGTGCATCCCAAGTTTTTTTAAGCACGTTTCAGAGTTTTACCACAAGCCTAGATTCCATAGTCGACTACATATTTCTTGCTGATTATTAATACTTTTTTTAACTATATTTCTTAAACTCGTTAACTACCAGATTGATCAGTATTTGGAATCTGAGCAGATTATCTGTTATAAACACAGTATCATCTATTTACCTTAAATTATTGAGTAGAATACTGTTAATTTTTGTAACGCCTTTTTGAATACTTTATTGGAGTATGTGTTAAATACAAGCGGAGACAGTATACAGCTTTGCATTTTGCCTCTTTGTATGTTGACACATTCCGTGCGTCTATTGCCTACTATGACAATAGCTGCTTGTTGCCAGTAGAGGTTGATTTTAGTCATCTCATGAAGTAAGCCTGGTATCATATATACTGTTAAATAACTGAGTTAGAAGTTATGTTTTTTTTTTTCTTGCAGTAAGCTTATTATTTTTATAGATCTCATCTATTTCTATATCTTTTTGGTATTTGGTCTTCTTAATTGCTCTTTTGACCGATAAATACATCATTTATGAGTAGACCAGTTGAAATATTATATGCATCATGGTTTTGTGTTTTATTAATTTTTTTTTTTTTAATTTTTTTTATCTACTTAGTTTTTGTTTGATGTCTCAAATCAAGTCTTTGTTGCAATAAGTTAGTCTGTCTTGGCCTGCTTGTTGGGTAATACCTGCAGCCTCCTTTACTTTCTTATGACGTTAAAACATATTGTGATTTTCAACACATTATTTAAACTCATTGCACTCTCGGGAACCATTTTGCTTTTGCAATTCTTATTTTCAAGAGAAAATGTTGCAAATGCTGGATGAAAAGACTTGTAGCGGAGGAATGCAAAGAAGATGAAAGGTCAATGTTATGCTTAAAATACGGATAGGAGGTACACCAGGTTGCCGAATGCAAGAACAGAGAATACTGCATAGAATGCAGAACAAAATGACCTAGAACGAGAGAGAAAAAATGTCCGGCTACAAAAAAAACAACAAAGAAAACAAAGAAAAATATAGAGGACAACAACTCTAATAACTGGAGACACAAGGAGCAGATAATAAACCAAAATGTATAAGTTTATACAAACAAAAATAAGGAGGAAATGAGAGGCGCACGACATACTGATAGCAACAGCAGAAAGAAAGAGGAAATTGTCCTAGTAATAATAAGTAAACCAAATAAAAATAAACTAAGTGGTAAATGGATAAAAAACAATAAAATAGATGCGGCTGTTTTAGCTAGGGAAAAGTGTAGAGACAAAGTGAAAAAATGTTGAACACCAAATGAAGGAATAGTGTGGGTTGAAATAGATAGTATGATAGTGTACTTACTAGTTGCAACAAAGGAGACAAACCTAGGTTTGTAAGAAAATCACGTATTGACATTACTATAGCAACATGAGAAATGGCAGGTATAGTGAATGAATAGACCTTGACAAAAAAGGAATTACTGAGTTTACACAAACATGTACAATATAATACAAAAGAGAAAGGAAAAAGGAGTACATGAGAAAAGGTTAATAGAACGTAAGAAGAATGGACAAAGAGAAGATAAAGAGAACCAAAGAAACAGAAAAGTTTCAGAAAACAAAAACATAGAAAAGAGATGCAAAAGATACTCCGAAAACCTGAGTGGTGGATGAAGCAATTCCCAGATTCAAAGTGGTGGTGGGAGGAAATAAAAGAATGCAGGTAAAAAACAATACAAACAGAGAACGACAAAAAAACCTTAGAAAAGCCATTAAGAATAGCAAAAAAAGATGCTGGAAAGAAATGACGAAATTTATAGACGGTCTTTGGGAAAAACCGTACAAAATAGTGATAAACAAACTGGGAGGAAGAACAAAGGGGGTCTACCAAAAAGAAGACAAAGAAGATAAAGTCATAATTAAAAAAATGTTTTCCATGGGAAAATCGGTAGAAAAGCCAGAAAAAAAAACAGTCATGGCAACAGTGAAAGAGATAAAAGAGATCATAAAAAAATTGCCTAACAACAAAGCATTAGGTCCGGACAAAATAACAACAGAGATTGTTAAAGCAGCTCTAGTCAGAAACGAGGTAGAAATAACTCAAATAATCAAAATTGTTGAATATAGGTCACTTTAGTACTGATCGAGAAGAAGAAAAAAGTAAGAAAGCAACGTCATACAAGCCAAGACGCCTAATAAACACACTAGCTAAAATAATGCAAAAAGTTATTGTGAAAATAGAACAAGAAATAGAAGAAAAATGAGAATGGGAAAAGGAACAATGCGGGTTTACCAAGGAAAGAACAATTTTATGAGTTATGGAAAAAGTAAAAACAATATCAAAAGAAGCAAACAGAAAAAATGCAAAAGAAATGACACTGTGTAATGATAGCGTTGGACATACAGAACGCGTTTAAGCGTGTTATGGAAAACTATAAAAGAAGCGGCAAAAAAATAAATTGAACAGACAAACAATCAAAATTATATGGAACTATTTACAGAGTAAAAACCTAGTAACCAAAAAATAAAGATTTAAACTTACCAGAGTAGTACCACAAGGTTCAACACTAGAACCAAAACTATGAAATTTTGTTTATAATGAGTTACTTAGAATGAGGTTGCCGGGAGGCGTGACAATAACGGCATTTGCAGTCGACGTAGCACTAATAGGTAAGGACGTAGAAATAAAAGTATTAAAAGGAAGACTAGAGCTAGCAATAGATATGATACAACTATGGATAAAAAATAAAAGTTTAAAATTAGCAACACAAAAAACAAAAGCAGCTTGGTTATCGACTAAGAAGACTATATAGAATAGAAAACAGGTAAAATACAGGTAGCAAACCAAGTAATAACTATCGGAAAAAAAATCAAATATCTTGTGATAACAGAAAATAGAGAGAAAGCTTGGTAAACTCATGCTAAACAACAAAGTTTTAGGAAAAAAAAACTAAAAAGCTAATAGCTACTGCAGCAAGAAACAAATTATTATACGCCGCAGAAACATGGGGAGAAGCCATGAAGACAAAAAAAACAAGAATGTAATAAAAAGAGCTACAAGAACCAGTTTGTTAAGGATTAATAAAGCTTACGAAACGGTGTCACAAGAAGCAATAGAGGTGATTGCGGCAACACCTCTTGCGGATATAATGGTAAAAAAAAGGATAAAAATAAAAAAACTAATAAAAAGAAAGCTAAGTTAAGAGCAAGAGAAAAGACGCAACTTTTGAGATAGACAAAATATACCGGGCAACAAAAAAACACAAAAAAGTAATCCCAGATACAGATACAGGAGTATTACTGGAAGTAATACTGACAAATTTAAGACTGCCCAAAAAATACAACTAATGGAACTGCATAAACTATTCTGCTTTTGCTTCTATTTTTATCTACACTTTGCCGACTAAGATAGTCGAAGTGATTGTCGACACTTAGCTTTCTAATGGTCTTTGTTTGCTTTTCAATAATTTTGCGTTGCGCAATAATGTGCTACTTCTTGAAAGCATGTTTTATTGCATCGAGGTTTTTAAAACAATTAAAAGCGTTTTTTGTTTTTCCTCAGCTACTCAAATATTGTCATTCTACCAGAAAACCGACGAACAGGCCAGCTAACCGCTAGAGTTTAGTATAAACACTTCTGCTGCTTGGACGATACAATTAATAAACATCTTTACTGCAAACTAGACTGGCTTAAAAACTTTGCTAGTCAGCGCGGTCAAAGAACCATTTACGGAGACAAACTCTCTGACCCGTTTGATAATAATTTCAATTGCAATAGGAAAATTATTGCTGCTGTGAAGGTTCTTTAATACATGCCACAACAAACGTGTGGCTAACTAAACGTGGAGACAATAAAGACAAATCATTTGGCAAAAAAATTGTACTCTTACTTTTAAAGTATGTAGTGAAACCCGTGTTTTTTTAAAGCAAATTGTAAGCGTTAAAATTGCCTACTAGGAGATAAGGCTGCAAAATGCGCAAAACAAGTTTTTGTAGTTTAATCAAACTCCAAAAAAATACAGGTTACTTATTGTGGCTTTTACTGAAATAATACGCTGGAGTTATTTCCGTATACGGTAAATAATTCCTCAAAAAATAGCAACTTTACTTTTGGCTTGGAAACTTGGCTTACATCTACAAACAATAAACATATTCTAGAGTGGCGGCGTACAAAATTTAAGGCAGTGGTTATAATAGCATATAAACTAAATCTTCTTGATAAGTCTATTTTTGTAATTGGCATATACCGTTTTCAAAATAAGGCAACTCTAAACTTTTCTGATGACTTTTAGAAAAGTATTGACAGGCTTTTTAAAGGTAATCATAAAAAAACTAATATAATTTTGTTAAGAGATTTTAATGTACACAATACTGAATGGTTAAGCCATTTATTTTCTATAACACTATCCGGACAACAAGCTATGATTTTTGCTGCTTCTCATAATCTTACCTAACTTATTCAGCAACCCACATATTTTCTTCGTAATAGACTTCTTGGGGAACTAAAATTATTAGATTTGTATCTTTCAACTATTCTAGAGATTACAACAACTAATAATGCTTTAAAAAAATTTGATTATTCACTTATTACTTCGGTTGTTAAAACTTTTCTTCCTTCCTATTACTACTAAACCTAAACCGCGCCTCATTTATCTTAAAATAATAAGATAAACATAGAGAAAATGAAAGGTTTTTTTAATATTTTTAATTTTGATACTTATTGCTTATATTATCATGATCTACATATTGCAGCAGAAAATCTCCCAAAAATTATTTAAAATGTTATTAAAAATTTGTTGCGTAAGTATTATTAAACCAAAACAAAAGTACTTGTTTTTAATTCATACAAAACAGGCAGTAAATAAAAAACAAAAAGCATTTAAGAAACACATCAGTAATCATATTGTTGTTTCCACAAATTTGTACATACATTTATATAAGTTATGTTAGAAAAAATATATTACATACTTGTAAGCTTTTATATAAAAGCCCATGCCGTTACTCGGGGCATACCGGTTGATGTAACATTATGAAAAATGTGCATTTTGCCTACCGGCAGGTTGGGAAAGAAAAGAAAAAAAAGTTCAGGTTGGAAATGTAAACGGCAAGAAAAATAAGGAAGAAAAGCCAGGAGTGACTTTGGGTAAATTTAGTTTTGCTTCTGCTCATTGGCCCATATGGCATGAGTGGTCCTGCTAGGAGTTTAAACTTTTGCAGGCATGGTTTAAACCAGGGGTGGCAAACCCGCGGCCCGCCTAGAACATTTTTGCGGTCCGCGAGATTTATAACACTTTTAAAAAATATATTTATTTTATAATGGGTAAAGTAGTGAAAACCAGTTTATTTAAAAAATACATTATTTGCGCATCCATATATTTAAAAATTAACTGTAGAAATTATGAGAAAAAATTAACTGATTTTAAAATAATATTTTTGCGCATAAATATGACAAATATTGCTTGTTTTATTTATGAGTTAACAGTTATGAATTTGCAGAATATTATTATTATTTATTTTTAGTCCTTAATACCCTTTTTGGGTGTCAAATGTATTATTTTATAACTTTTTAATTTTTTTTAAGCTTGTCTTTCTTAAGCCAATTTTGCTATCTTGCTCCATTCTTTTCCTCTTCTTTCTGCTGCTTTGTGGGCTTGTTTGGACTAGCTGTTTGTTTTTTTCTTGTATTTTTTATGTATTTTCTTGGTTATTCTGGTTCTATTCAGTCTGTGTATGAGTCCTAGCCTTTCTAGCTGCCTCTCCTCTATTACTGTTTCTATAGGTTTAATTTTTAGTTCACTTTTTACTTTCGAGTGTTTTACTTTATCTTTTTTTGTTATTCCTTTAATTTTTATTAGAAATATCATCTCATTTGCATTAATTTTGCTTTTATTTCTTTCTGGTGTTGTCCAAGATTTGCTCGAGTATATTATGGCTGGTTTTATTACCATCTGTATTTTTGTTTTTATTGTTTTTGTTATTTATTTCTTAACCAAGAATTGTTTTTCGAGTGCACTGAATATACTTCCTCCTTTTTAACTCTTGCATCTATTTCCGTGTCTATATTCTCTGTTTTTTCTTATATTGTACCAAAGTAGTTGTAATACTTTACTTGTTCAATTATTTGTTGATCCAATTTTATCTTGTGCCTTTTAGGTTTTGTCGCTACTGCCATTGTCTTTGTTTAACTTGTGTTTATTTTCATGCCTATTTTCTTTAGTTCTTCTTCATATATATTTATGTTTCCTTGTAGTTTTTCTTCTTTGTCTGCTATTAATATCATGTCATCCGCAAACATTAAGATTTGAATACTAATTTGTTTCATTTTTTTGTATCTTATTCTTGTGTCTTTGGCTCTTTTTGACTTTTTTTTATAACCTCGTCTATTAATGTTACAAAGAGTATAGGGCTTAGAGTTTGCAGAATAATTAAATTATATTCTATGTTTCAATTTTTCACTTCAAAAAAATGTCTATAGTGAGTCTAAATCATATGGATACATAATTTTATATGCGGTCCGCGGAGTTATGATGCACTTCCAAAGTGGCCCGCAAGATCATTTGGGTTGGCCACCCCTGGTTTAAACAGAAGTTACTTAGCTCTTTCACCAAATTAATGTAGTACCTGCGATGGGGGTTTATATTACTTTAAACCAGCATGTAATTTTAATAATTTTATACTTATGGATTTATATTTAAAACTCAAAATAATTAAGGTTTTTACATACATATATGTTTACTGTAGTAATGTAGTGATGCTAATATAATTTAATATAATTTAAAAAAGTATTTGTAACTATGCATAAATAATTTAAAATGATTGTTAAATGTTTGATGTATCTAATTATTAAACACAATGTGTGTTCTACAAAAAATGTAAAGCATTCACCTCCTTTATTTTTATCATTAACATATTGTTATCGACTCACAAAAATGTGCACTATGCTATTGTTGTTTGTTAAAAATGTAAATACCTTGCGCTTGCTGAATCTTTAAATAATAAACATATTTTATTAAACAAAATATCGATAATTAAATAATTTTTTTTTAGTCAAGTTAGTTTTTAAATACTAATATTAATCAAAATTATGTTTTAATATTATTATTAAAAATATTAAATCTTTTTCTCAAATAACTAGTAGCTAAGTACCAAATAGTTAATTATTAACCTTGGTAGATATAAATGGAATTAAATATCTTTAAAATGGTCTTGGTTACATAATTTACTTTATATTAAAATAATGGCTTTATATTTAAACATCCTGGTTAATTACACGCAATGCACGTGAAAAAGACGTTAGGTTTAGTTTATAATTGTGACCCCTTAGGCCTCTCAACTTATCATATCTTTTAAAAATTATTATTATTTGATTTGAATATTTAATTTATAAAGTAAACCAAACAATAGATTATTTCAAATGCAATCTGCAAATTAGTCAAGTCAAGAATTTATAGAACATGTAGTACATATGTAATTTGTGCATTTAATTTATTTGTTTAACTATTTTACATTTGCAATAAAATTTATAAATAAAAATAAAAGTTATAATATCCTATATTGTACATTTATGCAATTCCGTGAATTTATTATAAGAAGTTTAAATTGTACATCAATTAACATAGAAAACATGATGTAAATTTTTGCATATATTAATGTTAACTTCTTAATCCAAATAATACCTGACATTTGAACATGTAATCGTCTCTATACTAGTAATTATCAAATACAATTACTGTCATAACGTCAAGTAGTTGAACATTGAATCCGGCTCTAATTGAAAAATAACTTTGGTTGTGGGTTTATAAGAATATTAATTAGTTTAGTAAATAAATTTATCACTAATGTAAATCGTATAAAATTATTATGTTTAAACAGTTCTATTTATGCTAATAAATGCATAATTCTGGGAATTACCATACCAAACAAATATAGCAGTTTGCGGTGTAGTGCAAATAAATATAATTTGTGTAATAAAATATTAAATAAACAAAAAGGGTTTCTAAAAATAATTGTTGTATGTAGATGATAAGTATAGGTTAAAAATATGTTCACTTGAATCTAAGCAAAACTTGTTTTTCAAAATGCAGGTTTTAGAACCTATTATACGTTTACGATATTGTATTTGTTTTCTGTGACACACTATTTATTTCAGCTCATCTCTTTGCAACACAATTTGCTCAACATTAATTTGACAAACAATACGAGGTAGGTTACAAGTGTCGGAAAGTGACGCTGTTCTAGATATGTTAACCGCAAATAAGTTTAGAAAAGCTTGGTTTAGACAATACAACAAAAATCGAATAAGAATACTACGATATAGTAAATATTGCCGCTATTACATAAGTATACCTAACCTACTATCTTAAAGGACTGTTCTTTAGGCAACTTAAGTCTACTTTTAATATTTTTTCTACATACTATGGGTAAACTCACTCTTTTACACCTTTACTTTTTGGACTCTTCTTATTATTTCTAATGTTGATGCTAAATTTAGGGCTAAAGGTTATTCATATTTTATACTGGTATACTAACAACTTGTCTTAGTGCAACGCAATGTCAGCATTTACTTTCACTTTAATAAACAATAGCACAATGAATATTTTTAAAACTAAATTATTTTAGGTAAATAGCGACAGAGGCAGGTCAAGTTTGAAATATTTAAACTATTAAACGTATATGTTTTATAATACTTTATTTATAATTTTTTGTTTTGCATAGTTGTGTCCATGCGTTTTTTATATTTTGTTCATAATTATAATATATAATTTTTTGTTAATGCATGTTTAAATTTTCTCTGAACTATATTGTACTTTGACATATTGATAAAAGTGAACGTTTTGAGAACTATCCCTTCTTCCTCATCACAATTATTAAAAATTGATGAACATTGATGAACAAATTAAATGTAATATTACTAGGTAACCATTACTCTAATATCTCATATACATTATAATTATTTTAAAGTAAATTTTACACATATTATTTATTTAATTTTATAAGAAAGAATGTTGTTTCCTTGGCTTTTAAAACTGGAAAAAAAGAAAGAAAAAAAAAATTATTATTATTATTATTATAGAAAATTAAAAATAAGATAAACGGTAAATAAAAAAAAAACATAGGTATCAAAAAAATTAAAATCAATGTTGGTAAAGCAAAAGCAAAAAATCTACGCTACAGTTGCTATGATATGGTTTACATAAACTAAAAAAAATATACAGTAACATAGATCAGCTGAAAAAAGCTCTTTTTTAATAACTTAGTAAGATGTTGTTTTTTTTTTGTTTTTTTTTGCGTTTGTCTTGCTGTTAATTAGTTTTTGCCATTGTTATTAATGTAGTACTAGTTTGAGTTGAGCTGGTTTTAGCCTTGCGGAGCTTTCACAGTCTACTGCGGTAATACATGCTGTTCCCGGCCTATTTTTTCTTATATCCTATTTTTCTATTCTACTTTTTACATTGACATCCATTTTTTTATTTTTTTTATTGTTCTAAGTCTTTTCTTAGTTTTTTCTATATCTTTATTAATTTCATTTTTGTCGTATTCATTTTCTTTTATAAATATTTTGTGAAATTCCATTAAGTGTATTCTATTAGGATAGTCTTAAATTAGCCAGTTTTACTTCTAGTAAAATTATTGAATTTTTATTTGAGTTTAGTTCTTTGTGTTTTCTGGTTGCAAGATATACTCTGACCATTTTAAAAGTTCCATTGTCTGTCAACCATTTAGAAATTGCTTAGTTAACTTTGTCAGTTTGCTTTTTTTGAGGAGCTCTTTTCTTTTTTTTTCTTAACTTTGCAATTTTAGTTAGTACTAATGTTTCAGTAAATGTTCTTTTCTTGCCTCTTCTTTTATTTTTTATTTTTTGGTAGTTTTAGTTGTCTTTGCTTTGTTTGTTTTATTTTTTTTCATTGTTTTTTCCATATATTTTTGCTTCTATTTTGCTACTCGCTTTTTTTTCTTTGTTTTTGTAGTTTTTAATCTGTGTGTTTTCTTCCATTTTGGTTTATCTAAATGTCGAAGCTTTAAAATCTTTTTTATCTTTTTTCTCAGTACTGTCGTTTCATAGTTTTTTAGTGTTTTTTATTTGTTTTTGTGATTCAAGCATATGTTAATAATTATTGTAGATTTGACATGCGTGTTTTCTTGACAGAATATATTTTATTTACTTTTTGTAAATACTTTTTAAAGATAATAAATGTTTGATGAATAGTTGTGTTGTATAGTAACACAATGCCGGTTTATTTTCTACTATTTTTTGTTTGTGTCTGTTATTAGATCTTTTGTCCATTCTCTCTTATTTTCTT
Organism: Tachinus rufipes; assembly: GCA_963932245.1. Classification (NCBI taxonomy): domain Eukaryota; kingdom Metazoa; phylum Arthropoda; class Insecta; order Coleoptera; family Staphylinidae; genus Tachinus; species Tachinus rufipes. Next base: position 46,150,343 of record OZ010747.1, on the reverse strand, counting down.
CTTTTTACTGTTTCTTTTCTTTTTATCGTATTTTCTGTTGCCACTTTTTTTGCTTTTTGTTTACTAGGTTCTTTATTTATCATTTTCTTTATGTTGTATAATTTTTCTATTATTAAATCTGCGGGAAGTGTAGCCGCAATTATTTTTAGTGTCTTCTGCAAGACCGTTTTGTAGGCTTTGCAAATCGTTAACAAGTATGCTTTTGTGATTCATCTTTTTTTTTTGTCTTTAAAGCGTTTTTCTATGTTTCTGCGGCACACAATAGTTTACTTCTAGCCGCTGTTGCTACTAGTATCTTTGCCCTTTCTCCTGGTTGGCGTCCTAGATGCAGCAATGTTTATAAAAACCAACTCCAGACCAATAACAATAGCAACAATTTACAAACAAATATATTTTTTTTAGTCTTTATTTGTACCGACTTTTTTGACTGCAATTTACAAGGCTGTCGGACTACTAGAATTGCTGGATTTACCAAAAAAATAAAATTGTTTTTAATTCAGGTTTTATTTGTGGTTAAATAATGGCCGTTTGTTATTATCAAACAGCATTTACCACTTGGTGTTATGATTTAGGGTGCAATATGAGTTGATAGAACATTACCATGTGTTTATCCTAGACACAATTGTTACATCTAGTTTTATTGCCGATTAAGCACCTATGGGACAATTTCAACAACTTGCAACACTACTTTTAAGTTGCTTAAAACAAGATACCTCCGGAAGACATCTATCATCTTATATTAGGCGTACCACAAAAAGTAAACTTTTGCATTAATGCACGTAGAGATGTAACTCATTATTGACTTTTATGTGTTGATTGTATTTTATCTTGTGTTTATTATTTTTTTTGTAAGACGATTTATGATTAACGCTAGGGAATTGCCGGGTTTGGCGCCCCGTCCTATTGAGCTGCCATATAGAAAAATATTAAATTCTATCACATCTATATACTGGTAGATGTGATAGAATTTAATATTTTGAACTTTTTATTAGAAAAATATTGACACGCTGTTTTTAAATTAAAATTAGTTCTTATGGGACAAAACGCCAACCAACTCAATGTCCAAACGATAAGATTTTAATCTTTACTCTTATTTTATGTTAAACTACATACAATATTCTATGTTTTCATGTTTTTGGTTAAAGATTTGAAGTTATATGTAACTAGTAAAAAATTAATTAAAAAATAAATAAAAACGCCATTTTTTTTTTAAATTAATTGCGGAAAAACGACTTATTGCATCAAGTTTTCTACAAATTTGAGGACACAGATTAGATTTTCTTCTACAATGTGTAAAAATTTTATTCAATTATATTCTGGCGTTTTGTTGCTGAGTTTGATTCTGTAAACCTTCCCTCTTAAACATAAAACATTTGTTTATTAAGTTTGAAACTTAGAGTATGTTAGTAAAACTAATTTTGTTATAAAAAAAGGTTTGGTGTGCAATATACAACCATATATTAAACTTTTAACTAAGAAACCTAGTTTAAACCGTTTATCAATTTTTGTGTCAGTATAATTATTTGATAATAGTAGTTATTTTAACTGTTAATTTGTATTTAATGCAAACAATAGTAAAAATAAACAAATAAAAAATGTAGCATAAAAGAAAATTTAATCAGTAAGAAGTATGGTAAATATGTAAAAAAAAGCCTAATAGTTTAAAAGAAAATAGATTAATTAGAATAATGATGATAGTTTAGCAAAAAATATGAGGTTGTAAAAATTGTATATTTTAAGGCGGCAAATTTGCAACACTCTTATCTGTGACAGATAATTTGACAGTTTTTGGTTATTTTGAGGTTAGTTTGATTTGGCAATTTATCATGAATAAACTCACGCCGGAGCAACGTTTGCAAATTGTTCAAATTTTCAAAATAAATTTAAACAATTTGCAAACATGGTTCAGTTCGAGAAAGTCATCGGGCATTACGTGCATTGTATGGTGCTCATAATCGCCAGAGCAATTAACTTGAGAACTGTGCACCGTTTTTGCAATACGTTTAATCTATTGTACGACGTCGTACACAAGAAGCAATTGATAGTGTGCAGCGAAGTGGTAATGATTATCCAAATATGTCAATTTGTAATTGTGCTCAACAATTAAACTTGCGTCCATCCACTATATAAAAAAATTTGCAAAAAGATCTTGATTTACGAGCTTACAAGATTCAGCTTTTACAGAAATTCAAGCTACACGATCATTGTTTGCCCTGTACATTTGGTAAATGGGCCCAAAAAAACATTGCTATGATCCACAATTTTATTTGCAAATTTTGTTAAGTGATGAAGCACACTTTTAGTTAAATGACTGTGTCAACAAACAAAATTATTGTATTTAGAACGATAATAATCTACAAGCTATTGTCAAAACATCAATAGATCAAAAAAAATTACCTGTTAACTGGCTACTTTGTTTGTGCGAATTGACGCCATTAGATTATTTTTTCTGGGGATATGTAAACTTCTAGGTGTACACCGATAAACTAAAAACAATTGATCACTTGAAAGCCAAGATTTGACACATTATTGCCTGAATTACTGTAAACAGTGTGCGAAAATTTTAGTTCCCGATTACGCCATGTACGGTCCAGTCGCGGCGATTACATACTTGAAATCATATTCAAACATTAATGCCATAAATTTATCTGTCAAATAAAGCCAGTTTCATAAATATTAAAAACATTTTTCTATGTTTTATTTTAATTTGAAGTTCTCCGCAACTGAAAAAGTACCCTTTAGAAAACATAAAACTTTGGGTTAATACAGAAAATGTAGTAGAAATGGTATTAAATAAGATACTCTAATGTACATTGTGCTGTAATAAGCAAAAATAAACAAAATAAAAAACATTAAAAAAAACAATAAAGTATGAGAAAAGACTAAGAAAATAAATGCAAAATTCTGCAAAAATATCTAAAAAAAATAATGAAAAGTATGAAATAAGAAATTATATAAAACAAATAAAAATTATGATTACAATAAAAACAAATGTAATTGTAAGTAAGTAGATATAATTGAAAAGAATGAAAAGATATTATGAAAGAAAATGATTGGGAGAGATAAAGATATAGGAATGCAAAAAAAACGTTAGAATTGTACCCTAGTTAATCAGAGTAATAGTAAAATAGAAAGAAATTGTATACCAAGGTATAGATGTAAAAATAAAGAAAAAAAAATTGCAACCAATAAAAAACAATTCAGAATATGTGTAGAAAGTTAAAAAAACTATAGAGCAAATGTGGTGAGATAAAGAAAAAACAAACAAAATAAAAGGAATGAAAAGCGTAATAAAAATTTAAAAAAATAAAAAATATAATTAAAAATGAAGTGATAAATATATTTATAAACGTTTTTCTAAATTTTGTTGTATAATTGATGGTGCAACGTAGTTGTAGTTGTAACTCTATCATGTTGTTTCAACTAAAAAAACCAAATATCATCGATAAAACTTCAGCACCACAACTAGCAATCACATTGCAATGTCTTATGGCCTGGTTACACAATACGAGTTGCTGACCTGACAGTGGACAGCAACTACGAGAAGCAAGTAAAAACAAAAAATGTTACTGTAACTCGGATGCTAGATACTGACTGATTTGCACATGACAGTAACTGGTGATGATGCACTGCAGCAACTGACTAGGACAGCTCAGATGCTAGCTCGCACTGTGTAACCAAGCTTTAATGCAAAACCAAAACAATTGTCTAAATTTGGTTGACCGCTTTAGAGTTGGATTGGGTTTGAGTAATTTATTTTAAACTTTTTTTCCTATTAACCCGGCGTTGCATAAGTGAGGTATATTAAACCCCACAAACTTTAAACACAACAAAATTAATAGAAAAAAGTTCCACACAATGGCGTAGGCTTCAGTACCTTTTTAAAATGTATTACGTTGTAAATTATTGGTGTTGCTTTAATTGTAATTAGACTTGCAGTAAAGTAGCATATGCGTAAAATTTTGTGACAGTGCTTAAACTCCACCTTAGTATTTATGTATTTTATTTTTACAACTAAAATCCCACCTTAATATCTATGCATTTTAAAGATATACTTTAAATTCCCAGCTTATTATTTGTCAATGGCCATTGGCTTTTTTTTTTAAATAATTTGGAAATAAATTTCCAAACTATATACAAATATAAAAACAAAAGCTTTGCAGCCATCCATATGGAGACGGTGTGGAGCAGCAAGTGGGGAGAAAACAAAATAAAATATAAAGTATAAATATGTAAATATATTATAATAATTAACAATTAAAAAAAAATTAGTTAAGCCATACTTACTAAAAAAAAATTAACTAATAAATTGAGTACTAGTTTAAAAAAATGGATAATTGCAGCTTTTTTAACTTCAACTTCTTTAACACCAAAAAAATGTCTTGAAAGTATCCAAGAACTATAGATAAAAAAAACTAAATATGCTTGTTGTTGCAGGAAATTAATATTTTTTAATACTTATTTTGTTTATTTAAATTACATTATTGTTATGTTAAGAAAAAAATGTGATAGATTTATTTAAAAATAATAAACAAATTGATTATACATATTTTTTGTTTTTTTTAGTTTATTAATTCTTAAATTTTACCAAAGTTGTTTGTTTATAAATTTTTTTGTTGATTTTATTCAATTTTTTAATATGTATAGAAGAAAAGGTGATATTTTGTTTTTGTTATTAGAATTATTTGTTTATTTAAATGTCAGTTTGAAAAAAAAGTTTTTTTTTGTTGAATTTTTTATACTTTAACAATTTTCGAAATAAAATATAAATAAATATTTACAAAATTTTTATTAAACCTCACCTTATTATACTCAAAAAACCACTTAGGCAACGCCGAGATTTATTTGATTGGCAGCTTCTTTAGTTATGATGCTGAAGTTTTATTGATGTATTTGGTTTCTTTGATTAATGAAACAGGTATTTTTCGAGTTAGTTACTAGGAACATTATTTGAGAAATAGAAGCGCATTTGTAATAGTTTGCGTTTTATAAACAATTGCAGAACGTAAGTCCGCTGCAGGTAACAAATAAACTACTTGAAATATAACACTTTTTTGCATTTATTAAATATTTTACATATTAAAACAAATGTTCTCACAGTTTAAACTGAAATAATCTTTAAGATTAGTGTATTCTTGATTTATATTTGATGTAATTTTATATTTTAAGAACAAAGAAAGTCCATGCAGTTTTGAGGTACTAATTAGTGTTAATATTGCACCTGGGGAATTATATTTTTATTTAAAATAATAAATATGTTTTGTTTATTTTTATGTATTTTACCCATATTGATACCAATTTTTATATTTTTATAACCCCGAAAAAAAAAAACAGGAGTCTCAGTCCGCTGCCAGCGACGGTGTAGCTATCATCAAGTGACAGTAACGGAAGGTTAAATAATAAATTTAATTTTAAAATTAATGTAATAATGATAAAATTAGTATAATAATATTTAAATTAGTATAATAATATTTAAATATAGTTAATTAATTTTAAGTTAGGTAAAAGAATTTGGCATATATCTTTCTGTAGACATAATTAGGCACTTGCTAATAATGTAATAACAAACCAAAGTAACAAATCAACAAAAAGTAACAAAACAAAACAACAAAACACATTAACAGAACAAATCGATAGATAAATTCTAACAAGCAAAGGTAACAACTGTAAACAAACAAACGCATGCAGTGTAACTTTATATACACGTTCTATTCATGCGCACCTTTTTTGAGCATATAAAGTTTTTTGTCCAAGAAATTATAAATTTTTATAAAATGACTTTAAGTACTATTTTTGGTCATTAAATGTTTGGTTTACGTTAATGATATTGTTGTAACAGTTTAGAGAAGCACTACAATTATGTGAAATTTTTGATAAACTTTGTAAAATTAATTAAAAAAAAAAGTTGTTAAAATGTATTTTTTAAAGAAAAATTTTTTTTTTTCTAAGTCGCGTAGTTTTGATAGAAGGTATTAATACATTTTTTTTTTCAACATTTTCCTTGATCATAAACCGTTATTGCAAGTTTTTAAAAATAAAGACTTAATATCACAATTAACAAAGTATCGTTTACAATTAGCAGAATACAATTGTTGTTTAGTACAATTCAGTCTGTACTCCATATGAGCTGCATAGATTTTTGCGATATATCCGTCTAAAGTATTAAAATTTTGCGAAATAATACAAAACCTTACAGCAAAAAAAAGTAAGCATTTTTAAAATAAAATATCTAAATTGCAGACAGAATTAAACTGCATAAGGCTGCAGTATCACTGCACCACCGTCATCAACTATCAGCGTTGCATTGAAGTGGATTGTATCTAACTAATTTTAAGTTAAGCAAATTAATCATATAAATACACTATTTTAGAATAGAAGAGGTAGTTATTAGAAAATATTTATGAGATCTACTTTACTTGTTATACTAGTAAATAAGAATAAGATTCATGACTAATGGATTAACATATAAAATTATTATGAAATAACATTTTGTTATGTTATTATAATAAAATTAAAAGAACGCACATAATGTGAAACGTTTTTCAATTGTTTTAGCAAATTAATAGTGACTAAAATAAAAAAATACAATCAAACGCAAAAAAAGCACTGTGCGCAATAATTAACTATCTTACGTGCTTACATGCATAAATAAGTTTTTTTTATCTTCTAGCAATAACAATTTAACTTAAAAAATTAATTAACTAGTTTTTTTAGCACCGCTACATAAAAAATACTTTTCTTATTATGTTGTAAAGTACATAGGAAAAAATGTGAACCTACTAAATAAAATAAACAGGTAATGTTATTAAACACTCACTCTAGCAAGTACACGTATTATGTTTAAAATTACATAGAACGAGATAGTAACCACTAAAGTAAATGTTGTTATTAAACACTTAATCTAGCAAGTACATTCCGTACTATGTTTAAAAGTACATAGGAAAAGATTGTACTTACTAAATTAAATGCACTGATAATGTTGTTACAAAACAGTTACTCCAGCAAATACATTCCGTACTATGTATAAAATTACATAAAAAAAGATTGTACCTACTAAAGTAAATGCACAGATAATGTTGTTATCAAAGACTTATTCTAGCAAGTACATTCCGTACTATGTTTAAAAATACAAAGATTTTACTCACTAAAGTAAATGCCCAAATAACGTTGTTATTAAACACTTACTCTAGAAAGAAAAGGATTTTACTCACTAAAGTAAATGCACAGAGAATTATGTTATTAACACTCATTCTAGCAAGTACAATTTGTACTAGTTTATATATACATAGAAAATTTTGTAACCACTGAATTAAATGCACAGATGACAATGTTATTAAACACTCATTACAAGTACTCCCATACTATGTTTAAAAGTACATAGGTAAGTATTGTATCTACTAAATTAAATGAACAGATAATGTTGTTATTAAACATTTACTTTATTTAACATTCCGTACTATGTTTGAAAGTACATGTACCCACTAAAATAAACATTCAATATAGCAAGTATTTGCCGCAATATGTTTAAAAGTACATAAGAAAAAATTGTATCCACTAAAGTAAATGCATATATATTATTGTTATTAAACACTAACTCTAGCAAGTACATTCCGTACTATGTTTAAAATTACATAGAAATGGATTGTATCCACTAAAGTAAATGCACCGATAATTTTTGTTATTAATCACTTATTATAGCAAGTACATTTCTTACTAAGTTTAAATATACATAGAAAAAGATTTTACCCACTAAACTAAATGCACAGATAATAATGTTATTAAGCTTTCATTCTAGCATGTTTAAAAGTACATAAGAAAAAATTGTATCCACTAAAGTAAATGCATACATATTGTTGTTATTAAACACTAACTCTAGCAAGTACATTCCGTACTATGTTTAAAATTACATAGAAAATGATTTGATCCGCTAAAGTACATGCCTAAATAATAATGTTATTAAACATTCATTCTAGCAAGTACTTGCCGTACTATGTTTAAAAGTAAATAGAAAAAAAAATTACCTATTAAATTAAATGCACAGATAATGTTGTTATTAAATACTCACCACATAGAGAAGGATTGTACCCACTAAAGTAAAAGCCCAAATAATGTTGTTATTCAATACTTGCTCTGGCAAGAGAAAGATTTTAATTATTTTAAGTAAATGCAAAAATAATAATGTTATAAAACACTCATTCTAGCAAGTACATTTTGTACCATGTTTAAAAGTACATATGAAAAGATTGTATGCACTAAAGTAAATGCACAGATAATGTTGTTATTTAACACTTACTCTCTAGCAAGTACATTTCGTACTTTGTTTAAAATGCAATAGAATAGAATTGTACCCACTAAATTAAAAGACAATTACTTATCTTTGGTAGCATCTGAATAACTAACTTAAAGTTTGCAATTGTTTATTTTAAATACTCTATTTTGCTATAGAAGGGGTAGTAATTAGGACATTTTTTGAGGGTTTATTTAATTTAATTTTTAGTTTTATTTAATTCCTTTTAGGTAGGATTAGGATTAATAGCCACTGATTTAATACACAAAATTGAAATATAATTGCATAATGTACTATTACTTAAAATAGATTAAAAGATTAAAGCAAATGAGGTATATATTATAAAACAAATTGTAATTACCTGATTTGCATTTACAAATAGAAGCAAGATTTATTATTATTTTACAACTAATAACATGTTTTAGAATTTGTTTTTATGATAAAATATACATTTTATAGTAATTAGAGCAAACACTTAATTAAGTTATTTGTAGGACAATTGTAGTGTTGCATTTAAAAATAAATTTTAGCATGGTTGAAAAGATAAAAGTAAAAAATATATTAAGAATAAGATAATTTATATTATTAATTACAAACAAGTATGAGCTTATCCGCGTGTCGTAAAATTCTTGATTTACAATTTAAGCTTTAACGCATTCCGTTTTTTACGATATACAAATTAACGCTATTTTTATTATAATAGTTAATGATTTATGTATTTCTCATTTATTTTTCAAAACTTAACGAATTACAAAAAATGTTATAACAATTTTTTTATACAAATTTAATTTATGGATTAATTAGCGTCATACGTACAGTTGTTCTATGATGCTTTTGAACAATTTTACACTGTGGCGCTCTTTCAAATGTCAAAAATATTAAAAAGCAAGTGTATTGCAATTTGCAAAATTTTTTAAAGTTAAATTGTTTTTAAACAAACTTTTAAATAATTATTTACTTTAATGATACACAAAACAATTAATTTGTTAAAAGTACACTAATATCGGGGAGTTCTTTCCTTGATATGTTTAATTTATTTACCAATCTTTCTTTTTTCTCTTTTAGTAAATTGTTGATAATTTTGTATAGCGTTTTAGTTTTGTCTTTGTGATTCTGACAATAATTAGAGCGCATCTGTTTTTCTAAATCGATGTCTACTAATGACTCAGATTTTATGTGACCATATACAATTTCATATGGTGTAAATTTTGTGACAGAATGGATAGAATTGTCATTTTTAAATTCGGGACGGTTATTAAAGATATTCAAGTGTTCCAATATGGTTGAGTGAAATCGCTCAATTGAACCTTGACTTTCTGGATGACCAGGGCAACAATAGTGTGCGTCTATTTTGTGTAAATTTAGAAAATCTTGAAGCATGGAATTATTAAATTCGGAACCATTATCGAATACTAACAATTTGGAAATTGTGTGATGAGATAGGTACATAATTAATTCATTAACAATTTTAATGCTTTGTAAGGAGTTTACTTTATACCTAGCAAATGTCACATTTGTTGATATAGTTTCTTATCATATCTTGCATGTTTGGCCAATAATATTTCTTACTTAACTGATTCTCTGTTTTGAATATACCTCTGTGATTGGTCTTACCTTTATGGTAATTACAAATTATGTTTTACATTTTGTCTTGATCTTCGACATCTTTTAATAAACAGGAACATTTACGAAAATTAAAGTTAGCAATGTTTAAATATTCTTGTAAGGTTTTGCTGAAATTTTGGTATCGTTTTCGAAATAAATATATTAATTACTTTTAGGATTAATGTAATCTTTTACAAAATTCAGGAAATCGTTTTTATAATTATTTTCTGAAATTATCATATATTCTTTGTTTTGAATTATTAAATAACGTCCGTATACATGGAACCAGATGATTGGTTTTTACGAGTGAAAAGACAATTTGGTTCTTTCCATTGTTTAAAGGCGTTTTGAAGATAGGAATTTAGAAAACAGGATTTTTATGTATGTATTGTAACGTCGTCAACTGCTTCTCCGTCGGGCTCGGCAATTATCTATTGATTATCGAAACTTTTTTTGATTTTTTTGTTAAATTTTTACTTGTAATGAAAAAACGGAGTTACTGTTGTTTCGTCAATATTTAAATTTGGAATTTTCGATAAGGCGTCAGCGTTAGAATTAAGTTTTTTTTCAAAATTTATGTAATAATTTTGTTATTTTAAATTTTTCTTCAAAATTTATGTGATTTAGTCTAACTTTAGTTAAATTAAATTAAAATTTTTGTATGTCAAAACTATTGAGATTATTCTTAGGGTGATTATCAAAAAGATGAAATTCCGTTTTTGGGATAACATTAAATGGTTCTGAAATATTAACAGATATTGGTTTCTCTGTTGCATTTAATATGGAACAATATTATTTTTGAACGCGACTAAACATTCGGGGATCTCTAAATGTTCAATTTTTGTATAAGGGATAATTGCAGTACCGTTTTGTACATTGTTAATTTTTAGTTTAATAATTTTTTTAACTCGAGGTTCTACTTGAATGCAATTGTTACAATCTAGGGTGTTTTTAAAATAAATATTAATTTTGGCATTATCAGTTTATTGATTTTAAGATCTATTATAGCAATCAAAATAAGTGTGAAATACAAATATGTAAAACTTTATTTAAATGTTATTTAAATTAAATAATTTTTGGTAAAAGTATTGATATACTATGTTTTTCCGAACTAGTTCCATGTGCAGTATTAATGAGTCTATTTTAATAAAATTTGAAAAATATTTTTCCGCAATATTGGATCTAACAGAAGATTTTGTAGAACCGGTGTCAATGAAACATTTTAATGAAAAGTTTTTAAAGAGGATTACGAAATAAAGAAGTTGTAATTGTTTAAATTTTAAGTTTAACAATTCGATATTATTTGGTTCTCCGGGGCTGTTTTGCATAAAAAAGTGTTATTACTTCCAGCAATATTTTTGATTTCAGGGGGTTGTTCTTCATAATTTTCTACTTCAGTTTCAGATTCACAATAAGAATAAGAAGATTCTTCTATGTTATGCAATTTTTCAGAAAGGTAATTTTGCCTTGGTTGGAAATTTCTATTAAATTGCCTGTTTCGAGTGGGTGCAACAAACGTGTTGCGTGTATTTACGCTTATTGGCATTGCTTTATTTTGTAAAATAAAATTAGGTCTTGGCTTAAACACATTTGAATAATTGTTATTGTTATTATAATTTGGTCTTTGGTAACAAAATTAATTTTGGTTATGGTTTACAGCTCTTATTTGCATTATTGGTTGTTGTGTTTTAGTATTTCGTATCTTTGATTGTAAATCATAAGATTTTGGTTTATCATTAATTTGAAAATTATTTATAAGTATATTTAATGTTTCTTGCAAATTGTGCAGATTACGAGTAGTCACGTAATCGCCCAGAGGTTTGTTTAAATTCTTCAAAAAGATTCTTAAACCTAATGACAACCCATTCTCAATTGAATATCTTGTTATTTGCATCAAATTTTGTATTACAGTAAGCAATTTGTAGGTTTACATTTGCTTGAATTTTGTTGAAAAATTCAATTGGGGTTAATTTATTTTGATGCAACTCATACAGTTTAATAGTTAAGGTTTGCAAATCGTTTTCATTGACATATGTTGCTAAAAGAGCTTTTTTTAAATCATTCCAACAAGTAATGGTGTTGCACTTCCTAGAAGTGTGGCTGACCTTGGAGTGCGTAATATAATTTCCTGCTTATTGTTTTGTTGCGTTTCCAGGGTTGTATTATTAACTATTTATACCAGTAACTTCTGTTTTTTATTTATGTAACTGTGGTCTACCTGTCTTTGTTTATAGTCAGTAACCAGTGATTGACCGCGGTGTGAATTGTGTTTTTGTATCAACCTTATTCTGTTTTTATTTACTCACTGCACTAGTCAGTTTTGTAACTGCATCTGTCACTAACTGTAAATGCAAAATATGCAGTAGTTGTTGTAATCTCTAGAATAGTTGAAAAATACAAATCTTAGTATACCAATAAGTTCATCACGAGAAAAACATGTGGGATGCTAAATAAGTTGGGAAAGATTATGAGAAGCAGCAAAAATTATAGTTTGTTCTAGAAGATGAGTGACTTAACTATTCAGTATTATGTACATTAAAATCTTCTAGCTATATTATTTCAGCATTTTTATGATTACCTTAAAAAAGCTTGTCAACATTTTCAGATAAGTTATCAAAAAAGTTTGAAGTTGCTTTATAAAAATAATCTTATCCGGAAGATTTAGTTTAAAAACTATAACCAATACTAGTCTAGAATATGTTTTTTGTTTGTGGATGTAGGCACAAACACCATGTTGATCAGCAAATGAATGTTCAAGATGAAAATTGGAATTTACTAGATTAAAGCGTTCTGGATCTTTATTTTTTACTTTGGTTTCGGTCAAAAAGAAGATATGGGGTTTCTTATGTTCAAAATTTTGATGAGCGGAATTTAAATTATATTTTAAATCACACATATTAGAAGGACTAAAATCACAAACTAAGTCAGTTTCAATGTTTGGTTGATTAAATTAGTTAGTGGAAAAGACAAAGCTTTGTTCCGCCAGTTTTACCGTATCATAAGTTTATGTTTGGTCTTGTGGGCGGTTTGCTTTGTGGATTAGTGCCACATGCTAAGCTTTGGGCTCTGCATTTTTATAAATTTGTTGCTGCATGGTTGTCAAGTTGTTTGAAAAATTGTACTCAGTGTGTAAAAATTAATAGTTGTTTACCACAACCATTTAGTGTTTTATCTGGGATTTTTCAAAGACAAATTTTGTTTTTACTCTTTATTAATTTTTTTTTTAATTCTGTTAATTCTTTGTCTTATCTTTTATTTGTTGACAATCTAAAAATGTATAAAAGAATATCATCTATCGATAATTGCATTAGTTTGCAAAATAATTTGTATTTTGTTTATTTATGGTATCTATTTAATAACTCGTTGTTTACCGCAAATAAATGTTTTTTAATAAGCTTTAACAAAATTTTAATTATAGTATTTTATGATTATACTATCGGTAATAACGTTTTAGAACATGTTACATAAATAAAAGATTTGGGCGTACTTTTTGACCCAAAACTAACTTCTGTTGACCATATAAACTATATTTGTGCCACCTTGCTATAAAAATGTTATGGTTTTTGTACGGAATGTCTATTGATCTCTCTCTAAGCACACTCAAACTATTTTATTGCGTTTTAGTACGTTGGTACAAAAACTTTGGAGCAAAAAAAAAACGATTTATTATTTTAAACTTGTTTTCTATATAATGTGTATTTTTTGATTACCTTGAAAAAAAAAGCAAGATAGACAAAAAAATTAATTTGATTTTCTGTTTGAAATTAATAAATGTACCTAAAGTTTTATTTTTTGCTTTTAGTTAAGAAACACCCTGTATAACAAAGTATTATTATTTATACTTCAGTTTTTACTATGACTATAGTTGTGCTAAATGTTAGTTGCCGGCTTTAAGGTTTTTAAATTAATTTTTGCTAAAAAACAATGCAAGTTAGTATATTTATTTATTGTGTTTTTTACAACTATTTTACTTTGACTTAGTAAGTTTCAAAAAGTTCACGACACTAACGGCTTATTAGGTAACTTCCAGATTACAAAAGTTGATAAAAAGCAAGCTTCTATTTAGTCATGTAAGGAATTGAACGCTAGACTGCTCGCGCAGATGCAATTATTGAGATATTTCACCAATTTATAATTCTTAAATCATAACAGATATATTTGTAGTTGCTAATTCTATTCTCATTGCGTGTATATCATATGTGAGTATTTTAGTTGATTTTAATTCTAAAACTATATACAAACACTAAATTGTGTTTAATTGTTTATTCATTATTTGCAGGTAGTTTTGCATACTCAAATTGTTTAACAGTTCTAGCTTATAAACGTTACTTGTCAAACGGCACAACTAACAAAGCTTACATAGTGAAGGGTGTTTGTAGTGAGAGAAGTAAGCGGTAACCTATCCGTTCTACACATTTAGAAATTAGAAACCATGCAGCGTTGGAATGATGAACAGCAAGGTTTTGTTGTTACAGCGTATTTGGAAAATGAGCAAAATACGTGTACAACGCAAATTTTGCCGACATTTTTATCTTGCGCCGCGTCTTTGTGTTCCAAGCTGTAGAGCTATTGATGTTTGGGCTAACAACTTAAAAACAGCATTTAAAACAACAAAAAAAAAGGTAGTAGTGTAAGAACAGTGCAAACCAAGAATATTGAAGCTGTACGATTATTGGTTACAAAAGTTTTTGAAGACTTGCTTCGCGCTACAGCGTTGCTTTTGGTCTTTCAACTTGAACCGTGAGACAAATTTTACATTATAACTTACATTTATACCTGAATAACATTTAAATAGTGCAGGCTTTAAATTATCCTATCCGCATTGGTTTTTGTGAGCACATGTTAAACTTGTTTGAAGATGATCCACTTGTTGCCAGTAACATATGGATGAGCAACAAGGCTCATTTTTACCTCAGCGGATATGTTAATAAACAAAATTATTGTTATTGCAATGTAAATCCTTATAAACTTCACAATGTGACTGTCTGGTGATTTCTTTGAATGGAATAATTGACCCGTATTTTTTTTCAATAACAATAACATCAACTCGCTATGTTTAAATGCTAGAAAACATTCTTATTTTAAAACTTTGACAATTTTCTGTGAATGAAAACACCTATTTCCAACAAAATGAAGCAACCATCTATACAGCCAAAGTATCAATAGACCTTCTGAGAATTGTTTTTCCAAGCCGCTTGATCAGTAAGAATGAGAATATTCAATAGACTCCACGATCACCTGATCTGAGGTCATGTGATTACTTTCTATATGGATATCTCAAGTCTAAGGTTTTTGAATCTTGTCCAAGAACAGTACAGGACTTGAAAGATCGGATTCAACAAAAAGTTTGTGCGATAACACTGGCAATGTTAAGACGTGTCAGTAAGAATTTCAGTTTAACTGTATAAACATTGTTCATTATTATTTTTTATAACGGATGTTGTTTATCCAGATTTTATTTACTTTTATGTGTTTTTTACTTATTTTACTCAGTTTTGCTTAAAAAATGTGTTCATAATATAAGTTAAATAGAAGTGGCAACAGCACGCTTTATTCTTTTAGATATTTCAATAGTGTTGGTTTTCAATTCTGACTTGAACGGTCTGATTTCAGTATAGATTTTCTATAAACCGTATATCCTTCTAATTTTTAATTCATGTCTATTTTTTTAAAATATGTCAACAAGCACTTTATGCTGTACTTTATTCCATAGTCTATGAAGCATAGCTAAACATTTTTCTGATAATTGTGACAATTTTGGACAAAAACTTGCTGATGGTTTAATTCAAACAGAAAATAATAATTTAAAAAAAAAGTATTTTAGTCACATCTTATATGACTATACAAAAAATTTGAAAGTTAATATTTTTATTGATCCTTCAACTACCAAAGCTAATAAAGTACAAATAATAAATAAATCAAATATAATATTTTCTTTGATAAAAATTTACTTACTATAATAAAATTAAATGCGATATACGTAAGTTATTATTATGTTTTTATAAATTACAACAAAGAAAAAAACGTATTTCATCTGTAGAAAGCTTTAGTAAAGCCGAAACTAGTAATGTATTCGTAAGAATAAATTTGTGACGTTTTTATCACAAATTTATTCTTACTAGTACATTACTAATTTTGGCTTTACTAGAGCTTTCTACAGATGAAATAAGTTATATAACTCATTACTCATGTAATTTATAGTAGAGTAGTAGAGCTAAAACTAGTAATGTATTTGTAAGATTAAATTTGTGATAAGAAACATAATAAATTGTTTTATTATCTCATAAACATGAATTATTAAGTAATAGAAGTTACAACCATTGGTTGTATGGTGTATATATAAATACCCCAAAGTAAGTTTTGATACATTTAATAAATGTAAAAGTTTTTACATTAACATTGTTTGCAAACGGTTATGTACTGTATGCGATTTTATTTACGTTTAGGCAGTGTCTAAGAATGTGTTAGGTTATTCACACATAAATCAAGAAGATTTTTAAGATATGGAAAAAGTACATTGACAAAATTGAGGCACTTTACAATTGTTATTTACATATAGACCAGAAGAGTCGGAAAGTGCGTAAATCAAAATACATTGGCATTGGGGTCATTAAAGTACAACAGTTATAGCATTTGTTAGAGTATACATTGGGGTTGTGTTTAAAAGGTGATTTATAATATAGTATGCTATGTATAGAAGTATAGTATGCCCATAAATATAGCGACATGGTCCTAAATTATCTCGTCTGGTTATTTCATTACCAATTAATTATGTTTGTATTATATACCTGGAACTAGAAGTAGTATTCAAGGGTGAAAATTATGTAAATATATATATATATATTTTATAATATGTTTACTCATAAACAACAAGATGTTATAATCTATTTAGGGTATATAATACTAACATAATTGCCTCTCCAAGGCGATTGGTAAAAAATTAATCTGCTGAGATGAATTAAGCGGGTGACACTATATCTATGAGTATACTATAACTAAAGAATTTCTAGCATCACGATCTGTTGGTTCTACGCAAGAAAAAGGTTTTATATTTGCTAATTACAAAGAAAATATTGAGTGCCGTTATAAAATACTTTAGCAAATACATTCCGTACAACGATTAAATTTACATAAAAAAGATTGTTCATATACTAAAGTGAAAGCCCAAAAGAATTTTTTTATTGATATTAACACCTCATTCTAGAATTCTAGTGTTTAAAAATACATAGAAACAATATGTACCCTCAAAAGCAAATGCAAAAATGATGTTGTTATTTAACATTCGCTCAAGCGTGTAAATTTTGTATTATGTTTTAAACATTAAACATTACATGTATGATGTGAATAAATACTCATTCTAGCTAGTACATACCGTACTAATTTAAAAACTACAAAGAAATTGATTGTACGCACTAAAGTAAATGCATGTATGATGTTGTTTGTAATCACTCACTCTAGCGAGTACAATTCGTACTGTGTTAAAAATTTCATAGTAATGAATTGTTTTTACTAAAGTAAACGCACGTATAATGTTGTTAATAAACACTGACTCTAGCGAGTACTTTTTTCGTACTATGTTTAAAATCACGTAGAAATGGATTGTACCCACTAAAGTAAATGCACGTATGATGTTGTTAGTAAGCACGCACATTAGCAAATACATTTCGTACTATGTAAAAAATAACATAGAATAGTATTGAACCAAATAAAGTAAATGCTCGTATGATGTTGATATTAAACACTGACTCTAGCAAATACAATCCGTACTATGTTTGAAATTACATAGAAATAAATTGTACCCACTTAAGTAAATGCACGTATAATGTTGTTAGTAAGTAAGTAAATGCACGTATAATGTTGTTATTAAACACTGATTCTAGCAAGTACATTCCGTACTATGTTATAAATTACATAGAAATGAATTGTACTCACTAAAATAAATGCACGCATAATGTTGGTAATCAACACTGACTTAAGCGAGTACATTCCGTACTATGGTAAAATATTCATAGAAATGAATTGTACCCACTTAGGTAAATGCACGTATGATGTTGTTATAAAACACTACTTCTAGCAAGTATATTTTGTACTATGTTAAAAATTACATAGAAAAGTATTGTACCCACTAAAGTAAATGCTCGTATGATGTTGTTATCAAACACTGACTCTAGCAAGTACAATCCGTACTATGTTAAAAATTACATAAAAATGGATAGTACCCATTTATGTAAATGCACTTTTAATGTTGTTTGTAAACACTCACTCTAGCGAGTACATTCCGTACTATATTAAAAATTACATAGAAATAAACTGTACCCACTAAAGTAAATGCATGTTTGATGTTGTTAATCAACACTGACTCTAGCGAGTTTATTCTGTACTATGTTAAAAATGTATTGTACCTAATAAAGTAAAGCTCGTATGATGTTATTATACAGTGACTTTAGCCAGTACAATCAGTACTATGTTTGAAATTACATAGTAATGAATTGTACCTCACTCTAGCAAGTACATTCCGTACTATTTTTAAAATACTAAAGAAATGAATTGTACCCACTAAAGTAAACGCACGGTCAATGCATGGTTGTATATATATATATAACTGGATACCTCACTCCCTATGTTGATGCGTTTCTATAGTAAAGCAAATTATATTAAAGCGGCCATTTTATGTGTGTTTTATGGGTGTAATACTACATAAGTATTAAAATCATCATACATTTTATTATTTTAGGGTTCTATACAATTTAAACATTTATTATATGTCACTAACAGCAACAAGAAACTATTTAAATTATCCGGACAAAAATTGGTTATTTGGATTCGAAGTTAAGACAAAAATTGTATTTTTAATAATCAATTAATATCTTTTGAAGTGACTTACTAACTCAAGCCAAATTTTTGGACAACATTATTACACGTATTACTGACGTTCTATTTTTGTAGTCAAACCTTGTCTATGCAGTCGTTTTTGCACAGTACAGTATCTTGAAAATAAAGTACTTAAAAAATCTTAAATAACGTAAACCTGCACAACTTTTTTATGAGCAATTGTACAAAAACCGGCAACAATCGTAAATTAGCACAAAATATATGCCATTTACAAGGTACAATTAGATTTTTATTTGTAGACTTTCTGCGTGTACCATCTGCAATGGAAGTGATGTCTAATATGCGCAAAATACTGAATTATTCCTTCAGTGTAATTATCAACTAAAATAAGTTTTAACATTGTATACATTATATGCATTACGTATATGGTAATAACGTTGAAACTCTGTAAAAATTTCAAAATAATTTTTTTGCAAATAAAACAGTAACGTGCAAATGAACTAAAATTGTTATTCTGAAATTTAAATCTTACTTTGATCTTTTGCATGCCACTGATTTAATTACAATCCAATTTTCTTGAAACTTTTACAAAACCAAAACGTTATTATTATATACATAATGCATATAATGTCAACAATTTTAAAACTTATTTTAATTGGTAATTACGCTAGAAAATTTAATTCAGTTTATTTAACATAAAAAAAATATTTTTATTGCAGATGGCACGCACATAAAATTTACAAATAAAAATCTAAATGCTCTACGTAAATGGCCTATATTTGGTGATGCTTTACGATTGTTGCAAATTTTTGTATTGTTTTTCGGTAAAAAAGTTATACGGGATTAAATTTAAAAAAAAAAATTATATTACTGTACCGCAAAAATCCTTGTTTATACAAAGTTTAACGATAATGTAAAACGTCAGCAATACGTGTAGTAATGTTGATTTAAAATTTGGTTCAAGTTGGTAGAGTCATTTAGAAGATATTAATTTTTTATAACAAACGCATTATTGGTCTTAACTTTGGAATCAATTGACCAATTGTTGTCCGGAACATTTTAATAGTTAGTTTACAATGTTAAAAGCATATTATGCATGTTTTAAATGTTTCAAAAACTAAAATGATAAAATGTATGACGTTTTTAAAACATATTTGCTATTATCAAGTCACTCAAAAAATGGCCGCCGTAAAATATTTTGCCTCACTTTATAATCGCAAGTTAGGTATCCAGTATATCCATGGTTTAATGTTGTAATTATACATTTATTCTAGCAAATACATTCCGTACTATGTTATAAATTACTTAGAAATAAAATGTACCTACTAAAGTAAATGCACGTATGATGTTGTTTGTAAACACTCACTCTAGCAAGTACATTACGTACTATAATAAAAAATTTATAGAAATAAATTGTACTCACCAAAGTAAATGCACGTATGATGTTGTTAATCAACACTAACTCTAGCAAGTAAATTCCGTACTATGGTAAAATATATACATAGAAATAAATTGTACCCACTTAAGTAAATGCACGTATAATGTTGTTATAAAACATTGCCTCTAGCAAATATATTCTGTACTATGTTAAAAATTACGTTGAAATGTATTGTACCTACTAAAGTAAATGATCGTTTGATGTTGTTATTTAACACTGACTCTAGCGAGTACACTTCGTACTATGTTAAAAATAACATAAAAAAAAAATTGTACCCACTAAAGTAAATGCACGTATGATGTTGTTAATCAACACTGACTCTAGCGAGTACATTCCGTACTATGGTAAAATAAACATAGAAATGAATTGTACCCACTAAAGTTAATGCTCGTATGTTGTTGTTATTAAACACTGACTCTAGCGAGTACATTCCGTACTATGTTTTAAATCACATAGAAATTGATGATACCCACTAAAGTAAAAGCACGTCTGATGTTGTTAGTAAACACTCACTCAAGCGAGTACATTCCGTACTATGTTAAAAATAACATAAAAATGAATTGTACCCACTAAAGTAAATGCACGTATGATGTTATTAGAAAACACTTACTCTAGCAAGTACATTCAAAACTATGTTAAAAGTAACATAGACTTGAATTGTACCCACTAAAGTAAATGCACGTATAATATTATTGAACAATAATACTAGCAAGTACATTCTGTACTATGTTAAAAATTACATAGTAATGAATTGTACTTACTAAAGTAAATGCTTGTATGATGTTGTTAATAAACTCTGACTTTAGCAAATATATTCCGTACTAGGTTAAAAAAGAAAAAGGAATAAATTGTCCCCACTAGAGTAAACGCACGTACGATTATGTTAGTAAACACTCACTCTAGCAAGTACATTCCGTATTATTTTAGAAAAAACATAAAACTGAATAGTACACACTAAAGTTAATGCACGTTTAATGTTGTTATTAAACACTGATTCTAGCAAGTACATTTTGTACTATGTTATAAATTACATAGAAATGAATTGTACCCACTAAAGTAAATGCTTGTATGATGTTGTTATTAAGCACTGATTCTAGCAAGTAAAATCCTTACTATGGTAAGAATTGCATAGAAATAAATTGTACTCTTCAAAGTAAATGCTTATATCATGTTGTTAATAAACACTGACTCTAGCAAGTACATTCCACACGTTGTTTGAAATCATATAGAAATAAATTGTACCCACTAAATTAAATGCACGTATGATGTTGTTAATAAACACTCACTCTAGCAAGTACATTCCGTACTATGGCAAAATATACATAGAAATGAATTGTACCTACTAAAGTAAATGCTCGTATGTGTTTGTTATTAAACACTGACTCTAGCGAGTACACTCCGTACTATGTTTGATATCACATAGAAATTGATTATACCCACTAAAGTAAAAGCACGTATGATGTTGTTAGTAAACACTCACTCAAGCGAGTACATTCCGTACTATGTTAAAAATAACATAAAAATGAATTGTACCTACTAAATTAAATGCACGTATAACGTTGATATTAAACACTGAATCTAGCAAGTACATTTTGTACTATGTTACAAATTACATAGAAATGAATTGTACTTACTAAAGTAAATGCTTATATGATGTTGTTATTAAACACTAACTCTAGTGAGTTCATTCCGTACTATGTAAAAAAAGACATAGAAATAAGTTGTTCCCACTAAAATAAAAGCACGTATGATGTTGTTATTAAACACTGATTCTAGCAAGTACATTCCGTTCTTTTGAAGAAATTGCAAAAAAAATAATTGTACTCACTAAAGTAAATGCACGTATAATGTTGTTAATAAACACTGACTCTAGCGAGTACAATCCGTACTATGTTAGAAATCACATAGAACTGGATTGAACCCACTAAAGTAAATGCACGTATGAGGTTGTTAGTAATCACTCACTCTAGCGAATACATTCCGTACTATGGTAAAAATTGCATAAAAGTAGATTGTACCTACTAAAATAAATGCACGTATGATGTTGTTAGTAAACACTCACTCTAGCATGTACATTTTGTACAATGTTACAAATAACTTCGAAATGAATTGTACCCACTAAAGTAAATGCACGTATAATGTTGTTAATAAACACTGACTCTAGCGAGTACAATCCGTACTTTGTTAGAAATCACACAGAACTGGATTGAACCCACTAAAGTAAATGCACGTATGATGTTGTTAGTAAACACTCACTCAAGCGAGTACATTCCGTACTATGTTAAAAATATCATAAAAATGAATTGTACCTACTAAATTAAATGCACGTATAACGTTGATATTAAACACTGAATCTAGCAAGTACATTTCGTACTATGTTACAAATTACATAGAAATAAATAGTACTTACTAAAGTAAATGCTTATATGATGTTGTTATTAAACACTGACTTTAGCGAGTTCATTCCGTACTATGTTAAAAAAGACATAGAAATGAGTTGTCCCCACTAAAGTAAAAACACGTATGATGTTGTTATTAAACACTGATTCTAGCAAGTACATTCCGTACTTTTGAAGAAATTGCAAAAAAAATAATTGTACTCACTGACTCTAGCGAGTACATTTCGTACTAAGTTAAAAAATACATAGAAATGTATTGTACCCACTGAAGTAAATGTTTGCATAATGTAGTTATTAAACACTGACTCTAGCGAGTACATTTCGTACTATGTTTGAAATCACATAGAAATAGATTATACTCACTAAAGTAAATGAACGTATGATGTTGTTAGTAAACACTGATTCTAGCAAGTACAATCCGTACTAAGTTATAAATTACATAAAAATGAATTGTATCCACTAAAGTAAATGCACTTATAATGTTGTTAATAAACACTGACTTCAGCGAGTACATTCCGTACTATGTTTAAAATTACATAAAAGTAGATTGTACCTACTAAAATAAATGCACGTATGATGTTGTTAGTAAACACTCACTCTAGCATGTACATTTTGTACAATGTTACAAATAACTTAAAAATGAATTGTACCCACTAAAGTAAATGCACGTATAATGTATTTAATCAACAATGACTCTAGCAAGTACAATTCGTACTATGGTGAAATATACATGGAAATGAATTGTACTCACTTGAGTAAATGCACGTATGATGTTGTTAATTAACACTGACTCTAGCAAGTGCATTCCGTATTATAGTGAAATATACTTAGAAATGATTTGTACCCACTGAAGTAAATGCACGTATGATGTTGTTATTAAACTCTGACTCTAGCAAGTACAATCCGTACTATGTTAGAAATCACATAGAACTAGATTGAACCCACTAAAGTAAATGAACGTATGAGGTTGTTAGTAATCACTCACTCTAGCAAATACATTCCGTACTATGGTAAAAATTGCATAGAAATGAATTGTACTCACTATAGTAAATGCACGTATAACGTTGTTAATAAACACTGATTCTAGCAAGTACATTCCGTACTATGTTTAAAATCACATAGAAATGGATTGTACCCACTAAAGTAAATGCACGTATGATGTTGCTAGTAAACACTCGCTCCAGCGAGTACATTCCGTACTATGTTAAATTTAACATAGAAATGAATTGTACTCAATAAAGTTACTGCACATATAATGTTGATAATAAACACTGATTCTAGCAAGTACATTCCGTACTATGTTATAAATTACATAGAAATGAATTGTACTTACTAAAGTAAATGCACGTATAATGTTGTTATTAAACGCTGATTCTAGCAAATACTTTCCGTACTATGTTATACATTACATAGAAATGAATTGTACCTACTAAAGTAATTGCACGTATAATGTTGTTATTAAACAATGATTCTAGCAAGTACATTCCGTACTATGTTATAAATTCAAATAGAAATAAATTGTACCTACTAAAGTAGCGCTTGTATGATGTTGCTTTTAAACACTGACTCTAGCGAGTACATTCCGTACTATGTTTAAAATCACATAGAAATGGATTGTACCCACTTAAGTAAATGCACGTACGATGTTGCTAGTAAACTCTTACTCTAGCGAGTGAATTCCGTACTATGTTAAAAATAACATAGAAATGATTTGTACTCACTAAAGTGAATGCACGTTTAATGTTGTTATTAAACACTGATTCTAGCAAGTACATTCCGTACTATGTTATAAATAACATAGAAATGAATTGTACCTACTAAAGTAAATGCACGTATGATGTTGCTAGTAAACACTCACTCTAGCGAGTACATTCCGTACTATGTTAAAATTAACAATTAAATGGATTGTACTTACTAATGTAACTGCACGTATAATGTTGTTAATAAACACTGATACTATGTTATAAATTACATAAAAATGAATTGTACCTACTAAAGTAAATGCTTGTATGATGTTGTTATTAAACACTGACTCTAGCGAGTACATTCCGTACTATGTTTAAAATCACGTAGAAATGGATTGTACCCACTAAAGTAAATGCACGTATGATGTTGCTAGTAAACACTCACTCTAGCGAGTACATTCCGTACTATGTTAAAAATAACATAGAAATGAATTGTACTCACTAATGTAAATGCACGTATAATGTTGTTATTAAACACTGATTCTAGCAAGTACATTCCGTACTATGTTATAAATTACATAGAATTGAATTGTACCCACTAAAGTTACTGCACTTATAATGTTGTTATTAAACAATGATTCTAGCAAGTACATTCCGTACTATGTTATAAATTCAAATTGAAATATATTGTACATACTAAAGTAAATGCTTGTATGATGTTGTTATTAAACACTGACTCTAGCGAGTACATTCCGTACTATGTTTAAAATCACATAGAAATGGATTGTACCCACTAAAGTAAATGCACGTACGATGTTGCTAGTAAACTCTAACTCTAGCAAGTAAATTCCGTACTATGTTAAATATAACTTAGAAATGAATTGTACTCACTAAAGTGAATGCACGGGTAATGTTGTTATTAAACACTAATTCTAGCAAGTACATTCCGTACTATGTTATAAATTACATAGAAATGAATTGTACCTACTAAAGTAAATGCACATATGATGTTGCTAGTAAACACTCACTCTAGCAAGTACATTCCGTACTATGTTAAACAAAACATAGAAATGAATTGTACTTACTAAAGTAAATGCACGTATAATGTTGTAATTAAACGCTGATTCTACCAAGTACTTTCCGTACTATGTTATACATTACATAGAAATGAATTGTACCCACTAAAGTAACTGCACGTATAATGTTGTTATTAAACAATGATTCTAGCAAGTACATTCCGTACTATGTTATAAATTCAAATAGAAATAAATTGTACCTACTAAAGTAGCGCTTGTATGATGTTGCTTTTAAACACTGACTCTAGCGAGTACATTCCGTACTATGTTTAAAATCACATAGAAATGGATTGTACGCACTAAAGTAAATGCACGTACGATGTTGCTAGTAAACTTTTTCTCTAGCGAGTAAATTCCGTACTATGTTAAAAATAACATAGAAATGAATTGTACTCACTAAAGTGAATGCACGTTTAATGTTGTTATTAAACACTGATTCTAGCAAGTACATTCCGTACTATGTTATAAATTACATAGAAATAAATTGTACCTACTAAAGTAAATGCACGTATGATGTTGCTAGTAAACACTAACTCTAGCGAGTACATTCCGTACTATGTTAAAATTAACATAGAAATGAATTGTACTTACTAATGTAACTGCACGTATAATGTTTTTAATAAACACTGATTCTACCAAGTACATTCCGTACTATGTTATAAATTACATAAAAATGAATTGTACCTACTAAAGTAAATGCTTGTATGATGTTATTAAACACTGACTCTAGCGAGTACATTCCGTACTATGTTTAAAATCACATAGAAATGGATTGTACCCACTAAAGTAAATGCACGTATGATGTTGCTAGTAAACACTCACTCTAGCAAGTACATTCCGTACTATGTTAAAAATAACATAGAAATGAATTGTACTCACTAATGTAAATGCACGTATAATGTTGTTATTAAACACTGATTCTAGCAAGTACATTCCGTACTATGTTATAAATTACATAAAAATGAATTGTACCTACTAAAGTAAATGCTTGTATGATGTTATTAAACACTGACTCTAGCGAGTACATTCCGTACTATGTTTAAAATCACATAGAAATGGATTGTACCCACTAAAGTAAATGCACGTATGATGTTGCTAGTAAACACTCACTCTAGCAAGTACATTCCGTACTATGTTAAAAATAACATAGAAATGAATTGTACTCACTAATGTAAATGCACGTATAATGTTGTTATTAAACACTGATTCTAGCAAGTACATTCCGTACTATGTTATAAATTACATAGAAATGAATTGTACCTACTAAAGTAAATGCACGTATGATGTTGCTAGTAAACACTCACTTTAGCGAGTACATTCGGTACTATGTTAAAATTAACATAGAAATGAATTGTACTCACTAAAGTAACTGCACGTATAATGTTGTTAATAAACACTGATTCTAGCAAGTACATTCCGTACTATGTTATAAATTACATAGAAATGAATTGTACCTACTAAAGTAAATGCACGTATGATGTTGCTAGTAAACACTCACTCTAGCGAGTACATTTCGTACTATGTTAAAATTAACATAGAAATGAATTGTACTCACTAACGTAACTGCACGTATAATGTTGTTAATAAACACTGATTCCAGCAAGTACATTCCGTACTATGTTATAAATTACATAGAAATGAATTGTACCTACTAAAGTAAATGCTTGTATGATGTTGTTATTAAACACTGACTCTAGCGAGTACATTCCGTACTATGTTTAAAATCACATAGAAATGGATTGTACCCACTAAAGTAAATGCTCGTATAATGTTGTTATTAAACACTGATTCTAGCCAGTACATTCCGTACTATGTTATAAATTACATTGAAATGAATTGTGCCCACTAAAGTAAATGCTTGTATGATGTTGTTATTGAACACTAATCCTAGCGACTACATTCCGTACTATGTTAAAAATTACATAGAAATGGATTGTACCAACTAAAGTAAATGCTCGTTTAATGTTTGTAAACACTCACTCAAGCAAGTACATTCTGTATTATGTTAGAAATTATATAGAAATGAATTGTACCCACTAAAATAAATGCACATATGATGTTGTTATTAAACACTGACTCTAGCAAGTTCATTCCGTACTATGTTAAAAAAGACCAAGATATGAGTTGTCCCCACTAAAGTAAACGCGTTTAAGATGTTGTTATTAAACTCTGACTTTAGCAAGTACATTCCGTACTACGTTTGAATTCCCATAGAAATGGATTGTACTCTCTAAAGTAAATGAACGTATGATGTTGTTATTAAACACTGACTCTAGCGAGTACATTCCGTACTATGTTTAAAATTACATAGTAATAGATTGTACCCACTAACGTAAGTGAATGTATGATGTGACCTTAAGTTTGAAACTGTTATAATATATATTCTATTGTATTGGTATGGAAGGGGTAATAATTAGGTTATTTTGTGAGGGTTTATATACCTGTTATAGTTTTATTGGAATCTTTTTAAATAGGATTAAGATAAATAGCATTTGGTTAAGTACATAAACCTGTTATGTAATTGCATATTGTACTGGTACTTAAATTAGATTAAAAGATTAAAGCAATTTAGCTTATTATTGAAATTTTACTTTAAAACATTCTTTGTATAGTAAATAAAGTAAACACATTTAAATAAATTTAATCATAGAACAATTGTACTGTTCGATTTTGCATAGTTGAAAAAGGTGAAAAGTTGAAAGTAAAAAATATATTAAAAATAAAATAAATTATACAAGCAAGTGTGTGTGCTTAACGCATTTAGTATTTCTTACGATCTACAAATTAATGCGCGTTTAACTGTAATTAATATCATTTTATAAACTATTTATTTTATACTTATATTTAAAAAAAAGCAAATTACAAAAAATGTTAAATTATTTTTTATTAGTTTAATTTAAACTAAGTTTTAAATAGCATCATGGGTACAGTTGTTTTATGATGCTGTATATAATTTTGCGCTGAGGCTTAAGAATATTATTAAAAAAATCAAGCTAAAGATTTTATTTCTATTTAAATGAAACAATTGAAACTTTAAATAAAAAATACTTTAATTAGTAACGTTTTAAAAAAATTACAGAACTATTGATTAAGTAAAATGTAGTATTTGGACATGCGTCGATTTCCATAAGCATAATTTGAATAATAAAATTTTTATAATTTTTATTGCTGAATAGAAATATGGCTTAATCAAACTGAATTTCAAAAACTGAGTACACTACTGTTTTTAGTATTCTCCACACAATTTAAACCAAAAAAAACTTCTGATATGCGTTTCTTAATAAAGATTTATTAAACAACTTCATAATTCAAACTTAATAATACTTTGTTAGTACATTATTGTTTCAAGTATACTTCACAAAAGTAGATTAGAGTTTTATTTTAATTAGAACCGAAACATGCGAGTTAAGTAAATTTATTAGTAAAAAAACAAAATTATGTGTAGTTATTTGTCATTTAAATTTTTTTATTTATTTTTTTGAAGTTGTAAAATATGTTATCATTACACCCGTATTTGGTATCAAAAATGGCAAAAGTTGTTTATTATAAACTATCAAATAATTATTATTCAAAGCGTCTTTTATTTTATGTTACATATGCAATAACCTCAGCGTAAAATTCTTTTTTAGAATCTACAATTTAACTATAAATTAGTTAATTATTAAACGGACCTTGGTGTTTATAACAATTTTATTCGTATTTTTGTAAATTAATTAAATTTTGTTAATATTACTATCGGCTTTTTATTGAAAGCGTGGATGAAATGACTTATTTAATCATTCAAACTGAAATGTTGATGAATCTTATAATTAACTTGACTAATTAATTGATCTATAGTTAACAAATGTGTTTATTTCACACAGTATTGATTATTTTATAACTAATTAAAATGTTTATTATTTTACTTTCTTACCTTATTCTTAATTGTATTCAAAAATAAAATTAAAGCTTTGACTGGCTTACATACAAATTTAATGTATTAAAATAAATTATTATTTAAAAAAAAATTAAAGAATTTTATTAATGAATAAATTTTACATAATATATATTTTATATATACTATAATGCTTGTAAAAGATACATGGTAAAATATATATTTAACAAATATTGTTTGACTATCACAATATTATAGTTTGTATAACAAATAAGAATGATTTCATTAAAAATCAGTTAATAATTTTGATAAAAATAGTTATTGTCTACGAAACAAAATTGTTTTGTTAAGTTACTTCTTACTCTGTTAGAATTTTTATTTAAATTTTCACCTTGATAATATAATCTAAGATTGCAGTAACAATAACTGATCATTTTAATTATTTTTTTTTTATATAATTACACTCAACATCATGGTCATTCATATGTTCTTTATATACATCAAACACAGAATTTATATGAATCTTCAATTATTCTAATTTTATTAATTTTATATATTTAGATGATTAAGCCTTTCTTGACACTGCCGACGTTTTCTAGTAGTGATTTTCTTTATCATTTGGCTAAAAAAATAAAAAACCTGTAGTGCTGCATATTTTTCAGATGCTTTTTTGAACGAATATTCTAATCTATCAATTGTAGTTTTTGTTTAGTAGATAATAATAATATATATTTATTTTAATTTAAGTAATGTTTATTTTTTGGGTGTTTTTATGTTATTATGCATAATATAATACCTTAAAAAAAAATTATAAAAAATACGTTTTTTAAATTAAAATTTTTTTATTAATTTTTCAATGCCAACTATTCAATTATTATTTTACATATAGTTACTATGGCAACCAACTTTATTTTTGTAAATAACCAATATACATTTTTTATTTTATTTTTTGATTTTTTATGGTATTTTTAATACAACTATGTAAAATAATAATATATTCTTATAACAAAAATATTTGATAAATTTAAAAAATATATTACTTGTTTTTTTTATTTAAAACGATTATAATTGAATAGTTGGCGTTGAAAATTAATAATGTTTATTTTTAAAGTGTTTTTACGTTGTTATGTCTAAAGTAGTTACAAACTATTAACGTATTTTAAATTTAAAAACAAAAACAAAAATTTAAAAAAATATTTATTTTTTAATTTTAAAAACGTTACTATATTATGCATAATAACATAAAAACACTCAAAAAAAAGTAACGTTTATTATTTTCAATGCTAACTATTCAATTACGATCATTTTAAATAAAAAACAACAATTATGTTTTTTAAATTTACCAAAAAAATATTGTTATAAAAGTGTATTATTATTTTACATGGTTGTATTAAGAATGTTATAAAGATTCCAAAATAAAAATAAAAAATTTATGATGCCGTTTAAAAAAAATTAAGTTGGTTTCCATAGCAATTATACTAAAAATAAAAACATACATGTGTACATCTGCTTTTATAATATTTAAAATGCTATTTAAAATGGTTTTCAAATTATATTAATCGGTTAAAATATAACGTAGTTATTCAGCCGTACGTTTTTTGTCTAACACCCTATGTATGTATTTAAATTATAATAAAAATTCTAAAAAAAAATTAAAATGTATGCTGTTATTTAAGAAATAAAAGTGGTTGTCATAGCAACTATACTGCTGTTTAATAACAATTAATACACATATTGTCATGGTGGATCAACATCTAGTGCTATTTTGAGTTTTCTCAATAACCTATACACTCAAGCGGATTAAAAGGATTCATGTTTAAAAATATTTCTTGCTATGACTAAAGCCTTTGATTAAGTAAATCACAACATTTTAGTAAACAAATTAGAATCGTACGGAATTTGTGGTGTTGATTTTAATATAAATGGTACTTTACTCTTTGCAGATAATACTTCAAAAGCTACAACACAGGCAACTAAAAGTATAAGTAGTATTTGTAAATAGTATAAGAAAAATGGTTTAATAATAAATTTAAAAAAATCGGTTCACATTCATTTTCAGTTTTTAAGTTCAAAATTAAATGACGGAAGATATTTAATTAGTTTTAACAAGAAAAGTATACAAAAAAAACTGTGACAAAGTTTTTGAATGTATTATAGACAATAATTGTAAATGGAGTGAACATATTGAACATATTTGTACTAGAATGAGAACACTGAGCTGCATGACTAAACAATTAAAAGGTGTTACGGATATTGACAACTTAAAAATGTTTTATGTTGCCAGAATACAATCTGTGTTGTCATATAAAATATTGGTTTGGGGTATGTCTAGGAATAAAGATAGTTAAGCTACAAAACAGAATAGTGCGTTACATGCTCAATGTGCATTATAGATGTCATTGTAAAAATATATTTAGAAATTTAAAAATATTTACACTGCCGTCTTTATTTATACAAGGTGATAAAAAAAATTAAAATATTTAAGAAGGTGGTAGTACAAACAACAACAAACAAAAAGTTTTAATAAACATGGGTTGTTATAGAAACGGTTTCAGATGTTTACAAAGAACAGAGCTGTAGAAGATGTTTAAAGTGCCTTCCTTCCATTTTCAGGCACGACATCTTTGCCTGAAGAACATTTGTACTCTTCTTAAAACCCCCTTATTGGCTCAGATTTTTTGGCACATTTTATTAATTTTTACAAGAGTAACATACACTAACGATTTTAAATAACCCCAAAAAAAATTAAGAAAGTTTAAATTAGGCGATTTTGCTAGCCATAAAACTGATCCGCCTCTTCTTACCCACCTATGTAGAAAAGTTTGGTTTAAATGCTCTTTAACGGCAATCAATAAATAAGCTAGAGCACTATCATGCTGGAACCACATTTGTTGCCTGTAGGCCAAAGGATTTTTATTCAAAAGATCATACATTGTGTTCTGTAGAAAGTTGAAGTAAACAGCGCTTGTTAATCGGCCTGGTAAAACAACAAGACCTGGAAATTTGTTATCTACAATACCCATCCTAATGTTTAATAAAAAACGTGTCTGATGTCCTCATTCAGTTACAGCATGAGGATTTTTGTCGGCCCAACAATGTGCGTTATGAAAATTAACAACTTCATAATGAGTGAACCCGGCTTTATCCGTAAAAAGAATTTTGGCAAAAAATTGCGGGTCTTTAGCATCTTTGCGTAGAAACCAGCGACAAAAAACCAAACGTGCCTGATGATCAGTAAAATTTAAGGCTTGTACTCGTTGTACATGGTATGAATAAAGCAGCTGCTCGTGGAGAGTTCTCCAAATAAGAGTAACACCAATTCTTACCTTGGCTGATATTTTCCAAAACACTCGTCCCTGGATTATGCTCTATCCGTGCTATAATTTCTTGTTCTGTTCTAGAAGTAGATACCGACCTTGGTCTGCCGGAAAGACAAGAAACACTGTTTTTGAAATAAACCGGTATTTTTTCAATTTGGATAAGCTTCTAGATAAAGACGTTGCGCTTTGGTGACAATCCCATTAGCACAACCATACATGAAGTGCATGTCGGCTAGTTCTACATTAAAGTAATCAGCAATAGCAATAAAAAATAAATGTTTATTTCACAAAACATCAGCAAACTATGATAAGAAAATGACGTTTTTGCAAGATAAAAAATAAATTAAAAAAAATAATAATAAAAATAAATAATGTTTCATATCTCCGAAACCGTTGCTATGACAACCTATGTTTATTAAGACTTTTTTGTTTGTTGTAGTTTGCACTACTACCTTCTTAAATATTTTACTTTTTTTAATGCCTTGTATATATTGGGGGGAGCTTAAAATTTTGTATGAGTGTCGAGCAGAATTATTTTCAAATACTAAAAAACATAATACTGTTAAATTTTGGTGCTAATAGATCTAATTAGTGCTGCAAGCGCAAAAACTACAAAAAAAAATTGCCCAAAATTGACGTCAAACTTTTGAAATAAGCTTTTTTGTTATACAATGTTGTTTTCTATTTGATTTTATGTTTATAAATCAATTGTTATTAACTAGAAAGTTATACAACAACATCAAATAATCTCAAGAAAAAAGAAATTGTTTGAAAGCGTAATTTTTGAGATTTTAAGTCTATAACTGACTTATTTTTGTTGTAAATTTTGTGCAAAAAAATTATGTCAGTTTTTCTAAAATATTAAATACGATTTTTTTTTTATCAGATTATTTGATTTTTATTTTCTACGCATTTGACTTTGACTATGACTTTCTAGTTGGCAACATTTTATTTAAAAACATAAAATCTAAATGTTAATTTTTTGCAGAGCCATACCCTTGCTTTATTATGGGTAGGTTGTCAAATGTTAATCCAGCATCCTTCGCGCTTGCAGATCTTAAGATATTTCTATAAACTTCATTTTCTTTGTATTTATGTTCAATTCAATTGTGTCTCTTGCATATCGGATGTTGTATATTCAGACTTTATTTACTTTTATGCTTTTTTCTACTTTACTAGTTTCGCTTGGAAAATGTGTTCATAATATAAATTAAATAGAAGTGGCACAAGCACACAGTCCTGCTTTACCCTTCTACATATTTCAATGGTGTTGGTTATATCATTTTTTATAGTGACTATAAACCGTCGTTCTGACTAATGTCTATTTTTTAAAGTGTATTGACAAGTTTGAAGAGTTGCACGTTAATTAATAGTCTATGAACAGTAGCGGAGCTAGAATTTGTGGGCCCCACCGCAAAACATTAAAAAGGGCTCATAGACATAAACAATTTAAAAAAAATGTATAGTTTTGTCATTTGTTTAACTTTTATTTTGCATATTTTGAATTTTGGGGAGCCCCAGGTATTGAAATAATCGTCGGAAGGCCCCTTATGCTTGAGGGCCCTACCGCATTGCAGACCCTTGCTTATAAGTAGCTCTGCTTCTGTCTATGAAAAGACAATTATGGAAAAGTTACAGTTATTAAGACTAAAATAAATAAAACAAAACAAAATGTCGATATAATCGAAACAAACATTAATAATTTTTAAAGAAGCATTTTAGTCACATTTAATATGACTATATAAAAAGATTTGGAAGTTAATATTTCTATTGATCCTTCAACTGCCAACGCTAGTACAGTTTAAATAATACAGAATACATAAATCAAATATTCTAATTTAGTCCAGTAAAAATGATAGTACAAATTCAATATACTATGTTATTAAAAATATTTGTTTATGAACAACATCAAAAGAAAAAACAAAATTTATTTAAATATTAGTCTATAACAAACGTTTATTTCTTGCTTTTCGGCTTTGAAAATTCTACAACTTAACATAACATTTACCATATAAACTTAATTTACTTCTAATATAACATATAATCTTAATTACCCTAAACCCTGTTTTTAATTAACTATTTATTAGTTTTGTTTAAATTTGTTTTCTTCTTTTTGTTACCGCTATCATCCATTTTATTCTTCCTCCATTCTTCTTTTAGTACGTCATTTCCGCTCATTTGCTGTTCTTTCATCTTATTGCATTTTATTGTTATACAGGGTCCGGCACTGAAACTTCCTTTTTTCATTGAGACGCGAGGACTGGAGATAATTGCAGCGCGGCAGTGCTCTTAACAAAGAAGGTTAGAGGGGAGATTTATTCCGAACCATCTTTAGTCGTTAAAATGCTTTGGGCGAGAGAGCAACGCGTGTTTGCAGTAGAAACGTTCTTTTCAGAAATCGGCTACAACAATGCATCGACAGCAACGGCAGACACTTGTCAAATATGTTTTTTAAGACATCTTAATTTAAAACTTCCCATGTTAATGCTTAATACTAATAATAAAAAAAAATAAATTGTACAATTTATACTTTTATTTTTTACCTTAAAAAAAAGAAAGTTTCAATGCCGGACCCTGTATTATATTATATTAAATTTAATATGTTCTATGTTTTACCTCGCTTCTCCACACATTTTACACATTTTCTTTTCCTCGTCCATCAAAATTTGCACACTTTCTCTATATTTCCACATCTGAATCTTGCAATCATTCTTTTTTTCAATTTTTTTATACTTTACACTTTTTAGGTACTTTGGTAGTGCATCCGTTATAATATGTACATAATTTAAATTGTACTTAAATTCATTTATTCGTGTTCTACGCTTTTGCATTTGTATATCAATTCAACTTTTGTAATATTTTACATGTATTTCTGTCTCTCACTCTTTATACCTCATTGCACGCTTTCCTGCTTCTACTTTTAATTTGTCTATTTTAACTTTTTCCATTACAATGTATCTTGGGGTCTCTGTGTTTACTCCTAATACCCATCTCCAGTATTTTGTTTGAATAGTATCTTTATCTTGCTCTTTCCACCATCAAATTTCCGCTCCGTACAATAACATACTTTTTACTAAACTTGAGATGTTTGATCACTTCTTTTATTCTCATACGTTTAAATTTTCTTTCACCAAGCGATGAGACAAGTATGGGGAATACTTGTCCTACCGCTTTATTAGCCTATTTTGTCATTTTTTTTATGTGTTCATTTTTATTTTTGTTCGTACAAAAAACATATCTTAGATATTTAAATAATTTTACTTTTTCAATTTTTTGTTCTATCCCATTTTCAGTTTTCTACTCCTTGTCTTTCTCCCCTTTTTTAAATGTTATCATTTTTGTTTTATTTACATTTACTTCCAACTTTTTTTTTTCTAAAATATTTATTCAGACATCTAATCATTTCGTTCATTTCAATTGCTTGTCTTGTTACAATCACCATGTCGTCTGCATAAACCAGCGACCACACTTTCTCTATTTAAATATTAGTCATTAAAATGTTTAAGTTTTGGAGAATAAAGTTTTGTTGCTAAATTCCTACAAGAAATCTATCTTAAAGTAAAGTAAAGTAAAGTAAAGTTTATTTCTTAACATATACATACATGATACATACGTTTAGAGCATAAAATAAATTCATAAAACAGATATATCTACATGTTAAAAATTATAGACTATTACAAGTACAGAAATTAAAAAAACATGCAAACACAATCATTACTAACATATTATTATTTAAAAATCGTTTATACTGTATAGTTCTTTATCAATTAGCATAATAACTAATACTTTTTTTAAATTGATGTAAGTTAGTTATACTTTTAATATTTTCTGGAAGACAATTAAATAATTTTATAGCACTATATCGAGGCAATTTTGATATGTAACCTGCAATTTGGCAATGCATAGTCGTGCTGACGTCTTGTATTATAACAATGTTTAAATCTAAATTTGTTAAAATTACTTTTGGTTTTAAAATTAAAAATTAAAAGTTTATATATATATATATATATATATATATATATATATATATACAAGCAGTAAAATGTCATAATTTTGTGATTTTTAAACTGTTTTCTGCAAGATTCTTTGTATTTCAGACGCATCAATATTCTAATAGCTTCTTTTTAGCACTTAAACACTTGTTGTGCATGGTTGCTTTGCCCGTAAAATATAGTTCCATATTTTAAGAGTGACTCAAAATTTGCATAATACACAGTTTTTAGTGTTGGATATTCCATTACTTTCGCGAAGCAGATAACACACCGAATTTGGTTTACTTATTAGCTATTGTATATAAAGTTGCCAATTTAATTTATCATTTATGAACATTCCTACAAATTTTACATTGCTTTTTTCTCTTATGATTTGATTGCTAAGGTTTATATAAGTTGGAGGTACATAGTTAGCTCGGCTGGTTCTAAACATTACTGTATAAGTTTTTTCATGATTTAAAATAAGTCAATTTTTAACTAACCAATTTTTGGTTTCTTTGTAGAGTAAATCGGATTTATCGATTAAATTTGTAATTGATAAATCACTTAGTAGCATACTTGTATTGTCAGCGTAGCTTTTGATTGCTCCAAACCTTTTTACTACAGGTGGTAAATCATTCAAATATATGATAAATAGCAATGGACCACGAATACTTTCTTGCGGTATCCCCATTGTTATATATTCATAATCGGATTCTATATTGTCCATTTTTACTTTCTGTTTTCTGTTAAACAGGTAGTTTTGTATTAACTGTTTTACTGACTTCATCAAAGCTTTTGACAAGGTAAAACTTTAGAGCCACACCTCTAACGCCGTAGTTGTTAAGTTATTGAAATAAAATATTGTGATCTATACTGTCAAATGCCTTTGATAGATCTAAAAATATTTCTATTGGAATTTCAGTTTTTTCAACACTCTTGCTATATGCTCAACAAATTGAATTAATGCTGTACTTGTCGATTTGCCTTTATAAAACCATGCTGACTATCTTAGAGTAATTTACAACTAATAAAAAAATTGAAAACCCTTACAAAAATGATTTATTCTAAAACTTTTGAAAATACACTTAAAAGCCTAATAGGTCTATAATTTGAACAACTTCCTAGATCACCTTTTTTATGTATATGTATAACTACTGCTATCTTAAGCGATTCTGGAAAGTAACTAGTTTCTAGCTAATATTTATACTAACATTTATATTCAGAAGCATATCAAAATATTTTTGTTGTATTTATAAAATATGCGTTTAATTAACTTGTTTTATGCCGTTTTCAATTAACAAAACGTTATTTTTTTTTTGCTTTTATTTGTGCCCTTATTTATTATGTGCCCAGCAGTTTTTTGAGTGTTTCACTAGAGATCGAATTCCTAGCTATTATGCTTACGCTAAATAGTTAAATCATCAAAAATATGTTTAAATATATGCACAAATTGTAAAGAATGTTATCATTTGGCCCTAAGTTTTTTACGCTTTTTTTGCTTTTTTTAGTATTTTTTTGAATTTGGTGCTTATTTCAAGATTTTGTGCTTATTTTTAAGCTTTTTCTTCAGGTTTGGTGCACTTTTTTAGATGAATCAATTTTTTTGTGAAATTTAGTAGATTAAAATATACATAAAAAACGCAAATTATTTTATTCTTTAGAAAACGCAAAGCAAAATTTACGTCAAGATCTTGCATATTTTTTAAAGTATTATTTAAACAAGTTTAATATAATTCTGTAAATCCCGACTGAGCTCATAGCGTATTTTAGTGCCATTTCTTCAAGCAAATCAAGTAACTGTATTTTATAATTCCCAAAATAGTCGGTAAGTCGGCGATTCTCTCAATTTCAAAAATTTGAAAAACAATTTAATACAGTTTTCGGATCCTGCAAGTAAGTCAGTAAAATCTTGCAAAGCAGTTCTAAAAAATAAAAAACTTCAAAATAATTTAGATTTCTTAAAAGATAATTACGGTTTTGTGAGTCATGCCATAAAATTGCTAGAAAAACATTTTACTGTTTATGTTGTTATGTTAAATGAAAGTCTAAGTATAATTAGAGATTTTAAAAATGCAATTTTAAAAATACTAGGCTATAATTGGGCACACAATGAAATCAAAATCCAAAGATGTATTTTCGAGAAATTGAGGTTTATCTACATTAAATAAACTGTATTTTGAGTGGAGAAAATGTTCCAGATTTTGATATGAATCCAGCTTTTAAAGCAAAATTTAACAATGCACTAACAAGTATGCATGTCGAAAAAAGTTCTTTCCCCTTTCAAAAACATCTTAAGTGATCAAAGGCAGAATTTCACAGTTAAACATTTAGAGCAACATTTAATTATTAACTGTTTTTGTGGATAGTTTTTTTAAAAGTTTTTTTTTATTATTTAAAATGTGTGTAAAAAATATCATCACTCAAACTGTTGTTATTATAAATGTTATAAAACCTTTAAATATTTTTTAGTTTTGGATTTTTTTAGTTTTATTTTTTTTTCAATTGTGTGGTGCCTTTTAATGCATTTTTACATGTTTGGTGCTTTTTCAATGCTTTTTTAGTAACATTTATATGCCTTTTTAATCACTACGTTTTATTTGATCTATAATTATATTTTTATCTCTCTCTATTAGCAGGGTACAGTATATTTTATTTTTATTTTTATAGAGATGATTTGCTTCTTACATTCTATTATTTATGGGGTATTATATTTATTTTTGTTTGATTTACATCGTTTGTTCATAGTTATTAATGGAAAACATTCTTCAAAATTTAATCGAATTATTAAAAATAAGAATTCCCAGATTTTCTTAGTACTGTAATGTGTTATGTAAATATTTTGAAATATAAATAATCAAACGAAAGACTGGTTTGCCATCTAGTTGCAATTTTTAATACTAAAATGTCCGCATTAATCGGTATCATTTTAGCATTTATGCAATTGGCAGTCATTTCGCGGCTTAAACGATTTTATATCGCCAATAAATTATGAAATGAATTAATAATTTATTCAAAATCAGTCAATCGAATCACAGCGGCCAAGGGTCAAGCATAGACAATTGTTTCGGTTCTACAAACCTCGTCAGTATGCCTTGTACGACTACGGCATCGCATGATAGCGAAAACAATTTTGAATAAATATTTCTGTTCTTATGAACACAATTGATATTATAAATAATCAAACGAAAGACTGGTTTGCCATCTAGTTGCAATTTTTAATACTAAAATGTCCGCATTAATCGGTATCATTTTAGCATGATACCGATTAATGCGGTATTCAACTTGTTTTAACTTTTTAACACAACTTTGGTGATATATGGTGTCACATAATACACATTTGTATCCACTTAATGCAATACTACCACATTGGCATTTCTTTGCTTTAGGAGCGGCTACTTTTCCGTCTGTTGCGGCCGCCATCTTTCATACTTTTATACTGCGTACACACTTGCAACAATCTGCCGTACCGCAACACCGTCGCGTAACATCGTCGCGTACCATCACTCCGCAACACAACTGCGTACCGCAACATTGTCGCGTAACATTTTCTTTGATCCGACAAGCAACGGGACGCTGTTGCGGGGTGATGTTGCGCGAGGATGATACACGACGATGTTGCGGTACGGCAGATTGTTGCAAGTGTGTACGCAGTATTACATGGATATTATATGGCATTGCATTTTTCAAAAATTAAATACTTGTGCGAGGGCAATCTGTCAGTCAAAAACCATTTTAAATGGTTTGCAAAAAACTAGACAGCAAAACTACGCAATTAGCAGTTAAATGTTCATATGGTGTTTATATAAATAAGTAAGTTTTGATACGTTTGTTTATTAAATTACTAATAAAGCTTGAAATCATTTTTAAACCTAAAAAGTAGATGTAAAAGTTTTAGTATGCGGAGATTTCAATATTTTTTTACACTAAACAGCATACTAAATTATTAGAACTTTTAATTTTTTGTAATATTAAACCACGTATCAACAAATCTACTTGTATTTTGAACTGCGTTGATAGTATCTGTATTAATAATAATATTTCAAATATAACTTACACAATATCTGAACTTTGTTTGTCAGATCAAAATTCACTATAGGGTATTGAATTAACATACAACAAAAATCCAATTGTATTTATAATTTTACAAACTTTAACAGCTTGTTAGCATTGTTAATAATAATTAATGTACTGTATTTACGTACAAGTAGTGTCTGAGAATGTGTAGAGGTTATTCACACATAAACCAAGTAGGTTTTTGAGATGCAAAAAAGTAGATTGTCAATGAGGTACTTACAATAGTTTGAAGTTATTTACGAAAGAGGGTTTTGGAGATGCGTCAAACAAAGTACATTGACATTGGGGTCATTGAGGTACTTGAAAAGAATTGTAGCATGGTGTGAGTATACGTTTCAAAAATGTCAATAGCGGCAACTTTTTTACTCTTTGTGCATGTCAGGAGGCTTTCAAATTTTTAATACATACTTCCGATTTATGATACTATGAATACAAACGTTTTAATTTGATGAGAATATTGAGAATGCCGTCAAATAGTAATTTATCATAGATAAATACAAAGCGCCAGCCGTTTGTTATATTTATTTTTGTTTTGTTTTAACAATATTGAGTTTGTCATATTTGAAAATAAGTTATAAATAATATAATATAAAGTTTTAACAAGATTTGTTTAAATATTATATAAATATAAGAATTTGACCACTTGTAAAAATGCGTTTTAAAGCATTTTCATTTAATTCAAGTTTTGCTTTTAGTTTATGAATTTCAAAATCTTGCCTTTTGATGATATTTATTTGTTTGCAAATTCTAAAATATTATTACAACCTAGCCATTGTAAAATTTTATTTTTTTCTGTTCGAGTTTCAACTTCCGTGCGTTGTGTTAATAATTAATAAAAGCTCAAATTTGGGCTCAATTATTGTTGAAAATAAATGGCTAATAATAAAAAGACATATACTATTAAACTACTATCAATAAATAAGTTTTATTTTGTTTGTGTAAATTAAGTACATATATAAAATATTTTATTTTTATTAATTATAATAATTATTCAAAAAATAAATTCACTTTTCATTTAGATATTTAATTTATAAATATAATTAAATCTAACAGAATAAACGTTATTTAATTAATATATATATATATAAATAAAAAACTGCAATAAATATTAATAAAAATTATGCACACTAACCTTTGCTGTTTCAGAATTTTATTAACATTAATTATTACGTTTCTTTTTTCTTTAAGAATTGCCCCTGAATTTTGTGTTTATCTTTGTACAATTTATAGAAACTAAATTAATAAATAAAATTGCACTATTTTTTTTTAATTAGTTATAAGATATATATGCTTATATATTATATACTTTAATAAATAATCAGTATCATTAAAGTGTGCGGAACATATTTGTCCAACATCCAGGTTAAAGTATTTTATTCTGAGGCATTGGTTCATCCACAGCTACATTTATCTTTTAGAAAAGTATAAATTAGTAATATAAAATATATAAATGAACAATGTTGACGAAGTAAGTTAAAAATCAATTATTAAGTTTAAATAAATAAAGCCATACTGATGAGAGGTAAACCTCGAAACGCGTCTATGGATGTTTTTAGTTTACAATATTTTTTCATAAATTTAATTTTTTAATGTTATAAATTAGTAGTTTTTTTTTATATTTCAGTTTGGTTTTTTGCTATTATTACAGTTAAATACAGCTCACCAAACCATTTTAAATTTACAATATAGAAAAACACATACCTATGCTACACGGAGAGAGCACGCGTCTCAACAATCTTGTTACGTCAAATCGGAGAAAAGAAATGGGGATATAGATGCGTACGGACCAGACCAGAGATATAGATATAGGAGAAGGGGCTTTGAGCTGCGCCAAAGATCTAATAATGAAGGCTGCCATTTTGCCCGATGGCTGACGTCAAGTTCGGTGTGAAGTGAGTATTTCATAAATGATGTGGACTTTGCGTTGTTTACTTTTGCTTTGTTTGGAATAATTGATTTATTGTATTATTATTCCAGAATTATTATTAATATAATAATTATAGATTTATGCTTGTGTTTATAGGTTTATTTCATTTAAAAGTTATGTTTTGTAGATTTAAAGAAGTTTAAAATCTGTAATTAAAAGAAACAAAAAACTAGTATTTTCAAATAGAATAAATAAACTTACATATGGAATGAAAATTTTTTTGGCTCATCTTTCATTTGAATAAACACGTCACCAACTAAATAGTAATTTTTATACTTGATGATTATATTTTTCAATGACTAATGATAGAAAAATAAACTGGGTACAAGTAAAAACTTTAGACGCTGATTAAATATTACATATAATGAAGAATTATAGTAGTGAGTCATGTGTATGTAGGGGTAAGAGTTGATCAGTCGAGCTCCAAGTATGAATCAAATTTAAAAAAATGTTTACGTGTTTATCAATACTGATATACATTCAGTTTCACATTTTTTTAAATTTTCATACATACTTAGAGCCCGACTGACCAAATCTTGTCTCTACATACACTTAACTGAATACTATAATTTTTCGTTATATGTAATATTTAATCAACGTGCAAGTTTCAGCATTTATAAACTTATTTTGTTACCGCAGTATTTATGACATCTTTAAAGACGTACTAAAGGCACCTAACCCAACAAGGGCTTGACTGACCATAGTATGTTAATGTGGACCATTACTAAAATGATATATTAAAAAATTGGTGTTTATACTTTCATAGTTTTTTTTTAGCTCCGAGCTATTCTATTATTAATATTATAAAATAATCCAAAAATCTATCTTCTGTTGGTAGTTTATAATTTGTAAATTTAATAATTTTTTTTTATTTGCATTTTCATTTTCATACAAATTATTATTACACCTTCAGCCGGAAGATGCAATCCACCTGAAATGACAAATATTTAGAAATATACTATTTAGTACAAAGTAAGTATGTACTTGTTTTTTTTTTTAATAACAGAGTGTAAGATTTACTATCTGGGTAACAGTTAAATTGTTAATATTTATCGTTTCAGGTAGATTGCATATTCTGGGTAAAGGTGTAATAATAATTTGTAAGATGGAAATGCAAATAAGAAAAATGATTAAACTTACAAATTATAAATTAC
Source organism: Tachinus rufipes (assembly GCA_963932245.1). NCBI lineage: Eukaryota > Metazoa > Arthropoda > Insecta > Coleoptera > Staphylinidae > Tachinus > Tachinus rufipes. The sequence continues at coordinate 46,106,698 of OZ010747.1, read as the reverse complement.
TGACTAAAGGTAAATTTTTGAATTATTTTATAATATTAATTAATAAGTCGAGAATTCTATGATAAAATTAAAAAGATGTTTTCTGATCGGAAGGCTATGTGAAAGAAGAGTAATATTTGATTGTGTTAGTTAATATTGTATATGCATATTGCAAAATTAGATTTTTCAAATTTGGCAAAATACAATTATACAACATTAATTTGGTGAGAATTAAACAAATTAATATTGTTTTAAAATCAATAAAACATTTTAATTAAAATTTAAGTTTTTATATTTTTTTTACCTGTAATTAATTTATTTTTCTTATTATTAGACAAAGCAAATACAATCAACTTTAAAATATACTTTTCAGTTGGTGACAAGTTAGGTGCATTGTGCAGTGACTTATTCAAATGAAGAATGAGCAAAATTGTTTTATTTCATATATAAGTTTATTGATTCTATTTGAGAATATTTTTTGGTTTCAGATTTTAACCTTTTTTGAAGCTACAAAACGTAACTTTTATTTAATTTTAAATAAAATATATACCAATAAACACAAGTAATATATCAATAGTTTTTATATTAACAATAATTCTGAAATAATAATACATTAGATCAATTCCAAAAGTTACAAAAGTAAACAACACGAAGTGCACATCATTTATGAAATACTCACTTCACAGCGTACGTGACGTTAGCCATCGGACAAAATGGCAGCCTCAGTGGCATGGGTTCAAAATTTGGGTGCGTAGGTCGTCAAAGCGCATTCTCCTATATCTATATCTCTGGTACGGACATATCATCTATTCCTAGTACATATCATGCTTCCGATTGCTGACTGCTTCTGGCTTGGTTGCGGACGATTTGGGGTCAGGTTAGAACACCCGACTTCTAGTCAGTGTCATGGTTTATGTACGGTTGGAACGAGTAAATCTGACAGTCCCAAACTGCGTTGATTGGTGAAATTATAAACACAACCTGTTAGTTAGTCCTATGTTTGGAAAAAAAATATATTTGCTAATTTAAAAAAATATAAAAGATTGCGGGCCGTAGCAATGACGCTCTGATTTAAGAAATCAAAATAAATCGGAAAGTTTCAAGCAAAGCGCAGTAGAGCAAAAACAATTTGAAGCGGGACAAAAAAAAGAATGTTAGCAAATACATTCAGTATTAGGTTTGAATTTACGTAAAAATCGATTGTTTGTACTAAACTGAATTCACAGATAAAGTTGTATGCTGATTTTAAACACTTAATCTAGAAAGTACATTGTACCCACTATAGCAAATGCACAGACAATATTGTTAAAAACTCACTTTAGCAAGTACACACCGCACAATATTTAAAAATACCTAAAAAAGGATTTTACATATTAAAATGAATGTACGTATACTGTTGTTATTAAACAATCATTCTAACAAGTACAATCCGTTGTTATTAAACACGGACTCTAGCAAGTATAATTTGAACTAATTTTAAAATCACATATAAATAAATTGAATGCATTTTTTATTTATTTAATTATTTATTTATTTGTCTTTATTTCCTATCAATACAATAAGAAAATGGCGAAGTTCAGCATATTGCTGATCTACCACTTAATCATTATAATTATACAATATTATATATATTTATGATGTTGTTATTAGACACTGATCATAGCAAGTACATTCCGTACTATGTTTGAAATCACATAGAAAAAATGTGTACCCACTTAAGTAAATGCACTTTTAATGTTGTTAATACTCACTGACTCTAGCAAAAACATTTTGTACTATGTTAAAAAAAAAACATTAAAATTAATTGTAATCCTAAAATAATGGTTTTATAATGTTGTTATTAAACACTGACTCTAGCAAATACATTCCGTACTTTGATTAAAATTATATAGAAGTAAATGCACTTACCATGTTAATAATAAACAAAGACTCTAGCAAGTACAGACCTTACTATGTGAAAAAAGCATAAAATTTACTTACTAAAATTAATGCACTTATGATGTTATTAAACACTAAAATAAATGCACGTTTGATGTTGTTAATAAAGAGTGACTTTAGCAAGTACATTTCGAACTATGTTTAAAATCACATAGAAATAGATTATACCTACTAAAGTAAATACTTTTATATTGTTTTTATTAAACACTTACTCGAGCGAATACAATCCGTACTATGTTAAAAAGTACATAGAAATTAATTGTACTCACTAAAGTAAATGTTTTTATGATGTTGATATAACACTGACTCTAGAAAATACAATCCGTACTATGTTTGAAATCACATAGAAATAGATTGTACCCACTAAAGTAATAATAATGCAATTATAACGTTATTTACTAAACACTGACTCTAGCAAATACATTCCGTACTATGTTTGAAATTACATAGAAATAGATTGTACCCACTAAAGTAAATGCATTTATAATGTTATTTTCTAAACACTGACTCTAGCAAGTACAATCTGTATGTTTGAAATCACATAGAAATGGATTGTACCCACTAAAGTGAATGCATTTATAATGTTGTTTACTAAACATTGACTCTAGCAAGTACATTCCGTACTATGTTTGAAATTACAGAGAAATAGATTGTACTCAATAAAGTAAATGCATTTATAATGTTATTTACTAAACACTGACTCTAGCGAGTACATTCCGTACTATGTTTGAAATTACAGAGAAATAGATTGTACTCAATAAAGTAAATACATTTATAATGTTATTTACTAAACACTGACTCTAGCGAGTACATTCCGTACTATGTTTGAAATTACAGAGAAATAGATTGTACTCAATAAAGTAAATGCATTTATAATGTTATTTACTAAACACTGACTCTAGGGAGTACATTCCGTACTATGGTTGAATTCACATAGAAATAGATTGTACCCACTAAAGTAAATGCATTTATATTGTTAATTACTAATCACTGACTCTAGCAAGTACATTCCGTACTATGTTTGAAATTACATAGAAATAGATTGTACCCACTAAAGTAAATGCAATTATATTGTTAATTACTAAACACTGACTCTAGCGAGTACATTCCGTACTATGTTTGAAATAACATAGAAATAGATTGTACCTACTAAAGTAAATGCATTTATAATGTTATTTACTAAACACTGACTCTAGCAAGTACATTCCGTACTATGTTTGAAATTACATAGAAATAGATTGTACATACTAAAGTAAATGCATTTATAATGTTGTTTACTAAACACTGACTCTAGCGAGTACATTCCGTACTATGTTTGAAATTACAGAGAAATAGATTGTACTCAATAAAGTAAATGCATTTATAATGTTATTTACTAAACACTGACTCTAGCAAGTACATTCCGTACTATGTTTAAAATCACATAGAAATGGATTGTACCAACTAAAGTAAATGCATTTATAATGTTGTTTACTAAACTCTGACTCTAGCGAGTACATTCCGTACTATGTTTGAAATCACATAAAAATTGAATGAACTCACTAAAGTAAATGCATTTATAATGTTATTTACTAAACACTGACTCTAGGGAGTACACTCCGTACTATGGTTGAATTCACATAGAAATAGATTGTACCCACTAAAGTAAATGCATTTATATTGTTAATTACTAAACACTGACTCTAGCAAGTACATTCCGTACTATGTTTGAAATTACAGAAAAATAGATTGTACTCAATAAAGTAAATGCATTTATAATGTTGTTTACTAAACATTGACTCTAGCAAGTACATTCCGTACTATGTTTGAAATTACAGAGAAATAGATTGTACTCAATAAAGTAAATACATTTATAATGTTATTTACTAAACACTGACTCTAGCGAGTACATTCCGTACTATGTTTGAAATTACAGAGAAATAGATTGTACTCAATAAAGTAAATGCATTTATAATGTTATTTACTAAACACTGACTCTAGGGAGTACATTCCGTACTATGGTTGAATTCACATAGAAATAGATTGTATCCACTAAAGTAAAAGCATTTATATTGTTAATTACTAATCACTGACTCTAGCAAGTACATTCCGTACTATGTTTGAAACTACATAGAAATAGATTGTACCCACTAAAGTAAATGCAATTATATTGTTAATTACTAAACACTGACTCTAGCGAGTACATTCCGTACTATGTTTGAAATAACATAGAAATAGATTGTACTCACTAAAGTAAATGCATTTATAATGTTATTTACTAAACACTGACTCTAGCAAGTACATCCCGTACTATGTTTGAAATTACATAGAAATAGATTGTACCTACTAAAGTAAATGCATTTATAATGTTATTTACTAAACACTGACTCTAGCGAGTACATTCCGTACTATGTTTGAAATTACAGAGAAATAGATTGTACTCAATAAAGTAAATGCATTTATAATGTTATTTACTAAACACTGACTCTAGCAAGTACATTCCGTACTATGTTTAAAATCACATAGAAATGGATTGTACCAACTAAAGTAAATGCATTTATAATGTTGTTTACTAAACTCTGACTGTAGCAAGTACATTCTGTACTATGTTTGAAATCACATAAAAATTGAATGAACTCACTAAAGTAAATGCATTTATAATGTTATTTACTAAACACTGACTCTAGGGAGTACACTCCGTACTATGGTTGAATTCACATAGAAATAGATTGTACCCACTAAAGTAAATGCATTTATATTGTTAATTACTAAACACTGACTCTAGCAAGTACATTCCGTACTATGTTTGAAATTACAGAGAAATAGATTGTACTCAATAAAGTAAATGCATTTATAATGTTGTTTACTAAACATTGACTCTAGCAAGTACATTCCGTACTATGTTTGAAATTACAGAAAAATAGATTGTACTCAATAAAGTAAATACATTTATAATGTTATTTACTAAACACTGACTCTAGCGAGTACATTCCGTACTATGTTTGAAATTACAGAGAAATAGATTGTACTCAATAAAGTAAATGCATTTATAATGTTATTTACTAAACACTGACTCTAGGGAGTACATTCCGTACTATGGTTGAATTCACATAGAAATAGATTGTACCCACTAAAGTAAATGCATTTATATTGTTAATTACTAATCACTGACTCTAGCAAGTACATTCCGTACTATGTTTGAAATTACATAGAAATAGATTGTACCCACTAAAGTAAATGCAATTATATTGTTAATTACTAAACACTGACTCTAGCGAGTACATTCCGTACTATGTTTGAAATAACATAGAAATAGATTGTACCCACTAAAGTAAATGCATTTATAATGTTATTTACTAAACACTGACTCTAGCAAGTACATTCCGTACTATGTTTGAAATTACATAGAAATAGATTGTACCTACTAAAGTAAATGCATTTATAATGTTGTTTACTAAACACTGACTCTAGCGAGTACATTCCGTACTATGTTTGAAATTACAGAGAAATAGATTGTACTCAATAAAGTAAATGCATTTATAATGTTATTTACTAAACACTGACTCTAGCAAGTACATTCCGTACTATGTTTAAAATCACATAGAAATGGATTGTACCAACTAAAGTAAATGCATTTATAATGTTGTTTACTAAACTCTGACTCTAGCGAGTACATTCCGTACTATGTTTGAAATTACATAGAAATAGATTGTACCCACTAAAGTAAATGCAATTATATTGTTAATTACTAAACACTGACTCTAGGAAGTACATTCCGTACTATGGTTGATTTTACATAGAATTAACTTGTACCCACTAAAGTAAATGCATTTATATTGTTAATTCCGTACTATGTTTGAAATTACATAGAAATAGATTGTACCCACTAAAGTAAATGCATTTATAATGTTATTTACTAAACACTGACTCTAGCAAGTACATTCCGTACTATGTTTGAAATTACATAGAAATAGATTGTACCCACTAAAGTAAATGCATTTATAATGTTGTTTACTAAACACTGACTCTAGCAAATACATTCCGTACTTTGATTAAAATTATATAGAAGTAAATGCACTTACCATGTTAATAATAAACAAAGACTCTAGCAAGTACAGACCTTACTATGTGAAAAAAGCATAAAATTTACTTACTAAAATTAATGTACTTATGATGTTATTAAACACTAAAATAAATGCACGTTTGATGTTGTTAATAAAGAGTGACTTTAGCAAGTACATTTCGAACTATGTTTAAAATCACATAGAAATAGATTATACCTACTAAAGTAAATACTTTTATATTGTTTTTATTAAACACTTACTCGAGCGAATACAATCCGTACTATGTTAAAAAGTACATAGAAATTAATTGTACTCACTAAAGTAAATGTTTTTATGATGTTGATATAACACTGACTCTAGAAAATACAATCCGTACTATGTTTGAAATCACATAGAAATAGATTGTACCCACTAAAGTAATAATAATGCAATTATAACGTTATTTACTAAACACTGACTCTAGCAAATACATTCCGTACTATGTTTGAAATTACATAGAAATAGATTGTACCCTCTAAAGTAAATGCATTTATAATGTTATTTTCTAAACACTGACTCTAGCAAGTACAATCTGTATGTTTGAAATCACATAGAAATGGATTGTACCCACTAAAGTGAATGCATTTATAATGTTGTTTACTAAACATTGACTCTAGCAAGTACATTCCGTACTATGTTTGAAATTACAGAGAAATAGATTGTACTCAATAAAGTAAATACATTTATAATGTTATTTACTAAACACTGACTCTAGCGAGTACATTCCGTACTATGTTTGAAATTACAGAGAAATAGATTGTACTCAATAAAGTAAATGCATTTATAATGTTATTTTCTAAACACTGACTCTAGCAAGTACAATCTGTATGTTTGAAATCACATAGAAATGGATTGTACCCACTAAAGTGAATGCATTTATATTGTTGTTTACTAAACATTGACTCTAGCAAGTACATTTCGTACTATGTTTGAAATTACAGAGAAATAGATTGTACTCAATAAAGTAAATACATTTATAATGTTATTTACTAAACACTGACTCTAGCGAGTACATTCCGTACTATGTTTGAAATTACAGAGAAATAGATTGTACTCAATAAAGTAAATGCATTTATAATGTTATTTACTAAACACTGACTCTAGGGAGTACATTCCGTACTATGGTTGAATTCACATAGAAATAGATTGTACCCACTAAAGTAAATGCATTTATATTGTTAATTACTAATCACTGACTCTAGCAAGTACATTCCGTACTATGTTTGAAATTACATAGAAATAGATTGTACCCACTAAAGTAAATGCAATTATATTGTTAATTACTAAACACTGACTCTAGCGAGTACATTCCGTACTATGTTTGAAATAACATAGAAATAGATTGTACCTACTAAAGTAAATGCATTTATAATGTTATTTACTAAACACTGACTCTAGCAAGTACATTCCGTACTATGTTTGAAATTACATAGAAATAGAATGTACCTACTAAAGTAAATGCATTTATAATGTTGTTTACTAAACACTGACTCTAGCGAGTACATTCCGTACTATGTTTGAAATTACAGAGAAATAGATTGTACTCAATAAAGTAAATGCATTTATAATGTTATTTACTAAACACTGACTCTAGCAAGTACATTCCGTACTATGTTTAAAATCACATAGAAATGGATTGTACCAACTAAAGTAAATGCATTTATAATGTTGTTTACTAAACTCTGACTCTAGCGAGTACATTCCGTACTATGTTTGAAATCACATAAAAATTGAATGAACTCACTAAAGTAAATGCATTTATAATGTTATTTACTAAACACTGACTGTAGGGAGTACACTCCGTACTATGGTTGAATTCACATAGAAATAGATTGTACCCACTAAAGTAAATGCATTTATATTGTTAATTACTAAACACTGACTCTAGCAAGTACATTCCGTACTATGTTTGAAATTACAGAAAAATAGATTGTACTCAATAAAGTAAATGCATTTATAATGTTGTTTACTAAACATTGACTCTAGCAAGTACATTCCGTACTATGTTTGAAATTACAGAGAAATAGATTGTACTCAATAAAGTAAATACATTTATAATGTTATTTACTAAACACTGACTCTAGCGAGTACATTCCGTACTATGTTTGAAATCACATAGAAATAGATTGTACTCACTAAAATAAATGCATTTATAATGTTATTTACTAAACACTGACTCTAGCAAGTACATTCCGTACTATGTTTGAAATTACATAGAAATAGATTGTACCTACTAAAGTAAATGCATTTATAATGTTATTTACTAAACACTGACTCTAGCGAGTACATTCCGTACTATGTTTGAAATTACAGAGAAATAGATTGTACTCAATAAAGTAAATGCATTTATAATGTTATTTACTAAACACTGACTCTAGCAAGTACATTCCGTACTATGTTTAAAATCACATAGAAATGGATTGTACCAACTAAAGTAAATGCATTTATAATGTTGTTTACTAAACTCTGACTCTAGCAAGTACATTCCGTACTATGTTTGAAATCACATAAAAATTGAATGAACTCACTAAAGTAAATGCATTTATAATGTTATTTACTAAACACTGACTCTAGGGAGTACACTCCGTACTATGGTTGAATTCACATAGAAATAGATTGTACCCACTAAAGTAAATGCATTTATATTGTTAATTACTAAACACTGACTCTAGCAAGTACATTCCGTACTATGTTTGAAATTACAGAGAAATAGATTGTACTCAATAAAGTAAATGCATTTATAATGTTGTTTACTAAACATTGACTCTAGCAAGTACATTCCGTACTATGTTTGAAATTACAGAAAAATAGATTGTACTCAATAAAGTAAATACATTTATAATGTTATTTACTAAACACTGACTCTAGCGAGTACATTCCGTACTATGTTTGAAATTACAGAGAAATAGATTGTACTCAATAAAGTAAATGCATTTATAATGTTATTTACTAAACACTGACTCTAGGGAGTACATTCCGTACTATGGTTGAATTCACATAGAAATAGATTGTACCCACTAAAGTAAATGCATTTATATTGTTAATTACTAATCACTGACTCTAGCAAGTACATTCCGTACTATGTTTGAAATTACATAGAAATAGATTGTACCCACTAAAGTAAATGCAATTATATTGTTAATTACTAAACACTGACTCTAGCGAGTACATTCCGTACTATGTTTGAAATAACATAGAAATAGATTGTACCCACTAAAGTAAATGCATTTATAATGTTATTTACTAAACACTGACTCTAGCAAGTACATTCCGTACTATGTTTGAAATTACAAAGAAATAGATTGTACCTACTAAAGTAAATGCATTTATAATGTTGTTTACTAAACACTGACTCTAGCGAGTACATTCCGTACTATGTTTGAAATTACAGAGAAATAGATTGTACTCAATAAAGTAAATGCATTTATAATGTTATTTACTAAACACTGACTCTAGCAAGTACATTCCGTACTATGTTTAAAATCACATAGAAATGGATTGTACCAACTAAAGTAAATGCATTTATAATGTTGTTTACTAAACTCTGACTCTAGCGAGTACATTCCGTACTATGTTTGAAATCACATAAAAATTGAATGAACTCACTAAAGTAAATGCATTTATAATGTTATTTACTAAACACTGACTCTAGGGAGTACACTCTGTACTATGGTTGAATTCACATAGAAATAGATTGTACCCACTAAAGTAAATGCATTTATATTGTTAATTACTAAACACTGACTCTAGCAAGTACATTCCGTACTATGTTTGAAATTACATAGAAATAGATTGTACCCACTAAAGTAAATGCAATTATATTGTTAATTACTAAACACTGACTCTAGGAAGTACATTCCGTACTATGGTTGATTTTACATAGAATTAACTTGTACCCACTAAAGTAACTGCATTTATATTGTTAATTACTAAACACTGACTCTAGCGAGTACATTCCGTACTATGTTTGAAATTACATAGAAATAGATTGTACCCACTAAAGTAAATGCATTTATAATGTTATTTACTAAACACTGACTCTAGCAAGTACATTCCGTACTATGTTTGAAATTACATAGAAATAGATTGTACCCACTAAAGTAAATGCATTTATAATGTTGTTTACTAAACACTGACTCTAGCGAGTACATTTCGTACTATGTTTGAAATTACAGAGAAATAGATTGTACTCACTAAAGTAAATGCATTTATAATGTTATTTACTAAACACTGACTCTAGCGAGTACATTCCGTACTTAGTTTGAAATTACATAGAAATAGATTGTACCCACTAAAGTAAATGCATTTATAATGTTATTTACTAAACACTGACTCTAGCAAGTACATTCCGTACTATGTTTAAATTCACATAGAAATGGATTGTACCAACTAAAGTAAATGCATTTATAATGTTATTTACTAAACACTGACTCTAGCGAGTACATTCCGTACTATGTTTAAAATCACATAGAAATGGATTGTACCAACTAAAGTTAATGCATTTATAATATTGTTTACTAAACACTGACTCTAGCGAGTACATTTTGTACTATGTTTGAAATCACGTAAAATTTGATTGTACTTACTAAAGTAAATACATTTAAAATGTTATTTACTAAACACTGACTCTAGGGAGTACATTCCGTACTATGGTTGAATTCTCATAGAAATAGATTGTTCCCACTAAAGTTAATGCATTTATATTGCTAATTACTAAACACTGACTCTAGCGAGTACATTCCGTACTATGTTTGAAATTACATAGAAATTGATTGTACCCACTAAAGTAAATGCATTTATAATGTTATTTATTAAACACTGACTCAAGCGTGTACATTCCGTACTATGTTTGAAATTACATAAAAATTGATTGTACTCACTAAAGTAAATGTATTTATAATGTTATTTAATAAACACTGACTCTAGCAAGTACATTCCGTACTATGTTTAAAATCACTTAGAAATGGATTGTACCAACTAAAGTAAATGCATTTATAATGTTATTTACTAAACACTCACTCTAGGGAGTACATTCCGTACTATGTTTGAAATTACATAGAATTGGTTTGTACCCACTAAAGTAAATGCTATTATATTGTTAATTACTAAACACTGACTCTAGCGAGTACGTTCCTTACTCAGTTTGAAATTACATTGAAATAGATTGTATCCACTAAAGTAAATGCATTTATAATGTTATTTACTAAACACTGACTTTAGCGAGTACATTCCGTACTATGTTTGAAATTACATAGAAATGGATTGTACCCACTACAGTAAATGCATTTATAATGTTGTTTACTAAACACTGACTCTAGCGAGTACATTCCGTACTATGTTTAAAATTACAGAGAAATAGATTGTACCCACTAAAGTAAATGCATTTATAATGTTATATAATAAACACTGACTCTAGCAAGTACATTCCGTACTATGTTTGAAATCACATAGAAATAGATTGTACCCACTAAAGTAAATGCATTTATAATGTTATTTACTAAACACTGACTCTAGCGAGTACATTCCGTACTATGTTTGTAATTACATAGAAATAGATTGTACCTACTGAAGTAAATGCATTTAAAATGTTATTTACTAAACACTGACTCTAGCAAGTACATTCCGTACTATGTTTAAAATCACATAGAAATAGATTCTACCCACTAAAGTAAATGCATTTATAATGTTATTTTCTAAACACTGACTCTAGCAAGTACAATCTGTATGTTTGAAATCACATAGAAATGGATTGTACCCACTAAAGTGAATGCATTTATAATGTTGTTTACTAAACATTGACTCTAGCAAGTACATTCCGTACTATGTTTGAAATTACAGAGAAATAGATTGTACTCAATAAAGTAAATACATTTATAATGTTATTTACTAAACACTGACTCTAGCGAGTACATTCCGTACTATGTTTGAAATTACAGAGAAATAGATTGTACTCAATAAAGTAAATGCATTTATAATGTTATTTTCTAAACACTGACTCTAGCAAGTACAATCTGTATGTTTGAAATCACATAGAAATGGATTGTACCCACTAAAGTGAATGCATTTATATTGTTGTTTACTAAACATTGACTCTAGCAAGTACATTTCGTACTATGTTTGAAATTACAGAGAAATAGATTGTACTCAATAAAGTAAATACATTTATAATGTTATTTACTAAACACTGACTCTAGCGAGTACATTCCGTACTATGTTTGAAATTACAGAGAAATAGATTGTACTCAATAAAGTAAATGCATTTATAATGTTATTTACTAAACACTGACTCTAGGGAGTACATTCCGTACTATGGTTGAATTCACATAGAAATAGATTGTACCCACTAAAGTAAATGCATTTATATTGTTAATTACTAATCACTGACTCTAGCAAGTACATTCCGTACTATGTTTGAAATTACATAGAAATAGATTGTACCCACTAAAGTAAATGCAATTATATTGTTAATTACTAAACACTGACTCTAGCGAGTACATTCCGTACTATGTTTGAAATAACATAGAAATAGATTGTACCTACTAAAGTAAATGCATTTATAATGTTATTTACTAAACACTGACTCTAGCAAGTACATTCCGTACTATGTTTGAAATTACATAGAAATAGAATGTACCTACTAAAGTAAATGCATTTATAATGTTGTTTACTAAACACTGACTCTAGCGAGTACATTCCGTACTATGTTTGAAATTACAGAGAAATAGATTGTACTCAATAAAGTAAATGCATTTATAATGTTATTTACTAAACACTGACTCTAGCAAGTACATTCCGTACTATGTTTAAAATCACATAGAAATGGATTGTACCAACTAAAGTAAATGCATTTATAATGTTGTTTACTAAACTCTGACTCTAGCGAGTACATTCCGTACTATGTTTGAAATCACATAAAAATTGAATGAACTCACTAAAGTAAATGCATTTATAATGTTATTTACTAAACACTGACTGTAGGGAGTACACTCCGTACTATGGTTGAATTCACATAGAAATAGATTGTACCCACTAAAGTAAATGCATTTATATTGTTAATTACTAAACACTGACTCTAGCAAGTACATTCCGTACTATGTTTGAAATTACAGAAAAATAGATTGTACTCAATAAAGTAAATGCATTTATAATGTTGTTTACTAAACATTGACTCTAGCAAGTACATTCCGTACTATGTTTGAAATTACAGAGAAATAGATTGTACTCAATAAAGTAAATACATTTATAATGTTATTTACTAAACACTGACTCTAGCGAGTACATTCCGTACTATGTTTGAAATCACATAGAAATAGATTGTACTCACTAAAATAAATGCATTTATAATGTTATTTACTAAACACTGACTCTAGCAAGTACATTCCGTACTATGTTTGAAATTACATAGAAATAGATTGTACCTACTAAAGTAAATGCATTTATAATGTTATTTACTAAACACTGACTCTAGCGAGTACATTCCGTACTATGTTTGAAATTACAGAGAAATAGATTGTACTCAATAAAGTAAATGCATTTATAATGTTATTTACTAAACACTGACTCTAGCAAGTACATTCCGTACTATGTTTAAAATCACATAGAAATGGATTGTACCAACTAAAGTAAATGCATTTATAATGTTGTTTACTAAACTCTGACTCTAGCAAGTACATTCCGTACTATGTTTGAAATCACATAAAAATTGAATGAACTCACTAAAGTAAATGCATTTATAATGTTATTTACTAAACACTGACTCTAGGGAGTACACTCCGTACTATGGTTGAATTCACATAGAAATAGATTGTACCCACTAAAGTAAATGCATTTATATTGTTAATTACTAAACACTGACTCTAGCAAGTACATTCCGTACTATGTTTGAAATTACAGAGAAATAGATTGTACTCAATAAAGTAAATGCATTTATAATGTTGTTTACTAAACATTGACTCTAGCAAGTACATTCCGTACTATGTTTGAAATTACAGAAAAATAGATTGTACTCAATAAAGTAAATACATTTATAATGTTATTTACTAAACACTGACTCTAGCGAGTACATTCCGTACTATGTTTGAAATTACAGAGAAATAGATTGTACTCAATAAAGTAAATGCATTTATAATGTTATTTACTAAACACTGACTCTAGGGAGTACATTCCGTACTATGGTTGAATTCACATAGAAATAGATTGTACCCACTAAAGTAAATGCATTTATATTGTTAATTACTAATCACTGACTCTAGCAAGTACATTCCGTACTATGTTTGAAATTACATAGAAATAGATTGTACCCACTAAAGTAAATGCAATTATATTGTTAATTACTAAACACTGACTCTAGCGAGTACATTCCGTACTATGTTTGAAATAACATAGAAATAGATTGTACCCACTAAAGTAAATGCATTTATAATGTTATTTACTAAACACTGACTCTAGCAAGTACATTCCGTACTATGTTTGAAATTACAAAGAAATAGATTGTACCTACTAAAGTAAATGCATTTATAATGTTGTTTACTAAACACTGACTCTAGCGAGTACATTCCGTACTATGTTTGAAATTACAGAGAAATAGATTGTACTCAATAAAGTAAATGCATTTATAATGTTATTTACTAAACACTGACTCTAGCAAGTACATTCCGTACTATGTTTAAAATCACATAGAAATGGATTGTACCAACTAAAGTAAATGCATTTATAATGTTGTTTACTAAACTCTGACTCTAGCGAGTACATTCCGTACTATGTTTGAAATCACATAAAAATTGAATGAACTCACTAAAGTAAATGCATTTATAATGTTATTTACTAAACACTGACTCTAGGGAGTACACTCTGTACTATGGTTGAATTCACATAGAAATAGATTGTACCCACTAAAGTAAATGCATTTATATTGTTAATTACTAAACACTGACTCTAGCAAGTACATTCCGTACTATGTTTGAAATTACATAGAAATAGATTGTACCCACTAAAGTAAATGCAATTATATTGTTAATTACTAAACACTGACTCTAGGAAGTACATTCCGTACTATGGTTGATTTTACATAGAATTAACTTGTACCCACTAAAGTAACTGCATTTATATTGTTAATTACTAAACACTGACTCTAGCGAGTACATTCCGTACTATGTTTGAAATTACATAGAAATAGATTGTACCCACTAAAGTAAATGCATTTATAATGTTATTTACTAAACACTGACTCTAGCAAGTACATTCCGTACTATGTTTGAAATTACATAGAAATAGATTGTACCCACTAAAGTAAATGCATTTATAATGTTGTTTACTAAACACTGACTCTAGCGAGTACATTTCGTACTATGTTTGAAATTACAGAGAAATAGATTGTACTCACTAAAGTAAATGCATTTATAATGTTATTTACTAAACACTGACTCTAGCGAGTACATTCCGTACTTAGTTTGAAATTACATAGAAATAGATTGTACCCACTAAAGTAAATGCATTTATAATGTTATTTACTAAACACTGACTCTAGCAAGTACATTCCGTACTATGTTTAAATTCACATAGAAATGGATTGTACCAACTAAAGTAAATGCATTTATAATGTTATTTACTAAACACTGACTCTAGCGAGTACATTCCGTACTATGTTTAAAATCACATAGAAATGGATTGTACCAACTAAAGTTAATGCATTTATAATATTGTTTACTAAACACTGACTCTAGCGAGTACATTTTGTACTATGTTTGAAATCACGTAAAATTTGATTGTACTTACTAAAGTAAATACATTTAAAATGTTATTTACTAAACACTGACTCTAGGGAGTACATTCCGTACTATGGTTGAATTCTCATAGAAATAGATTGTTCCCACTAAAGTTAATGCATTTATATTGCTAATTACTAAACACTGACTCTAGCGAGTACATTCCGTACTATGTTTGAAATTACATAGAAATTGATTGTACCCACTAAAGTAAATGCATTTATAATGTTATTTATTAAACACTGACTCAAGCGTGTACATTCCGTACTATGTTTGAAATTACATAAAAATTGATTGTACTCACTAAAGTAAATGTATTTATAATGTTATTTAATAAACACTGACTCTAGCAAGTACATTCCGTACTATGTTTAAAATCACTTAGAAATGGATTGTACCAACTAAAGTAAATGCATTTATAATGTTATTTACTAAACACTCACTCTAGGGAGTACATTCCGTACTATGTTTGAAATTACATAGAATTGGTTTGTACCCACTAAAGTAAATGCTATTATATTGTTAATTACTAAACACTGACTCTAGCGAGTACGTTCCTTACTCAGTTTGAAATTACATTGAAATAGATTGTATCCACTAAAGTAAATGCATTTATAATGTTATTTACTAAACACTGACTTTAGCGAGTACATTCCGTACTATGTTTGAAATTACATAGAAATGGATTGTACCCACTACAGTAAATGCATTTATAATGTTGTTTACTAAACACTGACTCTAGCGAGTACATTCCGTACTATGTTTAAAATTACAGAGAAATAGATTGTACCCACTAAAGTAAATGCATTTATAATGTTATATAATAAACACTGACTCTAGCAAGTACATTCCGTACTATGTTTGAAATCACATAGAAATAGATTGTACCCACTAAAGTAAATGCATTTATAATGTTATTTACTAAACACTGACTCTAGCGAGTACATTCCGTACTATGTTTGTAATTACATAGAAATAGATTGTACCTACTGAAGTAAATGCATTTAAAATGTTATTTACTAAACACTGACTCTAGCAAGTACATTCCGTACTATGTTTAAAATCACATAGAAATAGATTCTACCCACTAAAGTAAATGCATTTATAATGTTATTTTCTAAACACTGACTCTAGCAAGTACAATCCGTACTATGTTTGAAATCACATAGAAATGGATTGTACCCACTAAAGTTAATGTATTTATAATGTTGTTTACTAAACATTGACTTTAGCAAGTACGTTCCGTACTATGTTTGAAATCACAGAGAAATAGATTGTACTCACTAAAGTAAATGCATTTATAATGTTATTTACTAAACACTGACTCTAGCGAGTACATTCCGTACTATGTTTGAAATTACATAGAAATAGATTGTACCTACTAAAGTAAATGCATTTATAATGTTATTTACTAAACACTGACTCTAGCAAGTACATTCCGTACTATGTTTAAAATCACATAGAAATGGATTGTACCAACTAAAGTAAATGCAATTATAATGTTGTTTACTAAACTCTGATTCTAGCGAGTACATTTCGTACTATGTTTGAAATTACAGAGAAATAGATTGTACTCACTAAAGTAAATGCATGTATAATGTTATTTACTAAACACTGATTCTAGCAAGTACATTCCGTACTTTGTTTGAAATTACATAGAAATAGATTGTACCTACTAAAGTAAATGCATTTATGATGTTATTTACTAAACACTGACTCTAGCAAGTACATTCCGTACTATGTTTAAAATCACATAGAAATAGATTGTACCCACTAAAGTAAATGCATTTATAATGTTATTTACTAAACACTCACTCTAGGGAGTACATTCCGTACTATGTTTGAAATTACATAGAATTGGTTTGTACCCACTAAGTAAATGCATTTATATTGTTAATTACTAAACACTGACTCTAGCGAGTACATTTCGTACTATGTTTGAAATTACATAGAAATAGATTGTACCTACTAAAGTAAATGCATTTATAATGTTATTTACTAAACACTGACTCTAGCAAGTACATTCTGTACTATGTTTGAAATTACATAGATATAGATTGTACCCACTAAAGTAAATGCTATTATATTGTTAATTACTAAACACTGACTCTAGGGAATACATTCCGTACTATGGTTGATTTTACATAGAATTAAAGTGTACCCACTAAAGTAAATGCATTTATATTGTTAATTACTAAACACTGACTCTAGCGAGTACATTCCGTACTATGTTTAAAATTATATAGAAATAGATTGTACCCACTAAAGTAAATGCATTTATAATGTTATTTACTAAACACTGACTCTAGCGAGTACATTCCGTACTATGTTTGAAATTACATAGAAATAGATTGTACCCACTAAAGTAAATGCATTTATAATGTTGTTTACTAAACACTGACTCTAGCGAGTACATTCCGTACTATGTTTGAAATTACAGAGTAATAGATTGTACTCACTAAAGTAAATGCATTTATAATGTTATTTACTAAACACTGATTCTAGCGAGTACATTTCGTACATAGTTTGAAATTACATAGAAATAGATTGTATCCACTAAAGTAAATGCATTTATAATGTTATTTACTAAACACTGACTCTTGCAAGTACATTCCGTACTATGTTTAAATTCACATAGAAATGGATTGTACCAACTAAATTAAATGCATTTATATTGTTATTTACTTAACACTATTTCTAGCGAGTACATTTTGTACTATGTTTGAAATTACATAGAAATGTATTATACCTACTTAAGTAAATGCATTTATAATGTTATTTACTAAACACTGACTCTAGCAAGTACATTCCGTACTATGTTTGAATTCACATATAAATTGTTTGTACCCACTAAAGTAAATGCATTTATAGTGTTATTTACTAAACACTGACTCTAGCAAGTACATTGCGTACTATGTTTAAAATCACATAGAAATAGATTGTACCCACTAAAGTAAATGCATTTATATTGTTAATTACTTAACACTATTTCTAGCGAGTACATTTTGTACTATGTTTAAAATTACATTGAAATGTATTATACCTACTTAAGTAAATGCATTTATAATGTTATTTACAAAACACTGACTCTAGGAAGTACATTCCGTACTATGTTTGAAAATACATAGAAATAGATTGTACCCACTAAAGTAAATGCATATATAATGCTATTTTTTAAACACTGACTCTAGCAAGTACATTCCGTACTATGTTTGAAATCACATAGAAATAGATTGTACCCACTAAAGCAAATGCATTTATAATGTTTACTAAACACTGACTCTAGCAAGTACATTCCGTACTATGTTTGAATTTACATAGAAATAGATTGTACCCACTGAAATAAATGCATTTATATTGGTGATTACTAAACACTAACTCTAGCGAGTACATTCCGTACTATGTTTGAAATTACATAGAAATGTATTATACCTACTTAAGTAAATGCATTTACAATGTTATTTACTAAACACTGACTCTAGCAAGTACATTCCGTACTATGTTTGAATTCACATAGAAATTGTTTGTACCCACTAAAGTAAATGCATTTATAGTGTTATTTACTAAACACTGACTCTAGCGAGTACATTCCGTACTATGTTTGAATCACATAGAAATGGATTGTACCCACTAAAGTAAATGCATTTATAATGTTATTTACTAAACACTGACTCTAGGGAGTACATTCCGTACTATGTTTGAATTTACATAGAATTAGTTTGTACCCACTATAGTAAATGCATTTATATTGTTAATTACTAAACACTGACTCTAGCGAGTACATTCCGTACTCAGTTTGAAATTACATTGAAATAGATTGTACCCACTAAAGTAAATGCATTTATAATGTTATTTACTAAACACTGACTCTAGCGAGTACATTCCGTACTATGTTTAAAATTACATAGAAATGGATTGTACCTACTAAAGTAAATGCATTTATAATGTTGTTTACTAAACACTGACTCTAGCGAGTACATTCCGTACTATGTTTGAAATTACAGAAAAATAGATTGTACCCACTAAAGTAAATGCATTTATAATGTTATTTATTAAACACTGACTCTAGCGAGTACATTCCGTACTATGTTTGAAATTACAGAGAAATAGATTGTACCCACTAAAGTAAATGCATTTATAATGTTATTTATTAAACACTGACTCAAGCGTGTACATTCCGTACTATGTTTGAAATTACATAAAAATTGATTGTACTCACTAAAGTAAATGCATTTATATTGTTAATTACTAAACACTGACTCTAGCAAGTACATTCCGTACTATGTTTGAAATTACATAGAAATAGATTGTACCCACTAAAGTAAATGCAATTATATTGTTAATTACTAAACACTGACTCTAGGAAGTACATTCCGTACTATGGTTGATTTTACATAGAATTAAATTGTACCCACTAAAGTAAATGCATTTATATTGTTAATTACTAAACACTGACTCTAGCGAGTACATTCCGTACTATGTTTGAAATTACATAGAAATAGATTGTACCCACTAAAGTAAAAGCATTTATAATGTTATTTACTAAACACTGACTCTAGCAAGTACATTCCGTACTATGTTTGAAATTACATAGAAATAGATTGTACCCACTAAAGTAAATGCATTTATAATGTTGTTTACTAAACACTGACTCTAGCGAGTACATTTCGTACTATGTTTGAAATTACAGAGAAATAGATTGTACTCACTAAAGTAAATGCATTTATAATGTTATTTACTAAACACTGACTCTAGCGAGTACATTCCGTACTTAGTTTGAAATTACATAGAAATAGATTGTACCCACTAAAGTAAATGCATTTATAATGTTATTTACTAAACACTGACTCTAGCAAGTACATTCCGTACTATGTTTAAATTCACATAGAAATGGATTGTACCAACTAAAGTAAATGCATTTATAATGTTATTTACTAAACACTGACTCTAGCGAGTACATTCCGTACTATGTTTAAAATCACATAGAAATGGATTGTACCAACTAAAGTTAATGCATTTATAATATTGTTTACTAAACACTGACTCTAGCGAGTACATTTTGTACTATGTTTGAAATCACGTAAAATTTGATTGTACTTACTAAAGTAAATACATTTAAAATGTTATTTACTAAACACTGACTCTACGGAGTACATTCCGTACTATGGTTGAATTCTCATAGAAATAGATTGTTCCCACTAAAGTTAATGCATTTATATTGCTAATTACTAAACACTGACTCTAGGGAGTACATTCCGTACTATGTTTGAAATTACATAGAAATTGATTGTACCTACTAAAGTAAATGCATTTATATTGTTGATTACTAAACACTGACTTTGGCGAGTACATTCCGTACTGTGTTTGAAATCACAAAGAAATAGATTGTACCCACTAATGTAAATGCATTTATATTGTTAATTACTAAACACTGACTCTAGCGAGTACATTCCGTACCATGTTTGAAATCACATAGAAATAAAATGTACTTACTATAGTAAGTGCATTTATATTTTTTTTTACTAAACACTGACTTTAGCAAATACATTCCGTACTATGTTTGAAATCACATAGAAATTGTTTGTACCCACTAAAGTAAATGCATTTATAGTGTTATTTACTAAACACTGACTCTAGCAAGTACATTCCGTACTATGTTTAAAATTACATAGAAATAGATTGTACCCACTAAAGTAAATGCAATTATATTGTTAATTACTAAACACTAACTCTAGCGAGTACATTTTGTACTATGTTTGAAATTACATAGAAATGTATTATACCTACTTAAGTAAATGCATTTATAATGTTATTTACAAAACACTGACTCTAGGAAGTACATTCCGTACTATGTTTGAAAATACATAGAAATAGATTGTACCCACTTAAGTAAATGCATTTATAATGCTATTTTCTAAACACTGACTCTAGCAAGTACATTCCGTACTATGTTTGAAATCACATAGAAATCGATTGTACCCACTAAAGTAAATGCATGTATATTGGTAATTACTAAACACTAACTCTAGCGAGTACATTCCGTACTATGTTTGAAATTACATAGAAATGTATTATACCTACTTAAGTAAATGCATTTATAATGTTATTTACTAAACACTGACTCTAGCAAGTACATTCCGTACTATGTTTAAATTCACATAGAAATTGTTTGTACCCACTAAAGTAAATGCATTTACAGTGTTATTTACTAAACACTGACTCTAGCGAGTACATTCCGTACTATGTTTGAATCACATAGAAATGGATTGTACCGACTAAAGTAAATGCATTTATAATGTTATTTACTAAACACTGACTCTAGGGAGTACTTTCCGTACAATGTTTGAATTTACATAGAATTAGTTTGTACCCACTATAGTAAATGCATTTGTAGTGTTAATTACTAAACACTGACTCTAGCGAGTACATTCCGTACTATGTTTGAAATTACAGAGAAATAGATTGTACCCACTAAAGTAAATGCATTTATAATGTTATTTATTAAACACTGACTCAAGCGTGTACATTCCGTACTATGTTTGAAATTACATAAAAATTGATTGTACTCACTAAAGTAAATGTATTTATAATGTTATTTAATAAACACTGACTCTAGCAAGTACATTCCGTACTATGTTTAAAATCACTTAGAAATGGATTGTACCAACTAAAGTAAATGCATTTATAATGTTATTTACTAAACACTCACTCTAGGGAGTACATTCCGTACTATGTTTGAAATTACATAGAATTGGTTTGTACCCACTAAAGTAAATGCTATTATATTGTTAATTACTAAACACTGACTCTAGCGAGTACATTCCTTACTCAGTTTGAAATTACATTGAAATAGATTGTATCCACTAAAGTAAATGCATTTATAATGTTATTTACTAAACACTGACTTTAGCAAATACATTCCGTACTATGTTTGAAATTACATAGAAATGGATTGTACCCACTAAAGTAAATGCATTTATAATGTTGTTTACTAAACACTGACTCTAGCGAGTACATTCCGTACTATGTTTAAAATTACAGAGAAATAGATTGTACCCACTAAAGTAAATGCATTTATAATGTTATATAATAAACACTGACTCTAGCAAGTACATTCCGTACTATGTTTGAAATCACATAGAAATAGATTGTACCTACTAAAGTAAATGCATTTATAATGTTATTTACTAAACACTGACTCTAGCGAGTACATTCAGTACTATGTTTGTAATTACATAGAAATAGATTGTACCTACTGAAGTAAATGCATTTATAATGTTATTTACTAAACACTGACTCTAGCAAGTACATTCCGTACTATGTTTAAAATCACATAGAAATAGATTCTACCCACTAAAGTAAATGCATTTATAATGTTATTTTCTAAACACTGACTCTAGCAAGTACAATCCGTACTATGTTTGAAATCACATAGAAATGGATTGTACCCACTAAAGTTAATGCATTTATAATGTTGTTTACTAAACATTGACTTTAGCAAGTACATTCCGTACTATGTTTGAAATCACAGAGAAATAGATTGTACTCACTAAAGTAAATGCATTTATAATGTTATTTACTAAACACAGACTCTAGCGAGTACATTCCGTACTATGTTTGAAATTACATAGAAATAGATTGTACCCACTAAAGTAAATGCATTTATAATGTTATTTACTAAA
The DNA here is from genome assembly GCA_963932245.1 of Tachinus rufipes. NCBI lineage: Eukaryota > Metazoa > Arthropoda > Insecta > Coleoptera > Staphylinidae > Tachinus > Tachinus rufipes. The sequence goes on along the minus strand of OZ010747.1, from coordinate 46,083,253 downwards.
CACTGACTCTAGCAAGTACATTCCGTACTATGTTTAAAATCATATAGAAATGGATTGTACCAACTAAAGTAAATGCAATTATAATGTTGTTTACTAAACTCTGACTCTAGCGAGTACATTTCGTACTATGTTTGAAATTACAGAGAAATAGATTGTACTCACTAAAGTAAATGCATGTATAATGTTATTTACTAAACACTGATTCTAGCGAGTACATTCCGTACTATGTTTGAAATTACATAGAAATAGATTGTACCTACTAAAGTAAATGCATTTATGATGTTATTTACTAAACACTGACTCTAGCAAGTACATTTCGTACTATGTTTGAAATTACATAGAAATAGATTGTACCCACTAAAGTAAATGCATTTATTATGTTATTTACTAAACACTCACTCTAGGGAGTACATTCCGTACTATGTTTGAAATTACATAGAATTGGTTTGTACCCACTAAGTAAATGCATTTATATTGTTAATTACTAAACACTGACTCTAGCGAGTACATTCCGTACTCAGTTTGAAATTACATTGAAATAGATTGTATCCACTAAAGTAAATGCATTTATAATGTTATTTACTAAACACTGACTCTAGCGAGTACATTCCGTACTATGTTTGAAATTACATAGAAATAGATTGTACCTACTAAAGTAAATGCATTTATAATGTTATTTACTAAACACTGACTCTAGCAAGTACATTCTGTACTATGTTTGAAATTACATAGATATAGATTGTACCCACTAAAGTAAATGCTATTATATTGTTAATTACTAAACACTGACTCTAGGGAATACATTTCGTACTATGGTTGATTTTACATAGAATTAAAGTGTACCCACTAAAGTAAATGCATTTATATTGTTAATTACTAAACACTGACTCTAGCGAGTATATTCCGTACTATGTTTAAAATTATATAGAAATAGATTGTACCCACTAAAGTAAATGCATTTATAATGTTATTTACTAAACACTGACTCTAGCGAGTACATTCCGTACTATGTTTGAAATTACATAGAAATAGATTGTACCCACTAAAGTAAATGCATTTATAATGTTGTTTACTAAACACTGACTCTAGCGAGTACATTCCGTACTATGTTTGAAATTACAGAGAAATAGATTGTACTCACTAAAGTAAATGCATTTATAATGTTATTTACTAAACACTGACTCTAGCGAGTACATTTCGTACATAGTTTGAAATTACATAGAAATAGATTGTATCCACTAAAGTAAATGCATTTATAATGTTATTTACTAAACACTGACTCTTGCAAGTACATTCCGTACTATGTTTAAATTCACATAGAAATGGATTGTACCAACTAAATTAAATGCATTTATATTGTTATTTACTTAACACTATTTCTAGCGAGTACATTTTGTACTATGTTTGAAATTACATAGAAATGTATTATACCTACTTAAGTAAATGCATTTATAATGTTATTTACTAAACACTGACTCTAGCAAGTACATTCCGTACTATGTTTGAATTCACATATAAATTGTTTGTACCCACTAAAGTAAATGCATTTATAGTGTTATTTACTAAACACTGACTCTAGCAAGTACATTCCGTACTATGTTTGAAATTACAGAGAAATAGATTGTACCCACTAAAGTAAATGCATTTATATTGTTAATTACTAAACACTGACTCTAGCGAGTACATTTCGTACTATGTTTGAAATTACATAGAAATAGATTGTACCCACTAAAGTAAATGCATTTATAATGTTATTTACTAAACACTGACTCTAGCAAGTACATTCCGTACTATGTTTAAAATCACATAGAAATGGATTGCACCAACTAAAGTAAATGCAATTATAATGTTGTTTACTAAACTCTGACTCTAGCGAGTACATTTCGTACTATGTTTGAAATTACAGAGAAATAGATTGTACTCACTAAAGTAAATGCATTTATAATGTTATTTACTAAACACTGACTCTAGCGAGTACATTCCGTACTATGTTTGAAATTACATAGAAATAGATTGTACCTACTAAAGTAAATGCATTTATAATGTTATTTACTAAACACTGACTCTAGCAAGTACATTCCGTACTATGTTTAAAATCACATAGAAATGGATTGTACCAACTAAAGTAAATGCAATTATAATGTTGTTTACTAAACTCTGACTCTAGCGAGTACATTTCGTACTATGTTTGAAATTACAGAGAAATAGATTGTACTCACTAAAGTAAATGCATTTATAATGTTATTTACTAAACACTGACTCTAGCGAGTACATTTCGTACTATGTTTGAAATTACAGAGAAATAGATTGTACTCACTAAAGTAAATGCATTTATAATGTTATTTACTAAACACTGACTCTAGCGAGTACATTCCGTACTATGTTTGAAGTTACATAAAAATAGATTGTACTCACTAAAGTAAATGTATTTATAATGTTATATACTAAATACTGACTCTATCCAGTACATTCCGTACTATGTTAAAAAATACATAGAAATAATTTGTACCCACTAAAGTAAATGCTTTTATTGTGTTGTTTTTATTTACTAATTTTACTTCACTTCACTTTCTGAACTATGTTTGAAATTACTTTGAATTATATTGTACCCACTAAGGTAAATGCTCTTATAATGTTCTTAATAAACACTGATTCTAGCAAATACGTTTTGTATGTTTAAACTTATATAAATGATTGATTGTACCTACTAAAGTAAATGCACTTAAAATGTTGTTTAATAACTTTGACTCTAGCAAGTACATACATACCTTAAATGAATAGTACGCACTAGGTAAATGCACTAACAAGGATGTTTTAAAACACATATTTTTGCGTGTGCTTTGCGTACTTTTTAATGTTATCAAATTTTTTTAGTCATCAACTTTTGCTTGAATAATATTTTTTTTAATAGAACTCTTTTGTTGGCAACTGAATAACTAACTTAAAGTTTGTAATTGTTATAATATATATATACTTTTGTAGTTTGGCTCAGAAGGGGTAATTATTAAATAATTTCTAAGGGTTTTTATACCTGATATAGTTTCATTGAATTCTTTTAAACAAGATTAAGACTAATAGCACATGGTTAAATACACAAACCAGTTATGTAATTGGATAATGTACTGTTACGTTACTTAAATTAGATTAAAAGATTAAATTATATTAGCTATTTATTGAAAGGTAATTTACCTGACCTTAATGCCAAAACATTCATTTGATAATAAATAAATCAAACCCGTTTAAATAAATTATAGATTAACAGTACTGTTTGTTTTTTGCATAGTTAAAAAAATTAAAAGTTGTAAGTAAATATTATAGACTTGTAAAATTCATTTTTTACTATCTGAGCTTCACAGCATTTAGTTTTTATAATATAATAAAATATAAACGCTATATATCGCTTGATCGAACTAATTATTAAAAACTGAGTACAATAATGTGTTCAGTATCTACCAACCAATTTATAAACAAAAAATGATTGATATGCGTTTCCAATAAATTTTTATTTAAAATTGAAACTATTAACACTTCAATAAATACTTTAATTAGTTCTAAATTAAATTACCAAGTTATTCAAACTTAATCTAACTAATATTTTTTTTAGTACACTCTACAAAAGTTATAGCTCAAGAATAATCTAATACGATTTACGTAAATTAAAATTTAATTTTAATTAGAACCAAAACATGAAGCATAAATAAATTAATAGTAAACAAATTTTTAAATCAATATACACAAAACTATAAATTTTAAAAAGTTGGCAAGCTTAACTATTTTTTTTATAATAGTTTAATTTTTAGATCAGTTTATTAAGAATCATTTAATTTAGATTTTTTTAATCATGGGATTTAATAAATATATATAATGTTAACTTTTTTAATTTGTTTAATCTTTTAGCTATTTATTTTTATTGCAATTGGAATTTTTGCTTGTTATTAAAGATCATAAATTCTGTTTTTGTTTTGTTCATAGTGAGTAGGTTATTATAATACCATGTTTTTAATTTAATTATGTCTTATTCGATAAGTTTTTCTATTTTTTTGTTTGGTTGTTTTCTATAACTGCTTGCAGTTTTTTTTATAGTTCTTGAAACTGATTTATATCTTTTGTGTTCATGTTGTTGATATCCTTTGTTATTTTTTGATAATCTGTGAGTATGTGCTCAAAGTACTGATATTTTTGTTTGGTTTTTTGTTTTCTTTTTATTTTGGTTATTAATTTACAGTGATCTGATATGTTTGAAGGTAATATTTTTAAATCTTCTATTTCCTGTTTGTTGTTTGTAATAACATGATCTAATATGGATTTTTTTCTATTTGGATCTAAATTCTTTCTTGTGTAGTATTTTATAGATGTTTTATTTACTACTTTATATCTATTTTCTAATAACATGTTTTTGTATTCTTTTGTTGTATTATTGTTTTCTGAAATGCTGACGTTTAAATTGCCTATTTTTATTTGTGGTTTTTTTTTGTTGATTATACTGGTTTTCAGTGTAGATTTAAGATCTTTAAAGTTTATTCTAAGTGGTTTATATATTAAAGTTATTGCAGTATTTTGCTCTTTTAGTTGTATTGTTAATATTTTTATGTTTTTGACTGTTTTACTAGTTATTAATTTATATTCTATATCTTTTTCAATGTACATTGCAATTTCTGCATCATTTCTGTTTCTAGAGTTGTATTCTACATTGTAGTTTTCTTGAGTATACAGTTCTTGGTTATATGGTTTAAGCCAAGATTTAGTTTTAGCAATTATTGTAGGATTATTGTGTATAGTAGGTATAAGTTCAATTTTGTGATATTTGTTTTTTACACTTCTTGCGTTGTGCAGATATATAGTATACATTTCAGTTTTCTATTTATTTATTTCTAATCTTTCTATATCGGAAAAGTTTTTAATTTTAATTTTTATACTTGCTTCTGTTTTTTATGTATATGTTTCCATCTCGAGTCCATAGATAAATATAAATATCTAAGCTTCTTTTTTTGTTCACTTGCTTTATAAAATAGCATAATTAATTGTGCTGTTAGTTGTTTATTTAAATATATTTTATTGGATTTTCCTTTTAGTTCGCATTCTAATGTAGTGATTGATGCAATTGTTTTTTAAGTTTTTAGTATATTTTCTTTATTTTCTTTGTTTTTTAATTCAATTATTATTGGGTTTGTTTTGTTCAAAGTATTTTTTCTATAGGCTGATTTTATCTGTTCCTTCTTTATGTTTGTGTTTAATCCTTTTATAATCTTCATAACAACTTTTTCCAGTTATTTCCTTTTTTTCTTGTTTGTCAACTCCAACTATTATGACATTGTTTTTTGTTTGTTTCTTTTTCTGTTTTTTCTAATATTATTTCTAAAATTTCGACTCTTGACTTTTAATTATTTAAATTTTGTTGTGGGTTTATTCTACGTCCTTGAATTTGATTAATGTTAAAAAGGTTTTTCTTCTTGCGAAGTGGCCAGGTAGGACAATAAATTATTTTTTTATATAATTATTAGAATTTTTTTATTTATTTCTAAAATTAAATTTGTACGTTTCGGATTTTTTCAATATCCTTCATCAGCAAACTAAAAATAAAATTATGGTGAAACAATTTTTTTTAAATTAGAATAAGTTACATATGCAGAAATAAAACAATTACAAAAACAGAACAAACAAATTAAAAACTTTTAAAACACTTACCAATTTAAAATTATACAATTTTTCATTTAAAAAAAAACAAACAACTACACATTAAAAGATATTTTAAAATTTGTAATTAAAATAGACCACCAACACATGGTCAATATAATTGGAATAACCAAACGGCGAAACTACGTCGAAACAATGAATAAAATATACGGGCATGAAATTCTCTATTTCTAATATAATCATTTTTTGTAATAAAAATTTAAAAAACTTTCCTAATATTTTACAAAACTAGCATGGAAATATACAATGAAAGAAATTGTCCCCACCAAGAATTAATAATCTTTAAAGTTTTTTATTAAATTGTTATAAATAATACTTAAATTATCTGTATCAGTGTTAAAATTACAACAGGGAAGTACATTAATAAAGAGCATTTCACTAACTAGCCTTTTTTGAAAATTTAATTCAATGTCAAGGATTTTGGTTTTATTAAAATTAAACGAATGACCTTCTTCCAAATGATGACGTGATAAAGCTGTGCAATCAATTATATTAGAGCAATCACGTTTATGTCGGTTTACCCTATCTATAAGTTTTTGTTTAGACTGTATGGACGATACTCTTATAATTCTTCCAAAAGATAAAATAGATCAATTACATAATAAATTTAACTCATTTAATGATAATTTAAAATTTACAATAAAAGTTGCCATTGATAATAGGTTGCCTTTCTTGGACATATTAGTTATCATTGATAATCACGATATAATAACTAACTTATATTAAAAACCATGTGATAGTGATAGGACGTTGAATTTTGACTCGGATCACCAACTATCCCAAAAATTAAACATCATTAAAATGAATTTAAATAAAATACATTTACTTAGTGATAAGAGGTTTTGGAATGAAAACTACCATTTACTAAAGAATAAATTAATTGCTAATAATTATAATAATAATAATAAATCTTTATTTCCCAACAGACATAATCCAATAATAGGGAATATATATACATACAAATTATTCTTAAACAATTATTACAAGTTTAAAATTATCCAAAAAAATTAATTAATTCAATATATAATAATAGGACAAGGTCGAAAAATAATGTTAATTTGGTTAATAATAATAAAGAAGGACAAATAATGTGGTTTTCTATTCCGTTTATACAAGGATTATCTCAAAAATTAAAAAGGATATTGGTTGATGATTCTTCTAACTTAACTTTTAAATCAGAAAAAACTGTAGGAAAACTTTTTTCTAATATAAAAGATAAAACTTTACCTTTTTTAAAAAAAGCATATAGTATATGCTATTCCGTGTTTTAATTGCAATCTTAAATATATTGGACAGTCTAAACAAAAACTTATAGATAGGGTAAATCGACATAAACGTGATTGCTCTAATAGAATTGAATGCACAGTTTTATCACGTCATCATTTGGAAGAAGATCATTCGTTTAATTTTAATAAAACCGAAATCCTTGACATTGAATTAAATTTAAAAAAAGGCTAGTTAGTGAAATGCTCTTTATTAATGTACTTCCCTGTTGTAATTAACATTGATACAGATAATTTAAGTATTATTTATTACAATTTAATAAAAAACTTTAGAGATTATTAATTCTCGGTGGGGACAATTTCTTTCATTGTATATTTCCATGCTAGTTTTGTAAAATATTAGGAAAGTTTTTTAAATTTTTATTACAAAAAATGATTATATTAGAAATAGAGAATTTCCTGCCCGTATATTTTATTCATTGTTTCGACGTCGTTTCGCCGTTTGGTTATTCCAATTATATTGACCATGTGTTGGTGGTCTATTTTACAAATTTTAAAATAACTTTTAATGTGTAGTTGTTTGTTTTTTTTTAATGAAAAATTGTATAATTTTAAATTGGTAAGTATTTTAAAAGTTTTTAATTTGTTTGTTCTGTTTTTGTAATTGTTTTATTTCTGCATATGTAACTTATTGTAATTTTTAAAAAATTGTTTTACCATAATTTTATTTTTAGTTTGCTGATGAAGGATATTGAAAAAATCCGAAACGTACAAATTTAATTTTAGAAATAAATAAAAAAATTCTAATAATTATATAAAAAAATAATTTATTGTTCTACATGGCCACTTCGCAAGAAGAAAAACCTTTTTAACATTTAATTATTTATTTGATTTTTTTGCTTTTTTTAATTGTTTCTTTGATTCATTATTTTTTTTTAAACTTTATCGAATTTATCTTTCATGTATTCTACCAAATTTTTAGATTTTTTAAAGTTTCCATAACGTCATGATATCTATCACTTGAATCTTTTATTTGTTAGAATTTTTTGCATTTTTAGTTTTTGCCTTGCTACTGGTTTTTTGTTTACTAATTATTTTATTAATTTACTTTGGTTTTTAATTTAATTTGTTTTAGATTGTAATAGATTAAACATTTTTTTTTTTTTAATTGTATTATTTTGTATATTTAACTATTATTAAAGTTGTATCTTTTTTTCAATGTTTACTTTTAAACATTTAATATTGCAGCTTCAGACATTGGCCACAACCCTTGACCCAATACAAGTTGGCCATGTTGTTCTATCATATAAGACTTTTGAGGGTTTGCTAGAAGGCGCCATTTATTAAACCATGAATCTGTTTTGTCTAATAGTGATTGCAGCTGATCTATGAAGGATTTTAATGATTTGGCAAGTTTAAGTGATAAATGTGAGTGAGTGGATATTCTTGTAGGACACCTTGATGAGGAGTAAATGAATAGGAACATGACGACCGGATACAATCTTGAAAAGTTCGGTTCTTTAAAAAATGGCTTAATAATTTTAACAAATAAAAAGGCAGATTTAAGTTAGATTTTTAAAAAAAAATCATATGCTTTGTTTATATTAATAAATAGTACGCTTCATTTATAATTAACTTATAATCTGCAAAAAAGTGCATTTATAATTGGATTAAGTGCATTAAGTTTGTTTAATTAATCTTTTTCTTAAAATCTCCGATATTATTACACATTTCTATTTACCTGATACATAGATTAACGAGATCTGCTAGGTTACAAAAATTGAGCAACAAATTGGCGCATGCGTATTATCTTAACATGAAAAATTTATTTCAAATACCATTGTGATTCTAGTGAATAAAAATAAATATCATTTATTGTTTTATTGAAATATTAGCGTCATTATTTATATAATTGACAAATTTACCCATAACGCGTTCTGAGTAAATAAGAAATATTAGAATGCATTGTGGCTAAAATTTTGACCAGAGGCTAAATTCGGCAATTAAGTACATATAAATAAATCTTAACGCAAGAGAACTGCCGGGTTTAGTCGCCGCGTCCTGTTGGAGTGCCGCTAGTAGTATTGTTATTAAAAAATATTAAATCCTATCACATCAACAAAAATATTGGTGAACCTTTCTTTCTAGAAACTTATTGACACGTACAGCTCCGCTTTTAAATTAAAATTGGTTCTTATAGGACAAAACGCCAACCAACTTAATATTCAAACAAAAAAATTTTAGTCATCACTTTTTTTATATATTGAACTACATATTTTATTCTATGTTTTCACTTCTTTTACAATGTGTAAACATTTTATTCAATTATAATCAGGCGTTTTCTTGCCGAGTTTGATGCTGTAAACTCTTATAATAACGCAACTATTCTCCCCCCTTATATTATATTATTTACAGTCAAAAGTAGTTAACATTTTTTTGTTTTTATATATAAAATTAAAAATTAAACAGTTAAAACAAACCCCAAATAAAATTAAATTAAAAAAATTACGGACATTACATTAGAAGAAAAACCAATATACATATACACAGAAAGACAGAAAAAGCAAATCAAACAATACTAGGCAATAGACTAGTTCAAAACCAAAATAAAAAATAGATAATACACACAGAACAACACAAATAACAAAATAAACAAGACAAAAATCAAATAAGATAAATGGAAACATACGATATGAAAACGGTGTAAAGCAGCAAGTGAGGAGAAAAAAATGTATTGTAAATAAGTAAATATATTATAATAAAAGAAAATAAAAACCTGTTAAATTTATTGATAAATTCTAGTATTTTTAAAGATTTTTGTGTGCCTCATCATATAACTTAAAAATTAATTATTAAATATCTAGTTTAAAAATAAAGTATCATTTATTTATAACACTCGTAAGTATTACAGTCAGTCACAAAAGTCTACATACACCCCTCAAAAATTTGATAAATTCTATATAGAAAAATATTTGTTTATTAAAATATTTTATAGTACATTCTACAACCTCAGTACACGTAATTTTCAAGAAAATTTTGATTATTTGAAAACAGAAAAATAATAATGAAATATAACAGCTCACAAAAATCTACATACAATAAAAATTTATTTAAATTAATGTAGAGAAAAAGTGAAAAGCGCTAAATTTGCACAATATTAATATTTTGTTGGACCTCATTGTAATTCTATTACAGCTTGCAACCACCGCGGCATAAGCTGAATTAAATTTTCTGTTATAACAAAAGTTATTTCACACCAAGTCGTCTATCTTAACGCATTTTTTAAAGTTTTGTTATAAAGGGTGTTTTTTCAGTTGCATGAGAAGTTTTGATGGTAGTTCTCTATTTATACTCAATGAGAATGTCAAACTGTTTTGACATTTCTATTCAGCAATTCATCATAAACCGTTTAACACAACAACAACGCTTTGAAATAGGGAAAATTTACTTTCAAAAAAATATATTTGTTTGCGAAGTTCATAGAGCACTTCATTCATTTTACGGTCAACATAATCGGCCTAGTGAACAAGCAATTCGTGCAGTTATTGATTGTTTTTGCACTAATTTTACTCTTCTCAATTCATAACCATCAACAAGACAAAGAAATGTGCGTACCGAAAAGAATATTGCTGCTGTAGCGCAAAGTGTTGAAGAAGACGCCAAAATGTCAATTCGTCGCCGTTATCAACTTTTTTAATTTGTCCTGCAACTACGTGGAAAATTTTACGTAAAGATCTTAGATTGCGTGCCTATAAAATACAGCTCGTACAACAATTAAAGCCAACTGACCATCGTTTACGTCGCATTTTTGCTGATTGCAAAAAAAATTAGTGATGAAGCTCATTTCTGGTTAAATGGCTTTGTCAATAAGCAAAATTGCCGGATATGAAGCAAAGGCAATTTTTAAGCCATTAGCAAAACAACATTACATCTATTAAAATTGACTTTTTGGTGAAGTTTAAACGCTGGCGGCATCATGGGTCCTTATTTCTTTCGAAATAAGGAAGGAGCTGCTGTTACGGTGAATAGCAAGCGCTATCGAGCCATGCTGACTAATTTTTTGTTTCTAATAATTAATCAGCTAAACATTTGGTTCCAACAAGACGCTGCAACTTGCCATACAGCGCGCTTAACCATCAATTTATTGCAAAATCAGTTTGGTGACAACTTTATTTCCAAAAGTGGTCTTGTTAACTGGCCTCTTCGTTCGTGCGACTTAACGCCTCTCAATTACTTTTTGTGAGGCTATGTTATGCATTGGATGCCAATATTCAACCCACCATTGACGCCATACGGCCAGATTTATTGGAAAAAGTAGTGAGAAATTGGACTGATCGAATGGACCGTATAACTCCTAGCCGCGACATTTGCCGAAAATCATATTTAAAAAATAACTGCCATGAAATTATCTACCAGATTATAATAATAAAAAATTTATTCCAACAATATTTCTGTCTTGTATTATTATTTAAAGTTCTCAAGCTCTTAAAAAAATACTCTTTATTGACTTTTCTAATTTTTTGCTCTCAAATATGTTCAATAGGGTTGAGATCAGGCGACTGGGACGGAGAATAAAGCTGATTTGGCATTCTATAGAGCAAATATTCCTTAACAACACGTGCCGTATGCTTTGGATCGTTATTCTGTTGAAAAATTAATCAATTTTCTAATCCTAAACGATCAACGGAGGTCTGCAAATTATCTTGCAAAATGTTTAAATATAATTTGTAATCCATTATTTAATAAAAATAAAAACTATATATTCAACGCCAGAAGCTGCCATAGATCCCAAAACCATTACCGAGCCTCCACCGTGTTTGATAGTTGCGCGAATTTTTTTGTATTTTTTTGTTTTCAAATAATCAAATTTTTCTTGAAGATTACTTGTACTGAGGTTGTAGAATGTACTATAAAATGTTTTAATAAACAAATGTTTTTAATATAAAATTTAAGGAATTTTTGAGAGTTTTTGAGGGGTGTATGTAGACTTTTGTGACTGACTCTATAATAGAACTTTACACTATTAAAAACGTCATATATTCATTTCTGACATTAACTAACATAAACAATAGTGCGTGATACAAATTTGCAATAAATTGCCATAAAATTAACGATACTTAATCAGATTAAATAAATTACTAAAATTGAACAATAAATTGACAATTAATGTAAAAACTTCTAGATTGTAAAACATGAGTTTTGCAACAAGCAGATCAGCGCTCACTTGCATGTAATTAATAACATAATTTATTTTACTCTTTATATATTTTTTACTCAAAGTTTTTCAACTTAACAACAACTAAACAAAATAGAAATAAATATATATTTTTTTTAATATTTTATGTAAAATTGTTTAATAGTTATTAATTATTATAAAAAAAATTGAGTTACATTTTAGATGCAAAAGTACAATTTTTATACAATACGTTTTATTTAATTGTGTTTACTCTATTTATTATAAAATGTATGTATATAAAAGAATCAATTCATGGATGTTTTAAATATCTGTAAAATGTTGTACAAAATAAAGTAGCTGACATAACAAATCTTCCTTTACTTTGCAAAACCAAGTCAGGTTAATATCTGCAGTTAATAATAACAGCTACCCGGATTTAATCTTTTAATCTAACTTAAGTACATTATGCAATTACCTAATAATTTTGTATATTAAACCCATGACTATTAATCGTAATCCTATTTGAAAGGTATATAAGCTCTCACAGAAATTTCCTAATTACTACCCCTTCTAATACAATAGAGTATTTATATTATAACAATTGCAAACTTTAAGTTAGTTATTCGGATGTCACTGAAGATGCAATATGTTCTATTAAAACAAACTTCAATCAAGAAAGTAGATGACGACTGAATATAAATAATAACGTAAAAAAAACCAAGCATCTGGTAGAAGAAGTGTTTAATAACAACTTTACCTGCGCATTTACTTTAGTGATTACAATCTATTTCTATGTAATTTTATACATAGTACGGAAAGTACTCGCTAGAGTAAAGGTTTAATAACAACTTCATCTGTGCATTTTTTTAGTAAGTTCAGTCTTTTTCTATGGTTATTTAAACATAGTACGGAATGTACTAGCTAGAGTAAATGTTTAATAGTTACATCATCTTTGCATTTACTTTAGTGGTTACAATCCGTTCCTATGTAATTTTAAACATAGTACTAAATGTCCTTTTCAGAGTGAGTATTTAATAACATCATTTGTGCATTTACTTTAGTAGGTACAATCTATTCCTATGTATATTTAAACATAGTACGGAATGTACTTGCTAGAGTGTTCAATAACATCATCTGTGAATTTTTTTTTGTTAACAGAAATTACAATACAGATTTAATAGTTGTGTAATAAAACAACTAATGTTGTAATAGTTTTATTACACATTTATTAAATCTTTTAGGATGTTTTTTTTGTATTTTTTGGTACTATAATTTGTCATTTGATTTGAAATTAGGTCTATTTTCTGCAAGACCCTTTGATTGTTAATAATATAAGGATGCTAATTTAAGTTAAAAATTACATTTTTTAGCAAAGTCAATGTATTCTTTACTATTAAATTGCAAATACTGGTTAAAGTTTGTTTATAATAATATTCGCTGTTAATTTATTGTGTATGTGTCTAAGCTCATCAATTATGGAAACTTGAAATAATAGTCTACTGCTATTAAAAAACTTTGTCTCTGTATTCTATCTATACCTATTCTATATCATAGTTGTTTTAATAATTCTGAAGAAATTATTTAAACAAAGTACAAAATGTACTTGTTAGAGTAAGTGTTAAATAACAACATCATCTAAGCATTTACTTTAGTAGATACTATCCTTTCTGTGATGTTTCGATATTAATAAAATATATTCATTTTATATTAAATATTATTTGCGGGAAAGAAACACAAAAACTGGGTTTTTGTAATTCTATTTTCTTATTAGTTAAATAAAATTGTAAATGAATATTATCATATTATTTTATATTATAAATAAAAAAGTGAATACTAAATTAAACTCCTTTTCTTCAAATAGTGCGAAGTCACTACAGTGGCGACGAGGAGTGTAAAATTTAATAATTTTAAATAAGAGAACCAAATTGAACGCTTGGATCATGGCATCCAATTTTGGTATCCAACTGGAATTTGACCCAAAATCCTATGATTGGGAAACTCACAAGAATTGGCAAGAACAATATATTATCGCAAATGCGATAGCGAAAAATAAAATTAAAAGGGCAATCCTATTAAACAGTTTCCGCAAGAAGTTCACAAGTTACTAGAAGGTCTCACACTTCCAAATAATTAATTAAAATGCTGGATGAATGGGCGGCCCGCACGAGTTAGAAATCTGGCGACGCATTGCAAATTTGCGGGGTTCTTAGATACAGCAATAAGAGACCGATTCATGATGGGGTTCATTGATACGAGGGTTAGAAGTCGATTATTTGGTAAAGAGGAAGGAAGTTCTTTCTCAAAAGTGATAACTACTGCTGTTAAATTGAAATCGGCGGAAACAAATTATGGAATTGGCGTGTCGCAATCACCGAAGATTAAACAAGAAATAGATATTCATCAGATCACGCAGAAAAAAAGAAAAGAATACTGCGGGTATTAGCAAGATGAACAGAAGCAAACAAAAAAAACTACATTGACAAACCACGATCATAAAAATTGCAAGTACCGTGAGTACAATTGTAAAAATTGCGAAAAAGAAGGTCACTTGTCATACGTTTGTAAAAAAAGCAAACAAATAAATTTTGTAGCAATAAAATAGTTTCTTCTGATATAAGTTTATTTTCTTTAACACACACGGATAAAAATGATCCAATTTTAATAAATGTGTTCATAAATAATAAACTTGTATTAATGGAACTTGATACAGGTGCAGCGGCATCTGTAATATCAGAAAAATCTTGGAATAAAATGTTTAAATGTGTACCATTGAATGAAACCAAAATTAATTTAGTAAATTATACGGGTTAAAAAATTAGTCCTTTGGGCAAGGCATTAGTAAATATTACTTATAAAAACAAAACAAATCATATTGAAATATTTATAATTAAAAATAGGGGACCACCTTAGTTAGGTAGGGATTTTATAATAAAATTTAATTTAGGGCTTCAAAAAATAAATTATATGATTGAAAATAAAGAGATTGTTACGACGCTAGAGGACAAATTTCCTACAGTTTTTGCGGACCATTTAGGTAATTTTAATAAAGGCACATTAAGCATTATTATTACAGCCAGACACAAATAGTATGGTCTCTATAATAGGCAACTTAGTATACAAAATAATTATGTTAAATGTGGTTAAACTAATGCCTTTGCTTGTTTTAGCATTTTTTATTTGCGCTAACAATTTAAACATTCCATGGGCGACGTTGTTCTGGTGTTGAAAAAAGCTAAAACGGGCAAAGGCATAAGTTTAACCACATTCCACATATTTTTTGTATATACTAAGTTGCCTATTATAGGAGCCACGAATAGTGTGGCTGTAAAAAAGATGTGACCCCGAAATATTTTAAACCGAGGCCACTTCTACAAGAAAAAGTGAGTATGGAAATAGATAGGCTATTAAACTTGGGAATATAATCGCCGATAGAAAATAGCGAATGGCAATTGCAAGGTAACTATTAACCCTCATATTGAACTTAACAGGCATCTTCTGCCGAGAATTAACAATTTGTTCATTAAATTGCAAGGTGGGAAATTGTTTTCAAAAATTGATTTGAGCCAGGCTTATCAGCAGGTGTCAATAGAAAAAGAGTCAAAACGATTAACGGCAATATCTACGCACCGCGGTGTTTTTCCGTATAATAGTTTTGTCTTTTGGCATTTGCTCTCGGCCTCATCTCAATTTCAGAGAATAATGGATCAATTACTTGGAAAAATAAATGGCGTTTGTGTGTTTTTAGACGACATATTAATAACAGGGGAAACTAACAAAGAACATATGGATAGATTAAAAAGGGTGCTAGAGACATTACGAGACTCGGGATTAACGGTAAAAAGGGAAAAAAGTAAATTTTTAAAGGAATCTTTATTGTATTTGGATTTTGTAATTGATGAGATAGAACGATTAAAGGCTATTAAAAACCTACCGATTCCTAAAAATGTTCCTGAGCTTAAGTCATTCTTAGGTGTCATTAACTACTACCATATTTTTGTTCCAAACATGTCGGATACCTTACACTCCCTTTATAACTAAATTTTATAAAAAAGAAAGTATATGGGACTGGTCAGTAGATGCATATAAGAAAATTAAAGAATGTTTAATGTCAAATAACTTTCTAGTCCATTATAATCCAAAGCATGAGCTAAATCTAACGGTCGATGCATCTCAGTATAGATTGAGAACTAGTTTATCTGATTTAAATAAAGGAGTGGAACGTCTAATTGCTTTTGCATCACGTACCTTATCAATAGCCGAACAAAAATATTCACAAACTGATAAGAAAGCGTTAGCGATTGTGTTTGGTGTAAAAAATTACCATATTACCAATATTTATTCGGTAAAAAAAAAATTTAATAACCGATCATTAACCATTGCTATCCATTTTCAGGCCTAAAAAGGGTATTCCAAATATGGCAGCAAATAGGCTCCAACGGTACGCTCTTTTTCTTAGTGGATTTATTTTTGATATAAAATATACAAAGTCTTGTCAAAATTGCAGGAAAATATTGATAGAGATGACATTTTAGAAACAAACAGTCTAAATTACATAAAAAACGATCAACTGAGATGCATTTCTTATAAAAGTAATGAAGTATATTATAAATGGGTGACCGGAAAAGCCTGAACGGGAATGTATGCCGTTTTATGTAAGAAGAAATAAATTACCTATTGGAAATAATATGGTATTATGGGGATACCGAGCTGTAATACCAAAACAACGCAAGTTGTTGTGTTAAAAGAAATACGTAACACACATTTAGGCGTAATAAAATGCATGTTGTTGGGTAGTGGATATGTATGATGGCCTTCTATTAATAAAGATTTGGAAAAAGTTTGCAAAAATTGCGTTCAGAATTTAGAAAAAATCCTGTGAAGGTGTCTCTACTCTAACCATAAGTAAACTCAGAGAATGTTTTGCAAATTTTGTTATTCCCAAAGTTTTGGTTTCGGACAATAGTACACAACTAACATCTGATGAGTTTTTAAAATTTGTAAATAAAAACAATGTTAAGTTTATTAGATCACCTGTATATTATCCAGCAGCTAATAGAGCTGAAGAAAAATGCGTAAATAGCGTTAAGCAATACTTGTTAAAAAAATCTAAAAATAAGAATATTTCTGATTTTCAGCGCAATATTGATAGATATATTCTATATTATCGCAAAACAGAGCATTGTACAACAGGTAAAAGCCCAGCCTAGATGTTGCTAAGTAGACCTTTACGTATCCGTCTAGATTTTATTAAACCAACCGATGAACATCGGGAATTAAAATGCATAGAATTAAATAAAGCAAACATGAACGTAATCGTCAAAATTTTAAAAGGGAGAGAAAGGTAGATTTTACGATAGGAGGTTCTGTACTGGTTAGCGATTTTTGACAAACCAAACCACATTGAGTACCGGGATCAATACAAGAAAAGTGTGGTCGTAGAATTGTATTAGTTAGGGTTGATAGTATTGAAATACCTTGGAAGCGTCATTATAATCAAGTTATAAAAAGATCAAATGCAAATATAGGTTTTTCAAATATTGTTAAGACAGGTTCAAGTCCGGAACTAGAAACCAGTAAAAATACTTCTAAAGTTTTGCGACCACAACGAAATTGAAATCCGCCAGAACGTTTAGGATATTATTTGATTTTTAAAGAAAGAAATATTATGTATCATTTTTATAGATAAATTAAGTGGGAGGAATTGTGATGTTTTGATATGAATAAAATATATTCATTTTATATTAAATATTATTTGCAAAAAAGAATTATATTATTTTATATTATAAAGCAGTCTGTATTAAATTATTGAATAGAGAACAGCTCAATTAAAATATTAATAAAATAGTGATTACTAAATTAAACCCTTTTTCTTTAAATAGTGCGAAGATACTACACTTTCCTATGTAATTGTAAACATAGTACGGAATGTACTTGCTAGAATGAGTGTTTAATAACATTATTATCTGTGCATTTACTTTAGTGAGTAAAGTCCTTTTCTTGCTAGAATAAGTGTTAAATAACACCATTATTTAAGCTTTTACTTTAGTGGGTACTATGTAATTTTAAACATATTACGGAATGTATTTGCTATAGTGAGTCTTTAATAACATTATCTCTATATTTATTTTAGTGAGCCTGCATATTGTAAAACCATACTGGTAGTTTAATAAACAAATTTCGTTGTTCAAAACGCAATTAATTCGATTAAAAGCATTTTTTTAAATTTTTTTGAATAGTGCTTAATACATTTTTTGGCCTATAATAAGTAATATTGCTAGCGTTTTTTGTGCTTTTATTCAAATAGTGAATTGATTTTGCCAATGTTTAATATATTTGAAAAATATCTAAGCAAAACAAATTTATTAACTAAGTCTGCAATTGTTTCAGATTACTGAATTTGAACAATTTAATTGGAACTCCCTCTGCACCACATGATGTTTTAGTAGCAGAAATTGTTTGTTCTTGAGATATACATATTACACTTATTATCATATTGCTTCTAGATAATGGACTTATTCATGTTTAATTTTACTTGTTGAAAGTAACTATTGATAATATTGTAAAAATTGAAACATTAATTTTTGAATTTTATTACTCTTAAAAATTCTAAATAATTTTCTAGCTAGCTCAAAACATTAAATAAGTAATCCAGTTCAAAAGTTTTAACTCCTCAAATTTATTTTTTAACTTTAATTTTCTATTTGATTTTCTAAATCCATTCAAAGTGAATAATGTTTTAAATGTTCTATTTCAGTTTATGTACATGGAAGACTTTAGAAAGAAACATCAGTTAGAATTTGTTTTCGTGGAATTGAATCCGGTTTCTCCAATTCACAAACATTGTTTCATCTCTACGGTTTTAAGTATATTGAGCAATTTCTAATAACAAAAAAATGTATAACGTTTATAGATTAGAATTTTTAATTATTATTAAACAGTGAAGTATGTTAAACTACTTGCAAACTATGTATGGACAATTGAATAAGTTAGTATTAGTTAAAACATCAATTAAAATACGAACATATAATATACATGTGATAAGAATAGAATAAACAAATACAAGCACTTTGCTTTCATTTAATAATCGAAAATTCATTTTACTTTTTTTAATGCAATGCTCAAATGATAAAAAAAGAATTTTACGTCAAGAGGTCAGTGCACACTTGCTTGTAAATAATACTATATTTAATTTTATTCTTTATATATTTTTTTTACAACTTTTCAACTTTTTTAACTATGCAAAAATCAAACAGTACGTTTGCTTTATAATTAAATTTATTTAAATGTGTTAGCTTTATTTACTATAAAATACATGTTTTAACATAAAGAATCAAATTTTAAATAACCAAATCACATGCTATTTTTAATAAATAGCTAATTTACTTTAATCTTTTAATCTAATTTAAGTAACAGTACATTATCTAATTACATAACAGGTTTGTGTATTAAATCAATTGCTATTAATTTTAATCTTATTAAAAAGATTTAAATAAAAGTACAAATATTTAAACCCTAACAAAAGTACAAAATTATAACCCCCTTCCATACCGTACTACAATAGAGTTAAGTAAACTTGCGGCAAAAATTCAAGAAGTTGTTCCTTGGCCTATTCTAAAAATATATTGTTCTTTAATGATTTCTGAAAAACCCTTTTGTTTCATATTCATCCATATTCAATACTTGTTGAAATTATAATTGTAAATAAAAGTATGGAGTACGCCAATAAGTATATCCAGTACAAACAATTAATGAGTTTATCAAGTACAAAAAATTGTTAACTTTGATCGGCTGTTTTATCTACTAATGTACAAGTGGATTTTATTTGTATACGACTTGTCATTGATCATCACATGTATTGATTACTGTTGTTTAGATTGAGTGACGTTTGGCTGTTTGACGTGTCTTTAAGTAAGTTAGTAAATTCTTCTACCATGAATCACTATACAAACGCTGAGTTGACTGACATGCGTTTTATGTATGGACTTGCTGATGGCAATTCATTACAAGCTAGACGATTGTATTGTATTGTTCTTACTGTCATTGATCTTCCTGATCCTCCATTTTGTTTCAATGTGCCTGTTTCAGAAAGACGTCAATAAATGTTTTCGGAGATTTTTGTTGTTTCCTGGCCGTAATGTCCTCGACCAAAAAAACTTTGAAAACATTCATTAACGTCTTTGTAAAACAGGCACATTGAAACAAAATGGAGGGTCAGAAAAATCAATGACAGTAAGAACGATACAACTGGAACAAAATGTGTTGAACATGATAGAGAAAAATCCAAGTAGTTCTACGAAATAAAATGCCAATACTTCGAATGTAAGTCATTGGACAGTTTAGAATTTTTTTAAAGGCAATTTGTTGTATTTATAACATATTCAGCTTGTTCAAGCACTAATTCTTGCTGATTTTTCTTTACGTATTGCGTCATGTCAATAGTTTCTGCAAACTTTAGTCTAATCTCTCAATTCTTGAAACATATTCTTTTCACCGATAAAATTAGTTTTTCAATAAATGCAATAAATTTTTTTTATAACAACTCTGGGTGAGCAGATAAAAATCCGCGTCAGGTATGTGAAGATTGTTTTCAACATCAGTTATTCTTGAAAGTTTGGGTTGGAATTGTGTGCGACTGTCAAATTAAACCAGTATTTCTACCAGAAAGATTTACTAGCAAAGTGTATCGCAACTTTTTAGAACACATGCTACCTTAGGTTCTGCATAATGTACCATTGGCAACAAGAATTGCAATGTGGTTGCACCACCACATTTCAGTTTGGTTGTTCGTGATTATTTAACAGCAGCATACAAATATTGCTGGATTGGTTGAGGTGGGTTACACACATGGCCTGCTCGATTCCCAGACATAAACCTCCTGGATTATTTTATATGCGGCTATCTAAAGTTATTAGTTTACGCTACTCCAGTGGAGAATTTGGACGACTTGCAAAATCGGATAATTGCTGGGTGCAACTCAGTTAGAAACAACAAACAAACAAACCACTTTTTCAAACAACCGGGTTTGAAAAAGTTTGGCATTCAATTACATGAAAATTGAATGCTTGTATCCAGGCTGGAGAAAGCCATTTCGAACATTTATTGTAGATTCAGCAACTTCACTTGTACTTTTTAATAATAAAATGTTGTAATTGTTGCAAATTTTGTTCACCTTGTATCTTCGAAACAAAGAGGTTTTTTCAAAAATTATCATAGGACAAAATATTTTTAAAATAGATCAAGGAATAACCAGTTACATTTTTGCCGCATGCTGTATATTATATTAATAACAAACTTTCAAGTTAGTTATTCAGTTGCTTTCAAATATGTTCTAATAAAAAAAACATTCATCAAGCAAAAGTTGTTGACTACAGAAGTACGCAATGTACTCGTCAGAATAAGTCTTTATAAATCATCAAACATGCTTCTACTTCTACTTCTAGAGGGTTCAATCTATCTCCATGTAATTTTAAACATTACGTAATGTATTTGATAGATGAATGTTTAATAACTTCATACATGCATTTATTTATTAGCAACTAGTTTCAACATTTTTCTGCTATTATCAAGCTAAGATTGAAATGTTATTTATATAATTATAAATATTAAGTAAGGACATATTTAATTTATTTAAAAAACTCCACTGACAGTTTGACTTATTTACTTTGTGTTTATTTGCATCCCTTTAGAGAAAGATCAATGACAAATAAATTATGCATGTAAGATAACACCGAGATGAGATCATATAGGTGGTTGTGGTTTGTACTGCGACCAATATTATAACCATTTTAATGTGACGCCCAATATATTATACAATGCGAATTAATGCTTTGCTTTTACAATTTGTATATCTGATGCAATAAAATGCCGGCTATTTTAAAAACAATTTCCATCTACTTATCTTTAACATTCAATTTATGAAGACTTTCTAAAAGACGAAATAATTAATGTCGATTATTGACTACTGTCTTAACAGACTTTTTAATGACAAACGATAAGTGTAGCAGATATATCCAATGCAAATTTTAATTTATTGAGCCCATGTTGTGAGTTATACTTGAGATATGTCGTGTGTGGTCGAATTCACTGGCGATAAATGGACAAGCCAATTTACAGACTCTTTCTTCGCACCAACAAGTAACATGTAAAAAATGTCAAGAGGATACAGTTTAAAAACAGAGTAAAATAAATTAGTAGAAATCCAACCCATACAAACTGAAGTAATAAATCAAAGGGCAAAATACAATTTCATATAAGTGAGAGTAAATTTAAAGGTATATCTGAAGATATTAATTAATAATTAAGAAATTTTATGCTGATGTTTTGGTCATGTTAATAATTAATAAAAATCAATGTGAAATTAAGAAGTAATAAATTGTTTGTATTTAAGAGTGTATGAATGATACACATAAAGGAGAAACTAAAATTACGATGCTATAAATTTTGCGTTAAATAAATTTACTTGTACACTGTACAAGATTTTATCATGTAATAATCAATAAAAAATTGCCTTACTGGTCAATTTTGAAATAATGTATTGTTGTCATAATTGTTAAAAATAAAAAAAGTTAATTTAATCTTATAATATGTATCACTTTATTTAAAATTTATTTGCATCGCAAAATACTGGAAATGTATATAAAAACCGGTATTAATAAACTCGACATAGGAATTTCCGGTACAACAAAAATTTAAATGTAATGTTTGTTGCTACATTTTAAAAGTGCGTATGCTATAATAATTGATTGAATTTAACTGAATTATGAAAAAATATTGTTTTATTAACGATAATTTCTACTTTTTACTATAATAATGTATTTTATGAAACTTTTATTATTAAGAGCATACCGACCGCTACCTTGATTTCCAGTATTTTAGTGAAAACGGCTACTTTTTCCTACTTCTACATTAAAATTTCATAATAAATTTATTTTTTCACTAGTACATTCAGAAAGGATTAAAGTATATTTTGTCAGAGTATTTTAGTCAAATAACAATTTTATTGGAAATAGCCGAATTTAGTCAAATATAGAAATAAATTCGTTTTTAGGTACTTTCAAATGCATTTAATGCTATTTTGCAAATATAATTTGACAAAAATAATTTGTTAAAATAAAGTTTAATCTTTTCTGAATATGCTGGTGAAAAATAAATAAATTATCAAATTATATGTAAAAATGCGAATGACGCAAAACTAACTGTTTTCAATACAGTACTGAAAATTTTATATTTGTTATAAATATTAAAGTCAAAGAAAAAACATAGTGTAGTAAATTACTCAAGACAGAGTACTTTTGTATACTACACTAAATTTAAAATTAAAACCACTCTAAAACTGCTTAATTAATAATAAAATAAACGTATTTGTTTGTAGGAATTCTTAGATTTTCTTACACCAAAGTTCAGAAAACTTATATATAACAGTCTTAAGGAACTGGTCAATTTACAAATAAGACTGGTAGACAAACTGCACAATATTGTCTGTTAGAAGTAAGATATTGTTGGTCCTAAGGCAAAGTCACAAATGTACTAGTTTTAAAATTGAGAAAACAAGGTTTAAATTTTTTTTTGGCTTTCAAAATTTTAAGTTGCATACTTACCTAATTAAACCCCAAGATAATAATTTAATTTAGAAAACAAAAGTTTAAAATTAAGAAAATTGTTGTAAGTCATTTTGTTTACTACAAACAAAAATGTGTCCAGCTATTTTGATAGTCTGAACTCATCTCTCTAGCAAGTATACAAGCACATGTTTAGATTTTATTTTTAACCTTAGAGTGTATATTTTTTATTTATTTGGTTTATGATGTAGTTCTACAAGCATGATTTTAACAGCTTACTTTCTTACTTGAGTTTTATACAGGCCGTTTTCTAAAAAAACGCCGGAATCTATAATTTTTTTATTTTAAATTTTAGACCCAACAAACTATATATGGCAAGAAATAAGCTATCTTTTGACGTTCTCAGTTTGTAAATATATTTTACCTGTTTTGAGTAACAATATTCATCATCGTTATTTTAAATGGAACACCCTGTATATTTTTACATATTTTGATTCAGGGTAAAATTCTGCATACAGCAGTGTATTTTATTTATTTTTTTGTAAACGGAAATATTTAAAAAAAAATTATGAAATGTGCAAGGAAAGCAATTGTAAATACTGAAATATTTTATTGAAAAAAAAACTACTTACTCCATTACTGGCATTTAATATCAAATTGAGAGATAGTTTGTGGTAAGCAATAATAATCTTAAGCCTTAGTATTTTTCCCTAGTAGATGTTCTTGGATTTTTGGTTTTGGGGTTATCTTAAAGATCATGTTTATGTTTATGTTTATGTCAGTTCTGTATTCAGCACGGTGGGAATCAATTTGAACAATATTTGTAGATATTATGTTTTGTAGTTTTAATTTCTTATTTACTTTATTTTACAATAAAAAATATTTATTACTTCAGTTAATGCATCAGTAACGGTGAGAGTGACCATACATAGTTTCTTCAAAAAAAAAAAAATTTTTCATTAGTAGCAGTGTAAGTTTTTTGAGATTTTTTTATATTTTTGTTGTTTTTTTTCCTGATTACGTTGGATTTAAATATAATATAATTTGAATATATTTCTACTTTTAAAAATAATAATCACAATTACTCTCTTAATTAAATAGGCACCAAAAACAAATTAATGGAAAAGTTAACTAATTAACTCAGAATTTTTTTGAACATAGAGTCTAGAATGAGCACGGACCAGACAAAAGAAAAACTCATTTACAGCGGCACTAAAATCCATTATGGCCAAGCAGCACATCCAGCCACTCACATGACCAAAGGTGTTGATCGGTTTTTTTTGTAAAAAAGCCCAAAAAACTCCAGAGATCTCTCTGTTGAGTTCTTGACCTTTCTTAAAATGTTTGCTAAACACTCTCTACTTACAACGACAATGAAGTAATAAAAGTTTAGCTGGACAGTAACGTCGATGCTCAACACAAAATCTTGCACAAAAAATGTTGAAAAAGCAGAAAAAGTAATTAGGAGTCCTCTTCTGTTTATGAATCTAATAAGTCTATATAAGCAGCAATTGCTTACTGCAAAAACAACAACAATAAAAACTTATAAGGAACGTACCGTAACAAGTGCATTGATGCTGATGCGGTGCAGACAAAGCAAACCGCTTAAGGGTAGGTACTCTTATTTGTCAAACGCATGGAAAAAAAGCAATAAACTTTTCCTCCAGTCGTTTAATTGCCGCAGAGCGCAAAAAAATAATGCGTTATGGTCACACGGCATTAAGCTGCAATTTACCAAATGTTTACGTAAAATAACTGTCTACATTATTTTAAACTTAAGGTAAGCCAAACATCATCTAAGGCCTTGTCAATATCTACTGCGCCTCCATTCTCTCAATTAACGGATGTAATAGTATATATTTGTGTTTTCAAGTACATATTCAAAAATAGTTTGTGTGGTAGTAACATAAACGTAAGCCCTAAAATATTGGCCCTTGTAAAGAAAAAAAATCTTGCTAATATAATCAATTCAATATCTGGTAAAAAAGACTTCAACACAAGCAAATAATGTAAACAAACATTTTGTACACTTTGCACCTAACCAGTTTAAGCAAATACTGTATGATAACAACATAAATATGTGTCAAAACTTATCTGTTTCATTTTTGAAAAGTATTAAAATTACAAAAGATTTAAATAACAAAATGACTACAAGCATTGATAGCATTCCAACGGTTTTTGTAAAGGCATGCATAAATAAAATAATAGAACCTTTGGTACATGTCATAAATAATTCATTAATACATGGAATATTTCCTCAGCTGCTAAAAGTTGCTTTAGTAAGACCAAAGTGATTCATGTAGTGAGTTGTTGGCCTCAACGAGTGGCTCTTGAGAATGATTAGCGCATGGCAATGCATTTTGCGTTGGTTTTGCTGTTAATTTGTCCTTGTCATTGTCACTAATGTGGTACTAGTTTGAAGTTTTGGCCTTGCAGAATTCACTCAGTTCACTGAAATCCATCTTTTCTTAGTCCGCCTAGATATTTGTTTTTCCTTTCTTTGTTTTCTGTGGCGTTTAGTTTGTATGATTGCAATTGGCTTTAGAAGATAAAGATATTAAGAATGCTAAAATAATATATATAAAATATTCTTAACAAAGCTAAATGAATATGAAATTAGAGTAACTGCTTTGCACTGGATTAAATTTTAAATATAAACGCCAAAAAGTTGTACTGTATCAACAATCTAAACAAATTGAGTTTAGGCAGCTTATTAGGCCCGTTGTTATTTATTATTTACACAAATAATATAAATCTATGCTTAGGTCAAAATAAAGTTGAAATTATTAGTTACGTTAATGATATCAGTATCATAATTAAAGCAGCAAATTACCTTTGCTGCAAAAAGCTAAAAAAAAAATTAATAGATCCATGAGGTATGGTTTATAAAAAACTGTCTGATATTAAATTAGGGCAAAACTAATTTTATGTTATTTAAAACAACAACAACAACAACAACATCAACATTGCAATACAAAACACCAACAGATTTGAGACTAAATAGCGTATTATACAAGTATTCTTCAAATGTCAGATTTCTTGGCATATACGTGAACGAGACTTAAATAGAAAAAACAAATTAAACATCATTCGGAAAAATAAAATAGTTAATGTATTTTTCAAATTTCTGTGAAATTTTAAAATATGGAATAAAATTTTTAGAAAATGTTTGCCGACGTAGAAAACTTATTTAATACTCAAAAATAAACGCTTTGATCTTTATTAAACATGAAGTATAACAAATTGTGCAAGGAAATTTTTTTTACAAACAACATTTTAATTCTGTCTGCTATGTTTGTTTTAGCTTACACTTTATTTATATTCAAATATAAACATTATTTTAACGTTAACAAGTTTACACATGCATATGTATAATACAAGACATCAAAATTACATATTTCGAAAATGTCGTCTTACTTCTACACAAACTTATACGTTTTATTTCTGCATTTGATGTTTTAATAACCATTTGACTGAAAACATTAAGCAAATTATACATTACTTTTTATTTAAACAAAAAGTAAAACGTTTGCTCATCAGTAGAGAGCGAATAAAAAAGCATTAAAAATACGAAAAAAAGCGCTTTAAAAAGCATAAAAATTTTACTAAAGAAGCATTAAAAAAGCACCAAACATGTAAAAAGGCATTAAAAAAGCATAAAATGTTACTAAAAAACATTAAAAAAGCACCAAACATGTAAAAAAGCACCAAAAGGCATGAAACAATTAAAAAAAAAACTAAACATTTTTATAACATTTATAATTACAACAGTTTGAGTGATGATATTTTTCTCACACATTTTAAATAACACAAAAAAACTTTTAAATAACTAAAAAAGAATTATCCACAAAAACAGTTAATAATTAAATGTTGCTCTAAGTGTTCAACTGTAAAATGCTGCATTTGATCACTTAAAATGTTTTTGAAGGGGAAAAGACTTCTTTTGACATGCACACTTGTTATTGGTGCATGTTTAAATTTTGCTTTAAAATCTGGATTTATATCAAAATCTGGAACATTCTCTCTACTCAAAACACAGTTTATTTTATTTAATGGAGATAAACTTCCATTTTTTAAAAAATTATTTTCAGATTTTGATTTTACTGTTTGCCTAATATAGCATAGTATTTTTTAAATTGCATCTTTAAAATCTCTAATTATACTTAGACTTTCATTTAACGTATTTTCCTGTTTTTCTAGAAATGACTTACAAAACCGTAATTAGCTTTTAAGAAAGCTAAATCATTTTGAAATTCTTTTTATTTTTTAGAACTTACTTGCAAGATCCAAAAATTATATTAAAATGTTTTTAAAATTTTTAACAGTGAGAGAATCC
Source organism: Tachinus rufipes (assembly GCA_963932245.1). NCBI lineage: Eukaryota > Metazoa > Arthropoda > Insecta > Coleoptera > Staphylinidae > Tachinus > Tachinus rufipes. Next base: position 46,055,266 of record OZ010747.1, on the reverse strand, counting down.
CCGACCTACCGACTATTTTGGGAATTATAAAATACAGTTTTTTGACTAGCTTCAAGAGGTGGTGGCATTTAAATACGCTAAGAGCTCAACCAGGATTTACAGATTTATATTAAACTTATCTAAATAATATTATAAAAAATATCCAAGATCTCAATAAATTTTGCTTTACGTTTTCTAAAGAAGAAATAATTTACGTTTTTTTATGTACATTTCAATCCACTACATTTTACTAATTTACACAAAAAACTAATTTAACAAAAAAAAATGCACCAAAACTGAAGAAAAAGCTTAAAAATAAGCACAAAATCTTAAAATAAGCACCAAATTAAACAAAAGTACTAAAAAAACAAAAAAAGCTTAAAAAACTTAGTTTCAAATGATTACATTCTTCACAATTTGTGCATATTTTTAGAAATATTTTCGATGCTTTAACTATTTAGCGTAGGCATAATACCTAGGAATCCGCTCTCTACTCATTAGTATTGAACCGTATACGGTTATAGAATTTTATAATTATGGTTCAGACTAAATAGTCAATTATGTTTAATTAAGTTTAATTTTTGTTGTTGACATTATTCAATTTGTGTTATCTTTTTGTAAACAGAATATAAAATAAATTTATTATTATTTGGTATAATTTGCACCTTTTATTGAAGAGAAATTTAATGCTAATGCATGATAATGCTTGGCTACATGCTGTACAAATCGTACAAAGTTACCCCTAAAAACTAAGACATTTCTTCCATGGCTTGACCGGCATGTTGTCTATGGGGTAAGGAACCGTTTTGGTTCGGGTTATCGACGCGTATGTAGTGTTATTACATGTTTGGACTGAATTTATAGTTTATATTAGTATATGGTGTGTTATATGCTTACATTTTAAAATAAAGAATCAAATAGGGTTTGTTTCTTACTACGTTTATTAATAAAATATAACATAAATCTAATCGACTTTAACCCTTTATTCTGCCCGTGCTGGCCGTATCTGAAACAGTAAAGGTAACAATGAGCTTTATGCTTAGTAAAAGTAGTATAATCTATTTTAACTAAAACACTCAAGGTTTGCTTCGGAACCCCGGACACAGCGTTTCTTTCCTAAACCATCGCAGATTTGCGCCGGAATCCCAGATACCGCATTACATTGGGAATCTGTCTCTGGTTACTAATTGTACACCACGCCTTATGAGAGAAGTGTATCAAATGTAAAAAATAATAATAATCATTCAGATTGCATTATTCTAGTAGATTCCAGTTATCATCTCAAACGTTTATTTGCTAATCAAACAAGATGTTTGTGCCTACGACAGTTTACAAAACTTGTGATATTTCTTGTTAAAATTAAACGAGTCCTACTAAACATTTTAATATGTTTTACTAACAGAAACATTTATATAATTTTTTAAAACAGTCTGATTTTAGCAGTTCATTTAAATTTTAGAGTCTTACTTAACACTTTTACAAGATTTAGAAATCTAACAAGTACAATATTAATTTTTTAAATAAATATTTCACTAATCATCACCATTTACTTATTTACACGCACTAGCAACTACAATGTATTCTGCTTCAAGTTGATAGACTGCTAATGCTTTAACATTTTTTAATTGAGTGGTTGAATTATTTAAATACCTGCTAGTTTGATTGACACATCATACCTAATGTCATGTTTACTTACAATTGCTTCAAATATTATTAACTTTACTAAAATTGCTTCTTTAAAAAACCTTGAAATTCAATTCAATAAATTATTATTTGAAGTTTGCGCAAATCAAAACTAAAAAAAATATAAAATTATTTCATACTTTTCAACCCATATAGTAATTTATTTAGGCAACAAAGTTTGTATAAACGTACATTTGAATAAAAAAAGTTTCAAATAACGACATTTGAACCAAAAAAAGATTTTAAATAATTTTTCATGCAGAAATTCAGTTTTAATATCAAACTGTTATATAATATATTTGTTCTTGACAGCAATTGCCAAAAGTGTTCTGATAGTATTACATCTTGTTGTTAAGAAGGCTTATTTATAGTCAGTTTCAGTAACTTTTGGCAACATATTGGAGTTTAATGCTGTCTAATAAGTTTTTCAAACATATTATCCATTTTAGTTTTAAGGTTTTTTTTTTTTTTTCAAAAACGTTAGGAGATCCTACGTGTTGATTACTTTGATAGTTTTCAGTTCCTTTTTAACATCGGTTTTTCATAATTTTTTTTCTTTAGTTTTTGGTTTTTTTAAGTTTTTGAACTTCTTCAGTTAGGTTTATTTTTTTCTCAAAATTTAGTTAATATTGATGCAGGAATGATAGATAATTAAGTTAAGAGTTTTTTATATTATATATATATTTTTCGTAATATTTGGTCTATTAGTTTTGAGTGCTGCATTGTTTACCTTATTTTTTTATTTATTACAATTTTTTTACTTTAATTTTAGATGGGAATTTTCCAGAAATATAAATTAAGACAATTTTAAATAAGATTTTAATATATATTATGTGACTTCTTTTAGTAAATGAAGTTGGCTTTGTTAAAGATTACTTTCTGAAAACTTTTAATTATTTATTTTTGATATGGAAAAAAATAATTTGTTTGCTTGGTTTGTACCAGTTTTGTTTAATATGTTGATTGCTTCACCTATAAAAGCTTTGGTATATTTTTTATCTACAAAATTGCAGGCGCATTTTCGACATGCAATTGTTTCGCATATTTATACCATTTTGTTGCGGTGTATAAATAAATTCTAGTTGCATTATTTTTAAATTGTTAAACATCTGTCTTATGTTGTTGTTGAAACATTCAATCCCATTATCTACACGTATTTTTTATACTTTGTAATTAAACTTTATTTTGTACGTTTTTGTAAATCTTTAAAAACAAAACATTACACGCTACCTTTCTGTATTCCGTACTATCGTCTTTGAAGAGCACATAGTATCTTGCACCACTAACAAATAGTTTATTGCTATAAATTTTAGCTGCTTATGTTGTTTTGCATAAACATAGCTTTTACAAAAGAAATCATCCAAGTTTGTTATTTTGATATCATCTGCTAGCTTTTTTAAAACATTTTTATAAAGCATTAAAATTAATACGACCAAGTCGTTTATGCTATTTTTTAAACAAAAGCTTTAATGCACTTAGTGCTTTTCACACAAATTAAGCATTTTATACAAATTATTATTTTTTTATGCTTTAATTGCCACAAGTTTATTTTCTGTGTAAATTTATGGTTTTTGTGTTGTCTTTTATTGTTTTTAAGCTTTTTTTGGTTAAAATACTTTTAAAGAGTAAGTAATATTGTGGGTCATACTTTTTTTATTTTTTATCTTTAAATTTTCAATTTCTTTCACAGAGAGATGTTTATAATTCTTTAGTTTTAAGTTTACATCACTGATTTTTTTGTACATTATAAAACCTTCTCTGTTTATGCACATGTGGTAAGTGACACCACTGTTCATAAACCAGTTTCTTTTTTTTTTTATTTGCAGCCTAAGCTTAAACTTTATGGTTAACTTCAGTGTTGAAAGCATTGCTGATTCCTTTTAAGTTGTTTTTAGTATTTTTAATTTGCTTGTCTATACTTATTTTCAAAGTTTAATATTTACTAGACATGTGTATTTTTTTATTATGGTAGCACTTTTCTTGAAACTGTTTTTCCATTTTGGACATTTAAACTTGTTGCTATTAATGTTTTTGTTACAGCATTACTGTTTAAATTACTCTTGCAGTTAAAATTGGCAAACATGTAATTTGACTTAACAGAAGTGTTGTGCTATTAAGTTTATTGGGTTTATTGTAAAAGTATTCATAAACTGAGTTTAGTTTTTCAAAATATTCCTAAAAAAATTTCAATTTTCAATTAATAAAATTTGTGACAGTTTTATAAATAAAGTTTAGGATACACATTGCTAATGTTCCACTTTTTAATGTCTGTATCATTATTGCCAGCTGGTGCAAACTTTGATGTATGTTATATAGCAATGTTATAGACACTTTTTGCTCTCAATGCACACTTCATTTAAAACTTGTATTGATGAAAATTTAAACCGTTTCACTCATATTGATTCTTTTGGTTTAATTAATGAATAAAACAACAAAAAATCAACTAGATAGTTTTAATTTTAATTCTAATTTGATGTATGTATAGTATCAACAATAAAAAAAAAAAAAAAATAAAAAATTTAAAAAAAAATTATCTGCTTTTACATTAACTTTTTTTGCAACTAACGTCTGAGCGACAATTTGTAAGAGACTTGAGAGGAGTCATAAAATGCTTTAGAAAGTACAGTACAGTACGTTTCCCATTTTTTTTTATTAGTAAAAATGCTTTAACTAAAAAAATGTATATTAAAATTAAGTAAAAAATTGTTTGACTGATCTGCAAGCATGGAAAATATGTCTGGCAAGTAAAAAATAAAAACTAAAAAGTATTTAAAAAATTATTGTCAGGCAATTTACGTCATAACACTAGCTTAAAATACAATTTGGCTGTAATCTAATACTTGTCAAATGCGCTAAATTTGGTTCTCTTATACAAACAACTATTGAAGCTCTTTTATAATTTAGAGTATTAAAAAAGGAATTGCACACTGTGTACAAAGCAAATAGATTTCAACTATTCTGAGATTTCAACATCTTTATCGTCTTTGCTGTCACGTTGCTTGTGATAATTATCTTTAGTGTCATCACAGTGGAGGTTGTCATTATTATTACCATTTTTATTATTACCTGTACACATAAAAAAAATGCAAATTATTTGTTAGAATTATTCTAAATTTAAATGTAAAAAAAATACTTTTTTTAATTTAATTGAATGGCAACATTGTTAACAAACGTGTATAAAATTTATTTTTATCTATTGGAAATCATATCTTTTGTCAATCTCTTTTCAGCTATTATCAATAATGATAAAACTGTTGGATATTTTAAATAAAAGTTTTTCCAATTATTCGAGACGTTTTTAAAAGTTGCTGGCGTAATTTGGATTTGTGTTTACCTTGACGAAAGTATCTGTGTTACTATATGCTTTTGTAAACATGACAAACTTTGCTTCATTAACGTTGTTGATCTTTTCCATGCTAATATGAGAAATATTTTTTTTAGTATTTAATGTTTTCTTTGTTTATTCTATGAAACGTTTTTATTTTCATTATTATTAAATTAATATTGTTTCATATGTTATTTTTTATTTTTATTAATTAATAAATTATTATTACAACCAGTTTCATTAATTATATAACATTTTCAATAATAATTATTTTTTTTTGTGTTTTTTTAGCTTGTTCAAAATTACATAGTGCCAGATTTGCAAGATCTATAAATGTTTGCTTACGTTTTTTTAGAGTTTTTTAAGATTGACAACAAACATTTTTTGTCTTTTTGGAAAAGTGACAAATTAAAGTTGCACCCAGTTAAAGCGTGAAAACCTAGCAACAAACTGCATCGAGATTTTTTTAAAGGTTTGAACATTTTTGTTGAGTCAATATACCTTTGTGCATTTTTAATACTAAACCTTATTCAAATTTTAACTAACGTTCTTTGATGTTTTATGGCCAAGTGTTATAAAAAAAAAATATTTATGTCAAAACATCTAATTAAAACGTGATATTTTGGATTATTCTTACATGCCTGATATGTATTCTTTATAATAACCTCTTCACATTTGTCGCAAAAAAAAAATCAAAAACCAATTGTATCACTTTACCATTGTCCACTTCATACTTGTAGCACATGTTGTAATTTCCATTTCATTACTAGATCAAAAATTTCAAAAAAAAATAAACTTGCTCAAGTCCTATCAAAAGATACACAATATAAAAATGCTATAAAAAATAATATTGTAAATAAAATTAATCTAGTTGAACTTGAAGTGAATGTCAATCTTAACTGCACTAAAAATAGAAATGTTATTCTTTTATGTCATAATAAAGAACAAAAAAACAAAATGCTTAAAGTTATAGAAAATAAACTTGGTGAAAAGTATACTGTCAAGGAACACGTTAAACGGAATCCAAAACTTAATATTGTCAATTTTAAAAAATCAAAGTTTAATATTGCAGATGATATATTTATAGAAAACCTCATCAAGCAAAACTCAATCAAAAATTACAACTATTTTGAAATGTTGGTATTAAAAAAGACAACTGTAAGAAAGAATAGATTTAATATAATAATGCAAGTAGATCCAAAAACTTTTCAAACTTTAATAAAAAGAAAAGACGTTGTTATTCAATAGAATATTCATAAATTATGTGAACATTTCGACGTCTTGCAGTGCTATCGGTGCTTTCAATACAATCACAAAGCTACCGATTGTAAAAATACAGCAATTTGTATATCTTGTAGCATAGTACTTAAAGGTACTTATTGTTCAGCAAGTACTCTAATGTGTTTTAATTGCACAAGCATAAATAACAAATTTAAAAAACAATGTATCATTGAAATTATTTCAATTAATAAACACTGGCTGAAAGAAGAAGTCGACTTAATAAACATTGAGGGATTTGTCACTGTCAATTGTTTTTGTAGAAAAAATAAAAAACGTGGCGGAGCAATCTTAATGGTAAAAAGAGGAATAGAGTTTGCAAGATTAACTGATATTGATATTCTAGCAAAAGAAATTATATGTAATTTGTGTGTTATTGCTTTAAAACAATTTAATTGTATTTTTGTATCTATGTATTGCTCGCCCTTGGGTGATTTTAATGATTTTATTATTGTATTGTCTCAGGTTTTAAACAAACTGTATAAGTACAAAAAATCGGGTTTTATTGGTGGTGATTTTAATGTTAATCTTAATGTAACTAACTTAATAAAACAAAATTTTTGTGATACAACTGAAATATTGGCATTATGGCATTATAATGAATTTATTTATTATAAAAAAACCAGTGAAAAATTAAAATATTGAGTAGATCTTTTTTGCATAAAAACATTACTAAATTTAAAGAAACTCTAAAACAAATAAAGTGGATAAAAGTAATTAACAATATACACTCAGAAATGTCGTTTAAAATGTTCTATACAATTTTTTAAAATAAATTTGAAATCTGTTTTCCGTTGTGCTCCAAAAAATATCAACTCTTGGTATTCAAGTAAATTGAGACAACAAAATATTATAATAAATAGTATATGTACAATGCAAAAACATATAAACACAACTGAATTAAAAACACTGAAAAAAGACTTTTTACAAAACAAACATATTCGTGGCAAAAAAGATTTTTATGCTACAAATTTTTTAAATATTTTTAATAAACCTAAAAAAAGGTGGAAGGTATTTAATAAAATTGGCAACAAACCTAAAATTAAAAGTGCAATATATACCACTATATCTTCAGATATATATCAAAAATACTTTCTTAACATTGTTGAGACTGTCACAGCAAATGTGCCTGGAGATAGTGATCATTTAATGAGTCTACTTTGTGATGATCAACTTAGATCTGTTGGTTTGTTTGTTTTTTTTAGAGCAGGTTACGAGTACGGAAATTGTTCGAATAATAAATTCATTAAATAATAGTAGATGTGGAGATGCCTATGAGCTAAATTCATTTTTGCTCAAAAGTATTTCTATCAAATTAAGTAAAATTTTAGCACATTTGATAAATTTTTTATTTGAACAAGGAATATATCCCAAAAACTGGTTAAAGTGGTACCTATTATAAAAAATAAAAATACAAAGGGAGTCATAAATTACAGACCTATCTCTATTATTTCTGTAATTTTTAAAATATGGGAAAAACCAATATGTAATAGATTGTACAACTACATTAAAAAAAATTATTTAATGCTCAGTTTGGGTTTAAAAAAAGGTAGATTCACAATGAAAACTATTTACTACTTGAAAATGGAAAAACTGTGAACGCCGCATTTATTGACCTGAGTAAGGCTTTTAACTGTGTCTCGCACTCAATATTACTAAATAAACTTGAACACTATAAAATTCGAGAAAAATTGCTAAAATTAATAGAATCAAATTTATTGAACAGAAAACAATATGTCATTAAAAATAACAAAGCACATGTTAAAATAGGTGTCCTAAAGGGTTCAATTCTGGGTCCTATACTTTTTCTTTTACCTCAAAAATAACATAAAAGCTGCCCCAAAATTTCTCTACGCGGATGATTTTACTCTGTTGGAAATTTCTACTATTTCAAATTCAATCGTAATTTAAGGTCTTGAAAAAGCCAAATACTGGTTTAAATCCAACGAATTAGTATTAAATGCTTCCAATACTGTTTATATTAATCTTTAAATGGTACAGATAAAATGGAAAACGTGAAATTTTTAAGAGTGTACTTACAACCTAAATTTACATGGAAAGTACATATTATTATGCTGGCTAATAAACTAAACAAAAATTTATACTTGCTAAGAAAAATTGCACAAAACACGGATTAAAATGTTACCAGAATCTGTTACTTTGCATACATTCACTTGATTCTGAGCTACGGTATATTATTCTGGGATAATTTGGCAATGTCTATATTTTTATAATGCAAAAGAAGGATATAAGAATTATTGCTGCTATATCACAACTAACTAGTTGTCGTGAACATTTTAAAACTTTAAACATACCAACTGTACCATCTGTTTTGGCCTTTATTGTCTACTGTTTGCAAAAGACAATGTATCAAACAAAACAAAACAGAATGATTTACATAGTTACAACACAAGATCAAAAGTTTAAAAAAACACTTGTTGACATTATCTTTGTGTTTTAAAAAAGTTACATTTCTGTATCCTGTACTACTGACTTTGAAGAGCTCAACAACAAATAGTTTATTTATTTATTGGTGTGCATACATCACTTGCAATTAGTTTACCAAGTTTTGTTACTTTTCTGTATTGGTCCAACTGCTTACGTTGTTTTGCAAAAAAAAATTATTCAAGTTTGTTATTTTCATATCATCTGCTAGCATTTTTAAAACATTTTTTTAAAGCATTAGTATTTTTTAAGGAAGAAAATAGTTCTATAAAATTGTAATGTAATTATCTCGGAACTTTATAAAAATAATTTATTTTTGTTTTTGGAATTGTTATAAGTGTAATAGCAAAATTCTTGTGAAATGAGTTTATTAAAATATAATCATAAATAAAAAATTAATTGCCAATTTGTGTTCAATTTTTTTCAAATTCTTTTAAACGTTTTTTGTGCCTATAAAAAAAATTATAGCGTTCAAATTATTTTTTTTCCTGTTTTAAAACTACAATTGAATGAATATGACTGGTCCGCTCTTAAGCAATGTACTAGCCAAATTCTAAAAACAAAAAATTAAACTTATTTGAAGCCTTTGAAATTATTAAATAAAAAAATAATTTTTGCTTAATGACCAAACCGATTTATATAAATTTCCTTTATTTGAAATAATTTAGTTCTCTCTCTTTTTGCGAAATGTTCTGTCATAATTATCTCTAAGTATAAACCGCCATTCATTATTATTCTTATTTCTACCTATTTAATCTGTTTTTTTCCTATTTGTATTATTATATGTAATAAATAAAAACTTTTATATTTATTTATTTATTTATCATAAATATTTCAATGTAATTTCCCACCTCTCTATATACTTTATGTTTTACTGTTGTATATATGATTTGTAAATTTTCTTTTATATTCATACTTGTTTGTATCACCGTAAAATAATAGCTTTGTAAAAGGTTGAAACTAGTCACGGTTTAAATATATTTGTGATATAATACTTAGTAAATGTGTTTTATTTATTTTCTAAACTGAGTTTAGTTTTTACAAAAAATTTCTAAAAGTTTCACAATTTTTAATTAATCAAATCTGTGACAGTTCTATAACCAAAGTTAGGATACACATTGCTAATGTTCCACTTTTCAATGTCTGTATCATTATTGCCAGCTGGAGCATGCTTTGATGTATGTTAAATAGCAATGTATTAGAAACTTTTTGTTATCAAAGCACACTTCATTTAAAATTTGTTTTGATGAAGATTTGGATTGTTAAAATTGTTAATTTAAATTAAATGACTTACATTGCTTTCACTCATATTAGTTCTATAGGTTTAATTATCTGCCTTTACAATGAGTTTTCTTTTTAGCAACTAACGTCTCTATTCACAAAGTCCATAACCTGTTACAACTAAACAAATTCGACTAAACACTTTTAGTTCAAGAGTTAGTAAATTTGTTTGGTACATATTTTCCTAGTTGAACATGAATAAAATTGTTTATGTAAATGTAAATGTAAATGTTATTTTGAGCAATAATTTGTAGGAGAATTGAGAAGGGTCAGAAAATGCCTTAAAAAGTAACAATGCCATTCATTTTTTTACATTGGTGAAAATGGTTTATCTAAGAAAATGTATATTAAAATTAAGTAAAAAAATTGTTTGACTGATCTATGAGCATGGAAAATATGTCTGGCAAGTAAAAAACTGAAAACTATTAAATAAATAACTGTCAGATAGCAATTTACGTCATAACAATAGCTTAAAATACAATTTAGCTATAATACGTCCACAATTTGGTACGTTCTCTTATACAAACAATTGTTGGTGTCAAAGCTTTTTTTATCTTTTAGAGTATTAAATAGGCAACTGCATACTGTGCAAAATGTAGAATTATGTTTTATTAAAAAGAAATATAAATGTAATTAACATTGTTCGTAATATCTAAATTGAAAGAAAAGGTGTACAAAGCAAATAGGTTTCAACTATTTTGCGTTTTCAACATCTTCATCGTTTTTGCTGTCACTTTGCTCGTGATAATTATATTTAGTGTCACTATAGTGGTGACTGTCATTATTACCACCATCTTTATTGTTACCTTCACCAAAATATAGAGATGCAAAATATTTGTTAGAATTATTCAAAATTTAAATGTAAAGAATTTTTTTTATTTAAATAACGACATTGTTAACAAACGTAACTACTTAACATTTGTTTTTATCCAATGAAAGATATATCTTTTGTCAATGTCTTTTCAGCTATTATCAATAGAAGATAAAACTGTTAGATATTTTGAAACATGTTCTGCTTTTTTGGAATAATGCCAGATTAAAGTTGCACTTAGTTAAAGCGTAAAATCCTGACAACAAACTGCATAGAGATTTTGTCAAAGATATGTACATATTTGTTACGTCAATATACCATATACAAATTTTAACAAACGTTCCACAATGTTTTATGTAAACAAATGTTATAAAAAAAAAAAATTATGTTGGAACATCTAATTAAAACGAGATCTTTTGGATTGTTCTTACATGCAGGATATGTATTTTTCATATTACCTTTTTCACATTTGTTAGAAGAAAAAATATAAGAAACTAATTGTATCACTTCACGATTGTTTGTTTCATACTTGTAACACATGCTGTAATTAAGATAGAAAGTCTTTGAACCAATAACAGGTGCCATTTTATTACTTAATCAAAAATGATTTAAAAAATCAAACTTGCTCATGTCCAAAAATTTTAGAATTTTGTTTGCAACATTTTTTGCAATATAACAAAAATGTTAATAACATCTATTTGTTCAGTTAACACTTTCGATTTTTTGTTCTACGCATTTTAGAAGATCGGATTTGTTTGTTTTACAAATACTTCCGTCAATACGGCACAATGATAGGAGAAATATGAGTGAAAATCTTTTTAATTTTTTACTTAAGAGAAAGTCCCAATAATTGAAAAAATAAGTCTTTGCATGCGAATTTTTTTAAATATTTTCAACAACAGTATTTTTTTTTTTATAAAATGAGTAAATTAAAAAAAATATTTTTATGATTGCTTTTTTTGAAACGTTTTTTATCTGAAGCACACTACAAATGTAATATTAACGTAATTCAGACTCAATTAATTGACAAACTGAAATTGAGTTTGTACTAATGATAACTTCAGTTAATTTGTTAGCAGCGTATACATTAATCATTTGCTCTAAAGTCAAGTCAATCGGCTGCTTGTAAAATTAGTTTTGCAGTTCTTTTTACACCAAATAATCCTTTTTCAAATTGTTTTTTTAATCCAGGATAAAATTCATCATGTATTGTAATATTTTACTAACTACCAAGAATAATTAGGTTGGTTGAGAACAAATATAAGTTTAAAATTTTTAGCAATACGTATTTGAATAATTTGAAATTAGCTGTTCGAATACTATTGTTTAAAAGTAAATAGTAATTAATAAGATTAATAAAGTTTATTTAGTATCAAACTATCACTCCATGTTTACCAGCCTTTGATTTTTGTGTATACTCTTTATTTATTTTCTACACAGTTTGTTCAGCTTGTTGTTGGTGATATGATAAACGTTCAATTTTATACTCTTGTAATTCCTTCAATTTTAAGTTAATTTTAAATTTATTTGCTTTGAAAAACTGTTAGAAATGTAAGATTTAAAGTGAAATCTGCTATCATAACATAGAAATAACCTAGTTTTGTTATCATTATGTTTTAAGTTATGCTTTTTCTAAATTGCCAGTATTTCAACGCATTTATATGTCCATTCCGTAAATTAAATAATTGGCTTCCGCAACTTAAAATAACTTGAATAAAAACCTGCATTTCAGGGTTGTTTCTTAACTAAGCCATTTGTTTTTTTTTATAAAATTATAGTATAGACTAGCATGTAACAAATTTTTACAAAAACAAAAATAAGGGCAATAATTTTTTATTTTAAAAACTTTCAAATTACCATCAGACTCAATTGCTCATTTTATAACTCTACCAAACTTGTTTTTAACTACACTGGCAAGAAAAACATAGAAGTCACTTTAAAAATATGACTTAGTTTTAGAATTTTTTGTTTTAACCTTATGTTAGCAAATTGTACTGTATTTTGCATACTAAATTAAAAATTTAATGTTGAATTGTAAAGCATATTTATTGTTTTTATTGTATTTTGGACATATCACAAATTTACAATTCAGACAAAGTTTAAATTTTTGTTCCTAGGACTAATAGAGAACAAAAAATATGAAAAAAAACTTATCACTAATAACGAGTATTATCCCCTCTTGCATTAATGATTACTTGAAGTCAGCAAGAAACACTTTGAATTAAATTAAAGATTACATTTTGGTTAATATTATTTCATTCCTGCAATAACAACTGCTTTAGTTCCTGAGCAGTTTTTAGAGCAGATTTATGCTTTTGGATACGTCGTTCCAACTCATCCCAGTCATGTTCTATGAGATTCATGTCCGGGCTGAGAGCTGGCCAACCAAACCGCAAAATTCCTACTTTATCCAAATAATCTCTGACATATCTGGCTACGTGAGGTCTAGCATTACATTGCATGAAAATGCCGTTCTCGCCCATAGTTGATATGAAGGGCATAACATGATCTTTGAGAACCTTTATAATGTATCTGTGAGCTGTCAGGGATCTATTTTCTATAAAGACCAACTCTGTGCGCGTTTCGGTAGAAATACCTGCTCAAACCATAACCTACTCATCGCCAAATAAAAGTCGATCATCAATACAAACTGAAACGTATCTTTCTCCGCGTCTTCTCCACACTTTCCGACGTTTGTCTAATCCAGTGAGGCAAAAGCGCGATTCATCTGAAAACAGTAACTTCTATGCCCGGTAATTTTGGGCAAAAGCCAATCTTGCAACACAATGTCGGCGTTGTAAAGGTGGACCTGTAGCCTTTTTTTTACAAAACAATCCAGCAGCCCAAAGCCTTTTCCTAACAGTCCATTCACTAACATTTACATTACTAACTCCATGGAGTTGATTTCGTAGATAAACTGCAGAAGCTGTTCTATTCCGCAAACTTGTGGACACCAAAAAACGGTCATCTATGTGCTAGGTGAGTTTTTATTGTCCGGATTCTGATTTTTTGATTATCAGGCTAGTATCCAAGTAACCAAGTAAGCCGATGTACCTTTTGTACAGCACAAAGGCTTTTACCAACAGTTTAAAGTTTTCCTCGCCCATCTTCAATCGACGCCATAATTCTTGCTACAACAATAGGGTCTAAAGGCATAAAAACCTGTTAAATACAGATATGACAAGTTTTGCAGAAAAAAATTAACACTAAGTAAAAAAAAAACAACAAAATGTAGGTTTTTATTTAGATCGAAATGGATGCTGTTTCATAAAAGTCTGTAACACAGTCATGATAACTAAAAGATAGATTACATTTGTCAGGTAATAAATTATTAACCGCCAACTTTGGTTTACAATTTGCATTACATAAAGTTAAAACAAAAAATTCCAAAAATAAGTTATAATTTTAAAGTGACTTCTATATTCTCGCCAGTGTATATTTTATGATAATGCATTTTTAATTATTTTTAAACATGTAAACATAAGTGTAACGTATCCGAACGATTTTCCAATCAGCGGATTTATTAAAACACTCCAGCCATACTTACTTTCTTCCATCAGAGATAAACCAAATTCCTTTTTCTTGGTTTACTATAAAAAATTAAAAAAATTAAATAATGCCTGGCAAAATAAGTTTAACTCATTGGAGTTTTTCTAAATAAAACTCTCCGAAAAATGTTTTCCAGACTGAAGTTACATGAGTCACTATCAGAGTAAACTAGGTGTGAAAACCGAAAAAAATACTAACTCCTGGACTATTAGAATATATTTTACTGAAATATAATGTAAATACTGTATAGTATTACACACAATAATTGAAACACTGTACAAACAAATTATAATTTGTACATTTGAATTTTAAAATTTTATTTTAACAATTTTTAAATAAAATTTTCTTGATAAAGGTGTTTTAAATTAAAATTAAATTTATGTATATTTTATTGAAAAAATAAAAATAAAAATACTATTGCAAGATTTTACAAAATATACAAAGCAAATATATAATACGTAAGTAATATTCTCGTTGAAAAAGCATAGTAAACAACTTGCACCGAGTACTCATTTTGATAAACATCCGTGCTTGCTGCACAATATACTAACCACTCAAAAATAAGAGTGGTTTTGTACACCTACCAACAAGATCAGAGTTCATAATTTTAAAAATCAATTGTATTTTTATCATAAATTTTATTCTTACGTTATTTATTTATATAATAACTTTATATTCATACATGTATTTGATTGATACTTATATAAATTAACATAAGTATCAACAACATATATCATAGCAAATTAAGTGTAATTAGTTTACTTTTTATTGTTTTAAAATATTATTATAAATAAATAACATAAAAATGCAATCAAAACATTATTGTTTTGATGAGTTATTTGATAAAGTATTCAATTAAAAAAAATATAAAATAAAAGAAAATACATTTAATGGTACATTAATTATCTAAAAAAACTAAGTAATAAAATCATCCAAGTATATTTTATTGTCAATTAACGCTTCTCTTAATTGTGTGAAATTATTTATTAATGTGTCTGATGATTTTTTTAATATAATCTTCCTATATTTCCACAAATATAACAAAAACAGGATAAAATACTTTATAAATAAACCAATTAACAAAGTCCTTGTATATCAACGTTTTTTCATGATCGCGCGAACAAAGAACAGTAATTACAGCATTACATCGTCTCCGCAATTTAATGCTTTATTACTTTATGTATTTAAAAACAACACAGCACAGGCCTATCCGTAAAATTCATACCGATACAGTAATTAAACTATCAGGTGTATTTCCTGCACCTCATTGTTTCCAACTTTGAGGAAACACCTTGAGAGATTTTATATGCAGGAAGATGATACGAAAATGTGTGCTAATCATTGTGGGAGTATTTATGTATATCAGTAGATATCTAGAAAAAAAAATTATTTCATAATTAAAACAAGAATATTTTAAAGCAAATATAATAATTTTAACTAAAATTGTTATTATTATTATATTATGTAGATAGAATATTATATATTATGTGAAATTTCTCAGCGGTCAAGTTCAAGTGCGCAATTACGTGATGCAATAGAGAAATTGTGCTGGTCTTAAAAGCGAACGCGTTAAGTAATTGACATTAACCTCGATTGCACAGTATATGCTTTCGCTTTCATTCATTTCCTACGTTAAAACATTAATATATATATAAACACACAACAGAAGCAAGAATTATTAACATATTATTTTTAATTATCATTTTTTTAATTCTTTTATAAATTAGAGACTCGTAAATATACGATAAAAAGCAGTTAGTAGAATCCATGCTATAAATCAAGTAAATGTGATAAGATTTTAAAATTAAGTATTTTAATTCTCCGAAAGATGTCTGTAAACCTGAAGTAAAGGTTTATTTAACAGTGAAACCCTATTCCGTGCATAAAATCAATTCGTGAATTATAAATCGGTTCTGCTATACTATACCACGCTTATCTCTGATAGTGAAGACAATTTACAACGCCCATAGCATCCACTTACACTAAAAGGAGAGCATTCAAATGCAACTATCTACAAATAATGACTGCAAACAATGTAAATGTGAAAAGGAATATGTTGACTTTACCATAAACTGGTACGACTTACAAGAAATATTTCGATTTTATCACTCATATAGATCCAAAGCCTGTTCAAGAAAAGTGTATTGGTTTATTTTGTCTATCAATGATTATTTGAAATATAAGAGGTACATAAGCAAAATGAGTAAAAAAAAAATAGCTTGATGTAAATAAAAAAAGACCAGTATATCAATAAACCATTGCTGCATATATTAAGAGTATAACAATACTTTATTCTTTTATTGTAATTTTTTACTCAGCATGTTCTTTTGTAAGAATTTAGACATTGGTAAATATTTGTTGCTTTTTTTTAAGAAATCTGTATATAAGTATTTACACATTTATAAGAAATGTGTTCTCCTTAAGATGCGTCATAGCAAAATGTGGCTTGCAGCAGTTGTTATTTTAAAATGGTCATTTTATACACACAAAAATCTGCATAATATGACACAGCGTAAGGTCACAGTTCAATGATCGAACAGGGATGCACACATACCGTATTGCATATAATAATAAATAAGATTTTTATAGAATACATTAAGTAAGTAAATAAAGATAAAAAGGTGTTACATAAAATTAATATAATTTTAGGCATTTAAATATGCTAGTCTTAATAAATGTGCACAGTTATTGTGTATTATTAGTGAATTTTTAGTTATAGTCTATTTTTAGGTTATATGCATTAATTATAATATATGGGCAATGCAATTAATACGGACATTCAAATTATTAATTAATTAACATATTTACAATCTATTAAAATCACCTAATTATAAACTATAAAAGAAAAATATTTTTAAAAATAATAAAAATAAAAAATGCAAGACTTGCAATATTATTATGGCTGCTTATTCTGTTCAACACTGCCAACAAATTTTGAATAAAAATGTTTTAACTGGGCGCTTTTAGCAGCACACAGGAGCAAAGCAAATGCAAAAGCATTTTAGCTCAATATTTGTTTGCGTGACTCAAATAAATGTCTTGGAAAATTTCAAAGTTTATTATAATTTGTCAATATTGTCAGACTAAGTTATGACATTTAAAATTAAAATCACAGTTTACTCAAATACCGCAAAAAATACATATTAACTTCTCATTTTAGGGCCGAAACAGATGGTGGTTTGTGTAGAGGACGGTAAAGTATCTATTTGTATATTTTTTTAGTATCTATAAATTATCAAAAAATTACAAAGCTCTGGTTTCTGACCGTCTAAAGATATACAGGATGGTTCAGATTTTTTGGAAAACTTAAGCAGTGTATTGAATTCATCAAATAAAAGAATAAAATTTTTAGAAACATACATTTTTAAATGCTTTTAAACAAAGATGCAGTTTTTGTTTAACTGTTATAGTAAAGAGTAGAAAAACAAATTAGTAACATATATAGATATGTTACTAATTTGTTTTTCAACAACACACTTTTGTGTAGTTAATAAGAATTTGTTACATGGTTTGACACTTGTATTGTACTACGCGAAGTTTACTAATGAAGAATATGCAAACATTCATTTTATTGACAAAATAATGTTTTGTTTAAAATTTTGCATTAAAAATAGCTACTTTCAATTCAATAGTAGTAGTTTTTAAACAAAACACAGGCCTAGCTATGGGTTTTTCCACTAAGTCCCTTGTTAGCTAAAATATTTATGGCTTTCTTCAAAGAAAAGATTTTTAATTCAAACCTTGCTAAGAAACATATTTCATTTTGGTATCGATATGTTGATGATATCTTAACTTGCTTTAAAAGTACTTCACGTTAGCTAAACACTTTTCTAACTTACATGAATAGAATCCCAGTTTTAAGTTTAGTAGAGACCAAAACTCAAAATAAAATTAACTTTTTAGACTTAACAATATGTCACAATAATAATAGTTTTTTATTTGATATTTTTTGTAAACCAATCTATACAGACTTAACTATTCCGTTTGGCTATGTACACTCTAATAGTCACAAATTGCTATTAACATCAAATTCTCGACACAAAAATTATATTAATAGGTCATAAGAATGGATTTCCAAAAAACACAACTAAAAATATTATTACTAAGAAAGAGTATAGACTCACTATACTGTTAATTTATCTTAAGATAAAAGTCATAGAACCCATAAAATACATTTCAATAACATATTTTGGAAACATATCAAAGAAAATAAAAAATATTTTCAATAAATTTAATAATAAAGTACCGTTTAAAAGTCAAAATATATATTATCAAACATTTTACTCAACGCTAAAGACCGTACAAATACAATTTTAACATCAGGAGTGTATGAGTTAAGTTGTCCCACATGTAATGCACGATATATAGAACAAATAAGAAAAAAATTTAAAACTAGATTTAAAGAACATTACCGCTCTTTCAAATTACTCTATTCAGATAGTACTTTTGCATCATCATCATATTTTAGAACATAGTCACATATTCCCAGATATTGATAAACTTAAAATCATTCACAAGTGCTCTAAAGGCAGAAAATTAAATTTGTTAGAAGCTTTTGAAATTACTAAATCAAAAAATAATCTTTCCTTAATCTTGCTTAATGATCAAACCGACCTGTATAAATCTTTTTTGTTTGAAATAATTTAATCTTTTTACGTCCTTTTTGCAAAATGTTTTTTTTTTGTCTTAATTACCTTTAAGTAAACATCACAAAATTAACCAGATGAGTAGCAATTTTTAATAAAATATATTCAAAATATTAAAATCTAATTTCTTTAGTATTATTTTGCTTCAACTTAATGTATTTTTCAAAGAACAAATTAAAAACGTTATTGTTTTCAATCAACTTCAATATTGATGAACTTTTATTAAAATATGCTATAAATGCTGTTTTACTTATTTTTTTTACTTTTTTTACTTTTCTTATAAAGGTGTTACAGTTTAGCTTATAGCAAACTTGACTTATCTGGTAATATAAATGCCCGAGCATTTGCACTACTTTTAAGTTTTAAAAACGTCCAAATTGAATAAAATAAGTAAATAAATAATACTTCTTAGTTAGCAACACTGACGTTTAAATCTTTAAATTTATTAAATTTTTATAAATAATTACGTATCTAAATTTCTTTAACTTTACTTAATTTTTAAATTGTTTAATTTTTTTATTGTGATTTTTAAATTATAATAACAAGCTATGTTCACTAATTGCAGTTTTTTTGCAAAATTTTTGCCAATTATGAAGCGTTAAAAAAATAAAACAAAAAATAGCGTTTTCAATCGCAAGATAATTTTGTTCAATAACGTGTGTTGCTCTCACCAGCCGTTATGACTGCAGTCGCCTTCTTATGCTTCTAATGACGCCGTCAATCATTTCTTAAGGTAGATTGTCTAATTCTTCAATTAAAACTTTTTGTGTTTTAGACAACAGGAGTTAGCATTAACAATAAATTGTGCATTTTGTACTTCTTGCCGTCAATACAGTCTTTCCTTACCGTTAATTGTATTTTAATGTATTGTTCTATAACAGAAGCTGAAAAAATAATCTTTTTCAATCTTGTAGACAAAGCTGATTGGTCATTTCCTAAATAAGCAATTTTATTTCAAACGGACTTATGTATTTTTTTTTAGTTTCTATAACTTCTTAGTAGTCCTTTGATCGGTATATGAGAGTATGTAACACATAAAAAAAAATTCTACGATTTTTCAAAGTTTTTTTGTCGATTTTTAACTTAATCGCATTTTTTTTTTAAAAGCCGCAATTTCAACTCAAAAAAAATAAATTTACTAATGAAATCAATCAGAAATTTTCCGTTGAATCCAAATCTGGTGCCATTTCAAGTCTATACCCTGTCAATAAGCCGCAAAAGCCATAAAACCATGTTTTTGTTCTCAGTGGGCTGGGCAAAAAGGAGCATTTTTTAAATTTTTTTTAACCAAAGTTGACGTATTTTGATGTAAATTAATTAAAAAATATAAATAAGTTTTGTGTATTTGGGTTTTAAGAGTCTAAAACTTTGCAAATCTGCAAAGTAAGCCTATTCTTCAACATAAACTCTTACAAATGCACGTTTAGCCGCGCTCAGAGGAACAATACACCAAATATTATTAAAAATATGAATTCTGGAGACAATTTTACATGAAAAATAGTAAGTGTTGTACTCATCGTCTATAGAAAAGTCCATCTAGAAAGAAATGTTTACAACATTTTCAGACAAAAAATGCGTTAAAAATTAATTATTTTTTATATTCACAAAAAATATTATAAACACATTAGGGTGTAGTTTAAAACTTTTTTTTTTACAAATTTTGATAAGCGCCAGGAGGATTTATGTTTGAATGCCAAAAATAAAAATATTTTCTAATTTTCGCGCCGATAGATCGAGTCTAAATTTGTGCCGCAAAAAACTATCAAACAAAGAGTAAAATGACCCAAAATTGGTTCAAACAACAAAAGATGACTTTGTTAAACTTCTAAAATAAGCTTTCAATTCAATTCAATAACCTCTTAATACCGTTTGTCGAAGTGTCGGACACACCGAGCCACAGAGAAGACATGTATGGATGCATATATGAGGTAACGGACCCATATTGGGAAGAACGCTACGCTCGGCATCACTTTGGGTTCTCATCCATCCAAGTTGTGACCAGAGCGGCCGTTGCTTAACTTTCGTTAGCGCTGGTATTTGTACATGACCTAAAATAAGCTTAAAAATATATAATCCAAATAATCTTTAAGAAAAATAATAAAATAAATTTTTTAAGTAAATGTTGAAGACTATTTTCTATGTAAAATTGTTTGCAAAACTCAGATTTTTAATAATATTTGGAGTATAGTTTCTCTGAAAACTGCTAAATGTGCATTTGTAAAAGTTTATGTTAAAAAGTAGGCTTATTTTTTCAGTTTTTTGTGTTTTAGACCTTTAAAACCCAAATACACAGAACAAATTTATATTTTCTAATTAACTTACATCAAAACACGTCTACTTTGGCGGATAAATTTTTTTTTAAAAATGCTCCTTTTTGCCCAGCCCACTGAGAACAAAAACATGGTTTTATGGCTTTTGCGGCTTATAAACAGGGTATAGACTTGACATGGCGCCAGATTTGGATTCTACGGAAAATTTCTGATCGATATCATTAGTAAATTTATTTTTTGAGTTAAAATTGCGGTTTTTAAACAAAAAATGCGATTAAGTTAAGGTTTATTAAAAATCTGTAAGTAATGAGACAAACGCTTTGTTTTTATAAAGGAAGCATGTGCCCGATCTAATGATCCAGAACTGTTTAGTCTAAAAAACAAATACAAATTTGAGTATAAAAATGCTATTACGAGATGTACGAGATCAAACAGAGAAAAACAAACAAAACAAAGAAACAAGGACAGATAAAGAACAGATAAAGAACAGATATACGCTGATAATCAAAACAAAAACTCAAACACAAATAGACGTCGAACAATTTTAATAATTGGTGATCAGCAAACAAAAGGATTGTCAAACATATTTTATGATGAAGGTTTACAGGTTGAATATGATGTAACAAGTATAGTTAAAACAAATGCTTCTATAGAAACTATTTTAGACGACAACATAAATAATATTAGTTTTTTCACAAAAAATGACTATATAATTATAGCTGCTGGAATACCCAACGCAACCAAAGGAAAAACCATAGATGATAGTCATACATTATTAATAAATAAGTTGTCCAAACGCACTAATATTATTATGATATCGGTACCTTTTTGGAATAATCGAATTATTTTAAATATATTTATATATAGTTATAATGATCACTTGTATAAGTCTGTAGTACATAGTAAGAATTGTAATATGACTTATATAGATGTTAACTCTTCAATGCGCGTCATTTTTATCAGGATAAAAACCTGCATATGAAAAGGTCTGCAAAAATATCTTTAGTGTTATATATTATTAATGTTATTAAACACAAAGAAATTAGTGAAATACATTCAACTAATTTAATTCACAATAATAACTTAATTTACATTGAAACTGTTGAAACGAATAATGATGATATAAGTAAGAATATAAAGGAAACTTTTTCAGGCACTTCCAATAATATTTTTTTAATTTAAACCTCGACGAAAATATTGACATTGAAACTAATAACTTCTTGTATAAAATCTGACAACAATACTAAAAATGCAACTGTTATAGCATGTGTTAATTTACAATCAATCACAAATAAATGTGATCGTCTTAATGTGTTTTTAAAAAGTGAATGTATTAATATTATTTGTATTGTTGAGCATTGGGCAAAAGACCACGAAATTGCCAACTATCATTTAAATGGTTATAAATTAATAAATAGTTTTTGTAGAAAACGTTATTTACGTGGTGGAGTAGCAATTTATGCAAAAGATAACATTGCCGACAGCAAATCGTTTGACTTGAGTAAATATGTTGAAGAAAATTTTTTTGAAATAACTGCCATAACTTTCACGCTCGGTAAGAAAAAAACATTAGTTATTTGTATATATAGATCACCAAAAAGCGAGTATGACATTTTCTTAAAAAAAAATTACTGAAATCTTAAACACCTTTTATAATACAGGCATCGATATAATTATATGTGGTGATTTCAACCAAAATTTATTATCCTGTGGTTTAAAATTAAGTAAATTTAAGGACTTAATAAACTCATTTAACTTGTTTATTGTTAATAATGAACCAACACGAGTGTTCACAAACAAAAACAATGTAACTTCTAGCAGTATTATTGATTATATGATAACTAATATAAACTTGTGCAACTTATTTTGTGATACTGTTGATGCTGCATTTGGCGATCATTACTCTCTAATTCTATACATCTCTAAAGCAGTTAACACAAAAGTGCTTCCCGTCACTGAAAACCGTCGAATTTTTTCAGAAAAAAACATAAGAAAATTTATTCATACAATAAAAACAATTAACTTTGTTAATTTATTAAACAAACCAAACGCTAGCATTGATGCTCAATTTGATATATTTATGTCTACGTTAGCAAATGCATTAGAATTGTGTTGTCCCATACAAATAATAAAAACAAAGCGTGTTAAAAATCATTGGATTAATAATGAATTAATTACTGAAAGTAAAAAGCTGAAAGAATTATTTTATCTCACAAAAACGTTTCCGGAACTCAAAACTAATTATCATCAATCTAAAAGTCAGCATAAAATAAACGTTGCTAATAGAAAAAAATTCTACTTCTCCGAAAAAATTTCTAACTCCCAAAATAAAGTACGAACCACTTGGAAATTAGTTAGTGATACAATAGGCAAATCTAAAAGCTGCACAAATATTACGGAATTAAGAATTAACAATGAAATCACAACTAATGTTAACATAATATCTAATGAGTTTTTATCATACTTTTCTAGTTTAGCGCAAAACAAATTAAATCAACATTTTGGTAAATCACTATCAGCATCTTGTACAACCTCAACTAACTTGCCAAATAAATCATTTTTGATGTATCCTATAGAAGAAGCAGAAGCAATTAACACACTTTATGAAATGGCATCTAAGACGTCGTCGGGTTTAGATGATATTTCAACAAAACTGTTAAAAGAAATATTTCCATATATTAGTAGAATTTTAACTGATCTTTTTAACAAAGCTATTCTTGAAGGTATTTATCCTTCAGTTAAAAAAAGGATTGTAAATTAAATATTAGTAACTACCGACCAATATCAATTCTATCAAAAATTTTTGAAAAACTGATAGCCAAACGAGTTACACTTTACTTTGATATGACAGCTGCATTTGACACTTTAAACTTAGAATTCATCATTAAAAAAGTAAACGTTTTAGGTTTTCGTGGTATATTTTCTGAACTAATTCGATCGTATATTACAGATAGAAAGATTAGAGTTAATATTGGCAATCAGTTATCTCAGGAGAAAATTATTAATTGTGGCATACCGCAGGGTTCAAATTTAGGGCCTTTAATATTCCTACTATTTGTAAACGACTTGCCAGAAATGTTTTCAAATGACGCTGACTGTAACATTGTTATGTACGCAGACGACATAACAATTTCATATTCTGTTAGTGCGGTGGAAGAAATAAATACAAAAGCTAACTCAATAATAACTAAATTAGAACTGTGGATGAATAAAAATCAGTTAATACTTAATAAAAAGAAAACTATTTGTATGAAGTTTGGTAAAAGAACAATAAATAAGTTAACTGTTGGTGAATATACTTTTTCTAAAGATACAAAATTTTTAGGCACCGTTGTAGACGCTAAATTAACATGGCAATCCCATATAGATGTGACATGTAAAAAAATTAACAAATCCTACTTTGCAATATTTCAGTTAAAGAATGCTTTAAAAAAAATTTTTTAATTTTAAAAATCTGCCTTGTTAAACATATACTACGCTTTGGTCTACTCTCATATGTCATTTAATATAGTATTATGGGGAGCTTCTCATCACGCTCATAGAGTATTTGTTTCTCAAAAAAGATTTATACGTTTAATTTTTGACATACAATATGGGTGTTCATGCAAAAGCACATTTGTAAACAATAACATCTTAACATTTCCTTCAATTTTTATTTATATAGCGTTATGTTTCATCAAATTAAATCTGTCATCATATCAAAATTTATCTCATCATCACAATTACTTCACAAGAAACGGTAACTCATTAATGCTTGATCAACACAATACAAAAAAGTACGGTGAAAATAATATATATTTAGCTAAAAAAATGTTTAATAAACTACCCGTGGAATTTCAAAATATAAATTATAAACAATTTAAAAACAGAATTAAAAGTTTTTTATGCAATCAAGCATTTTACTCAGTCAACGATTTTATGCAAATGGCTCATCTAATTACCACGTAAATAATAATTATTAATATGTATGTTATATGTGTATTTAAATGTAAGCATATTGTTAGTATATTTTATTTGACGTTCGTATCCATGTATTTTAATATGGCAAAGCGAATAAAGTTTTTATTATTATTATTATTTTTATTATTAGAGACGCAAAAATTACAGCAAACAATAAATTTATTAAAAAACATCAAATCTTCCCTCCGCACAAAACAAACACACAGTAAATCTGTAGTGCGGTAATAAAATGTGCAAACGTCCCTTTTACATTTTTAGAGATCTCAATCAATGCTGTTCGTTCTACTATAGATAACATGAAATCAAGTAAAAGTAAAGATATTTATGAACTAAATATAAACATTATCAAATTAATAAAAAATGTTATCATAGTACCATTAACTAAGTTATTGAATATGTGTATAAAGAACAGTGTATTTCCTGATGCATTTAAAATTGCGTCTGTATTACCAATACACAAGAAAGGTGATATAAACCAAGCAACAAATTACAGGCCTATAAGTCTGTTGCCTATTATTTCAAAAATATTTGATAAACTTTTAAAAAACCAACTGATAGTGCATCTAGAAAGCCAAAATATGTTCTGTAATGAACAGTTTGGTTTCAGAAAAAAACGTTCTAATACTGATGCTATTTTAAGCTTTATTGAAGAAACTATTAATAGTTTTAAAGAAGGTTTATATTTCTTATCATCATTTATAGATCTTACGAAAGCATTTGATTGTGTAACTCACAAAATTCTTTTACGTAAACTGTATGTGTATAATCTACACCCAACCTGCTCCAGAATGATTTTATCTTATTTGAAAAGTCGTAAGCAACAAGTCAATGTTAATGGTAAGGTTTCAGATATGGTTGAGATTACTTGCAGGCTCCCACAAAGATCTGTATTAGAGCCCTTATTATTTCTCATCTATATTAACGACCTTCTTCATAACATAGATAACGTTAACGTTATTCTGTTTGCAGATGACACAACCATTACAACTCAAAGAAGTGAAATTAGTTTTGTTCAGTCTCAAAGCATATTGGCAATGCAACTAGCGACACAATGGTTTGGAAGCAATTGTTTCTGTATTAATGAATCTAAATCTGTATCAGTTATGTTCTCTTTAAGAACAGTAAATACAAAATATGATAAATGTACTAAGTTTCTAGGATTGCACATAGATTCAGAACTAACCTGAAAAGAACATAGCGATTCTTTAGCGAGTAAATTATCATCAAATATATTTCTAATAAGAAATTTTAAAAACAATGCCAGCAATGAGGTTGTTCGAATTGCTTCTTTTGCATTATGCCAAAGTCATATAACTTACGGCTTAATTGCATGGGAGCACTCGGCTATAAGGGTTTTCTCGTTACAAAGAAGAGCCATAAGAATACTAGCCGGTTTACAATACAGAGACGATTGTAAATCATCTTTCATAACGCTACGTATACTCACACTACCTTGCCTATATATGTATGTATATACGAATGTTTAAAATTTATCATAAGTATCATAATCAACATGAATGCTTTTAGTACACACGAGAATAAACATGCGTACAATACAAGAGGCAAATGTATGGTTTATCCAAATCGCTTGAGACTGTACAAATTGCAAGCAGGCACTAACTTTTATGCTATTAAGTTTTTCAACGTTATGCCAAACTGCATAAAAGACCTTGAAAGTAAGTAATTTCTAACAACGTTAAAAACTTATAGTATTTGTTTCTGATTATTGCACAGTTTAAAATAATTGAGGATAGGGTATTTTAATAAAAATGTATATACTTTATTGTGCTGATTTTACTTTTTTATATATTAAGACCGGTTTCGGCTGTTAGGCCATCGTCAGTTTTTTCTTTTGTGTTGTTGTGTGTTGCGGGTAGTGTGAACAACAAATTCACACCACTCGCAACACACAACAACACGTGTGAAAAGAAAAAACTGATGATAGCCTAACAGCCAAAACCGGTCTTAATATATAAAAAAGTAAAATCAGCACAATAAAGTATATAAATTTTTATTAAAATACCCTAACCTCAGTTAAAAACTTATATGGTCCAAAAAGCTTTTTACAGTTTTGAAGATTATTTAAATAACAATTTTGAAGATATATATTAAATGTGAACATTGTGTATTTTTTGTTTTATGATTGTCTTATTATTTTACTAAAATGATTTCAGTTTTATCTCCTTGTTTTGTATTTGAATGTTTTACTCGTGAACTTGAATAAGTGTGATTTATGTTATGTTAGTTTAATAAGTAAAACATTCTAGTCGATTTTTATTCTATACATTAATTTCTTTTTTTATCCTTTATTGATATATTTCTTTTTATATACAGTAAACTATTTTATTTTATTATGCAGTTTCTATTAACATTATTTTTTTTCTCAAATATGTGACATATGTAAACATTCTGTGATAACATGCAATAAGTTATTATTATTATTACCTTGATCATAATTTGTTTGGTATTTTGGTTGGTTGGTTAGTTGTCTCTAAAGTTTTGAAGCTTTTATTGGCACATAAACCAACTTTTTCCGACTGAACGCTTACTTATTATAGTTACCCAAACTTCTTTCAAAACGTTTCTTGTTTGAATTGCTGTTTTAGAATATTTGCAACGCTATAGACAAATCATTTATGACAGTAATTTAGCGTTTTTTGCCTTGATCTTGTTTTGCCTCATACAATCCAGACTGCTTTTAAAGTTTAACACCACTAATGGTTTGTTTATTTGTCAAACATTTGAACAACCTCCCTGTAAGTTTAACCGTTTTTGATCATTGCTGTACCTGTAACAACATTAGGCGGTGCTAAACTACCCATTATGAACTAATTTACAACCAAGATCTGATTAAAAAACTGAATGAGATAATAAATAAATAAAGTATGAAACGAAAAAAAGGTTTTCTATTCAGTGAAGAGTAGGTCTTGTATGTCCGATACACAAAAAAAATAGCAAAAAATTACAAAGGTATAACGTTACTAAGTACAGCATACAAGATCTACGTCATAGTACTAAAAGAAAAACCGATTGAAGAACTAGAGATGAATGGGATATTGCCAAACGGACAGGCGAGGTTTAGATAAGAAAACGGAACCATAGATAATGTATACATACTACACTATATAGTAGAAAAGGAAATAGCGGAAAAGAGAGGAAAGTTGTATGCAATATTCTTTGACCTAAAAGCAGTGTAGAAAGTAGAGAAAAGTTGTAGATGTATTTGAAAAAAAAAAGAAACAAATGAGCATCTCGTAAAAAAATGAAAGTGTTTGTGAAAACAGTTATCAGAGTCTGTATAAATGGCAAAATGAATGATAAGTTTTGGACTACGTAAAGTGTAAAACAGGAATGCCTACTCAGTCCTAGTTTGTTTGCGGCATATATTGTAGATGTAGAAGAGATGCTATGTAGGCGCAGACGGGTCGCTGGCTTATGCAGACGACATGATGATTGTAGCAAAACAAGGAAATAAAATAAACAAAATGATTAAATGTCTAAATAAATAAAACAAAGATTATTATCTTTAGAAAAAGGAATAAAAACCTAGAGTAAAAAACTGAAAAAAAAAATTGAAAAAGTAAAAACATTTAAATATCAAGGATATTTTTTTGTACAAACAACAATAAAAATAAACACATAAAAAATATGACAAAAATAGCTAATAAAGCGGCAAGATAAGTAAGGGGAATTGTTAAAAAATATTGAAACGGGTTAATCGTTCAGTACCAATTATCAAATTGTAATGAGAATTTTATGAGTCATAAAAGAGACTGCCTAGTTAGTTAAATAAATTAACTCTGACCTCAAAATCATAAATGTTAATGTTTTTTAAAGTTTTGTTTTTTGACCAACTCTACTTTTGAATTACATTAATAAACTTCTTCAAATAACCAAAAGTGCTATTTATAGTTCTAAAGATGATTGCACCCTTTATAATTCATACTTTCTAAAAAACATTTTGACAAATATAGCACAACGTCTTAATATTTCTAAATTAAAATTTGCAGCATTTATAAACAAAGACTTTGAAACAATATATGACTGAAGTATTGTTATTTTGATCAATTTTAACTCTAAAAAACTGTTTTAAATCAAAATCCAAGGAATTGCCCGTATCAAATACTAAACTAAACAACAAATCTTTACTCTTTTTTTAATTTGTCTTCTAGTGGTTACAATCTTACATAATCTTTTTTTAAATGATCATGTTGTTGATGTAGTATCTAAAAAACTAAAATTTTTAATAGATGTAGACAGTTTATTTACTTCTATACAACTTTTGCATATATATAAAATTTATATACCTCCTTGTATTAAATGTTTTTTTTATATGTAGAAAGAAGTATTTGAAACTATACTATTTTTCTTTAATTTCTAATTAAATACAAGCTATTTGAGTCATTGCCAACCCTAAATTAACTAATGATTTAGACACTTTATAACATCGGCGTAATGTTGATAAGTTTTAAATTTTTTGTAAATATTTTTATTGTTAAAACAAATACAAAACATGTTGCTGTCTAAACAAATATTTATTTGTAGTACAAGTTTTGCTAAAACTTTTAACAAGTGTTTATTGACAGTTTAGAAATGTAAGACTAAAACTTTTAAAAGTAATTTTTTAACCGGATTATTGACAATAAAATATTGAAAATCAAATTTACAGACTATTCACACAAAATCACAGTGTTAAATTATCAACATAAATTTTCAGTAAATGTCTGGAGCAAAATTATTGATAGTATACTTATTAGTTTATTTGTTTGTAAAAACCCTTTGACTGCCAACAGCTATTTTAACTTTCTAAAAAATATATTTGGACAATAAGACATGGTATTTGGTACAAACATTGCTCACACTTTGTGCGGTTTCTAGAAAGAAGACTAGGGATTTTTTGCACCAGCTTCTCCTCAGATCTAATTGATAAAAGAGATTATTATTTGTAGAGTTATATAAAAGTATAGCAAACACTATAAAGGATTGTTGAAGATCTTAGGAGACCCATTATTGCGGCAACAGTACTAATTCGGAATAACAATTATATAAGAAGATAGAAGAAAAGTTATTAAAGCGTGTCTATATCATAAGATTTTAAGTACTAAACTGTCACCTTACTTATTTTATAAAATTACATTTCGCAGTGACGTTCATACCTTAAATACAAGGTCTAAAGGACTTTTGTCCCTACCTAGACATTCTACTGTCATTTTTGAGAGGTCTTTTTCATACAACGTTTGTAAAATTTACAATGCCATTCCGCCAGCCCATGCCAAGCTATCATATTACAAATTTAGGATTGTTATTAAAAATACATTCTTAAACGTATGATTGTTATATTTTTATTCATACTTTTTTTTGTTATATTGTGTAAGTAATGCTTAAAAAAGGAATGTTTTATTGTTATGTTTGACCTAAAAAAAGCTTTTGATACTATCAATATTGATATACTAAGTATCAAATTATACAATATGGGCTTTCGCGGCTTTATAAATAGCTGGATTATATCATACCTTCGAGATAGAAAATATATGGTCAAATACAAAGATTCTTTTTCTGAAGAATATTCTCTTGATATGGGTACACCTCAAGGTAGCAACCTAGGTCCATTAATTTTTTTAATGTATGCCAACGATCTACCACATCATATCACTGAAGGAGATGTCTTTATGTATGCAGATGATACTGCAGTCCTAATTTCAGCAAATACATTAGATGAAGCTAAATATAAGGTCACAACTATTATATCACAATTTAATAAATGGTGTAAACAAAACAAATTAATAGTAAATGTTGATAAAACAGTAATAATGCATATGTCTAACGTCTACAACAAGCATAACCAATTAACTTTTAATTTTAATAATACTGACTTAAAAACTGTAGCTCATACAACATATCTAGGCGTAGTTATAGATCAACATCTTCAATGGAATAGACATATAGAATACATCTGTTCAAAAGTTAATAAATCTTATTATTTAATTTCAAGAATCAAGAATCAATTCCACCAAGATTCTATTATTAACGTTTATTATGCCGTAGTATATTCATACTTATCTTACAATATTTGTCTGTGGGGTCTTTCGACGGACTTCAACAGGTTGTTTATCTTACAAAAAAGAATTATTCGGTTAATGTTCAATTTGAAATATACAGAAACATGTAAACCAAAATTTATTCAACATAAATTATTAACACTTCCATGCATTTACATTTTAAATATTTTATGCTACATTCAATCAAATAAATCTATATTTCAAAAGCATTGCGACATTCATAAGTATCAAACTCGAAACAAAGAAAAATTAGTCACGTTTAAACACAAACATACATTTTTTCAAAAATCTCCACATTACTCTGGAATTGTGTTGTATAATAAATTACCACATTCAATAACAGTACTGACAGTTGATAAATTTAAACATAAGCTTAAGTCATTTTTATCATTAAACGCATTTTACAGTACAAATGATTTTATGAACTGTTCCCTAACTTAAGATCATCAAAAATGTTTCTTTACTTTATTTTTTTGACTGTTTTGTTTGTTATTTTTAATCTGTTTGTATATTATAAGTTGTAATATCTATGTTTGTTTTATCATAGTTTGTAATATTTATGTTTAACTTTTAGTGTACATATATTTTGACCTGTTTAATATTGTAAAAACAATGTGCTGAATTAATAAATTTCTTATTCTTATTCTTATTCTTATTCATTTAGTTTATTGGTCCTTATTTAGTTTATTGGTTCGTATTTGATTTGTATTTATTATTATTTATCTTCAATTCACTTTACTGTTCTTTTTGTTTACTTTTATTTTAGCCGATGTAATTTTGTTATTTTTTTGTATTTTTTTTTTTTATTTTCTTAGTACAATTACTCTAAATTATTATAATGTTTGTAGGTTTAGATGGAAGATCATTTAGGTTGTTTCTACAGCCTAAGAGAATCTCGCCTACTGATTTGCGTTCCTTTTTTCTAATGATCTGTATATGTTACTTTTTACGTGAATAAAATTTATTATTATTATTATTATTATTATATTAGGTAAGGCAACCAAATATTTTTTAGAAACAGCCAGAATGTGTCCCAAGAACAATAGTAACAATTTTAATCAATCTTTCTAAAATTGCAAAATTTTAACTATATTTAGTTTAAAGATATAAATAACATCTTCATTATTTTCACTACAATAATTAGTTCATGTATTACATTTTCAAAATCTTTTAAAAATGATTAGATTACGTTTATTAAAAAAAATGTTGTAAAATTTAAATTGGTTTGATAGTCATAAGTATTGACGCTAATTTTTTTATTTCAAAGTACTAAAAAATGTTAAATTAAATTTTAACATTTTAAAAGACAAATATATTATTTGCAACAATTTGGATTTTGTATGCATTTGAAAAAAAGTGACACAGTTAATGACTTTTTTATTAAGAAAATAATGTTTTTTAAACTTTCAACTTAATAATTGTCATTTAATTTTGTTATATATTGTTGTTGCTAAAAAAACTTCTGATGTGCACAAAACCTGAATTTATTGTTTATTTTTTTATAATTTAATATATTGGACTATACACTAAAAAATTTGTCTTATTTTTATATGCAAAATGATTGAAAAATACTAAAAATAAAACTATTTTCATGTTAATATATTAATGTTTTTACATGTTTACATATCTTTAAAATGTATTTTACTTGCTAAATAAAGAGTGTTTTTTATAAAAAACATAGAAAAATGTTTTTAATATCCATGAAATTAGCTTTATTTGACAAATAATTTTATGGCATTAGTTTGAATATAATTTCAAGCATGTGACCGCCGCGTTTGAAACGTACATGGCGTAATCTAAAGGTCCAGTTTTGACACACTGTTTGCATTAATTACATTAGGCTGTATTTCAACGTCGACGTTGAATGTTAGCTTCCAAGTGCTCAATACTCAGAACTAATGGAGGAAGAAGAGGAGGATAAAACGCCATACGTAGAAATAATTAAAAAAAATATTAGAAAAATACACATTATCAAACAAAAGTTTGAAACAGGAGAGAAAAATATTCTAGACGCATTAGAAAAAGTATTAAACAAAGCAAAACAGCTTGGTATAGAAGTAACTGATATACCTATACTGACAAGAATTGCACCAAGGGAAGCAAAGAAATTATGAAGGTAGCTGGAACGCGCACACGAATGAAGATGACAACACCAAACAGAGAAAGGAGGCTGACCTTTTAAAACAGGCAAAAATCCAGATGAAAAGAACGATCTTTAAAGAGATAAAAAAACTAGAAATGGAAAACTGTCGGAGACGGAAAAAGAAATAGAACAAGTAAGAGACGGAATGGAAGGTTTTAATGTAAGAAGAGCAAATAATGACCTCACAGGAGAACTAGTTTTGATCAAAGGTATAAGCCCGGAGACAAACAAAGAGGAACTGATTGAAGAAATTGGCGGTAGAGTAGGCAACAAAGATATCACAATTATATATACAAAAAAAGAGTACAAAGATATACAAACATCTATAATCAGAACAAACAAGGAGACAGCGGGAAAACTAATAAGAGATGGAAGCATAAATATAGGGCTTATGAAATGCAGAACACAGAATGTAACGGATAAGGAATGCAAATGTTATAAATGCTGGATGAAGGACCACATTGCGTCGGACTGTACAAGGAAAGACAGATCGAAATTATGCATAAGATGCGGAGAAAAGAGGCATCAGATAGCCAAATGCAGTAATAGAGAATATTGTATAGAGTGTAAAGTAACAGGACACAGAACAGGAGCAAAAACAAAAGAGAAATGAAAAGACCAAGAAAGAACGTAGAAGACAAGAATCTAGATAATTGGAGACAACACGAGAATGAAGACACAAACCAAAATGTATAACATCATCTAAACAAATATAGTCAGATAGTGTACAGTTGTTACATTAGTCCAAACTGCAATATGGAATATTATCAGGAGGGGATAGAAGAATTAAAATACAGCCTAAAGAAACAAAAGAGCAAACAAATTCTGATAGGAGGCGATTTTAACGCAAAATCGCCAAGTTGGGGAGGGACCAAGTGCGACAGGAGAGGCCAAATTCTTAAGAAGATGATAGCAGCCGTAGAAGAAGAAGATCCAAATCATACATTGACATTACCATAGCAACATGGAAAACGGCTGGAGTAGTATAGAGCTGGACAGTGACAGAAGAAAAATCACTGAGTTTACATAAGTACATACAATACAACACAAACGGAAAAGGGAGAGAACCATACTGGTGGTGCAAAAAAGTCAACGAAAGCAGGAAGAAAGCAATACAAACAGCAAGAAAAGTCAAAAGACAAAGAAGAAGCAAAAAAGATTTAAAAGAAGAAGAAAATAAAGTAGTAATTATTGAAAAATTGTTTCCCACTGGAGGAATAGTAAAAATCCAGCAGGAACAGCTGACAAAACAGAAGCAGTCCATTCAACAATGGAGGAGATAAAACAGATTATAAGAGAACTATCTAATAAAAAGCACCAAGTCCAGACAAGATAACAACGGAGATAGTGAAAGCAGCACTAGAAGAAAATGAGATAGAGATAACACAAATAATAAACAGATATCTGAAAGAAGGAATTTTTCCGGCTTGCTGAAACAAGTAAAACAACAACGTATAGATCGATATGCCTGAGCAACACATTACCAAATATTATAGAAAAAGTTATTGTGAAGAGAATTGAACAAAAAATAGAAAAAAAAAGAAGGATGGGAACAGAAACAATATGGATTTACAAAGAAAAAAACGACTCTAAGAGCCATTAAAAAGACAAAAGCCATAGCAAAAGAAGCAAACAGTGGATCATACTGTGTTAAGCAATTATAGAAACAGCAAAAAAAGAGAACTAACAAATAAAAGTACTAAGATAATATGGAACTACCTTCAGGAGAAAAATCTACTGACCAAAAATGGAAAATTTAGGCTGATTAGATGAGTTCCACAAGGATCTGCATTTCGTCCTAAATTATAGAATTTAGTTTATAATCAGCTACTCAGGATGCGGCTGCCGGAAGGAGTGACAAAATTGGCATTTGCGGATGACGTAGCTCGGGTAGGTAAGCTTACACCGAACAAGGGAGGACCAAGAAAAGAAGCAAGAAAGCTAATAGCAACAGCCGCTAGAAGTAAATTAATGTATGCCGCAAAAACATAAAGAAAAGCTTTAAAGACAAAAAAAAAACAAAAAAGAAGTAAGAAGAGCTATGAGAGCAAGTTTGTTAAGAGTCTTAAGGGCCAACAAGACGGTGTCGCAGGAGGCACTAGAAGTAATTGCGGCGACACTACCCGCAGATTTGATGGTGGAAGAAAGATTAGGTATAAAGAAAATGGTAAATGAAAAAACTAGTAAGCAAAAAGCAAAAAAACAAGCAAGAGAAAATATGATGAAAAGATGGCAAAGGCAGTGAAAAGAAAGAGAAAAAAAAGAATAGACAAGGAAACTAATACCAGAAAATAAAAAAATGAGTAAAGAATAAACCGGAGACGTGTTACTATGCAACACAACTACTTACCGGACATGGAGCCTTTGGAAAGTACTTACAAAAAATAAATAAGATGGAGAAAGAGAAAAAATGTATATTTTGTCTAGCAGACACGCATGCCGACGCAGAACATACGCTATTGGAGTGCAAAGCGTAAGAGGAAGATAAGAAAAAGCTAGAAAAAATATTAGAAAACAAAGTAGACTAATCTACATTCATTAAAATAAATGGAAAGCACTAAGAAACTATGCAACAACAGTACTGAAGAAAAAGATAAAGGAGCTTGAAGCTTTGAGATTTATGTAAACCAAAATGGAAAAATACACACAAATCAAAAGGCACAGAAGACAAAGGAAAGAGGAGCAAGCTAAATAAAAGCAAAAGAATATATAAACAAGTAATAAAGAAGAAAAAAACAAAGAAGGTCAAAACAACTATGCCTGCTAAGCAATAGAAGATAAACAGAGAGACAAGAGAAGAAAATATACTAAAGCCCTAATACCAACAGAAATTGCAGAAATTAGAAGAAAAAGAAAAGAACAGCTCAAGGAAAATAAGTTGACGGAATTGACTAAACAATTTTCAAACGGAAGATAGAAAGATAGAAAATGCAACTTTCAAAATGGTCAGAGTATATCTGGCAACTAGGGGACACGAAAAACTAATCCCAAATAGAGATTCAAGAATCTCACTAGAAGTTAAACGGGCAAATGTAGGACTACCAAAAGGGATGCACTTAATGGAACTGCACAAAATATTTATTAAAAAATAGAAGATACAACAAGGAAGAAGTTAATGAAGATATAGAAAAACTAAGAAGATACTTAAAGACAATGCAAATATCTAGGCTGAATAACACAAGAATGGGTAAGAAGTAGGGCAGAAAAATAGGGTATAGGGAGAGAGGGGCCGGCAACAGCATGTATTGCCCCAGCAGACTGCGTGAATTTTGCAAGGCCGAAACCAGCCCACCTCAAACTAGTATCACATTAGAGACAATTATTAGGACAAATTAACAACAGGACTTAGGCAGAGAAAAAAACTAAAAAAAGATATTGCCATGAGTTAGATATTCTCAAGGGCCACATGTTAAGGCCAACACCTCACTACTAAAAAAATTGCTCAATTGTTTCTGTTTTTTTGGTGTATACATAAAACTTCTTAGATATTTCCAAAGTTAGCCAGTTAACAGGTTTATTTTGTAAAATGTTTCTTTCAGCAATTTAATTGAATTGTGCGTTGTGCGGCATGTGGCAACGTCTTACTAAAACGACATTAATGCTTTTCAATTATAGCACAAACAAGTTGGCAATTATGTATATGAACCGTTTACCGTTGACTGAAACGTTTCGACCATCATTATTTTTGTAAGCATATGGACCATAAAGCGCATCAAACGGTAATTTTTTTAGATGTAATAGTGTTTTGACAATATCTTGTGGTTTGTTGACATAGCTATTTAACCAAAACTGTACTTCATCACTGAACAAAACTTTTAAACAAAATTGTGGGTCAATAGCAATGATTTCTTTGGCCCATTTACCGAGCGAACAATAAGTGTAGCTTTAATACCTGTACAATCTTTTTGCAAAATTTTTCATAAAGTAAATGGATACAAGTTTAATTGTTGAGCACGATGACAAATTGACACATTTAGATCATCATTAACACTACGCTGCACACTATAAGTTGTTTCTTATGTGCACAATGTACGACGTCGTACTGGATGCAATTATTGTTTAGATTAAACGTATTGCAAAAACAATGCACAATTTCTCAAAATAATTGCTCTGATGGACGATTATGAGTACCATAAAATGCACGTAATGCACAATAAGTTTCTTGAACTGAACTATGTTTTTCAAAATAAATTTGAACAATTTGCAAACGTTGGTCCGGCGTGAGTTTATTTATGATAAATTGCTGTCACAGATAAAAGAATTTTAATTTGCCGCCTCTAAAAATACCCTTCATGTAACTAGAAAGATTTACTATTATGACTTAAAAGTGTAATCAAATATTTTAAAATTAAAATTCCAATTTTGTTGCTCTTATGTCTAATTATTATTTTTTCACATAAAAGTTATTTCAGTTTTTCATAGCCACGTTAATGTTTATAACTGCTTTGGAAACAACAACTTGAAATTTTACATAAACATGTTGCACAAGAAAAGGGTTTTTTATTCCTACTCCTTTTCTAAAATTCCAAAGAGCTTTGTTCTATTGTAGAGCGGTCAGACTTTGAAACGCGCTAAAAGATGTCCGTTTAATTTTTCTAATAAAAATAAAAAAGTTACATTGTAGGTATTAACATGTTCTAAATTTGATAATCAATTTTTTTACGAGAAAGAAGAAAACAGCAAAATTCAGTTTTCATTTTTTAATTTTTTGTTTACAAAAATGATAAAACGTCGTTATTGCAAAAATTGCTTTGTTAGGTTTTTATCAAGAAAAAAAATTATAAGAAACCTTGGTTGACAATTTAAGGTTAAGCTTTTCTAAACTTCTCCCTTTTCATAATATAAAAAAATTAGGACCTTTAATATTTGCCTATTTTTCGAATATATTGACTGGACTATGACCGCTACAAAAAGTATTAACTGAAGTATAATTCAAGTGTTAAAAGTGGTTTTTGTTAACATTGTTTATAATAATTATTGTACTGTATACGTTGCTATTTACGTACAAGTAGTGTTTGAGAATGTGTTGATGTTATTCACACATAAACTAAGTGGGTTTTTAGGGTGTAACAAAGTACATTGACAATTAAGTCATTAAAACACTTTACAAATGTCTAAAATTATTCACACATAAGCCGATAGGGGTCATAGAAGTGTGTAAAACAAAGTACATTGGCATTGATGTTATTAGGGTATTTAATAGTAACATGTTAAGAACGCTAGCTGCTAGAGTAGTCGTAGGCTGTAAAAGGTTGTTACTTTGGCGTTTGTTGTCTTAGAGTTGTATGTTAACATTGTATTTGGCATTGAAGTTTTATACTTAACAGCCGTTAAAAGCAGCCAACACAAGCAAAGCGAGGTGAAACAAGTAAAAACTGAAGCTGGGCTAAAAAGAAATCTGCATTATTTTTAAAGCAATAAAGTAATGCTGTTGATTAAATTGTTAGTTTGTCAATAAACGCCAATTGCTATTGCAAAATAAATTAGTGTTTAAAGTTTGTAAAAAAAGCATTAAAAATTCAACAAAAACAGAAAAAAGTTTCTTGTTTAATAAACTATAATGTAAATTAAATCTATACTAATAAAATAATAGATTGTATTAATATTAAATAACTAAACATTATATTATATTAATAAATATTTTATTCTGATTCAGTTGCTGAAGCAATTAACAATAATATATTTTTGCAAATTATTAAATTTTGTCTTTGGTCTGACAAAATATTTTTATAAATAGGTAAGTTTCAAAAACATTTAATAGAGTTTTATACTCCATTAAATCTTCAATAAAAACTTTAATTAAACTTTTGGAGACTATTTCAGGTTCAATCAATAAGTACAAAAAACATACAAAAAAAAACAAAAAATAGCAAAAAATCACAAAAATACCAAAAAAAAACAGTGATTAAGTATACGTGCTATGTCAAAATAAAATAAAAACTCTAAATAAAAGTTGTGTTTAACTGTTGCATTTTTTTATTAAACGTATGTCAAAAGGATTTTGTACTGCACATAATATTAAAAAATAGTTTGTTTATATAAATTTGCACTTTATTAATAATACTACGCAAACGCACGATGTGGTGGATAGCCTACTCATCCATCTTTGTTGCGTCAGATATATAAAAAAATAAATTGGGCATAATACAAACTATAATATTTACTATAAATACTCAAATCCTGTTTTACACACTTTATAATTGTTATTATAATTTAAAAAAAAAAGTTTTAAGAAGTTTAAGTAGTATAAGAATATTTTTTTAAGTCAAAATTACTTTTTGATATTAAATTAAACCATTAATAATAATAATAATAATAATAATACATTTATTGTCAAAGAAATACATATACATTAATAAAATTAATATGAATTATATTATGAAATGAATTAATAATTTATTCAAAATCAGTCAATCGAATCACAGCGGCCAAGGGTCAAGCATAGACAATTGTTTCGGTTCTACAAACCTCGTCAGTATGCCTTGTACGACCACGGCATCGCATGATAGCGAAGACAATTTTGAATAAATATTTCTGTGCTTATGAACACAATTGATATTATAAATAATCAAACGAAAGACTGGTTTGCCATCTAGTTGCAATTTTTAATACTAAAATGTCCGCATTAATCGGTATCATTTTTGCATTTATGCAATTGGCAGTCATTTCGCGGCTATAACGATTTTGAATCGCCAATAAATTATGAAATGAATTAATAATTTATTCAAAATCAGTCAATCGAATCACAGCGGCCAAGGGTCAAGCATAGACAATTATAATTTATTGGCGATTCAAAATCGTTATAGCCGCGAAATGACTGCCAATTGCATAAATGCAAAAATGATACCGATTAATGCGGACATTTTAGTATTAAAAATTGCAACTAGATGGCAAACCAGTCTTTCGTTTGATTATTTATGAATTATATTAACAAAATCAATTGCATCTATGACAACTAGGTTCAGGATTAGATTAGCCCTAAAACGGGTTATCTATTCTTCCTCCTGTACCTAAAACACACATACTAACATACAATACTAATATAAACATAAATTAACTTTGATCCTCAAACAACTGGTTTTTAAGTTTTTGCTTAAACGAATTGAGAGTTAGATCAATATAATTAAAAGGGATAGAGTTCAAACATTTAGCAATATTATATGTAAATGACCTTTGAAATAATGAAGACCTATGGACAGGGAAAGTTATTTTATTTTTACCTCGAGTATTAACCGTGTGGATATCTGTTCGGAATTTTATTTTTTCATATAAATAGTTGGGAGTTTTGATTTTAATTATTTTGAGATATGCACAAGAAGCATTAAAAAATATAATTATAACATTGACTTTATTATTAAAAATATTGTGTTTGAAAGCAAGAGCTTTTTTTTCAAACCACTGTCCGTTTATAATAATAATTTTAAACAGTGAATTTAATAATGTATGCAATCATTTTTGTGTTATCAAAAATTATAGGTTTTTTATCACTCTGATTTAAATGCTACAAACTTTCAGAAAAATTGTTTTCGATAAGATGCAACTTGTATTACAATTCTTTTTTCAGTTCAAAACACTAATTAATATTTTTACTTATTAAAATTCAATGACACTTGAGTATTACGCTTAGAAATTTATTTGTTTAAATATATAGTATTATAATATTACAAAAAATTGTTTAAACTTATTAAAAATAAATCTATTTTTATTTTCAATTTTTATTCCCACACATTAAATAAATAAAATCCTTTTAATTTATTAATTCAAGTATTATGATGTACTAAAGCAGGCATCTGACTAACATATTTTGCCAATTATTATTTATTTAATATGACAAATTTGATCAAATTTGATTAGTAATTTGAATAATTACATTTATTTATCGATCTTGATAAGCAGAAATTTATTGTTATCCGCGTGAACAGTTTATTTTAATTATATAAAAAATCCGAAAAAAAATGGTCCCATTGACATTTTGCATATACAATTTAATAACATGTTCTGTTAGATTTTACCGAAATTAGGCACATTCATATATTATACAACTGATTCTTCGCGCCGCAAATATCTAGTTTCCTCTTTTAATTTGTATTTACATATAAATTTGGCGGATATGATAATGAAGCAATTAAAATTAGATCTCAGCGTGTTTAAATCTTATCGAATAAAATTTATTTACTCGTCTGTCGTTTGTGATATACAGTTTTAATTTCCAAATGTACCAAACCTACATATTAAGGAAACTTGATATTGTAAACTAATTACAAAATAAATTATTACTGCTTAATATTACCTGGTTAACTAAAGAATGTACTTAATAATACTTAATTTTATGAAATGATTTTATAGATCTATTAAAACATATTTCTTATAAACGATCAATAAATGTTTGTGCATAATTCGCATATATAAATCTAGTTTAATTATACATTACGGTTAATTTTTTCTTTTATATAATAATTATGCTAACTCAGACTAACAATTATACGATAAAAAATGATTAATACATTTATAAAACTTTGAAAAAAAATTGCAATCTCATCTAAAACAAAAAAAGAAACCATTAAAAAAATTGCCGATCATTAGCACATTAACACATTAATTTAATTAAGGTATAAAGGCTGATGAATGACAGGTGCAGATTTATATTACATATGATTTGAATAATTCCCACAATTATTTTAAGTTTGTAATTGTAATAAGGAAATGAAAACCGAGGTGCTAATATATGACAGAAATTAGATTTTCCCTTGAAAGTTAAAAAATTAGTGTAAAACAAATAACCAAACTTAGCAGCTCCAAATCATATCTATTATTAAACAAAATAATTTGTTTGTAATAAGTTATAGGTTACTGCTCTAACGCATCATTTATTCATTGATTATGTAGTTACCTATAATTAAAAATATATAATTTGTATTTGCTGACAAGATCATGGAAGAGTAATCGGCACATTTAAAATTCATTGAAAAAATAAATTATTTATTATTGCGCTGAGCACGAACACGGCTATGTACGAGTATAAATCACGATGTGCACAATTCCAATTCTTCACCAGTGCAAATACAATTTCTTCCATAAAAATACAGGGCACCGTGTAAAGGCTATTTGTAACTAAATGCAACTTGTTAAGCCTTATAACAAGATATGATTTACGGCTCAGCAGAGGTGAGTTATAGTCTATTACCGGATATCAAATCAAATAACATTGCTGCCTATTGTTAATGTTACCTATTAGGAATTTTCCATTCCTTTAATCATATTATCGATATTGAATAGTATTCAAGAAATAAAATTATAAGTGATAGAAATAATAAATAAAATCTAACATGTTTGTACACAAAGAAATAATCTTCTTCATTAAATATAATATTTTTGTTATGTAGGTTCATCGCTCCATATCTAAATAATTAGTATTGTTCTTATTAAATGATGATGTGTGCAAAAAATATGCGGTAAATATATGCATGAGAAAATATTCCGCTATTGCTTTAAGTTTGTATTAATGTACGCGGAGATAATGAAATAGAATTAAAATGAAATCGTTATGAATGGTAGTAATAAAAAAGTTATTGCTTTATTAAATTATAGTTGTTGTCAGTTTTTTACATCTAATTTTGGTACTATGCGCACTATAATTTTTAATTCAAATTATAACAAGTTTTTCTAAGATTCTTCTTGTGTGATATTTAAAACTACTTATTTGTATAATTTGAATATTTAGATTGTAGAAACAAGAAATTTTTATACCAAGTTGTCTATAAAAGAGTTCAAATTTAAAAACTTGTTTAAATAATTTGCTTTACAACAAGCAAAATGACAATACAACAAAAATATTTAATGTACAACATTAATCTATTGAAAATTATTTCCCAAAAACGGTTTATTATTTATTATTCTAAATTAAAACAGTTGGTAAAACAAACTTATTGAATCAATGTCAATATTATTTTT
Organism: Tachinus rufipes; assembly: GCA_963932245.1. Lineage (NCBI taxonomy): Eukaryota > Metazoa > Arthropoda > Insecta > Coleoptera > Staphylinidae > Tachinus > Tachinus rufipes. The sequence goes on along the minus strand of OZ010747.1, from coordinate 46,011,886 downwards.
TAACGTTATCGTAATAGGGTTTATTTTGTTATTGCCATTTGAATATAAAAAGAAAAAACCTTTTGTGCAGCCTGATTCACTTTAACAATACTTTGATTTTTTTCCCTTCTTTAAATCATGTTTGGTAATTGAACCAAAAACATATAGACATAGAGCTCAAAGACAATTTTTTTTAATAATAAGTTGCCACTCTACGATTTCTTAATTCCAAGCTTTTTAAATTCGCATCCAAATATCAAGTAAAGTGAGTGGAAGTGGATAAAAACAGACAAATCTTTTACCGGTTGTATCCCACACGTTTCCAATAAGTAATAAGTCTGGAAAACAAAAAAAAACATAAAAGTAAATCAACATTAATTCTAGGAATTTAATTGTAATATGCAGTTTTGTATTATTTTAGTAAAAAACAAAAGTTTACAACTTTCTCAGATATGGCATTAATGTTGATTCTAGAACCGTATTAATGTTGAGATTTGCGTTAAATGTTTCCGAAATAAACACTAAAAAAGATTTACTTTCACAACCAATTGCTCCCCATACTATCACTCTTCGAGGAAAAGCTCTATGTTGTTCCAAAGCAAACTGTATTTTTTTTTTGTTTTCTTCTGCGTTGCTAACCATCTTGCGACTATACAAACTAAATCTTGACTTGTCGTTAAAGATAACTTGTTTGCATTAATTATTCATTTGTAGTCTCTCATCGCACTATTTTAGACAGCATTTTTTCTGATAAAGAGTTAACGGCAAACATAAAAAAAGGCAACACGACTTGACTTGAAACCAAATGATTGAATTTTCCTGTAAAGAGATCAAACAAAATTTTTTTGTTAGTTAAGTCTCTTCCGACATTTCCAATTGCTCTTGTTGTTAAAAATTTGTTTTAGAGAACATTGAACCAATTTTTTTTGTGAATTATAAGAAATTTTTTTTAAAAACTTACATGTTTCGGATTTACCTTCTCTAGAAGATGCAAGGAAAATGTAAGTATTTAAAAAAAAAAAATTTTGCTTGCTTGTAATAATTAGAATTTCTCCTTGTGTGTCTTGAGAGTGCTACAAAAAAAAAAACAGAAATTTGCCAATAACAAATAGTTGCATTGGGGCTGGCCATAAAGATTGGATTTCTTTAGCTTGGGATAAACTTGCTCTGTGTGCATTACACGCGGCGCAGGTTGCAACATTTCCTGATTTCTTTGTCTTGGTGCAAATGGAGCTGGGATGAGCTCCAGCGTATTTTACACAAACATACAGTAAATTTTACTTTAATGCCGTGTGGCTATATTGCTAGCAACGTTGGCATTGTACAATGTCATCAGATTTACGTTTATACTCTATCCGAACCGTAAAGTTGCACAATTTTGTAAAATACATCATCTCCCGGTTTTGTAAGTTTTGTGGTTGCTAAACGTAACAAATGAAAAAGGGTTTCCTCTTCCTTCTTATATGTTTGACTGAAAAAAGGTCTTGGTTGTTATATTTAATGTCGTCAGCTAAAATGTTGATTCTTATGATCTCGTATTTGATCATTTCGATAACCTGCTTCTCCAGGCTGTAGATTTATTTGTTCTGTTTCTTTACGTGGTCTTCTACTTTTTTAAACTGGACGTAGAATGTCTGTCATATCATTGTTGCGCTATATCCTAAATGAAAAACTTATTAATTAATACGTTAATACAGAGTATAAATTAAAAAAAAAAATAGTTGGCCAAAATGTTGACTATGAGCTTTTACAATTTTTCAAAATTATTATTTAGGCACTTTATTCTTTTTTGATTTTTTTAATAACACTAGTCTAGACTTTTTTTATATCTCCCAAAAGTTTTCTTTTCTAAGTTTTAAGTTTAAGATTACAAAATATTATATAAGGTACAACCTTTACCGTTTGGCGGTATGTTATTTGAGCTAAGAGTCTTGTTTAACTTTAATTTGCGGCAGGCGCTAATTGGTTTGCTTATAATAAATGAGTCTAAATATAACTGAAAATAATAAAGAAATAAATACCCACAAAGATAAATTAAATTAAATTTCATTACTTTGGACAGTAATATCTCACAAAAAAAAATAATTATACAATATGTTACACCCAGTTATACATCTACCATTAACACAACCTTATACGTTCTATGTTTATGCAAATAACAATGTTTATGGAACATTAACTATTATAAATAATGTTAATGGAACATTAACAAATTAGAAATAATAGACAATTACAATTAAAGCAGCAGAAAATAAGGAATTGTTTTTTATTGACTACATTCATGCTGATAACACCGAAGACAACATAATAAACCATATCCAATCTTATACTGACTATGCAGTTTTTACATGCATTAAAATGAATACTAAATACGCTACAAACTGCTATAAAGTGGGAATCAACTCAAACGATATGACTACTAAAATTGACCCATCTAAATGGCCCAACGGTATAAGAATAATAAAGTTCATCTTTGACAATACTAAAAAAAATAACAAAAAGACAAGTCAGGAACTCAATCAGAAATCCCAATCATTTTCTGAAAAAAGTAACAACATGCTTGTTGAAAAATTTTAGCTGAAGAAACCCAACCCAGAATTAATATAACGCCAACTAATCAATCACCGACTTACCATATTCCATCAGATAAAAGCTTTTTTTAAATATCAGATCAATCAGAAATAAAATCGATATGTCTAAAGCATTCTTGCTGGATCATGGTAGTCATTATACTATAATATGTTAACTGAACATATTTTGTCTAAATCTATGTCTCTCAAACTTAATAATATATGTGTCGCATTCATTTTTTCAGGAAAAATTACTTTCATGGAAGAGTGGTGACTCTAACTAAAAATAATTGTAATGCTATAGCGTTATATGATATTACGAAAGAATCAGTTGAAATAGATTGTAAAGTTACCGGTATATTTTTATGTGATGTTAATTTAATAGTTTTAACTGTTTATCGTTCTCTTTTAGTAAATTTTAATAATTTATAAGTATTTTAAATCGTGCTTTATGTAAGGTCAATGTCTTAAATAATCATGTCATTATTGGTGGAGATTTTAACGTATGGTTTCACAATACAGATCCTTGAGCATCTACTTTATGCGATCTATTGCTTAGTTTTGAACTTAAAATACAAGTTTCTTTTTAATACTAAATCTACAAACTGTTTGAACAATAATTTTTTAAACATAGATAATCAGCTTAGTAAAAACCAGCACCACCAGACCACCAAGGTTTTGAAATTGCTATTAAATTTGACATCAAAACTCAGAAAACAAAAATAACAAAATTACATAGACCCATTACACAACAAAGCAAATTATTATTTTTTAACTTTATAAAAGATGCAACTTTCAATTTCTGCAGTAACAATTCTCTAGCTGCCAAAACTAAAATGGATTTGTTTTGTAGAATTCTCTCTAATAGTATGAAACAGGCTTTTTTTCAAAATAAAACTTTTAAAACACAAAGATGCAAATTGTTCAATTTCTAATTGGTACAATTTGCATCTTAGCATATGTGAGAAAAACTTTGCATCTGATTATCAATTTGAAAAATCAAAATTCAAACAATGCGGATAACAAAAAACTTTTAAACAATTTTTTTTTAATAATACAATTGTGTTATTAAAAATGCTAAGCTTGAATGTAACCAAAATTACATATTAAACTCTGGCAATAAATCAAAAGCAATATGGTCTGTAATAAATAACAAACAAACAAACAATAAGTGTGATAGTGTCTGTGATATTTCTGCGGAAGATTTTAATATTTATTTTACTAAAATTGCCCAAAATTCTAACTGAAACCGTTCCTATGTTTAAACTTAATGAAGTTTCTATCTGTGACGTTTGAGATGTTATAACTTCTTCAAAAAACAGTAAAAATAAGGATACATATAACAACAGAGCTCATAAAGCTCTAGCTCTATTAAAGAGATGATTGTATTTTCAGTAACAAAATTGGTTATTAGAAAACAAATATTTCCTACTGCGCTTATACAAGCTATAGTAAAACCAGTCTTTAAACAAGAATATAAAAATGTTGAAAGCAACTATAGACCAATCTCGCTATTGCCCATTGTTTCAAATATTTTTGAAAAAATATTAACTTTCCAAATAAATAATTATTTTGAAACAAACAAGCTCTTTACAGATTCTCAATATGGATTTTGTAGTCAAACAAGTACAACAAACGCTGCATTAAAAATGGCACAAAATATTTCTGACAGCTTTAAAACTAAAGAAATTTCAATCGCAAGTTTCTTGAATTTGACTAAAGCTTTCGATTGCATATCTTATAATATTATATACAATACAACAACTGAGCAAATACAAATTTAACTCAAGTAGCTGTAATATCATAACGTTTTATCTAAGTAACAGACAACAGGCTGTGTCATTTAATAGGAACGTTTCAACTGAAAAAACAATTAACATTGGGGTTTCTCAAGGATCTATTTTAAAACCTATTTTGTTTTTAATATTTATCAACGATTTGCTGTAATCAATTTCAACGGAGTCCGTCTTATTATATGCGGACAACACAACACTCACAGCTGTTGGTAATAAATATGAATTGGTTAATAAGTCAAACAAAAAAAAACAATAAACAAAGCATCCAATTGGTTAATAAACAATCGTTTATCCTTAAATGCTGATAAAACCACCAACATTACATTTTCCTTAAAACCTGAAAATTGGCTGCAAACTAACTTTGCAAAATTTTTAGGATTTCAATTTGATTCCAAACTGATGCGCACATGGCGACTACGTCTCAAACAAAATTAGCCAATTTCTTTTTACTCTTTGTTGCTTGCAGGGCTCTATTCCTAATAGTTGTCTCAGAACAACATATTTTGCTCTATGCCAGAGTCATCTTACCTATGGCATTACTGTATGAAGACACCATTTCCCACATGCAATATAGAGAATGGTGTAAGTCAGCATTTCAAAAGTTACAAATAATGACACTTCTTTCTCTGTACATATATCACTGCATAAAGTACTATTTACAAAATGATCAACAATTTGACACAAACAGTGGTAATACATACAAAACTAGGTACAAAAATAAATTACAAATAAAGTCAGTTTGGCTGAAAATAAGCCAAAGTTTATAAACAAATTGCTACAAAAAATTAAAACCAAAGCACCTAAAATTGTTTTAAAATGGTTGCAGGATGTTTTAATACTAAAAGTATTTTACTAATTTGACAATTATTTGAGACACGATTTTAGTTAAATTATTAAAAGTTTTAGTCTATTTTTATCTGCAATGTATAACCTACATGTATCTGCATCATATATTTTTTAAGAGTGTACATATGTATTTACTTATATGTTTCTATTATTGTCATAATAGAAACATATAAGTGTATACCTATGGGTTTAACACGAATAAACCATTCTATTCTATTATATAGTTTTTTTTTTGCGTTTTAGATTGAATCCTTATATTTATTTTTCTCAAACGCGTACTACATTTTCTTTTAGGTGACAAGATACTTTTTTTCAGATTTTTTTTGAATTATTTATAACTCTAATAACTCTAATGCCTTCAAAAATCTTTGTATTTCTGGATACTCTTTTTTTATTTTCCATCTTCTCTTCGGTTTTTTAATGTATTTTTTTGTTTTTACTACTTATTACATCGTAATATATACTTTTTGTAGTAGCTCAAATTTTCTTCATTTTTACTTTTCAGTTCTTGCTTCTACGAATCAATATTTCTTAAAACATGGTTAAGTCAATGAAAGAGGACAATGCTCTTTTTACAAATGTTAAGTTTGTTTTATCATTTACCAATGCCTGATTGAAGTTGCCGATATACTTAGCCAGAATCATCTTAGTTTTCTAAAATATGTTTGTTTTGTTTGCAAAACCACAGTTCCTCAAGTCAAGCCTAAATTTAAAGCAGTTTTAAAATTTAATTGCAATGAAGAACTTTTTGATTCTTTTTTTAATCTCTTTCTCCTTTTAATTAATTTTGTTTGTTTGTTTTGTCCGAGTCGTGCACTCTTCATTTGTTATTTCCAAACCGCATTTTTTTTACAAATTCTATGACTTCAATATTGTCTGTAATTTTCTTAAGTATGATTTTTTGACCATCTTTTTTTATTTTCAAGTTTTTGTGCATTATTTTTATCATGTTTTCTTAGTTCTTTTTGTTTGCTTAAATAATATATTACTGCTGTTTGTTGTTTTAAAAGTTATGTTATCCACCATTGCCTTTTGTCCACTAATTTTTTTAACGTTTCTTTTAATTGCGGTTTCCTCTTTGCTATTTTGTACACTCTATGAGCTGGTTCAGATGTGTTTATCAGTTTCTTAATTTTTAACTTGTTTACAGTTTTCTTTTATCCTGCTCATTGTTTGTCGTTTTAATTAGAACAGTGTTGAGCCTTTCTTCACTTCTGCAAAAAAAAATTGTTCCATTTTGTCTATTAATAGACTTTTTGATCTTTGTTTTTGTACTAAAATACTTAAAAAAAAACTAATTTTTTTAACGTTTCTTTTAATTGCGGTTTCCTCTTTGCTATTTTGTACACTCTATGAGCTGGTTCAGATGTGTTTATCAGTTTCTTAATTTTTAACTTGTTTACAGTTTTCTTTTATCCTGCTCATTGTTTGTCGTTTTAATTAGAACAGTGTTGAGCCTTTCTTCACTTCTGCAAAAAAAAATTGTTCCATTTTGTCTATTAATAGACTTTTTGATCTTTGTTTTTGTACTAAAATACTTAAAAAAAAAATTAGTTAGCTGATCATTTTCTTACCTCATTCAGTTTTTTACATTTTCTAAATCACACCCGTAATAGTGAGATTTTTTTACAACCCAGATTGTTATTACTGAATTCAGCTTCTTTCTATCTTTTTCTACCTTTTTTAGGTAGCTTGTTTTTGTATATTGTTTTTGTTAGAATTGTCTGCCTTCTTTTTTTTCTTTGTTACCTTTTTTGTTTCCATTCTCATCACTAACGTGACATTTTAAATTTTGAAACATCTCTATGTTTTGCCAATGTTTTAAGGATTTGGAAATAAGAAGCACGAGGCGTAGGTTTAGAGTACTTATTATTTAAGACGCAATAACCCTTTGTGCAATCTTGTTAGTCCACATAAGCTATAAGCAACCTGGAGACGCGTCTAGTTCTACTTTAATCTACTTTAGTAATAATCATAAGCTCTGAATGCAAAGTTTTAAAATATTAAACGTAAATTAATCTAATTGTTTTAATAACATTACTAACTAACATATTCAAACCGCTAAATAGATGCCAAAACCCAAAACACAATCAAATTTAGTAAATGTTCCAACAACTACTCTCACATTGTAGAAGCCATCATATCAGTCACAATCATTGAATTGGAAAAAGTACTCCAGTCTTGTCCTCCGAGGTCACTTTCTTTAAAAGCATATGAAGTTAATAGCTCATGGAAAATATCCTGCATTAGGGATAAACTGAATTATAGATGCTGCAATGCAAATAATAGTTTTCCAGACATTGGCGCAAGCTGTTTGATCAATTTTACGCAGAGCCAGACATTTGTTTCGTTAGAAAGCATTTTTAGACATGTTTTTGTTTATGAAGCGATTTTAACTCTAAATTATTTTAATAACGCTTTAAAAAATAAATACTCATGGTTTTAATCGCTATAAATAGCATGCATGAAGATTTTTTAAATATATTTTTAGTAAGTACAACGTTTAGTATTATTATGATAATACATAGGATAGAAATACCTTACTCTTTTAATATTGGCCATCATTCATACTAAAACGTAATTATGTTATGTAAACACATTCACGTATATGTACTATTACTACTTGTATTATATTATATAAGACTGTAAAATTATTAAAATTTCTTATTGTTGCATTAAGAACGTACAATATTCACAAAAAAATTGAACCCGGATACTAAAAATTCGTAACTGCAGCCCTAATTGGAGACCATAATAGTGACAATGTGAGTACAATCATAAAATGTTAATAACCTTTGCAGTAATTCCAATCCAAGACATTTAAAACGCAATTTTTGTTCTATTCAAGGATGACTAAGAATCATCTCTCGTTACTTAAATTAATTAAAAACAACGACTCGCCACATAAAAACATTAACAATTTTTTATTTCCTTCCGTCCATGCAGATCCTTTACGACTCCGCCAACCTTCACGTAATCATAAAATCGGCAAGTTTATTCCACTGCCACAATATTTTAATAAACGAACGATTATTAATTCATTCGGAGAATATCCCCGGACATTCTCTCGTTCACTGCGGTTTCGCCCAAAAGTTCAACGCACCAAACACGATAAACCTTATGATCTTAACAATCCGCGAAAAATCTTATCTAGTTTTTGTGTATAATATGAGAAACACATATACACATCCGTGCTGAATAATAAGATCATACAACTTGCGGGTTTATAATTTAAATGGCCGATAAGGATCTTTTGTGCGATTTATGCGTTGGAAATCATTTTACCGTTGCGGTTGGCAAAGATTTAAATAATGGTTTCAGGGGAATGATAAAGTAATTATGGAACGAGATGGAAGCCGTAAACGTTTCATAAGGTGGTTTAATTGTTGACCATGTATTCGCTTATTAATCAAGCTATTGTGAAGTGCGCATGTTGATTAAACAGAGCGATATGGCTCATATATCAAATATTCTCATTTAATTTGATGGGTTCATTTTGTTCATTGTAGTAAAGGGTATTGTTATATAAATAAGAACAAACGATAGCAATTATTAGTTATTGGATTTTGTATCTTTGTCGGTATAAATCGTATCATGTTAAGCGTACAGAAACTAAGTGATTTAACAAAAAAAGTTCAATGTTCAAATTCTTGTTTTCCTTATATGTTGAATGCTAAAAATAAATTAACATTAAGAAAACAGACTATTTTTGAAAAAATATTCAAAAAACAATTTATGTATTTTCATGGTTTAAAGTTATTACAAATTCAACTAAAAACAGGGGGGGGGGCTACTTGTACGCAAGTGTCTACAATGCAAAAGAGCCCTCTAGCACAAGGGGTTTACAAAATAAAGTAAAACAAAACAAATATGTACGTTTTTTTTGTCAAAATCGTCTTTGACCGTGAAATATTTTACGGTCAAACTCAAAAAAGCTAGCTTCGTTAATGCATGACTCCCGGCTTAATTTTACTTAAAACCTGGATGTAATTTTCTGGAGAACATGAATGATTTCTCTTGACTGCGCAACCTGAAAAATATTCTCGGTTTAGTTTAAGATTAAATATGTACATTTTTAACAATTTTGGTTTATTTGTATATAATTTTAATAACTTTTACTAGTCAGTTTAAAATATTATTTGACAGATCTGATACATTTATGCCAAATTATCATATCATTGTAAGTTTTAAACAGATTTAATTATTTTTCAACAGATGTAGTAATGTTTATTGGATTTTTTTATAAAATTTGTCAAAACTGTTTGACAATTCTAGTAACTTTTTGAAGTTTTGAATAGCTTTATGACGAATTTAGTAACACTGTTGACAGTTTAAAATACAATTTAATATATTATATTGCAGTAAACCGTTTGACAATTTTGTAACGTTTTGACAGTTTTAGTAACAGTTTAGAATACATTTTGTCAGATTAGCCAAGTTGCGTCCAACACATTGCTGTAAACTGTTTAGCAATTTTAATAACTTTTAAAGTTTTTAGTAACTTGTTGATAAATGTAATAACATTTTTGAAAGTTTAGAATATAATGTAGTAATTTTTTTGACAGATTGCAATACAATTAGACACACTTGATAGATGTAAGCATTTTATTACATTTTTTGAAGTTTATATCAACTTTTAGACAATAATACAGGGAGTTTATAAATGAATGGGATTATGTAATCACTTCAAATATGCCGCTTTTTTTAAATTGTCCACTATACTATTTGTTTTGACAGTTCAACTTTAACAACAGCTGTTAAGCAAGCAAGTTTATAAAAATGTATACAAATAAAGAGAATTTTTTTATTATTGAATCCTACTTTAAGAATGGGCGGTTTGATAATGAAAAATGGCTCTATTCTATTCCGGATTGTGTTCGAGATTTTACTACTAATAATTATAAGCATGTAAACAATGTAAACATATGAAAATATTTTTACAATTTGTGTCTAGCTGTAGAGCGGCACAAACGTACATTAGATAGTTACATAATCCCAAACATTTATAATCAATCCCTGTAGTAAGGTTTTGAACAGTTTAAAATTCTATTTAACAAATCTGAAAAATTTATGCCAGTTTATCACATTGTTGAAAACAGTTTTAGTAACTTTTACAGGTATTGCAATATTTTTGTTAATTTAGCAACTTTTTAACAAATATAATTTTGCATTTTATAAAATTGCTGTAAATATTGTTTAGCAGTTTTAGTAGCTTTTTGAAATTTTTGGTAAATTTCTAGTAAATTTTTGACAGATGTAGTAACATTTTTGATCATTTATAAAACAATTTAACTGATTTGGCAGATGTATGTAAACTTATCATAATGCAGTTTTTGTAACTTTTTGACAAATGTGAAAATATTTTTGACAATTATGACTTGTTGATAGATGTACATTTTTCATAGTTTATAATCATTTTTTTGAAAATATTGGTAATTTGTCAAACTTATGATATTACTGTAAACTATTTCTAAGTCACAATAACTATGCTTTTTTTAAACTCTTCTTTAATATTTTGCGGTTGGGCCCAAAAAACTTTTCTTTGACACTGATTAAAAACTTAAGTTTTTTACGGAAAGGAAAAAGTCTGCTAAAAATGGCTCAATTTTTTACCGTTCATATCCCATACATGTTTTATTGGTGAAAAAGTCTGGAAAACAAAAGGCTTTATAAGCAGATCGACAACATCATGGTTTCTCAGCATCTACAAATATTTTTTTAAATAATAATAATACAATTTGTTTTTAATTGGTCCTCTTAACATAATTACGTTTGTGTCGTTTCACATCATACTACTTTTTTTTTCTCTTCGGCGTTGGTTCGCTATTTTACGATTATCATGGGCTACACAAACAAAACAAAAAAAAACAAGTGTAAACAACGTTTTTCTGTACGACCTCCACGAGTACGAGTACAAATAATATAACTTTTCTCTAAACTGACTTATAGATATTCCTTAATCAAATAAATTTTTCTAATCGTATCGTACGTATCTTTAGAACGTCTACAGACCGTAATATTTGTTGTTCATTTTTACAGCTTTGTGTTATTGTAGATAATTTTCTACTAACAACAACACATTGAGCAATATTACACATTTATAAACCCAAATTACTATATAAAATTGTTGAAAAATTGTTTGTTGTAAAACTCGCATTGATTTGTACGAATCAATTTTACTTATAACAATGACACTAACAAAATACAAAGACTTTTTTTTTGTTAAACTGACAAAAATAAATAAAGAAGTAAAAAAAATTAATGTTATACAAAAGTTTTAACTCCTTGTGACTGTTGAATTGCTGCTTATTATAAAATTATTTTTTTCATTTTAATAAACAGTGTGGAGCAAGTGGTCAAACAACTCCTATCCAAAATTTCAGAGTAGTTCTTTTGTTGTATTTGCTGTATAAAGTTGTGCATTATCATGAAAAAGGACAATGGCCGATGACAACATGCTTCATTTTAGTGTGGCAAATTAAGGCTACTCAAAAAGCTGGACTAGTAGAGACTGTAAAAACTGATGCAGTCAAAGTGATTGTATTTGCAATATCTGGGATTGTTTAGTAAAGAAGCAAACCAGGTAAAAAAAATGCAAATAGAAATTGCCGCTTAAACAATCAAAAAGTTGCCATGCAAAAATAGCAAAAGTAGTAATGAAAAATTAAAACACTCAGACTAAAATTAAATAAGAAAATAGGCAGAAAAAACTAAAAACGCTGGGGTTCTCTAAGATATTTATTGTTTAAAAATGTTTAAAAGAATATTTTTATTTGTAAAGAAAACCCAAATACAAGCATTGTGGCTACAGTGATTGACTATACAACAACGTAAAACACATCTTGCAGCAAAATATAGAATCAATAGGAGAGATAAACTGCAAATGCAAGTTAAAAACTTTCTTGGAAATCAATGTCAGAATAATTTCGTTAATAATTAGTTTATCTATAGTAGTTAGTTAGCCTTAATTAGATTGTAATGTATTGAACAAAACACTTTCTTTTTTTATAATTTACTTTATTTACTATTTATTTTATTTAATAAAAAAAAAATATTTTATACTATTATAATTTAATATCATTTCAATAATTATGGTAAAACGTAAAGACAAAAATAATATTATACCCAAAGAAGAATAAAAACTGAAGAATTGGTAGCAACTCATGGAGGAAAAGTAACATCTATTACAATTAAAACCCCGGTTACCATTGCGACAAGTACTATAAATGAAGCAGCTTTTGTTTTACTACCGTTTAATCAATCAGTAACAAATAAGATTAATATAAGTCATTCTAACCAAATTGTTTATTTCAATTTCGGTATTATCAACTAGTATATCTGGAACCACGTTATTGTCACCTAAAATTTAAAAAACCGATTAATACAAAGAATACTAAGATTTTGATAACAATTTTAATAAAATCTAATTAATTTGCCATAAACAAAATAGTTTAATAAGTTAAGTTTATTCAACAGATGTGGCACTGACATTTTTGTTACTACTACTATAAATAGAGCTAATAGATAAAAATGTTTTATTTACATGTTGAAGATAATAACAGAAATGCAGTTTTTGTTTTTTTTTTTACAAAAATCAACATTTAATTCTTTTCATAGCACGTCATTTTCCAATACATGACGCAACTTATTTTATTCTGGCTACAAATTTAAACACTGTGCTTTTTAAACTTATTTTAAATCTTCGGCATTATTCAGTACGAAGCATAAAATTGTTTGTTTGTCGCACAAAAGCTTTCAACTAATCTGCAACGTACTACCCGATCTACCAATTTTTGTTTGTTACAAAAGAGCGTAAGAAAAGTTTTTAAAGTTAAATAAAAATTTGTCATTATCAATTTATGTTGCCGTTTTCACAGGTACATTCAAATTTTAAGTTGTTCCTTATCTGTTTTACAAAGTTATACTAAAAATTGATTTGTTACGCTTTTATACTCATTCATACTATTCTTTTTCATCATCTTCTTTTAACACAACTTTTTTTTATTATTTCAATTCATTCTTTTAACATATGTTCTATTGTTTCATTGGCACACATTCTATATATTTTGTTTTCTTTATTCATTCAAAATTTACTTAAACTTTAAACTTTTTTTATTGCCACATCTAAATCTAACTAATTTTTTTTTTCCTATTTTTGTAAACTTTTAATTATTAAGGTATTTTGGAATATTATGATGCATATTTCTTATTGTACTTTAATTCATTCACTCTTGATCTTCTCTTTTGCATTACTATATACTTAACACGCATCGTTATTTGTATTTATACTCTTTTACTATTTCTCATTATTTTTATTGCTTTACAGACATTTTTTTTTGTTATAACTTTTATGCAAAATTTTGCATTTATTTCTTTCTTTCAATCTTCCTTTATATCTTAATACTTTTTTCTTTCTACTTTTATTTTATCTTTTTTCTCTTCTTCCAACACAATGTATGCTGGAATTTCCCTATTTAATCCCAGTACCCATCTATAGTATTTTGACTGTGTAGCTTCGAATTTATTTTTTTGTTTCTACCGCAAAGTTTTTGATCCATGAAGGCATCATACTTTTAACTAGACTATGAAACATTGTCAAATTTATTTTTATACATTTAAACTTTCTTTCACCTATTCTCCCCACACTCGTCCTACCACCTTGTTTGTCTTTCTTGATAACTCTTGTACGTGCTCATTCTTGCCGTCATTTGCACTAAATACATATCCTTTATATTTTATTTTTTATTTTTTACTTTTTTGATATTTTTTCCTTCCTATTTCCAATCTTATTTTTTATGTCTATCTCTCTTTTTTTTTTTTTTCTTTTAAGGATGTAGTGAGGTCTTGGCCTCAGCAAGTGGCCCTTGAGAATAACTAACGCAGGGCAATTTCTTTCGGTTTTCTTCTCTACGTTAGTTCTGTTGTCATTTTGTCCTTATCATGTCTGTCTCTAGTGTACTATTACTTTGAGATGAGCTGGTTTCGGTTTTGTGGAATTCACACAGACTGCTGTGGCAACACATGCTGTCCCCGGCTCATCTCTCCCTATACCCTATTTGTTGTCGGTCCTATACTGACGTTCATATCTCCTTTCTGCCATTCTATTGTTATTCAGCTTAATTTTTTGATTTGTCCTAAGATGTCTTCTTAGTTTCTCTAAGTCTTCATTCACTTCTTTGTCGGCGTATCCTCTCTCTTTCATGAATATTTTGTGGAGCTCCATTAGGTGTACCCCCTTTGGTAATCCTAGATTTGCCAATTTAATTTCTAAGGATATTCTTGAGTCTCCATTTGGAATTATTTCTTCATGTCCCCTGGTTGTCAAATATACTCTGACCATTTCAAAGGTTACATTGTCAGTCAACCTCAAAATGGCGTATCTACCATTTGGAAATTTTCTGGTCAGTTCCGTCAGTTTGCTTTCTTTAAGCAGCTCTTTTCTTTTTTTTTTTATTTCTGCAATTTTGGTTGGTACTAATGTTTCATTGTATATTCTTTTCTTCTCTATTTTTTTCTATTCCATTCCTTGGTAGGCATAGTTGTCTTAACTTTTTTTTGTATTTTTTCTCTTCATTGCTGTTTTCTATGTTCTTTTGTTTCCACTTAGCTTCCCTTTCTTCTTTCCTTTGTTTTCTGTGGCTTTTGATGAGTGTGTTTACTTCCATTTTCGTTTATCTAGATTTTGAATTTTCAAACTCCTCTATCTTTTTTCTCATTACTGCCGTTGTAGAGTTTCTTAATGTTCTCCATTTGTTTTCGTCATTCAGGCAAATATTAATTATTGAAGATTTATCAATTTTGTTTTCCAATACATTCTCTAACTCTTTCCTATCATTCTCCCACGCTTCGCACTCTATTAGCGTATGTTCTGCGTCGTCATACGTATCCTCTTGGCAGAATATACATTTCTCTTCTTTCTCCATTTTATTTATATTTTGTAAATACTTTCTGCCATTTTTTCATTGTATTATCTCTTGCTTGTCTCTTTGCTTTTTGTTTACTATTTCCTTCATTTACCAGTTTCTTTATGTTTAATCTTTCTTCTACCATCAAGTCTTTGGGTAGTGTCGCCGCGATTATCTCTAGCGCTTCTTGCGACAGCGTTCTGTAAGCCCTACATATCCTTAACGAGCTTGCTCTAGTGGCTCCTCTTATTTCTTATCTGTTTTTTTTGTCTTTAAGGCTTCTCTCCTTTTCCTAAACATCATAATATTTGTTTTATTAAAACTCACTGTCAACTTTTTCTTGAAATATTTTTCCCAACTTTTAATTATTTCTTTAATTTTTTTTGTTTATTTTGCCTCGATCACCATGTTATCTGTGTATGCTAACAATCTTAGTTTTATTCTACCCACTATAGCTGTTATGACCAATATTTCCGATAGCAAAACAACTTTTCCAATTTTAGCAATCAATGTCTTTTATGAGTTTTTTCCGCGTGTACTACAAGTCTTTTTCTTACGTTTAGACAATTAACCAAACGGATGCAGAAAATTTTGTTGATAGAAATTAGGATTTAATTTATGAGCACATTGTCTTACAAACATCAAATTAACTAATTATACACAACACCATTTGCGGTAAAACAGTATCCGGTTCCGTACCGAATAGTTGTTTAACCGATTGTATGAAATCCTAAAGAATTTTCAAACTATTGAATACAGTTTTTAAAAACCCCATGCTAACAACAATCAAACTGATAAAATTGTAAAAATCTGTCAACTGTTAGAAAGACTTCAGCGCAATATTGCGTACTGGAGTAGCTTACTACTGAAGTTTTGTTTTTTAGTAAAAAGTTTACTGTTCTCACTGATCATCATTATTTATTATTTATTGTGCTTTTTACGGCTATTTTACATCGTCACAATAAGTCTACGACTTGTTTAAAAAAGTTTGATGGGACCAACAGCTTATTTGGAGACTTCCGAACCACCCTGGTGGATAAACAGCAAGTTATTATTTCAGTCACTTTTTGGTTATTGAACCCCGGACTGCTCGCATGATATGGCAGGGCTCTACCATTGAACTATCGCACCATTCAATTGCTTTCTTTTTGTCTTACCCGGTGAGTGTCAATTCAAAGATACAGATTTATAATCATGCACGTTCCCGGCAAAAATAACCTGATTAACGATGTTTTACATTTTGGTAACTGTTGAGTTTAATCTCAGTTTATTATTAAAACGTTTGCTCGACAAGCAACATTTAGGCCCAAAACTAATTTCAATCGTCGAAAGCCAATAAACGTTGCCTTAAAATGGTAATCTACAAGCTATTAACCCCCATATTGCTAACTGCAAAAGATGCAAAGCTTACATAAGGATTATATTGTATTAAATCGGCGAATTTTAAAACATTCTTTGCAAACCCATCTCCCACAAAATTGCTGAGAACTATAATTCAAAGCACCAAGCGTAAAATAATGCTGAAGAGTAAGAAGCTAAGTCCTAGGTCCAAACAAACCTATATTATTACAGCCTAGCAGACTACTAAAAAGACGTTCTTGAAGTCGCAATACTCAAGAACGTCACTCAGATTACAACCCAGTACTACTGGAATTTTATAGAAGGGGATCAACTGGAAAAGAAGAAAAAAACATTGGTAGCCAGTACAAACGGTTAAAGACATTAAAAAAGTTGTTGCACTATTTACAAATCAAGTCCAAAAAGTCTTAGAAAAGGCTTCTAAAACTAAATCGTAATCCCTTAGGATTATCTTGGGACATAAAAACATTGATTTGAAGAAAAAATGCCCACAAACATCAATGGCAAAAGCACTGCAACCCTAGATTTTTCCGTGTGATTCTAAGCGCGTTTCATAACAAAGTCAGAAAGACCTTAAAGCTGCACAAAAACCAGTGTTAAAAAAATAGTAAGAAATTTATCTTAGAAAATGACAACATTATGTAGATAGAAACAGACGATTCCTATTCCAGTCATTTACAGAAAGAATAGGGTTCAATATATCATTGAGAAAAAGGTCGAATCATTTCCAATGTTCTCTTTAAACACAAGAGCACTGATCTAAAGCACGTCAAAAAAGTCTTAGAAACAGCTGACGATGACAGACGTCAGATCTTCTCAAGTTAAATCATAAAAGAAAATCTCAAAAAACTCAAATCTTAGTCTGCTCTTGGTTCCAATAAAATCTCAAACAGAGCTCTAAAACTGTTTTCATATAAAATAATAATGATTTTCGCGCTAATACAGAACCGGACACCTATAAAATGATAATCATGATCAATATCCTTAAATCAGGAAAAAACCGGAAGTTTCTTTAAAACTATCAGCCAATCAGTCTACAATCCTTAAGTAAAGTCATAGAGAAAAGAATTTTATAATTTAAAATCACAATCTTCTTACCAACATGAGCTCAGATAAGGTCATTCAAGTGTTCATTATCTTAACCGCGTGGCGGACTACATAGTCAAAAATTTCAGGCAGAAAAAAAACACAAAAATAGTTTTTAACGTCAGAAAAGCTTTTGACACGTCCGGCAATAATTTCAAATAAAAGAAAAAAGTAATATATCTTTGAGGTCCAAAAAAGCTTTTAATAACGCCTGGCACAAAAACTTTCTCTTAAAACTGATCAGACAAAACCGCAAAACCTGGCAGTAAAACTTAAAAACTACATTTCTATCTTATGGAAAATTACTGCAGAAGTTTCTCAAAGCTCAATTCTTTTTTCGTAAAAATGGCTCAATATGCTTTTGGTAGCTTTCGTAGTTTTATGGTGACCATTTTAAGTAACTTTAAGGAGTAGAGAAGTTGACAACACAGCACTTCTCTACTCCTTAAAGCTACCTCAGATCTAAAAGATTGGCCGAACGGCTAGCGCGTTAAAGTAAACCAAGTGAAAAGCAAGACTGTTCTCTTTACACGGCAACAAACCCTTTTATAAGAACGTCAACCTGAATGATACCGTAGTTAGTCGGTAGGCACTTTCCTCGTGAAAGTAAATCAGACACGTTGAGTCTTTAATATTTTTTTTCCCAAATTACCAGCCCTGGGCGCCATCTATAAACAATAAAAAAAGTTTTTTCTTGTAATTTTTCAGAAAAGCAAACACAACAAATAGGAAGAGTTATTAAACAATATCTATGTTTTAACTCTCCGTGCTTACTTGAGATCACGGTGCATGCAAAACGTTTTTCTAAAAAAATCAGCCAATGGCAATGTGACAGTTTTTTAAACCTACGGCATAGTGATGCTTAATAACTACTTGCAAAAAATAAGCAGGCTCGCACTATTTTGCAGAATGCACAGAAGATGCAAATACGCTTGCCACATGCACTGTGTGTACATAAGCGCTCACAGCTTTTTATAAGGATGCTCAGTCAGCAAAATATTGCGTGAAAGTCAAATGAGACAGAAATGTAACATCTAGCCGATTCCTGCGACGTGTGTGATTTTCATCATGTAGAAATTCTTAAATAAATCACCAAACCTACAGCAACCTCGACCAGAGAATTTTAAATTTTATTCACTTTACCAAGTTTTTAAAAATATATGGTGCTAAATATATTTGTATCAACAAATTGTGCAATTTACAATCATGTAAATAATAATCAAAAAAGTTAAATATCAATTATTAGTACTGTTATTAGTTTCAAAAATAATCTGTGCAAACAAAAAATAATCTATTTAGTGTTTTAACTAAAATAGTAATAAAATATCTTATCAAGTATTTGTACAAATAGCTATTGTTAATGCATTCATGTTTAACATCACTAGCATTGCAATGCAATAATTATTTAAATCATACATAAAAACAAACACAATAATAAATTAGTTATTCAATAAGACCTCATTACATTGTAATCATTTATCAAATATAACGGAGTATAAAACATGTGTGTTATCAAAATTAACATTAAATCATGTTAACACAAACTTAAAAACTTGGGTTTATACATTTTTGCAGTTATTCATCACACTTTACACATCCTTGTACATTATTACTTACTTGCTTATATTTTACTGCGCCTACACATTCGCATGCGATCAACGAAAATCTTCCGACCGACCCACTTGACGTAAACTTATTTTCTTGCATTTTTTTGGTTACAGGTAATACCAACAATAAATTCACGGAATTATTCTAATTTCATAATTTAAATTCAAGATAGGATTAACAAATTTATTATAGTCAACGTAAAATGTCTATCCAGTTGACCCAGAAAATAAATTAAATATTAGATAAATAATATTTGCATAATACAACTTAATTTTCAGCAAGTCGAAGTAAATTTATAACATAATTTAAAAGTTCTTCTGTTTTAATAAGAAAATAACAAGTCGCCACATTAGAAGTTTGCAATTTTAGTAGCTGTTGCGCGTCATTAAATTACTATTATTATCTTTATACATAGCGTAGTATATCATGATAGATTAGTGTTTAAATTGCTGCTTTGATGGCAAGATGTGCCATTATGGCATATAAGTATGCGTTTTACGGCGCATTTCATGCATTAATTAAAATAAGCATGTAGTTCCTTTTTATTACAATGCACTTGATGTATATCTCATAACAACATAAATTGACTCATCACATATAAATGTTTATTATAAGAAACTACCTATATAATTAAAATAGATCGAAAAAACACTACAATCTTATTAATACTAATTACTAAATGCATCATAATTTTATAATAAATTATTTATCATTGCTGCCATTCTTTATATTCATAAATTAGGAATATTCATGCAGCATTTGTATTTTCTTTAATATAGAACAAAATTTATCTATACAATTATTTTATTTTATTTATTTATTTATTCCATTGCCTTTTTACCTTTCGGTGTCAGGCGTATACATTATTAATTTGTATAATATTTTCTCCTTTTCTTCCTATCCTTGGCTATCTTTTTTATTTCTTACGACGTATTCCATTTTCTTGTAGCTTCTTCCTTTATTGCGCTGTTCCATTCTTTTCTGGACAATAATTTTAATTTAATGTAAATATAAAATAAATACGTTTTGTTAACAGAAAATAATAATGTTTATGTTTTATTCAAATGTAATTAACAGAAACATTTTTGATCTGTAGCCAAAACTATATGTAAATTATTAAGTTCACTGGCAGACAAATACTACATATTATTGATGTAAATTGTGGCCCAGTTTAATTTACCTATAGTTTCAGCAATGCACTAAATATTTATTTTCTTCATTAACCTAAATAAATATTTACATGGGTTCAATTTGAGTTTATAAAAATTGACATAAAATGGAAGTTAAAACTTGTTTTGTATCTGAAAAACAAAACGTTTAATTTTATTAAGTAAGTAGTAATTACAATATATAAGTTAATTTTGTTATGTTTTTCTGCGTCCTTAAATTATAATTTGAAAAGTAGGATTACTTATCAGCACGTAAATACTATTACTATTCAATTCTAAATACATATATAACAAATAAAACATGTATATTTTAACTATTTTTGAAGTGCTGAGAAAAAACTTAGTGTTTTTGCTGTTTTTTAAATAAATGTTTATAGATTGAATAATAGTTAGACCTATGTGCCAAAAAATGTTTTCACTTTCTAAACTATACAGAACGTTTTATATTTAATTAAAAAAAAAAATCAGGCAGCTTGCAGTGAAGAGACAAGCATTTCTTAAACACTCTAAATGCATGTATGGCAATTTAATTTAACGGAACATATCTGTCTTAAAATGTCTACTGAGTTCTAGCTTCACAGAAATGGTCACCTATGAGCAGTTTGTTTTTTCTAAAAATTATTATTTTCTTTTTAAAATGATATGTTTAAGAATTCCTCAATATGTCACAACATAAAATACCAAATTAAAAACAATATTTAAGCAGCTTTGATCTTAAATAGTTGCGGATCATAATTTCTAAAAAAAACTGAATTTGAAAACTTATTCCATTTGTCAGTCGTTTTGTTACAAAAGTTTTGCATTTAGTTTTGATGTTAGTCTTTTAAACTTTGGCCTGGATTTTTTTTTAAAGGGGGTTAAGTCTAATCCACCTCGATCAATCGGCTGCGTTGTCAGATAGCCGACAGGGTGAGTCCTTGGAAGTGAATGGTTTATGCAGCGGGCCGCACACTTATTGGTTTGGTTTGTCTCACTTGTTTGTATACAACCCACCTTCTGGGTTATATTTCTCTGGTAACTTTAGCGATCTATTGTAGTCCCCAAATTTGCGGGTTCCATAGCGGATGAGAAAACAAAAAATGAATTTTTAGTCTCTCAACTAACGAGAACTAAAATTTTAAAACCAACTTATCTGGTGAATTTTCAGATACCTTAAAAATTACAAACTCGGTGAGTGTGTCTACGGATACTTTATCAAAGTCCAAGATTGTTCCGTCTTTAAGCCACACCACACAGACAGGTGTCAAAAAACAGGATCTGCAAGGCTGAGGCAAAAAGACTACTAAAAAGCAAACAAAACTTTCTTTCCGGCAAGGCAAACGCCTTATGTGCTGGGCCAGCAACTGTTAACCCAAAACAAAGCCAAACCAAATGCTTTTTTTAAAGAGTCAAAATTCAAAACCTTTGAGCAAAGGGCCACCTTCAAAACACCAAAAAAAAGGATTTGTTCCTCTACGTCCGAACTTTCATTTGGACAACCTAAGAAAAACACAAGAGGAAAACCCAAGATCCACCCTACAAAAAAGCCTCATCGCATCTTTGCGTAGCGGTTACCAGCCTGACTCATCTCCTGGGTAAAACCACTAGTGAGCACGGTAATTTAATTAAAGATGATCTTTTCCGGGAGCTGGATAATATTTTATCCACCCCAGGTAAAACACCTCCCACCTTCAGTGATCTGTTGTACACAAGAGACATTCTTAAGATTACTTGTAATAATGACGTCTCACTATGGTAGCTTTCAAAAGTGATTTCCGGTCTACAACCTATGTGGTTAGAATTACAATTAAGCGTTGTGCTACTTACAGAGCTTTCTAGGCTGACAAAGGCTATTCTGTAACTTCCGAGATAACCGGATGTTGTAGAAGCTGGTCATAAGTTATAAACAACAAAATGATAAAAAGCAATATAACGTTACAGTCCAACAAAGAAATACACAATCACCAAACAAGAAGAAAATCACACATAAGAACAACAAAGTATTCAACAGTCAAGTGCAACCAGATACTAACAACAGAAACAATAAAACAATATAACATCCTACTAACATACATAAAAACTTTAAATTATGTACCATTTAAATTAAAAATAAAACATATGTTATTACATGACAAAATATAAAAAAAATAAACAAAAACAACAACAACCACGAGCCCTCAATACCGATAACTTGAGATGGGATTAAACCCTCAAACCTCAAGTGATGATAGAGAGAAGAATCTATTTTTATTTTTATTATTATTTATAAGTTGCTTGGAAAAGCAGGACCAGTGATTCTAAGTCAACAATTGGTGCATTTTCCACCCGCCAAATCTAAAGAACCGAAGGGCCAATTTTTTTATGTAGGAATAGGTGAGGAAGATGTACGCACACTAAGTGGCAAGAAAAATATGTTAAGTTATACGTTTTGCAAACCCACTATCAAAACAACAAAAAAATGTGCCGCCGAAAGAAGAACGAGGAAACAGAAGTGATTGATTCACCAAAACAAAACCGAAATAAAAATACACCACTGTTCCCAAAGCTAACCGACAACGCGACATATTAAAGTTATACAATACAACCTGCATCACTGTCAAGCGGCCGAAGCGACACTATGCCGCAAACTAGAGTTGATGGAAGACACAATAGCCCTAATACAAAAACCATAGATTATACAAATCAAGGTTTGCGGATTGAGCAAACTAAGTAGGACGGTGTATTTATATTCCCAAGTATATAACAGCGTTTCTTATGCCGCAGACAAGCGGAAGCCAGACACTATTGTGGTGTCGGCATACCTCGCACACGACTTACCGTCTTTAACAACACAGCTAGAGGATTTGGTGAAATATTGTACAAGAGAAACTGTTGACTTTATAGTTAGATGTGACGCCAACTCCCATCATATTGTCTGCGGAAATAAAGACACAAATGGCAAAGGTAAGCAACTTTGCAATTATATTATTAGTACTAACCTAAAAATACTAAATCAAGTCGTTGAACCAACGTTTGTTACGTCCCGCAGCCAGACTGTGATAGATATCAATCTGGCAACTCTTAGCATTTTAAGCAAAATGTACAACTGGCACGTATCTACGTCGGTCTCATTGTCAGATCACAGGTGGATAAAATTTAATGTAAAACATAAACTAAAAACAATAATCAGGCCTTACCAAAATCAGAGGCTGTGACCGGTAAGGCTGCTTTTTGAGACAACATCTAGCGGAGTTAAAGTACTTGTTCAGATTTAAATAAACTAATTATTGGAAAAAAATAGAATACTATGTAAGTAAATAAGTTGAAAAATTCTTTAACACGAGCGTACAAGGACTTGTGACTACTTAGGTTGGCTACCGGCAACACTATACCTTGGTGGTGTGAGGAACTCAACCGGCTTAAAGAGGCTGCACAGAGCAAACACCTCAAAAAACCAATCAAACTGGATGTTATATAAAAATGCCAAAAAAGATTATAAAAGACGTCGACGTCAACAACAAACTTGGAGATATTTTTGTATGAATGTTAAAAACACCTCAATTGCTGCAAGACTAAAAAAAATCTTTTTCAAAAACTCCCAACACAAACTGAGTTGCCTGAAACAAATTGACGGCTCATACAGCCAATCTATCGGAAGCAAAAAAGCTTGTTAAAGAGGTACGCTTAGCATGGGTAATTAAAAACTTCTTTCCATATAAAGCGCCAGGATAAGATAAAGCTTTTGATAAAACTACCATCAAAAAAATACAAACTGCTCTTGCCAAACATGGATATACAATAGGTTATGCAGATGACATAAAAATTCTACTAAGCGGTAAATTCAAAAGCATAATCTGCAACTTGATGCAAAAGACTTTAAAAATAATCAATAATTGGTGCTAAAACCAGGGTTCTTACGCTCAACTCTTTAAAAACCAAACTGGTTTTTTTCACAAAAAAAAGAAAATTAGAAATCTAAACTAATCAAAAATCTTAAAAAGATCCCAAGATAAAATATCTTGAGGTAGTTTTTGACAATAAACTCACATGGGGACCACATCGAAATATAAGATGCAAAAAAGTTTGTATGTATTTTTGGCAATGCAGACAAGCTGTGGGAAAAGAATGGAAACTGTCTTCAAAAATAGTGCTATGGCTGTACACAACCATCATAAGACCTACGCTCACATACGGGGCAAATGGCCAAAAGCTAGACAAAAAACGTCTGCAAGCAATCTGAATCAGTTGCAACAAATAACATGCCTAAGTATAACAGGTAGCATGCGGACAACACCAACTGCAACTATGAAAAGAGTGTTGTGCTTGCCGCTCCTCGACATTTACGTCGGTGGCGACAATAGCATTGCAATTTGCGTCTGAAAGCAGCTGGAATTTGGCACACTGCAGGGAGGGCTGGCAAACACTGTACTCTCCTAGATGAGGCTGTTAAGAAAACACCTTTCTTAGAAGCGCAAACAGATAACATGTCACCCTTCTTTGTGTTTCAAAGATTTTACAACGTGCGCTCACATAAACAAAAGAAGCAAAACGTAGTAATTGATTTGATTAGATTAGATAGCTAAAAAAAATAAAGGTTCTGAAGCGGAAATCTTCTTGCAAGACATGGACCTCAAAATATTATTACCAATAGAAACTCACACGACTATCTTTTAAGCAGAAAAAGTTGAGATAACCTATGGGGTTATAAAAATTGTGAACCGCAAAATATCTGGCAAAAATGTTAAAACTCTAACGGATAGTAAAGCGACCCTAACTGCTATAAACAAGCCTAAAATCTCATCAACGCTAAATTTTAAATGTCATTGTGCCCTTACGTCAGCAGCGTGGAAATTACATCGAGCTGTTCTGGGTAAAAGACTATTCCTACAAAGTAGGTAACATTGAGGCGGGCAAGCTAGCGCCTAAAGAGTCAACCATCATGGCGTGTAGACCTAAACCCTAATCCGTTTTAACATTTAAAAACTTAAATACATAACCTACTCAAAATGAACACACACACAATGCACTGAAACGGCGTTCAAATAACAACCCGGGCTGCAGACAGGCAAAAAAAATGACTGCTTCAAACCCTAAGACAACGTATTACTACTTGCGACCCAGTAAACACAGTTACGTTTAAGATACGTTTATTTTTGGTATTACACCTAAGTGTAATATTTGTTTATTTGTTAAGTATATTATTCGGAAAAATGTCCGGCGACTAAACAGATATATCTCGTATATTTAGTGTGTAATATACGTATAGGTTATATGTATTTTAAACGTGTAATTTACACGTATTATCAACGTAAAAAATGCGTTAAAATATAATAAATATATTTGTATATTTTTTCAATTGAAATACACGTGTATTATAGGTCAAATTTTATCCGGCGGTAGACATGTGTATGTTTGGATGCCTATACGAGATAACGGACTCATATTAGGAAGAATTGGGTCACCCATCCAAGTCGTGACCGGAGCGGACGTTGCTTAATTTTTGTTAACGCTGGTATTTGTACATGCCCTCTCTGCCGTACTGCCTACTTTCTCGGATATATAATAATATAAAATATGTATATCATTTTAACATAAAATACAAAGTATTACATCTAAATAAATAAAACATTATAATATTTAACATAGATATGTATTAAAGAACATTACAATTAAATTAAAGATTCATTTTGATTTTTCAACCAGTCTTTTGGTGACATCTGAAAAATATACTGTGTGTATTTCCACAACCTCATATGACACACATATGGTAATCTTTATTTTAAATAACTTGACTAGTTTGCTATTTGTATTTATAATACTATATATAACAATAGCAATTAATAATGTTAAATTTAAATTAAAAAAAAAATAAATAAATCAATTAATTGATATTAATGTTACTGTAATGGCTATAAAAACAAGTTATTTGAACCAAAAATGTCATTGCATTTTTTCAGACTTAGCACAAATTAGGTATTTCATATTAGTACTCCTAAACCTGCGCTTCCAGTTCAATTAAACAACACTTCAGCACTGTTGTGTAACAACAAACAACTTAAAACTGTATCGGATATTGCAACTAATAGCAAGTGCACATTATGGTTGATAAAAAATTAAAAAAAAAAATGAATCATGCATCTCAACATACACTTTGCAAACTATATTCACGCGCTCGGGTAGCCTTGGACGTACGAATATCCAAGACAACATTGATCGGCAAACTAAACCCAGAAATAATAAACGTTAAATATACGTAGATATATTATGCAGGTTATTTATAGATATATTCTAATGGATAATATACGTATATTAATCAACGGTAGAAAAAAAGGAAAATATTAACGTATAATATACAGATATACATATCTTACGTGTACAAGAAATGTATATTATACAAATACACATATACCATATACGCTTTTTACACCATATATACGTGTAATAAACATATATTATCTAAACTTGTGTTTACTGGGGACTATCCAGAAAGAACTTACAAATTATGACAGAAATCTTGACAGGATGGACACTGCCAACTAAGAAAACACATGCACACAATTGGTATTGAAGACAATCCAACATGTAGAGGATGTGAAATGGATGACAAGACAATCGAGCACGTGTTATGTACATCCCCGGCCTTCTCATACGATAGAAAGTCCACGTTGCAGAGCTGCTGGCTTGACATGGTCAGTATAAGAAAAACCCTTACCAAGCGTTGTACTTGCATACATCAGCCACATAAGGGGTTGAATGCCAGGACAACGGAGTGAGGTCACTACTGGAGGAGGTACAAAAGGCCTAATAAAACCTACGTGCAGTAGACTTTGGTTTATTTTCCAACTTTTAATCCAGATTCCAAAATCTATAAAAAATGCAAAGATTATAACAATTTTTAGATAAACAATTATTCAAATGATTAGATTTGTATAATTAATGGCTGTGACTTCTACTACGTGATATGGACAAATAACTTTCAATTACAAAATTTACAATACCAGTAACAATAATAATAACAAACATGCAAATATATAAAACTGTGCCTCGGCGGTAAAAAACATTATGTCTCTATTTTTTTTTTTGTGAAATAGAGCACCGTGTCTTTGATGTGCATTTTTTGCTTTATATAAAGATACAATGCACTATGTCTAATTACTATAAACATGAAACTGTAACACATATTAATGTAAGTGTGGTAAATAGATAAAGAAAAATTAAATTAAATCTTTTAGATCCAAACTGTATTTCTTTATTAAACTTCAGATAGTATATTTTCTGTATTTTTTTTTTTTTCAAATATGAACTTTTCTGTCTATCTTATCATTATATATGAAATCAACCATTTTATATTATCATCACATAACCATTAAAAATGTATATATGTGATTTAAACTGTTTTGTAAAAACCATAATAGTTTTATGTTTAGGACTAGTGTTGATACTCTTTTATGTGAGTTTATGAATAAGCTTTTTACAGCTTTGGATAATAGTAATGCTGCTTGCAAATTATTTTTAGACTTATGGGCTTTCAATACTATTAATCAACACAAATACTTTACAAAAATTACAATTCTACAGCATTAAAGATGCATCATTAAGGCTACTGCAATTCTATTTAATAGGGCGCAAACAATTTCTTGAAATTACTTGTAATGGTACTGATAAACCCAATGAAAGGCAACATGGGTATTCCGCAAAATAGCATTTTAGGTCCACTGCTGATTGGTATATTTGTAATTGATGTATTTTTTGTTATTAACCACTATTACCATTCATTTATAAACTATGCTAATGAGACAAATATTTGGATAAACAATAAATTTTAAAAACATGATTTTGTTGATATCTTTATTAACAAATAACATTGAGCATTGGTTTAAAAGCAACATGTTAGTTTTAAATTTAATTTGTTTTTTAATGTATACAGGGTTAGTTAAAATTACCAGAACACCCAAATAAATCTAATAAAATAAAGAATGATTTTTTTTTTGTATTAAACAATTTTTTTTATACAAGTTGTTTATTTTATTATATTTTTTTTTTTAATAGAACATCCTGTATATGGGTTGGGGAAGTATTAGGCGGCAATGACGGACAATATATGATTAAAATCTTCTATTAATAATTAAACCATTACATACGTTTCGAGGACTAATCTGTCTCCTTCCTCAGTGCTATAGTAAATAGATACAAAAACAAAATAAAGTACTGATACGACAATTATTGGTAAAGCTACTTTTACATATATAATGAAACATAAACCGATAAAAACTATTATTAACTACAATGAATTAAAATATTATTTATATAAAAATAAAAGTACAAAAAAGTTTAAAATTTTTTTTATATAAATATAAAAACGAAATATAAAAGTACCTTATCAACTTGACCAATATCTTATAAGCAGAAACAGCATTGCTTACCAATATGTTATAAATGTTGATGAATCAATAACCAATACAATTATCTTCATTACTAGATGATGATTTGGGACCATCTATATATATAAGTGTTTCATTATTCGTTACTTTATTGGAAGTGAGTTCATTTAAATTGTGAGATGACTGGCAATTTTATTATTTCTATACGGGATATTTCCACTACGAATGGTATTATTTTTTATATCTTTTATGTTTTTATATTTAAATTTTTTTTGTTTTTAAATATAAAAACTTTCTTTGTTGGTTTGTTTATTTTTATGTTCTATTGAATATAATTCAACACAGATTTAAAAGGACAGATTAGTCCTCGAAACGTATGTAATGGTTTAATTATTAATAGAAGATTTTAATCATATATTGTCCGTCCGTCCTTCAATTTTGAATGGGTTGGGGAAGTATTAGGCGGCAACTAATACTTCCCCAACCCATTCAAAATTGAAGGACGTTGAATTGTTAAGAATAATATACCATCCTGTATATTTTTATATTTTTGAATTCTAGGATTAGTTCTGCCAACTACTTAACAGCTTTATGAAACAATTGACAAATTGTTATTGAAATGATTGTTTTGTTATTTGTTGAAATAATAGGTATATTTGTGAAAAAATGTTTTTAATTTGAAGTTTAGAAGTTTGAATTAATTGCTTATAACTCAGAAATAATGCACTATATAAAAAAAATATTTTCAAAATAAATTTTTAAAAATCTATCTAATAAATAAGTTTAGTTTAGTTTCTATAATAAAATAAACACTCTGCGTATTAAATATGTACGTATACTATAACTTTTTAAACCAAAAAACTTTTGTTTTAAAATTTTGTTTGAATTTTTTTATGGTGGAGAATTATTTATTCATTATTTGTATATAGTTTAAAATAAACAAAACAAGTTATACACTAATAAACATTGTTTTAAATTATACAAATGTGTTTGAGACACAAAGTTTTTAGGAATCTACGTTGATAATAAAAAAAAAGTATACGTTTTATATCTTGTGATGTTATTAGAACAATACATTGTGCTAATTTTATTTTTATTTTGAACAAAATATGTTATTTTTTTTTGTAAAATTTCTATAAATAAAGACATACTTTTTTGTTTTAAAAACGAGTAATACAACAATACTAAATATTATTGAACCAAAAACAAACAAAAATACGTAAGAATAAGTTTTGGCAAATTAATTTACTAACATTTTACTTTATAATCAAGAATAAAATTATAAAAAAACAAAAATAATGAAAGAATTTAGAAAATTATTTGTTTTGTTTGTTTACCTTTGTACATAATTATAAACATGTTAGAAACGTTTAAAAATTTGCGCCACTTCTCACAACAATACTCACAGAACACTAGTTTGATTTTAGCTCTAAAATGCGCAAGCT
The DNA here is from genome assembly GCA_963932245.1 of Tachinus rufipes. NCBI lineage: Eukaryota > Metazoa > Arthropoda > Insecta > Coleoptera > Staphylinidae > Tachinus > Tachinus rufipes. Next base: position 45,981,784 of record OZ010747.1, on the reverse strand, counting down.
AAAACGATGATTTAAGTTTTACTTTAAAATAATGCTATTATTAGGAGCAGACAAAAAATATTGAGTGTAACTTAACTAGACCATCTGTTTTGGCCCTGAAATGCAGACCATTTAGCAATCCTCACTCGTTTTGCTTCTTTGTATTTTGTTAAGCCTTTTTTTTGGCCCTTGATACACTATGTACTATTTTGTGTCTATTTTTTTACTTCCGTTTATATGACCAAAGTTTTGCAAATGCAAAATACTCAAACTAAACTTTTGTTCAAAACGTCTCAATTAGCATATCAACATTTATGGCAGCCCCAAGTTATTAAATTGTCTAACAAAAAAACTAAATCTAGTCATAACAGCTAGTTTAGACTTTTATGAATAAACAAAGCTTGGTCTGTTTCACAAATTTACTCAACCTGACTTTATTTAACTTATGGTTTTAAAATACAATTTACTAACAATAAAATTACAGTTTTAAAAAAAATTTAAAATCTGTTTATTAGTATCTGTAACAAAAAAACTTAATTTCAGTTTAACGAAAACCAATGCAAACAATAAATATCTAGTGCTTTAATTTAAGAGAGTTTGATTATTGTTTTGAGTAATTATTTGTTGACTAACAAAGTGTTTGGGCTAATATTTTCATAAGCTTTTTTACGATATTAAAAATACATTTATTAAAAAAATATTTTACAAATATTCACATAGCTACACACATGATTGTATGAAGTCACTACGTAACAATAAATTCACCCATAGTATAAGGAATAATCAAAATAAGTTTTTAATCTTATAATTTAAACAAAAAAATACAGAATACCATAAATGAACTATTTTAAATATTCACAAAACATTAGTAACTAAAATTATAATATAAAGTTAACATAACCTTTGTACGTATCACTTGTGTTCATGATTTATTATCTTCAGTCTTAATGAAGTAATAATTGTTTATTTTTTATTATATTTTTTTTTTAATTGCATTGTAATAGTAAATTTGTTTAGAGTATATTTCTATTTTATTTCAATTAGTGGTTAAAAAAATGTTTTCTCGATACGTCCGTCTCTGTTTTTTTATTTCAATTGTTATATAAATAATAAAAAATTTACAAATAAAAGTCCATAATCGTTCTTCCAAAGATAACCCTTAAAACAATTAAAATTACTTGTATTCAATTCAGACTCAGCTCAGAAAAATGTATTTACAAACTTTTTTAAAAAGCAAGAGTGTGCAAACAGAGTTGTGACGGTTATTTGTAGGATATTTTATTCTTCACATAATTGCCATCTATACTCGTATAGTTAAATAAAAAGTGTGAGTGATATGTTTAAACAAAAAATAAATGTTGCGTCTATTTAACCATTTATTATTTTTAGAGTCTCTTGCAATAGGCTGCAGAGTACGCTTTTAAATTTGCTATTTAGCTGAATTGTTATATTATTTGCGTAGCCAATGTTTAGAAACCACAGTCATTGAGTCGTTGAATTAGGCTGTCTACTATACAGGGTGTTAAGTAAACATGCGGCAAGGATGATAATTTCTGAAAAACCTTTTTGTTTCAAAAATACATTGTGAATAAAATTTGCAACTGTAAGGTGTCCTGGAAGTAAGGACAAATTTGAATTTGGCAACATTTTGTTCTGTGACTGTTGGCAGCTGTGAGTTTTTCATGTTGTTTATCAGATAACGTTCCCATTAGTAGCCTGATTGCTTTTGTTTGGTGAGCATTGTTGATTGATGTTTATTTTTGTCAGAGACCAGCTGTCAACTGAGCAACGTATTCAAGTAATAAAAAATATTACAAAAACAGTAAAAGTCCCACGGAAACCGTTCGTGAATTGCGTTCTGAGCAAGAGGAGTAATCGGCCCGTTCTTTTTTGAAAATGATGAAGAAGCTGCCGTCACTGTGAACGGCAACCGTTACAAAAACATGCTCTCTGATTGATTTTTTGCAGTTGTAGATGAAAATAACGACTTCCGGTGAAACGATTACTCTGCTAAATGAAAAGTTTCCTAAAAGCAAAGAAATAATTTATCTTTTTGCGTGGCAACCAGGAATGGCCGCTATATCATGCAATCTTACGCTTTGTGACTTATTTTGTGGGGATTTGTGAAATCAAAAGTGTACGTAAACAAACCACTAACAATATACCAATTGAAGAAAGAAATTCAAAGGGTTATTAGCAGCATCCCATCAAATGTTTGTAAGCGCGTCATTGAAAACTGCAATGTACGCATTGCTCATTGCCGCGCGGCCTTGGGTGGTCATATAGAGAATATAATTTTTCATACACAAATGGGAGTTGTCATTTAATATGTTTGTAAACAAAATTACATTTTCAATCAATTTTGTAAGTTTTATAGCACTTTAATATTCGTCCCTACTTCCTGAACACCTTATATATTCTAAATATATATGATTTTATTAATGTAAATAAAAGCATTGCGTACGCCAATAAGTGTATAAAGTACAAAAAATTAATGGTTTATCAAGTACAAAAAAATGTTACCAATAACTTGGAACGGTTATTTTATCTATTAATGTACAAGTAGATTTCATTTGAATACGTTTCGTCGTTGATCATCACATGTATCAGTCGCAGTTGTTTAGATTGAGTGACTTTTGGCCGTTTGACGTGTTTTTAATAGTTAACGAATTTCTCTACCATAAATCACTATACGAACGCCAAGATGACTGACATGCATTATATGTATAAACTTGCTGATGGCAATTTATTACAAACTAGACGATTGTACATTAAACAAAATGAAGGGTCAAAAAGATTAATGACAGTATGTGATGGACATGATAGAGAAAGATCCAAGTAGCTCTACGCAAAAAATTGCTATTACTATGAATGTAAGTCATTAGACAATTTGGAAATTATTAAACTGTTGTATCCATATCACATTCAGCGTGTTCAAGCACTACTACCTGCTGATTTTCTTTCACGTATTGCGTTGTCAACAGCTTTTGCAAACATTAGTTCTAATCCCTCAATTCCTGACACATTCTTTTCATAACAACCATGTCTGGCAAATAAAAATCCGCATCAGGTATTTGAAAATCGTTTTTAACATCAGTTTTCCTTAAATGTTTGAGTTGAAATTGTTGGCGGCTGTCTAATTGGACTAGTATTTCTACCAGGATGACTTACCAGCGAAGTGTATCGCAACTTTTTAGAACAGATGCTATCTCAGTTTCTGGATGATGTACCATTGCTTGTGATTATTTAACAGCAACATACAAAGATTGCTGGATTAATCGAGGTCCCAGATTTAACCCCCCTGAATCATTTCTTATGAGGCTACCTGAAGTCATTAATTTACGCTACTCCAGTGGAAAATTTTGATGACTTGCAAAATCAAATAATTGCTGGTTTGGCATTCAATGAAGAAAAGATTGAATGTTTGTATCCACGCTGGAGGAAGTCATTTTGAATATTTATTGTAGATTCAGCAACTTTACATATACGTTTTTATAATAAAATGTTGTAACTGTCGCAAATTTAGTTCACCCTGTGTCTTCAAAAGGAGTTTTTCAGAAATCATTGTCGGACAAAATATACTTAGAACAGAATAACTTTTTAAATATTTGCTGCATGTTTACTTAACAGCCTGTATATTCTACAGTAGTGATGATGGTACTTCACCTTGAAGCAGCTTCTGTCAACCACTTTTCTAACTATTGCCTAACATTTAACCATCTACTAATTGTTGGATTAACACTACTTGTCAAGAGTGCTATTTATATTTTATGAATGGTGGTTTTGTCAAATGCACTTTTGATATCTATGAATATTTTTGCCTCATAAATTCTCATAAGGTAGGTTAAAACAATTTCTTTAGCAAATTGAAAAAATGTTATAAACATTTTGATCAATCATAGTGCCTTGTATAGTGAGAAGTTTCTGATTCCTCAAATTATACACGTATACACTAATAAAGGAGAAGTTGTAGCCACTTTTGTGTCGAGGAGAGTCAAGAAGAAAAGTGAGTTTTTATGAGTATCTCGGTCATCCCTGCTTAAGACGTTTTGATAATCATTTTTGGTAAATATAATATTGTTGCTATTAACAATATTATTAATATTTTAAGATATTAAAATAAACAGATTTAAATTTAGAAATTAGAACTTGTTTTGCTTGACCATACAAATATGATAGCTGTTATCAATCAGGATATTGTGGTTAGCTGTGTATTTATTTTGTAAATAGTATCAATCACCGGACCCAATTTAAGCTAACCGGAAACAAATGTTGTGTAATACAATAAATATAACATGTTTTTTAGAACGAATTAATTTTTAATGTTGTTGCCACCTACAAATATTTTTATGTAATAATTAATTTAAGAAACAAAAATTAAGTTTATAGTAAATAAGATACGTTGCCTATTTTGCACAACTATAAACGTTGTATCCAATTATAGCGAGTGGTACAAACCTCACAAGTATTAAAAAAGTTAGTAATTTAAAATCTTTAATATGATTTATTGAAGTTTTGCAGATGTAAATGCAAATATATTTTGAATTTTTAGATTTGTAGCAATTATAAACAAACAAAAATTAAACAATACCTGACTTAAGGTATTTCCAACATGGTTAATTTTATTTCTAAAATAACTCAATTTCTCACTGTTTTAAAATCAAAATTTGAAGAAACAACTGTATCAATCATTACAATCTTGTATAATCTTAAATGCTCACCATGTATTAAAAATTCTAAACATTTAGTTTTTCGAATTTTATTAAAAATCAAACTTTTTCAAATTATTGTCGATCGAAACTAATGACCAACACTCATAGACGTAATCTTTCATTTACTATAAATAGTTCTATTGACAGTGTTTAAATAAATTATAAGACATATTGCCTTCTAATTAAATATTTTTTTTAGTACAAAAATTGTTAAAAATTTTAACAATTTTTTACATTCTACATTCATTATATTTCGAAACTATTCAAAGTCAGTGTACGTCCACTAAACTCTTTAAAGCTCGTCTTTAATGTGTAAGTTTTGGCAAATAAAATTTCACTATTCTTAAATATCACAATTAAAACCACTATTGTAATTTTATCTCGATGATACCAAAAAATAATATTCATAAAAAAACGTATTTGTAAAATCTGCAAAATCAATATGGAAAAAGAATATTATTATTTTGTTTGCTATTAAGGTCATTATTAATTGTTTTCAAATCAATATTAATCAATTTATATTTAAGCCAAAGCTGATGGTTATGTGATAAAATTGCACTATATTCATTCAAATATTTGATTGAAATATTTATCTAGCATATTACACAATGTTTTATAAAAACATATTTATAGTAATATAAACACCTTCCCAAGTAGCATGTGAAACATTGTTTACCATAACAATGATACAAATCGTGTATGCAATTTGTAAATGTTTGTGCTAATAAAAGAGATATTATTAATTTTATCAATAATACAAGAATTATTTTATAAAAGACACAAAAGTTAAAAAAATATCGTTACTTTCACAAAGATTACATGCAAATTACTGATTGTATAAATTTTAAATCATTTCCTAATGTTCAATTTGAATATTCCGTTTATTATATTTGATTGAGACTTATGTACTTTGAAATTATTAATTATCGATTTTATATATTTTTTGTTGCTATTTTATTTTGAAATAATTATAAACGCAATATTTATAATAACTTGGCTTTATTATTAATATTTAACTTTGTTAATTAAGTTTTATCGTTACACTCATATTGTTTGTAATTATAAAATAAGTAAGAAGATGAAAATTGTTATTTATTATTAATAAATAATAAATGTAAAAAACGTTGCAACACAACATTCTTCTGAATGTAAATGATACAATACCCCGTTAAGTATACTTTTAAATAATTTTATGATTAAATTTTGCGATAAAAAACTAATATCTCAAATCATTTCATTTTTACATCACCGCATCTACTGCAGCAGCAACACTAGAGAGATGATAGGCATCTAAGCACCTCTAAGCACGCATCTCATACAAGGATGATAGCAGGACTGATCAGGGATTATGCATACTTTATATATACTATATAGTGCACAGTGTAAAGAGTATCATGACCATTTCAGCGAGTATTGGCAAAAAGAAGGGGGGACTCCTGGCTCTATAAGTATAGCAAGTGCCCGTGGCCCGGCAGCCACAAAACGCGACCTGACATCTCTTAAAACTGCCCGGAAAATCTCGCGGTGAAGAGTGTTGAACTTTTTCTGTGTGGAGGAGATAGTTTGCATTTTTTGCAAGAGTTTAAAATCGATCGGCAGTTTTGCTCTGGACATTTCTTCGTGTTTTTAAGGTTAGTAATAAATAATTTTTCATATAATTAATATTAACAAAATTTATGAATGTGTTGAAAAATTATATTAAATTATTTTAATATACAAAATTAGAGTTAATATTAAAGATTAAATTTTTATTCTTGATAAGAACAATTTGATATATTTATTTGAAATAGATTTTATATTAAAATATAAATATTCACAAAAATTAAATCATTTATAATTTTTAAATAGTGCTAACTAAATTATATTGTTTTAAATAAATTGGCTAAAGTTTAACGAAAAAAGTAATTACGCAATGTAATTTCATTTTAATTACTATAAATTGAACGAATAAATATTATAATTATTTAAGTGTAGTGAATGTAATACAAATTTGAGATTTAAATAAATTCTGCAAAATAATCGTATTCTATTTATAAATTGTGTTACGTTATCGTTTAAAAGATCTTACGCATGATTACCTGATCATCTGAGAAAAATAAGCACATAAAAATAATACTAAATTCCATAATCACTTTGATGTCATGGTTATTTAATTGTTTTTATTCTATTATTCTTAATCTTGAAATAGAACATTATGACTTATTTTATTAGCTAATTATGGATATTTTTAAATATTATAATTCTATGGTAAACGATAATTCATTTATTATATTCAATAATTTAATTGATCATGGTGAGGATATAATCAAATGAACAATATCTTTGAGGAAGACTATGTTAAACATGTCATGAGCTGTATTGTGTTAAGAATATAATATGCTGAGTTTTTCAATGTGTGCCAATGACGTTTGATTATAATAACAATAATAATCTTAACTAGCAAATCAAAAAGTATAATATGAAAACATTACAAATTAAATTAGTAAAAAAATAGCTTTAATAGTCAATAGAGTTTTTGCGTACTAAAACTTACATCAGTATGAAGTAACTACCCTCATAATGAGAACCAGTGATACTTATGGTATTAATAAACTAATTACTATTAATTAACAACCATTTCAATTGAATATTAATATTTTAAACTTTTGATTGCATAGTTTAAACTGAGTTTTGTAAATATATTTAGTATTTAGTTAAAAATAATATATTAGATTTTGGTTTGATTATATTATATTTATTTAATTTTGTTTCACATTTAATTTTAATTTATAACGCTAATGCATTTTGATGTTATTATTAAAATTATATAAAATGGTCAATATATTTAATTTAAAATACATATCAACACACTTTTTGATATTAATGTTTAGTAAATATAATAGTAACAACGTGAATATTTTTACCTAATTTTATTAATATTTTAAGATGTGGGTGATAGTCAAGTAGGTAAATTTAAGATTAGAAATTAGGGCTTGTTTTACTAGACCATACAAATATAATATTATCTAATATGATAGCAGCTATCAATCAGAATATTGTGGTTGATTGTGAATTTATTTATAAATAGTATCAACCACTGGACTCAATTTAAGCTAACCGGAAATAAATATTGTGTAAATATATGTTATTTCTAGAAAAATGTTTATAAACATATTAATATGTTTTACTATAAAATAAAATAGATCTCATCCAACTTGATTTTAAGCAGGCCTGAGGTCTTTGAAATATGCAAGATATAATTAAAGAAAACTATAAATGCTATAATGCGGTTATTGTTGACTAGCTTATTTTGTTGGTATTCTTAATTATTACCCTATAGCTTTTTATCTTAACTTTTGGAAGTTGTTATAAAAAAACTATTAAAAGCAGCATACAATAAATAAGATATGACGCCTATTTTATTGCTTCGAGTCTTGGCGAGTGGAGTAATTCATACAAGTCAAAAATGAGCACTCCGTAATAATGCGTCCATAATAAAACGTATGAAATAGAATATGTTTCCTTAGCAATTTTTTTTTGTAAGGTAATATTTTATAGATTATAGTGATACATTATTAATAATTTTTAATTCGAAAATAATGACTTATCAGCTCAAAAAAGAATTAATTTGAACAATAAATAATCAATATTATAATTAATCAAACGAAAGACTGGTTTGCCATCTAGTTGCAATTAACGAGTTACTATAGACAAACATTCATAGTTTTATAGTTTATTGGCAATAATACTATTTTTTAATTAAAAATATTTTAATAGTTAATAGTGGTTTATAAAAATATTAGTCAACTGAAAATTCTTTGTCTTATGTAAATTTAATTTATGTGATTTTTATCATTTCAATGTTATGAGTTTTATTTTACAATGCTTAATCAACATTTATTTTGGATTATTTAACGAGTAACATCAGACCCTTCCTGGTATATGATATACAAAATGTATTAGTTTAAAGAAATTGGTTTTCTTTCAAATGTTTTGTGACATCTTTACCTGTAGAGTTATTAACAAAAAAGATACAAATTAAATAATAATATAAAATTATTGGCAAAAATATAAAAAAATATCGACAAAGTCAGTTTGTAAATTATTCAAGCATTGCATTAAAATTGGATTTAAAACACAACGATCTCTTTTATAGCACAAAATAAATGCCAATTTTAAGCACTTTTGAATAAGATTTTTTGTATAGTTTTATTTCTTTGTTGTTGTAACACCCTGTATATTAAATTAAATAAATCCATCTGTTTTAAATATAGCATCATTGTTTTTTACAATCAGCTTTTTAGTATTTTTAATTATATTTGAATACAATGTATTACATCTAAGATTGCTCTAATAAATTCTAATGGCATTTTATTGTTAGTAGAAAAATAAAATTGATTTGCATTTGAACTTAACTTTATTATTACAGCATATAATATTTATCTGTATTTACCTAAATTATATTAGTAAATTTCTTTGTGGTACAAGACAAAGCAGTATCTGTATGAAAGTTATGGGAGGTTTTGTGGTTATTTCTGAAAACTATATTCTTGTAATTGCTTAATTTAAAATTCAGGTATTAATTTGATAAGCAGAATTTAATTATACTCACATAAAATTTAACGTTCAGCAATGTAGAATTCAGAATCATTAAAATTATTTTTTTAGTTTTTTAATATAATCAGTAGTATTGGTCTTTCTTGTTCACATTTTTTTAAATTCTAATACAGAGTTAAAAAATTATTTATTACACTAATGTACAATTAATTTTGTTAAATTTATACTGGCAAAAACATTTGATCAATTTTTAAAAATAAGGTTTTTTATATGCCTTTTATCACTTTAATTTAATACAACTTTCAATTCTGAATGCAAAATTGTAAACGGTATTCAACTCACAAGGCTTGTACATACCTAATACATTTGAATTGAAAATTTGTTTCAAAAATGTTTTTTTGGCTTTTATGTATGATTGCACCAATGTTTACTCAAATGCAGGGTTAACAAACAGTAGCAGACATATGAAGATTTGTTTAACAAACAGAAGTTTATTGACCTGTTTATGTAAGATTACCTTCTATCTTATTGTAAAATGTTGATTAGAATTAGACAAAACTATATGTTACAAAGAATAAAAATTAAACTTACGGTCAGAAAACTAAAGCTAATTTTTAAAAAATATTGTGCCTGCTTTATTTTTAATACGTTGTCCAGTTTACTACCACTGTCTTGCTTAGGAGTTTGAGTTAATGTTGATAATTGCAGTACTTTTAATTTTTAATTTAATATTTCTACAGTATCTATACAAAAAGAAAATGAAGTGCTGTTCAGTCAAGAGACCTGGCAAGCCAAAACAAATTTCCAAATTAGGAAACTATACGGCCATTAAAAAAATCTCACAGAACTTTCATGGAATTTTGGGCTGTATGAGCTGTTGCTCTGTCTTGTTGGAATAACATGGCACCAATTAGTAATCTCCGTCTAATCAGTTCTGAGATAAGAAACGTTTGTAACATGTTTATGTAGTGCTTGGAATTGACTGTTGCAAAATGGTAATTTTTATCTTCAAAAAAATAAAAATCAGATATCAAATGATTCTACGCAACATCAAACAACGACTTTTGGACTACGGAGAAAACATAAATAAACTAAATAATCCATACCATTGCACAAATGTTGAGTTTTTCACAATTTCTTGCAACTGTTGTTGTTTAATTGTTTTTATAATCCCTATTTAACTTAACTTATTAAAAAAATAAATAATCACATATTTTGTTTACATTTAAATCAGATATCAAAATGAGAATATGGAAAAAACTGTATAAAGAAAAAAGACATAAAAATTATTAGTTAACTTCTCTAGTGTTGCATTTATATATTTCAATAAAATCTTTAATAAATTATTATATCTAAACAGATCTATTTAATTTAGAACTGTATTATTATTATATTGGTGAGTAAAAAAAACTGTATAAATTCAAAAATGGCCATTTTAAACTGAAATACCAAACTGTGCTACTATCATTTGAGGTTATGTGTATGTTTCTGGTATTTGACCAGTTGTTAGTGTTGAAATAAAAAACAATTACTTTTATTACATTATAGAATTTCTTTTGTAAAATTGTTGAAAAATTGGGGTCCTATAAAAACTAAAATATAGAAGTTAGCATTTCAACTATGATGTAGTACATAAATATTTATTAAATCAAAAAAGCCCATGTTTTGTTGGATGTGCAATAATTGATAAAGTTTTTTATGTTTCTGTCAAGTGTTTTTCAATATAGCGCCCAGTAATTAAAGCAAAAAATATACATGTTGAAAGCCCATGTGCAATAGTTAAGACAGCGTTTAGGCATCTAGGTTTGAGCGTGCGAGAGTTCCCATTTTATTTGATACTATTTTTAAATATTTATGCATTACTTAAAAGTTAGAAAATTGATAACAAAACTTTTGGATTAAAAAAACATAACGTAACTTACATATTATGCATCGTTTGGAAGCTCCCTATTCACCACAAACATTAAAAATCAACCGTTTAAAAAAATATCAAAAGTAGAGGTAAGAAGTAAAAAAATGTTTTACATAATAAACCAACTAAACATTTGTGAGTTTTAATTTTTTACTGCATAGAGTGGTGAATGGTATTTTTGACCTTTTTCGATTGTAATGAAAATTAGTTTAGCGACTAATTTTGTTACCAAATTAAAAAAAAAATCATCATCAAATGGGTTATAAAAAAATCTAAATTATGTTGCAGTAATTGATGAGATTGTGCGCAAATTTCTATCTAAAAAATATAGGAGGTTGTAAGCTTTTGCAAAAGACTCAATTTTTGGAAAAATCATTTTTTTTGCATTTTGCAAACTGTCACTAGTTTGTTTCTATAGATAATTGAAATGATTATTGAAATTAATTTATGGATGAAAACGTATCTTTTCTTTGATGCACACTAAAAAAGTACCTTTAATTGCTACTTTTAAGACGTCACTGCTTGAGAGCAAAAACCTAAATTAAAAATCTGTTTTTGCTATAGTGAGCATTGGTATTAAACTTTCCAACAATTTTTTTGTTCAGTCTATTAAAAAAAATTGAATTTGATTCTAGAAAATTTGAAACCGTTTTTACTATTCAAAAAACGCAATTTGTGACTTTTGAAAAAAGTTTTAGTAACGCTACTTAAATGTTTTTATTTTCTTACAAAAAAAGATCTTGTGTTAATTCTGAACAGTTTGATTTATTGCGCAATCTTCTTTTGCCAAAAATAATAAAATTGTAATAAATAGACCCTCAAAAAAATATAAGCCTTGGTTGGAGTACAGGGTCGGCTGTTTTGTCAAAAAAAAAACGTAATTAAAAATTTAAATTTTTTAATTTATTTTAATACAAAAAATCAAAAATGACAATAGAAAAACTTCTACTTGTGATGCAGCAAGTTGTTTTTGAAAGAAAAGAGTAGAAAGTTTGTTCGGAGAAAATTATATAGAGGTTGGATTTAAATAGTTGGGGCAGTACAGAGGTTGAAATAGGAGTGATAAATACCAAAAATTATGTCTAGTTGATTATATTATCAAAGTTGTCTCAACTTTGCGTCTATTTTATCTTATAGTGTAAAAATGATTACCGAAATAATTTGTCAACAGAGAACAGCTATTTCCTTTGAGATGTACACTGTTGTATGTGTACTGACTGACCAATGGCACACAAAAAGAATTTTTAATGGCTTTTTTTAGAACTCTACTGCTCAAAAAGAAATGCCTAAATTGGTTTTGGGAGTAAATATTTTTGATATAATTAAATTTGAGTTTAAGAACTCTAGAACCGTTTTGATATTTTAAAAAAAGCAATTGTTGACTTTTTGAAAGATAAAATTTTTTGATGTTGCAACTATAATATTTTTATACTCTCATAAAAAATCATTCTAGGTTAATTCTGAATAATTTAGTTTAATGTAATAAAAAGTCCCACAGAAAAAAAAGCTCCAGCCTTGGTTTTATTATGTTTTTTTTAATATGAAAATTTAACAAATAATAATTAAAACACGTTAATTTAGGGAGTAAGTTGTTTTTAAAATTTAAAAATGAAATAATAAAATAATTTACAAACTAGAGAGCAAACAATAATGGTAAAAAGCAAAACTTGCTGAAACCCTTGTGTCCAGAATAATTAAAAATAGTTTAAAAACAAAAACATTTATTACAACAACCTTATTTACCAATAAATTTAAAAAAAAAATCAACTGCAAAAGATTGTTTTGCGTTTTGCCGTTTTAAAAAAAAAGTCTATATCTACTGGCCGTCAATCTGCACAAAATCTTTTCTACATAAATTGAGTCGAGTACTTTTCTAAAAAATTGCAAAAAATCTTTTTTTAGAAAGATGGTTTTATCTCTAAATTAAAATTCACGACCTAATTATCAACTAGTATAAATTTTGAAAATAAATTTTCAATCTCGAGTAATTTTTTTTTTACAAAAGTCTATCGTGTTAGTTTTGAGGTGTGCCGTTTTCTCGTTCAAACTTTTTAAATAATAGTGGTAAAATTGCGGGTATAAGATCAAAATGTACAACTTTTTGAACTGTACACTCTAATATAGTTTTTGGATTTAGACCACTTATGATCAGCTAGTAGTTGGAGTGCAGTTTTTTCAAATACAAACAGTGTAGAAAGGTAGGGTAGAGTTTAAATGTGGCAATCTCTAAGTGGATAAAACATATATGTCAATTTCTCTAAGGTTCTATAGACATTTTATTTAGGTCATAAATAAAAAAACAACATAAACAACTAAAGTCAGATTGCACATATTTCTTCTCAAGGTTTGTTGCGGAGACAACATTTTTTGGGTAGACACGCAAATTAAGGTTGTATCAAAATTTTGTTTAGGTAATAAATTTAAAAAAAAAACTACAGAAACAACTAAAGTCAAATTACACGTATGTTTTTTTTTCAAGATTATATATATTTTTTTTAACAAAGCCAAACTGACGTGATAAATATTTAATCATTTCAATAAATGTCTTTAAATAAAAATTAACAGTTTGTATCTTATATGGATGCAGAGCATAAGTCTGCACAGGCATCTGTAACTGCTAATGTTGAACTTTTTAAGCATTAAAAAGTGTTCTTTTGCAAAATATTTAGTGCTGTCTAAATTGCAATTTTGATCTTTGTTTTTTATATTTTAAAGAAAATCGTTGTTAAACGGTAACAACTACAGTGTTTTTCAATAAGAAGTTTTATTTTAATTATAAAAGAAGCATTTATTCTTAAATAGTACATTCTTTTAGTTAAATTTAAAGTAGAAATTCTGCGTTTGCTTGTAGAAAATTATTTTTTATCTGCAAAAGGGTCATTTTTTGAAAAAGTTTTGCAAAACTAAAGCTTTATCAGGCAAATATCAGCTCAAATATTGTCTTTAAAAGCTGAAATTGTTTGCGGGGCATTTGCGTAAATTCTTACTTTCACGTAGCCCCGAAGAAAAAAGTTTAGCGAAGTTAAATTGAACAAACTTTGAGGCCAATTTATGCCCGAGTGAGTTTTGTAAAATAATGCGCACAGGAAATTTTTTGTGCAGCACCGCAATTCTTTACTGTTTTTCTAATATAGGCCAAACAAAGTCAGTTATCATTCAGCACCTTTGTCGTTTTCAAAAAGTAATGTCCCATGACTTTGCCGACTCAAAAATCGCGGTTTTTCGACTATTTTGCTATTCAATAAATCAAAAATACCGCGAAATTTAAAATTAAACTTTTTATTGAAAAATCCTATAAAAAAAATACTTAATTACAAATTATTTTAAATTTTTTTAGTAAAATTGTTTTTAAAGATGGGCATGTTTTTAATAATTTTTACTTACGATTTTGAAATGTTTAATATGAATTAAACTGTTTTTTTTTTTTTTTAATTACAATAATCTATGTTTTGTTCTTTTGTTTCTCCCAAGTACACTGTGGTACAAACAGTTTTATTTTAATTCCTTATTGCTTATGAGCAACTTTTGCAAATATTACAGAGCAACGTTCAGATTGTTAATTAACCTGTATAACATGCTGTAAAAAGTTCAAAATACGGATATTAGCTGTAAAAAATGTACAACCCAGATAACATTCCCAAGTTTGCATAAATTGCACCACTACAAGACCAGCGCTTGTATGCAACGTTCATACACGTGGAATCATAAGCAGTCATACCGGGCTTCTTGCACTATATACTGATAACAAATTGTTAATTTCATTTTATTTATTTAGAAAAAGTATAGTGTACAACTCGCACGTAACGCCCATTTTGAACTCGTATGAATTGAATTAACGTTTATGCTTTTGGGAGTTAGGTATCAAGATGTGCTAAATCTACAATATACGACTATAGCCAAAGTTATAATTTATCTTCATATTATGCAGCACATATATTATAACTAATGTATGTATCCAACATTAATTACTACTTATAAAAAAGAGTAATAATAACAAGCATGAAAAATGAACATTCCGTGCAAGTTATAAACTATTTTTTCTACAACAATAACATCTATAATCTAATATGCATTTTGTATTGGCTCCATGCGTAATAATTGTAATGATACACAGCATGTGTAAAAACCGTATAAATTGGCAACACTTTTATAAATGACGCACAGTACACTCACTTATAATTATATTATATAAATAATAAAAATAGTTTACTGCTATTTTCATCATCAAAATTATTTTCAATTGCATTGCGTAATAATATTTAATTTTATTCAATCCAATTTTTTTAAATTAAACATAACGATCTTTCATGCACCTCGACTCACACGAAATTTTGCGGAAAGTGTACGTTTTTTGCAGGATATTACAAAATTTCAACTCTTTTGCATTCCGATTATTGGCTTCACAAGCGCGAGAGTCATTTAACGAGCCGTAATAAGCGCACTAAATCTGCACGACACAAGACACTAGCGAACGAAACCCACAGAAAGCAATCCCGCTTTTAAATTGCGCTCTTCATTAAGAAATCTTAATGAATTTCTCGTTTGCATTCCAGTAATGAGATATTGAGCCGGCCATTCGATTTATTAAGTCGCTCGCGTGTTATGTATACATATGTATAAGTTTGCAGATGCCTAGACTAAGTGAAATGAGGTTTTATTTAATTTTATTTCTATTATAATTAATAAGATACAAATTGAACTTAATTATAAGATGTCATTTTTAAATAAGTTCTCAAGAAAATAGTTTTATTTGTTTAAAAATTAACAACTGTGTTTAAATTTGAAGTGTTAACTTTTTAAATATGTTAATAATTTATGCAAACTAATAAAAATACAACAAAAAATTTAGAATAGTACTTTAAAAAGGTCCGTATTCTAAAAGCATTTGTAATACCGCTCACGTATATTTCCACAAAGAAATAAAATCTAATTAGACAAATTTACGTCAATTAGTCGCGACGTAATGTTTTTGTTCATTTTCCTTTTATAATTTTCGGCACATCTTATAAAACGTCCTTGCACGTAATATCCTCAAGTATTATGAAGGATGGACCATGGCAATGAACCCAAACAAATGTTCGCATCAATATAAAAAATTACAAAGCAATTAGGATACGTTTAAGATGTAATTATTATTATATTGGCTATTTTTAATTGGAAATTTTGGAAATTTAATTAATTGTTACATGCAAAAATTATATGATTAGAAATAATTAAATTTATTCTCTAATTGATGATTATGGAAATTTTGGTTATATCATTAAAATAGTTGCCGTTATTATATTCAATTAAAAAAACTGCTTATGATAATGTTAATGAATACATTTATTTAATTAATTATATACTTTTTAAAGGGCCATAATTGTTATATAAAAACTATTAGTAATTATTATTTTTATTTTTATTATATTCAATTAAAGTAATAAATGTGTCGTAAATATTATAAGTTAATATTTATTGCAGTATAAATTATACATAATGTTTAATAATAAAATATATTTAAATTTTATTTTTAATATATTTTCTATGTTTCTGTATAATGTAACACATGGCTTTCGATTTAAAAAAAACGTTTAGTATTTTAACATTATGTTTTTATTAGGTATTCAATATAAAGAATTATTAAACCTACATATTTGACTCAATATTTATGTGCATAATTTATATTTTTTTTACTTTTTAGACTTACATTTAATATTCTAAATTGAATAAGCAATACAAAAACAACAATTATTAAAGTAAATAACCGTGTAAAATCTACTTTTTGTGGTACAGTACCTGATATACCAAATACTGGTATTCAATTTTTACAAAATTTATCAACAGAATAAACCTATATTTTTTTTTAGAAATCCTTGTTTTATATTTGCTAAAAGACGATTAACAAATGATTTTGTTTAACTGTCTTACAAAACGTAAAGTTTGGTAGTGCAAACTGAGGTTATATTATATAACCTTTAGTTAAACTTCAAAAGTGTCGTTTAACTATCCGCAAAAAACATTGGACGCGTTTAAACAACGCAAACGTTAACAACTGTTGGCAAACGTTTCAATCGTTGTTAAACAAATGCGTTAAATAAAGTATATTTACCAACAACCAACAATTGACCAATTAAGTCGGCGTTAAAACTTTAGGTTGTTCAAGTTAATGCTAGCTTGTATTCAGTTCATTATTCATTTTTGATAATTATCAAACTGTGATGCAAGTCAACGCTTGTATTTTTTAAACGCGCTCATTGTTTAACTGCTAACAGTTGCATTAATTTGTTTGCGCAAACATGGTTTAGCTGTCAAAAATGACGTTAACCAATGTGTTTGTCAACTTTTTTGCAAAAACATTGATTATTGTCAGTTGTCAAAAGTCAAGTATAACAGCAAATTAAGGTTTAACTTAAATGTGACAACAATTTTTTATTTACATTTGTGTAAATTGTTTCTCTGAGCAGTAAAATGCTATGCATACCGATAAAGGATGCACACTCTGAGACAATAGTGTAGGTATTTCATATTGGATAGAGATGTATAATTAATTACACTTAAATACAAAATAAAACTCACAGTTCTAAGTAACTTTACTAATGCGCTAATGTTCATTGCTATTTTTTTTTTGTAAAACCTAATTTCGTATAATTTTTTTTTTAAATTATGGTAGGCAAAAGCTGATAAGACAATATGTATGTTATAAGATTGTTTGATTTTTTTTTTCTTTAAAATGAAAAATATTATTGAAGACAATGTTTTGGATTTACTAGTGAGTATAAATGCAATTTTCAATTTTTACTAGCTTTATTCTGTGCAGGTATAATCCAATGTCAATATTAGTTTTTTTGTCCAGTTTTCCGTTTTTTTTTTTATTTGTTTCATTTTTTCTTTCTTATTTAAAAAAAGTTTTAGTTCTAGCTATTTGTTCTTGCTCTTTTTGATTTGCTCGTTTTTTGTGATTTTTTCCTTACCATCAGATGTGTATAAGTATTGTTTTTTTTTTTTTCATAGCTTGTATTGCTCATGTAGATACGGTTTTGTAAGAGATTGCAAACCATCCGTACGGTATTTTTTCTTTTTGTGATTTTTAATGTATGTGTTTTCTTCCCACACAAGTGTCTTGTAGATCACTGCACTCATCGCAGTTCTGCGTTATGGTTAAAGTTTGTTATGTTTGGCGTTAGCTGGAATATGGCAGTTGTTGATTTTTAGCGTTTTCTAAATTTTTTCTGTATTTACGTTTATGTTTTTCAAGTTTTTTTCTGAAATCTAAAATTTTTTATATCATATATCATCATATGTATTGCTTTTAAAAAGCGCTTTTTTTACTATCATCACTGTTTTGGATTTGTATAGTGCTAAACTTAGTTCCTTTTTTTTTCATTCATATATATTTATATATATATATATATATATATATATGTATATTTTTTAATCCTTAAAAACGAAGTCATTTGAATTTAAGAACTTCATCTTAGTACACATGACATCACATGTCATGTTCAAACTTTGTTTTTCTAACTTTTACGTTCTTGCTTTGTAAAAAACTGTATTTACGTTTAAACGGGTATAGTGCTAACCGTCTCTTATGTAGCTTTGTCTGTTATTTTGTTCTAGTATATGGTCCCAAATTCCAAGACACCATAGTTTATGTTCCACAAATTTTATATCAAATGCACTTAATAAATCAAAAAAATATACTTGATGTGTACTTATTTTTTTCAATATAAATAAAAATAATAATAATCAAACGTTGCTGTTTCCGTTGATTTTTATTTTTAAATCCGTGTTGACTTTTGTTCCAGACTTAAAATTAAATATGACCTTTTCAAATATTTTTGAGATAACATTGGTCTATAGTTTTTAATCTTCTCAGTGCATCCATTTGTATACACAAGAAAACAACCATAAAGATAGAGAGAGAAAGTGAGCTGATTTAAATCAATTGTAAATTCTCCTTTATGTAATAGTAAAATTTATAAGGTTTGTTAATGGTGTTAGTATAGTGATATGTTATGTTATTGTTATCAAAAAAGAATACAAATAAAAAGATTAAGAAGAAAAAAAAACGCAAGATATGACAAACGTACACAGATAAAACAATTTCTAACCCAAGCAGAAAAAGCAGCAAACAAAAATGACACCAAAACTGTATGAAGTAACCAAGGCCTTTTCTGGAAAGAAAAAAAATAGTACTATGAAGCATATTAGAGACAAACATGGAAAAAAATCTTAACAAAAGAAGAAGAATTAAGTGGATGGATAGAATTCTTTAAGGATATATATAAAAACAAAAATACGCAAAATATAGAAGAAAATGAGCAAACAAAAAACTGAATATAGATAAAGCCGAAATAACCAGAGAAGAAACTGGAGAGGAATAACATTGCTTAGTACAGAGAGCAAACTGCTTACAAGAATTTTGTTAGAGAGAATGAGAGATGGCGTGCTCGGAACTTTAAAATACAATCAAGCAGGTTTCAGGCCCAGAAATTTTTGCACCAACAATATATGCATATTACGTATAATCCTCGAAAATACCCTAGAATGGCAAAAAACTATAAATGTTAATTTTATAGACTTTAAAAAAGCCTTCAACAAGATAAACAGAAAGAGGATGCGGAAAATATTAGAGAACTATGGTATTACTACAAAAATAATCCAAATGGTAAAAATATTATACATAAACTATACAGCAAATATTGAAGTAAATGGTAATTTCTCCAGAGATATAAAGATAGAGACAGGGGTAAGACAAGAATGCATTCTATTGCCAATGCTTTTCCTGGTCATTATTGATTACATAATGAAAAAAGTTGCAGAAAATAAAACCGGGATAAACTGGAAACATGAGAAACATAAACAACTTACAACAAAAAACAACAAAACTAAAAGAGATAGCAAAAAAAGTTGGACTAAAAATAAATGTGAACAAATGCAACATTTTACCAATACATAAAACCCAAGATGTAAAGATTAAAACAAATGCAAATGAGATAGAAAAAGTAGGCAAATTCTGCTACTTAAGCAGCGTTATAAGCAAAACAGGTGGAAGAAAAGAAAATATAAACACACAAATAAAAAAAAGCACAATTTTTTTTTACATGTTATGGAAGATTTGGAGATCAAATGAGATATTTACGAATAACAAAATCAAAATTTTCAATAGCAACGTTAAGAGTATATTACTAAACGCATTGGAATTTTGGACTACCAACCAAAAAAACGATAAAAATGATACAGACATTTGTAAATAAATGCCTACGCAGAATTTTAAAAATCTATTATCCTAAAATAATTTCAAATAAAGAACTGTGAGAAAAATGTAAAACGGAGTCAGTACAAGTCACAATCAAAAGGAGAAAATGGAAATGGATAAGACACACTCTAAGAAAAGGAAATACGGATATAACAGAGCAGGACTAGAGTACAACATAAATGAGAGGAGGAAAAGAGGAAGGCAAATAAACCACTAGCAAAAACAAATACACAAAAAACAAGAAAAAATAAACATATTATGGAACGACTTAAAAAGGAAAGCAGAGAGCAAAACAAACTGAAAGGAAACTGTTGAAGAAATCAGCAAACAGAGAAACACATCAGGCTGGTATACTTATTTAAAAAAAAAGCCAAGAACACCAAAAAGTGCCCTATGCTCCAAAAGAAGCGACAAGGATATATATTAACCGTTTTCAGATGTTTTTACATTTCTCATTTCAATTGATTGGACTTAATTTTGTGATGCTGTACAATGACTAGAAATATTATTTCTAAAATGTTGATTAATTTTCTTATATTGAAAAATAAAAAAAAAACTTTTTTTGGGATTTTCTACAACGTTATTTTTATATATTAAGTTAAGTTCCTTGTTAAACAATTTTTAAACTTGTTTTAGTCTGTTTATTGAGTTTTCTAATTGTACTTTGTAGTTTTGATATTTTGGAATTCTTATTACTTTTTAAAGAATTCTTTTTTTCTTCTTTGTAGGCCATATTTTCTTTGTCTATTATTGCCGTCGGTGCTTAATCTTTTCTTTGTTGGCAGTGAATGCTTTGCAGCTTTTATGATGCAAAACAGTGATTGTTTTTGTGTCTGTTATTTCTATATTATTATTCTAATAGTTTTTTTTCTATTTTTTAATTTGTTTTATCATACCTAGCGTGCATGTTAAGGTTAGACTAATTTTTTTTTAAATGTCTGCAGCATTTGTTTATTTATTCCGATAGCATGCATCAATATCTTCTATTGTTAATCTTCTTAGGTTGGCATTGGATGTAAAGGACAATAAGTGTAATTCTGTTGTTGTTCTGTTCTAGTTCTGCAAGGTAGTATTTAAATTGATTAATTGTTATGTTAAGGGATTTATAGCAATTTATGCGAATTTGTTGCCAAACAGTTTTGATTTGTTTCAACCTAGAACGTGGTATCTAATATTTTCTAAATTGTTAAATGTTTAATACATACACTAAAATATTAAACGACAAATGAGCATAAGCTGTATTTATATCTTTGCTAGTTTACATTTATTTTTTTTACCTCGATCAATTTTATTTGTTTAAACAAACATTTTAATGATGCGGTGCCTTAGGATTTATAGAAATTAAATGGTATACTCAAAATTTATTACTTTATCTGTTCTTGTTTCTTGTTATATGCATAAAACTGAACGTTTTCCGATAACGTTTTCCTTGTACCTTACCAAAATCGAAAACAATAAATTTTGAAAACTGCTTTTAGCAATGTAATTAAGACTTAAACTTTAAGTTGTATACTAATTTATATTAAGCACTTTTTTACGATTTTTGTTTCAATAGTTAACTATATAGCGGTCTTCTTTGAGTATGTGAGTTTTACTAATTATTATTTTTCTTGATTTCAACGACTTCTGACGGTATGTTCATAACATAAAAAGATTTTTTTGATATTTTGAAAAATTACTTAATTTAATTTAATTTATAGAACAAACCATTGTAATCTGATGAATATATAAACGAATATATATACTTTAAGTGCCAATTAGGTTTTAAATATAGCTTGGAAATTGATAAACAACAATAATGTGACTTCATTTTCATTTATAGTTTTTTTTTTTAGATTTCTGAAACAATATATTTTTTTTTTTTACTTTGTTTGATTTCTTATCATCATTTCTACTGCTTTCATCATTTAATAAATCAATTTGATTTTTTTAACATTTTGATTGAGTTTATTTTTAGGCTTACTTAGATTTTTAACATCCACTAACAAAAATACATAGACTTTTTCTCAAGTTATTCTAGACCAAAAGCTTGTACATTTTTTTTTTTATATAAAAAAATAAACAAAAGTTTAAAGTTGACTTTTTTATGAATAATACAAATTTTTATTGTTATATGTCTACTTACCATCTACTTTTTTATTACCAAAAGACACGTATTTTTGTTTTGTTTTTATTCCAGTATTTTTTGTTCACAAACTGCTTTTTGTTTCTTTTGGACATTTTCACTGTGATTATTGTCTTCATCTTTGTCTACTTGCATATGTGTTTCTTGTTTTAAATTTGGTATATAATCAGGATGATTTTTTTTTTATCATCATTGCTTTTTTGTGAACAGTGAGGCTTATTGCTCATTGCAAATGTTTAAATATCAGACTGTCCTGGACTAGAATATTTTGAAAAGAAGTTAACAGCACCTAATTTCTAGTACCGTTTTCAGAAGTGTTATCAAGACTAATATACCGATAGCAACAATGATTATCAGATACATCGCAATTTTTAACAAACATGCGATTGAGTATATTTTATAATATTTTTTAACAGTTTATATATGTATTGCTGTAAAAAAGTGTAAAATTTTTAGTATAAAAAAATTGGATGAATTTAGGCATGTTGTTTAACATGTGCGTTTTGTAAAACTTGCACATAATATGATGTTGCATATTCTTCTACTATGTAATTTTAATCTGTACAAAAAATGATATACATTTCTACACAGTGTCACACAGACATTACTCAAAACTATAAATGTTCAAATAGATTATTTTTTTTTATTTTGTGCATTACACTCATTTAGTCACAACCATGCAATAAATGTGAGTTTTTACAAATTTTCGTAACAAAACAAATATCCATGCCTTACCCGAGATTCGAACTCAGAATCTCCAGTACCATAACTAGTCTTTCAACCGTTGCGCCATCGAAGTCGTCAAAAGAAAAATTAAAAAAAAAAACGGTTTTTAGTTGTTCATAATAACTTTTAAACTCTTAAAAACATTTCTACTTACTTTAAGTCTAATTATCTTCTTCTAAAGATTGAAAAGTTTTGACTACCTTGTATAAAATATACCAAAAGTATAAGGCAAGCATATTGTTTAATAACGCACTACTACAGCATCTATTTTTACTAAACTATAAACTAAGATAGTTTGTAAATTTAGTTTAAAAAAAAAATAATTTAAAAACGTATATTTTTAAATTACAATATTGTGCTTAATAGCATAAAAGCAGCTTAAAAAATAAACATTACTTATTTTCAATGCTAATCAATTACAATCATTTTAAATAGAAAACAACTAACATGTTTTTTTTTTTATTTATCATAAAATATTGTTATAAAAGTATGTTAATATTTGACATAGTAGTATTTAGAATATCATAAAAACTACAAAAAAAAAATTATGTTGCTGTTTAAAAAAAGTAAAAAGTTGGTCATAGCTATACTAAAAATAAATACGGTTAAAATATAACGGAGTTATACTGCGGTACGTTTTTATCTAACACCCTGTATAATATCATTTAAAATCCCACTTGTTTTAAATAAACAATCTATTAAAAATTGCTGCTTTAGATACTCATATGTGACAATTAATTATTACTATAACTAAATCGATTTAAAAAAAAAACTATAGTTAAATTGCTACAGTAAAATCATTAAAACAATGTATACTAGAATTATTAAATACTATTACTTCTTAAATTAAACTAAAATATATAGATTATAATATCTAAAAATGATTACAATAAATAACTACAATTATTATATTAATAATTAAATCTAAATTATAACAAATACCCTCAGTGCCGACATACTATAATTATTTATTGGCTAATTGGGATGACATGCGTTTTAAAATTCTGCGGTAATTTTCGGGAGCGATCATTAAATAATTAACATCCGCTTGCGGCCAGTATGATTCTTACTAACAAACAAAAAAATTTACGGTGATGAATCATGCCAAATATTTACGCTCGTATTAATTCAACCGTTATAAACGTTTAGGATGATCAGATGTTTGATCGATCACGGAGATAAATTATTTTTTATTACTGCTTGGAATTCAATTAATAATTGATAATTATTTAAATTAACATTTTTAATGTAAATGTAAATTAAATTTTTCTTTTATTTAGCGATACTCTTGATGAATTATTGCCATTATTTAATAATATTTACTACATTGAATGTAGGTCAGTATATAATTGATTAATATGTTGGCAAAAAAATATTTGCTTGCAATAAATTATATTTTACATATGTAAATTATTTTTATACTCTTTGGTAGTGTAAAAATATAATATGCTTATTGTTTATATCATATCGAGGACAAATGTTCTGTTAATGATTTTTAAATTATTTTAATTCTCTGCCTGCGAGTGATTTCCTTCTTCTATTTTATAAAAACAACCGTACAAATTACGTCACGTTTTTTATACAATTGCAAATTATTTTTTATTAACAACAATAATTATTTGTTTAATATAAACATTATAAATTGTTCACAAAATTTAAAGAATAATACAAGATATATTGCTATTTAAAATAAATAAAATCTATTATATACATATAAATTTATTTGCAATTATATTAATCATTGAATTTATGTGTGAATTAAATTATAAATGCAATATTAAATTTTCTTTTATCTCCAATTCTATCTAGGAAATATGTCCAATCCGCATAAACATACAAATTAGCCATTAGAGTCGCTCAAGCAGCCGTGGAATTTACGCATTAGCGTATTAATTATAGCGTTAAAACCCGACATCACTTTAATTTTATCATTAGCACGTATCATGCTCTTCCAATTAGTTTATTTATTTATACACATGTGCACGAGAATCCGACTGCAAAATCGTTACATAATAATTATACCAATTTGCATTTATTAATCGATGATGCATGTATGTTTTTCATTATTATTAAAAAAATACAATCTATTTTCAATTGAATATAAATAGATGTTAATGCAACTCTATTATTTTCAAAGTAAATAGGAAGTGATAAGTAATGGTGCGTTGAGGAGACTCCAACAGGCAATGAGGCGAGAAAATAGTTAAGTTCAATTTTGTGGTAATTTTCATAATGCATGAATAGCTACAATTAATTTATGATCCAATTATATAAATTAAAATAGTTTTTAATTATTATAAAAAATATTTGCAGATTAAATCATAAACAAAGTAAAAATTATGTTTGTACCTCGGGAGGCGCGGACTAGACGTAAAGCTTTTTATGGCTGCAATAATTTTATTCTTTTCTGTTACAACTATACTTAATAAACTAAAACTAATAATGTCAGTTATATTTTATTAAGTAAATATTCC
This sequence comes from Tachinus rufipes, assembly GCA_963932245.1. Classification (NCBI taxonomy): domain Eukaryota; kingdom Metazoa; phylum Arthropoda; class Insecta; order Coleoptera; family Staphylinidae; genus Tachinus; species Tachinus rufipes. The sequence continues at coordinate 45,956,079 of OZ010747.1, read as the reverse complement.
AAAATTTTATTTGAAGCATGTAGCTTGGATAATAATATAATACGCATTCATAATATTAAATTGTATAATTGTGTAGTTTTTTTTTTCATTAATTTATTTCTGATATTGTTACAAATGTACAGCTCTCAATTAGGGTTGAGCACTGACGAGACATATTTCATACAAACATCATTTGCACTACCGTAGTAACTTGCTTTTATTACTATATGTAAAGTATATATGTATGGAAACTATGAATGTATCACGATGCAGTGTAAATGGCGTGTACTGTACAATAAATTTCATATTTTATAGAAATCAATTTGCCATAGAAATAAAATTTATTATTAAATAAATTTCATTTAACTATTTGGCATGTACATGTTTTAAATTTATTTTATAATAAATTAAAATTTTTATATTAAACTTGTGGTTCTCAACCAGGCTGCTGCTCTTTGAATGCCCCAATTATGTAAAAAAGGTACATTCAGTTAAAAGTAGCTTTTATTTTTGAGTTTCAAAATTCTATGTCTAAAAACAACTTTAAATGAATAATAAAAACATGAGTTTATGTTAAACATGTATTTTCTAATTTTACTTCTAAGCATTTTTTTAAAATTCTTTTAGTACAAATTAATCATTATTAAATGATAAATTTGTTTTTTTAATTATCATACTTAATTAAAAAAAAACAAATAAATAAAAATTTCTCTTTGTTTTGCTTTAAATTTTATATTATTCCATCCACGATTGGCAATAATTAAAACATGTTTGTTTTTTTTTTAGATTTTTTTAATATGTTTTTAATTTCTTGAATAACTTTTGCTTAAATTTTATATTTAAATTTTCCAGTAATTATTTCTAATTTTAAATGGTTTAATTGAATCTTGAAAGTTTTATAGCCTAACTTACTTGATCAGTCTAGCCTATCTCTTAACTGCACTTATACTTTTCATACACAAAGAAGCAGTCTTTTACTATTTTTTTATTACCCTGTAATAGTTTTAAAAACTTTTACAAATTTTTGAATAAACAAACTGATTAAAAGTTTTATTTAAAATGTACGTACAAATAATAATAAATGATGTAATAGTAGTAAAACTATGTATATAAAAATTCTTCAAGTTTTGTACTAGGATGCCGTCACACAAAAATAGTTAAGAACTACTAGTCTAGACTCTAGATTGTTGTAGTTAAGCTAATCAAAAGTTTAAATTTATTTATTTTTATTTAAATAATGTAAGTTATTATTCAATATTTTTGTCTAAAATTACAAAAATTTGAAATGATGTAAAATTATTTGTTTAGCAATAGTGTCTTCAAGACTTCTGTTGAGTCTAACTGTTTTTTTTTTAATCTTTTGGCAATTATTCAGTAACCTATAAAACAAAATTTTACATTATGTATCTCATAATATTTTTTTAACTCTAAAGCAGTATTTTTTGTATTTTTTTACATAATTGTTTTCTATTCTGTATTTACTAATATTGTTGACGCTAATGGTAAATAAATTTTACTAAATCTCTGCATGTTTCTATGAAAAACATATAATTATAGTTTTGTAATATTTAACCAAAAGCACTAAGTCGGTAAGTAAAAAATAACATTTATTTATTTTAACTACATATAAATTTAAAATTAAGATTGATTTGAAATTATTATTGAATGTGCAGTTATAACAGATTACTGGAGATTCGTCTATTTTTTATTGGTTTAAAAAACTTAACTTTTAATGGATTTCAATATTAAGTTGTTAACATTAGTATTATTATTATAAAACCACAAATATTCAAGGTCAATGTTCACAGACTGCTTAAATTTAGTTTTCAATGTGATAGTTTGAGCAAGTGTGGTTTCAAAACTATTTATTTTGCTCATTGTGCTAACAACAACTAATTTATTCACGCATTTACCCTAACAAAAAAATTTGGTTTGAAAATGAATATTTCAAAAAGTCCCAGTAATCCCAATCATATTTCATGTGAAGTCACAGCTAGCATGTACTAGAAATGCAGAAGGTCGTATTAAGCAGTAAAGTCTTTTGCATTATCTAAATTTAAAAGTTTAGTGATCTTTTGTTGACACTGTTAATATTTTGAAATCCTATTCCTACTTGATGACATATTTTATTTTGATATTTTACAAGAAAACCGGCTTTTGCAAAGTTTATTTGGCAAGAGCTCATCTATTTTTTTATAAATATTTAAATAGTTCTCTCCCATTATAGTAAATAATTTATCTTGTTAGTTCTAGTATTAGAACATTAAATTAGTAAGGCTGGTTTAAGATCTTCAATATCATTAATCTTTAAATGTACAAAACTTGTCGTGCAAGAAATTTCAGAAACACCCGACATTAATACAACCTACAAACGTAAATATTTAATTATTGTAAGATATTTAATTTTTAAAACTAAAACACACTTTCATCACCAAGTATTGCTTATTAGGAGCACACTTGAAGAATTAAATTACTATTTTTTTTACTAAAAATTGAAAACTATTTAGCTTATTTTTTACATTTTGCCTTGTCATTCAATATTGCGCCCAAAGAGTAGAAACTTTCATTTTACTAAAGAATTTTAAAAATTATGCAATTTTACTAATTTCTTGTTACACTAACTTAAAAATCTATTGTTTGAATACTTCTGTAGGTTTAATAAGCAAAAGTTTTGAAACAACTTTTTTGATGCGGTCTACAAATTTCTGGTGATGTATCAACCTGGTTTAATCAACTGCAGAAAGTGTAGCTTGGCTACGATACCTTGCAAATGCAAAATTTGCTTGTTAATAGTGTTATTTTAGTTGTAATAAAACAATTTACTATTTGTAATGGTTTTTCAAATATTATTGTCATTAAGATTTGCGTTGAAAATCTATTTAATAGTACTGTATAGTCCAATACTATACAATGTATAAATAATGATGCGACTATTTTTTTTACAAATAAAGCAAATTGCTTTTTTCAATTAAGTTATTGTTGATTTAATTTTTAACTAAACTTTGTTTGTGTTTTCTTTAAAGTTCTTAACATTATACTTGTTTTTGTTCTTATTGACGGTACAAGGTCAATTATATTATCAATTATTTGTTTTTTTTTTATTATGTACTTATTTATTTACCGATTTATCTTATAACTATTTTTATCTGCAATTGTAGCAATGTTTAGAGTAATATTTTTATTTATTAATTATTTACGAGGTTTAACTCAAAAATATCCGATCTTTGGCTGCAAAAAATTTATTATTTATATCACGGGATTGGGACTTTAATTCCTTTCAAAGTAGACTTTTTGTACTTTCACATACTTTGCCTACCATTCTTTTCACTGCCCAAAACATTTCTAAAAGTTTTTTTTCAATTCAATTCCGCTGTGGCGTTATACGGTTAATACGTTTATTTCTTGCCTTTCGGCCTTGAAAATTACATTTGCAAATACATTTTTAACTTCCCAAAATTATAAAACCTAATCCTTATAAGATTAATACACGATACTTAAATAATATTTCATAAAGTACATAGCTATTTGGAATGCTAAATTAATTTCCAATCGGTGCAATAAATAAGAAAGAGCAGTGTCGTGATGCAACTGCAACTTTTTTGTCGTCCAGATTTTGCTTCTCACCTGTCGCACATTATTTGGCTTTAACGAGAAAGAATGCTTCCATTGCAATAACTGTGTTTTGTTTTTGGTACATAACGGTATCCAAAAACTCAGGTTCAGTGTTTGTAGTAACCAGCAAGTCCGTGCAACCGCATGACATAGTTTTTTCTGTTCCGCCGACAAAAGCTTGAGCACAAATTTTGCAGCCAATCTGCGCATGTTCTAATCTTCACGCAAAATTGCAAGTACAAAATCTTTACTGATCTCAAACAACAAGAGAAATTAAAATCTGACAAACAAATCGGAACGCCATAAAAAAAAATCAAGTATGCACATTAAACAGTCTCCTTCCACTGCATGAATACCTTTTATACAGACTCCCTATTCAGCTGAAACAAAATTATTATGTCAATTTTAAGCAAAAATATAAAAATTTCATATTTTTGCTTAAAATTGAAGATTTTTTAAATCTTATGTCTACTTATGTGTTTGACTAAATAGTAGTAGAGAAAACGTTTCTTGTCGCTTTCTGCACTGCAAAATTTTTTTCTAGTTGTTTTAATATGGCACTAGCTATGGAGTTTTCTATCTTTAATCTACGCTTAAGTTTACTTCAATTATTTAATATTTTCAATACTTATCATAGGCAAGGTTTTTATAATTTACCACGTGTAAGTATAAACCTGACAAGAGATGTAGCATCAGCAATATTACACTTATTAATTGCATTTTTTTTTTCTTGATCAAAAATACTTTGGCAATATAATGCAAAACCATTATTATTGGGTACAGCAAATTGCAATAATTGCCCAAGTCTATCAAACACCTAAAAAAATGCCTTTAGGTTTAATGACAAAGTGCACTCATACTTTAAACATTACATTATCTTGCATGGTTGCATTCGTTATTAATTGTGTTGATTTTACAAATATTTCCTTATTTCTTAAAAAGATATAAGGAAACATGCGGATTTTATTAATAAAATTAATAATTAATAAAATTACAATGTTTACTACAACTACTCTAATATTGTGTTTATTTTAATCTTATTTACGATCATCTACTTAAACATTTTAAGTTTTATTATAATAAATAAATTTTAATAAAAATAAATTTTTAAAATATTTAATTAATATAAAAATAGTGATAATTAGATAAAGTTTGTTTAACAAAGAAATATGACTATTGTGCATATTAATAACACCCCGATTACTACGTCAATCAATTAATGTATACTACGATGGTATATGCAAATTTCAAGAGCAAAGGTCTCATCATCTAATAAAGCATGCCATAAACACAATCACTTGGTGTGAACTGAAGAACAAGGTTGAAGGTGTTTAGCTATATAAAAACTTACTCACAAGGGTGAATTAATTATCAACTTATTAATTGTTTATTAACAAGCGTAAATACTAATACTTTAACATTGTTAGGAAGCATTTACTTAAGTGCAACTCAATATTAAAAAAATAATTTCTATAAAATTCTATAAAATATAAAATAATCAAATTGGCGGTTTCTGTGATCATCATATTTTTATTGGATTTATTACAATAAGAAAATAACTACCTTTAGGTACTTAATTTTATAGACACTAATACGATAAGCTCTTGATTTATTTTTACTAATTAATATTAGACTTTTAATTAAAGTATAATTTACGACAAACGCTTTGAGATTACAATAATAACGATATTGGTTAAAACTTACTTATATATTAATAATAATTACCATCGGCATCTACAAGTCAGCAATAAATACATTGAATAAAAAAGTGGAACCGTCAGATAATAAAATCAGCAATGCCGTTCGCAATCCGTAATTGTCTTAGATTTGCGATTTTTCCGACCGACTGCGACTGGTATAACCACTTTACAAACAAAAAACGACAACTACTAGAAACATTATTAAATGTGAAAGATTTATTTATTCTCCGACAAACCGTGCACTGGACCCTTGCTCTGGATGTGGTTAGAAAAAAGATTCGCGACCAGACTTGCGAGTTCTACCATTGATTGAATTTAACCGCAATACTCGATTTAGACAGGATGTTACTAAATAACATTGTAGGGTTAAAAAAATCTTATTCAGCAACAAACAAAACATAAATAGCCTAATGACAATTTAGTTAATTTCCCGGAAGTCTAATGTCTTAATAGTTCTAATGTCGTTACAATTAAACAATAGTAATGGGACGAATTTAACACATCGCTGGTTATGCGATTAGGCGAATTAACAAAGCGGATCCGCGTGAAATTCAACGAAGGCTCAATAGATTTATAATTGCAGCATCGGTTCATCACCATCAAGGTCGAGTATGTTTTTTCTGTATATGTGTTTTGTTCCTGGAACACTGAACACTTTTGGTCTTAGCGCGATCTGGAAAATTGCTCAGGTGTTGCAAGCATCGTGGGAATTGTGTAATTTTTCTCATATAATCCTTTTATTGATCTTAAATTTAAACTAATTTTGACAATATTTTTTGTGTTATATATATAAAAAAACAATTTGCAAAATATAATATAATAAGATTAATTTTTCTTTTTTCTGATTTTATGATTTGTTTTGAACAATACTAAAAGTTTGAATTATTTGAATTTTCGATGAATCAATTTTTAATAAAAATCTTTCAATAAGAAGAAACTAATTTATACATTTTTATATGATTCATCGAATAAACTTTTGTATAATAATATAATAAAAGTTTTCTTTTGTTTCAGGTATTTTTATGTTTGGATGCATCATCCGCTCTGCTATATTATTAAGGAGTGGTATGTTAGATCTACAAAATATTAAATTAAATTTCTTAGAATACTTAAACAATAAAATTATAGCATACGAAATAATGACAGTAATAAAATTTATTTTGAAATTCGTTTATTTATAGATAGATATTTATAGTCTTTGCTGTCAACAATGTAATTTGATGTAGTGGTTAGCGTTTATTTAAGATAAAATTTGTTGTGATTAGTAGTAAGTACATCTTCTATTGGATGACAAGAGAAATTTTTTTAGTAGGCCTCTTTGTACTATCTCGATGTTGCGTGCACGTTAAAAAATTTATAATTTAGGTTGAAACTTCTGAGTTTGCAATAAAATCGCCAGTAATTAGCCTTGCAGCAAAAAAGACCGACGTTAAATAAGTGAACTAAAAAAACAATAAAAGAATAATTTACATCAACTACAGCACTGATAAAACGTTTGAATTAACTATAACTTAATTTTTTTTTGAGAGAGAGAATAATAATAAAGAATATTATTTATTATACTCTCTGGTGCATTAATCACATGTTTGCAGTTTACCAACGTACATATAAACAATATAACCTACACTAATAACAAACGTCACATTTGACAAACTATAATTTAATTTTATGTTTAATTTTTTGTAGATAAACTGTACAACTTGCTACAATAACTATTATTAGATTTATAAATATCACTATTGGTTATAATAGCATTCATTATGGCTGTGATGTAAATTATAAATCAAAATCAACAAATGATTCTTTACCTAATCAAGTTGTTTTGATTAAAAAAAATAAACAAAAAATGCAAGTTCTAATTTTTTTTTTTTGAAATATCAAAAATTAACTCAATTTTGAGTTAATAAATTTGTAGACAAATTCTAGACTTTCAAAACTAAATTTTGCATATAAACTAATCAAATGGCCGATTGTTTAAACCCGTTGCTCTATTTCTTAAGACAAATATTTTTGACAGATTTGTTGAAAAATTAAAAAAAAAACAAAAACTTAGTTTTTTTTGTCATTTTGACTGCCAAGAATTAGTAAACCAATGATGTTTTTTTTTTATTTTTATGTTTACTTTAATAGGTTTTTTAATCATTTGACTTTATAACAAAGTTATGTTATAAATCAATTTTACGCAAAGTATTTAAAAAAACCTTGCTTATTTAGTAAGTCTTAAGTACTTCTTGGGTATTGTGTTTTGTATCTTCTATTACTATCATGTACATATTATTAAATGAGTCTATTCAATGTCATAACCACATACATTTTTGATCAATATACTTTTTCTAAAAGCTGAAACTATAGATTACCATAAGGTAAATTTTTAGACAAAATATATTAAATTTATATTCTGGAATAATCTTTCCTTTCTGTAGTTAGCAAAATACAAAGTTTTTTTGAAAAATGATCTAAGTGGTTGTGGAGATAATAAAGCTTTATGCTTATCTGTGCAGAACTAAACCTGCTATAACTGAAATTAATTTAGCATAAATATCTGCTTGATACCTCCAAGAATCTTTCAAAACATTAAAACAAATAAAAATTAAGAATTATAAACATAAATCATTATCAAGATAATCTAAGAGTATGACGCTTATTTTTTTATGCTTAAGTTAGGACATTTATTTAATAGATAGAAACGATATATTTTAGTTTAAAGTTTTTACAAAGTATTTTATATAGTTTATTGTTTTTTTTAATGTTTTACTGTCTCAAAGACAAAAATATGTTTTCTACTTAATTACTTTATTAGTCAAGTAAGAAATCCGACACCGTCCAATACTTACGCTGTAGTATTCTATATTTGTCTTCACGCATAATATGTTCTACATATTCTAGTATTTTTTTATATTTAATTGTATGAATTATTTTGAGATCCTTTCCCATCCTACTCAGCATATCTACATCTGTAATTTTTTTAACTATAATATTTTTAGAATTTGTATTTGAACCACATCTCAAAAAAAAAAAATTGTAGTAAATTGTAAATTGCTTCTGTGCCGTACATAAAAATAAGAAACACATAGCAGTTTACCATTCTCATTTTTAGTTCCAGTTTTAAATCACAATTGCAAAAAAGGTTCCTCATTTAAAAAAAAGCTGTTCTGGCAGGATCTATTTGGCATTTGATAATGTTTGATTGTTTTTATTTGTTATTTAAGTACCTCAATATTTGTATCTATAGTATCTATATAACTTTTTAATAAGAATATTGTCAATATAAGATTAAGATTTGATATTGTTGCCTTCGAAATGTTGTATTTGGTTTTCTTTGGACTCATTTTTAAACCGTATTGTGAGCTAAATATATTATTTTTTATTGTTGTTGTATTATTCCCATACCTAATTTAATTGATAGGCCGTTTGTTAACAACCAGCCTTGCTTGTTCTTCTGCAGTACATATGTCTATTTTGTTGGACTTAATATATAAAGCAAGTGTACCATCTTATATATACATTGTTATGTTAATACATTTATACCTAATAGTGTCTTGCGTGTGAGTATCGCTAATATCTTTTTCTAGTTTATTGTACAGCCTTTAGTTTTTATTATTATTTATTAAAAATACTTTTAAGGCGTGGTTTATTAGACTTATTGTTTTGTAGTCATTACATTCTTTCTGACTTTGTTTGGTACTATTATAAATGTAGATTTTAGCCATTAATTTTGATATAATTCATTTTTATATTGGTATTGTAAAGGTCTGTAACTACGTTATTTTGTTCGTCTTTAATTGGTTTTAACAATTCTTCTAGTATCTCATCTGAATTACCAGCTTTTCATGTGTTTGATAACATGATGCAATTTTGTTTTTGTTATTTTCAAGCTACATATACTTTGTTATGCGTTGCTTAAGGAACCTCTGTTGTCATTCTTAATGTGTTCCTCTCCCTTTAGAACTTTTTTTACTTGTTTGGTAATAGTTTTTATTTCATTTGTTTTTTATAACAGAGAGTGCATTTCTGTCTTTTATTTCGGTTAGTTTTTTCTCTTTCTTATGTACATTATGGTCGAATTGCTTTTGCAGGTTTTTAATTTTTGCATTTTTCAGATATTATCTTCTATTTATTTCTATGTGTTTTATAAAGTTACTTTTATTTTTACGTTGTTTCTCCATTAGTTTAAGTATTTCTTTAGTCGTCTATTGTTATCTTGGCACCAATTTATTTATTTATTTGTTTGCTCTCAATAGTGCATCTTTTATATATACAAACATGGAATTTGTTGACGTTATCTGTTTAAAAGGTTTTATATATTTTTTATGGATATTTGTGTTTGCCACTTTTATGGTTTGTTCATTTATTTCCATATTCTATCGCAATTCTGAATGTTTTTTTTTTGTTTTATTGCATCTTCATGCAGTTGATCAATTATTGATTTAACCGTCTTTTGAATCAATTTTTTTATCTAAGAACAAAAATGTGCCTTTTACTAGTTTTTTACCCAAAGCTGTTAGATGGCATAACATACCATATATAACTTTTTAAATTTACTAAATTAGAAAAGCAATAGTATAAATTAAAATAAAGAAAGAAGAAATTGAAATTCATAAAATATAAGCCTAAAGAAAGTACAAAACCGTTTACAGTTTTATATCAATAATGTCTAAATAGGGAAAAAACCAAAAGCGATAGATATGCATATCAAGTGTAACACAACTAATTCTAATAATCCAAAAAATATAGGACTATAGCTGTTATGAAAAAAAATATACTTCACAATACTTAAAACTTACTTAATTTAATAAAAATGAAAGAAAACAACTACATAAATAAGCAATGATTTAAGCATGCAGATCCATAGTAATTAATTAATTGTTTTACTTTAAAATATTAAATTTTTTGTTTGGTTTATTTTAATTTTACAGTTTTGGAAAAAAAAAATTTATTAAATAAAATAAAACAAAATTTACAAACATGTATCTTTAAATGATTCTTAACAAAGATGCTTTTTGTGTATAACTGTTAAAGTAAACTTTGGAAAAATAAACCGCATCTCTCAATAATACACATTTGTATTGTCAGTGAAAAATGTTTACATGGTTTGACACGTGTATTGTACCACGACAAAACAGTTTACTAATAAATAATATGCAAACATTAATTATATTTATGAAATTTTTGACGGCAATGCTGCAGCTTCTGTGCAAGAGTAGAAAAGACGTTTTTCAAATAGATAACTTCTAAGTACTTTAGTACTCACTGATGTGCTTTGTCATTTTTGTAAATAAGTTTAAATTGGAATACTCCCAAACAGAAAAAAATACAATTCAAAGAATAAATATCAACCGGATTATTTGTTTTTTTAATTTAAATCCTAATCCCAGCTTTCGAAGGGCATCTCAACAACTTGCCAATATTGCCAGATCTTAATCTATTGAATTTTTATGTTTGGAGAACTTTAAAAGATAAAGTATATGAGATGCTAATTAATGCAAGAGGCCAATTAATTTTAAAGATTGAAGAGATATGCAATGAAATGAGGTAAAATTGATTAAAAATATCAAGCGCAAATGATGCGTTGATGCGACGCAAAAAATGTATTAATGTTGGCAGATTTCAATTTCAACATTTGCTAAAATAAGTTTTTATTTAATTAATAATTAATTTGCTAACTTTAGTGATATTAATAAAATAATACTACAAATTTTGTTAGGTAGTCTTTTAGTATTAAAACTTTACCATGCAACATATTTGTTAGGAAACATTTATCTATACATGTTTATAGATTTTTGTGTTTTATTTGATGAGTTCAATACACTGTTTAAGTTTCCTAAAAACAATCTAAACCACCATGTATACTAAACTATGTCAACAGAACATAGTTACTAAAACATGGCACATAAGCAAACAGGATTATATTCAAAATTTAGCTTAACTTAACATCTTTAATTTAAATTTAAGATTAAAATTTGATATAACTAAATGAGTACATTCTAACATAGTTTTTGCACAATTATATTTTTTACGTTACTTACAGACGTTGTTGATAAATATAGTAAGTTAATACTACTGAACTAATATATGTTTTTATGACAAAATCAATTATATCCAAGACCGTAATGTTTACTTTCCGCACGAGTGTCTGGTACGTAATAGTGTATAAACAAGTAACAACATTCCTATTTGGTTTAGCAAGGAATTTATTTTACTTTTGTCTGTTGTCCTATAGATCTGGTATATTGTCGGTTAATTTTGATCGCAATTACATTGCTTCACTATACAATTTAACGTCACTAAAACTTTGGCGCAAAAGATCAGATCTTTCATTTGTGCGTGGTCTAGTGATGTCTGAAGTAGACTGTTCTGAGTTACTTGTATCTCTTCCATTCTACATTCCTATTAGTGAACGACGTACCAGGCAGACTTCATTATTTAGAGAATTTACACATTCTACTAATTATGGATTTTACAACCCCATTGGTAGAATTTATAGATTTGCAAACTGTTTAACAAACAATTTCAATGTTTTTTTGTTCTAAATCTATGTTTTAGATTCAATTGAGTCATATTGATTAAATGTTATGTATTTTATATTATATTATGTTTTTTATGTCAATCTTTTGCTTCTGTTTTTTATATTGTTTATTTTATATATGTATTATATTGTTTATAACCTTTCAACCTCTCAGTTGTCTTGCAATACTAACGTCCAGCACTCTCTCTGTCTCTTTGGTGGTCTGCCATCTTTGGGTTCCTGGCCTTCCGTCTTTTACTACCTTTTGCTATATTGACTATTTATTCATTTAATTTTATCTTGTGTCTCGCACCTTTGTCGTATTTCAGTACTTGGTATTTAGTCCCTCAGCGTATGCTCGGTTATGTTACTTTGCAGCCGCATCTGTGTGGTTTTCATTGTTGTCGCATATGTCATTACTGGGCAGTAGGTAAAAAATAGCGGTGCCTGTGACGTTGCTTATGGCGATTAGCATGGACATCCGGTCGATCTATTTTATGCATATATTTGCGACTGCGCATGCGTCGCCTGCGTCACCCAAGCGCGCTCGGCTGGCGGTACCTCCTTATCAGTTGCTTATCGCTTCTTATCAGTTCTTATCAGCTGTATGGACATCTGTAACGGGGACTCCGTGAGTGTGACTGCATGAAAGAGTGGGATGCAAAATAAGAATAAAATTTGCTGACACAAATTATGAAACGAATCGAGAGAGATGCGTCTCTGTGCGAGGAAACATCGGAATGCGATGCGCGTGCAAAATTACACACTATCGGTGCTCTTATCTATTACATTTGAAACATTATGTATTACATCTGTAACGGATAATGATTTTAATTAATAAGCATATGAATAGATAATAAAATGATGGAAATTAATTATATGTAATAATTTAATTATTAATAAAGAAGTTGTTTGTTTATTAATTTTATTATTAATAAAGATTTAAAATTGGACATATGAACGCGCAGATGGGATTAATATTAATATCCGTCCCGTCAACGCATTAGTAAACTATTAGATAGATGCTATTCCCATCTTGGAGCAAGGAAGGATGGATAAAGAAAAGGAATATATTAAAATAAAAAAAATAATTTACATAGATTATTTATTCTCACCATTCAAATACATACATATTTTTTTAACATTTTCAAATGAACAGTAACTGAAATTATTTTTGTGATTAACGCAATCATGGACGCATTTTTTAAATTTAGGTGATCTTGCTTCATTTTCCAAATCAAGTATTTTAAAACTTGGAAAATTATCTTGTAAAAATTTGGTTTTCTGGTGTCCTTTTACCACGCATGTTACATCGCAGTTGTCCCCCCCAAACGTATAAAAAATATTTTGAACATCGCCGGAATCGACAAAGCCGCCCCAATATGGAATTGAATGATAATTATTTTCCAACCATTTAGTCTGGATTTTCTCTTTTTCCGTCAAAAATGCATACTCCACAGATGGTTTCACCAGATACGAGTAAATATGTTGATCGTTTTTTGCAATACTTATCTCCTTTGGTACAAAGTTTCCCCCAATTACAAAACCCTGCATATCTACGGCCAATACAATTGCCATGGCTTAGATAATTTTTCTAACTGATCCGGTCAATGGTCTGTACTCCACTAAATTGTCCGACAGAATGAGGCAATACGCTCGTGTGTTGGCACTGAAGGCTAACGCTGTTTCCATTTCAATTTTTAAATCGACTGTAGATGACTTCACACTTTCGTTTTGACGAGAAACATCAAACACGTAAATCATTCTATTTTTGAACAAGTCATAATCAAACAGAGGGTTTGATTTATCCTGGTCATAATATTTTTTAAAAAAATCGCAGTACATTTTGTATACAAGTGTCCAATCTCCAATACCGATATCCATATTCATATTATCGTAAGGGTAGCTTTCAGAGTTTAGGAAAACTTTTATGTTCCGAATGTGGCAGTGATCAAAAAAGAAAATGTTTTTTCTGAAATCATCTTTTCGAGCGATTTGAAATGCGACAATGACATAGCGTGGTCTTTCCAAACTGCTCGATGTTTTTACCATCCAGACGTCCTTTGTGGATTCTCGTACGGTAGGAAGTTCATGCAATTCGGCTTTCCGAAAGGCAATGCAAATGGATGAGTCGTTTTTTAGTTGATTCAAAAACCATAATCTGGCGGAATCGTTTATTTGTATGTGCGGAACTCTCCATTCTACCTTGTTTAATTTAATTTTCACATTTTCCGCACCCATGTAACAATTGTTATCGGATCGAGCGCGTAACAAAATTAATTCCTGTTTAGCATTAATAATAACTTTTTGGTAGTCTTCGGCAAAACCTAGCAGTAGTTTCAAAGGAAGTATACAAAAAAAATTTGTTGTTTTTGTGGAGATAGTTTTGCTGTCAAACCATCCCGCAGAACAATAATCCTTTAAATTTTCACTTTGTATTGATGCGTATCCTTTTAGGGTACTGGTAATACCGGGATCCCTTATTTTATCTACTTCAAAGCCATTCAGTTCATAGCGTATTTCTTCGAATAGAAATGCCCACGGATTCCAGCCTATTGAACAGCCTGATGCAGCCTCCGGTTTTATTATTTCGCCTTCTATATGTAAATAACTTTTGTATGTAGCGGTGTATATGTCTTGATGTTGAATTAAAATTCTAATTTCATCAGAGTTTGAAAGCCCCGGGGCACGAGGTTGATAAGTATGGTATTCTTCTTTGGTGATAGAATCATCATATTTTTCTTTGTCGAATATTTGCAACATTACTTAATTTGTAACCCCACAACAACAATTGGTTTTGGTTGTGCGATGTTACCTCTTTAAGGGATCTTTGACTACTAGATATTCGTGTAGGTGTCAACTTTCTATTATACTGAATACCCATTTTTTTTCAATTCTAATCTGACAAGAATGCGTTCTTTCCGAAAATTCACTGGATCCCCGTTTTGGTCAATAATTGTTATAGTGATATTATCAATGGTTGACTTTACATTTACAGGTAAATACAGTATATTTCGGGGTTCTATGTTAAGAGAAAAACCCGGATCAACGTTTATTGAAAACTCGTATAGTGTATGGCCTAACTTGTTGCCGTAGTAAGCCCCTGTAACGATGTTACACTCCAAGCGAATTGTCGACACTTTTATAATATCTACGGGTAAGTCCGATTCATGCAATTCGCCGGCCTTTAATTGCAACGGGGAAAAGCCCAACAGTCGTCCAACTGTGTTTGGAGTTGAGAAATCAATATCGTACTTGCATTTTATTTCACATTTTAAAGTATTATTATTTGGTTTAATACTTAAAACCGTCTCTCCCGATTCTTCTTCCAAATGTTTACATAACACTTTTTCTATGTCTCCTATTTCATAAGACCCCGTTTGAATTGTAATTTCTTTATTTCCACAAAGAAATTTATTATTACTTTCATCTATATTTGGTATACTGTTATATGACCGAAATCCTATTAACCCCAAACAATATGTTGCATTCTCGTCTAATTCAATTGGTGGAAACAAATTGATTGATAACACATTTGTGGTACCCTGCAACGTAAAGGTGTGGGACATGACTAATCATAATTTACTTGATTTCTTTGATTTTATTGCAGAAATTTAAATACATTTATATGTTTTATTCTATCAGTCAAACCTTTTGTTTGCAAAACTAATCATTTAAAAACTTTAAACATAAATGCCCGCAATTAAATGTATTATAATTTTGATACCGATTATGGTTGTACATGATTTTACTACCCCGAAAGTAGCGACAGAGTTCTTGAGGGGGTTTTAGATTCCCAAAACTGTCAAAGTATTGGACAATGTTTCCGCGTTTTTTATACGCTACCCAGTGCGTTCCAGGTCCATCGTTTGAATCTAAATTAATAATTGCACATTCAACATGATGTGGTTTGTGAGGAAGGTCATCTCGCATAAACACCCCTCGAAAATGTTCAATATGACTAGAAAATTTTCGAATGTCCTTGTCTGTCAGCGGTCTTCGTGGTAGTTTCCCTAGTTTTTTTGTTTTTGTAAAAAAACTCCCAATCCTTTGCGGTACGGTTTCAAATAAAGTCCGGATCCTTTTTCTGTCCGCGTTCCCAATGCGATTGCTTCCATTATTTTATTGTGTCTTTCTAATTCCTTGCTTTTCCTCATTGCCTCTCTGGATTCCTTTACCGCTTTGGCAATACCCGCTGCTCCTCCAGCTAATGATCCTATGGCACTTAGTCCCGCAAAAAAGGGAATTAACGGTAAAAATCCTCCCGACTTGGGAATGGGTAAAACTCGAGGATGCCGAATTTTTTGCTTTCCCCCCAATTCTCTGACAGCGGCTTTTGCGGCACTTAGAGCTATTTGGGCTCCGTCCTTTATGCCGTTGCGTTTAGAAATTTTAGATTTAAACTTTTTAAGTGCTTTTTTTGCGTTCATTATCACATTTTTTTTCAAATCATGTTTCTTGCTTTCATTGCCAAATCCCATTTTTCTTTTTCCCTTAATCATATTGGTAACTGTCCAAGCGGCCGCTTTTTCACCCAAAGTGGAATCGTTTGCTTTTACTCTTTGCCAAGCGGCTTCCTCTAATATTTTGTCGGCCCTATGTCTTTCGACCAAATCGTTTGATTTACTGTACGCAATATCGTGTCGTTTGCAGGCCGCGTCTAGCGGATTAATACCGGGATCACCTCTGGCTAGACGTTTATGTAATTTGGTTCCGGGTCCGCAATACTGATAACCGGGTAAATGCACTTCAAAGGGTAGTTTGTTGATTAAACTGTTAATCATACCTGTACCGTGTCTTATCGACATTTAATTAATACAGCAATACTCATAAATATTTATACCATACTTATAAGTAGGTCAGTTGGGTAAAAAGAGGAAGACGACATGCATACAGTAAAACAAAGGCAGACTTTAGAAGTCGTTAATATGGACTCTGTGTGTGGCGATGGGTTAAAAAAAAATAAAATACGACATAGTAAATTATTGCCAAATTCTATCCGGGCACTTATTTGCGGTCCATCAAACTGCGGAAAATCAAACGTTATGCTTAGTTTACTGTTTGGGGAAAACGGTGTAAAATTTAAGAATGTGTATATATATTCTAAGTCTTTGTATCAACCTAAATACCAAATGTTAGGTAACATTTTAAAGTCGATGCCGGAAATTGGTTATTTTTCCTTTAGAGAAAACTGCGAAATACTTCATCCAAGTGAGGCAAAAAGTAACTCAATTTTTATTTTTGATGATGTAGCTTGCGACGGACAAGATAAAATCCGAAATTTTTTTAGTATGGGTAGACATAAGAATGTAGATTCATTTTATCTCTGTCAAACATACACTCGAATTCCAAAACATTTAATTCGCGATAATGCTAATTTTATTATCCTTTTCAGACAAGACGAAACAAATTTGAAACATGTTTACCAAGACCATGTAGGTAGTGACATGACTTTCGGGACGTTTAAAGACTTCTGTTCTAAGTGTTGGAAAGATAAGTACGGATTTATAACCATTGATAAAGATAAAGATCTTAACAAAGGCAGATATCGAATGATGTTGGATAGATTTATAGTTGTTACAAATAAATAATTTATTCAGTTATAGTTTGATTTTCCTTTGGGTAGGTCAGATTGTGCATCTGTTAAAAAAACTGATTTGCTAATTTACCTGATTATAACGGTGATTTTGCTGATTCAAAGCCGATTTACCCTATTTAAAAGATGATTTAATTGATTCAACAGCTGATCAAAGTTGATCTTAATGCTGATTTAATCCATTCTAATGTCGGCTAAAACTAAACAAATACTTGATATCAAAAAAGCCATTCGTAAAAAAGTATTGGCTCTTAAACTCGGTAGGGTAGATGAGAATGAAAAACTGACTAAGGTGTACGCACCGCTTTTAAATCCCCTACAAAAAATTGTAGACCACGAAACCAACATTAAAGTAGAGAAAAATGTTGGGGTCAAAAAGCAACGAAAGGAAAGCGTACCAAGTGTAGAATTAGCGGCACATAATGAAAATGTAGGATCAAGTGATATTAATATAGATGATGAGTTAGATAATTCAAATTTGTATACAAGTTTTGAAGAGCCACAAGAATACGTAGATCTCGATAGTGAAAGTTTCAGTGGAGATAATGATGATGCATTTGAAATGAGTAACCCAAATTTCTATGCAAGTATTGCAGAAGATTTTGAGCAGAGTAAATACGATCCATTGCCGGCATCCTATTTTAAGGGGTTAATAAACGATTCACCCGTAAAACCGGTATTTGATACATCAAAAACTACAGGTATATATCATAATCCGAGCACCTTGAAATGGTCAGTTGGTGATTCAGATGTTGAAATTGACGGTAAAGACTTGGTAATAAAAGGAGAAAGATTTGAAGGAACCACAGGTATTTACGAATTGCTTTTTAAAAGAAAGCCCAATTCAGGATTTAGTACAAATGATTTGGAAAACTATCAAAAACTTTTGGACTTAACAAATGCGCTGAGACGTAATCATCAACCCGGTGCACAAATTCAAGGACTTAAAACGTATAAATATACCCAGATTATCAAACCGTTTCGGATCAAACAAAAGAAATCTGTAGGAAGTGGAATGTTTGATAATACTATGATAGTAAATTCTAATCCAATTCAACTTGTTTACTGGGACGATCCCAATGAATTAATAGAAAGATTGGTACTGCTGTTAGCTTCGCAAAAAGCGGGAAACACATCTCTCAACAACGAAATTGTCTCTATCGAAGAAGAATTGCGCGAAGCCAATATAATTGTATAATAAAATCTAATGCATTTCAGTGTTAATAAAAACATTGCGGAATGAGTGTCGATAAGTTTGGACGACACTCGCAAACAACTAATTTAAAACGACATTTGGCTGGGCGACGGGGACCAGCTGGTGTCGGGTTTCTTAAAACACCCGATGGAAATTTTGATATTTTACATAAACGCTTAGAGAATGTTGACGTACCGGTCGAAGACAATGACGCCGTAAATAAAAAGTACGTTAATCAAATTTATAAAGAACTCAATGAACAAATTCAGTTGAATAAATTTAATGTAGCAAAATTTACGGAGGCAATGAATCAGCTCAATTCAGAGATAGAAACTTTTAAAATAAATACCGAAGAGCGTATATTTAATATATTGTTTTCATCTTCGTCGTCATTCCCAATACCGGAAGCAAAGCAAATTTAAATGATTAAAAACCGACAGTAAATGAACAAATCAAGCCGTTAAGGAATGGACAAACTAAAGTACGATGTTGTGACCGAATTACATAAGCCCGCCCGTAAAAATTTTGCAAGACGACGGACAATATTGAAAGGCATTGACGATTTATGGCAGGCGGATTTAGCAGAATTTCAATTATACGCTCGTGAAAATAAAGGATTTAGATATATTTTTGTAGTGATTGATTGTTTTTCAAAATACGTGTGGACGGAACCGTTGAAAGATAAAACTGCAAAATCCGTGCGAGATGCTATGATAAAAATACTTAATAATGGACGAACTCCGAAAAATTTACAAACAGACCATGGCACAGAATTTTACAACGAAAAATTCAAACTGCTCATGGTAGAACGGTCTATAAACCATTATTCGACATACACCATTAAAAAAGCGGCCATAGTTGAACGTGTAATACGCACACTGAAAGATAAATTATACCGTAATTTTAGCATGCAAGGTCGTTACTTATGGTTTAATGTACTGGCAGATATTACTGACTCGTATAATAATACTAAACATAGTACTATTGGAATGAGACCTTGCGACGTAAGCAAAGATAAAGAGAACAATCTGTTACAAACTGTTTATTCACACATTAAAATAGCCGGCAAAGGAAAGTTCAAGGTTGGAGATTTTGTTCGAATCAGCAAAGAAAAAACCATGTTTGCCAAGGGGTATACGCCAAATTGGTCGACAGAAATTTTCAAGATTGTCAAAGAGAACATAACTAATCCGATCACCTATGAACTTGAAGATAATAGAAAACGTCCTATTATAGGATCATTCTATAGTCTAGAATTACAAAAAGTGAAACATTCAGATGTTTATTTGGTGGAAAAAGTGTTGCGTCGTAAAAATGGGAAGCAGTATGTGAAATGGTTGGGTCTTGATCATTCGCACAATTCCTGGACTAGAATGTGATTTTATAGAGCAAACGCTACGAAGAAATGTATTGTTACTCACAGGAAGATAATTTGTCATTTAATTAATTTTATTAAAGCAATAATAGATGATATATAAATATAATTATTTCAAATTAATCCGTAAAGTTAAGATTTTAATAGAAATAGTTAAGAATATGTTAACGAGAAATAAAATGTTTAAATAAAGTAAAATGTATTTATAATTATGTTTTAAAATAAAAAAATTACTGTTTATATGTTTTTTTATTTAACTAAATGTAATAAAAACACTAATATGGAAATAAAATAGACTTAAAATTATTAAATAATATATATTATATACACATACATTAATAGAAATAAACATAAAATTATTGTTTCATATAAAGTTTTAACATATTATTATTGGTTATACATAAATAAAATAATAAGGCAATATAATTTGTTAGTAGGTATAAATGATGCGTTCAGCAAATAAACAAATTTTTATTGTTTGAGAGAATAATGACCCCAAGGGACCGAATTTATTTGATCATCCAAGAGATGTCTTTTATCATCAAAATTATTAAGAGAAATTTTATTTATCTGAAGAGAATATAAGTTATGATTATTAGATCGTATAGTATTAAAAGAGCATATTTTTGATACATTTTTAAATATAGCATTTTTATAGTCTTCAAACTTTAATTTTTTTACACTTGATTTGCCAATACCTTTATGTTTTTTAATTTCACTTCCATTTTCTACGGAAATAGCATACACTTTTGCTCGTATTCCAACATATTCGCGTATTATTGTTCCGCATAATTCATCTTTAAATTTTCCCATGACTTTTTTATTTACCAATGGTATGTTAAATTGATTATTATTTTTGTAGTCTGATGTGTCGTATATTAATAAAGCGTCGCGACGAATAATCTCGTAAATACTTTGGAACTTACTGCCATCCTTTGGTGAGAATTTAGCTATGATACTATCGGTGTCGGAATAACAAATAATCGTATCAAAATACGGATGAACATGGCTGGGTAAATAATCGTACAGAAAACTGTACATAACTGTTTTTGATATGTCTAATATACAAGTACCAACGTATAGGGCCTTATCGTATTTAACTTGTATTTTGTACATTTCAATCGCTACAAGATTTTCATTAAATATTTTGAAATTTTTGAAATTTGGTTTTGCTATTAATTTTTTTGCTGTTTTCCAATTATTCACTAAATGTATATCACGGTACTTTCTTACCGATTCCATCATTTTTCCAAACCCCATATTAGAAAAATCTTTGTATTGTTGTTTCTCAAAATCATTTGTTGCATTTGCACGAAGGCCCGCGTTTAAATCAATAAAAGGCTTTAAAAATTTACTTTGTAAAAATTCAATTCCTCTGTGAATTTTTTTCAAAATTATACCGTTTTTTAAACACTGCATGAGAACATTAAAATGTAAAATGTAATTGTTTTTATTATTCAATGTTAGCATTAGTTTTTTATCGGCTGCCTTATTGGAGTGAGATATATGTTCAGGACAGAACGGAAAATAAATATGCTTGTCGTGCAGTTCTACGGGATAGTCCAAGTCGCATTCCAGCACACATGATTGGCTCAAATCCTCACCGTAACTTTCTTTTATTGATCCATCTATAATTTTATTTTTTAAATTTTCCAAATCATCTAACCATCTAAAATTACCATACGGTAAACTAGATGTCATGGCAAATGAGTACAAACCATTTGCATCTATGTACAAAATTTCTGATGTTTTACTGTGTTGATCGTACGTGTCACTGTACGGAGAATTTGAGACTGCGTGCTTGGAGCTAACCTGGCAAATTCCACCACGAAGACCTTTTTCAAAAAACAGGACCATATCTATGTCAGTCAATAGTTGTAATTTTACTTTAGAAATAATTAAAGCTGCCGAAAATGCTAGACCCGGACCTGTATAAAACGCACATGCGTCTAAATAATACGTGTTTAGTATTAATTGTCTATAATTTTCAAAGACATCCGCAAGCAAGTAAATATCAGATTTTAGATACAGATCTGCGTAGTCTCCCAATGTCCGACATTTAAAGTTATACCAAACTTGGGTTGCATGCAAATAGTCTTCTGTTGTAATATTTTGATCTTGCAGTCTGCTATAAAACTGTTCGAGGTCGGGTAATTTTGTTTCATCTAATCTACTGAAAGACTCTATGTAATCGTAAGGAAATATTCCCTTTTTTCTAACCAAATTAAAATCGACATTATTTGGAAATGCTGACTTAGTATATGTCATTTGTTTATCGGTTAAATTGTCAACTAATTTCTCCAGAGAGCAAGGCATAAACCGAAGTGAATCTAAAAACCTTAAATGAATGTCTTTGTATTTTTTTGTAAACGCAATATACGTTTCATCGGTTGTTGGTATTATGTGTATTGGTTGATTGTCGATGTTGGCAAGTTCCTCGATAAGAAAATGTGCGTCATATCGCGATAAATTATGAAATAATATTGGTAAATTTTTTTTGGAATATTTACACTGTAAGTTACAATTGTTGCATAAAGTTTGAATAAAATTACCAGTAAAATGACAGTGGTGGGCAACTTTAACATTGTTATCATCAAACTCACAATTACATATTGTGCACTTAACACATGAGTTGTGCTTAATTTGTTGAAGTGCAGTTAATGGAGTCATTGGAGTTTTAGAATGTATACTAAAATAGTTTGATATAATGCAAGCTTCTTTTAATAATTCATTAATAAACCATTTTTGAGGATTTTCTCCACGGTATATATTAAAATAATTCAATGTTGAATCGTACGAACAGACGCGTAGATAGGCTACACTAAATGGAATGTGCTTTTGATAGGCGTTGCTAAATGATATATTAGGATTATTTTTGCAACTAGATATTGGGCTTGTCAAACACTCAAAGTCAGCGTATATTACAAATGGTAATTTTAACGTGGCATTGAAACGATTAAATTCTACAACTGACCCATTTGAGTGCATTACCACTTTAACCGCCTCAAAACTTGAGCAATCTGAAGAATGTTGATTTAACTTTTCACTTGAATTAAAATGATTTAAGCATCGATTACATATGTATTTCCGATGTTCAAATTTAGAAATTTGTTTAAAGCATAGTTTATTTAAGTCTTTTATTAGGAAAAAATGACCATTGGATTTATGATATTTGTTAATAAACAATAAGTTAATTATATTCCCATTATTACCTTGATTTTTTGACATATAAAGTGGGTAAATGCACTTAGAAATTTTATCAAAAGAATATATATTTATTGATAATTTTTTATTTTGTTGTTCAAATTTATAAATATATGATATTTGCATCGGGAATTCTAAACCGACTAAATTTAATAGCTCATATAAATTTTGGGGATAAGACTGGGTTAGTGTGGGGTCAGTACCGTCTTCTTCTTTACAGGGGAATAACGCGGCAACAATACACCAGACAAAACATCGTTTATCCATATTTCGAATGTTTAATATGGATTGTTTTTTTCCCTGTAATTCCGTTGGCAGCTCCAGATATGACGAAGACGAACCATTCAAAGGGCAATATTTGACGAAAGAGACTGAGAGGCTGATGATGGATGACAACGCCCAACCACTTTTTCTTTCTTGAAATTCTTCTAACTGAAAAAACATACATATTAAACATTGATCATAGTCCCATAAAAATTAAATACCTTTGTTTGAATTTCCCTGATAAGATCATCAAGGAGATCGTCATCGTTGGACCCTCTCAAAAATATTACATTCCGAGTAGAAATGTATTTATATTCACCTTCTTCTGACGAAGGTTGTATAAATTCACCGCAGAATGTAAAATTTAATTTAAAACAATTTAC
Source organism: Tachinus rufipes (assembly GCA_963932245.1). Classification (NCBI taxonomy): domain Eukaryota; kingdom Metazoa; phylum Arthropoda; class Insecta; order Coleoptera; family Staphylinidae; genus Tachinus; species Tachinus rufipes. The sequence goes on along the minus strand of OZ010747.1, from coordinate 45,932,266 downwards.
AAATTTTCTTAAATTTTTTAAACGACGCATTACCAATACTTTAACATCTTTTAAAAAATTTAGAGGATCAATGTGCTTTACATTTACTGCAAGCCCCGTTCTAATCCTTGATTGGAACGCTGACGTCATCTACAATTTTATTTATTTATTAAATAAACAAAAATTAAATAAAAATATCGTACTCACCTCTTGCCATTTTACTCGAGCTGTTAAAGTGTCTTTTTGCTTTCTGTTTATAGATCCGTAATTAATTTGTCGTCGAGGTCTCAGTCCTGCCTTCACTTGATTATCTCCCAATACTTGTAACTTTTTTTTTAATTTAATTTTTAATGCGGTGATTGCGTTCAAATAACCCATTAGTTTTTTTCTATTGCTCACACCGGGAGAGGATTTTAGTAAACTATTAATGATTTTAATCTGTTTATTAATTGTTTTTCCACATGCATTTAGTAAAGCCGGGGTGTCCGATGTTGGTGATGCACTTAATATTTTTTTAATTTCTTTTATTTTATAGTTAATGTTAATATATTCCATTATTATTAGTATTGAGTTATTTGCTATTATTATAGCTAGATTTAAGCTTCCCACTTAATAAACTTTATGTCGTGGCAACTCTTGCCTCCACCCAATTTTTTTAATCCGTTATATACAATTGCGGATTGGGAATAGTTTAGGGCATCTATGTCGTCAGAAGTAAAATGAGTATTAAATCGCTCTGGCATAAATACAATAACATTTTCAGCTATTTCTGCAATTAATTTCTTGCCATTTTGAGTATTTAATATTCTAAATTCCGTTATCGGATAGGGTTTCTTCAGTGACAAATCTCTTAACGGCTTAATTTTTAACTGGGTTTCTGCTCCAGCATAATTTAATTTATTTATAATATCGTCGCGCTCGTCTTCGCTCTTCTTTGTGATTTTATTTGACGGCTCGAGCAAATGTTTTTCTTCTCCTTCCTCGCTATCTAATTGCACTTGTCGCTTCTTCTTCTGCTTTTCCGGAGCACTCTCAGTTAAGGATTGAGTTGGTTGTGGTAGATCTACGACAATCCCATCAGCAGATTTATCACTTATTGAGGACATTTTTTGGTTATTGTTGACGCACGTACAAATTATAACTGATTTACTAAAATCTGTAGTCACTGGTTTATAAGCATGATGAAAACGCAAAGTTGCAAAACTACAGTAGCAAAAAAGCAACTAATTTTTTTTTTTATGAATAAACAATCAATTTAATTAATAATTAATAAATTAATAATGAAACAATGGACATTCATATTAATTATTGCACAATTATAAAGATTAGTAGTTGTGCTATCTTTGCGTTTTTTTCAATTATTACTATTTGATAAAATAGAGGATTTACTAAAGAAAATAATACACTTGATTGCAATTTATTTATTATCAATTATTTTCAATGTTTACATGTTTATAATACAATACTACAAATGATATTAATAACAATAAATAGAATATATATAGAATTCAAATGCGTTTTTTTTTTTATATTTATTTATTTTCCATGTCAATTGTAATAAAGCACCTGCTATTAATTTTCGGTTGCAAAAGTGGCGTGGCGCTTGTCGAGACAACGTTTGCAATTTTTTATGGGGGGTGGTGGACCATCTATATGGGTTCGATCAGTAAGCAGATTATAATGTTTGTGACATGGAAGTCTTCTACGAAAATTCTCACTAGTTTTATGCTTGTCAGGTAGAAAATTCCAAATTGCTTCCAGTTCTTGTCCCTCAATGGAATGCAGGAACCTGCTGGGAAGATATGTTATTATATCTTTGCTTAATTTTCCGTCATGGTATGATATTATAGCCTTGTTTACTTTTTCCATCATAATTTCAAAGTCATTCATTATCACTAAATTTAATTTTGTCAAATTTTGGGCATAAGTAATTTTTGACTTCGTATTCCCAAATAAGTCGTTTAATTTGTTTTATACGATATATTTGTTTCTCTATATTAAGTTGTAAACGTCTTTTCATCGTTTAAGTTATCAACACCGTCGCACTCTTGCACTAGTTGTAAGTCTTTCTTTAATTTGTCCTTATTATATAGCAATGCTTCGTAAAAGCATTCCATATTTTCATAATAAAGTGGTGGGTTTGATTGGATCGCGCTTAAGACTGCCTTTTTCAAATCATTATCGGTGTACTGTTGCCGTACAATTTTATTTAGACATGCATTATAATATTCAAAAAAATGTAATTTACTCAATCGATCAATTCTGAAATTAATTAATTCTTGCATTTCACACAAAGACCCGAAACTGAATTGATCGAATGGTATTTTAATTCCACATCTTTCCAGAGACACCACCTTCTGTATTTTACTTTTTCCGCTTTCCTCAAAATGTAAATTAAACTTATTAAATAAATTCTTAATGTTCGAATCACATTGCAAATCTTCTTCAGCAAGCACATTTTGACGACACGTTTCACAGACAAGACTGCCCCTTTTCCTTTTCACCGCTTTCCTTTTGATTGACAAATACTTGATTATTTGCTCTTTTTGCTGCATAAGTGCATTCCATTCTGAATAGATCATAGATAATTTTTTATTCGAAAAAGTAAATAAAATACATGGGTAGAATCCACGAGCGGCACTCAATCCGACGGAAACGTTGAAACGCTTGTTTAAACAATATCTAACTTCATTTATTAGAGTTTCTTCATTTATTATTGAAGTTTCAAAATCATTTAAAAAATTATCCAACGCATGCGAGGTCGACCACGACAAATCACTTTCATCACCACTTATACTGATTACGTTTTCCATTTTTGCCAGGAGACAGAGTTCTAGATCTCCACAATATCAGTTTTTTAATTAAATTGTAACTATTGTCTAAGTTTAGCTTTATATAATGCTCCCCCACCACTATTAACCCTTTTATTAATAAATAAGTTAATACATACAATTAATCTCAATCGTTTTGTTGCATTATGCGTTGACGGGACGGATATTAATATTAATCCCATCTGCGCGTTCATATGTCCAATTTTAAATCTTTATTAATAATAAAATTAATAAACAAACAACTTCTTTATTAATAATTAAATTATTACATATAATTAATTTCCATCATTTTATTATCTATTCATATGCTTATTAATTAAAATCATTATCCGTTACAGATGTAATACATAATGTTTCAAATGTAATAGATAAGAGCACCGATAGTGTGTAATTTTGCACGCGCATCGCATTCCGATGTTTCCTCGCACAGAGACGCATCTCTCTCGATTCGTTTCATAATTTGTGTCAGCAAATTTTATTCTTATTTTGCATCCCACTCTTTCATGCAGTCACACTCACGGAGTCCCCGTTACAGATGTCCATACAGCTGATAAGAACTGATAAGAAGCGATAAGCAACTGATAAGGAGGTACCGCCAGCCGAGCGCGCTTGGGTGACGCAGGCGACGCATGCGCAGTCGCAAATATATGCATAAAATAGATCGACCGGATGTCCATGCTAATCGCCATAAGCAACGTCACAGGCACCGCTATTTTTTACCTACTCTGGGCGTATCCATGTTTGATATATTCGTACGTTGGCCTTCTTGTTAATGTATTTGTTATTCTAGATTATACCTCTCAAACCTCCTAGTATTTTTCCCGCTTTGGTGGCTTGATCTCTTAGCTTTCCTATTCAATCTTGATTTACTATTACTTCTATTCCAAGGTATTTGAAAGTTATGACTTGTTTGATTATTTGATCGTTTACTGTTAATTTACAGCGGATTGGTTTTTGACTATAACTAGTGATTTGGTCTTTTGGGTCGAGATCTTTATATTATATTGAGTGGCTGCCATATAGAATACATGTGGCATTTTTCTTTTCTGCTATTATCACAGCGTATCATACTATCTGTATCTATTTTTTGTTTATCTTTAATTCTCAGCCGAATGTTTTTACGTCATTTATTATCCAACATATAATGGTGTTAAATAGATAGGGCTTAGTGAATCTTTTTGTCTGATTCCCGTTGATATGGGTAGGTTTTTGATTCTGTTGTTCTTGATTAGTATTTGTGTCGTTGTGTTATTGTTTAGTTCTTTGATTATTCACTAGTTCTGTAGGTATGATATTATCTTTAAGTACTTTTTTTTAAGTCATTTAGTTTGACTTGGTCGTACGCTTTGGTTAGGTCAATGAAACACATTATATACTCTATTGACTTCTCCACTAGTTGTTATATTCAAATATGGCATCAGTTGTTGATTTGTTTTTTTTTAATGTTGTTGTTTTTTGCTTATTGTTATATATTCTAGCAGAATAGATACAATGATCCGGGTGAATAGTTTTATGATACTGGTTGTCAGTGAATTTTCTCTGTAGTTTTCGGGTAATATTTTTTTGCAATCATAATTGAGCAGTTTATTTGGTATCACATGTTTTTAAGCTTTTTGATGGTTGTTTTTTTGTTCTTGGTACAAGTTCTTAAAGTATGCCTTTTAGGTGTTTTTACTAATTGCTTGTGACTGTGCGCATAGTAAAAACCAACGTAATAGATCAATAAAAAAATAAATAGTTGAGTTGATCTTGTGCATATATTTTATTATATAGATTATGTAGAGGTGAATTAAAATACTTTTATATGCTGTGAGTTGTATATTGTACAGACCGGTTTCGGCTGTTAGGCCATCGTCGGTGTAATATTGTGAATATTACACCGACGATGGCCTAACAGCCGAAACCGGTCTGTACAATATTGTGAATATTACACCGACGATGGTCTAACAGCCGAAACCGGTCTGTACAATATACAACTCACAGCATATAAAAGTATTTTAATTCACCTCTACATAACTCATAAAAAAATAAATGTTTAAACTGTAAACAATTATTTCTGGTTTACTTTGTACCTCAAGTTTAACCTTGTTTTTGACCGTTTTTATCAACAAATAAGAAACTTAAATTCAGTTTTATTACTAACTTTATTAGACATTTTGAAGTTTGCATAAACTTATGGCATATTTGGATAATGAAGCGTTTGTAAAGTTTTGTTTTTGGCTTTAGTTGTTAAACTGTAGGATAATGCACAAAGAATTTAATGCAAGCTTTAACTATATACATAAGATACAGTGATTTTTTTAATGTAGTTATTACTTTAAATGACTACAAGTGTATAAATTAAATTAGAGAACAAGTAAATATATATTTAAGAATATGGAAAATAAAAGTTCTAATGTTTTGTTCATCAGTACACTGTTAAAGACACATCACATAGCACAAGTCTAAACAACAGCTTAAAATATTTTATGTAAAATAGCCTGTTATTCGTTTTACTTTACTGTTTATATAAATCAAAAATTAAAAAAAGGGGATTAGAAGAAATAAAATTCTGAAATATTTTTTTGTAAAATGTATATATTTATATTTATAGTGTAGTTGCTAAAACCAAAATTCTTTTTGAAGCTGTACTGGGATTTAACATGAAGATAAATTGCAACACTATAGCATAGTGGATAACATCAAACAGTTAGCTACAGTTGCTTGAAAGTTATAAGAAACACATAGTGTTTCTTGCCGGTTAGTCTTCAATTTTCACAAGTTCTTAAAAAATGTAAACAAATGTAAATTGTTTAATGTTTTCTATTACATATTGCAACTAATAATCTAGAATCTATAATTATGTTATATAAATAAAAATTGGCGCGCTAAATAATTGTACATTGGCACTGAAACCAACACACTCAACACATAGCAGCTTGTATTTACTTTATGGACGAAAATAAAAAAATATCTTACTTATACGTAGTTTTTTATTAGTTACATATTTCGATTTAATATTGCCTTGTGTGGTCTTATATAACCTTGAAAAATTATTTTGTTGCATATACTTAATATACTTTTAAAAACATAATCTTAAATATAAAACTAAATTTAAATCAAAGTCAGTTTTGATTAAATTTGTTGCATGTTTACAATGTCTCAATGCATCAAACACCTAATCAAAATTATCAATTTAAACATTTATTGCCTCGTAAGATTTAATTAACATATCAATAGGCTATAATTTTCGTGTAATATCTTCCCACGCGTATTCAAATTAACAGTTTTTTATCGTCAATAGACAGTGTTATTCAAAATATGTGCCAATTTTATTGAGATGAATCGAGAGTATTGTATAAAAAAAGTTCCGTTATACAAGTTTTCTAGCGCCATACGTACAAAACACGTCAATAAATTACATTAAATGGAAATTATGTAGAGTAAATACCGCACTTCACGCAGCCTTATGCAAATCATGTGCGTCGGTCAAAGCCCACGAGGTAAGCATGAGTCAAGTTCACTTAAACATTGTTGATATTTAAATGAATAATAGAAACCAAATATTTGCTCAATGTTTTATAAAGGACTTTTAAGTAGTCTAATTTGGAATATATACTCAATATTTGCTCCAATATTTATTAGTAAGTTTTCCCGTTGATGAAACAGTTTACTAATTAAATTTCAAAAGGAAACCACATTTCCAGATTAAAACATGATAACATTTAAAATCTAAGAATGATGAAGTATTATACAGCATTATTGATTGATTATAATTTATTAAATAAATATATACAGTTAATAAATTAAATTGTCTTATATCATTATTAAACACGTCTATTCAATCCTATTGCGACATACATTTAATTAAGCGATGCTATCATTTTCTTTTCAAAATGCAAAACATTGACGAATTAAATTAATTCTAATTCAAATCGCGTTTACGTTTCTCGATTTTTAATATATTTTGACACAATGCCATCATTACATATAATTCGACAATTGTTTACAAACTCTTTGCTTCCCAAACATTCTTAGAATACAAAACGTGTATTCATTGCATATAGTTTACCCAGTGAATCGCAAAAAATCATCAATAACGGTCCCAAAAAATTAAATTGATGTGCACGTAATTGAGTTAATGGTAAGGAAGACTGCCAATTTAAAAATACCATTGCACAATTTATCGTTTGGTGCATCGAAACGGCTACAGTTACTACTGTTATTTCGATCCTGAAAAAAGAACAAACACATGGCGGCCGGATTGCAATTTTTTAATACACAATGGGGTCCGGTTTACAGTTATAACTGTAGGGCTGGGTCTGCAATGAAATTACAATTTTGATTAATTTAATCATAAATTATCTACGTACATCGGATGATAAGTTGAATTTATATTTTAGTTTTAATTATAATGTGTAATTTTAAAAATATAGTCATCTTACGTATTGCTAATAGCCTCGTTACTTCTTGATGATGATAGGTTTTAATATTAATGAAGTTTAGTTTTATAGTAAAACATGTTTTGCACTTTTTATCAATAAGGATATTGCTGATTGAGTATGTTGAAATAAGAAGCAAACCTTTTTTAAATGTTTGCTAAATTGAGATTCAGCTTAAAGTAAACACATTTGCATAACCGTAGGTTCTAATTTGTCAAACAATAAACATTACCTAAAATATTAAGTAATTTAAAAAATCTTCTACATTTAAAAGATGTGTTGTATATTATTTTCTGAAATATTTTTTATATTTTATATGTAGATTTTTAAGCTTGTTTTAAGTGGAGTCGTTAGCTTATTCTTATATGTTCAACATAATCTGTTTTTTTTTTTAATTTTAATTCTAAATAAAGGCAATATATATATATATATATATATACATATATATATATTTCTTTCACAGTTTGCTATGCTATAAAATTAGCAAAAAACATAGATTAGCAATGTTTTTATTTTTTAAATCAATGCATTTAGTTATATAGTAAAATAGCATATTGAACCTTGACTAGCTGTAGATTGATTTTATAATCATTTAGTTTACGCACTAATTTTAAAATTAAGTATAGGTAAATTATTTTTATTCCACAACTATTGATTTCTTTACTAAATAACAATACTGCGAACAATTAAATATAAAGAGTAGTTAAAATTGTTTTATTGCATTATTTATAAAAATAAATGTAACACATGTTCCAGTGACACAGTAACAAGTTACAAGAACTGCTAATAATATACACATTAATTTTATTTAAAAAACATCTACTTACAACACTAACTACTGTATTCAATAATAACAAGGCTTGTCTGTACGTTCAAATTGCTACCTAACTATCTTCAACCTTGAAGATTAAAGTTAACTCCTATAATGCCAATTATTACTTTGTTACTTTATATGGAGATTTTTAAATCAATTTTAATAATAATAAAACATAATAGACAAGTAGATGTCACATATTTTTTTAGCTTTTACTACATTCAAATTATTCAGTTAATTAATTAGTTTTTTAGTGTTTGCAAGTTGCCTAAATGATGAAAAACTTAAAATCTGTCTCAACGTAAAATTCAACTAACATCAGCTTTGATATTTTTATCAAAAGAATTTTGTGACATTACAGCATGCGATTTGCAAATTTATCTCTCTAGAGAAACTTATCTACATAACATTCACGCTTTACACATGTCTCAATAATAGTAAACGATGGATGTTTTGTTGTTAAGTGCTTTTTAATAAGATTTAACAACCAAACTGTGACATTGTGCATTCTCTATAACAAAAATTTTGATAAATTGGTAGTTAATAATTTTATAGCAAACAATTATAGAATGTAGGTTTTTTAAAATTAGTTTTCTAAACAAATTTCAAATCAGATTAGTTTGCCATGTTTACTGGTAGTGATTGACACAACTTTTTTGGCTTTTACTTACAATTAAATTTTTTTGATTAATTGAAAAAGTAAATAGTTTGACCAAAGCAACACTACTACAAAAAACTGGATGCACTTTCTATGTTTACTAAACTTTACTAGTTATTGAATACAATTAACAACTTCCACTGTTTTTTTTATCAAATTTAAAAAATAATCTAAAGCTTTTCTAGCTATGCAAATCTGATACATTTTAATCTGATTGCAGTAATTAATTTAAAAAAATGCAATTTGTTTATTTTAATCATACATAAGTTCTTATGATTTTTGATTTTTTGTGATAGGCTAGACTTTGTACTTTGTTTTTTAGTTTGTCTTGACATCAATCACCTGAAATTTTTATTCAGAAACATTAAAATAACTTTACAAAAAATTGTTACTTTTATAGGTAGATATACTTAACATTCTTAACATAGAACATATGTAAGAAGTTTCTTTAAGATTTTTTTTATAAAAACTTTTTTTACATATTACAATTGTTGTTCATTATATAGACACAATACTAACAACAAAATATAAAGTTTTATTTGTTTTTTTTTTTTTTTTTTTATATGCATGTATCAGGGACGGCGGTAAGCGAGGTAAGAGCCGCTTTGGGGCGCAATACGTCAGAGGCACTGTGGCTGACCCGCAATAGTTCACATTTGTATTATATTAATGTATTTTTTTTAAATTATTTTCTGTACTATCGCAATTATTGCAAAGTTAAAAAAGTGTTTTATTTGCTTTTAAAAATATAAAGAATCATAATATTACTATGACTACTAAAATATCAGATAACAATTTACTTTGTTACACTAAATTCCACCAGGTTTCTGGATATGACCTTTAGGTGTAGAAAAGCTTTAGGGTTGTTGTGTTGGCTTGTTGTTTCAAAGACTTCCAGATGCAACCTAAAGTTGGTGAATCGGCGTTGAGTTTGACCAAGTGGCCGCCTAAATTACAACTCTAAGGGCGGCGTCTGCAAGCACGTGTAGTCTACGTGGTGGTAGTAGTGGGGCGTTTGTTAGTGTACAAGTAATTTTCATTTCTTTTGTTAGCCAGTCCAGGGGTCGTTGTTGTGATTTTGTTTGGTTGCTGTGTTGCAGACTTGATCCATTGCTTCCCAATTTAGTTTTAATTTTCAATTAGAATACTTAGAATTTCTTCTACAAATCTGCTTCCGTGACTGACTAGTGGTCTATCTGTCATCCCGTTTTTGCCACCTCCACTAGGCTATGCGCCTAAATTTATCTGTGTGCGTTAAAGGATAGTTTTGGCGTTTCCGTGTAATAACTCCGCAGCTATACTTTGATTTTACTGCGCTACAAGGCAGATGTTGCTTGGTCTTGTTAGCATGCAAGTAAGTAAAAAGGCTACTATAGAATTTGCTTATCGATACAACTAATATGTGCATTAGTGATAGACTTTTCTAAACCTAGATATTATCTGCTCCTAGCTCTGGTTTGGTTCATGTCTGTTTGGTGTTATAGTTATCTTGGCTGGTGGTCTGCCTTGACTGCACCGACTTTTGTTTGTGGTTTAGAAAGAAAATCTTTTAAAGACTTTTGGATTCACCTCGCTTTCGGAAAGAGTGTGCCTATATACTAAACTTTCCGCGGATCATGCATAGAAGTTTAAGACAGTAAGGCTCAAATACCTTTTGTTTCAAAATTGTGTTTTAAAAGAAAGATAGTTAGGACGCCCAATAGGCTGCAAAGTGGGATTGTAGGTAAATCACTTGTAAGTAATGATATTGATTGGTTTCTTATAGGAATATTTATATTAGTATGGCTTAGCAAATCTGGCTAGATCAGGGTCGGAATAAACTACGAAGTTTTAAAGTACTTTTTGACCAACGTTATGATGTGTTGGCGCATCTAAGGAATACCAAAATTGTTACAAATTTCTTTGTTTTGAACATACTATAGCGACCAAAAAAATAAAATTTTGGAAATCACACACACGATTGAGGTGCGTGTTTGCAACTGTTGACTAGATTAAAGACTCAAAAATCATTTTTGGTCTGGTTTGATAGTTTACATCCAGATTTTATTGCCAAAGAACTAAAATTAGCAGGTTTGTTTAGCATGGACTGTACGTGTAATTTATACGTAAGTCCTTTATTGAAGGTAATACCAAAATACTTGACAGCATGGACCACAATATAAAAACGTTGTTTAGAAGTTTAACACTAGAGTTTTGCGGTTTAGATATGAAGCTATCAGCTCTATAAGACGCAGAGAAAATTAGTATAAAAGTATGTGCAATTTTAAAAGTAAACTTTTGTTTAGCCTTGTCAAAGGTTTTTATCAGTTTGAAACCTGTGACAATGTAATCAATCACTCAGATTTTTGGTGAATTACAGAATAGTCATGTCAAATCCTAAATTGGTGAACAGAGAGAAAGTTGTTATATTACGTGTGGTCTTGAATTATGTCCAAGAGCAAATCAAGTTTTTAATTTTAAAATCATTTCTCTGATTAGAGAAGGTCAAACTCTACGTAACCTTGTGTTAGCGTCAGTGTCCTCTAAGACATCATTAACTTCTTGGTAGATCGACGTGTTCCAGATTAGTGGTCTTAGTCATTGAATAAGAACATTAAAGTTTTACGCTATTATCAAATGACTGCACAAACTGGTAAACTTCTAATGTCCAACGTGCAGCCCTAAACGTAGGTTTAATGCAAGACAAAACTGCGTACAGCAACACAATCGCATAGAATGAAGTCATCTATATATGTAATCTCAATGTTCATGCGAGATTCATTTACAATTAATATTTCTTTTTACTATTGTAAAATGTTAAAAACTATATTCTATACTGCCAGATATGTAAAACAAAATTTAAAATTGTCAGAATGTTACTAGAACTGTCAAAAAACTAATAAAAATTTTAAAAAATTACAAAAATTGTTTTGCAGTTTTTTTTACAGCAAAATGTAAATATATTATAAGTTGAAAACTTTACATATCTGACAAACTGTGTTTTAAATTGTTATTAAAACTGTCAAACAGTTTACAGCAGAGGTCTCCAAACTACGGCGCTAGAGCCGGATCCGACCAGTGAGCTTCGCCAATCCGGCCCGCGGTGGATCGGAAAGTCTCGGCCCAAGGATTGTTGTAAAACATTTTACAAATCATTTGCATGAATTCAAATCCAACAAATATTTTTTTATTTTATTTTATTTAACTTACATAAATGTATTATATGTTACAACAATTAATGTGATTTATGTAATTGTGATTTGCCGCTGATAAGTTTGCCGAGTTGAAGATATCAAATTTGCTTGTAGAGATTAAAAACAGCGGCTTCAAATGCTTATCGCTCAATTTGGTCCTGTAAGCATTCTTTGTGTGTTTAATTTTTGAAAACGGTTTTTTTTATGTAGTGCCGAAAACTGAAAACAGACCACTAGCAAATTTTTGAAGGTTTTAGAACTATGTTCTTTGAAAAAATCGTTACTTTTCAATTAAATTATCTTCATTTAAAATATCAAAAATTGTTTCAATATACACATTGAAAGGATTTTGATATAGCTTGATGTCGTTTGCAATTCTATCAAAATCAGTAAAACAAGATTTAAAGTTATGTTTCAAAGCTTCTAAAACTTCAATTGCAAATTCTATAAAAAATTGTGTCTTAATTTGTTGACTAAAAGTTTGACATGTATTAAAATGGGCAAAACATGCTTTTTTTGGTTGACTTGCAAAAAATAGATTTTTTTGTCGAAAAAACTTAACATGAGTATATAAATTTGGTAAAAGCTGGTTCTCCCATTGTAGTTTCAAATTTAAATTGTTCATGTGCTTGGTTACATCGGAATAAAAAGCTAATTTCTATAACCAATTACTGCAATGTAGCTCAACCAACGGACGATTCTTGTCTGTCAAATATTTATAACCTCCCGAAGCTCAAGAAATAGAATTTTTCTAAAGCTAAGCCAGCGTACAGCAGAGTAATATAGAAAGTCATTTTTTTTTTATTTTTTTTTTAGAAATTCCCAAAATTGGCGATAATTCAGTGCATGGGATCTGATGAAATTTACTGTTGATACAAAGGGTTTCAATACTTCTGACATATCCACACATTTTACGCATAAGGATTGTTGGTAAATTATGTAATGTAAAATTATTGGTGCTTTATTTTTTAAAACCAGAGCGACAACACTCTTATTTTTTTCAATCATATTTTTGCCGTTTGTTGTGATGCACTTCAAGTTCTTCCACCAAAGATGGTTTTGTAAAATTGCATTTTTGACCCTTTTGAAAATACCTTTGCCAGTTGATGTGCCGTGAATGCTATGCACATCAAGCAGTTTTTCGTACACTTCACAAAATTTTTATTTGTTGCTGGAATAAATATTAATACTAAGCAATATCCGACATGTCCGTTGATTTGTCCAAAGCCAGAGGAAACCACTTTAGAGGCCAATTTTTTTCTGACAATTGCGTTTGCCGACAAACTAATTGATTTAAATATTTTCACTTTTTCTGAATACATTTTTTCTGCCGCTGAATTAAGCAGTCTTTAATTAATGCACCATTGGTAAATGGCTTCTTATATTTGACCAAAAAATTAGCCACGCAAAAACTTGCCCGAGTTGTTTCCTTTTGCTCGTGATTCACCCGTTTAAACATCATTTGTTGCAATTTCAATCCGCGTTTTAATACTTTATACTTTTCAGAACGTAGGGTTTTCCCATATATTTATTATAATTGCTTAGTCATAGTAACTTTAATGCAAATAATGCGTAAGGTTTTATTATTTGATTCAATTACAAAGTAATTGCTCCTTAAAAATCCTGCACTTGCAGTCTATTTTACGTATTTTTTCCATGTTTACGTTGTCCTTAAGGAAGCTTAGTTGGTTGCTTCAACTGCTATAGATGTTAGATGCAATATGCAAGTCAGCGTTACTACACTTAAATCTTAGGGAATCCCAAGACCGATATCGTTGAATCTCCGGAACTGAAGTGTGTTATTGGGTATTTCCCACTGTGTAAACTTATGTATGTACATAATTTTATATTCACATTTAAAATCCGGTCCGCAAAATTTTGCGAAAGAATTAGTGAGCCCCCGTAAGAAAAAGTTTAGAGACTCTTGGTTTACAGCAATATAATATGTTGAATTGTGTTTTAAACTGTCAACAGTGTTAGTAAATCTGTCAAAAACTGTTCAAAATGTCAAAAAATTACTGAAATTATCAAATAATTAAAACGAAAACAATCTGTTAAATGTATCGAATTTTATTCAAAATTGTCAAAAACGTTACTACATCTGTAAAAAAATTACTAAAACTGTCCATAAAATTTTAAGTTTAGCAAATCTGTAAAAAAATAACAAAAACAGTAAAAAAATGTAGTATAAAAATATTATAAGTTGGCAAAAAATGTACTAGATTTGTTAAACTTATTCTAAACTGTCATACAAAATCTGTCAATAAGTCATAGTGACAGTTAGTCAAATAAGTTACTATAATGCGTATAAACATTAAATTTAAAAAACAATTACCTGATCTGTCAAATAAAAGTTAACATCTGTTAAAAGTTACTAATGTGTAAAAATTATTATTATAAGTTAGTGCAAACGTACCATACACGTTAAATTGTTGTATAAGTTGTCAAAAAAGTTACTAAATTTAACCAAAAAATACTAAAACTCTCAAACAGTAATGAAGTTAATTGTATTTTTTAACATGTCACTAGAAACATTAAAAATAAGAACTGTCAAAGTTTTAAAGCAAAGTATTAAAACTATAAAATTATGTTAAAAAAACTGTATTTAAAGTAAATGTATAAGCTTTAAATGTCACAAATTGATTGCTTTGCATTTTAACAACTGTATAACTGTTGAAAGTTGGCAAAACTGATTAAAATCTGTGAAAGTCTAATACTTCAGCTGTCAAAAAAGTTACACTAAACCTGTGTAAAAGTTTACAGTAATGCGTTTGTTGCATTTTATAACTCAAATTACTCAAACAAGTTACAATAATCTTTAAAAAATACTAAGATTAATTTATTTGGGTAATATAGTTTGATAGAATCCGATTATGGTGAGTGTTGGTCTTAACTAAAATCAAACCAAAAATCAGTTCAGAGTAGTTAAGTTCAGTGATGGAGATAGTCAGGTTTTCAAAAAAAGAACGTACAATTTTGTCATAACTTTCCCAGGTTAAAAACTTAGAGAAACCCTTGTGATAGGCCCTTCCGCATTGCAAACTCTTGCTTACAGATAGTTTTGCCACTAGTCATTGCTAGTATCAACCAATGCTAATCTATTAACTTTAATAAAATAATAGAAGTTCTTTGTTTCCGAAACAGTATACAATTGCAATCGTCTTTTAACAGAATTTTTGAAGAATCTTGATTTTGATAAAAGTTATTTTTATGTACCGCAACCACTCTTGAATTGCTTACAATTAAATTACCCAAATTTGTTATGTTATTTTTTGTAACAGTGAGTTTTGAATTTACTATTTAAAACTTTATTGGCATTACTTTGTTACGACGGTTTTGGGTATCTCTAAAAGTTTCTCAGTTGGTAGAGCATAATAAACGTATAAATATATAACTTACCTAGTACAGACGCATGCTATTCTTAAAAAGAATTATACAGCGGCCAATACGTTACTAGTTAAAACTGTAAAGATAGAAATTTTTTACTTAAAATAGTTTAGGAAATTTTTGGAAAGAATAACCAACTTAAAAAAAACTAGCAAAGCCGCAAAATGTGTATATCTAAGCACAACTTTTTGGTACAATTCATTGATTACTATTTATTTTACTATTTACCTATTCTTTTATAAAAATAAATTAAATTTAAAATATTGAACAGGCATATATTTTATAATATTTTATAATTCGATTTAATTTAACTTATTCTGGTCTAAATTTACTACCTACCAACACGCCACCTAAATCAGACAATACTTTTACTACTCCATCTTTGTAGAAGCTAAAAAGTTTAAAGGTAGATCAACTATAATATCATTTGTAATTTTAACTTATAAACCAGTTGCATTACAATCTATTAAAAAGCACTAAGAAATATATTGTCAAATTCTTAGAACAAAATAACTTTATCGTAGATTGAGTATGGATTTCGACCAAAACGTTCAACAACAAATCTACACATGTTAGTTACAAATGGAATTTTACTTTGAAAAAACATTAAAAAATCTTACTGTAGTTCTCAACTTTGTAAAACATTTGTTAGAGTATTGCATCCTAAACTGATTAACAAACAAACTCTATTGTATAAATTTTGATTACAAATCTGTCTGTCTTACTAATAGTTTTCTTAACAATTAAAAAAATATAGTTAGAATCAATAGTTTTAACTCTGCTAACTGATCTCAAAATTATGAATGCTGATGTTTTTCAAAGTTCTGCACTTTTTTTTAGTTATTTGTACATTAGCAAACTTTCTAAAAACCCTAATAAGTTCTATACTTTATAATTTTCAATCCCAAATCAACAATTATAGCAGAAATTTGATGTCCAGAATAAAAACTGTAACATCTATAAACAAAGATTTTGAAAAAAAAAAACTGACTATGGTATTTCCAGCATGTTAAACATTTATTTTAATGAAAACTCAACTTTTTATAGTTTCAAAATCAAAATCTGAGGTACTAATCGTATCAACAGTATTTAGGAAAATTAATTTGTTTAATAATTTTAAAAACCTACATATGTCATTGTGTTGAATATTGTTTACAAGTCTGGGATAGTGCATCTACACACTGTCTCTTGTAAGCTCCATTCAAGAACAACGAAATTAAATTGTTGCTATCCAAAACCGACTAATAAATAACCTACATACTTTATATCAGCTGCATTACGGTTATTGATGAAAAGAAATGTAAAACTAATTTTTAAACGTAGTACAAGACATGCTAAGAATTCTAACCTCTTTCAAAAACCAAGAAATTTTTAAATTCATTTATTTCCCGACAATAATAATCAGCAACTATTTAAAGTTTAATATGCATATATCTCGTTACAATTTGGCAAATATGGTTTTACTAGTTGAAATTTATGATGATATTGTAATCTCTAAATATGATACGAGTACTTTAATATTAAAAAAAAACTTCTGTAAAAGATAAAACTATTAATAACTTAAATATTTGAATTATTAGAAATAATAAAATAACACCAGTTAATATGTATTGTGTTATAAAATACAACTAAAATTAAACAAAAAATAATTAAATATAATTATTTTAATACTAATGACAATTTTTAGATTTAATTCTTAATAAAACTTACAAATAACACATTAAATAATTAAATATCCATTACATAATTCATATTTTTTATTGCTCCGTTTAAAACTGCATACAAACTATTATGATGCCACTGCTGCTATAATTGGTGATAAAAAAGATTGAGTCACAATATTCTCGTTATATGAATGTGCTTTACGCACTAAAGTTTTTATGTTATAATAAACTTACAAATAAAAGTTTTCATGCTAGTTTATTTTCCTATTACAAGCTACTTGCAATTCTAAATATAACTTAACGTTTTTTAAGTAAAAAATTAAACTAATTAGTATAGAAAATACCTAAAAATAGATTACAAATATTATTACTATATATTACTATAAATTTAAAAAAATCTGGCGTTAAATAGATCTTTAAAATATCAATTATGTTTAAATGAAAAAATCTAACTATTTGATGATTAAACTTCAATAAAGTGTAGAATTAACTTTATCAATAAATCTAAATTTAAATATCAAAAACTTTAATCATCTAGTAAATGCGGTCAAATAAGTTTTAAGGATACAGTTTTAATGTACAATCAAGCTAAGGTTATTTTGAAAATTTGTCTATAATTAGGTAATATTTGAGTCTTTATTTTACAAATAAATCTTAGCGTTTGAAGTATCTGAGTATTGAACATTTGCCTTGAAATGTAAAAAATTCCGAATTATACTGCAATAATTTAGTCATATTTTTTAAGCTAGCACTAATACACGTTGAAATGATATAAAACCTGCTAAAAATTAAAATTAATTGAAATAGCAGTTCACGTTTTTGCTCGTAAAATTTAATAATACAATTTTATTGAAGGTTTCATAACAATGTCATTTTTTTTTATTATAATAATATTCATTTCACTTTTTTACATATATTTACATTTTGTTGATGACTTAATGATTGTGATTGTGATGATCAACTGAATCGGCCCGATTGCTTTTTTTATATATTCTTTTAAAATCCACAATTTTATTATTACAACAATACTAATATCAGTCAATAAAACTATAATAAAATATACCAGAAAATTATATTTTTTCCTTAAATATATTTTTTACAATTATTATTATAGTGATTACATTTTAGATTTAAAACAAAATTTATAAATTTATATATGTGCACATTTTCATAACAATTAGGCTGTTATAGGTCATCGAGTCTTCATAAATGTCTAATATGTCTAGACTGAACAGACTGAACAGAAAACCATGTAATTGATAACGAGCAAGATGTGCAGTTCAATGCTTATATGATTTAACTGGTTTGCAAGTAACGAAACACTGTCATGTTTCCTGTGATAACCCTGCAATACTTAACTTGATATTGCGGTAAGCACATTATAATTAAACCAGTGCGTGTAAATACATTTCATCGCACGCTTTAGAGAAATATACAGACGGTTTAAAATAGTTTATATACATGTGAATATTTAGTCTCAATTGCTCACTATTATAATATGATAATGGTAATCATTACAGTCATTTTATCTTTAATACTAGCAGCAGTAAATACATTAGAGCTTTATTTACAAGATGATTTACAATCTGCGAACTTTACATAGTAATTATTTCTTCAGCAAGTGTTATTAAAAACTATTATTAAAATAAAATGATTTAACTTCTATGTTTTTTTATGACGTTAAACAATTAAAAATTTATTTTGTAATAAAATAATAGATTTGTTTTCATTTGTTGTTATTATTCTAATCTGCACAAATTACTTTAAAATATTAATGTTACCATTGTCTTAAGTATTTTTAGAAACAATATGGTTGAACTCACAACTTAGTATTGTTCTTCAAAGTCTCAAAAGAAGTGCATCAAAATAAATATATAATAAACTAATAACTTTGCAATAAATTAAGTCAATTACTACTATAAACATAGTTTTGAGTTCAATCAAGAAATAAAATTTAGATGGAATTTAGAGTTGAAAATTTTAGATAATATAATACACAATAGTAGCTTTGTCAAATTAATCAAAAAAACATTAAAAAACAGACCATTCTTATTATAAAAAAGTTTATTTATTGGCCGATTTTGAGGGACAAATTAGACAACTTACCCATTGTTATTAGAATTATGTTATTCTTTTTTAATATGAAAGAAATTGTTTGCGGTTTATCGTAATAATGTATAATTTCACGCAAGTAGATTAAAATTATAAAAGTGCATTAGACATTTTTTTTAAGTAGTTATAAAAAAAATGTTTTCTAAGAAAAATAGTTTTAAAATTGACACAAAAACACAATTTGCAAAAACGATTATACTTGCAAAACTAAAGTGTCAACCTAACATTTTGTAACTGCTAATCTTCTAGGATTTAAGATAATCTAATATTATGTACTTTGAGAGATAACAAAGATTTTTTTTATATTTGTTTGTAGTTTGTGTGAGACAAAAAACTTATCTTTTAGCATGTAGATTAAAGAAAGTAAGAGTTGAATGTATAACACTTTCGTATCAGTCAGGAGATAGTAATAAAAAATTTAAGTATATCTTTACGCGTATTTTTTATGAGCACTTCTTGAGTCTGAGATTAAAACTTGAATGCCGTTCTTAAGCACTAAATGTCGACAGTCGGTTTGTGCAATGTTACTAGTGACGAGTCGCAACGCGCTTATGTATTTTTAATCTACTTGCCTTTTTTTACAACTTCCAACATCTTTAAACCTATACCTGTTTTAAAATCAAAACTTAAATAAATGTGGCTAAAGATTTTATTTGTTAATCAATTACCATAATCTGTATATTTACATTTTGCTGTATTTTTATAAAGATTGTTTTAAAAGTATAAATGTAAAATGCTTTATTTTTATTCAATTTCAATTAATTTTTTTTATCTTTATATTAAGTTTATATATGATTTCTCTGAACGATTTAATTTTAGTGCTATTCAACGACTGGTTATACCGCTGATCTGTTATAAATAGTCAAATGATATTGCTTCTTAGAAATCCATCAGGTTGATAACTAAAAGTTTTGGATTTTTTTGTTTTTATGAGATGGTACAAAAGAACCCTGTACTGCAGTATTTTGGTCTTATTGTGCACTTTTAGTTAATACTCCACATGTAGTTCATATTTAAGTCCAAAAACTTTTGCCAAGACATTGTCTTGAACTCTTCTTTAGTTAACTTGTGCTTGACAAAAAAAAACACTACGTGAGTGTTGCTTGCTCTTACTCAGCAAATGTAGCAAAACTTCTTTGTTTTTCATACATCTGTGGTATAATGTATTTGTCTGAACTCCTATTATATGTTTGTGTTTGCTTAAAATACAATTTTCAGTTATAACTTTTGTAAATTTTGTAGTTTTGTTTAGCCTATTTGCATAATTTATAATTTTGGTAATGTGTAATAGTCTTAAAAATAGGCTACAATTGTGGTTCTCTTTTTTGGCAAAACTGATCTGTTTTTAGGTTACTTTCTATACCCTGATCCTTTCTTATTCAGATTAGATGTACCCTGTTGTTTGTAGCTAATGCCTCTAGACTGGTTATGCAGTCTATCGCCAGTTTAGGTTTTGTTACTGGTAAGCTTTTGCCTGTAGTACTGCTCAGCATCCATTTATAAATGTAACACATTTGTTATTCTTAATTTGTAAACTCCAAGATTTACAGTGTGTTTATTTATCTGTAATCGGTGCGTTGCTTGCAGTAGCTGCAAAAACAGAGTTTTTATGGTTACTGTAAAAGATTTTCTGATTTCTTCCGTTGTCAGCAAATGCTCATCTTTGTACTTTACCTAGTTTAGTACTTTAGATTAATTCTTTACCTTATGCAAGCGTTCCGTATGTGATGATGGGTCTAATCATCACAATATATAGCTACCTGGTCATATCAAGTAATCATCAATTTGGTTGCAAACAGCACCCAGATGGCTTTTGTAGTCACTTTATTTAGATGAATATGAAAGGTTAGTTTGATATCAAAAGTGAATCCTATGTAATTTACTTTTTTTGTCAACGAGAGTGGTGCTTTGTACATTTCTTTTTTTTTTTAATGTTTTATTGTCTTTTTTGTGTCTTTAGTGTATTCATCAAGTTGGGCACAATTGTTTCAAATTTTCCTTTACTAGGGTAGCAAGATTATCGGCGTAGTTTAATGCAAAAACGCACATGGCAGTAGAGGTGATACACCGCTCTATAGGCATCGGCAAGCAATTTTAGTTTCTATAGTCTTGTTGTAATTGTTTCAATTCGATTCTTATATATCTAATAGGAAGTAATATCTCTCTGTTTTACATTGCTGTGTCAATGGATGTAAAAGTGGTGTTGTCAAATGTTTGTTTTCAATATCTAAAAAGGTTCTTGGAGCAATTTTTTGTCCCGTTTCGTGTAAACCTGTTAACTATAAACACTAGCTGATGTTTGCAGGATTTTCTTAATTGGTATGCATATTGGTATTGGTGTAGAAACAGGGCCTTTGATACTCCGTCTCGTGTTAACCTGTTAATTATTTTTTCTAATAGTTTTGATATAAAAAATGGTCAGACTAATTGAACTGTAAGTTTTAACCGTAGGTTGTTTCAGCTATAAGTAGTGATTTAACTACTCTCCAACTGTTTGATATAATATATGAAAGTGCTATGCTAATTTTTAGAATTTTACATATTTTACTCTAAATGCAGCAAGCCCTTTTTATAACGTAATGAGATAAATCTTGTCAGCTTTTGATGACTTAAATAATTCAAACGTGCCAATTTTCCGATTTAAAGGACTTGTGTTTACTATGGCATTTGCCTCTGCCCTGTCTTTTTTATTTGCGTTTTGTTAAACATTTCAAGGTCTTTTTAATTATAAGCTTTTACCAACATAAAACCCCGTCTGCAATAACTCTTGCAGAGTTCTTTTACCCAAATCTCCTTGTCAGCAAGGTTTCAATATGAGGAGTGCAATTTTTGCATAGAGCTTTTTGTAAGCGAGAACATGTGAGCTCGTTCTGAACGCACTCACATTATCTTTTCTAGAAATATTTTTTGCATTTTTTTATAGCATTGATATATGCTTTGACACAGGTTTTATTAAAAATCTAGACACCGTTTCTTTTGGTCTTGTTGAACAACTCCTTAGTACTCGCCCTTGCTCTGTCAAGCTCTATATTCTACTAAGTAATATAGTTAGTAGTAAGTTTGATAGTGACTGGGCAACTTCTTTGTTAAACATTTTTTATGTAATGTAAGACATTTTCTAAAAGTTTTTTACTTTTTGGGATAATGTTAGTATTTTAATATGCAATGTGTTTTGCATTTGCAATGCACCAAGGATTAACGACACATTGTTTCAGCTAGCAACAAGTTTTGGATTTGTCTAAATTTCTGCTTTTTTATCCGTCCAGTTTTACTTAAACTCAGACACCGGATACCCTTATAATGCCTTTATTTTATTAAAAATTAGTTTTAGTACTGGTTAGAAAACTAGAGATCAAGTAAAACATTTTTTGGGAGCGGGATAAATTACAAAATAAATACCATTTAATTACATTTACTAGAGACTTTTTAATTCGGGGCATTGGTAAACACACCTACAATCTTAAAAAAAATATTACTCTTTTGCATCACTGCGTCTGAGTTGTAGACCGTAGATTTGTTTCTTCAATTAACTTAAAAAAAAGTGACAGTATAACCAAAATATTAATTGTACTGTGAGATGCATGTGATGTAACATCATATTTTTGTAACCACATGTTTTGAACGCCTTTCAATTTACCTTATAAAAAAACTGTTATTGTTTAATATTGAGCTATACTTATATTGCTACAGTTTTGACCATTTTTTTTAAATCAGTACAATATTATTACTTCATCAGTCTATAAATTTTTCTAAACAATAATCTTTTTGTTTTTTCCTCCCACATTTAACAATTGTGTTTATACATCTAGTTTAAAATGTGCTTTATTTTTGAAACAATTGACAAAAATGATATTAACAAATTGACAAAAATTAAAAAAATATTGCCGGATGTCTTCATTTTTTTAACTAATTGTATTATGTAAGCTTTCAAATGCATTTTTTTGTAAAATGTTATGTAAAGTTTGTCCAGTTGCTGTGCATAATGTCAAATTAATGTTTATGAATTATTTTATCTGCACTAACTGCTGTATTGTTTAAACATTAGTCTAAAAGTTTGTTTGCTTACAAACCTAACCAAACAAAATGAGTTCTGGTTTTGAGGTAGGAAACTTTCTACATACCACTTGACACTTGTATTGGCTAAATAAAAAACGATTTTGTTGTAGATTTAGGGCCGCTTTTACAACCGTCGGATAAACTAATCCACAGTTATACCTAGTTTAACACGCAAAGCATTTTACAAATGCTAAGTTAGTTTATTCTCTAGGATAACCTATTGAAACGTCAATTGTGCCGTAAATTATTTATAAGCAAATTTATATTGTCTTCTCTATAATGTAAATATGTTTAAATCAGATAGTGACAACAAAAAGACAAAAATCGGAGCAACAAACCTTACTTTTTTCCTTATTTATTTTTACTAATATGATATGTGCGGCGCTTACGAGGTTATGTGCGTTAAACTAGGTATTACTACTGCTTCGAGCACTGGATAAGTTAACCCCGGGTTATTCCCCTCCAAATCCAAACTATGCTTTAACTGGAGGTTGTAAAAGCGGCCCTTAGTTAGATTAATTTAAGTGAGGTAATATTATAGTATATTATACATTATATTTTAACCCTTTGCTTTAATTAGTTTTGTAATGATATCCAGACAGACATTGTTAGGTTTTGACTATGCCAGATTTGCAAAAAAATTTGTACCGAGCGGTAATCAAAAGCGGTTAAAAAAAGATTGGATGGCGTATACGGTACAGATTTCTGATCGATTAGTTGAAATGATCAGAGAAGAGTCTTTTGCCTTTATTGAAAAACTGGTCCAAAGTGATTGCCGATTCGAGGTAAGAAAATTATCATCAGTGTCAAGGCTGTCAAATACATCGATTTGCAAATACTAAATAAATGGGTATGAATAAAGTGAGTGCAAGATGGGTCCCACAACTTCTGTTTGCTGTTTAAAAACAGCATTTAGTTAATTGTGCTCGATTTTTTTTAAACTCTGTGAAGGTGGACAAGAAGAAGTTCTGCAATCTATTATTACATAGGATATAACTATTGTCTGTTATCATAATCCTCTGTTAAAAAACAAACGCATAGAATAGTGGCGTGCAGGTGAACCAAGAAAAACCAGAGTATCTCCGTCAATCAAAAAGATCGTGACCATAATCTATTGAAATTGTGAGAGCATCTTAAAGATTGATTAAAAAAAAATACTACGGTAAATGGCGTTTATTATGCTACTTTATTACATAGATTGAAAGAAACCATTTGGATAAAACATTAAAAAAAATTAACAAAAGAAGTCAGGTTGTTGCACGACAACGCACTTCTGCACACTATTAAGGTTGTTCAATGTTGCTATAAGAAAATGCGGCTTTCAAAAATTGATCAACCTCCCATTCAATCCAGACTTGGCCTCTAGCAACTACTTAGTGTTAAAAAAAATAACGGTTTTTTGACGATGAAGAGCAGTTTTGAAGCATTTTATCAAAAAATCTTCAGAAAATTTTAAGAGGAAATAGAATTACTTATTAAGCAATGCTAGTTGTTAAGTTGAGGTTAAGGAAAATTATATTTAAAAATAATAAAATATCTATCTAATAAATGTATGATTTCTTTGTTAAGCTGGGAATTTATGACGGTTACCTTGTCAGTCTTTCCAAAATGTTCGCACAACGTCATTCAAAACTCGTGCCGGTAGTACAATTCTGCTAATACTACTCTTTTTGATAACGATAACGACAAAGTTTCAGACAGAAGAAGTTTTTTAGTAATGCGATGTAACGGTTAGTGTTAATATTATGATTTCTTCAAAAAAGTAAGGGTCATAACTTTTGAGCTGTGTAAAAAGGCTTTATTTAAATGTTAAAATTTTGCTTTGTACCAGTACCTGCAGTTTTGGTAGTTCACAAACTCATATCGATAAAATAGGTTTCATTGCTTAACTATTAGTTAAATTATGTTTTTATTTGTCTTCATGGTTTTAAACATGGTTTCAAAATACGCGACGTTGTTCATAACTACCTGGAAGCAGTTGCTTGCTAATTAGATTTGTATAAATAATATTTTTTTTGCACAACGCGTGTTGAGAATTCTTTATAAAGACCTGACTCTCAATTCTCAGATTAGCGGTACGCAATCAAATTGACCGGCTTAGGTTTTCAATTTCTCAATGTTTTTGAATGTACAGGATGTTTTTACTAGACCAGATAGCTTCCGTTTAATTGCAAATCCGGTTTTGTCAAAGTTCTCAATCTCAAAATTGTGTTCCGAGCTGGGACAGGTCTGTGGTTTAGAATATCGAACTGCTGCGGAAGTCGCGTTGCTTCTGTGCCACCGATTCACTAGTTCTAAAAAACCATATGGCATTCAATGCTCACAAATCCAAAACATGATAAAAACCAAAAATGTAATTGTAACAAACAAAACAAGCTTTCTTCCAGTTCTCACAAACCACTTGACGCATGAACTAGCCAATTAAAAATTACATTTATCACATTAGCCAGGCGTTATGCATAGTGACCAATTTAACCATAATATAAACATGCAGGCGTACTTATTTCTTAGAAAAAGACTGCACTTAATGTTTTGCAATAAATATAAAAGTAAATAGATATAAAAAGTAACAACAAAATAATTGTATTCTGAAATAATTAAATAAGTATGAACTTATACTCATAAAAAGATGAGAGTAAATAAACACAATAACAAATAATCTGTTCAACTGTAATTATAAATTGCAATTGCTTCTAAAGTAAATTGGACTGTAACTAGTGCTATGCTTATCATTTATACTCTAAGCCTACAAACCCAACTATAGTTCTACTGTGTTATTTCTCAGCTGTAATCACTGTTAGTTTTAATGATGAGCTATAACAAATTCTTCAATTATTATTATTAAAATTAAAAGTTATTTATTCATTTAATATCAACTTTAGTTGCTACATACTAACACTATTCACCACACATCTTCACTATTTCCATTAACAAAAATATACACGATTAGATACTTGAATGACCTTGACTAAGTCTCCATTAACAGTAGTACCTGCTACCTAATTGAAACCCATTAATTATAATTTAACACCATATTTTATGCGTGAGAATAAAAACCAGTTGATTTTTGAAATCACGAATGTAATTTATTATACTCTTATCCGCAGTATATTTTTATATTACAAAGAATCAAGTATTGATATATGTGTGCAAAGTACAAAAGTAACACAAAATTAAATGCGCTTATATGCAAAAATCTGATCATGGCAAAGCCTCTTAGTGAATATTTTTATTGCCTATAAAAATATTTTATAAACATGCGTGGATGAGAAGATTAAATTGGATTTGCAAGAAGTTATGTTAATTTTGTAAATATATTTATAGTTAGTATTTGTTTATTTAACTTCTGAAATGCATAAACTATTTTGATTTTTCTTTATTGTGCGTTTTACAGCTATTTTACATAGCCCCAGAAGTCTTACGGCTAGTTTAAAGGGAGTTGAATTTAATTGCTGTGAGCAAATTTTATTATTAATAATAATATTAGAAACAAATTACAATTATTTTGACTATAAATTAGTTTAATATAAAATTACGATTTCATGTTTTAATCAATTTTTAATAATCTTATTCTCTAAAATCAATATTATCGTAAAAATACAGAATTTAAATAGTATTTGTATAAACATAATAATTATTTAAAGATTATTATTATATAAAAAAGATATTTTTGATTAATTTTAAGTTTCTTTGAATTGGCAACTTTGTAATCAAATAGACAGCCATTCATTCTTGAATGGTTTCAATTAAAGATATAACTATTAATAAAATAATTTGAATAGATAACATTGTCTTAATTAAAAGGAATATAATGTATAGAACTCTCCTTAATACTGTACTTTGTAAATAATGATCCGGTTATAGTACTTTACAACCAGCTGAAATTCGCGCAGGATACTTTGTATCTTGAAATGGTTGTGCAATTAAATTGCCTCGGCCAAGAGCCAATGTCAGTGTATGGCCGTGGTATTGATATTGTCGCATTAAATAATTTAAACAGTTTAACGTAATCGAAAGTTATTTTAAGCGTTTCTACTAGAATAGTAATTAGTGTTAATATTTAAGCACGTACATATGTTGTTTACTTATATTACATACAGTTTGTATGTGTATTGTATAAATTCTGTAAAATTGTTAAAGATAATTGATGTTTTTAAATATTGCTTCTTTAAAAAATAAAATTTAACTACGACAGGGTACGTTGCAGTCATATATAAATACATTACTTTGTAAAAAGCTGCGTATGATCATATATCAGTACGTACCATTCCATGGGTACAGTCGAAAGAAGCCAAGTTAAGATCATTCCGACCGCTACCTTGGTTTGTAGTATTGTAACAAAAACTTTCTTATAAGCATATTTATAATCACATCATCTTATTGTGAAGTAAATTATTAAGTATGTGTGGTTTTCTAATAGCATATTACTTTGTCTACCTTCTACAATTTACAATATTTATATGGTGCAGTCAGTTTAAAACTTTATACAGAATCCGATAAGGAAATAGAATATTTTTGAAAAAACCATCATGTGCGCCGGGGTAGACCAAACGTTTTCAAAACGAGTTCTGAGGTGCTCACATGATTAAAAATCATTTTAATGTTAGTGGTCATAGTTGCGTTCTAAAACGGAATACTATTATAAAGAAAGGAAATAGTTTTTAAACAAAATATAAAATCTTTTAGCCCGGAAAATGCACAGCAAAACTTTTGAACCGTAGAAAACCTAGTGTGCGATACCTTTGTCACTTAGCGGTACATTACGTTTAGGTTTTTGTATGTCAGGCAGGTCATCAGAATTTTAAAGTTAGACTTGCATGTTGTAAGTACTAACAAACAATATTATTTTGATCCAAGTTTAAAGGCCTGGACGCTTGATTTTGTTGCGTGAGTACGTGAAATGACCTTCTTGCAATTACTTTTTTGATCTAAAATATCATCTTGATATTAACAAACTACGTATTTTTGAAGTCATTTTCAAAATAATAATTTACTAAAGAAGAGTATGGACAATTTTGGCATCCGGCTACAAAAATAAACATTGCCCAAATGGCAAGCTTTACTTTGGGACGCAATAAAATGTGAATCATTGCATTCTAGTAGTAGAAAATATGTTTATTTCATATTCTATACAGATAAATAATTATACATATATTACATTGTGACAATGGTTGGTTAAATATGAAGAGGGCTAACGACCGAGGTCTTTCTGCCCGACCTTTGGATTCTATTATTGTGAAATAATTTAATTATTTTTTTTACTTACTTCGAGTATTGCGTAAAATTGAGAAAAGTTTAATTTGCTTTTGAAAATATAAAGAATCATAATATTTCTATGAATAATAAGATATAAGATCACAATTTACTTTGTTCTCGTCTTTGGGACCTAAAAACGACCCACTAAGGAAAAGATGATAACATTAATACACCAAACCCAGCTTCAATGCGCGGATTTGTTGTGTTTTGTTGATTATCGGATTTTTAGTAACACTTTTAACTTTACTTGCTTGGTTCTGTTAGCTCGACGATAATGCAACAAATGCAACAACTTTTTCGTGGTTTGAAAGGAGAATCTTTTGAAGACGGTACCTAGAGACTAAACTCACGGATCATGCCTGGAAGTTTGATACCGTAAAGTTTGTATATTTTTTGTTTGAAGATTGTATTTTAGGAGAAGGTTGTTTAAGATATGCTATGCAGTGAGATAAGCTACTTTAAGAAGTTATGATAGTGATTGGTTTCTTATAGAAGTATTTATCTTTATTTAGCTCAGTAAGTCTGGCCTGATTCGAGTTGGGTAAAACCACAAGATTATTGAAGTACTTTTTGGCCAAAGTTTTGATGTGTTGGCGCTGCGAGAGAATACTGATATCGTTACATTTTTGTTTTGTTTTAAACATACCATAGAGATCCAATTAGCTATCGTAAAATAAAACTTTAGAAAGCTCCAAGATTGAGGTGCGTGCGTGTTTGCAGCCGTTCTCCAGACTAAAGACGCAAAAGTGATTTGCGGTCTGATGATAACAAGTGTACATCCGGATTTTGTTTTGGCCGTGGTTCCGTCAAATAATTAAAACTAGCTGTTTTTTTGACAATTTGGGTTTGTCTAACATAGACTGTACGTGAATTTCTACGTAAATCTTTTATCAAAAGTGATACCCAGATACTTGGCAGCATTTGACTACAAAATAGGAACGTCGTTCAAAAGTTTTGCGGTTTAGATATGAATCAGTTTTATAAAACGCAAAAGGAAATTTTTGTCTGAGCAGTTTTAAAAGTAAACCTTTGTCCCAAACCTCGACTTTTTCAACGTCAAAAAAGACCACCTTCGTGGATTTTCTCAATCTGAAACCTTTGACAAGGTTTATTTGGTAGACTACAAAATAATCTTGTCAAAACCCGTATTGGTAGGCAAGGAGAAGATTGTTAAGTTTTGTGTAGTCTTGGATTATATCAAAAATCACCCTTTCTATGACCTTATTTAAAGTGCATTAAAGACTGATTGGGCAATAGTTTTGAGGAAACATTCGGTCTTTTCTAGGTTTTTGTGTATTAATATAAAAACACTTTCAAGGTTTTTGGAAGTGCTCAGTGCAAAAAATTGCGTTAGCAATATTGGTAAAAACCATTATTACTTTATGCGAGAAAAAAATTAGTGCTCTGTTTGGAATTCTGTCAGAGCCAAAGCAGATTAAGATTTTTTTACTATTCTATAATGATTATTAATAATATTTATGTTTTTTAACACTTTAAAAAACAAAGGCAACATATTTGAAACTTACAAGGGGCGCCATAGTAAGTAGTAGTAACTTTTCTACAATTATTTATTTTTTTCTGATGATGCGCTTGTAGATAATCATTCATCGTTCAAAATTACTTTATTCTGTTAGCATAGATATTAATTCCCAAATTGTACGCTCAACTCAAATTCTCTAACTCTTCATAAACCAGTGGTAAAATGTGTACAGCATATTTTTAATGTAGTGTGTAATTATGCATTAGTACCCTTACATCTATAAATTAAAAAGAATATAAACAAACATTTATACCCAGAATATAAAAGTAAGTTCTAGTACTACTAAAGCTAGGTTCAACCGGTCTCTCTGAGGTCGGCAGCTCATCAAGGAGCATCCGCAATTTAGTTTAAATAATTACTGAGTAATATTGTCTGTGCAAGTAAAATAAAAGATATTTTTTTATGATAGCTATAAGATTCAAGAAATGTTTTATTATCGTTTTTAATTATATAAATAAATAAAAAGGATGTTTGAATTGTTTACTCTCATATTGTGCAAAAAATTTAATTTTATTCTTTCTAATTGTTTTCTATATAATACATTTCTGAAAGTATTAAAGTTTTAAAAAAATGCATGTGTTTGTGCCCTTGTGCAATTTTAAGATGTAGAATTTGATTAAAACTTCAAGGAGTGATTAATTGTCGTCGCTCTAAAAACGAATTCCTCATTGACAGTTCTTATCTTAATCTTATTAAGGTCTTCGTTCGCCGCCTGATTCACTCGGCCTATCTTAATGCACCAAAATATTTGCATGTTTCATTTAACCTACACTTGGCACTTGATCTGGGTCTGAAAGATAACACTGACAATAAAATATAGTTGTGTGCATAAAAATTAAGAAATGTTCACATCTAATTTATAAAAATAATATTTAAAACAAATTAAAATTCTGCAAAGATAATCAAATTAAATGACCAAATTGTAATGAAATATATTAAAAATGCTAGTTTACTTTTCTCTTGCAATTTAATAACTTTTCTATTTTATCAACTGGTATGAGTGATCACTTTAAGTAAATTTTGTTTAATTAAAATATTTAGAGTTGCCGAAATCGATCTACAATTCTTTAAAACCAACTTAAAAACTCAATAAAGAGGATTAACTAAGTTTGGAAAAAATGACAAATATAATTTGTAATATATTTCTTAACTACATTTTAAAATCTTTTATAAATGACATCAAATTTTACAAACTCAAGCGACGCGATTAGATACTATGCATTTCTAGGCTACTATTTAAGTATAATATGTATTTAATTGAATTTGTTTAGTTGTATTTGCATTACTAATATATCTATTTTTTTACAGATTATGAAGAAAATATAAAGAGACCGAAGGCAAAATGAATTGGACGAAGATTTCCCTACTGCTGGGAATATATGTAATTACCACAACGCAAGCATCAGGTGAGGATAACATATCATAAATTCAAATTACACAAGACACTTATTATACGTAGCACTGCCATAACAAAGTTTAATGGGACATTTAAATTCAGTAAATAATTATAAACTCTTCTTATAATCGCATCGATATATCAAGTATCACTTGTTATTGGTTGTTAGATGTTTTGTATTTTTATTTAGAATATAGTGTTCCTAATAATTTCAACGCTCTCGCAAAAGTTACCTTAGTCATTAATTTGCAAACATAACTTACTATTTAAACATAATTTATAATAGTTAGCAATAAATGATTTAGAATAATGTTATTAATATTATTTGTGTGTGTGTTAAACCATTTGAATTGAATTTCATGTTGAAGTTGAATTTAATAAACTGTAGCTTCTAAATAGTTGAGATGCGATACTAGTAAAATGTTTATTTAGCAAAGTAACAATTAAAAAATTCAAGAAAAAATTAAAACCAAAAAACAAAACAATATTTTGAATTAATCATAAAAGTTGCAGTTAAAATGCGTACTAGTTATTTGAAAAAAAATTAATCAATAATTTAAATATTGAATCCAAAAATTGATACTTTTATTCATTTCAATAAATTTATTAAATTGCCATCTTCTGATTTGTATCTTGCTGCTTACATCATTTAATAAAAGTTGCCATTCATAAAAAAACGCATAAAATCAAACTATTAAAAAAAACTATGAATAAATTTTTTACAAATATTAGACAAAATATTATTACTATTTTTAGACAAATTTGCAAAAAGGTGAATAGTTCATTAGTAAATTTTGTATTTTTTATTTTGTTTTTTCTCATTACTAAAATTATAAAAAAATCAAAATCAAATTTATTACACTTAAAGATACATTTAAAATAATAGTTACTTTTATATAATGTGGATAGTTCTATAGTACAAACCCATTTTTCATATAGATTAAAATATTCTGCTTAGCTTGTAGAAGTTCTGTTTAATACTACTATGTTTCGGTGTTAACTAACTTCTACATTTTGGAGCAATTTTTTTGTTCATTCCTTTTATTTTGTTGCGGTGTATAAATTCCTGTCGTTTCTAGTATTGTTCTCAAATTGTTATACAAATGTTTCGTGTTGTTGTTATATGCAGTTCCATTATCTACATTGTTTGTACTTTGTAACCAAACTTTGTATTGTTTATTTTTGTGAAACACACTGGTGGCTTTACTTCTCTATATCCTGTATCAACTTTAAACACTGGCACTTTTTTTATTGGTTATATCAACTTATGTTGCTTTGTATAAAAGCAGCTTTTACAAAAAAAAAATCAAATTTAATTTATTGTTATTATTACTAGCTTTTTTCATTAATTCGCCCAACTCTTTCATGTAATTTTTTATGCGGTGTATTAGCCATATTTGCTTCAATTCCACAAGTTCATTTCTTTTGTCTTATTTATTTTAAAAACATTTTTAGCTAAAACAACTTTAAAAAATAACGCTTCGTTTCTCCTACGTTACTTGCTTGACCAATCTCAGATAAAACTCAAGCCCAGTTTAAATTGAGTTTACGTTGCACGTATTTAAATAAGACGTCTTGACTAGGATCCGGATATTTGACAATGTTGCCGATACTTGTACTGCTGTTTTTTTTTTCTAATTTTCCAAATAAGCATCCTTTTCTTGCGCACCCGTTTTTGTTATGCGATGTGTGTGTTGTTTACCTACATTATCTTTGAAGTTTAAGTTGAATTACACTTGTTTATAAATATTTATTATTTATTTTATGTTTCAAGGAGTGAATAAATATATCTCAATTTTGCATAACAAAGACTTTTTCTATTTATATTTTATAATATAATTTTAAAAAATTGATTAAATGCTAAAACTAAATATATAAGATGCATTCATCATAATCACACAGACATGTGCGTCCACTGCTGGATATAGGTCTCCTCTAATGTGTTTGGATACGGGGTACATTTATCCAGTTTCCCGCAAATATTTTAAGTCGTCAGTCCAGCGAGCTGATGTTCCTCTATTGCTCCTATCTCTTTGTGGTTGTCTTGGTGTCTGGCCAGGTATCCAGCCCATTTTTATTTTAGTCTGGCTACTCTATTGATTATGTCAAAAACTCCAGTTTGTTGGTAGATGTGGAGATTTGGAACCTTGTCGCGTAGTGTGATTTCCAGCATTGCTCGTTTCATATTTCTTTGTGTCACCTTTAATTTTATATTTAAAGCTTTGGTCAGCGTTAACGTTTCTACGCTGTACGTTAAGTGACTTAACTTTTTTGATCTACCGTGATTCCGTATCCGTAGTTAATCCTGCATTGTTTCAATGCTGCTAATATCGCTCAACAATATCGAAAGCTTTTTCGAAATCGATAAACGTCAGTATCAGTGGTTTATTATACTTGATGCACCTTTCTATTATCGTTTTTACTATTTGGAAATGATTATTTATGCCGTATCCTAATCTGTCATAAACTTGCTTTTTAGGCTGATAAAGTCAAATTTCTGTGTTACGTGTATCATTATTATGTTTGTAAAGAGTTTATAGAAATGTAGTAGTAGGCTAATGCGCTTGTAATTTCCAAATACTGTTGTATTTTATTTCTTGGGTTATGCGTTGTTCCAAACTGTAGGTATAGTACTATTTTGTAGACATGCATTAAATAATCTTATTATTTCTAACAAAATTCTTTTTTCCAGCTTGATTGTTTCTATGACCACCTTATCTTCTACAAAATGATTTGTTGTTTTTTATTTTTTTCAATGCCAATGTTGGATTTTGTCTAAGGTTATATCCGGTAGATTTTCAGAGCCTTAGTTTATTACCCTATTATTTTATTTTTCCATGTTTTCATCTGCATGTTTTTACCTGTTGATTTTATATAGAAGTCTATAGAACTTATGTGTTATTTTGAAGAGTTTGTCTTTACTTGTCGTTATTTGACCTATTTTGTTTTTTAGTTTGAAAATTTCAGATTTTTCATTTGTTATGCTTTTTCTTAATACTTTCATATTATTTCTGCGATGTATTTTCTTATATCCTTTTTGATATTTTTGGAGGTTTTCTTGTTTGAGTCTCTTAGTTTCTGTGAGTTTACTTTTTTAATGTTTATTATTTTTCTTCTATATATTATTAGTTTTTTTGTGTTGTTGCTAAGTATATCAACTTTTGCGCGTTTTATTTGGCAATGCATTTTTCTGGCGTTTTCACCGTTTCTAATATTTTGTTGTTTATTTCTTCGTCTTATTTTTGGGATCAAATTTTTTTAGAAAAGCCGTTATAGTTTCCTTGTGTTTGTCTACGTCTTGTGGGGGCACCCAGCTAGCAATTTTTTTTTTTTATTTTGATTGAGAAATTGTTCAATACGGTTACGTCTCGGATTATCTGTGTTTTGTTCGTTATTATAAGAACAATTTCATTTTCCATTTGGGCTTACCCACGTTCACTTTCAATGTTGTTTTTGTATTAGAAGCTATTTATCAAGTAAAAACTGTGCTAAAAAGTTTCCCCTATCATTGGTTTTCCATTGGCATCTTGGACTTGTTTTGCTTCCTATCAACTTTTGCGTTGAAGTCGCCGGTTAGGATGGTATAATGCATGAGTGTCTCATATAGATATTTTACTTTTATCCTCATAACTGGATGTTGGTGTATATGGATATAGGTACCTCCAAAGTGGTTAAAAACATTTTCTGATTTTAATGTTGTAATTTTTTTTTGCTTTTTCACCTTGAACACGTTGACTACGTCAAATTTTGTTTTACTGATGTGCTAATTCAGACCACAATGTCCAGTTATCACTTCTTTTTTTACAACTTTTTTGGTATTTAGTGATGGTGCTGTTAATAATTTTGTATATTTTATTCTCTGGCGGTTTTGGTATTTTCTGATTGGCCTGTTAGGAATAATCTTGTATGTTTTTCGACAGGTTATTATTGTCCGCTGCAAATTTGTTTTGGATGATTTATT
The DNA here is from genome assembly GCA_963932245.1 of Tachinus rufipes. Taxonomy (NCBI): domain Eukaryota; kingdom Metazoa; phylum Arthropoda; class Insecta; order Coleoptera; family Staphylinidae; genus Tachinus; species Tachinus rufipes. The sequence continues at coordinate 45,897,018 of OZ010747.1, read as the reverse complement.
TTTTGGTCTTACATCGGATTTCAAAAGCAAGTTTAGGTTCAATAAACGTCTTTGTTTTATTTTTCAAGCTAATCCACCTGATGTTTTCTTTTATACCTTGGTCCTTTGGTATCTAGACAAGATGTACTTTGTTATTTGTGGCCAACTGCTTATACAAGTCATAACCAGTTTAAATTTTATTACTGTTATTAAACATAATAGTTATTGGTCTGTTAGAGTATAATCTTGACTTGACCATGTATCTGGCATACTAATCGATAGCAGCCACTTTTGCCGATGCGTAATCTGCTTTCACCGGTCTTAGCTTTCGGGTATCTTTTGTTTGTATATTTGTTTTGTTGAGATATTGTCACATCACAGTTTTTTTTTTTTTTAGGTAACCTTTTATTTTCATGCATCACATTTGTTCTTTTTGGTCTGTGAGTCTTGAGATTTAAAGTGTGTTCATTTTTTTGTACTTTATACGCCATTTGTCTTGCTACTACACTAAGTGGTAATAGTGAGAATAATACTTTTATTGCCCCCGTTATCAGCAAAAATGCCAGTTTCTGTACTTTGTCTAGCTTAGTTAGTCATATTCTTGAGAATGGTTTTTTATTTCATACAAGTGCTCCGTATGTAATGATGGATCTGATTGCCACCGTATTTGGACAAGCTGATCCGTTTTAAGGTTTTCTTTTATAACTTAGTACTCCGTTATTTGTTGCCAATGCTTCTAAATTGTTTATACAAGCCGTAACCAATTTAGATTTTATTTTTAGCAAACGTACTGTAGTGCCACTTGGCTATCAAACATCATAGTAATTGGTCTGTTATAGTATAGTTTCAGCTCGACCATGATATTTGCTTGGAATACCGACAAAGCATGTTTACCCAAAGATAGCGTAATCTGCTTTCCCCGATTTTAGCTTTCGTTGAGGTATTGTCACAACATTTTTTTGCGGTTAATTTTTATTAGTCTTAATTATGCAACACATTTGTTTTTCTCGGTTCCAAAATTTAAAATGTGTTTATTTATTTGTACTTTGTACGCTATTTGTCTCGCCTCAGCCATTACATCTAAGTGTAATAGTGGTACTGAAAGCAATACTTCCATCACTGCTGTGGGTGTTATTTCCATTGACAACAGAAATGCCAACTTCTGTACTATATATAGCTTAGTAGTTGATTTCTTAAAAATAGATGATTACCTCATACAAGTGTTCCGTATGTAATGATGGGTCTGATCGCCACCGTATATAGCCATCTGGTTTTACTAGTGCTAGTGCCAGTCCCGCTGTGCATTTTAATTGCAAAAAAAAATCCAAATGGCTTTTGTAATTACATTTTACAAGTAAATGTTGAAGGTTAGTCTGATATCAAACGTAATTCTCAAGTATTTTATTTCCTTGTGTCACACGGAGCTGCTTTGTTTATGTATCTTTAAGTTTTAAGGTCTTTAGTGTTTTGTTGTCATGTAAAAAGGACAATTGGCGTTTTTTTTCTGGGTTTACTAACAGCTCTTTTTTTGCACAACATCTCTATGGTATTTAGTGCACTTTGAATTATGTTTGATATGGTTGCTCAAAATTATCCATTTAGAATAGTGAGACCATTGGCGTTTTTGTAGTAGTAGTAGTTGTTGTAGTAGTTGTAGTACTAGACCGTCTATGACGAGCCAGTCTTCATTTTAGAGCATTGAAGCTTCTTCAAAGCTGCTAATCCTTTTTGTAATAAGAGTTGAATAATTCAAACGTGTTTATTCCCCATTCTAGGCTACTTTAGTTAATTATGGTGTTTGTATGTAATTTATCTCAGTCCCTTTTGTGTGCTTTTTTTGTTTATCAGTTTAAAGTTTAAAGTTCTCTGATACAAAACTGTGTTTGCAGTAGCTTTGGCAGAGTACTTTTAACTGACTGTATATTTTTGGAAATTGTTTACTTTGTGCCAGAAGGCATCCAATGTTTCTAGTGCAATCTTTGGCTACTTTTGAGTAGAAAAAATAATGCGTTTGCAATTTTGTTATTAATTAATTAAATTATTTTTTTGCTTTTTTTTAACTTTTAACTCAGTTCATATTTGCATAATTACATCTATACCTTACTTTCCAACTACCAATAGACAGCAAACCAAATATAGTTAGTTACTAATGCAAATTATTATAATAATATCTGTTATTCTGGGCTATTCTCTATGCACATTGAAGTAAGCAAGATAAATATTGCTAGCTAACAATTTGAATTTTCATTTTAGCAAATCTTGCTTGCCAGTAATGTAACTGCCATTTTAACAAATTTTTATTGCTAACAATATGTACTGACACTTTAACAAAATATATTTTATATATTATTATATTTTATATTATTTGCCACGTCTCTTGATGTGATGACGGTTGTATTATTAACGAAGAAGATTTGTTAAAATGACAGTTTGTATTGTTAGTTAGCAATATATATCTTCCTAGCAATATCCCCGATTATTTGATTTAGACGATTAGTTATTTAATTTACTAGCATTTCTATCTTTGCCCAATTGTCTACGAAATTAAACAATTTTGAATTGTTAGAAAACTGCAAATGTTGAACTAACAAGTGCATTAGTCTCCAATCTATAGTTTTTTTTTTTAGAGTAGAACGTTGACAGTATTTTCAAAACTGTTTTTGATTTAGATTTTTTTTCCAGATAATTAAAATTTGTATAAGATAGTAGTAAACATTCTAAAATGTTAACAAAAATTATCACAATGCTCATATAAAATTATCCGTACATCGGCAAACTGTGGCATCGACGAAGTTCTCTCTTAAATTTACTTTCATGCGTCGATATTCATGGAATGTTTTTTTGACTTTACAAAGGCGTTCGATTGTCTCAATATTGAATAGTTATTAAAAAAAAGTAAACGTTCAGGGCGCTTGAGAACATATAAATCATTAGTTACATTGTTTTTTATTGCATAAAAAATTAAATATCAAAATCAAAACATTTGCACACATTTAAAATAAAAGTCAACATAAGAAGCCCTTTTTTTACCTCAAAATTAATTTTTATTTAATTCAGTAGATCCATTACAAGGTCAACTTATCAAGTAAAAATCTATCATCATAAAAGGATAACATACACCAAAACACCATTTTCTAATGTAAAACGCACTGATGCTCACGGATTAAATTTAAATTAACACTTTAAAAAACAATAAAACAGGACGACATAACTAGCTAAAATAATTTAAAAAATCATTCGTTGATTTTTGACATGAGTACGGTTAGAGATAGATCCAGATATGCTGTTCAAAAAAGATGGACAATTTAATTGCCTATAATTTTTATATCTTATTTTTTTTTAATTAGACTTTTAAGAAAGATATTGTATAAAATACAAAAAAGTTTTTGACGTACAACTTCTAGGGTGAACATGGTTGCCTATGAGTTTATAAATAAAAAGTGTCTCAGATGAACAGGGGGTAGCGGGACCCACTCTAGAAGTTTGTTGCCCCTATTCATTAACACTCTGTATAAATTACGATGAAATTTCTTACAACCAAATAATACATTTTCTATGCCGTTAATACAGCAACTATCGTTGCATCATGAAATTATAATCAACTTAACAACTAAAATAAATAGTATAAAATAATCAGCTAGCGATTAATCAAACTAAAGCCGATTAACTATTAAATATTTGCTACAAAACAGATATCTAATACCTGTATCTCATATCTATGTGATACAAAATGCATAAAACATTCATAGATTAAAATCTTAGCTTGTCTCAAGAAATAGACAGGGTATTTCCTTCTATCAAAAAAATCCAACTACATGCTATTTAACTTTAAAAATCAATAAACGAGAATTCACTTATGAATGTATACACAATTAGCTACAACATTACAATCTGGAATCAGTATGCTAATTTTATAGAGATAAACTAAAAACGGATAATTTGCCTAATAGTTAACTTAATCTATGGAATTTCTAGCAAAAAAACCATTACAATATTTAAATTCTTACTATTTGTAGCATATGTCACGCTTTACTCTAATCTGTTTTATGTAATATTTTAGATAAACGTTGATTTAACATATTTTATTTATATTATTTGACGCATCTAATTCTTTCAAATGTGATGTGAGAATACCACCTCACTTAATTATTTGAGAATCTCTCCTCAGCTCACTAACGTAACGATTATCTTTTCATGTGTCACGTGTATTTACTGTAGTTTTGTTCTTGTCTCATTCTATTAATACGATCGGTTAAAATTAATAAGTGTAATTGCTACATAAGTTTCCTGCTAATGCTTCTGTTGTTATCAGTTTTACTATTGAAAGTTGTCTAAGGTAATTTAGAATACTATTTATTGCCTCATTTGCATTGTAAACAAAGCAGTAAAAACGTATACATACAAATAACATGTTATTTTGTACCAAATTTATTAAAATTAAATTCAAATAATGGTTTGCATGGCTCAACAGCTTCAGTGCGCTGTATTCAACATATTTATAAAACTCGGGGCTGATTCGAATCTTGTTTTATCTCATAATAAATAAATTAATAGTTTTTACCGTTTTTTTTTACATTTTTTACGATTTAATTTATATTCAATTCAATTTTATACAAAGATAAAAGTGTTTGATTGAAATTTTAGATGTATTATATATTTTTACGTAATTCCCATTTGTTTCACCTGTTCTCTCTCTTTTTTCCTTCACTCTTCCGCGGTCTGTTGTTCTCTTATATAAGTCGCCGCGATAGACCCCGTTGGCGTAAAGTAAGTACCCGTTTATAGCGTGTATTAAATATAACAACAATCTTTGGTATAGCGTGTTTTTTTAACATGGCAATAAATGTGTGAGTAACTAAAACTATTGTAAAAGATATTACTAATAATTAGGGAAGTGCGTTAAATGTATTAATTCAGTCATTGTAAATAATGATGTGTTTGATAATATACGAGGGGCGTTCTTTATGTAATCTACCTATCTATGAAAATAAGGAATTACAGGAGCTCTCTTCAAAATTTAACTAGTTCTTAAGCGGGATCTTAAGATGCAAACTCAGCTAATTCGTTGCACCAAAATCACATCTTATTTGCGTCAAGCAGAGCTCAAATAGAAGATGTCGTTTTTGAGAGCTTAAGCTCCGAAACGTAACCTTAGTATTTCAATGACTGTCTTCAGTATTATTTTATTAAGCTATAAAGAATTATTTACTACTACTTGTCTTTGTATACTGTAATGCATATCAATTTTGATTTTAATATTTAATAAGTTCCAGTATCATTATTATTTTCTTTAAAAAATATGTTTGGCCAATGCTGTTTTATGCATTGTGAATATCTGCAACATTGCCAAATCTATTCGGATCTTAGTAAAGACGTCATTTATAAATGCATGGTACTACAAAAACTCGACTAAAGCTGGGCTTGATTCTGAGCTGAGTTTGGTTAAGTTACGTCTCAAGTGGAGAAACTGGGTGTTAGTGATTCCAAGTTGTCATTCGATAAAAAACGACGCTTTCTCAATTGTTTTTCTGAGTTTTGGAAAGAGAGGTGGATGTTGTAACTTCTTAAAGCTGCATTCATTGACTACTTCTTGAACAATGTGTGCCTTATGCATCATACAATTGTAGTGCAGAAGCAAAGTTTTATGAGCGTAATTTTGGGATTTTTTTTGTGTATAGCTACTATAAATTTTTTAATTGTGTCTTGTGTAGAGAGAAGCATTTTTGAATTCATTGTAGAGACTATTGCTTTGTGGGATCCTAGGTTTTATCTTATAATTCTATAGAAGAAGTTTTTACCTTGGGATAAAGCACTCAAATTTTCTTCGCAAATTTATTGTCTACACAGTTTTTGTTTGGGACTGAGCAGCTTGAGAATCCATCGTACACTTTACTCATTTCCAAATCTTCATGTAAATTATTTGTTTCTGATATTCTAATTTCTCTGGCCGTATCTCAAACTTTTACTCGGCGGTCAACTAACACCAAATATTCAACTTTGTTGACAATTTTGTTATTTTGTGGTTCCATACTTTGAGTCATTATGAATGGATTCCTTGTCCCATTTGAACTGCTTGCACTAATATTTGACTTCAAAATACTACTGCCCAAAACACCAATCATCATCATCATCATCATCATCATCATCAATCAGCTCCTTAGCGTCCACTGTTGGACATAGGCCTCCCCTATGATTGCCCACTCCTTCCGATCTTGGGCTGTTTGTATCCAGTTGGTGACCATTTGTCAACTGTCCACCGGGTAGGTGGTCTTCCTTGGCCTTGTTTGTCTGCTTGTGGTCTCCACTCGAGGAACCTTTTTGTCCACTTTCCACCTTTCATCCCTGCTACGTGTCCAGCTCAATTCCACTTCAGTCTGGCTATTTGTTCGATGACATCCGTAATGCCAGTTCTTCCGCGTATGTCTTCGTTTCTAATATAATCTCTCAGTGATACCCCAAGCATTGACCGCTCTGTTTTGCGTTGGGTTATTTTGAATTTCCTTGCTGATGCATTGGTTATAGTAAAAGTTTCAGCGCTGTAGGTCATGACTTCACTGTTACCAATTTTGATGTTCTCACTGGGCACCAATGTCATGAATTTTGTTTTTGACAGGTTCATTTTCTAACAAACTTGGACACAGACTTTTTGCAGTTCTTCCAGCATAAGTTTTGCGTCTAATAAATTGTCGGATGCTATGACGATGTCGTCTGTTAAACGTAGGTTGGTGAAGCTTTTGCCATATATATTTAAACCCCTGTTTTCTCAATTTAGCCTTTTGAATGCATGCTCTAAAACGGAAATAAATAGTTTCGGTGATATTGTGTCACCTTGCCAAACACCTCTGCCGATTGGGGTATGGCTTGTGTTCTCGTGCAGTTTTACTATCATAGTTGCGCTTTTGTAGATGTTGAAAATAAGTTTCTATTAATGACGCTAAAACTGCATTTAACTCAACGGTGTCAAAGGCATTATGGAAATCAATAAAAGTGAGAACGATTAGTCTGTTGTATTTGATGGATTTCTCTATGAGTGTTTTGATGCTTTGCAAGTGATCATTGGTTCCAAACCCAGCACGAAAACCTGCTTGTTCCAATGGTTGGTAAAAATCTAGTTTGTTCTCTAGTCTAGAGGTTATTATCTAGAAAAACACCAATAATGATTGGAAATTCAACGTTGGAGTTATCTACGTTTTGATCAGCAGAAAAAAAGCATCGGATTTATCTTGGTAGATTTATGCCTGGAACTAAATATGCTAATATAATAATGATGCTAAATAATTTCCATCAAAGAGTTTTTTATATATGAGCGAAAATACAGTATCCCCCAGGCTGCAATTTACCAGACAACACAGAAGAAGTAGCCATTTCAAAGTTTTTAAACACTCTCACAATTTACTAACAAAATGTGAGTGTGGAGGAGGTCGATTTTCTTTGTTTATTGTTGACGGATGATTTTCATGTTCCAGCTCTTACTGAAACCGGGCTTCATCGTTCAATATCTGACAATTTTATCAATAACTAATACATTGTTTATTGGATGAACAAGACTAATTACCGCTCTTAAAGTTATTAGGAAAAACTTTGTCTTACCTTCAAGAGATAACTTGGAAATGGTAAGAGTAAAATTTGGTTTTGGACTGACTAAATTAATTGTTAACTGTTGCTATGTACTTTCTAAGACTTCAATAGATTTAATCGCTGGTCATGTTGGAGTACTTAATGATAACATTTTAAAGTTTCTATATAACAGAGTGGTACCTAATTAAAAATCAACTGGCCTAAACTCCAATTAACATTTCTATGGTCTAAAAAATTTGGTTTGTTTCAAAAAAATTAGATTTAAAACAACTTTATTCCGTTTTAAACTACTCCTCCGTAATTATGCTCTGGAGTGTTCCCACCCACGCGCCTGTGATTGGTTATTCTACTCTTCCCGTTCTGATATAAAAACTTGCACTTGCACGCTTGCAGAGAGTAACTTCCAATCTTTTGATGACAAATACTTAGACAGGTGGGTGGGCACTCCAGTTTAAACTACTTGATGGTTAACATAGATTGGAGTACCGTACCCACCCACCCAAGTATCGGTCATCACGAGATTGGTATCATCATCGCCTCCTTCCACATAGTAACTTTTATCGTTTGCACAGAGGACTAAGTTCCAATCTATTAATGACAAACACTTGGGTGGGTGGGCGTGAACCCCAGTTCAAACTACTCGTTCATAATCATGACCTGGAGTGCCTCGCCCACCCACCCAGTGTCCGTTTTCATGAGATAGGATGTTACCGTAAAGGTTGGCCTTGACAAAATCCAAAGCCAAAACAGCGTAAAGTATCTCGGAGTACACATCGGGAGGAACATAAACATGTAGAACCATCTCAACCAAACTTCAAAAAAAAGCCGAAAAAACAGCGGACGCACTAAGCCGTTTGATGCCAAACGTGAGAGGAGCATGACCGGAAAAACGAAAATTGATTAGCTCGGTGGTGGAGTCCATTATGCTCTACGGAGCTCAAATATGGGAAGACCAACTTGAAAAGGCCAACTATAGGCAACTACTTGAAACAGTGCAGTGAAATCAGCATTAAGAATTGCAAGTGCTTATAGGACAACGTCTATCAGAGCTATCCAGGTGGTAGCAAGAGTTATTCCAGTACACCTTCTGACAAAAGAGCGAGTCGATAAAACCAGCAAAAAGGATAAAAACAACGCCAGACAAAAGACCATCGAGAGTTGGGAAAAAGAGTGGAGTCTCCCGGAACATACAATCTTTTATTGCGACAGGTCGGCTACAATCAGGGAATCCGCCAGATTAAAACTGTCAACAAATTTGAATAGCGACAATATTATTGAAATTATGCTGGACAGCCCGGAAAACTGTCAGGTGATAGAAGCTATAGTAGTATCTATCATGAAGAAGAAAGAAGAGGAAGAAAGAGCAAGGCAAGCAAAGTGAACCATATATGTGTCTAAGTAACTGAGAAGAAATGCCGAAAGGTGATACCGAAATACTTAGATAGATAAGAAGGAGGTGTTTTTTAGTCGGTAGGCGTCTTGCAGTTCCACATGATGCAGCGTTTCAGACAAATCCGGCACAACGTCTATGAAAACTTTTTACCTTCTTCTCACAAAAAAAAAGAAAAAAAAGATGTTACCATAACTTCCTTTGACATAGAGATTTTGACGCTAGCAGAGCACTGAAACTTTTAATTTCTTGATAAAGTTTAAACAATCCCGATTGTCAATTTCTTGACAACAAACACATAGGCGAGTGGGTGATAACCCCAGTTTGTCCTATAAACTGCTTACAAATAATATACAAAATGTTAACAAGTATGTGAAATAAAAATGGGATAATGACATCTGAACAAAGATGTAATAAAACTCACTGATGTAAAGAACAACTTCTAAGTGACACTATTATTACCACCCAAGCTATGGGCTATATAGACTATAAAAAAGCGTTTGATTTAGTTCCGCACACTTGGTTGATACATATTGAGATCTACAAAATCAACCCACAAATAATAAAAATTTTAGACAAAATTATGAGTACATACTTGGAAAACTTGGAAATCAAAACATACAACTAACATAAATAGGGGTATATTCCAAAGAGATAGCGATCTTGGCGTTCTCTGGTTTTGTTTAACACTTAATCCAATACCAAAACAAGTATGGATACAAATGAAACCAAAACACAAAAATAAATCACCTAAATGATTTAAAAGTGTATGCAGCTAATATAAACCAACTAGTACAACCACAAAACTTCTGCATAAAATGAGCACAGACATATGACATTTAAAATTGAAAAATGCAAAATCATCCACATAGAGAAATAGTTGCAAACTGATAACATATTAATAAATGATGATATAATAATCCGTGCGATGCGAGAAGACGAGACATACAAATACTTATGAAACAACAATTTATCAATAAGTATGTTACAAGTTGATACTTAAAATTAAATTAAATAGAAAGAACATCATAAAAGCAATTAACACGTATGCTATACTATCTCTGACATATTCTTTTAGAATAATTGAATAGTCACTTACAAATCTAGAAGATTAGATAGAAAAACCAAAATAATATTAGCCAAATTCAACATGCACCATCCTAAAGTATGTTGTCAGGTGTCAACTTACCAAGACACAGAAGAAGAAGAAATATACTTACCATCCAACCAAATTCACAAATTAACCAAATGCAAACATATTTTAGCTCAGACACTGAGAATACGCTACACTCAATTCTATGACAATTAGACACTAACTATACACATCTAAAGCTTGGTTACGCAGTTAATATACACAAAAATTGTACTAACAAGTACAATGAATGGGAGTATTAATGGCAGGAAAAGCAATTACATAGTAAATACTACTATCAAACTCACAACAACGATATACATTTAGAGTAGACAAAGAAATGGCTTACACGCGGCTATTTAATACCTGAAACAGAGAAGGCTTTATAATAGCCATACACAACAAAAAAAATTGCATATATTCTAAAAAAATCGACGGCCGTTGCAAAAAAATGCAAGAAAAAATGAGAGTATAACATAATAACTGGATACGAAACCCTGGATCCTACTAAAAATTTATTTTGACACAGCAAAGTGGCAGGACAAGCTACAATATTATATGCCATATTAGCTTGGTGTCTATCTGGAAACTCTATCAGGCTATTTAGGCTACAAAAACGTATTTGAATTATTTTTTTTTGCTCGACGTTGAAGACAACGTTATTTTGATTGGAAAAGTTTTTTTGAATCAAATGACCAAATCAAATTTATTATTTAAATTTAATAAAATAAATTATGTATTTTATGCAAATTGCCGTTCTACCCAGTGTGAGACACATACACTAGTGTTTCAGAGTATGCACCCATCATTAGTGTGCCTCGATGAAACCAACAATTTACATAAAATCATAATAACTATTATACATTTTATGTAATAAATGTGTCAGAAGTAGTAAAGTTATGCCTCCTATTAGGAGAAACGTTGGCTGTAGTACAGTTAAATCCACAGACATTAACATTTTTGGCACGTTTTATTTGAATCAGAAAAAAAATGTGATCATCTGCCTTTTCTTGAACTAATTTTACTTAAAATTGGTACAATTTTCACCTGGAGTTCTATGTAAACAATTTGATTTTCTAATGAATTTTAGTTTGAGAATTGATTTTATAGAATAGAAGGCATTTTATGAAAAAAAAAATAAAAGTCAGTAGTATTAAATTTTGTACATACAACATACTATTGTTGATACAAACTATCTTCATATATAGATTAAAAAAGTAAAAATTCCACGTACGATGCTACAAATCGCCAACATTGAGAATCGCAGCAATTGAAATATATATGGCAATTACAACTCCGCTCACCACGGTGACTCGACGAGCTTTTTTGTACTTTTTTCAATTCCCATCTGGTTTCACAGTATATTTATTGTTATTGCATAGGTGGTATGCCCATTTTTAAAACGCGTGTATTGTTGCCTCTGGTAAATTTTCAGTTGACATTCTATTATAATTAAACACAGCACGGCGACAGAATTTATACCACTAATTATTTCTAAGAATGCTTAAATAATGGTAAAGATGTTAGCAAATATATTTTATGAGCGTCGTCACATAGTCAAGATGCATTAACTTGCTAATATATTATTCCTGTCCATGTGCAAAATCCCAATAAATCAATCAAGATCTGGAATAACAAATTATACAATTGATTGCAAGGTACGCAATGAATATTTTACCGGAGTATTCCTTTTATTTTCAATTTTGCATATGCTAGCTGCGAACACGAATAATTTATTATAAACATGCTCATAATTAATAATTGCACTTTGTTTGGGTGTAATATGCAAATTTCTATTAGCTGTTTGATTTATGTGGCTTCCAAATCAACGTTTCTCTGGGCATGCTTTTCTTTTTATACTGAACGCATAATACAAGTTATAAATTATGTATATTTATGTCTAAATAAAGTAGATTTAATTACTATTAAAATAACAAATCTGTATACAAAATATGTATATATTGTTTACAAACAAACAATAAAACTATAATTTGTTATTAGGATAACTCTACCACATCCACACCATAAAAAGTAATATCAATCTTATTGCTATCGCATTTTTTAACAATAATATTTAGTTTTTATAAATTCAAAATAATATATTTTACATTTTAAATACAAAATAACTTGCATATATTCTTTTTTTTGTTTCAATGTTACTGGCTTATTTTTAGATATGAAAATGTCGTTATTACATTAGCATGTGTTTTTTGCCTATCTCAATCGAGTACATAAAATTTATTTCATCATTTTATATGCAGATAGTTCTCCGAGATGTGAGTACAGAACGCTCGAATAGTTAGTACCTGCACATTTTTATAACGACAATGGCACAGGTTTCGAGTTTAACTCTGATATATCTGGCCATATATGAATGATAATTACCCCCATATATCGACTTCTAACAAAATGTTGCAGTTGTTTTTTTTTACATTATCTTCTTGTTTAAGGCTATGCGAACAACAATTTATTTTTATTTTTATTTTCAGACGAATATGAATTACGAAATGCGCCAATCTTAAGTTTTCGATGCCCGTCAGAAGGTTACCATCCAGATCCCGTAGACTGTCAAGTATTTTATCGATGTGTAATTGGTAAAGAAGGATTAGAACCAGTTAGATTTGTTTGTGGACCAGGGACTGTCTATGATCCAGCTACAAATATATGTAATCATCCATACGCTAGTAGCAGACCAGAATGTGGAGGAAATCGAGTTGATGGTTCTTATGGAGAGGCTCATCAACAACATCCAGGTTCTAATGGCCAAATAACACATCATACTACACCTGCACCTACATATCTACCACCGCATCATCCAAGTTCAACAACACAAAAACCACCTACAACCGTTTCTAGTACAATTGGAGATAAGTGTATTCAAGAGGGATTTCTTGCTGATACAAAAAATTGTGCCAAATTTTATAGATGTGTGAATGATGGACAAGGAGGATTTATACGTTATGAATTTGGATGTGCAGCTGGAACCGTTTGGGATCCCGACACTGTTTCATGTAATTATGCTTGGGCAGTAAATAGAACAAACTGTATAGTACAAATTGGCACCGGTGGAACTGGAGGGACAGGAGGAACCGGTGGAACGGGAGGAACCGGTGGAACAAGTGGAACCGGTGGTACTGGTGGAACGGGCGGAACCGGAGGAACTGGTGGTACAGGCGGAACCGGAGGCACCGGTGGAACCGGTGGTACTGGTGGAACGGGCGGAACCGGTGGAACAGGAGGAACTGCTGGTACAGGCGGTACCGGAGGCACCGGTGGAACGGGAGGAACCGGTGGCACGGGAGGAACTGGTGGAACAGGAGGAACAAGTGGAACAGGAGGTACCGGTGGAACAGGTGGAACCGGAGGAACGGGAGGTACCGGTGGTACTGGACACGGTGGAACAGGAGGAGGTACGTCAGGACAACCTGGCACATCAGGACAACCAGGCACTACAGTGCAACCTGGCACATCAGGACATCCTGGTACTACAGGGCAACCAGGCACACCAGGACAACCAGGCACACCAGGACAACCTGGCACACCAGGACAACCTGGCACACCAGGACAACCAGGCACACCAGGACAACCAGGCACACCAGGACAACCAGGCACACCAGGACAACCAGGCACACCAGGACAACCAGGCACACCAGGTCAACCAGGCACACCAGGACAACCAGGCACTCCAGGACAACCAGGCACACCAGGGCAACCAGGCACACCAGGACAATCAGGTACACCAGGACAACCAGGCACATCAGGACAACCAGGCACACCAGGACAACCAGGCACACCAGGTCAACCAGGCACACCAGGACATCCTGGATATCCCGGTGGAATAGGAGGAACTAGTGGAACAGGAGGTACCGGTGGAACGGGAGGTACCGGTGGAACGGGAGGTACCGGTGTAACAGGAGGAACCGGTGGAACAGGAAGCATACCTGGATATCCAGGTACATCGGGACTACCAGGGCAACCAGGAACACCAGGACATCCTGGATATCCAAGCCAACCAGAAACTCCTGGATATCCAGAATTACCCGGACAACCAGGCACACCTGGACAACCAGGCACACCAGGACAACCAGGCACACCAGGACAACCTGGCACACCAGGACAACCTGGCACACCAGGACAACCAGGCACACCAGGACAATCAGGTACACCAGGACAACCAGGCACATCAGGACAACCAGGCACACCAGGACAACCAGGCACACCAGGTCAACCAGGCACACCAGGACATCCTGGATATCCCGGTGGAATAGGAGGAACTAGTGGAACAGGAGGTACCGGTGGAACGGGAGGTACCGGTGGAACGGGAGGTACCGGTGGAACAGGAGGAACCGGTGGAACAGGAAGCATACCTGGATATCCAGGTACATCGGGACTACCAGGGCAACCAGGAACACCAGGACATCCTGGATATCCAAGCCAACCAGAAACTCCTGGATATCCAGAATTACCCGGACAACCAGGCACACCTGGACAACCAGGCACACCAGGACAACCAGGCACACCAGGACAACCTGGCACACCAGGACAACCTGGCACACCAGGACAACCAGGCACACCAGGTCAACCAAGCACACCAGAACAACCTGGCAAACCGGTACAACCAAATCACAACAATAGATGCACATTTGAAGGTTTCATTGGTGATAGTATAAAATGCAATAAATTCTACAGATGTGTGAGCAACGGCCAAAGTGAATTTATTCAATATGAATTTACATGCGGCCCAGGAACAGTCTGGGATGATGCATCTCAATCATGTAATCACCCATGGGCAGTAACTGGAAGATGTGGAAAACCTGCTACATTAGAGACAACAGTCAAACCTGGCACATCAGGTCATCCAGGATCTGGTCAACCAGGTACACCTGGACAGCCAGAAACACCCGGAAAACCAGGAACACCTAGTCAACCAGGAACACCCGGTCAGCCAGGAACACCTGGACAGCCAGGAACACCGGGATATCCAGGAACACCCGGACAACCAGGATCACCCGGACAGCCAGGACAACCTGGAAGACCTGGTCAACCAGGAACACCTAGTCAACCAGGAACACCTGGTCAACCAGAAACACCTGGACAGCCAGGAACGCCCGGGCAACCAGGACAACCAGGAATACCTGGCCAACCAGGAACACCTGGTCAACCAGGAACACCAGAAACACCAGGAACACCAGGAAAACCAGGAACACCTGGTCAACCAGGAATACCCGGTCAACCAGGAACACCCGGTCAACCAGGAACACCTGAACAGCCAGGAACACCCGGACAACCAGGAACACCCGGACAGCCTGGAACACCCGGGCAACCAGGAACACCTAATCAACCAGGACTACCAGGAACACCCGGACAACCAGGAACATCAGGTCAACCAGGAACACCTGGTCTACCAGGAACACCAGAAAAACCAGGAACACCTGGTCAACCAGGAACACCCGGTCAACCAGGAAAACCTGAACAGCCAGGAACACCCGGACAACCAGGAACACCCGGACAGCCTGGAACACCCGGGCAACCAGGAACACCTAATCAACCAGGACTACCAGGAACACCCGGACAACCAGGAACATCAGGTCAACCAGGGACAGCTGGTCAACCAGGAACACCTGAACAGCCAGGATTACCAGGACATCCAGGAACACCCGGACAACCAGGAACACCCGGGCAACCAGGAACACCTGGTCAACCAGGAACACCTGGTCAACCAGGAACACCAGGACAACCAGGAACACCTGGTCAACCAGGAACACCTGGTGAACCAGGTACACCTGGTCAACCAGGACAACCAGGAATACCAGGCCAACCAGGAATACCGGGACAACCAGGAACACCCGAACAACCAGGACAACCTGGAACACCTGGTCTACCAGGAACACCTGGACAGCCAGGAGCACCTGGACAACCAGGTCATCCAAGTCAACCCGGTCATCCAAGTCAACCAGGCGAACCTAATACACCTGGACAATCAACACAAGGAAATGATATTTGCAAAGAAGAAGGCTTTATTGGTGATAATATTGAATGCACTAAGTTCTATAGGTGTGTTACCAACGGACAAGGTGGATTTATACAATATGGATTTACTTGTGGTCCTGGAACAATTTGGGATGATGTGTCTCAATCATGTAATCATCCATGGGCAGTAACTGGAAGATGTGGAAAACCAAGTCAAACAGAAATTCCTGGTAAACCAGGAACACCTAATCAACCAGGAACGCCAAGCCAACCAGGAACACCAGGACAACCAGGAACAACTGGTCAACCAGGAACACCAACTCAACCAGGAACTCCAGGCCAACCAGGAACGCCAGGTCAGCCTGGAACACCTGGACAGCCAGGAACGCCCGGGCAACCAGGAATACCTGGTCAACCAGGAACACCTGGTCAACCAGGAAAACCAGGAACACCTGGTCAACCAGAAACACCCGGTCAACCAGGAACACCTGAACAGCCAGGAATACCTGGACAACCTGGAACACCCGGACAACCAGGAACACCCGGACAGCCTGGAACACCCGGGCAACCAGGAACACCTAATCAACCAATAACACCAAGTCAACCAGGATTACCAATCCAACCTGGATCACCAGGACAACCAGGAAATACAGAACATCCAAACCAACCCGGAAAACCAAATCAACCAGGAACACCAGGTCAACCAGGAACGCCAGGACAACCAGGAACACCAGGTCAACCAGAAACACCAAGTCAACCAGGATTACCAAGCCAACCTGGAACACCAGGACAACCAGGAAATACAGGACATCCAAACCAACCCGGAACACCAAGTCAACCGGGAACAACTGTTCAACCGGGAACACCAAATCAACCAGGAACACCAAGTCAACCAGGAACACCTGGTCAACCAGGAACGCCAAGTCAACCAGGAACTCCAGGTCAACCAGTAATACCAAATCAACCAGGCCAACCTGGACATCCAAGCCAACCAGGAACACCAGGTCAGCCTGGAGCTCCGAATCAGCCAGGGCAAACAGAAACACCAAGTCATCCTAGACCACCAGGTCAACCAGGATCACCAAATCATCCTCCAGTTTTAAATAATATCTGTACAACTGAAGGATTTATTGGCGACAGTGAAGACTGTAACAAATTTTATAGATGTGTTAGTAATGGCCAAGGTGGATTTACTCAATATGGATTCTCTTGTGGTCCTGGTACGGTGTGGGATGATGCATCTCAATCTTGTAATCACCTGTGGGCTGTAACTGGAAAATGTGGAACGGGAACACAAACTCAGCCAGGCCAACCGGGACAACCTGGAATACCAAATCAACCAGGAACACCAGGACAACCTGGACAACCCGGACAACCAAATCAACCGGGACAACCAAGTCAACCAGGACATCCAGGGCAGCCTCCTCAACCTGGACAACCAGAACAACCTGGACAACCAGGACAACCAGGACAACCAGGACAACCTGGACAACCAGGACAACCTGGACAACCAGGACAACCTGGACAACCAGGACAACCCGGCCAACCAACGCATCCAGGTCAGCCAATTCAACCAGGTAGACCAAATGAGCCCGGACAACCTAGCCAACCAGGAACACCTACAAATCCAGGACAACCTGGAATACCTAGCCAACCTGGAACACAGGGTCAACCAGGAACACCAAATCAACCAGGACACCCAAGTCCAACTCAACCAGGAACTCCACAACAGCCAGGACAATCCGAAGTTTTAATACCGCCAGGCCAAGTTAACCCATCAGGTTTATGTATATCTGAAGGATTTGTGGGTGATGATAAAAATTGCACAAAGTTCAATCGTTGTGTAAATAACGGACAGAATCAATACATAAAATATACTTATACGTGCGGTCCGGGCACTGTATGGGACCAATCTATTCAATCATGTAATCACCCTTGGGCTGTTCAAGGAAAATGTGGAAAAACTCAAACCGGGTTACCAACTTCGCCAGGTCAACCTACTCAACCAGGTCAACCTACTCAACCAGGTCAACCTACTCAACCAGATCAACCTACTCAACCAGGTCAACCTACTCAACCAGGTCAACCTACTCAACCAGGTCAACCTACTCAACCAGGTCAACCTACTCAACCAGGTCAACCTACTCATCCAGGTCAACCTACTCAACCAGGTCAACCTACTCAACCAGGTCAACCTACTCAACCAGGTCAACCTACTCAACCAGGTCAACCTACTCAACCAGGTCAACCTACTCAACCAGGTCAACCTACTCAACCAGGTCAACCTACTCAACCAGGTCAACCTACTCAACCAGGTCAACCTACTCAACCAGGTCAACCTACTCAACCAGGTCAACCTACTCAACCAGGTCAACCAATTTTACCAGGGCATCCAACGCAACCTGGTCAACCAACTCAACCCGGACAACCTACTCAACCTGAACAACCTATTCAACCTGGTCAACCTAATCAACCAAGTAACCCTGGTTTACCTATTCAACCAAGTCAACCAACACAGCCAGGTCAGCCAACGCAACCAAGTCAACCTGGACTTCCTAATCAACCTGGGCAACCCAATCAACCAGGTCAACCTGGGCACCCTAATCAACCTGGACAACCCAATCAACCAGGTCAACCTGGGCACCCTAATCAACCTGGACAACCTAATCAACCAGAGCAACCTGGCCATCCCGTACAGCCAAGTCAACCAACCCAACCAGGAAAACCGGGACATCCAAATCCAACTCAACCAGGAACACCACAATTGCCCGGACAACCTCAAGTTTTAAGTCCGCCAGGCCAACTTAACTCATCAAGTTTATGTATAGCTGAAGGATTTGTTGGTGATGAAAACGATTGTTCAAAATTCTATCGCTGTGTAAATAACGGACAAGATAGTTACATAAAACATACTTATGCCTGCGGCCCCGGAACGGTTTGGGATCAATCTATTCAATCTTGTAATCACCCGTGGGCTGTTCAAGGAAAATGTGCAACACCTCAAACTGGACAACCTAGTCAACCCGGACATCCTTCACAACCAGGTCAACCCGGACAACCTACTCAACCAGGTCAACCCGGACAACCTACTCAACCAGGTCAACCCGGACAACCTACTCAACCAGGTCAACCCGGACAACCTACTCAACCCGGACAACCTACTCAACCAGGTCAACCCGGACAACCTACTCAACAACCAGGTCAACCCGCACAACCTACTCATCCTGGACATCCTACTCAACCCGGACAACCTGGAGAACCCGGAAAACCTAGTCAGCCAACATCACAACCAGGGCAACCCGGCCAACCAGCCCTACCCGGATCTACAAGTTGCAATACTGAAGGATTTATGGGAGACATAAATGATTGCTCTAAATTTTATCGTTGTGTAAATAACGGGCAGAATGTATTTATTCAATACGGCTTCACTTGTGGTCCAGGAACAGTTTGGGATCAAAATATATCATCTTGTAATCATCCATGGGCTGTAACTGGAAAATGTAGTCAATCAAGTCAACCTGATGAACCAAAGCAACCAGGTCAAACAGGAGAGCCTGGGCAACCAGGACAGCCAGGACAACCCACTCAACCGGGACATACAGGGACACAACCGGGACAACCTGGACTGCCAGGACAACCTGGGCAGCCTACACAACCAGGACAGCCAGGTTATCCTAGTCAACCAGGACAACCTACACAACCAGGACAACCAGATCAACCAGAACAACCCGGACAGCCAGGACAACCTGGGCAGCCTACACAACCAGGACAACCTACACAACCGGGACAACCAGGACAAACATCACAACCCGGACAACCAGAACAACCTGGACAGCCAGGACAACCCGGACTGCCAGGTCAGCCAGGACATCCCACACCGGGACAACCTGGACTACCAGAACAACCTGATCAACCTACACAACCTGACCAACCATCACAACCTGGACAACCTTCACAACCTGGACAGCCAGGTCAACCAGAACAACCGGGACAGCCAGGTCAACCCGGACAACCTGGACAGCCAGGACAACCTGGTCAACCAGGACTACCTGTGTCTACAAATTGCAATGTTGAAGGGTTTGTAGGTGATATAAGCGATTGCTCTAAATTTTATCGTTGTGTGAATAATGGACAAAATGGATTTATTCAATACGGCTTTACTTGTGGCCCAGGAACTGTTTGGGATCAAACTATATTGTCTTGTAATCATCGATGGGCGGTATCTGGCAAATGTGGTCAATCAAATCATCCAGAAGAACCAAAGCAACCGGGACAACCTGGGCAGCCTGCACAACCAGGACAATCAGGTCAGCCCAGTCAGCCAGGACAACCCACACAACCGGGACAACCAGGCCATCCTACACAACCAGGACAACCTTCACAACCCGGACAACCAGGTCAACCAGAACAACCCGGACAGCCAGGACAACCCGGACAGCCAGGACAACCGTCACAACCCGGACAGCCAGGACAACCCGGACAGCCAGGACAACCCGGACAACCAGGTCAACCAGGACAACCTGGTCAGCCAGGACTACCTGGATCCACAAATTGCAATGTTGAAGGATTTGTAGGTGATATAAACGATTGCTCCAAATTTTATCGTTGTGTGAATAATGAACAAAATGGATTTATTCAATACGGCTTTACTTGTGGCCCAGGAACTGTTTGGGATCAAAATATATTGTCTTGTAATCATCGATGGGCAGTATCTGGAAAATGTGGACAGTCAAGTCAACCTGAAAAACCAAAGCAGCCAGGGCAACCTGAGCAACCAAGTCAGCCAGGACAACCCGGACAACCAGGCCAACCAGGACAACCTGGCCAACCTTCTCAACCTGGTCAACCTTCTCAACCTGGTCAGCCAGGACAACCTGGCCAACCTTCTCAACCTGGTCAGCCAGAACAACCCGGACAACCTGGTCAGCCAGGACAACCTGGCCAACCTTCTCAACCTGGTCAGCCAGGACAACCCGGACAGCCAGGCCAACCAGGACAACCAGGAAAACCAGGACAACCTAGCCAACCTTCTCAACCAGGACAACCTGGCCAACCAGGACAACCAGAGCAGCCAGGTCAACCAGGCCAACCAGGACAGCCAGGTCAACCAGGACAACCTGGTCAACCAGGACAACCTGGTCAACCTTCTCAACCTGGTCAACCAGGACAACCGGGACAACCAGCACAACCCGGGCAATTCCAGCCTAAATGCATTAAAGCAGGATTTTATCCGGATCCCACAGATTGTCAAAAGTTTTACAGATGTGTTGATTGGGAAGAAAACAAACAGCAAAAATTCTCCGTGTTTTACTTTACCTGTGCTCCAGGAACCATTTTTGATCCTGCAATTGAAACATGTAACCACGCAGCTTCAGTATATCCACCAAGAAACTGCCCAACAACTGCAAAGCCAATAGAAGAGAATACTACAACGGAGGTAACATAACTTTTATTTTAAATTGGATAGTTTAATTCAATCTATTCAATCTAATTTTCAGATTACCACAGAAACGACGACCAACCCCGATTCCACTACGGAAAGTACAACAGTAACTACAACAGATGAAATCAGTACCGAAAGTACAACACTTATTTCAACTACTCAAGAAGTTAGTACAGTAACTGAAGTTACGGAAGGCACAACTGAAAGTACTACGTTAAGTTCTACTGAAGGTACAACTGAAAGTACTACATTAAGTTCTACTGAAGGTACAACTGAAAGTACAACTTTAACGGAAGGCACAACTGAAAGTACTACATTAAGTTCTACTGAAGGCACCACAGAAAGTACTACATTAACGGAAGGCACAACAGAAAGTACTACATTAAGTTCTACTGAAGTTGCCACTGAAAGTACTACATTAAGCTCAACGGAAGGTACAACTGAAAGTACTACTTTAACTGAAGGTACAACCGAAAGTACTACTTTAACTGAAGGTACAACGGAAAGTACAACAGTTTCAGCGGATAGTACAACTGTTACTTCTACAGATGTTACAACCGACAGTAGTACCATTCCGCCGGAACCAACAACTACAGCTAGTTGTCCTATAAGCAAATTAGAAGGAGATCAAATTGCATTAGTATGTCCAACAGGATTCAGACGACATCCAAAATATTGCAATTTGTTCTATCAATGTACTACAAACAATAAAAACTTTGATATGAAACTGTTAGTACTCAGTTGTCCTGAAGGAACACTGTTTGATGAGAAGAAACTTCAATGTCTTCCTGCAAATGAAACAAAAACATGCAAAGGAGAAATTGCTAGCAAACGATTTTATAGAAAGTTAGATGATAATTCATTGCCTCCGGTAAGTTATTTGACAAAATGGCACATTACTGTATTATATCATTAATTATTTATAGGTTCCAATGCCTTCCAACAAGGCATTATGTCCAAATGAAGGCCATCACGAATTGTTGTCTGTTTCTGATTGCAATTCAATGTTTGTAAAGTGTCACAGATCGCTGGAAACTGGGGGAAGAATGCAAGGATACGTTTATCAGTGTCCACAAGATCATGCATATTGGCCAATAAGTAAACAATGCGAACGAACATCGAGATTGACACAATGCCATGGAATTCATCTCTACGGTGAACGATGGGAAGTGCCGGTAGAAACAATAAACGTATCGAAACGAAGAAGAGGACTTAAAATATAGTGCCAGTGAACGAATTTAGCACATTTTAGTTGCCATAAAATGGAAACGGTAATTGTAGCGCGTACCGTTTTCCAACTTAGTCTAATTATATTTATTTTGAATTAGATTATATTTTAATTCAAAATAAATTACGATGTCGCGCACTGATTTTTCCAAAATCAACAAGGTTTTGGTTAAATTATGGGATAAATTTGGTTGAGGGTATATTATACTAATTCTATTTCCTATTTCATTCTTCCTAATACTTGTACATACCATTCTTATTTATTTCCTAATATTAGGATCTCGAAACATTGCCACTTATATATTTTTGTAATCAATGTTATTTATAAAATAAAATTTTGTAATAAATGAAAAATGTTTTTTTTTTTAACAAAGTATGTTAATGTCAATTCCATGTCGTTTTGATACTTGCGGTGTTTTCGTATAATGAAATAATATAACAATTTTGCATGCTCCATGTCTACTCGTTATATAAATAATGCTTGCTCCTCCATCTGAAGAGAACTACCCCTTGTTACTATTATTTTTGGAAGATGGAAAACAGTCACCTAGAAAGAAAAATAAGTTATTTTTTGATAAAAATCGATACCATCGGATAACGGAAGGTGCTACCAATGTTTTAACACAGTGGCCAGGTAAATAGAACTTAATCTCTTATTCAATTTATAGTTAATTATTTTAGGTCACGTTTCAACATGCTGGCTATCAACGTCAATATTCTTTCTATGTTTTATTGTATTATTTTTGGTCTTAATTTTTGCAACAATGCGACCACAAACAATATTACCAAGATGCATATCATACAATTTAAATGAATCAAATACTAAAATTTATCTAGTTCACGATGATGGAAAATGGTATATGAACCAATTTGAAGCTGTAGAAGAAATCATTCAAAACTACCCTAATGTAAAAATCGAATTAATTGTATTACACAATACATCCCACAAAACGAATAATATGACAGATAAAGTAAGACAGAAGCGCGAGCAACCTGAACAAAATATTAGTTTAGATCTCTTTAATATTAATATTGGAAATCCAAATATAATTAAAAAAATTAAATATAACCCAATCCACATTAAAAATACTACCAGAAAATTAATTGGACAAATGGATTTACAAATGCTTCTTAAGACTTATCCAATAATATATCTTCGTAATGTATCTATGGAAAATTACTTTTCATTTTCACCTCTATATTCTGCTTGGAAGAAATTAAATCCTGATCTTTTAAATTTTGCAGCTAGAAGTTTGCGTATTTGGGAATATGCAGGAATTAGTTTTAAATTGCCTACTCCAACTTTGCCTCGAAGTGTGCAAACTTACAAATCAAAAATTAGTATTCGCAATGGTTACAATTCTTTATACGAAGAAGAATGGAGAATTGATTCTTTAATAAAAAGCAATTTAAGTTCATTTAATGAATTACCAGAAGGTGTTGTGAATATCGACGATGAAGGTCTGCATATGGAGACTAAGACGCAGTGTCATGCTTACTTTGGAGAACTTTTGGCTAACTTGAGAACGGCTAACTTGACTACAAGCGTAGAAGATGTTGTTAGAAAAACATTGAAAACGTTTTGTCTCAATGGCGCAGTCAACGATGAGTACTGTTTCAAATTCTTCTTAGCTTGATTATTCTAGATTTATATTTACATAAACTTTATAATAATATACAATGATATATTCAAAATATACTATGTTATTAGATTGTACTGATAGGGGCTTATTATCAATTTGGTAATTAATTAAAAAAACTTCTATTTTTCTATCTATTTACTTGCATAATACATATTGTTTATTTTATTACTAGTAAAAGAAAAGATAGTTATAAAAGTTGTTGGAAGTATCCACCTCTAACGTCAATACATGCCTCAATCCTACGACGCATTGAATGCAAAACACGTTCAAACACACCAGAAGTTTCCGAATTGTTTCACACGATGCGGCAATGCGATAATTTTAAATAGCCCCAAATAAAAAATCTAATATATTTAGATCAGGAGACCATAGAGGCCGATCCAACAATATAGGTAAAGACCATCCAAATTGATGCACAACTAAACTAAAACGTAGTGGAGCTCCATCGTGCATAAAATACATTTGGCGTCTTAATTGAAGTAGGACGTTTTCCAACAATATTGGCAACTTATTTTGCAGTAAATTGTGATAGGTTTCCTCAGTTAGTATCCCAGGTAAAAAGAATGAGCCAAACGATTGCAGCCCACACATTAACAACAAAATTATATTAATAGCAATTTTTCTTATGTTTATGTGAAAATTCATTATAACTTCTCTAGAAAAATTAACGCCATTAGTAAAAAGTATTTCTGCTAAAACCTAAAGATTTTGTACACTTCTTTCTAACATCCATCGACAGAAAGCCGCTCTTTGAAAAAAAATAGCCTGGTAAAAGTCCTTAAACCCGTTAAAAATATTTTTAATTTTTCTAAAATTACAATACGCCATATAATAAGTTTATTTATTCTACATCAACCCCAACTTTTTGAAAAACTCACCCCAAGGCAAGGTACCTTCAAAATCACCTACGTTTGAAGCATTTTCACCCTTTTCTATAAAATTAAGATTCTAACATTCTTTAAGGTCAAACATTTAGTTTTATCCAAAAAAAAAGACTGGTAATAACTTGAGCAAATTTGATTGCAAAAACAAACCAAAATGTTGGTTCTGATAAGCACTTTCTCATATGTAACTCATTTTTTTTGTTTAATGTTTTCTTGAAAAATTAACTTCATCGGTAAACAGTATTTCTGCCAAAACCTAAGGATTTTGTACACTTTTTTCAAAGATCCATTGACAGAAAGCCGCTCTTTAAAAAAATGTCTAATAAAAGTCCCTAAACCCGTTGTATATGATATGAATACAAAAGCTGATTTTTCATTATCCTAAAATCTGTTGACTACTAATATTTAAAAATCAAATCTTTCTTGCACTTGTAGAACATTTATCAATTTCATGGAGCACTTCTTCTTTAACTTGCAGAACATAAAACTGTACAGAGGCGTCCGTTGTATAGGTAACTTTATAAAATTTCTAGATTGATTGAGTCTGGGATGGAGACGAGCAAATATTGAATGATGTGGTATTACACAATTAAGATATCTTTGCTTACCAACTCGCCTAGCTGCTAATGCATTACCATTGGCAAGATCATACACAAAAAGCATATCGGCCATTTCACTATTAATGTAATTTTTTTTTGCACAATTCTATGCTTACTGTTTGTCACATTTAAAAAAATTGTTTATAAAAATCAAGAACAGTATAAGCATAATTATGAATTTAATATGTTTGTGTTAAACGTATAGCAGTCATAACACGTACAGTTTTAGGTCTGGTTGTACCACCGCAGTCCATCTTAAGTTTACTGCTTAAACGAATTCAACGTTTTTATGTTGTACTGTCTTAATGAACTCGTTCATCTCTAGATTAAATTAAACGGACGCCTTGAGGCAGTTAACTACAAATTTTGCTGTTAAACATAACCCTACTTACTTGTTAACATTTACAAGAATTTATTTTGTATTACGTGGTTTTACGACGCCGATCTTTTACGACGGAATATATGAAATTAAATTAACAAATAGCAAATATGTAACAGATTATTATTATTATGGTGTTAAAAATATGTTTCCTTCACTGGTTCAACAATTATTTATATTTAAAAAAATGCATGATTATAAGAATAACATATTGTAATATACTTTCATCATTTTTTTTTAGATTTTTGTAATTTTTTTTATTTGCACCTATCCAATGTTCATGGTCAAAGTTAACTACAAGTTCAACTAACTGAGAAGCTCACTACATAAAGTATAACCTTAGTTTAAACAACACAATTACCATATACAATGCTTTTTTGAACTTTAATTTACAACTCATAAAAAATATAAAGTTCATAATTCTGTCTCGTAATTACTCTTCATTGTAAATTTTCTCTACATAAGCTAGTTGCTTTACGTGGCCCCAAAAGTAAAAATCCAGTGGATTTAGATCTAGCGACCTAGCAGGCCACTACACTGAACCGCGCCTACCCATACACCTTCCATTAAAATTGTTGTCTGACAACTTTTCTGCTGACCATACATACTCATTGTGACAGTTATTGATACCATCTCTGGTAAAAGTAGCTTCGTCGGACTACAAAATGGAAAAAAATAAAGTTAGTACCTTACCCGTGCTGTTCGAGAAGCCATCGCTAATCTTTGTACTTGATCTCCTGATTGTAAGTGATAGACACGCTGATAATGGTAAGAATACAACACTTTTCTTTTTAAAAGCCTCTAAACAATATTTTGAGAAACTAGCATACGGGTTGCAATTCTTCTAGTAAAGGATGTTCCAAAATTAACCCAAGATTTGAATTTGCCGCCATTTGTGCAGTATATTGTTGGCAACCCTAAAAAAACAATTTGACACCTAAAAGTTTATAGATAGTAAAAATGAAGTATCGTGTATACAACAACGTGTTTTCATGATTGAACAATATCTCAAAAATAATGAAAGTTTGGCGGCCACAGTTTGAAAATTTCATACAAAATATGGTCAAAATAGTGTTTTAACTTTAAAAAATTAATTAAAAAACTTAGGAAAACTAGATCAGTTGAACACGCTCAACAAACTGGTAGTCCAAAAACAAGCCGTTCAAATGTCAATATTGAAGCAGTGCGTGAGAGTCTTGGTAAAAATCTCAAAACATCAATTCGGCATCGTAGACAAAAATACTCCATTCATACAAAATTCAATTAACACAACTAAAACCTAATAACTATGTACAGCGTGTTCTTTAAATCTTAAGGGCTGAAATTTTGCATGGCTTACTTTATTTTACTTACACACAAAAATTGCACAAATTTTTAGACATTTAGTGGAACTAGCACTGGAGAAAGCTCAAAATGTGTAAAAATATTCACAATTAGAAATTCAACTGAAAAACCGTACGTATCACGAGTTTCTGAACTACATTTCACGGCAATATCCAGTAAAGCTATAAACAGAACAATAACGTTTAGATAAATGTTGCTTAAAGATATATCAATTAATATAACTAAACCAAAAATTACCAGCAAAATGCTGAGAAAGAGACCAAAGAGTTTTTTTCCCTACCTTCAATTTTCACATCAATATATCTTTCTATGTTGCAAACTAATCCTTTGCAAAAATGTAAAAGTTCACTTATAAATTTATTAGCGGCC
Organism: Tachinus rufipes; assembly: GCA_963932245.1. Lineage (NCBI taxonomy): Eukaryota > Metazoa > Arthropoda > Insecta > Coleoptera > Staphylinidae > Tachinus > Tachinus rufipes. The sequence continues at coordinate 45,869,081 of OZ010747.1, read as the reverse complement.
CAAGCAAAGCTCACAAAAGTTTCGAAAAGAATTCTTACTCACTCAAAATTATTACAATAAAGGTTATAAAAATATAAGAATTGTTAATTAAATTGCATACTCATCATAAGATCGCCAATCTATCTGTCACTCATCAATTCAAGGTTTTCAAATGACGTAATTAAATCAGCTGTTGGCAGCGTGGCCAGGCACTACAATTGAGTTAGATCTACCCCAATTTAAGTAATTTAATTAATATTTATTGCGTTACTTGGCAACACTGGATCGATGACAATTTAATTGAAATTTATTGTCATATCGCCGTTTCGGTGAAAAAATTTAAATGATTACCAATAAAAAAATCACTTTTTCAAATATTCTTCAAATTCAATAATTTCTTGTCTCTCCTAAAAAACTCATCATTTTGTTGCGTCATTATTTCATCGGAACGGCAATATTATATACATTTTTTTAAATTTAATTTTGTATAAATAATGGCATCTAAAGTTAAAAAAAATTACTGAAAAAAAGAGTATAATGATGTAGCAGACAAATAAATGTTTATTGTGATTTTACCGACGAGTTCAACTTTAGACCATAGATACTTATAGACACGCTTTTTGCCAAAGCGGCGACGCCAACATTACTGCGTGTGACGTCAGCTGTGGACAAAAGCGCGTACGTAGCAAAATACTTGACGTATATGTAAATAAATTTTTACGCACTTAATCAAAAATATATAAATAAATTTTTTACTTAGTGTATACTAATACTATATATTTTATTGTGTTCATTATTGTTTACCAAAAACTGTAAAATAAAACTTTACTCATAAGGCATATGTTCACAATTAACGCGTGACGTCAGTTGTGGGCATAGAACGTTATGTTGACTTCACTATGTGACAAACGGGATTAGCACACGGCGCGTCTATAAGTGTATGGTCTAAAAGTTCAACCAATTCAAGTTCTATCAAATTAAGCAAATACTTAAAAAAAATCATTAATAAATCATATAACTTAATTTATTTTTTTAATAATACTTACGCCCGGTTTCTCCAACGTCACTTGAGACGTTACTTGACCAAGCTCAGCTCAAAACCAAGCCCAGCTTATGTCGAGTTTGTGTTGCACCATGCATTTAGAAACGACGTCTTTCCTAGGATCCGGATAGATTTGGCAATGTCGCCAATATTCACAATGCTGTTTTCTAATTGGTAAAAAAAACATTCTTGTCTTAATATTTTTTTTACTGACATTAATTTATTATAAAATATAAATGTCAGAAATTGTTACATTATGGTTATGTATGTGTCAAATAATTATATTTTTTAAAGAACACATTAATTAGAATATTTTGAAGCCAATTATACTGTAACTTATTAAATATTAAAATCAAAATTAATACGCTTTACAGTATATATAGGCAAGCAGTGTAAATAATTGTTTAGAGCCTACAAAATAATATTGATGACAGTTGCAGAGCTTGAACTCTCGAAAACGGCATCTATTATTTGAGCTCTGCTTGACGCGAATAAGGTAAGATTTTGCTTTGGTGTAACGGAATAAGCTTGGCTTTTAGCTTAAGACCTAGCTTGAGGTCTAGATAGGGCTTGAGACATGTTGGAAAAACCGGGCGTAACTGTTAATTTAGTATAATTATTAAAACTAAGTGTTATATTCAATAATCATATTAATTTTTACACTAGCTCCATTTATGTTTTAAAATCTCAACTATCAGCAACAAACAGTGCAACAAACCATCACTTTCCAATCTAAAACACAGGCGGAAAAACTGTTTTTCATTTCAATTAATGCTATTATGAACTAATTCAATAAAAATCATTTTAAAAATATATTTATTATTCAATATCATTTACATCCTCCAGTTAATTGTAGAAACGCGCACATCACTGCTATCCAATTATACACCACGAATATAGACAATATCATCGAATGTTGTTCCAATTCTAAACCTTGTAATAGCGAACGTGACAAAAATAGTACAAATTCTATGACAATTATAACAGAGTAGAAAATCATCCAAGGTATAAAAAAAGTTCCATTTCTCTAAAACAAAACAAATAAATAATTTACCAACTAGTCCAAATATATGTATATAATAATCATGATTTTAATATAAAGATCGGAAAGCTTCTTCTTTATTGTGCGTCATAAAACTATTTTAGATTACCCCTTATTTGAACGGGGTTGATAAGACCAACGGCTTATAAGGTGACTCAGAATTCACCCAAAACTTATGTGCATAAGTATAAATAGATAAATAGAAAGATGTTTATTAATCCAATATGCAACTACATAAGTCGATAGGACATAGGTCATAAAAAATTAATTTGATATGAGTACTTTATCAACTGCTGAAGCATATAATAAACTTCATCTACATATGAAAAGAACAAGTATTTTTTTTTTATCTTAATTGTTGTTATACATTGTAGACATACTAAAGCGTACCTCGTTTCTACTAAAAATTGCATATCACTTTTTAACTTTAAATAGAAATTCCGAGAATGTGTACTAAAATATGTTATTGATTTGGAAATGCGATGTTTTCCACATATCATATAATATCATATTATTAACGTTTAGTGCTTAAAAATGATATATGATTTCTTTGCAGATCCAATGTATTAGAATGGTATTCGTAAGTTTTTACCCATTTAATATTAGTTTTGTGAACACAGTCTTTTTACCTACTTGATAGTACTATTTCTATTTCTCGTTAAGTTTTATTCACATTGCATCAGTATAGATGCTGTGGTTTTAACGGTACTTACATTAATTTCAAAACTTTTAAGAGTAATAGAAAATAATCAAACACAACTGTTGCTTCAACTAGTGCAATTTAATATTAAATATCTGCATTAATCGGTATCATTTAGCATTTATGCAATTGGCAGTCATTACGAGTTAAGTTTTGATTCTTTTTAAAACTTTATTTTTATGGCAAATCTTCTAAAAGCAACAGTACTTCGAATGTACACAGTATTAAAATTCCCTAATGCTCTTACTGTTGATTTTAGAAAGCTAAAAAATGTTTAGAAAACTAACAATAAAAAATATAAAGTATCAAAACTCGTTGTTGTCTCTAAAAAACTAAAAACAAAAAAAAACTCAATTTTGTTTTTAGAAGACAGCAATAAAACTTAATAAAGTATCAAAACTTTTAGTTGTCTTTAAAAAACTAAACATAAAATTTCATTAAAAATCAAAACTTTTTGTTGGTTTTAAAAAACTAATAATAAAAAATATGAAGTATCAAAACTCGATGTCTTTAAAAGACTAGCAATAAAAGTTTATAAAGTATTTAAGCTCTTTGTTGCAATTTTTGTAGCCTCAATAAAATAATAAACAGTTTTAATACTTTTGGTTCTTTAAAAAAGCTAAAGATAAAATTTTATAAAGAATCAAACTTTTGCTTTTAGAAAGTTATCAATAAAATTTTATAAAATATTAAAACTTTTGTTGTTTTTAGGAAGCTAACAATATAAAAATGTATCAAACTTTTATGTGTTCTTTAAAAAACTATCAAAAAGTATCAAAACTCTAAAAAGCTACAAATAAAATTTTATAATGTATCAAAACTCCCTGATATTTTTAAAAAACTAACAATAAACATTTATTGTCTATCAAAACTTTATTTGCTTTTAGATGACTAATGGCTAAAAATAAAATTTTATAGAATATCTAAACTTACTGTTGCTTTTAAAAAACCAGCAATAAAAATTCTGAAAACATCAAATTTTCCTGTTGTCCATAGAAGGCTAAGAATAAAATTTTATGGTGTATCAAAACCTCTAAATGAGTATCAAGTGACAAAATTAAGCTTTAGCAGCCCGCCGCTTTTAGCTGCACAAACGAGCGAAACGAGTAAAGACTGCTAAGCAAAGAGCTGTTAAAGCCTTTTGGCATGAATTACACTCAATATTTTTTTGCCTGCCCCAATTAAAAACATTGTTTTCAATGTTTATTACAATCTGTCAGTAATGAGTTCAGAGACAAAACACCAATTAGACAATTTTTGGTCCGCATTTTAAGGCCGAAACAGATGCTTTCGGTAGAGACAGGCAAAAAATTATAATTTTTTTAAATTAGCAACTATTAAAGAAATTCCAGATAATTTAAATAATAACTTAAAATTCAAACTCAATTATCTGGTAATAGTTTTTGAGACATTTTTGTGATTATTATTAAGTTACACACTATCAATCTTATTTAGTAAACTGATTACATAACTTAAAAAAACTATTTAAATGTAAACCTTTAAATTTTATAACAATCATCATTAATTTGTAGTAATACACAAATTTAAATTTTGTTATTAATAAATAAATTTATTTATTTATTAACCAATTAATCATTTTTATTTTTTCTACATAATTGGTTGTATAAATTTTGCATTTTATAGTAGCGGCATAGTCTTTAAATGTTAAAATTATATTAAAAGACTTTTACAAAGGCAACAAACTGAGTAAAAACAAAGTTTGATAAAGTTACATCTATTAGAAATGTAAAAATGGTTTTTCACAAGTCAATAATTTTAAAATTTTAAGAAAACTAAAAAGAATATGAGCAATTCCATTTCAAACGGACCAGAGCTGGAGGGGGGTTCATTGAGAAACTTGCTTATGTATTTTTTTAAGTTTTTATAACGTATTAGTAGTCTTTTGATCGGTATATGAGAATATAAAACTCTTAAAAAAAAATTCTACGATTTTTTTTAGTTTTTTTGTTGTTTTTTAACTTAATCGCATTGAAATCAATCAGAAATTTTTCGTAGAATCCAAATTTGGCCATTTCAAGTCTATACCCTGTCTATAATCCGCAAAAGCCTTAAAACCATGTTTTTGTTCTCAGTGAGCTGGGCAAAAAGGAACATTATTTTTTTTTACCGCCTAAGTTGACGTATTTTAATGTAAATTAATTAGAAAATATAAATTTGTTTTGTGTATTTGAGATTTTGAGTTAAAATTGCGGTTTTTAACATTTCATATCATGTACCGATCAAAGGACTACTAATAAGTTATAGACACTAAAAAAAAAATACATAAGTAATTTTCTCAATGCACCCCCCCCCCCCTGCAGTTCTGGTCCGTTTGAAATGGAATTGCCCATATTGGAACAAATATATCATAATTTAAGAAAAGTCTAAGTTCATGTACAAAACATTTTTAGAACTCATAAGCTGTGTTCCATTTGACAAAATAGTCGCACTTGGTAGCAGTAATTCAGTAACTTTTAAATTTATTTGTAAAATTCGTCTTACATTTTTGATTTGTTTTCGAGGTAGAAAACATCCTACAAACGCCAAATATTTTCTAGTTCTAGTTTATCAAGTGTGAGATGCCCTTGCCAGCAAAATTTAAAAAATATCTAACGCACCGGGTGCATGAAGCGCTCAAATGGAAAACACCTATAATTTATTTATTTATTTATTAATCTATAACCTCTAAATAACGTTAGGTGTCGAGGTGTCGGACAGAGAAGACATATGTATGTTTGGATGCCTATATGAGGTAACGGACCCATATTGGGAAGAACAGTCGGCATCACTTTGGGGTTACCCATCCAAGTTGTGACCAGAGCGGCCGTTGCATAACTTTTGTTAGCGCTGGTATTCGTACATGCCATCTCTGCCGTACTGCCGACTAGAACCCATAATGCAAACATAAAGTGATAATCAAACTGATAATTTACTTTACTGATAATTATTTTCAAAACTCACAAAATAGAAAAAAGTTTATAAATTTATTTTTTTGCCAACATGACATTCTAGTTAATTATAAAGTTTAAAAATTTTAGCTTAAAAACTATTTCAATCAAATTTCAAATTATTTTCAATATATCAAAAAAACTTACAAATGCAAGTTTTGCAAATAAGATTTCTACTTAATTAAAAAATTTAAATTTCTTTTTTATTATTTTTATTAAATATTTACAATTTATAGTTTTTTTTCTCCCTACTTGATAGAGCACACCGTCTCCATATGGATGGCTGCAAAACTTTGTATTCGGGGCACCATTTTATGTTTCCATTTTATGTTTCCATTTATCTTAGTTGTTATGTATGTTGTGTGTATTATCTATTTTTATTCATTTGTTTGTTTTAATCTTGTTAATATATAGTGTTCTTTTATTTTATTTTGAATTCTTTATAAGTTTTTGTTTTCTTAATACGTTTAGGCAATTGATTGTACGTAATTGAAGTTCACTGCCTAGTATTGTTTTTTCTGTTCTTGTTGGATAATTTCTTTATTTTTAATTTTGTATATTAGTTTGCATTTTTCTATTTTTATTTTTTCGTTTATCTTTGTTTCGTTAGTTATTTTGTACACTTCTTCTGTTGGTGTTAGTTTTGGTAGTTTGTGTATTATTTTTAGAATTTTGTTCTGTTGTGTTTGTATTTTTGTTGTTTTTCCCCATATGTTTAATAAATAGTTCATTTTTGCTGAAAATAGTGAATGGTAGATACTTAATGCAATTTCTTTTGATATGCATACCCTGGCTTTCTTTTAATAATTTGTTAATGTGTATCCCACATGAGTTTCTCAGTTAATTTTATTCCTAAGTATTTTGTCTGTTTTGTTCTAGTAATTGGTATGTTATTTATTTCAATTTATATGATAATATCTATTATGTTTTTTTGCCATATAAGTTGTTTTTTCTTCATTTATTGTTTGTATGTTTTCGTCGTACCGTTTAGTTAATTTCTTAATGTCTTCATTTATGTTTCTCTCTATTTTTTTTTTTTTTTTCCGTGATGTATTATACATGTGTCATTAGCATATGTATATATTTCACCAACCAAGTTTATATTATATATATCATTTATGTATAATATATACAGTAGTGGTGCCAGCACACCACCTTGTGGTAGCCCATACTCTGCTTCCGTTGTTTCACTAAGTATGTCATTTATTTGTGTTTGTTGTGTTCTGCTTTTAATATATGATTTTAACAGTTTTAAGTTTGTGTTTCTTATTCCTAATTTCTCATTTTTTTTAATCAATTTGCTTTTGTCGATGATATCAAACGCTTTCCTCATGTCTACAAATATTGGTATAACATACAGTTTTTTGTTTAACTTTCCTGCTATATGTTGTATTATATCAGTTGTTATGCCTATTGAGATTGATTTTTTTTGGAACGCGTATTGTCTTTTATTCATAATATTATGTAACTTCATGTTTGGATTTCTGATAAATTTTTCTTGTGTTTTGTTTCTATCTTTTATAATAGTTATTATTTCCGTATTTATCCACTTATTGTTTTCCTTTCTTTTTATATTCGTTACTTTTGAATTTCGTTTTATTGATTTATGTAATATTATTGTTAGTGTGTCAAAATCGTGTACTGTTTTATTATCTATGTTTTCAAATTCTTTCTTAATTTTTTCATAGTTTATTTTCTTTTTTACTACTTTTTCATATTTTGTTTTTTCATGTATTATTTTCCATTCTGTGATTTCCGCATTATGGTCTGATAATGTTAGTCTTTTAATTTTAATTTTTCTGTTATAACTTTTTATGTTTGTTATAACGTGCAGTGCCGTAACTAGGGCGGTGCCGTCGGTGCCCCCGCACTGGACCTCAAAAACATGATTTTAGACATTTTAAACATAAAAGAAAAAATTAAGTACTTGCTAGCAATAAAATTAAAGAAAAGCGCAACTCCCTCTGAACAGAGACCCGTGGGAAAAATCTAAGTTTTTTTCAGTATGTCACTTTAAATAATAAAAAAAAAATAATTTAAAAAAAATTAGCTAACGGGCTAAAGGAACCAAACATGGTTAATTTATAGGCAAAAACAGAAAACAATATTTTGCTTTCCTCGACTTCTTTTTAATAAAAATCAAGCATTGAATAACATGATATAGCTAATCTTTAGTTAATCCAAAAAAGGTGTTTAGTGATGGCGACATTTAAGTCTGCGGGTACCATAAAAAATCATCATCTCACCCTTAGAAAACGTCATAAAGTAAAAAAAAAATACAAAATAAGTGTTTAATATACTCATCTATTCAAAATGCAATAGACCATGAAAAAGAAAAGTGACATATTTTGAAAGTTCAATATTAGTGTAATATTGTTGTGTAGAGAAAATAATTTAGCACTTAGAAGAAGTTGCAAAAAAATAGGTTAGTCTCATTCCGGCTTATTTTAGAGGCAATTGATATAATTAAGTATAATCCAGAATTAAGGTCGCACATCAAATCTCATAAATAAAGACAAGTTTCGTATTTTTTCCACTTATACAAAATGAAATATTTGAGTTATTAGAAAATGCACATATTGTTAAAATAGTGAAGACAGCTAAGTACTTTTCTACTTTGTTTGACTGCACCCTCAATGTATCACATTATGAGCAAACGTTTTAAATTTCATTCACTTTATTTACTCACACAAAAAACTGGTGCGGGATTAGCCAAAAAAATTGTAAAATTTTCTATTTGCTGGGAAATATGAAGCACCTTAAAATTAGTTTGAAATGCTATTCAGATACCCGATGCTTATCAAAAGCAAAACAGTTACTGTTTTATATGCACAAATTGTGGATAGTTTAAATGTTTTGACCGATTTGACATCACCATCTTTTAATGTTGAAACAATTTACAATAAAATAATATTACAATAGATATAGCAGCAAAAAAGATTATGTAAGCAAATATAAGCAAGTATTTGGAACAAAGATTTTCAAATGTTTGAAACTGAGTGATAAATTAAGTATGGAAAGCATTTTTTACAAAAAAAAAATGAAAACGAACTAAAAGACAAGACATGGATGAAAGCTTTGATGCAAGTTTTAATATGACTAAAAAAATAAGATGTATCAAGTTATAGATGCATTAATCATTTTTTTAAAAAAGAAGTTTGAGAAGCTAAACAGGATTGCTGAAGATTTTGATATTGATGAAGATTTTTTGACAATTACTGGTTAAAAGAAAACTAATACCGCAGATTTGAAGAAGGAAGCTTTGAACTTTAAAATATAAAAATGATATAAATGCAGTAATTTTTTTTTAAATAGTGTTTGAAGTTTAATATTAGTGAATTTTTACTAAACAATTCAACATTTTTTCTAAATCTAATTCAAGCATTACTTGATTTTTGATCAGAAGATTTTTTTTTTATGTTGAGGTTGCTCTTAAAAAAAATTAACGTTACCGGTTACAACTGCATCATGCAAAAGAAGTTTTACCAAGTTGAAATAATTAAAAATATTTAAAGTTGACTATGAGTCAAGAAAGGTGTTCAAAACTGACGAGTTTGCCTCAACCAAGAAAATAAAGGTTAATTTTTCAAAAACGTTTAAATGTGTTTTTTAGTTACTATATATTTTGAGTTACGCTTTAAGAGTTATTGATGCAATTATTTTTAAATTTTTATTTATTGTAGTTTATACCAATAAATAAATAAAAAATAATTTATTGTTTAATTTTTGTTTTAATGGGGAGAGAGGGGGGCGCAAAAAGATTTCCTCGCACCGGGCGCATCAAAAGCTAGTTACGGCACTGATAACGTGATCTATTATTGTGCCAGGTTTATCTGCGTTGTATCGCGTCACTCCTTTTTCGTTTGTTTTATTTAATATATAATGACAGTTTTCTACAATTAAGTTTTTGTAGTTGTTTGTTATATTTTTATTTTCTCTTAAATTTATGTTCATGTCGCCTGAGATTTATATATTGCTGTTATACGTATGTTTGTTTTATTAAGTTTTATTGTTAGTATTTCAGTATTTTTTTCTGTTTTACTTTCTTATACTGTTGTTGCTGTTCCGTTTTTTATGTATATTGCAATGCCCCCACCTTTCATCACTCTGTTGTTAAATAATGTTGTGTAGTTTGGAATTTGGAAGTATTTTTCTTCATTTGGATATAGCCATGTTTCAGTTATTACAATAATATCCGGTTCGTATAGTACAGGTATTGCTAGTATTTCATCAAATTTGTGTCGAATACTTCTTGCGTTATGTAGTATATTTTTATGTTGTCTATTTTGGTTATAGTTATATATGTTTTTTTTTCTGATTTTATTGTTCCTTGCTTAATAGTTCCTTGGCATGTTCAATACCATGAATAACTATTGGCTTGTCTTCTTCTGTTTTTCTTGCAAGTATTCTTCCTTTTTTATACCACACCCATTTGTGTCCAAGCCTTTTCAATTTTCTTGCTTTATAAAATATGCTGTTGTTTTCGTATGTAAGCTGTTTCATGATGTATATTTCTTTTATTCCTTTTAATCCACATTCATTGGCTTTGATTAACCTTATTTCTTTTGTCTTTTTCATTATTTTCTTCTAAATTTTTCTGATTTGAATTTAACCAGTATTGGTGAATGCGGATTCTTATTGTTTATTCTATAGGCTTCTATAATATTATTTGTTAGAATTTCAATATTTATATATGTGAATAGTTTTGCCACTGTTTCTTTTATGTTTTCTATTTGATGTTGTTTCGGAATCCTTGCTATCACAATATTATTTTTTATTTTATCTAGTTCATATTCGTTAACATTTTCGTCCAGATCCTTTATTTGTTTTGTCATTTCAATATTTTTTTTATATCTTCAAAAGTTTTTTTTTTCATTTCCTCATTTTCTTTTTTTCCTTCCTCAAATTTTGCTTACATAAAATCCACTGCCTTTTTCAGTTCTTCCAGGCATGTTTTATTCCTTTGTCTTCGTTATTCTTTACTTGTTTTGGTAGCATTTTTTTTTTTTTATAGATTCTTAGTTATTTTTATTGATATTTTATTTGATAATAATTTATTATTTAATTTAAATTATAATTAAAGAGTAAAAAAAAAGTTTTACTTTTCCGAGCTTCGATGCCGTGTCTGAGTATGGCAACACTCTACTCGCTGCGGCTCTTCACTGTGCGCCACAGAGGTTTTATTTTATTCAATGTATATTATTATTTTTTTGCCGTGTAAGTTTTTTTCTTAATATAACTGTCATAGTTATAATTACAGTAGTATTCCATTCATCTGCTGTTTCAATTTTTGACCATTACCTCGTTTAACGCCAAATCAACAGAGGTTATGTTCGTGTTGAGAAACAGATCATAATTTAAAAACTAAGCCAACTATGTTAGTTTTAGTAAATTTAAAAAATGCAAATTACAAACTATTTTTAAAATTTTACAAAATAAATAAAATATTATGCCAACATGACATTCTAGTTAATTATAAAGTTTCAAAAATTTTACTTAAAAACTGAGCCAATTATGTTAGTTTTAGTAAAGTGCAAAAATACTTAATTTGCAAACTTCAAACTATTTTCAAATATCTAAACCCACTATTAAATTAATAAAATCAAACAAACAACAAAAAAGTTTACTCATACTTTTGTCATTTATTTAAACTTTAAGCCATAAAATTTAGGAAGTAGTTTGCATGCCCAAAAATGCATGCCCAATTAATAGTATAGTGAAGATACATGTGCAAGTAAAACCGCATACAAGCTGCTCTTGGCACGCCTGCTAAGGCAAGTAGTAGGTAAGCGGGGATACATAAACATATTTTTAAAAGCGTTTCTTGAATTCCAAAGAGATTCAAATTTTTATATAAAGTAATAAACTTAATAGTTTTTTCATTTCCCCATTAACTAATTTTGAAAATAAAATGTATAAACATATATACAAATTGTCACATCTGGCAGCTTGTCAGCTACTGTTTACTGGTATACCAGTACCTGTCGTATGCGTTCATACATTGCCTTTTGCCGCCCCCACCACTTTACTTGCACATTGCATGCCAAAAATACAAATCTTTTTGATTTGGTGCAATTGACTTGCATGCATTGAAAATATTTCAAAACACTTTAAAAAAATTAACCGCTAACCCCCTTAAATTTTTTGCATTCTAGATATAGATCAGAAGTTAAAAATTAATTTTAAATTTTAAAAATATATATGCTTATACAGTTTGTGCACAAAATAAAGATGAATATAATAATAATTATTATTAAAACATTAAAGATAATATTTTATAAGCTCTGTTCGTACCAGACAAATTTAATTTTCATAATCGGCATAAATGGTCAGATAAAAATCCGCACAAATTTCAAGTTAGAAATTAAGTTATTATTTAGACCCTCGTTTGCTAAATCTTTTGAATGGTAAATCCTCCAATACTTTTGCACGTCAGTTTAATAAACTATTAAAGAATGTGCCAGATGTTATTAATAATAGCATATTGCAAAAAATTATTTAAATAAACAATTTGGAAATTAATCCATCTGATTGCTCGGAAAAGCATTGTTAGACCAAAAACTTCAGATGTAAATTCACTAGTCTTCTTGTTTAGAGATATTTAAAAGATTTTTGAAGTTAGAATATTTTAATAAAATTTATATATATATATATATATATTCTTGAAGTTTAACGACTTTTCTTTAATATTTGTTAAAAAGGTTAACGGGTTGAAAGTCTTTTAAAATTTTAAATATAATAAAATACAAAAAATAATTATATATTTTATATATTTAAATAAGTGGCGACGTTTCGTTATTAGGTTAATAACTTCATCAGGCAACTATTTGTATATAAAATTATAATATTATAAAGTAATTATCATAATTAGCCATTATAATTAACCTAATAACGAAACGTCGCCACTTATTTAAATATATAAAATATATAATTATTTTTTGTATTTTATTATATTTAAAATTTTAAAAGACTTTCAACCCGTTAACCTTTTTAACAAATATATATATATATATACTTTATTGTGCTAATTTGGTTATTTTTTTTTTAATTTATTCTTTTATTTATTCTTAGACCAATGTAAAAAAGACTTAAAAATGACAATATTAGAATCATATGAAATAGACAAATTAAAAAACAATAAAAACTACAGATGCCTGAACTAACAAATCAATAACCCATACCAACATATCTATGGGTAATTCCATTACTTTTCGACCAATTTGAAAAAGTCGACCTCTTTGATTTTGCTCAAATTTTCAGGGATTAAAATATAGATGAAAAAAATGAGATTCCCAAAATTTTGGACCTTAGAATAATGCCTGTTCAAAATGACACACATTTGAAGGTCAGAAATTTTACAATAAAACGTCTTTTTTAGATTATTTTGAATCTCAATTTTTGGGCTTCTGGAAAAAAATAAAAAGGTCCACGATGTCTCATATTATTTCTTATTACATGTACTTTAAAACCCATATTTTTTTTATTAATATTGTGGCAGTCATTTTGATATATTAAGCTTCAAACATTATTCCAAAAAAAAACCGTAAATTTAGCAGAATCGCAAAACTTTGCTTTCTTTAAACCGTTCTAACTTTGTCAAATCTTTACAAAATTTAATCCACAAGGTCTAGATTTCTTTGTGTTCAATCTTTCTTTAAAGTAATTACACTAGACTTATAGCATCAATTTATATTCACCACTATTTTGATGCAGGAAGTTGCACATGTTTTCGCTATTTTCAAAACTTGTAATTTTCAGGTCCCGAAACATCGCTGTCACCCTATGTCGATTTTAGTCAAAATTTCAGTAAATACTCTTCAGACTACAAGAAAAAAGGTTATTTATATGAAAAATGGTATATTGGGTATTATCAAGAAGCCATTGAGAAAATGCAAGTCGTTGTGCTGCGTCGCCTGGTTGTAGGTGTTTTACTTTTGATAATAATATGGGTGAACATTTACACTAAAAAACGCGTCAAAAAAGATGTTTTCTGTCAGGAAATCTCAATTGCTAGGGCATTACCATTACAGAGTCCGTAAACAAAAATGATATTTGCGTATTCTCTATGTTGAACAGCATTTTTATCAAATTTCACTAACCTAACCAAAGAAAACTGTTTTAACAAGTATCAAAAGCTTGCATCAATGCACACTTGTTAAAGTAATGTTGTTTTGTTTGTGTTTTTTTGCTAAATAAAAAGTTTTTTAAATATTTTGTATTTGTTGACTATCTCAAAAACAAAGCAAGATAGACAAAAAGTGATTTAGATTTTCTGAATTTTGACGATTTTTGAATATAAAAAAATTCTTGATAATGCCCAATATACCATTTTTCATATAAATAACCTTTTATTTGTGGTCTGAAGAGTATTTACTGAAATTTTGACTGAAATCGACATAAGGTGACAGCGGTTTTTCGAGACCTAAAAATTACAAGTTTTGAAGATCGCAAAAACATGTGCAACTTCCTGCATCTTTTAAAATACAACATACATATATATATATATATATAAATTTTATTAAAATATCCTAACCTCAAATATTTTTCAACTGTGCAATAATCAGAAACAAATACCATATTTAAAATTGTTTACGCTATAAAAGTTAACACAGGTGATAAACTTTGGCAAAAATATTATAGACGCTTGAAAAGCTTTCAATACAGTGCGCTAGTCTCTTTATCAACTGGATTTGTTTGCAAGAGCAAAGACATTTACTTTAAGTGCTTTAAATCTATAAATGATAAAAAAACTATTGAGTATTAGACTTAAGTTTATAACACTTTGTTCTTGTTATGTCCGCTATCACTTTTAAAAAAAGGTGAAAATTTTTTTTTATTAACTCCTTTATACTATATCAATATCACAATACAATTTCAACATTTATGATTATATTTTTTTTTATAAACAGCACAGCTGCCGTAATGTAATTTGACTCATTTTGGAAAGCCCAAAATGAAAAATATTTAGTAGTATAGTATATCCGTAGTTGCCGATCTGTACATATACATCTCTCGCAATAGCGGCTATTATATATAATTACTTATACTTACAACAACACTCCCTATTACCAACAAGAAATAATATTCTAACGACATTACAAGACCAATTAGCCGGATATCTCTTTCATTTTCAGGTGATAATATAGATACTGTCTTCATTCGTGTTCTCCATAAATGGCACGGCAGAGTAGACCCATGAACAATTACATTATAAATATCATATAAACTTAACCACTAAAATTAATAAAATATTAATACTTCACTTTGTTTGTAATAAAATACATACAACGCCCATAAGTCCCAAAATAGCGGCATAAGTAGTTGACAAATTAAATAGATTATAACGACATAACTCTTGTAGGGGTGTAGTTTGTCCTCGGCAGCCATGGTAGAGAACATATTTGTATAACCTCATATTATTTCACACCTGACAGATTCCATCAAAAATGTTTTAAAACATTTGAGTAAACTGTGGAAAACAAAATTCACAATTAATCGCCAGAAAAATATGCTGAGTCCAAATTTTATTATTGTAATTGTGTAGGAGAAAACTGAAATTATTGCAAAACATGAGCTCTGTTAGTTGTATGCTGTTGCAGAATCCTAGCTCTATATTTGGCATTCGAAATGATATGAAAATGGATGAATACAATGTGCGCAGTGCCGTTATGTGGACATTGGGCTCTTTACTCGGATCGTTTAGTGTGGATATGAGTAACAATAATTCAGGTACCTGAGAATTTTCTTATGTTTCCAATCACTAAAATTTTGAAACTGACATGTTATAATTTTCTGACGTGACTGATTTGTTAAAACAACTTTGATCTTTATAATTTAAAAAAATTACATTCACCTAACGATTTTATTCTTTTTAATTTACTTGTAATTCTCTACTACTAATCATTTATTTCCATTAGGATAGTAAGTATAAAACACAAAACTAAGCTTGTAACTAAGCTGTAATCGATCATATCTTTGAATAAATAGATCCTCAAATCAAACCCCCATAAAACTTAATGCATTGCCCAATAACAATAAAACTAGAATTTGCTATTTACTCATAACGCATTGTGGGTAGATTTGTCAATCCCACAACGCGTTGTGAGTAAACTTTGTCAATGCCCACTACAAACTTTAACAACAAAAGCGAACATAATAATATACAAATGCATCGCTTTTATTAACCACATTACGTAAAATCTACAATATTATTAAACCTTATGCGATCAGTACCGTCCGCGACCGGTTCACTTCCAAGTTTTAATTTGCTTTTATTAAAATAAAACATTTATTTTTGCAGAGGCACACATCAAATGATTTTTTTTAAATATCTACTTTGATCAATTTTTAATATTGTACTTAGAACATGTCATCAGTTAAATATCTTAACACAAATATTGAACCTTTTTATTTTTAACCAAACAAACCCTTGTTTTAGTAACATACTCTTTTTGGAGTTAGAATACTCTTTACTCGTTTAAATTCAAATTATACACTTATTGAACCTTAAAACTAGTTATTATAGCATGAATTCAATTGGCTTAAACAAAAAGTGTAATCTATTGTTCTAAAAACTAACATAAAAGCACCATTTACAATTATGACTGATACAACACATGAATAAATTAGTTTGTATTTGTTTGCCAATCATTGTACTGTTTCTCTAATCAGTAAATATTAACATATTATAATATAATTATATGAATTATGAATTTATTCAAAATCAGTCAATTGAATCACAGCGGCCAAGGGTCAAGCATAGACAATTGTTTCGGTTCTACAAACGTCGGCAGTATGCCTTGAACGACCACGGCATCGCATGATAGCGAAGACAATTTTGAATAAATACAGGGTGTTTCAAAACATGTGTAGAAAAATAAAAGGTGGGATTGGTTGGCTAATTATAAGAAAAAAAGTTCCCATTAACATGGTTCCGAAAACATACCGTTTTCAAGATACATTGTGTAAAAATAAAAATAAAAAATATTTTTTTACGATATCTCAGGAATCGTTTTAGATACAAAACTCAGCTTTTGTACACTTTCTAACATTAATATTAGCTACTTTTTAAGCGCTTATTCAATTTTTTTCATGTGCCATTGACGGAGATTTTAGAGTTGCGTAAGGTTTTTATGGCTCTAATTTCTATGACACTTGGGAAATTAGCATTCTGAAAGCACATTGTGAACCAAAAATATTTTCTACACAAAAAAGGTACTTCTAGTCAAAAGCTCTAACGTAAACCGTTTTAGAGAAATTCGGCATTTTATGATGGAAAACATGAAAAAAAGTAGCAACATGTTTTTTTGTTGATAAAAACATTTGTTTTTGATCTAGTCGTCAGCGTTCATGCATTTGTTTCATGCATTTGAGTTATTGATAATTGTCGTTTAGGTGTTAAATAACCTTTTTTCAAAAGGAGTCAATACCGCGGGAACTTATTATCTTAATTACCCAATTAATTTGCCCATTCTTAGTATTTTGCTGGTGATAGCAAAATGAATAATTACAGTGATAGCGAGATGTGCAATATGCGTTTTGTTTATGGCGTTGCCGATGGAAATGCAGCAAAAGCTTGTCGAATTTATCAAGAAAGGTTTCCAAACCAACAGGTACCAAATGAAAGAACATTCATTCGTATTCACGAACGTTTACATTAAACTGGAAGTATACATAAAAAAACTGCAAAAAGTGGAAGACATCGCCTGCTACCTCCGCAAATTGAAGAAGATATTCTTCAAGAAATCGAAGACAATCCATCTACTAGCACTAGAAGAATAGCTTTAAACCTAAACCTTAGTCACGTTACAGTGTGGAGGATAATAAAAAGCCAGATGTTATATTCTTATCACATACAGCGAGTACAAGCCCTTTTACCAGCGGATTTTCCGCAACAATTGGCTATGTGTAAATGTTTTCAATTATGTACTTCCATAATAATCATGTATGGGTCGACAAAAATCCACATGCCATAATGGAAGGCCATAATCAGCAATCATTTTCCGTTAATGTTTGGACAGGTGTTGTAGGAGACCATTTAATAGGTCCATATTTTTTGCCGTTTAGGCTAAATGGTCAATGATATCGTAATTTTCTTGAAGAAAAGCTGCCAGGACTTTTAGAGAACGTTCCAGTTTAATTAAGAAACAAAATGTGGTTCATGCACGATGGTGCTGCTGCACATTTTAGTTTAATTGCGCGTCAATTCTTAAATGAACAGTATAGGAACCGTTGAATAGATTGAAGAGGCCCAAAGGCTTAATCTCCTCGGTCTCCAGATCTAAATGTTTTGGATTTATTTGTTAAAAAAGTTTAGTTTACACTACATCAGTTAATACTGATAAAGAACTAAGAAATCGCATTATTGCATCCTGCAATACAATACAAAACACTCCAGGCATTTTCAAACGGGTACGTCAGTCACTAAGACGTAGGTTGAAAGCCTGCGTTACCGTAGGAGGAGGTAATTTTTAACAATTTTTGTGATTTTTCTTGTTTTTTATGTTATTGCTTAGTTTTGTAAAATAAAGGTTTTATAATCATGTTGCTACTTTTTCTATCCGTTCTTGAAATATCGTCAAAAAAATTTAAAAAAAAAAAAATTACTACCTGTATCTCAAAAACAGTGCGTTTTCGGAACCATGTTAATAGGAACTTTTTTCTTATAATTAGCCAAGAAATCCCACCCTTTATTTTTCGACACATGTTTTGAAACACCCTGTATTTCTGTGCTTATGAACACAAATGATAAAATAAATAATTAAACGAAAGACTTGTATTGCCATCAAATTGCAATTATATGGCGAAACAAGTCTTTCGTTTCATTATTTATATATTTTGAATTAATAAATAAGAAGTTGTTATACCATTGTTTCTTTGACATCAATCAAGTAAAACAATTTAATTAACTATAACATTTTACAATTTTTAAAACCTTTAATATCTGTCAATGCCGACATTTTATTCAATGAACATTGTTTCAATTGTTAAAAATATAATTTTTTTGATTATTATGATCAGTAACGTAGCTAGGATTTTTGGTTCGCACCGCAAAATGTGTCATTACTTTTAATTCGATTATATACTATTGAACTGTGCAAAACTTTTTTCATAAAAAGTCAGAAATAATCAAATCAAATCAAAATTTAGTCATAAAAACTGTTGAAACATTCAATATTTTATTTATGAAAAGTCAAAATTATTAAGTCATAAAATTTTGAAATGTTCTTTAAAAAAAAAAACAAAATTAGACCAAAAATAATTGATAAAATCGGTCTTGAAGTTTTAAACCATTGTCAAAAAGCATTTACCATAGACTTTAGAAATAAGTTTGTAAAATCTTAAAAATAGAAAAATACACCTTTTAAAATATTTCAAAAATATTGTTAGAAAAAAGCAAATCCGGCATAAACTGGTGAAAATAAAATTTTGAACAATTCTTGAAAAGCACTAAAATCCGGCTATAAACTCTTAAAAGTACTTCATGCTGCAGCGTGGGTTAGTTGTTTAGATGCTTGCCTCTTATGCTGAGTTCAAATCCTACTCTGCCGTACATTATTGATGAATTTATTCAACGTTTTAACCGTTTCGGCATTTATGGTTTCAGCAACAAATCATCTCGCCTCATTTCATTTCGGAAGAACTTTCAGCCTGCTAGAATCAGGTTGGTCAAGTCGATAGAGTATAAAAAACCAATTTCATTTTATTATTCACTTATAAAAATTGAAAAATAAAGAAATAAAACCCCGCCAAAAACTGTCAAAAATAGCCAAATTTTATTCACGGAATGTCAAAAACAGCAAAATCCGTTTTGGAATAGACGTCGAGTATGCTTGTGGGCCCTTCCGCATTGCAAACCCTTGTTTACAGATACCAACGCCACTGATTATGATAAGTTTGTTAAATGTGAAATAACATTTTTTAAGTATACTAGTATAACTGCCAAACGTAGCATTTGATTAGATTTTGAAAATATTTTTTATATGTTTGACATTTATTTATTTTTTTAATATTTGACAGTTGTCAATTACTGCTATTTTATTTAATAAATGACATTTTATAACTAAACTGGCATAACTTTTGTTTATAATACGTTTGAGAGATGTTGAAAATTTCCGAAAGAGGCAAAGTTCAGTAACATAACTGATGTTCCACTTTTTTACAATAATTTTATTCTAAAACTCTATTTGCTTAGTTTTTAATGTTATATTTTTATGACTAATAACAGTAAATACAACTGCCAAATGTGACCATTTTGTTTGTTTATTTTGTTTGACATTTATAAAGTAAATCAAGTTTGTTTATGAAAATGTTGACAGCTGTTAGAAGTTGCTATTGTGTTCAATATGTCAATTGACATTATTACAACTGTCAATTTTGTTAATTTTTAGTCATTTAGATTATTATAACGTTAGACATTTATTGTTCAATATGTCAATTTTGTGATTTATTGATTATTATAAATTGAATTTGTTATAACTTATTTGACAGATGTGAAATGCCTTTATTTTATTTTTCAATTGTTTTATTAATTTTGTTTATTATGACACTTGACTATAAACGTCATCTGGATCAATTTATTTATGAATAAAGTACTGCAACTGTGACATGACCATTTTGTTTATGATATATTTGACATCTGTGTGAAAGATTAACTGATATTGATATTGATGTTTTAAAACAATTTAATTGTATTTTTGTATCTGTGTATCGTTCGCACTTAGGTGATTTTAATGATTTTATTATTGTATTGTCTTAAGTTTTTAACAAACTGGATAAGTACAAAAAATCGGTTTTTATTGGTGGTGATTTTAATGTTAATCTTAATGTAACTAACTTAATAAAACAAAATTTTTGTGATACAATTGTAAGATTTAATTTCAGACATACTGTAGAGAGTAATACACGAGTTACCGCTACATCTGCTGCGTGTATTGATAATATTTTAGTTAATACAGTCGTTCCTTATGAGGTGAGCACAGTTGAACCTTACTTATCCGACCATTATGACATTATAATAAATTTATATATTATAAAAAAAAAAGTGAAAAATAAAATAATAAATAGATTTTTTTCGCATAAAAACATAACTAAATTTAAAGAAACTCTAAAACAAATAAAGTGGATAGAAACATTAAAAAATTAAATTTATGAAAAAATATTCTAAACTAAAAACATCCATAGACGCGTTTCGAGGTTTACCTCTCATCAGTATGGCTTTATTTATTTAAACTTAATAATTGATTTTTAACTTACTTTGTCAACATTGTTCACCACCTTTCTTCTTTATATATTTTATAAAGTGGATAGATGTAATTAACAATATACACGCAGAAACGACGTTTAAAATGTTCCATACAGTTTTTTTAAATAAATTTGAAATCTGTTTTCCAATGTGCTCCAAAATAAATCCAAATAAAAACGCTTTGGTATTCAAGTGAATTGAGACAACAAAAAATCATAATAAATAGTATACGTACAATGCAAAAACATTAGACTTTAAAAAGTCTTACAAAACAAACATAGACTTGACAAAAAAAAATTATGCTACAAAAATTTTAAATTCTTTTAATAAACCTAAGGAGATGTAGAGAGTAATTAATGAAATTGGCAACAAACCTAAAACTAAAAGTGCAATAAATACCAATCTATCTTCAGATATATATCGAAGATACTTTTTTAACATTGTTGAGACAGTCACAGCAAATGTGCCTGGAGATAGTGATCATTCAATGAGTCTACTTTGTGAAGGTCAACCTAGATCAGCCGGAAAGTACGGAAATTGTTCAAATAATAAATTCATTAAGTAATAGTAGATGTGGAGATGCTTATGAGCTAAATTTATTTTTGCTCAAATGTTTTTCTATCGAATTAAGTAAAACAGTAAATCTGAGTAGCGGAAAAAAACAAATTTTAAATATTATCATATAAATGGCATTGATGATGCAAATTACTTTGTGAAACATGTTTGCCAAAAATAAATAAAAATACATCAAAGTAGAATATTATTATTAAACAAAAAATGAATTAAGTGAAGTTTTAGCACATTTGGTGAATTTATCATTTGAACAAGGAATATATCCCCAGAAACTAAAACTGGTTAAAGTGGTACCTATTTTAAAAAATGAAAATACAAACAAACTGACAAATTACAGACCTATCTCTATTATTCCTGGAATTTCTAAAATTTTGGAAAAAGGAATAAGTAATAGATTGTACAACTATATTGAAAAAAAAAAAATGTAATGCTCAGTTTGGGTTTAGAAAAAGCAGATCCACAATAAAAGCTATTTACTCACTTGTTCATGATATATATGACGCATTTAAAAATGGGAAAGCTGTGAACGCCGCATTTATTGACCTGAGTAAAGCTTTTGACTGTGTCTCACACTCAATATTACTGGATAAACTTAAATACTATGGAATTCGAGGAAACACGCTGAAATGAATGGAATCATATTTATTGAACAGAAAACAAAATCATTAAAAATAACGTACCGTCTTTCAAAGCACATGTTAAAGTAGGTGCCCCACAGGGTTCAATTCTGAGTCACATACTTTTTCTAATTTATATATAAACTACCTCAAAAATAACATAAAAGCTGCCTCAACATTTCTCTACGCGGATGATACTACTCTGTTAGAAAGTCAAACTATTTAAAATTCAAGCGTAATTCAAGGTCTTGAAAAAGCCGAATACTGGTTTAAATCTATCGGATTAGTATTAAATGTCTCCAAAACTGTTCATATTAAATTTTCTTTAAATGATACAGATAAAATGGAAAACGTGAAATTTTTAGGGGTGTACTTACAACCTAAATTAACATGGAAAGTACATATTAGTATGCTGGCTTATTATTAACTAAACAAAATTTATACTTGCTAAGAAAAATTGCACAAAACACGGATCAAAATGTTACCAGAACCTGTTACTTCGCATATATTCATTCGATTCTGAGCAACGGTATATTACTCTGGGGTAATATCGGCAATGTCTAATCGCATTTTTTTAATGCAAAAGAAGGCAATAAGAATTATTGCTGCTATATCGCAACTAACTAGTTGTCGTGAATATTTTAAAACTTACTAACTGTACCATCAGTGTTTGTCCTTCATTGTGTACTATTTGCAAAAGACAATGAATCAAACAAAACAAAACAGAGTGATTTACATAGTTACAACACAAGATCAAATGCTAATATAGGTCTTCCATCTATTAGACTTAGCAAAGTTCAAAAAAGCTATGAATATCATTCTATTAAAATGTATAATCATTTGCCAATTAGTATCAGGAATATGCCTAAAAACATATTTAAATCTGTGATAGAAAATAGACTGCGCCAAGAAGTGTTATATACCTATGAACCATTTTTTAGCATACAATTTTAATTATTTATAGCTGTACTTATCCAGATTTTTTTTTTGTATTTTTTAATTTTTTATTGTAATTTATTATCTAATATGTATATTCAAATGTAATATTGACATGATTTATACCATTTACATGGTCTGTAAAATCTTATAAATTCTATTCTATTCTGTGAAATGCTACTGCTTTGTTCACTACGTCAATTGACATATTGCTGTCAAATGTAGTCATTTAGTTAATCATGACGTTAGACATTTAAAAAAATTAATTTGGCTAGTTTATACAACATTTGACTGCTGTCATGTGCCGCAATTTGTTCAACATGTCAATTGTTATTTAATGTTACCGTTTTTTTAAGCGGTAAATTAGATTGACAGCTGTTTAGTGTTTGCTATTTTTGAACTGAACTATGTTCTTAATTTTAAATTAATTATAAAATGAATTTGTTTGTTTTACACTGTCAATTAACAGTGTTCCAACAATCAAATATGATCATTTTCATTATGACATTTATAAACTTTATGAAATTTGTATATAAACGTTTTAAAGTTGTCAACTGCAACCATAATATGATAAGTAACTTAAAAATTATAACAGTAAATTAATATCATTAACAGCTGTCAAATAACGCAATTTTCAATAAGTGTCAAATATAGAATATTAATAAACTTTTGGAAATATTATTTATTATAACTTTTAACATTTATAAATTGAATCAAGTGATTGACAATGACATATTACAACTGTTAAATGTTATTTGTTTCGTTAACAATTGACAATTATAAACTGGTTGACGTTTATCAAGCGTTTGACAGTTATCAAGTATTACTAATTTACAGCGTTTTCGGCTGTCACATTTTGCGCACTGTAGTGCCTCGGTGCATACCATACTTTTGTGTTCGGCTGACAATGCTCTTTTTCAGAACGGCCACATTGTAGGATAGATGAATATGCACCGGCAAAGTTAATATTGCTCTTATATCAAAACTCGGGGCGCCCCAGGGCAACCTCAAATGTCTCAGCCAAAAACGCAATTAATATTTATAAACTTTTTGCTTCTTTAACCTCATTTATTAACTTAACTTCTAAAAAAGTGCATTTATAATTGAATTTGGCATAAAGTTTATTAAAGCCCACCTCGACATATTCCTTAAAATCTTTGATATTACATATTTCTAACTGAAACATGGATCAAAAGAGATTTACAGGTTAACGCTCACAAAAACTAAATGCCGCCATACTGCAGAGTGCACTCGCAGGAAAACATCAGCTAATCAGCAAAATGAGCAACAAGTTGGCGCATGAGTATTATCTCAACATAAAAAATATATTTATTTATTTGAAATACCACATTTTGATTCTAATGAATAAAATAGATCAAAATTATTGATTTATAGAAAATATTATTTAGTATACTTTTTAAACCCGTTTGACACTGTCTATAATTATGTCTTGAATTATATATATAATTTTTATTAGAATTTGTGCCATAATTCCATATATAAAATTTATATCCTGTATGACACTGTAAATAATTCTTTATATAATTATAAAACCACGCCTGCGCCTTATCTATGATCTGTCAAATCAAGTTTCAATGTTTACTACACTTTGCAGGTTACGTCATTTGTTTTGAATTAATTATTGCTACAGTTAGTTATACAATTAATGAAAATAATAAAAAATGGAAGCAGAACAAATTAAAAAAGCGGTAGCAATTGCTATATGTAGAGCTGCAGTGGTAAAATTGAAAAAAAATTACAAAATACAAAATAATATGCGCACATCACGTTCGCGTCGATTATAGATGGGAAAATAGAACATGTTCTAAATTTTTCAAGATATAATTGTGACCTTGATAATTTGTGTGTTTTACACACGGAAATGGTCAATCTATAATTATATATATAATTCAAGACATAATTATAGACAATGTCATACAGGTTTTAAACCATGTAGAGAGCAAAACACATATACATATATCTACAACACGTTGTAGGTATTGATATATTTAGCAAAATCGGCAATTGAGAACAACATATATAATTCAAAATATAATTAGACAGTGGCATGCAAGCATAAGCAATATTTTTGCAGAACATTTTATCAATTTCACAACCCAAAAAATAGAAAAACGTTTTTCAATATGACATATCGACACAATGTACTATAAAAACGTAGTAACTAATTCAATGTATTTGAAACCCGTTGTAAACAAAGATATAAAAAGTGCAGTCAAAGTATTTTCATTAAGTCTTAATTTCTGTGATAAAAAATGTGTTAATAAATAATATAAAAATAATAAATTATTTTAAAAATCAATAAATTAATTCCAAAAATCGATTTTAACTCTAAAAAAACTCAACTTACTGTTTCAAAGTCAATATCCAATATATCATCAGAACCAAATATTAAAATATACAACGAATCCATATCTAAATCTTCTTTTATTTGTTTTCTAAGGGTTACAATCTCACATGATCTTCTCTGAAATTACCATGTTGTTGACATAGCTTCAAAAGTATCTAGATAACTAGGATTTCTTAATAGATGTAAACAGTTTTTTTCCTTGTATTGAATATTGTTCTTAAGTATTGAGAGAAGCATCTAAAACTTAAAGAGTTCTATAACTAAAGATTCCAAGCTGCCGTTTAAACAATGTATAAGCAGCGTACACTCTCAGTATTTCCGTCTTTCTCGCACCATGACGTTTCTCTATCACAGACAAGAACAGAGATACTGAGATTGTACGGAAAAACGCTGCATGGCTTAGAATCTCTAGTTATAGAACTCTTTTCCAAAACTACATCTATCTAAATTCTATTCATATACGAGCTATTCGGATCATTCTTTACAACACCGGCGTAATGTTGCGGATCTTTGCATTTTCTATAAATATTTCCACTAACATTGTTCAAACAAAATAAAAGACATATTGCCATCTAAACAAATATTTACTCGTAATATAAAGCTTGCTAGAAATTCTAACAAATATGTTTTAACCGTACTATCGACACATGAAATAAACTTCCAAATTCAGTAGTTCTTAAAACTTATAGACCACAAATATTCAAGGACAATGTTCACAGGCTGCTTAAATCTAGTCTTCAATGTGATAGTTTCAACAAGTGTGGTTCCACTTGTTGAAGTTCAAAGGTATTTTTATGTTGTTATGACATATTAAGTACTTCCTAAATATAACTTATTAAAATAAAAAACTAATAATAAAATTGTGTAAAAGCTTACCCCTGTATGTTTTTGCTTCCCCGTACGATGTAGGAGTTCGCATCACATCCAATAACCAGGTTTATGTTGCTACTTATGCAATACTGTACCAATTCCTCTAAAGCTGTGATTGAAAGTAGTGTATCGTGAGTTAGATAAGTGAACGCCACGCTGATGAAGAGCTAGGGCATAAGAAAAGCTGTTATATGCTTAGGTGTGTAAATGTCCTTAACTTACCATTTGTAGAATTTCCAAAAACATTCCCTTTAAGTTTGCCAAGTCTATAAACTTTAGATTTTACTATAAATGCTTCTTGAATTGTGGCTATTGTATCTTACCCTATCCAATCACAATGACTAAGTAGCATTTCATTTTACTGATTGTTTGAGTTTTTTAGAAAGTTTAAATTTGTTGATCATCTTTTGCATCTTTTTGAGAAATCTTCTCACTTGCAAATATGTATGTAAACTTCCCCAAATATACTTATACCGACAATAGTCTAACCGTCAAAACCGGTTTATTTAAAATACAAAAACAAGCTTATAAACGTAGTTATTAATATAACCTCAAAAATCCTTATTTAAAACTTTTGCAATATGAATAGTGCATTATTTATAATTAATCAGCGCTATCCAAAACTATGGACAATATGGTACTACTAGTACATCCGAAACGAATCAATGATTAGTTAATCAATATTAATGTTTTGGTCTGTAGTTGATTTGATGCATGCTGGTCTGTATTCAAATCAAATGTCAAAAACTTTTTGCAACTATTTCTTTTGTTATTTCATCTCGTTCTTAAAATAAATACACTGTTTTTCAACTAGATTAAAGATAAAATTAGTTCAAAAACTAGTAGTCCTGTAACAAAACTACAATACTATAAAGCTTTGCAAAGATTGCTTAAAAATTAAATTTCTATTGTTAGAAAATAGTCATCAATTATATACATATTTAAATCTGAAAAAGTAAGTTTTTATTGTTATTGAGCACGGTTTTTTTAATAACCAAAAACCACTAACGTGTTATCGGCAAGAATAGCACGTTGAGGCAGATGTAAACATGATTATTTTTATATTGTAAACATTTCTATCCACATTTTATTCCATTTCATACATTTATATTTTCTAGGAATTCTCGTATCAGTTACAATATTAAATGTATTATTAATGTTATTAGCAACAGTACTATTGGGGAAGGGACTTAAAGAAGTAAGTAACTTTTTATATAAAATTATCAGTAATTTAATTCCTTTTATTCTAGAGCAACGCTACATATGTAGTACCTTGGTTGATGATATCCTTTTGGACAATGTATCAAATTCAATTACGTGATATATTAAAATTATATAAATCGCTAACAGATATGAAAACCTACAGTAACTTACCGTGGTGTGCACTAGGAGCATATGCAGTATCTTTGTGTGAGTATGCAGACTAACTTACTGGTTTGAATTATACATTATTGTTTCAGTGGTTCGCTTCCAACTCACATTAAGCGTTTGTTATGTGGCATTGCAACAATGGTACAACAAGAAATTATCTCAAGAAGTAAAGGAATCATTAGCCACATGAAAAATTTACATAAAATCCATAATTAGTTCAAAAACCCTGTAAGATCCTAATTATAAATAAAAAAACCTACACAAAATTTATTCATAATATATTTATTATATAATACACATACTGTATTGTATCTTATTTTAATTTGAAGAAGGATGTAGAAGTATGTCGACTTTTGACATATTCATACATACAGTATGAATACGCAAATGGCTATTAATACATACATTCGGGGCTATTCTCTATGAGCATTGTTAGAAGTAAGCAAGATACATATTGCTAACTAACAATGTGATCATTTTAACAAATCTTGTTTGTTAACAATATAAACAGTCAGAAAACGTGGCAAATCTGATGTAGTACAGTTAAATCCTTACACGGACAGGCAACGACATTTTGGCGCGTTTTATTTGAATCAGAACTTGGCCGTATTATTGGTATGAGAGAGGCCGAACTTTCGTTTAGAAATATTGCTGACCGTGTAAATGTGAAGAGGTTCAACAACGCCGCCCTAAATCCGGACGTCCCCTGGTGACTACGCCGTTTAAGATTTTTGATTACAAGGAACAGATTTTCAACAACTCACTCAATTGTAATAGATTGGATGGAAGGTACATGACACAGAATGTCAATGTCATCGCCGGATAAAATCTGGACTGCATTCGTACCGTCCATTTCTTTTACTCCACTTACACCAAATGGCATCAAATTGTGTTTAATGACAAATCTCGATTTTGTTTGTGGGCCCACAACGGTTGTAGGAGTCAGTCGTATGCGTGAAAGACGCATAAATTCAACAATTTTTGTGGAACGCAACACTGACCTCACACAAGGTGTAATAATAACCACACCCACCAAACGACTTGCAGCATCTTCGGCTTCGGATTCAAGAAGGTCCATGCTTGATATACCGCAGAAAAAAAAATGATCACTTGGTTGACAGTATGCCCCGCCGTTTAAACGAGTGCATAACAAATCGTGGTAGAGCAACTCATTATTGAAAAAAATACGTGTTTTTTTGTTTTTCTTAATCATTTGTTTGTTTCATCACAATAGTCATTTTGTAAATCTTCTGGGTGTAGCGTTTTTTTATGAATCTAATGGCCGTACTAATAGTCAGAGATTAAATCTCGGATTAATCCTGGATTCATGAATCCGAGATTCATTTTGTTATTCGTTGATTGGCTCTAAGCCAATTCACGGATATCATTAGTCGCGATCGACCAATGCATTGCTCGCTAATTCTCGGATCGAGCTGAAAACTATGCAACCATCAATATAATCCTAGATTCAAATAATCTTGGGTCCACCCAAGATTGTTTATTACTGTGTCATATATTGGGTGCGTTTTTAAATGACGCGAACAGCGGTTCGAGCACTCGAACAATAAAATGGGCGTTTTTAAATACAACCCGAACAAGTGTTCGAACAACATTTGCACGCACCTAGTCAAGAGGTGGTGCATGACGGGCATGTACAGTGTTGCCACATAGCAAAAATAAAATAATATATTTATCATGGTTATATCAGAACATGGGTACGGTTTTATATACATTATAAAAATATAAGGTATACAAGAAATATGCGCTCATACAAAATATGTGTGAATCTAGAATAATAAGATTTTAAATATTTTACTTGATGCAGATTTGAATTGTATTAATTGACAACACTGGGCATGTAAGCAAAACAAACAACATAACCTTAGAAAACATGTTTTTGACGTTTGAGTGCTATATGCTGTTTTTAAATTACCCTGCACGAACAAACAAAAAAGTTGTTCGTGCAAAAATTGTTCGAACAGCAAGAGCACTTTAAAAACGCACCCTATAATTCTGACATTTGGTAATAAAATACATTGGCCGATAGCAACTATATTCACCATCACGATATCCGTGAATTGGCTTAGAGCCAATCAACGATTAGCAAAATGAATCTTGGATTCATGAATCCGAGATTTAATCTCTGACTATTAGTACGGGCATAAGATCAATCCGAGATTTAATCTCCAACTATTAGTACGGGCATTAATCTCTGACTATTAGTACGGGCATAAGATATGCTTTTGAGCATTCCAAAAAATAGGCTCATGTGTAAAAATACAAATTGCAAACCCTGCTAAAACTGCGAGGGTTCTCGGTTTAACTGAAAGAGTGGATCAGCAACCAGGAGTGCTACTTGTAGAGACACAAAACGACAAGAGCATTCAGGAAATAAAGAGACGCAACGGCCATGACAATGAAGGTAATACAGGTTAACGTAAGCAGATGTATAGCGGCAATGGACCTACAAGAATAGAATGATCAAAAACAAGAGCCGACTATGAAGCAAACAAGAACCAGGAAGAGATGAATCATAGATAAACCGGAAGGCGCGGCAATACAATACAATATTTCAGGTAATAAAATCAGGTGGTAATGGCTTCACCTGAGTGGAGGTACGGGATACAGTTATATACTTATCACCAAATGAAAGCACTGAACAATTCGAAAAGTGGAATTAAGTAATAACCAGAAAAAAACACAAAAATAAGATAATTGGCGGGAACTTCAAACGCCAAGCTCAAAGGCGACGGGAGAGGAGACATGCTAGCAGAATGAACAAGCGAGCTCTACATCCTAAATTGGGAAAGAATACTAACATTTCCTAAAAACGGGTTGAAATCATGCATATACGTCACTTTGAGCTCGACAGACTAAGATGATAACAATAATTCGAAAGTGGAACCTGTGGCCAAGGAAGAGAATCTGAATGAACACATAAACATACATATAGAAATCGAGCCAAAGAAAGAGAGAAAAAAGAGAATATAAAGGCTGTTCTTTCGCAGTACTCAAGAGAAGGAATTCCTGGCAAACTTTACCAAAACACAAGATCTCAATGATACACTCTGCTCACAAACCACAAACCAAGGTATTGGTGGAGTGAAGATATCGCAGGTAAGAGAAGAAGCTGTATAAAAGTCAATAAGACTGTGACGAGAATAAATGGCAAAAGCTCAAGAAACATCAATCTACTGCAACAGTCAAATGTAGGAAAAAAAAAGCTCTAAAAAGGCAATAAGACTGCAAAAGGGCATGAAAGAAACTATGCTAAAAACTAAACTGACTTGTGGGGCAATGTGTACAAAATTGCCATCCCCGTTAATACTGACAGAAGAGAAACTAATTGCTGAAGCGAAGAAACTATTTCCGAAGCAATGCAAAACAACGGGAAGGGGCTCTTAAGAGTAGACATGTCTATGATACCGAAATGTACGCAAAATTTAAAGAAGGATAGCTCACGGCACAGACATGATCCCTCCGAAGACAATCAGAATGATACAAAGACCGCAGCTATGTGAGAATGTATACGACATACTCGAGACACCTACCAAAACAGATGAAAGCAAGACCACATCCTCAGCAAGGAACTTATAGAGGAATTAGACGGGAATGAGCAAGAATCAACACGGGTTCAGGAGGTCGCTCTACATTTGATATCTCCAAGCACGTCAAGGAAGCTGCCACAAAAATTCGCTGTGCTGGTCACCTACCATATAAAGAACGCTTTCAACTCGGTGTCATGAACGGGGGGGCTAATAGGAGAACTGGAGAGAAAGGAAACATCGACATAATCAGAAATACAATATGCCATTATCTACAAGATAGAATTATAGTGTGCTGCTATGGTCTACGAAGAGTACAGATACCACACGGAATTACCACAATAGCCTACCGTCTTTATTTATCATCTTACATGCACAAAGAGCCAAGTTCAGCTATAGAGCTGCTCTTCTCTTAACCCAATAATTTTACAATAAATGTATACCACATTGCAACAACCACAACTTCTCCATACTTTCAATCTTTTTTTTAATGTTGTTAGTTCATTTTACTTTTTAATACTTTGTGTACTCTAATTTAATAATTTTATAAGATAAAAAATGTCAATGTGACATTTAATATTAAGGATAATAGATAAAGGAAAATAGATTAAGAGGTGGATCAAAAAGGCGAGTTTAAACCTGGCAACACAAAAGACAGAAGTTTAGTAAGCAGGAAGGTCATCATAGTTGAGATCAATCTATGGGATACTACAATCAAATCCTAACGAAGCATTAAATACCTAGAGGTGAGGATAGGTAATAACTGAAACATAAAAACAATCAATTAAAAAATGTCTGCCCAAGATACAACCAAAATTGAGATTTGATAACTTGTTTCAATTGAACCAAACAACCACATGTAAATAAAACTAATACAGTAATGAAATAACATCCAGCCCTTAAATATTTTATTAATACTATACATTAAATAGTTTTTGATATTTAACAGTGATTTTACAATGAAGATTATTCTGTTACCGATACCAAACAATGTTTGGCCAATAAATGAATATAATAAGATTTAATTAACATTGAATACAAGAAATGAATATATATTTATCTTAAACAACACTAATCTAAACATTAAATTTAGGTAAAGAAAAACTATAAAAAATAAATGGAAAATTCACAGCTCCATTAATAATTTAGTTTGAACTTACTTAGTTAAAAAAATAAAAAGCAATAGCTAAATTAATCTCACTAACAAAAATTTTGAATAATTTGAATCAAACTTAACAACATTAAAAACGGTAATGAACGTTGAAGAAACTTCCGATTATGTACATGTAGTGATAATAAACAACTCAGGTTTTTTTTACTTTGGAGCTTTTTTAGCAGCATTTGCTGCAGCTTCTTCTGCAACATCTTCTAACTTTCGCTTTCTCTTAACTAAGTGAGAGATGTTGTTTGCCTTTTTCTCAGGAGAGCTGACTATTGGGGGTTCTTCTTCTATTGGATTATTTGCCTGGAATTAGAAATTTGTTTGTGAATTTGCAAAAAGGAGGTTAAATTAAATGGATAAGGATAGGATGCATTCTGTAATCTAAATGTGATATTATTTCATGTTAAGGATTATTTCATGATAAAATCAAAATAAAAAACCAAAGTTGTAGAAAATTCAAAAAGGTTTATTTAAAAACAAGTGGTTCCAAAAAAATAAATAACGATCACAAAAGTACATAAAATAATAACACATTTAGCAAACCGGTTGCAACAATTTGAAAACATTAACAAATTCGAGCATAGCTATTCACAGTAAAAATATGGCAACAAATTTAATTGAGAGTATTAAAAATCAGTCTTCAATTTTGATTAAAAATATTAATTATGGACTTCACTTCAAAATCAACAAAATGATTTTATTATGAAATAGTTAAACGTTTCATTTCAGAAGCAACAACTGAACTAATGAGATGTTTGCATTCTGAATCAATATCACCTACCTCATCCTTATAAGTTTTTAAATCAGTAACTTTGTCCTCCAATTCGGGGATGAGATTCTTAATATCCTTAATCTCTTCGACATCAGAGCACCCTGGATTTGGCTTAGCTTCTAGGATAACCAGTAGTTGCTTTAAGAGATCTAATGTTTTGGTGTAGTGAGTAATGCCTTCTTCAATTTTATTGTGAGCAGATAGTGCCATACCAAGTTTATAGTGAGTTTCGGCAAGCTTACGCAAGTCTTTTGTTTCTTTATAGATTTCTTTTTGGATTTCTAATCCAGCGGTGATGTCAGCTATAGCACTATCAAAGTTTTCGCTTTCAAGAGATACTTCTCCTAAAGTTACCAAACAATCAGCAAAATCTTCACGGCCACTCTCTCCACGTCGCTCAAAGATAATCTTTCCTAATTCTAAAACTTCCCAAGCTAATTGCAGATCAGTGGGTTCTTCTTCTTCAGGTTTATCAGCTATAAGAATATAAATAAATTAATAAATAACAAATTTAATAATAGAAAAAATAGATTTGACTCTTTTAAATATATTAATCATTCTCAGGATTAGTTTAGCATTATTTTATCACAAATTCTTAGAGTTATTAAGGACTGATTTTTTAATACTAGTTTAGACTCAAAATCTGATTCAATCTTCGTACAGATGAACACATTTTTCAATAGTAACTTAAACCAAAAACGTCGTTTTAACATAGCAGAAAGTTGGTCTTTAAACAGTCAATGTTTTAGTGTTCATTCATCAATAATATACAAAAAGTGACTCTTCAGTGCCAAAGTCACAACCTCTAGACAACCTAGGAAAAAGTGTGAAGTCTGGGTCAAGCCTAAAACTACCCCTTCTTAAAAAAAAAAGGTAGGAGTGAGCTACAAAGAAGCTGTATGTACTCAAACACCTCCCAAGTAACTGTCATCAACTTGTCCCATCCCTTAGGTAAAACCACTAATGCACAGGACGTTCCTGAGTCCCCTATTGAGGCAGAACCAGAAGAAGACGTAAAGAGCTGGATTGTCTTCCATACCACCAAGAAGAAAGACACGAAAAGTCACTCCTTGTTATAGGTAAAGAAAACATCAAAAAGTTAAGTGGGAAAGACAGCAAAGTGAGCTACTTGTTCCTCAAACAAAACAAATTTGCAACAATGCTTACTAAGCAATGATTTATTGCCAACGTATGCATGGTAAAATTTTTCCCAAAAAATAACTAGAAATTAGCCCAGTCATATAATCTTTAAGATACCAAAATAGGATACTAGGCCAGTATTTCAATCATAGTTTAATTCTATGTTTAACTGAGTTTATTTCACATTGTGACCAGACTATTAAGATTATTTTAAATTTAAATGTTCCGATTTCCTTAACACTACAGGCATGATTTGATAAAAACCTATTTACAACTAATGTACTATAGATTACTTTAACAAACGTTTAAAAGGGCAACTTGACTTGACTCGTTTATAAATATATGTTTGAACTGACAATTTATAATTGAAAAACACAAAATTTGTTATCTTAAACTCCAATCTTCATTAGCAGAAACTTAATAACTGGCCCTTGATGATGAATCCGGCACATTTATTTCTAATTATTTTTACATAGTATTAAGAACCCAAGAAAAAAATGTGGATTGACACATTAGACATAATATTTCTTAATTTTATTGTATTGAAAGAAACATTTTGATTGTGCCCCTTTCTAATAAAAAGGAATATGTGAATAATTGACAAGACTACAAAAAATCTATTGGACTGCTCAAAATTCTCCACTACTTGTTTTTTTTTTTTATCGTCAAATGTAAACTTTTGTCAGCACTAAAAGAAAGTGTTAAAAGTGTACTTTGTTCTCATAGAAAATGCTTTTTACGGAGTCTAAAAATTCTAAAATAGTAGATATTAGTAGTGTTCACACTGAAAAAAATACTCTTTTTTTCTTGTTGGCACCAAAGAGAATTCAGTCGAAATTTTGCTCGACATGTCCTTTTGCATTTTAAAAACTTTTTAAGGGTGAAATCTAATAAATTTAGAAAGAGTGAATATTTTTAGTTTTCTATTTCATAAACACATTTAAAAAAAAAAAATTCTTCAAATTTTAAGACGCTAACATAAAAATTAAAAAAACATAATTATAAGAAACATCCTAATACACATCAAACACATGAAAGCACTGCCTTAGCGGGTTGTAAAAACTAGTATGAATTGATTCGTATAGTTGATATGAAAATTAATTGTTATTAATACCATTAAAATTATTAGAAAAAAACTACTAAAATGTAATGATATTTAAAGTAAATAAATAAATACAATATTCACCTGAACCACCTTCACCACCATCAGCAATTACTTCTTCATCTTCTTCCATTTTAGAATCATCAGCATCATCAGTCTCAGTTGTAGAAGAAGCAGCCTCACCATTAATAGAAATGTTGGCAGCTTTAGCATCATCAGTCTTATTGTCTTCAGCTTTTTCAGTTTTGGTTTCCTTCTTTTCTTCAGCTTTATCACCTTGCTTTTCATCAACTTTGCCTCCTTCTTTATTTTCATCAGCTTGCTCACTTTCGGTTTCTTCTTTTTCGCCTTCTTCAGCCTCCCCTTCTTCACCATCATCATCTTCGTCATCGCGAGGAACGTCGTCATCTGAACCCTCCTCATCAGAGACGTCATCCTCAACTTCGACCTCCTTGGGTACGGCATCGCCCAACGGATCTCCATCTTCGCGAGCTAATTCAAGCAAGGTCTTTCCGTAATACAAATACACATTACCGAGGCTGTTATGTTTATCATCTTTGTGTTCCTCTACTAGCATCTCACTGGAGCGGCTAAGATATGCGGTAGCGTCGGTGTAATTTTTCAACCAATATGCTTTGGAACCCATGGCGAGAAGTTCCAATGCGGTTTTACCTTCCATACTTTCAGTAGGCATCTGAAAAAACAACATTATTGACACTTTATTAACAAACTCATAACGTGGTTCTATTTGTTATGATGTATGGTGTGGAATGATTGTTGTGGTTATCTAGTGACATGCGCCGAGACGCCGTATCGACGCCGCGGCGCTTCGGTCGTCTCTGGATACGCAACGCGGAATACGACTTGAACGGGAATCAGTCGTTAATGAAATGTGAAAGTAAAAACATATGCGCCGCGGATATATCGCACAAAAAGACCGAAGTAGCGCCTTTCAAATAGTTATACCAAGGTAAATTTTAAAAACTGAAATTATTTTATATTTAGAATTAATATAGTTTAATTCTGCTTATAAATGCTTCTTTTGTTTTGTTTACCTTCCGCTTTGTTTTGTTGCAAAATTACATAATAAAATCAAAGGTTATTATAAATTATATAAATAATTCTTGTATTAGGTTGTAAAAATGCATTGCGTGGATGGATAGAAACGGACGCTAAGATAATATTAAAATAAGTTAGTTATCGCATATATCGCATTGAAAAATTATTATGGCGTAAAAACTGCATAAAAAACAACAAAAGCATTTTATTGAAAAAACTTCATTATTACTCGATTATTTTCGAAGAAAGCAAATAAATTTAATCCACAACGCAAAAATTACTAAGGTGTTAATACAGCGATTAGATAAATATTCAACAGATCGTGGCTGACTATTCTAATTCCGAATTTTTATTACTCCTGGAGATGTCTGGACGTGACTGGATAAATTAAGAGTTTACAGACTTTTCAACAAAAATAAGCCAAGAAACTTTCCAGGCTACTTGAACGCAATTTACAAGCAGGATTGAAAGTTTACTGTAAGGTATAATGAACTGTAGAATAACGTGGTTACATTTTTAGAGGGTAATCAAGAGTGTTTCTTGTAAAAAGAAGAATTTTAACTAGAAAAGTTTTGAGATTTATCTGCATCATTATATAAAGTAGTTGACCTAACTTTATGTACTTAAAATCCAATCAAAAATTAAATCAATTTAACGAAGTATGGTGCGTGTTCCAAGATATATCATATTTTTATAACGTGTAGTAACATCGCAATAAACCTCTTGAAATATCAGTACTAATAAACACACATACACGCGTTTGAAGCATAAATAATAAATGTCATCAATAATGCATTACTCATATATCCGAAATGCGAGTCAATATTGAATTCCTGCCTAAAGCTAAGCTACATTTGGCATTATAAATAATAGCATCAAAACGTCATTTTTTCAATCAACCGAAAGCTTCCTTAAATTACAAGCAAGCTGTTGAATATTTATAATCATTTTAAGATACTTAGAACCAGTAATTTATAGCTTTTAAGAAAATAAATTTTCTTCGGGTAATATTTATAGGGTCAAACTAATTATTGGGAATAATAAAATTTACAGTCTTAAATTCTGAGTAGTCCGCGGTTATATTTGCAGATGAAAAGGGCGTGAAAATGAGGATATAAAGAATAGTGCGATCGTTATGACGCTTTTATAGGATGAACAAAATTGTTGGTTCGAATTGTAGTCGAGCGGGAATTTTATAAATTGAAGGGGCGCACTTTAATTAATTATACAGATATTGTTAATTGAATTCTCAATAAGGGCAATTATTTAATAAGGATTGTTAATAGGCTTT
The DNA here is from genome assembly GCA_963932245.1 of Tachinus rufipes. NCBI lineage: Eukaryota > Metazoa > Arthropoda > Insecta > Coleoptera > Staphylinidae > Tachinus > Tachinus rufipes. The sequence goes on along the minus strand of OZ010747.1, from coordinate 45,831,320 downwards.
AACTTAGAAGTATGTAAACCTATAAAATTTATTATTATAGCACCAATTAGCAAAATTTATTTGTAAACCCCAAGATTTGTACTAATCCCATTAAGTTCTACAATGACTTAAAACATTGTAAGAATAATTTAACCGTTATAACTTTTGTATCATGGTTACTAATTGTCATACACTTACACTTGTAAATGTCAAAACAGCCGCCGTTGTATGCGGCTAAAATTATATTTGGTGGTTAATGATATTTAGTCACCCTGCATTTTATATTAAATCGATTACAATATTGGCCGAAGCATACTTAATTCTATCCATTATAGTTTCCGCACGCACGTAAATAATAACCGCATCCTGTCAAATTATTGACAATCTGGCAAAAAGCAAAAACGACTTTAATTAAATAAATTGCTGACAAAATAGTATGCAAAGTGTAATATATTTTGTGTGTTACGTTACCAAACTTGATGTAAATATAAGGCAAAGTTTTGCAGTAGAAATAGATTGGTGCTACTGTGCGAGTGAATTGGTAAGATTAATTCTGAAAGTTCATATATAAACTTTGTAACAGAAGTAGTCTATAACATTAGTAAGAGACATATATCTAAAGTTTTCACATTAAATCAAATTAGATTGGTATATTATTCATCTATGTTTTGGTTAATTATTTTCTCGATGTTGTTCAATCAACCTGTAGAAGAATGGCCATGGCTAATACATAGAAAATTAATCAAAATAAGTGTAGGTTATCACATCGGGTGCTCTGTCTACGACATGAATTAGACATCGATTTCTTAATCATATGGAAGCAACAATTTTCAAGGGTAGATCCGGATGATTTAGCACGCAAACCAATTAAATCAGCAAATGCGATAGATTTATGTTGTGCATGTGTGGCATCTCTCTACAATTAGATTGCAGAAATCAACAGTATAATTGATTTAAACTAACACCAGTGATATTTATAAATATCAATATATCTATAATATACTGATATAAGATATTGTTTGTATCACTTAATCGTGTAATCAAGAATAAAAGAATGCCCAATTAAATTAATAATATAATCAAATTTTACTCATTAATATGCGACAAATAAATACAAGAAAGTATCAAATTAATACGATTGTATTCAAAACATCTCCAGTGTAAGTAAATTTATCGTATACTAAAATCATCAACTTGTGCTCTTAATTCTATTATCAAATAACCGTTACAGAAAAAAAAGTTACATTATTATAAAATAATTTATAGTTTGTAAGCTTGTGCTCTTAATAGCGAACGTTGTACATACTCAAATAAATTGCTGCATATATCTTCCTAATTAGAAATTATTAATGTCGCGACTTGCCAAGTCGATAATGCACTATAAACTTACGAAAACTTTATGTAAAATTAATTAGAATAACTGTTGGTATACACTAAGTTAAAAAAAAATGTCCACATATTTTAGTAGCGTAATGTAGATAATTATTTAAACAAAGGTTTATCTATATACATATTAACTTTCATTCGAAGTTTGAGTATTGCGTAAACTACAAAAGACCGATTTGAAAGAAATCCCACAAAAGGAGAATACACGTTCAGTCGCAACTACGAATACGGTAGCCATTTTGTATATTACCAATAAATATATTACAACAAATTGAAACATTTCATTTTTTTAATTAAAATATTCAATTTGTATCAAGTGATGTGATCGCGGACAGTTAATTGACAGACCTCGTATGACGGACGTCCTGATGTCGAATAATTTCGAACCCAATTAAACTTCAATAATAACCGTAGAAGCAAATCACAAATCAAAAAAAGTATATACACTGGCGAGCAAAAAATAGAGGTCACTTTAAAATTATGACTTACTTTTGAAATTTTTTATTTTAACTTTATGTTTGCAAATTGTAAACCAAAGTAGGCGTTTAATTCATTTCCTGACAAATGTTATCTATCTGTCAGTTATTATCACCGTGTTACAAACTTTTATGAAACAGCATCCATTTCGCTCTGTAGTTTTTTTACTTAGTGTTGATTTTTCTCTGCGAAACTTGCCATTCGCACGATGTACTGTACTTAACAAGTCATAATACCTTTAAGCCATATTGTTGTGGCAAGAATTATAGAGTCGATTAAAGATGGGCGAGGAAAACGTGAAACTGCAAGGATTGTAGGTAAAAGCCTTTGTGCTGTATAAAAGGTGTATCAGAGTTACTTGGATATTGGCCTGATAACCAGAAGATCAGGATCCGGGCGAAAAAAGTCACCACGAACATAGATGACCGTATTTTGATGTCCACAAGTTAGCGGAATAGAATAGCTTCTGCAGTTTATCTAGGAAATCAACTCCATGAAGTTAGAGATGTAAATGTTAGTGAATGGACCGTTAGAAAGCTTCGGGCTACTGAATTGTCTTGTAGAAAGATGGCTACAGGTTCACCTTTACAACGCCGACATCGTGTTGAAAGATTGGCATTTGCCCGAAATCACTGGGCACGGCATAATGAGGACTGGAACAGGGTAATGTTTTCAGATGAGTCGCGTATTTGAATCATGAATCAGACGGATGTCGGAAAGTGTGGAGAAGACGCAGAGAAAGATACGGTTCAGTTTGTATTGATGAGCGACTTCCATTTGGTGGTGGGTCGGCTATGGTTTGGGCAGGAATTTCTACCGAAGCACGCACAGAGTTGGTCTTCATAGAGAATGGCTCCCTGACAGCTCACAGATACATTATAGAGGTTCTCAAAGATCATGATATGCCCTTCACAACAACTATGGGCAAGCACGGCATTTTCATGCAAGATAATGCTCGACCTCAATGATGTGGGAATTTCGCGGTTCGATTGACCAGCTCTCAGCCCGGACATGAATCCCATAGAACATGTCTGGGATAAGTTGGGACAACATATCCGAAAGCATACACCTGCTCCAAGAACTGCTCAGGAGCTAAGACAATTGCTATTGCAGGAATGGAATAATAAAACCAAAAAAAAAAAGATTGATTTACAACTTAAATACAAAATGGCCATAATTTTTTATTGAAAAAAAGTAGGAGCCCAAAGAATGCCAATGAGAGAATGATGGCAGTGTATGAAGAAAATAGTCAATTGGTGCAAACAGTTCAAATAGAAAATCCTTCCATTCATGATCGACACCAAGTGCGGAATACCTCTAAAAGCACAAACAAACAAAATCATTAACAAAGATGAAGATTTGGTGTTGATTGACTGTCGAGTAAACGTCTCATTTATATCTAGAGAACTAGGAGAAGTGTTTTTAAAAATCTACATAAATATTTGGGAGTGAGCAAAGTGTGGCACTGTAGAGTCCCAAGTTACTCAGTCCCGAACAAAATCTGTGTAGACAACAAATTTGAGAATAATTTGACTGCTTTATCCAAGATAAAGACGTCGATAAAATTGTAAGTGGGGACAAGACCTGGGTTCACCATCGGAATCCACAAATCATAAGGAAGACAAAAACAAGCAATATTCTGAACTGAATATATCCCAAAAAAAGTCTACAATACGAAGTATGCCTACAAAACACAATTAAAAACTTAAAAGCAGCTATACACAAAAAAAGACTTAATTATGTCCTGTAGCACACCTTAGATAACAGAAAAACTCCCCTAGTGTTTATAGGCGATTTAAAAAGCATACAAACAAATAGTTTTCTAAATAAATCGGTAATAACATCATTAACATACTAGTGCGGCAATATTTTATTTATATATTTCAATTCGATATAAAACTACATGTGATTTAAATCGCCATAATTCAGCGAATACAAACAAAAATTTGTATGGAAAAATTCGTTAAAGCTGATTAACGGAATGCCCGATATATGTGGCAACATAATCATAACCACAATATTCAATAAACTGTCAACTTATTTCTAGAAACTGAAATACTTTTATGATTTTACATCAATGTTAAAATTTTAAAAAATAAGCCCGAATTGGACTTCTATAAAAAAAATTAACATCGACGTTTAATTGCTATTAAAATCAATTTTTAACCAATCAGTTAACTTAGCAACGTTCAAAACATTAATTAGTGCTGCTGCTAAAAATGAACAAAATACGACATAATAAACTAACATCACTAATAATTACCAAGATGTTATTTAATCTTCCATCTCGGAGATACAGATAAATTCAGAGCGGTGATATCATTATTATTATTACTCAACTGCAACTAAATAAACTAGCATCTCGACCATCTTACTTGATACATCAAACACATCCCCTTCCATTTTATGAGAAAAATTTGTTTCTTTATGAAATTTTGTAAGCTTCTCTACTCTCAATGGAGCTTTTATATGTACTCGAGACTTTGATGTAAGAAAGTAAATGAATTATAGTTAACTACAGTAATCCGTACTCGGAAAAAGCAGTATGTATTAAGAAAAACGTAAAAGACAAAACAAACAGTTCAAAGATTGTAACAACAATGTAATAATATATATTTTAAACACAAATGAGATAGAAACATTATTAAAATTACGATTTAAAATTAATAAATGTAAATAAATTATAAAGAAACGATAATAATATTTAAAAATGTCATGTTAAATAAATATTAAGAATTGTATGGTTTAATTTCGATGTTTCTGGTATAATATAACATTATTGCACAATAATAATACACAAAAGTGTTACTAACAATACACTTTGCTGCCTCACGTGTATTGTACAATATTTTATCTTCGCCGATCTTCTTCTTCTTTACGTGCCATGTCCTCCGAGGACGTCGGCGATCATCATTGAAATTTTTATTTTATTGGCAGCGGCACGGAACAGGCTTGTTGAACTGACACCATACCACTCTCTCAAGTTTTTCAGCCAAAACGTGCGTCTTCTTCCTGGACCTCGTCTGCCTTGGATTTTGCTTTGCATGATGTTCTTCAAAATACGGTACTTTTCACCTCTCATAACATGTCCAAAGTATTCCAGATTGCTTTTCTTGATGGTAAACATGACCTCTGGTTGTTTATGAAGACGGGCAAGCACCTCGATGTTTCAGACTCTGTCTACCCATGATATTTTAAGCAGGCGGCGGTAGCATCACATTTCGAATGCTTCAAGTCGACTACACATTACCTTTGTTAAAGTCCACCCTTCCATTCCGTAGTACAGAATTGGAAAGACGTAGCACCGTAGTAAACAAATACGTATTGGTATTAACAAGTCACAAGATGTAAGCACCTAAATGCTGCTCTAGTCTGCTCTATGCGGGACCTTATTTCCTACATGCTATACCACTTACTGCTCAATAAGCATCCCAGACATCTGAAGAGACTGAATCTGTTGGTTGCCTGTACTCAGGTTTGCGGGAAGATCACCATCCTTGCTAATAACCATAGCTTTGGTCTTGCTGATATTTAACTTAAGCCCCCTTTTTTTCGCTTTTAGCCACAACCCTATCCAGTAACGCAAGTGCAAGTACTCAGCACTTCCTGCCAGTAGAACAGTATCGTCCATATAACGCAAGTTGTTTATTACTTCTCCGTTGACAACAATTCCTTCCCGTGCTTCGGCAAAAATTTCCTAATTTTCTCAGAGTATATGTTAAATAGCAGTGGAGAGAGAGGACACAGCCTTGCATCACACCTCGCTGAATAGGAACATACTCGGTAGTCATGTCTTCAACTTTGACAGAAGCGATTTGGTTGTAATACAATTTTTTTTTAAATGCGGACGATCCAACATTAAAAAATGTTTTAAAAATCAGACAATTTAATTAATAGATTAATGACAATATTATAAACACTATGCCAATGTCAAATAATAATGAAAAATTTTAATTAAAACTCAATAATTCTACTTAGATCAATATTAAGTGGAACGGTTAGATAATAATTTTGTAATTTATGCAAACTGACCGACATAGGACTCGATAAAATACAAATCGCTTGTTACCATAGAAGGTACAATTCAATTGACTGATTGATTTAGTTGTGAAGAATTACTAATTACACAGCAAGCGATTAAATATGTAAATTTATATTCAGTTAGCGAGTATTATTTACCTTACTATTGATTATAACTTGAACACATCTCATAGTTCTGTAGTGACATGCATTATAATTACAGTACGCATTTACCAATTAAACAAACATTGTTTAATTGAGCAAAAGATAATGTTAAAGCAAATGTACAAACTTCCACAACCTTAACAATTATATTGCATAAAGTAAGTTTGAATGTTCATGAATTAATGATGTGAATTAATAATTGCACGGTGCTGATTGTGTCTGGTCCATTACATCCGACTAATCCAGTTAATTCTATTTTCCTGTAAGTACACAGTGAATAGCATTAAAAACTAAGTATATTATGCATTAGTTAATCCTTTTATATAAGGATGTTATTGAAACATCTATGGTCAAGCACACTAGTATTTGTTTTATAACAATCATGAAAATATATAATAAAGCCAAGACAAACCAAAGCCAGGCATTCAGAAAAACGTTGCGTGTTTTATAATTGCTTATTTAAACGTTATAGCACAATAATGTTTTAAATAATTCATAAGTTACTCTACGCAAGCTTAACAAACACTACTTCGACATACTAAAATCAATAATAACATTTTTGATTGGCCGCACAAATATTATTGTTTGTATTTTATTCAAAGCGCAGGCACATGGTGTCATGTGTGTCTATACTTCTCATTACACACATCGAGATCGATGCCCCACTGGCCAACGGGTGGTTTGTTTCATTTTGTGTCAAGGTTTTATGTAAGCTTTGATTTCAGCATGTCGTGAGCTTTTACTCTTGACGTCATTGCAATCCTTAAAATTGTTGTAGAAACTACTTCGCTATAGTAACGTGCAGGATAATGTGCTGGAATTTATATAAAAATAAAAAATATGCCACCCTGCAGCGAACCGAACAAAATATAAATAGCGCTGATAAGGCAGACACGATTTTAAAATTATGGTCTGTTTAATCTACTTGTTTAAATTTGCATTTTAACTTGCTCTTTCTAAAATGTACCGAAGCTCCCTTTGAATGTTAACGTTCGTTGTTATCGATTTAATTTAGTAATTTGGGCTTTTGTTATTTTTCAGGACATTAACGAAAAAAGAATATAGACACAAATAACAAACGACAGGAACGCACAATTGTGTTTTAGTAATCAATAGTGGTAACGATATAAATAATAAAGTGGATTTCGTGTGGCTTTCATAAATTAACATTTTTTCTTGAAAGACCTAGCACGGATGTTCGCACGGAAACAAGTTTGGCTCGTACAGCAAAACGATCTCAGCCGGAATAAAATGGAAATAAACATACTCTAACATGACAAAAACATTTTGATAAATAACCTCCGGTTTGAAAAAAAGTTTGATTTGTTGTATTAAATGCAATGAGGCTCAAATATAACAAGGAAAAAGATAAATTACAACGTTACTAAAATATTAAATAAAAACATTTTCACAAGTATGACGGTTTCATTTAATTACATAAAAAGATGAATTAATTAAATTTGTGGTAGGCTATCTTGTAATATCAAGGAGAGACAGTTTGTGAATGTGATAAATGTAAGATTCACCACGTATTTGAAAACGTCCATCATAACGCCCCGAAGCTTCGTAGACATCATCAAAGGTGCCAGCAAGCTGAAGGGCGGTCAGGAATACGACCTTCTCATTGTCGATTACGAAACAGCCATGGAAACTGGTGAGACTGATGATGAATCTGGATGGAACTGCAGTGTACATCCCAGGTAAGATATCAAAATTTTAAAATAACCGTAAAACTATTCATGCAGACTATACTAAACCATAAAACACAACAAAATAAATTTTAATAATAAATCTGTTTGTTGTATGTCCGGTCTAGTAAAACCTGCTTCTGCATACTGCATGTAGACCAATTTGAGAAAAAAAATTATAAATTAAAATATGCCGTGAAACAAATTCTATTTCAAAGTGAAGGTATTTTTCTTGTTTCTTTATTTCTTTATTGACAGTGTAAAAATGGAAATATTATTGTATTACATTTTTCTTTGTAAATTGAGGAGGAACAAAAGCGTATATATTTCCAAAGCGGATCGCTTCTGAATTTCTACCATTCATTTTTATATTTATTTTATTATATCAATCTAATAAAATGTAAATATTTCCATTTCAGTGTATTTTTCTTGTTGGGAACTTTGGTCCTTACAACATGTGCTACGGGGATGTTATGTGCGGCCATTATGACAGACCACTGGGAGGAAGTGACATGGGACAGACACGGTTTAGAAACTCTATCGAACAGTTCTGTGAAAATCCAATGGCTTTTAGATGGAAAAGTCGCCAAAGTTTCTACAAACAATGAACACGCTTTCCTAGTCCCAATACACGGAGGTATTTGGACACTCTGCTTTAGTCTTACAGGTAAATACCCAATAGTTCTTTTTTGTCATTCAATTTTTATCCTCTATTTATGATGTATACGATTCGAGAACCATCGTCTAGTATAAATCGGCAAGATACTGAAACGTATTTTTATTAACTAATGAATAATAAGAAGCTGTAGAAATAACGTTCCCACAGTTTACAACTATGTACGTGTAAACGCTTACGTGACACGGAATGCCTCATCTATCATAATAACCAGATATTAATAACCGCATTGTTATGAAGAGCTTCTAATAAAATGCTACTGGATAGAAATGATAGTTTTGAATCTTCTATATTTTATTTAAAAAAAAACTTGTGTCGTTTCCAAGTCTCGCGAGTAATGTTTTCACATCAAAATCTCTCGAAAGCAATTGCAGGTTTTATCGCTTGTAATAAGTGTCCAATTAATATTAACAAAAATAAAATAAAAACAATTGAATCAAAAATTAAATTTATCAAATTGCATTGCGTTTATGTCCAGATTTTGGAGCTCTAGCAAGTAGAGCAGTTTGAACTTCGCGTCAATGTCCGATGGCGTCTGATAAATTTTGTATAAAGGAGATGTATCGTTCTGCGTTTTATGAAATATTATGTTATAGCAAACTCGGTATGTAACCATCCGGTTGTGCTGTCCGCTTAAGAGAGATTTTCTCTTAACAGATGTGACATGCCATTTAAAATATAGGCGGTGTACGTGATGGAAGATTTTATTATACTTTTGAAAAATGGGTATCATTCTGTAATCTTTCCACAAACTATTAAATAATAATTATTATCTTATACCAATTAAATAATGGCGATCATATATCGATCGAGTAATGCAATGGCGACGAATAGTGACGCTGTACTACAGATATAGTTTACTCATGCGGTGCGCAATCTGTAATTTGCCATACTTCAGAGTTTTGTAAGATTAAGAAAAAATATCTAAAAAAGCTAATAATTATTATGAAACATAGATAAACTATAGTAATAGCACCTTTGCATAATTCCATCAATACCGGCAAGGTAAATTTCAAAGAGTAAAACCACATTCGTTAAAACACATTGAATGAGAGATTTAAGCAGTCTGTGAACATTGATTGACCTTGGATAGTTAGCGGATTATAAGTCTCGGAAAATAATAAACTTTATCTCTCTCAAAAGTAAAAGTAATATATATATTTGAAGTGAGTTATTCTACAAGTAAATATTTGATTCGATGTCGTAAAGTATCTAGGTCATTGGTCAATTTTGGATCGGTAATGACTCGTATAGCTCGTTTTTAAATATAATTTAGAAGACATAGTGATGTTTCAGATGCTCCTCTCCATACTAGGAAACAATGTTCAATTTGATACGGGTGATAAACCTCAGATTTTGATTTTGAAAACGTAAGGGTTTTTAAATTAAAATTGGACAAGTTAGAAAGACCCCAATCAGATATTGTTATACACTTCAGATTCTAACCTATTTTTAGGTTAGAATCTGAAGTGCCAAGAAGCTATATTTGTCGATTATGTTCTACGTTATAAAAGTATGAAGTATGTAGTTCGCTATCATCTGCAAAACTATAAATATTTGAAATTTGAAGAAGTTCATTAATGTAAATCAAAAAGTCGGCAAAACAGCAGATCGTTGAAACCCATCAATTCTATTCTTACTATAATATTTCTGTTGTCAAGAAAGCTAAAATAATATTACAGATTTGTAATACAATGCAGCTTGATAATAAGATTTGGATACCATACCCATCAAATGCTTTAAAAATGTCTAGAGCTATTGATATTCTCCATGTTTATCTGTAGAATACCATTTGTGTTAACATATTATGTCAGATATCAGTTGAACTTTAATCGAAACCCATATGAGTAACTGAGATAAGATTATTTTGTTCTTAAGAACTTGACAATGCAAAAATTAATATATTTTTCTAAAATTTTGGGCAGTAATGCAATTAAAATCTATAATTTGAAAAACAAAACGTGTCTCCCTTTTAGGTTGAACATTTTGCAATTTTCCATCAATTCGGGAATGTAGCTTTTTTTGTACGACAAGGCAAATACTTTAGTCAAAATGGGATCTAATTTATATGCAAATGTTTTAGAATAATATTTGGAATGGAATCTACACCTGATGGCTTTCCAGAACTTAAAAAGATATCTTTTGACAACTCGCTGTATAAAACGAGTTGAACCTAATAATTTTCCACTAACCGGCATAGTTAGATGCAAAATATCAGCCTTTTCCTTTGGATTAGTAACTGTCTTGTTTTGATTCTTTCAAAAACGAAGTATTAAAGATTTTGAACAACAATGCAATATGTTTTATAACATTTTTTTGGAAAGCTAAAAATATCAATTCTATGATCTTTTATTTTTCAATTTGTCTTAGATTGTCGCAATGTTCACATTTTATAATCCTGATTAGTTTGATCTGATGTGTCAGTTTTATCTAAATTGAGTACAAGTACTTTGGTTTTATTTTGAAAACAGAAAGATACATTTTTATGCTGGGATATATGTGCCCGTAGAAGCAATGAGTATCAAAATCGAAATGATTAAAAAAAATCATTTTAAAATAATAATAAGAGAAGTTTTGACAACAGAAGTATTAAGTGAATAATCAGAATTTCCTAAAGCAACATTAAATGTTAGTTATTCTCTGAAATAGTTGAAAGATACAGATCTAAAAACCTTGGTTCACCAAGAAACCCATCACTGGAAAAATAGGTAATTGCTGAATAAGTTAAACTAGATTATAAAAAGCAGCAAAACTCGTAGCTTGTTGGCTTATTTTAGAAGATGACGTACGATAAACTCCTATCAACATAATTTCAGATGTTCTGTGATTACCTTAAAATAAACCAGAATTTTCATAAAGGTAATCAAAAAGTTTAGAAGTATATGCCTATTACAAAAATAATCTTATCTAGAAGATTTAGTTTAAGAAATATGCTATTATAACTAAAACCCTGAATTTCGTAAGTCGTCAGTCTAAAAAATGCTCGTTGTTTGTGGATCTAGGCGCAACTTGTTGATCGGCAAATAAATGTTTAGATCGGAATCTACAGATTAAAGCGATATGGATTGGTTTCAGTAAAAAAAAGGATATGTGGGTTAATCACAATATTATGCGGTCAATCACCTGTCAAGGTTTTGTAGATTTAAAGCTGCAAAACCCCAATTCTCCATTTTCATTTACAAGGTTAATAAAATAGAAAATCCACTCCTAACAAAATACATCTGCATCACCAAAAGTAAACCATTTTTATGTGAATAAAATGTCCGACAGATATGCGCAATGACTTTCTCGCAGAAGAACGAACTACTGTCGATACTATAAGCATGTTATCTGAATTGTGTGAAAATATTTCTCAAATAAGAAATTCATTTCACGTTTTGTAGAATCCGGATGGCAAGTTCCATCTCGAATTTGTCATCGTGCGACTATATCTTGACAGAATTATGTACTTGTAGAAAACGTTGATTAAATCAATATCTACAAAGATTATATTTTAATATACCCCAAAGATTAATAAACAAAACTGCATTTGAAAGCATTTGACTAAAAATTTCATAAACAAATCTGACATTTCAATACGGCTTATCGCCATATTAAAATATAAAATCCACGTAAATATTTACTTCATACAAGTTGAAGGGTAGTAATCTATTTCTCAATTTTATCACAAAAAAACCTTATCTCATTCCTAACGTCTTCCGTTATCTGTCCCGTCGGGGGTGTTTGATACGATGATAAGGCGTCGAGTGGATGTAATGCTTAGGAAGTTGATGTTATTAATAAAATCCACACGGGTCAGACTTCATCGATTAAAGCCAACGTAAAATTTCCACCCAAACGATTCACTATAAATATTAATCTGTTTCTTAAACCCCTGCAGACAACCCGTGGAAATTGCATCAGACATATACCAGAAAAAAATGTGTGAGCATGTAATATTAAACTGCTCTCACGTTCAGAATGATAAGGTTCCTTCCCTTTAATAACAAAAAATGTACATAAGCTTCTCCCTATTGAAATTGTTTACGTGGATGGTGTTGGTGTTTTTTTTGCATGTTATATATTTGATATAATCGACGAACGAAAGGGAAACGGGCTAATCCAATAGCGTGCCTTCAAAGTTAGAGCTGTAATTTAGAATCCGGGAAAAATTGATTGACAAAGTTTTAGCCGGCGGTTTATATTTATTAACTTATCCCTGGATAAATAATAGTATTTGCAATTTGAATGATTCTTATCAAACAAAATATCGATTACTGTTGTTAACTAATTAATTGCTCCAATCAGAAACCCATTTGGATTAATATGTGGCTCGCAAACTAATCTTAATACGTAACATATCGCATATCATGCAAAGTCATGTTTGCATTAGCTAATGATAATTTCCATATAATTACACTTTTCAGATGGCAATAAAACTAAATATTTTTTAATATTAAATTAACACTAGTTTTGTTCTTAAAATTGACGATATCATGTCATAAAGTTATTTATGTACTAAAGAGCATTACAATAAGCCGGAGCGCACCATGTTCCAGCCCGACGAATTGAAGTGTCAGTGGGCATTATTATCTAGTAATGGTGCATACAATATTATTCAATATTCCACAATAAATGTAATTATTATTAATTTTATTTATGATTCACTTTAACATTTATATGAACAAGTTCCAAGCTTTTATGAAAAATCTATAAGCTTTTATAGAACATTTATGAAACACCCCCAAGCTTTTATGAATTACAACACGCCCATATAATGCCCAGGTTGTTAAGGACTATTTTACATAGTCCGTATCGAAGGTATTAATAGCAAATAATAAGCAAAATATAAATAACATATTTTCTGCTAAAAAAATTAGTAAATAAACTTAAAACTGCTAGCAATATGCACAAAGAACTGAGCAGATTGTAGTAAATTGAACTATAACGAATAATATCATTGATAAATATAATATATAGTAAAATACTAATTATGAATGGCGTGATTAAATATGTAGAGAGCAGGACAGAATTCATGTCTATTTTAAATAAGTGTAACTGGACGAGCATATTGGCTGTCTTATTGTAGATAGTGATTGTGATCGACCGTGTATATGCAACGTGTGTAATGTACATGTTGCATATGCACGTGCACGTGCTGGAAAATACATAAAAAACCAATTCGGAAAAACCACCCCTTTACTCTTTAAACCATAAACCCGTACCTCTTCTTGTAAACTTTTTTGTATAACTGCCAAATCATTTTTAATGTTTTCTTTTTTCAACATTAATTTTACATTCAATTTTTATTGCAGAATCGCTTTATAAATTTCTTTCACTTTTAGTCATTGTTTTTCACTTAATTTGCAACCCTTGCAGCATATGACTGAAACTAGTAACTATAAAATGAGCGAAAATAATCTCAAAAAAGGTAAATTAATAATATACAAAAGAAACCTTTATTTATTTTACTGACTCGATGAAATAAGATACTCCAATCTAACAAAGAATCAATATGGATTTTCCTACAGAGTCGACATTCATGCAGAGCAGGATTTGTTATTCGATTTTTTTACGTATTCCTGATGTCTTTTTTATAGCACACTTGTTTTATTGGTCGCCCTTACCCGTCCATCCGGGAATTCAGATTTTTTGTAGTCGGTAGAAAGATGTAACATTTATTCCGCGTTTACACGGGGGAGGAATTATCCGGATATTTTGAGCGATAAACCTAGCTGGGCATAAAACTTCTGTACAACTTTATTACATTCCTTTCAGTCAGCGGATTGCTTATCTTCACATTCAAAGCAACAAAGATACAAAAATAAACAAAACAATAAAAATGAAACAAAATAATAACGCAAGTTCTAATTGAGATTGAAAAATATTGAGTGCGTGGTAATTACCTTCCCTCCTGCATTTGCATAATGTTCTTTTGTTTAGAAATACAATAGGAATGGAGTAAATAGCATATGAAAGTTTGTTTTTGACATTCTGTATTTAAATTCAGTAAATGGAGCAATTAGGCGGGATATTTTTTCTGCATATTTTACACGGCAAAGTTTTAAACGGCCACAGCTTATTACGTACATATTTAAGCAACTAGATTAAATCAACAGAAGCCAGCTTATTTGAATTAATTACCATAAAAAGGTAACGTAAATTTAAAGATTTGCAAAAGCAAATTAATTTAATATTTGTTTAGGCCATATTATATTATAACTATCAACGTTTATATGAATCATGATGTTCCATGAATAATACAAAGATATTATCAAACGTGTAATGTATGTACATTAAGGTGGGCTTAAATTTTTTTTTTCAAATTTTGATAAGCGCAGGGCGGAATTTTGTTTAAATACCAAAGATTCTTAAATTTTGGTGCCGATAGGTTAGGTCTAAATGCGCAAGCGCGAAAACTACCAAAGAAGAGGTAAAATCGACCAAAATCGACGTCAAACTTTAAAAATAAGCTTATTTGTTATACATTTTCTACTAGATTTTACCTTTCTAAATCAATTGTCATCAACTAGAAGATTCATAACCTCAAAAAAGAAAAAATTAATTAATTTTTCAAGCTATAAAAATTAATCATTTTTTGAAAGTAAATCTTTGAGATTTCAATTGACAAGACTTGACGGTACTCATTTTTGTTGTAAATTTTGAGAAAAAAATCATCCCAGTTTGTTTTTTTTCCAAAATATTAAATACGATTTATTTTTTTTATTTTTAAACTGTTTATAAGATTATTTGACATATCTTTTTTCTACGCATTATATGACCTTCTATACTTGGTCCGCGTTAAGACTGCAGTTGTAGTTGTTATGGCAACTGGGAAACAATGCTCTGGTTGGCTTAGAGGCTTACCCAATTTACAATAGAATATCTACCTGATTAAAACAAAGCTACTTGCAGTTGAATAAATTTAGATAACAATTTTCACTATTTAATATTTATTGACTTTTTGCGTTATTGTAACTAGGTTAACGCATTTGTAAATAATTATATGTATTTCAATTATTAATTAGAATTTTTTGTTGCTGACTTTCGGTATAACCCCAAAAACTTAAATATAAGTAAACGTCATGAAATTTTAGGAACTTAAATTTTAGTATTTAAAAAAATAAAAGTGGCTAATATAAATTAAGTTATATACGTTTTATTAAACAGTAATTAACAAGCAATTAACTATATTGTTTCTGCTTTAATGTTTTTAAATAATTTAAAATCATTTTATTATAATATACTAAACAAAGTGAAGTTAGCTATGTTATAATACCAATGAAAACATGTTGCAATTACAGTTCTGTGACACTGACTTTATAAACCACTCCCATCACTGCAGTCTTAACGCGGACAAACTAGAGTTAGTGACATTCAATTTGGAAACATAAAAACTAATAGAAAACTACATCGTATAATTAAAAAACCTTATTTCAGAAGTTCTTTTATCGCTTGCACCGATGTTACTTCTTGTATGGTAGTTTTCGCGCTTGGTGTCGCCATTTAGACGTAATCAATCGGCATTAAATTTTAAGAACGTTTTTTTTTTGGTATTCAAACATAATTCATACAAGTTTGACAAACAAAATGTTAAGCCCAACCCTAATGTACATATTATCAAATTATTTAGACAATACCACTAATAAAATTGTCAGTATTTTTGTTGTATAAATGACACGTCTCGGGTTTATTCCCTACCCATTCTTTTATCTCCGGGATTAGTTCTCTCGTTTATTCCCCCTTTTCTTCTCTATTCCACTGACTCTGCCATCTTTCTTTCTTTATATCCGCGGAAAGTGTTGCCGCAATAACCTCTATTACCTCCTGCAACACCGTTCTGCAAGTTCTACTGCTCCTTAACAAACTTGCTTTCGTAGCTCCTTTTTATTTCATTACTGTTTTTTTTTTGTCTTTGCGTCACAATTTGTTTCTTGCTGCCGTTGCTATTAGCCTTCTGGCTTCTTCTTCTGGACCACCGTTGTGGCATAAGTCTACCGAACTTTCTCTCCATTTCGATTGTTCCCATGACCGCTTCCTTAACCTCCATTTTAACTAAATTAAAGATCTGGATGATAAGGAGATAAACGTAAAAACATCATGTTTGTGTTTTAGCATAATTCATCAATCAAGTCGTATAATTGTAGTTTTACATATGTTGCGTCGAATACAATATTGCAGCCAATCCTCAATATTTGATTTGCATGTTATAGTAAGGTCCATTGTCTCTACAACCCGAACAGCTCTTTCTGGTATATAAAGTATTAATTTCTTATGTGTATCAAAATCTATACCCAAATTTTGTACCAGATTTTAACATTAAGAACAAACCCAAAACCGCATAGAACTGTACATCTTATCAGCAAAATAAAAATTAGATATTTATTTGAAACAAGCTTTCATCTAATTATCTAATAATAAAGTATTACAAATTTGATTTGATGAAACGTTGTCACTATTGACTGATGAATAGACGTTTACTCATGATAATCTTGTTAGTAACACTTTTAGGCACTTTACTGAAAGCCGAATAATTTTTAGCCGTCGATATCTAGAAATATTGTTTTAGAGTGATGTTTTATAACCATCAATATACTAACTAACGATTTCAAATATCGATATTTTCCTCATTTCTTTTCTTTCGGCAGTAGTACGCAAATAAATACATTTAAGTTCTTATAAAAAACTAATTAAACATTAACAACCACAAGCAGGAATTTGATCATTATCCTTGAATAATTCATCAACAATACGAAACTTTATCAACAAATTACAAATTCCAGCATGTCCCCATTCTCCCTAAACATCCCGGAATGTTAATTTCAACAGTCAAAAAATACTCCCTTGATATAACTTTTGTCCATAATTAAATTAACAACGTAATAACATAAGTGGTGTCAGTGGTTGTAAAATTAAATGCTGTCCGCAATAATAATCATGTTTGGGTTTTACGCCAACCAACCCCTGATTATAAATTACAGGCACCGAAAACATACAATTTTAATCTGTTGAGAAAGTATCATTAACTAACTAGAATTTGTGTTTTTGCAGATGAAGAGATACAGTTGCTAGGACGGATAGGATTTCCTGAACAATCCTGTGTTAATTACCTTTCGGGGGGATTAGATGGAATGAAAGTATGCGAACCTAAAGCGGACTGGCAGAGACGTAAGTAAATTTATCATTTATATAAAAAAAGTTGCAAGGCATTATTTTTATAAGAATTTGCAAAAAACATAAATCATAGCACCCCAACACGCAACATTGGCAATCTGTTCCCCGCTTTAATAGAAAGACAAAAATAATAACATTAAAGGCCAACGTATTCCTGCATATAATGTACAAGAGTAACAATCCTATTTATTTTTCAATTATATTCTACCCGAAACTAGAATAAAAACTGCTTGCATAAATCCAATAATTTATTTTAAATCAGAACTTAAAATAATAGTGTTGCAGGTGCACTTTCCACCAAAAAATCTGATAAATATTTAAGCAGCATTAAATTGGAAAAGTAAATTACCCAACATTTTCCTGTGTATATATCAATTATTTTAAAACATGTGTCGTGTTCCTATAAAAATGTCATCCTAACAGAGTTAGCACGGTTATAGCAAGTTAAATATTTAACAAAACTGGCCCGTACTTGCGACAGGTTTGTTGTAAATTGTAATAAAAATCGCTCCGTTGAGAATTGCGCTAGCCTACATTTACATCGGTTTAGGGTAACACTTAACTTTAATATTTGAAGACATTTAAACTGTGACGGATTTGTAAAATGACGATTTATCCAGTTCAATTGTTTTGAAGGTGAAGAATAGAATATTTATTCAGATAAATTTGTAAATTCAGAGTTATAAATCAAAATGTTTATGGCAAACAATCGAATAATATATTTATAGGATGCATTTATGCAGTAATATTATTATCAATAAAACGATTTAATATCATGCATTAATTGAGCACTACGAAATTGCGGTATTGGCATCAAATCAATTATTTTATGATATACTGGGCGGTTTCAAAACGTAATAGGACCATTATTATTTAAAATTTTTTTTAATAATAAATTAGCGTTTACATAGACAAAGGTTACGGTTGTCCGGATCTAAAAAGCCGTACGAAACAAAATACTACAATGTTTTCAATAGATTTAAATACGGTCGCATTATGTAGAATGGAATATCATTGTGCTGGATTTCCGGACCACTTGAAGATTCAGAAAAATAGCCTAAAGGAGTTGGAAGTAATTTAGGTATATGTTAACTTTAGAATATCATCTACCCACACTACTTAATTTAAGTAAAATCTAAATTAAAACTATCATTCTAGAAATTGTAAACAAATTTACACATTTAGTCAGTGACATTTAAACAGTCTGAAGTGACCAGCTAAAGCAAGTGAGGGCTGCTACAGCAATTTGGCACGAGTAACACTCATTTCGACTGCCCCAAAGAAAAACATTGTTACAGAAAAGTTTAATATAATCTGTCACTACTGTCAGATTTAAAGTATAACCTCATCATGTAAAACCGTGATTTGCAGCCAATCAAATGCCTCTAAATCGTCGTTTCGGCTCACATTTTAGGGCAGAAACAGATGGTTTCGGTAGAGGCAGGCAAAAAGCCTTGTTAGTAACAGCGAATATAACAATAATTTACATCTGCGAGCTGACCCGATTTAAACCTTATTCAGGAAGTCTGTATATAAAAAACAACCAACATAACGGGTGCGTCCAGAAAAGTGGGAGCGGACAGTTACATTTGTAGCGGTACTTATTGCTACCAAAAAACAACAATAAAATCTCACCTAACCGCTACCGATTTGTGACGTATAGTCGCCGTTATTTTAGCTTGTTCAGCCGTTCAAGAAAACAGAACTGATTAGAAGCTTGTGATCCGTTACCGATGTAGCAAGTACCGCTACTAATAATGTACCAGACCGCTCCCGCCTTCCTGAACGTACCCGTATCCGTTTATGTTTCATTTAGATTATACGTCCGTGCCTTTTTAAGCGTATTTATTATGCGGATACAATCTACTTAAGCTAATCTGATTGTGACTTTTAGAGAAACACGACCCCGCTAAACGTGACGTGACATTAAAAACAATTAAAATGTCAGCTCAAAGGTTAATGAATTTTAAAACATAAAAGTAGAAAAACAGACCGCGACAACAAATGCAATAATTTGTCACGGGATCAGTTAATTACAATATGTAAAAAATACAAAAATATCCGCCCGGCAATTGCTGTGTGTATCTTGTGACTTTTTATCACCCTTGTTGCGCCAACGATTAAAAATACCTACTTGCATTCACTTATTTAGTTAATGGCAAATCTATTAACAATACTAAAGATTGTACTCCCTCTTTAACTTTACTTACTGTACAATCGGTTTAGATGTATTCTAATTTTCTTAAAACTATATTTAAATTAACTATTAAATATATCAACTGTTAACGTATTACAAATGTAACAATTTTTTTTTACTAAATGTCTTTTTGTTTTACATGGAAACTGCATGAGTTTGAAAATGTGTTCTCTGACTAAATTGACATGCAACTTAATAATTTATGGGTTTATAATTTAGGCGCATCGTTGGATGTAATGGTGGAACGCGAACCAATTTCGAGTGGACCAACAACGCGTGAGTATTTGAATTCTGTTTTCGTGCGAGTTTCATCATTCCAACAAAATAAATTAAGAAATTATAGTTGGAATTTTAAAATATCATCGGCATCATCACTTGCCATAAAGGCAGACCCTAATGGCTCTGTCGAATACTACTGCAATAAAATGTTAGTACTATGTTAAGCACTGTTGGCACATCATATTTGTAATAAATCATTACACTCAATTTTAAATTTTCCAAATAAACTACGAATAAACTAAAAAAAAGAAATATCACTAAAGCAGCACGTATTTATTAAGCGGATAATTTGTTCAAAATCTAAATGTTAAAAGAATAACCATTTGATAATTAGTAAAAACAAATCACTTTGACTTTATGCATACGAGTTTTTAATTATATTTAAACTGAAATTGTTAGTATTGTGTGTAAACATGCATCCAATATTTTCATCGATTGATGCAATTGGGGCCATGCTCCATGAAAGATAAAATAAGTTGATTCCCATTGAAACACTAACACAGCATTATTACTGCTGCTAGCAACTAACCCGCAACCACAATTGAGATAAATTCCAAGCATAATATATGAGGCAAAATAACTTTAAATTAGCACTGAAAATACGGCAACGGTATTAGATTTAATTGACTCGGCAAACCAAAAGGATATTTATTTGTCTTTCCGCTAATAACTAAAAATGTATTATTTAATGCAAATTGTGTAATCTAAGTAGAAATTAGATTGAAATATTAATTGAATATAATTTGTTTATTTCATTATAATGGGTGTCCCATTAAAACCGCCTATTTTAAAATTTAAAAAAAGCAGTGTTTAATTTAAAAGTTCTGATGTTTCTATTGTAATAAAGAAAGTAGACATATAAGTTATATATAGAACTCAATATCAGATAAATGACCGCCTCGTGACTGCTGGAACTCGTTGGTCCTTTTGACAAAATGTTTTATGATATTTTGCCATAGTGATTCAGGTATTGTTCTTGAGTTATTGGCATACACCTTTATTTCAAAAAAACCAAAAAAAGAAAATCCGACGACAAATCGCATGATTTCCTTTAAATTCCATTGTTTCGTTTTTTATTATCTCACGATAACGAACATGCGCACCTAATAGTGGCTCGTAGTGAATGCATGGGACGTTGAAAGATCACTCTTGGATTTTCGGCTTCCCAAATCCAACAACTTTGTTGGTTGACATAGCCATCAATTTCAAAATGCGCCTCATCCGAGATTTTTTTCTTACAAAAATCACCACTCTACGATCCATACTGTGAACGTTAGGCACTGCTGATGATCTGCTGGTTACAAAAGTTGTGTCAATCTTATAAATAGGCAAATACAAATCTTTAGTCAAAATTCGTTGTAAACTGCTTCATAAAAGTCCCAATTGATGAGAACGAAGTAGAAGAATTCTGGTTGACACTCTCACCAACTGCTACAATGTTTTCATTACACCGAGAGCTGCACAAATGCACAAATTTCTCGATTAATCGGACAATTGTACGGCGGAAAAAAGCGTTATGGTGACCAAAAAATGTACATTTTTCACAATTTCTTATTAACACCAGAGAAATGCCGGGTTGAGTCGCCCCGTCCTGTTGGGGTTCCAGGAGTAATATTGTTATAGAAAAATATCAAATCCTATCACATATACGAGAATATCGGTGAAACTTTCTTTCTAGAAAAATATTGGCACGTACAGCGCCGTTTTTAAATTAAAATTGGTTCAAATAAGACAAAACGCCAACCAACTCAATATCCAAACGATAAGATTTTATTCATCACTCTTTTTGTTGAACTACATACAATATTCTATGTCTTCATGTTTTTGGTTAAAGATTTGAAGTTATATTTAACGAGTAAAAAATTAATAAAAAACTTATTAAAAACGCCACTTTTTTAAAAATTAATTCCGGAGAAACGACTTATCGCATCAAATTTCTACAAATTTGAAGACACAGATTGAACTTTCTTCTACAATGTGTGATTTTTATTCTTCAATTATATTCAGGCGTTTTCATGCTGAGTTTAATTCCGTAAACCCTTATAATAGCGCAACTATTCTCCCTCCTTAATCAACTAAACCTTAATGTTCACAAATAATAGCTGAAAAAAAAAAACGCCTATCAGAAATAAATGCGTTAAACTCAAAATAAGCAATCTTAATGGAATACCCTATACTATACATACAGATATGCTTCCAAACAAACTAAGTACATTAACAACGCCCGGTTGCAACTAAAACTTAAGACGTCCTTACATTTTAACTCCCTTTGTGTTGCACCAACACAAAATTAAAATCGCATATGTCAAATTAAATATAAAACTTAAGTATTTCTTATTGTAAACCGAGATGTACATTAAATTGCGTTGGTGCAAACCGGCTTTAGCTTCCACATGAAATATTCATTTTATACTGTTTTATTCTTACATCATGTATAAAATAACTGCATAGGCACTGTGTACTTTGTAATGGTAATATACTAAGATATTTATTTTGTTACACGGATTGCGTTTGTGTTACTCGCACACAAGTACTTTATTAAAAACTCATGCTCAATTCATTTGAGGATTTACTTTACTAAAACTGTTCCAACTATTCAAGATGCAATTCAATTAATGCTCGTGTTGCTAAAGAAGTATTAATTCCATGCCTCAATCACTTAAGAGCATTGCGTTCCAGGTTTTATTGAAGCCCATAGTTAGCATAAAATGTTCATTATTTCCCTGCACGGTAGAGGAATTGCAGCAAACGCAAAAAAATAACTCTGGAATCATAGCACGGCTGGATAAATCGATACGAGTTCAAAATCCCGCATTTCATATTCCACGTATTGAATATTATCATTGGAATAATATAATAAAAATGCAAAGAAATAAATAATAAAAAAACGAATCAATAAAGACATTTTCTCTGTAAATAAGATTAATGTTACTTTTTTAACTTTGCGACATTTCGCCTTCTTTGCAATTCGCGACGTATTGACATGTAAACGAATACCTTCTTTATTCAGTTTAGAAAGAAAATCCCACACGGAGTTTATATTGTGTGCAATTGTTGGAAAATATTTCTTTAACACTGAATGTGTATTTGATAATTTTTTTTAATTGCACTATTAATATAAATATCTCAACAAAATAAGAAAAATTATAATATTTTAAGCGTACCAATGCAACTTATTAGTACTTGACCTTAAAATATTGAAATTAATAAATCATGCAAGGAAGATCTAAACTATACATAAATCATAAAATGTGAAACCTACATTGCCGGTTCCTAAGCGATCGTATAAATTAAACGTACCATTCCCTATTTACCAATGTAAACTAATTAACATTCTTATCACCTTTGCCTGTTATCATAATGAGTTAATCGAATTAACACGATGTTAGCTCGTTAGTAATTTAAGCTCGTTACGATTTCCCTGCATCCAGATAAATTGGAGCGCACCCGCCAAGTTGCGGAAATAGGGTCGTATTAAACAGCCCCAGTACACAGTTGCACACAGCAAGCTTCCCACCTCCGCCAGCTAAAAGTTTCATTTTACAGCCGGTGGCTATTTTCATACAACACTTTCCGATTAAGACGGGTAGGGAATGAAAAAAGACGTATTCTGGTGAGCGAACGCAGTGCGATCTGAATTTTCAATTTAAAATAATAAAAACGACAAATAAAACTTCGTATTGTTTAGTGAAACGTGAAAAAAGATTAAAACAGCAAAGAGAGCATTGACATGTTTTTAATTTTATAAAGAGACTAGTTTAGTGTTCATAAGATAGTTAACGAGCAGTCTTGTTAAATTTGTATTAGCTAATGGGTTAGAGAAGTTGTGCAATACAAAAAGTTTATAATCAAATTTAATTACCCTACCCATTAACAATTTGCAACTCTGAAGCTTTTTATTATATGTAGTAGTAGCACTATTCATAATACTGTTTAACTTAGACAAAAACTATGTAGTCGGAAGTGAACAAAGCTTCGTGCCAGGGCCTATATAAATCAGATTAATGGATATAGACATTTGTAAAAAATAATTTATCACATTTTTTTCTTCTATAATAAATCTATAGATCTCGGATTGATTTTTCATTTTCAATCATCACATTTACAGACATTCATTACTACGAATAAAGTAATCTAAATCAATATAAATAAATCAAAAAATGTTGTTGGCTCAATATTAAAATCAATTAAACTATAGCTTTCATTATTGAAACTAGTGAAAATTGTAATAAAAGTTTCATATCCATCGAATACCTGGAGTAATACTGTCAGCAAATAGACGGTCATTTGATATGACAATTAGATATATGCATACAGAATACTGTATGCATATATCTAGCTAACAATATCGTTATCGAGCAAGCTTGCTAAGCAATTTAGTAAAAAAACGTAATACATACACAACATTGCTTAGCAACCTTCCTCGATAACGATATTGTTAGCTAGCAATAGCCCTATTCTGTATGCACATTGCTTCATTTTTTTAGGGTTATGGACTATATTAAACGTTATTATTATCGTGATCATAGATTAAAGTATAGTATTCTATTACTATGTAATATTACAAAATATTTTTTACAGTCAGTAACTATATGTTTAGTAATAGCAATTGAACCAAAAGTTTTTTGCAAATAATTGTTGGATTTTATGCAGTAACTAATTTTAAATTTCAAATAATAGTTTTAAATTATTAAAATAATTTTAAATGTCTCAAATCATCAATTTAGCAATGCAAATTACAATCCATTAATTAAAACATATATCAAATACGAACCAATGTTATCAGCGTAATCGATTATACTCATCACTAATCGTATGCGACAGCTCGCTCGTCCAGGCAATTTTTTTAAATTTAGATTTGATAGTAATTACATCCAATTTGAATCTCATTTCAAACTGGAGTCTAATTTAAATAAATGTAAAAAAAATCATCGGAGATTCAACAAAATCAGAACTACTTCGATGTTATCGCGAATTTGAGTTAATAATTTATTCTTAATCGATTCAGAAAATCTCTCGAGACGACTCAAGTGACCAAAAAAAATTAAACAAACATTTTGAGCTATTGGGCGCTTCAGTTAATGGAATCAATTATTATTAACTCAAAGTAGTAGTGCTCTCCGGTTAATTAATAAATTAATTATTATAGAATATTAAAATTGTAAATTGTTTTGTTTAATTTCTACTAAAAATAGAGCTAGTTGAATGCAACCTAAACTAAACACTAGATAATGAAGAGTTACGAGCCTTCAACAGATGTAATAAGTTATACATCCGTAGAACGTTTTATAAGCGCATATGCACAATTTAAGAGTGATATTTTGATAACCGATAATTATTCGGTCGTATTGAAAAAAAGTAAGTATGTTATAAAGGCATGGACAGCGCACTTCATCAAGAGATTGCCATTATGTACCACGCGTACTCACGACTTGTTCAAAACTTAAATTTATTAAAATATACGGCAATGAGCGGCAAGTTAATATAATTTATTATTTGCCATTAATAGCAACATTTTTATAATCTTTATAACATTTTACGATGTTTATTTAGATATAACCCAGTAGTTGGTAAAACCCATTGGATATAATAATAGATGGATCATCGCTATGTGACAATACCGCATCATTTGAGTGGAAGACACAATAAAAAAGCAGATTTTCAAAATCATTCATTTTAGAAAGCAGCTTAAATAAGGCTATGGCTTTTGGCAGAATATAAAATGAATGTAAGCAAATTAAAGTTAGGTACACAATACAGCAACAAAACAATTAATAGAGGAATCTAGCAACTTATTGTGCATCTTTATATCACAGTTCAGGAAAGAATTAAACTTGTTTTGCATAAAACATAGGAGTAATAAAAAATAGCAATTTTAAACCATTTCAGAGAGTTTATACGAGGAGCACTGCTAAAGTTCGCGGAATCAAGTACTGCCTGTATTGCCTGGGGTGCTATTCTCGAATCTATATGAATAAAATCGTATGCGAAAGTGACGTATTTTCACATGTGATTCAATATTCGGTATTTTTGAACGGTGTTAGTTGGATCGTATGTGAATTTGTTCACATAGAATACATCAAGTGGGTAATAACCATGTGAATAGCTGTTTCGTCTGGAATAAACAAATAAATGACATTTATATTTTGGAATGATAATGGCTACGAAAATGTTGTCCATGGAGCTGCTAATAGGGTAAATCCTGAATTAGCTGAAGGCAAAAAACTTCAACAGTAAGTCATCATAACTAACCATTTTAGAGTAATAAAAAATGATTAAGATTAAAATTTCACTCGCATAATTTCACAAAACTTGTGCACTTTTATATGTAAATTGTGCAGCAAATTTTCCAGACTTTAATTGTAGTTTTCTAAAAACCTTCTGCTCTGGAGAGATATTTGCAACCCGTTTTGCTTTATCCATATTTATTACTTTAAACTTTAACCTATACGTCCTATCACATCTGACAGCTACAAAGGTTTCCTTATATAATTTGCTGCGTTTTACAGTGATGCCACATATTCCATACGAACAACATAATTTCAATTCCGTGTACCGTTCGAAAATACGTTTATTTGTTCTCATGTGAATTTATCCATTTGAATTTATTCACATACGGTACTATTCACATGGATTCGAGAATAGCACCCCAGTGTTCTGCGATTGTCATGTTCGTAAAATTTGACGTTTTTCACCTATAATTCAGTTGACAGTTCGATTTCAAACTGCTGGATTTCGTTTCAATAAAATTTAACGAGAGTAATAATTGTGTGAAAAATGGAAATTTCGAATCGTGACTTCCGAGTGATGATTTTTTATGATTTTCGATACGGTTTAACACCGCAGCAATGTGTGGAAAAACTTAGTTCGTTATTTGGGGATGAAGCATCATCCAAAACTATGGTTTACAAATGGTTCGCAGAATTCAAGCGTGGAAGACCAAAGTTTGATGACGATCTTCGCGAAGGTCGTCCATGCACTTCTGTTGTCGCGAAAAATATTGAAGCTGTGCGTGAAATGATTTTGTCAGATCGGCATGTGACCTATAGTGAGATAGAGTCATCCTTAGGCATTGCAGTGAAACAAATACATACGATTTTGCACGATCATTTGCATGTCAGGAAGCTTTGCAGTCGTTTGATTCCACACAATTTGAAAAAAGAACAAAAACAGGCACGTGTCAAGTGGTGCAAAGAAATGCTAAAGAAATTCGAAGGGGGTCGATCAAATTTAGTATATAACATCGTAACAGGTGACGAATCTTGGATATATTCATATGAGCCTGAAACTAAACAGCAATCGACTGTAGGAGTGTTTCAAAATGAACCTAAACCCACAAAAGTGGTGCGTTCACGAAGCGTTTCGAAAAGAATGATTGCTTGTTTCTTCGGAAAAACGAGTAAAGTTGCAACTGTTGCATTAGAGGATCGAAGGACAGTTAATGCCGACTGGTATACTTCAATTTGTTTGCCGGAAGTTATCGCTGAAATCGAAAGATAAACCGGCGAATCATTGTTTATCATGACAATGCAAGCGCTCACACAGCACGACGAACTGTAGAATTTTTGACCAGTAACAGCATCCAATTAATAACTCATTGCCCATATTCGCCTTATTTATTATCGCCCAATGACTTCTTCCTATTTCAACATATCAAAAATAAAATGCGTGGCCAGCGTATTTCATCGCCTGAAGAGGCCGTTGAAGCATTTAAATCACTAGGTACAGAGTGGCAAAATTTTATTGAAGATTGGTTTCATCGGATGTAAAAGTGTATAGATTTTAAAGGAGAATATTTTGAGAAGCAATAAAGCGATTTACATAACGTAATTTGTGATTTGCTTTACATGTTCCGCAAACTTTGGCAGTGTCCCTCGTACAGCGCTAAATTTGCTACATGTCTACTGCTTGCGCTAGAACAAAGACTATTCAACAAATAAATAATTGATTCCGTAGAGTACTCTCCAATCGTGATTCATAACCCCGACGTTTCCAACGCTATAATTAGAGTTGACTCTCTACAACTCCGCAGCATTCAAATCCAGTCCCATTTTAGTAGTAGTATCCCGACTATTTCCAGTAATTCTAGATAATATCATGACTTATTGATGATATATGACAAAATCACAATGGCAATCAACACTTCCTAAACATACTGTCGTTGTCATATAAGATTGTCAATAAACCATCCACGCCACAAGATTTTGTTGCAAAAAATGCGTAGAAAACTATAATACATTTAACCAATCAACCTAGTAAGAGGCTAAGACTATCAGAGAAGAAAGCCGCCCAGGTGGTGTAGTGGTTAGAGTACTCGACTGCTACACCGAGAGTCTTGGGTTCGAGTCCCCTATCAAGCCAATTTTGTTGGTTAAAAAAAATGTTTTGTGATGGTACGTCTTCTTTCGGATAAGAACTGCCTCGATGTTGCGTGCACGTTAAAAAACTCAATAATTTAGAATAGAATTCCTGAATTTTGCTACAAAATTCTCAGATGTCTTAAGAAACCTCTGACGTCGGAGCCTAGACAGACATTAAATAAATGAATTGAATTTTTTTAAACAAGAAAAGAAAAGACCACTCCTAATCTCTCCTCTCCATAAAATCCGTAGTAGTTTATAAGCTGCAATCTAAGATAATATTTCGTTTCTTCGTGGTCTGCGCACGGGTTAGTACTACTTAGTACAACTATTTCAGAGTTCAGAGTAATTTCGTTACCGCCTAATCTGTATTAATCGTTTTTAAAAGAACCTTCCAGGACAGAACATCGAGAGGCCACACTTTATAAAGAATTGTATAGCCAGATTCAAACCACACCTTCGAATTGGCATTGATGAAACCACCAATTCAAGTAATTGGACTGTTGTTAGTGTAACAACAGCGTCGCATAACGCATTTGTCAAAACCCAATAATATTACAAAAGGTATAAAAAGATTCACTATAAACAAAGAAGGAATATAAACGTCACTATATCCTCTCAATAATACAATAACAAAACAGTCCTCCCGCACCTTAAGTAATTGCACAAAGTACTATTCCACAATACCATACTGATTTTTTATTATTACACACGATCCAGGTAAGATTTTATTAATAGTTTTTCAGCAAAAAAACACAAGCACGCTGTTTTTTATTATTTATTAATCAATATTAACAGACAGGCATGCTTGCACTGATAATAAAGTCATTAATAATACTCGAGATTATATACTTAAAAGCACGTGATAAATTTTTCTGAATCAATATTAATCATCTGTAATTTTGCTACATAAACATTATGCCAGCCACACAAGTAACTGCGTACTTGACAAGATATACACAAAATTTAAAAAAATCAAAAGTATTACACGTTTAAGTTTATTTGATCAATCTTCATATTCATGCTTGACTAGCATGTTTCATTCATAAATTAAAAAAATTACTTTAGTTTTAGAAATCTTATGCCAAACCCGTGCTAAGCAAATCCAGCTACAAGTGTATCTACTTCTTAATTAGCTTCTTCCATAAATTCATAAGCTAGTCTCCGTTGACCTGCACTATCATGTTATAAATTTAATACTAAAATATCACGCTTTAATAATAAGCTTGTCAGTGTTTATTTTAATTAATTAGTAGAATTTTCCTATTTGGCTGCCTACACATTTTACTTATTATATTCTGGATAATTTTATTATTAAAAAAATATATACACATATAACATCCCCAAGCAAACAAAGACGCCCATTATTTTAACCAGGAGTTAATGATGAAATGTTAAATAAGAAACTTATTAATTAATTGTTACTTAAACAGAATTTATAGCAAGAGTCTCCAGATAATAATTAATGATGGAATATTACAGTAATGTTTTTTTGTTTCAGGTATGCAAAATTTATCAATATCGTGTGCATTGGTTTGCTTAATAATATTGGGAAGTGCCGCTCTGGTTGGCGCTTTCGGTGTATGTCAACATCAAATCAGCGCCGTACTTGTCACGGGAGTGATGTATCTCCTAGCTGGTGAGTATCATTAATATTGAAGCAAACATAAAATTTCATAACAACACATTACAACGGACGTTGTGTCGTATATATCGTGCCTGCCGTTTTTAGGCGGGGATAACACACCTGAAATTTTCATACTTCACCGCTCCCGGAATGAAAATGCAAATGTTATCGTTCCCTAGTGAATGGCCCCACGGGGTAAATAACAACGCAGCTTAATAAACTTTAAAACGAGCAATCAGAGGTGGAATAATTATGTTTATCGTTTTGCAGCATCGTTCGCCCTGTTCACCTTGACGATCATACATTTCAAGAGGGTGCAAAGCCGCCCACGAGTCGACGGGGGCACAGATGGCACGGGCTGGTACAGGATGGATGCCGATTGCACCGTAGACGGCGTTGTGAGTCCTTTAGGTAGCCGTGGCTATCTCCTATCCGCCCATCTATTAGGAGCACGCGTCTTTACGACATCATGGTCATTAGATTTAGGCTGGGGAGGTGTTATGCTTTGCGTTATGACATCAGTTTTATGGATCCTTCTTTCAAAAATCATGAGATTCAATCCCATATCGAGCATGATAAACTAATTTTATATAAAAAAAACAAAAGTTCTATTTTTCGAATGGGTTTTTATTTGAAAACACCTGAGCCACCAGGTGCACACAAAAGATTAAAGTACCAGCTGCAAAGTTCTTTCAGGAAGAAAGAAGCAGATGGAAGAGACTCTGATCATAAACTACTGCTCTAATAGAATGCATTTTTGGTGGTAAAAATATACCTGTCTTTCATAAAATTTTACAAGCTGAATACTTGTATTTATCAATTTCTGGATGGCGACAATATTATATAGTCTATAGTTGCATAGGGGACTTTTATAAAAGAATATTAATTTTTGCAAAAATGAAAATATATATTATTTGGAGAATATGGACCAATAATAAAAAACATGTCATGCAACTTACAGATAACTTATATCTCAAACACTAAAAAAAATATCTAAAAGTTTGTTATTTACACTATTATAAATGTTTGAGATATAATATACAATTGAATCTGTCCACAAATTTTCGGATTCTTGCAAATCTTAATTATTACAAACGTATTTGCATAATAGCTGTAGTCACATTTGATTTGCAGATAAATGCAGATAGACAGCGAATTGTAGCCCCTAAAGTTATGCAACCAAGCAAACACGCCTATTAGAATATCTGTGTATATTTATAATAAAACTGTGATTATTTTCGACTTTCTAAAATGACTATAATGGAAATTAAACAAATATTAGCTGCTGATGTACATTAAAATGGGACGACAGACAAACACTTTTTTGGTAAACATCAAAATTATAAAACCGTCCAAAAAAAATGAGAGAACATTTTAAGATTCTGATGTAAAAAAAACACAACAATATTTATTTAGTGGAAACTTATAACAATGTTTATTTTGAAATAAAAACCATTTTATAAACTAAATATAAAATTCAGTTATATAACCAAATTGTAAACAAGTCAATTCAATATGATGCTCAAACGTCTGCCTGTGTGCACAATATTATATTGATTGAGACAATAAATAACATTTTTAAAATTTTCCACTAACAAGCACAACATACTAAAAAATAAGAACTTGTGATAAATTGAATGTTATTTTTAGGTTTGTCAAGCACAAGTTTTATAATAATTTAATAACTGTATGATTATATTTACATAGTTTGTAACTGTTAGAATATTCTTCATCACACATTAACTATGTAACATACATAACCTATACTAATTCAATTTCAAATTGACTATTTTGAACATAGCGATGTTGCCTTCATTGATAAGCCTGTCTATACAAAAAAAAAACAAAAGATATTTCTAAAGGATGTATTTTACTAGGTGCTTGCAAATTGCTTGCTTTATACATCATGCCTTTTAATGTACATATTATATATATTGCGTAAATAAAACATTTAAAAACTGAATTTTTATTATGTGAACTATAATTATTGCAATGTAAACTGCGTCCCATCACATACACATGTTGGAGAGAAGAGAAAACAATTTTACATAATTTTTTTATAAATTAAGTGAAAGAACTTGTTTTGTATCAAATAATATATTCTGTTTTTATCTTACTGCAACAATTAACTTGTGATAACAATTAACTTGATATATCCTGCACTCGAAAACTTCTTTCCCAAAAGTATAATATTTTTCTTTTTATATTTATTTAAAGTAATCTCCATTTATGCTAATGCATGTATAAAAACATTCTAAAAGTTTTTGCATAAGTGTCCAAAAATGAGCATGCTGCGAAATATTCAGTAGCAAACTTGTCACTTAAAGTGTTTGCTATGACTTACTATGAAGCACAATTATATAAAGCAACACAAACAGTAGTATTCATTTAAAATATTTTGTAAGATCATTAAAAGTGGCACAATGCCTAATAGACCCAGCGTCCCATCTTTTGGGTCATTTTGCGTGTTATCATAATCATAAAACTCTTCAGTACTTTTATATTTAGGTTGATATTCTATTCAAAAAATGCAAATTCTATTTAATAAATCACAAACTAAACATTTTAGAGGTCAATGTAAATTCAAGCAGTACATGTATCCAGCTAGCCAACTAGATAGATGTGATAAAATTTTTAGTCTGTTCCATGCTGCTACAACATATGTCACTAATTATTTACTATGAAGGTCTTTCAAGTGTAAAGATGATCTTGTCATAATTGTCAGTAGTCAGCATAAGACAAATAAAAAACAGCTCAATTAAATACTAATTACTAATTAAGAATATGAATAAGTAAAAACCAGAAAATTGGACCCCAGATAACTGAGGTCAAAAAAAAAGCAGAAAAACTAGTAATGGCTCTGACACAAATCATTTCAAACGTGGGAAGCCTCAATAGTGCAGCTATATGAAAAGAAATTTGTAACATAAAAAATACAGAGTAATTCTAGAAAAAGCTAAAAGGAAAATGACAATCAA
Organism: Tachinus rufipes; assembly: GCA_963932245.1. Classification (NCBI taxonomy): domain Eukaryota; kingdom Metazoa; phylum Arthropoda; class Insecta; order Coleoptera; family Staphylinidae; genus Tachinus; species Tachinus rufipes. The sequence goes on along the minus strand of OZ010747.1, from coordinate 45,798,335 downwards.
GAATCCCCATACACCTCCTTTTCCAAGAGCAAAACAAAAGCATAAGAAATCAACTGAAAGAACAGAAAAAAGCCAATAGAATAGACAATAAAAAAATGAAAGAAAGAATGGCAGATCAAAAGAGATGTCGCCAAATAAACCCAGTCTCTTAAACCCTTGGTAATACTGAGGGTAAACAGGGAAAACATAGAAACCTAAACTACCATCTTACACAGATCCTTACAGACCATAGATGCTTTAAGTCATACCTAAAGAAAATGTGTCTTCTTTTACATGATAGCTGCCCATACTGTAGTAAAACAGATAACCCAAAGCATACACTGGTGAAGTGCTCTCTCTAAAAGAGACATGAGAATGGATGTGCAGAATAAAGTCAGAAAGAAGATAAGTCAGCTGACCCCACTTATAGTAAGCAACTGAAAAGCCATTGATGAACACATAATGAAAATAATGACAACAAAAAAGGAAAAAAATAAGATAAGACTTGAAAAGCCAAAAATAAAAAGTGTCTTGTGGAGTAATACTGCAACAGTAATTCCGCAAGTCCTGGAGAATATAGAGGTTCGGATTTTAGTAGGTATACAAGCCCAACACCAAGTGCCTAACGCATTCTTTTCCCCCAACACAAGAAAAAAATAGGCATTGCAAATAATTCAACTGGGTTACAAAAAAAATGCTCAAAACACCTGGTGATTCAGTATAAAAAAAAGAGATTTTCCAGAATAAGTCTCACAAAACTTTGGGCAAAAAGCCTAGAAAGCCCTGCTGCCATTCCCAGCTACTTATTTGTGTGAATCAGAATTGCTGTCATAAAAAATAAGTACTAAAATGGAGTGAATCCTCAGCATGACATGCACTGTGCATTTAAAAGTCATCTTTGCTCAAAAATACAACATCGTAGTCACTAATTAAAGATGTTGATGATAATTAAAATATTAAATTAAAAAAATACTTCCATACTAAAACAAAATTTTATTGCACTCTGTAAAGCCAACAGTTTTCAATACACAAAGTCACTCTTGATAAAGTATATCTTTTTGGGGTCCTTAATGCAGTTTTAATTTTTGTACTAATTCTACAAGTTCTTTTTTTATTCACATTCATATCAAATTTTTTTATAATCAACTTAATTACTTCTACGGCAAATGTATTTTAAGTAATTTATAAATCTCAGATTAACATTAGAAGAGAATACTGGCAACCTTTGCAAGTCATATGAGAATTAACAAACTTAAAACCCGGTTATGTATATTAAACAACTAATTACATCAAGGTTCTGTCAAATCTGACAAATTTCAATTTATAAATGTCAATTATATATTTTGATTATAATTAAACATAACAAAAAAATTTTTTTCTTTAACATTTAATTATGATTAAATATTCGTTAAATATTTACATAACCTATACATTTGACCATCTGTCAGATATAATCTATTTCTTTAAATCCAGGATAAAAACTGTTTTATTCATTGCACAATTATTAAATTTTATCAATCTTTTATCATATTTTGCTTAAAAATAACGCAATTTCAAAACATCGATGTTGCCAAATTCATTTTATAAGTTAAATAAACAATCATGATTAACTTTTTCAATATACCAAAATACAAACTAACAAAGACAATAGCCAACATTCATGCTAACAGTCAAATAAATAATTAACTGCAAAAAATATATAATTTAGTGAATACAAACTATCTCTAACTATCCCTTAAATCAGGGGCGCTCAAACAGTCGACGTATTGTATAAAAAGTACACTAAATAATTATTTTTACTACGTCAAGATAGTCCTAATATCTTGACGTAGTTGATCGCTAGCCACCTAATACTTTTATGATAGATCGCCGATGCTTTAAGTCTAAGTGCCCCTGCCTTAAATTCTTCTGACTGTTATACTCTCAAATGATGAATACAACAGTTAGTTTACTCAAAACCATTAGATAACAATATCGATCTGTTAAAAGAAGGAATTGTTGTCAACACGAGTTAAATGCTCGTGTTGAAATAAGCCATAAAGATATTTTCAATATGAAACTAGAAATGACATACAAAACTTTTTATCTGATAATTTTTAAGTAGAATTTCTAGTACCCCTTCGGTAGATTAAATGTATGACACCAATTCTATTACGCAAAGTTTCATTATAAAAAATTCAAAAAAATATGGCGGGAAATGAACAACTCATGCTCTTAACCTTGAAATTTGCTTGTTTACATTTTACAATAGAACTCAAGTGAATATTGTTAATTATTAATGGAAATATTTCTAATTATTTTACTATTTTATATGTATGTATATTATATATGAAGAAAACAACCGTGCTGGGAAGTAAGCTAGTAGCGTTTAATTACCACGTCATTATTTTACTTACTTTTAGTATGTATAGCCGAGATGAGAGATGACTCAAAAACGTCTTTTGTATATCAAGCTAGATGGTCAATTGTTTATAAACATAGATAACATGATTAATTAACTCAATTAGTGAGCAATCAAAATTAAATGATGTGTGCTTTCAACTTTTTAGATGAAATTTTTCCTCTAAACAAAAAACGCGAACATAACCTTAAATCAGTAAATGTGTTTTTAGAGCAAGAAAATAAATTTACTTATTCTTAACAAACCATTATCCTACAGCTACCTTATAGTAAAACAATGGTGGTAGGATAGCTATCTGATACACATTTCATATCCTTTGAATTAATGCATAATTCGTTAATTGATTAAATTAATAATAAATGTTACCATATAATGAAATTTCTTACCTTTGTAATGTGTTTTAGTGTTGAAATCGTTTGTGGGTAAACTTAAAAGATGGAAGTTGAACGCTCCACAGGTGACAGACGACGAAAGAATGGCCGGTGCGAAACAAACGTGCAAGGAAGATGCAATGGATTTAGCAAAAAAATAGAAGGTAGCCAATAGGGTGACTCAATTTTCCCTCCAACAGCAATGCTGCCAACATAAAACACCAACCTAACATATTTAATTTACTATTAAATGGCGGGATAAATTAACGGAATTATACAATATACATCCATTAACATGAATTAAAGATAATATTATATTTTCAGTCACAATTATTTTTTATATTTATAATTTATTATAAAAAAGTTTCATCATATCAACACTAAAAATATTAATTAAATGAATTAAACTTTTTTTTTATTTACGCGCGAAATCAAGCAAATTGAAATTTGTCAGGTATGTGCTGGCTCCTGCTGCTAAACAGTTGAATTAAGATTTACGCACTTACTTATCGCGTAGAATACAAGTATATTTATAAATACATAATTAAAATAATTTTAATTAGTTTGTAATTAAACAGCAATGCCGAATAAAAATTGCATTTTTAGAATTATTAGTTAATTTTAAACACTAAACAATAGATATTGAACAAAAACATTTTTTAATATTTGTGTGCATCTATTGTGTTTTCAGGTCAAGATAAAATATTTTATAATGTTAATGTTTAAAATAATGAAAATATTGGAACTTTTGCACCTATTCTATAGACTATTACTAATACCCCGCACTGTGCCGCAACTCAAATTTGAATCGCGGGAGGAATTTGTCTAGGTCGCGGGAAACTTTTATAAAAGTTTCATTTTCAAATGAAATTTTAATATTATAAAAATTAAAAACTTGGAATATAAAAGAAGATATGTAAAAATCAGAACTGGTAAAAAAATGATAAACCAAAAAAATAGAAATACTAGGAATAACGAAAACAAAAAAGAGCAAGTGAAGTAAGACTGTAAGACTACATAGAGAATACTGGTAAATGTGAAAAAAAGAGCAGTAGGAATTGTTGATTGGGATTAAATAAAACACCTTATTTGTAGTATTTTATATAATCAAGTGAAAATATATTTCAGTAATTAAATAGACACACTTTTTGGTTAGAAATGTAACGACGTGTTTCTATAGTGTTTTTACAACATATAGTTACATTTTGTTGCCATTACAAGTATGTCAACCATACTATCATGCTTTCAAACACCCAAAAACAATCACATCAAGTACTCAATCTATCTTAGTTAAAAACTGCGCTACAACTTTTTCAAACTTACTGCAACTATTTAAAATTGCTCAAATCAGCAAAGTACAAATAAAACGTTTCAAACTAGCTTTCAATTAATTTAATTAGCTATGTTGCTAAAGCTTTTGAACGGTTTCACTTAGATAACAAATAACAGCATAATTTTGTCTGGATCTAAATCTGGATTTGAATGGGAAACTTTCTCCTCCGTCATAGCCAACCTATGCGGTTAATGTATACTTAAACATTGCTTGGGAAGTTTCTCTTATGCTGGCAATGTCAAGCCAGCAATTCTCTAACATGGACTCTTTTTCATAGAAGAGCGCCGGGTAAATACATAGTACGTGCTCGGTTGTCTCGTCTTCCATTTTACATCCTCTGCATATCGGGCTGCCTACAATGCCCATAGTATGCATGTGTTTTTTAATTGAGAGTGCTTTGTCAAAATTTCTGCTATTTTAGGATTTAGAACAATCATTGCCTCTTTTACCTGTCTAAAACCCAGGTTGTTATATCATGTATTAAGGCTTTTTAGTGGTAGTGCGTTCTAGGGTTTGAGTCAAAAGATGAAGGTTAATCCTTTGCGCGCTAATCCATCAACTTTAACGTTACCTATTACGTTAAAGTGATCTTTTACCCAACACAACTCAAAGCTATTTAAGCAAGCTGCTAACGTAAAGGCTCTATAACATTCTAGTATTAGCTTTGATTTGATTTTAAGCATTTTTATAGCTAAAATTGCTGCTCTGCTGTTAGGATTTGCACGTTTTTGCCAGCGATTTTACTATTTCCATCACCCAATGGGATATTTCAGCTATCTCTGGCTGGAAGATAGTCGTATGTATCCCTAGTAGCAAGGATATTAAAACGTCTAAATCTTGGGAGTAAATCTCCTCTCCAAAACCTCGAAGAATTTTTATCCAGTCTGTGCTCTTTTTTTCATGTTTGTGTACACTTTAGGGTTTTTTAAACATAAAATAGGGTAGCATAATGTCTGTTTGCGCTTCTAGTATGTTTTTTTTACTGCTTTTCCAAAAAAAAAAACAGTGTTTACTGGCCCTCCACGCAGTATACCAAAGTCCGGTTACATTTAGAAACGTTGCTGCTAATGTTGTTATTTCCTCGACATAAAGGTTAAAGAGTAACAGACACAGCATTGCTTCCAACGCTGCAGTCGGTTTTGTTTGCAACAGATTTAGTTGGTTTGCTGACGTTTTCTGCTTGGTTGTTAAACTAGTGCCCTATAGGTGAACATAGATCTTATGACATCTGTGTATAGCTAGAGTACTATTTTTGAAGACAGCCAACAGCTCCAGAACAACTTTTTTACTTATCATGTTTGGGTGTAACCCCCATGTGAGCTTGATGTCAAAAATCACACTAAAGTATTTTAACTCAGTTGACAGCACTATGGAGTATTTAGGAATTTTAGTAAATTTAGTTAGCTAATTTTCTTTTGTTTTGTAAAAAACACTAGTTTTTGTGTGAGCCTAGTTTTTGCACCAATTTTCTATTATTTTTAAAGCCTTTTGGATTAGGCAGCAGAATATTTCCTCAAATTTGCCACTTAGCAGAACCGTTGTACCATCTGCGTATCCGATTATGTAGAAACCACGTATAATTAGTAGACAACCTACTACTATATTCCATAGTAATAAAGCCCACCCCGTAAGCAGCTTCTGTTTCTACAGGTTTTTTTTCAAGCATGTGTTTTATTCAACTATTGATTGTTGGATTAACATTGTATGTTAAGAGTGCTGTTTTTAGTTTATAAAGATGGTTTTGTCAAATGCACCTTTAATGACTATAAATACTAATAGAGTAGATGTCTTTTTTTGTAATGATTTTTTAATTTGATCTGATACATTGTGTAAAACCAATTTCGTAGATCTTCTCTGAGTGTATTGGTGTAGTAATAAGTACCGTTTCCCAAATTGTATTTTAAGTGTCTTCAAAAGAAAAGACGTAAGAGATTGAGCAATAGATTTTTACCAAGTTGTAATCACAGCGTCCTAGTTTTAGTATAAATAAAACTTTTACTTCTCTCCATGTTATCAGTGTAGCGGAGAGCAATACATGCTCCAATGATTCTCACCAGGTAGGCTAGAAAGATACCCTCGCCTCACTGCAAGAGAGTCAGAAAAATTCTGTCCAGTCCTGGTGCCTTCTACAAAGTATTGTGCAACGTCCCAGTCATTTCCTTATGGAGGTGTAGTTGCAGCGTCAAACCACATGTGTCATATTAGTACAGTCTGCAAAATAAGTTTCTAAAAGTATTATGGTGGCTTTCAATAAGTTGGCTGTGTATGTTCCATTTTTTGATCAAATCTGCTTTAACCTTGCGGCAGTGAAGGTGTTTTTAATACTCTCAAAAATTCTCTGTGTTTCTTTTTGTCGTTGATAAATAAGTTTGTTGTATCTTTTTGAACATTTTTATAACCTATATCTATATCTAGTCTAATTGGCGTTTCTTGCTCTGATGAAAGATTTCCTTGCGGCAGCTTTCAGTCGTTTGAGGTTCGAGTCACATCACCATAGTATTTTACTGTCAAAACCACTCACCAACTTTAGTAAGCAGAAGTTTTTGTATGCCTGTTCTAAAGTTTTACAATTTACTTACGTAGTTTTCAATTTCTTCAAAACTTTTAGGTTTACATAAAACATGATAAACACTTAAACGTTGCGATAGGTTGTTTTAAAAGGCAGCTCTGTCGGTCAGCCTCGTGTTTTAGTAGAACCTATGTTTTATCTTGAGTGTATAAGCTAAATTTTATCCATCTGTGATCTGAGAGTGAGACCGACGTAGATACATGCCAGTTCTAGATTTTACTAAAAATACCTATAGTTGCCAAAGTAATATCTATTACAGTCTGGCTGCAAAATGTAACAAACGTTGGTTCAACGCTTTGGTTTAATATTTTTAAGTTAGTACTGCTAATAATCGTGTAAAAGCTTGTCATTGCTAATGACCAGGTTTATGTTGCCACTTATGCAATACTGTACCAACTCCTCCATAGCTGTGATTGGAAGTGGTGTACCGTGGGCTAAGTATACAGAAGCCACAATGATGTCCGTTTTTAGTTCTGTAGCCAAGCTAATGGAATAGCTGTTATATACTTAAGTGTGTAAATGCACGTTCTTAGCGTTTTCAAAAACATTTCCTTCAAGTCAGCAAAACTTTTACTAGCATTGATTCCTAAATTATGGCTATTGTATCCTGCATCATTTCTAGTTTGCGGCATAGTTTTGCCACGGCAGCTCGACTGTGATGAAGGTTGCATTAAATTACACCAATACGCCTCAAAACCTTCTGCAGAGATTTGAAAAGATGTTCCCTTTCCCGCTTTTGTCCAGTGGGTTTCTGTCCCGGCCTTGATCGGGTGGTTCCTCTTCTCGAATTTATTTGGGTGGATCGACTTCTTCTTCCACATCCATGTTTTCCTCCTGTCGCATATCTTTGGTGGCTACTTTAATAGGTGGTTTGAGAAACATGTAGTTCGCTCGACTGTCCTTCCTAGCTTTTTACGTCAAGCTTCTAGGTTAACTTTATCGGGCAACTTAAAACCGTCTCAATGGCATCCGAAGGAAACAAGGAGATGAGACAATTTGGTGGCAGCTACTAATTGAAGATGTTTCAGTACAGTCTCTTTGTAGCTCCTATCTTTTTGTTAAAGAAATAGTAGTTTTTAGACTTGGCTCAGACCCTTCATCTTCTTCCTAGGTTCAATAGATAAAGCTAGGAAGTAGATAAGCGAAATCTTTTCTTTTGCTCTTCATGTTTCAGAAGTTTTTTGCTTGAAACCTTAAAACTTTCCTTCTTCTAAGAAGACTTTTGGCTTGATTGGGGCTTTTGTCACAAAAAAAATAATTTTAGCAAATTTGCTATTTATTGTACAACTTGTCTATACTGCTTTTAATCTACAATAGCAAGTAATATACATAGACAGTAAAACTTTTGATACTCTAATGCGACAAAAATGTCTGCAACCTATTATAACTATTGTATTTTTTTTACAACAGATTTTAATTATTAAGGCTTTGAAACATCTAATCAACAAAACATCTACTTCTTCTTGATGTTCTTCAAGGGTCTAATGTAAGGCAATTCTTAATTATTAATGATAAATATAAATGTATCATTAATAGTTGCAAAACTTTGCTGACAGATTTTAAGTTCTTGTTTCGTTTTTGTCTGACTGGTACTATAAAACAACTTGCAACTAAATAATATATCAATATATTATTATCGCTACAGAGTTATTCATCTACATTTGAAATAGTCTAGATTCAAAAACCACAATTTCACAATGATAGCTCATAACAGTTATTTAGTTATAACATATTGTCAATAGAAAAAGAAAGCAATACAAACAGTAAGAAAGGTCAAAAGACAAAGAATAAGAAGAAAAGATTCTGATGAAACTGAAAAAGAACTGAGAAAGGCCAAAAGCTTAAAAGGAAGCAATCAAGGACAGTGAGAAAAGATGCTGGAAAGAAATGTTTGAATCCATAGACAGGAATCCCTGGGGCAAACCATACAAAATAGTAATAAATAAATTAGGAGAAATGAAGGCAATGTGCTTAAAGGAAGAAGAGACTGAAGTAGTAATCATTGAAAAATTGTTTCCCACTAAAGGAATGGTAGAAGAACCAGCAGGAATTGCTGACAAAATAAAAGCAGTCCCTGCAACGGTGGAGGAGATAAAACAGATTATAAAGGAACTACCTAATAATAAGGCACCAAGTCCAGACGAAATAACAACGGAGATAGTAAAGGCAGCGCTAGAGGAAAATGAGATAGCAATAACACAAATAATAAACAAATGTCTAAAGGAATGAATTTTTCAGGCTTGCTGATAAAATGTAAACTTAGTATTAATTGAGAAAAAGAAGGAAGCTGGCAAAACAACGACGTATAGACCGATATGCCTGATCAACACATTAGCAAAAATTATGGAAAAAGTTATCGTAAGAAGAATTGAACAAGAAATAGAAGAAAAAGGAGGATGGGAACAGGAACAATATGGATTTACAAAAGGACGAACGACTCTAGGAGCCATTGAAAAGGTAAAAACCATAACTAAAGAAGCAAACAGTAGACAAGATACAGAAAACGACAACACTGTGTAATAATAGTGTTATTTATATTTATTATTTAGGCTTAATCAAACACTTTCCGTTGATGTAACCACAATGTTTTTATTGCATTACTACATAAAATATCATGAACTGTTTTATTACATATGTGCTCTCTATACATTCACAACTGCAACTACTTGACATTGTATATGTGAATATCTTATTACAGTGAACATAGGAACTGATACCAACTTAACAATAATTTTAGTACTAATAAACTTAATATAAATAATATTCTAACACTCATCCTCAATTTGAAATGTTTTACACAAACATGAAAATTGCACTTTACAAAATATGAGTCTTATTTCTAAGATAGATATGTGTATCTTTACATAATGGTTTTGTTAACATATCAGCTAGTATTTGATCTGTTGATACATAGTCAATTTTTATTTCTTCTTTTAAAACTAAATCTCTCAAGAAATGATTTTTGATATCAATATGCTTAGCACGTTTTGAATTTTCATTACTTTTTGACATTAAAATAGAACTTTTATTATCACAATACAACACTGTATTATTATTAATATTTAAATCATTTAACAACCCCTTTAGATTCATTAGGTCTTGAGCGCAAGCAGCCGCTGCAACATATTCAGCCTCGGCCGTTGATAATGCTACGCAATTTTGTTTTTTGCTAAACCAAGCGACTGGATTTCCTCTACACAATATTAGACATCCACTAATACTTTTTCTATCGTTTACATCGGTTCCCCAATTAGCATCGGAGTATCCTTCTAATTGTAGATTACTATCGTCGTCATTATAATAGGTTAATTTTAGTCCTTTTGTCCCTTGTAAATAGCGTAGGATTCTCTTACCAGCAATCCAGGTGTCTTCTGTTGGTTTATCCAGAAATCTGCTTAAATATGACACCGAAAAAGTTATGTCTGGTCTCGTGGTTGTTGATATGTACATCAAGCTTCCTATTAGCTCTCTATATGGTACATTAACTGTCTTACCTTGTGAATTATATTGAAAATTTTTCTCCATTGGCGTTTCTTTTCCTTTACATTCTTTCATTTCAAAATTATCTAGAAGTTTTTCTATAAATCTTGTTTGGTCGATAGTTATTTTCTCTTTCGTTCTGTTTATATTCATTCCCAGAAAATTTCTAACTTCGCCTAAATCTTTTGCTTGAAAGTATTGTTTCAGTAGTTTGACTGTGTCTTTTATGTCTTTACTATTTCCAATTACCAACATATCATCCACATAGATTAGAATCCAAATTTCGTTATTAACATATAGACAACAATCATGTTTTGATCTTACAAAATTATTTTTTATTGCAAATTCATTAAATGTATCATTCCAAACCTTTGGTGACTCTTTCAAACCATACAGGGCTCTGTTTAATTTTAATGTGGGTGTATACGTATTTAATCCCTCTGGTGTATAAATATAGATTTCACTTTCTAATTTTCCGTTTAAAAAAGCTGTAGGGACGTCCATCTGTCTTACTTCAAAATTGTTTTGCAATGCCATTGACAACATTAACCTTATAGTTGACATTCGAGCAACAGGTAAATAGTTTGTTTCATATAGATTCTCATCTTGCAGCTGAAACCCTTTCGCTACCAGTCGAGCCTTTTTCGTTCCATCTTCTTTTGTTTTAAATACCCATTTAGTTTGGATCGCTTTCTTTCCATCCGGTAATTTTGCCTCTGACCATGTTTTTAATGTTTCAAGTGAGTTTAATTCTTTTTGAATAGCTGCTTTCCATTCCTTGCATTTTACTGCTTCTTCGTATTCTACTGGATCATTTTTATCTGAAGATATTAAACAATATGCAGTATATACTTCATATTCACTTAGATATTTCGGAGCATTTATTTTTCTGCCTCGTTTTGTTTCTTTAGTATCTGCGTTTTCTTCATCCATCTCTGTTTCCTTTTCTCTAATTTTTCTTCCTACATCATTTTCTTCTCTTTCTTCTAAATTTAGTTCTTCACTTTCTATAACTATTTGCTTGTTCCTTTTATTTACGATTTCATCATATTTAGTCTGGTTTTCATTGAATCTTACATCTCGTGAACATATAATCTCATTTTTCTCATAATTCCACAATCTATATCCTGCTCCAATGTATCCTACCATTACACATGGTTGTGCTCTCCTTTCTAATTTATTTTCTTTTGGTAAAATTTGTGCCCATGCTTGGCTTCCAAAAACTCTTAATTTCGACAGATCATTTTTCTTATACCATCTTGTGGCTGGAGTTTCACCATTATTCGCTTCGGTGGGTGATCTATTTAACTCATACGCTGAGCACTGTACTGCTTCCCCCCATAGTTCTCTCGGTAAATTGGTTTATACAAACTTAGTTCTAACCTTGTCCAAAAGAGTTCTGTTCATCCTTTCTGATGTACCATTTTCTTGCGGAGTATGTGGCATCGTATACTCGAGCTCAATACCTTTATTTTTACAGAATTTTTTAAAGAAACTAGAAATAAATTCCCCTCCATTGTCTAATCTAATTCTTTTTGTTTTTAAATTGTGTTGTGTTTTAATTAACTTAATGAAGTCAATTAAATTTTGCTGTGCCTCATTTTTGTTTCTTAACAATTTAACAATTAAAAAATGAGAATAGTCATCAATCAAAACTTGAAAGTATTTATAGCCTTCGTAAGTGGGCGTTGCTATAGGACCAGCAATATCTGAATGTATCAACTCGCCAATTCTAGAAGTTTTCTTTTCACGACTATAAAATGGTTTTCGAGTGCTTTTGCCTTCAATACAAGTTTTACAAATTTCATTACTATATGGTAACCCTAATCGTTTTAAACCGTTCTTGTTTACATGACCTAACCTTTTATGCCAAATATTTTTGTCTACATTTTCTTTAGCTGTATAACCATGTTCATATTCCTTAGTTACATTACACACAGAGTTATCTGACTTATAATAATCTAAGTTTAAATAAAATAAATCGTTATAAGAGTTACAGTTAAATGTTACATTATTTTTAGATATAACAGCATGCTTTTTACCAGATTGGTCATTATCAAACATTACTTTAAAGTTCTTTTTTAATAACTTTGAAACAGATAATAAATTAAAAGTCATACCCTCGACTATTAATGCTTCCAACTTAATTTACTTATTCTGACAAATAGCTTTAATAATACCTTGTTTCTTTGCGTACAAGATTTCGTTGTTCTTCGCCGTACCAATCTTCACTTCCGAATTCAATTGGGTGACGTTTGACATATACTCTTCTACTTCTCCCATGACCATATGTTGTGTACAGCCGGAATCCAAAATAAACTCCCCCACATCTCTGGTTGTAGTAGTATTTAATGCAATAAATGCAATTTCATCAGCTACATTTACTTGTGAATTCGCTTGTGAATTCGAATGATTTTGTCTTCTATTATTCTGATGATAACCTCTACCACTTCCTCTGCGACCTCTGAAATTTCCTCTCTGCATTGAATTGGAGTTTTGATAGCAATTTGCAAACTTATGGCCTGTTTTATCACAGTTGTAGCACGTTAATGGACCTGCTTTGAAAGTTGCTTCAGTCTGACTGTTGTTTTGCTTTTGTTTCGATTTTAATTTTAATTCTTCATCCAATAATCGCGATTTTCCAAAGTCCATGGTTACTTTAGTGTTCATTGTTTCTATTGCGGTAATCACTGCTTCAAAATCTTCATTAAGAGTCAACAAAAGATGACATACTTTGTCCTCTTCTTCTACTTTTGATCCGACACCTTCCAATTCTCTTATTAATTTATCGAAATTCTGAATATGATCTTCGAGCTTTTCATTACGTTTATGTTTTAATGTGAGAAGCCTTTTCTTAAGTGTTAATTTACTGAACACACTTTTACGTTGAAAAACATCCTCAAGAGATTTTAACATTTCTTTTGCTGTTTTTGAGTCTTTTATAATGTCTAAATGTTTATCACTTACGCATTGAACTATAATGGATTTCGCTTTTGAGTCCCTTGTTTTAAATTCACTTTTCTGTTTTTCTTCAGCGAAGTCATCGATTACTTTTTCTAGAGCGTCTTCTATTTGTTTTTCTTCTAGTAATGCTTTCACTCTGAACTTCCAATTATTAAAATTGTCGGAGTTTAATTGCGGTACCGATATCGTCGTTACGGAGCACATTTTTATTTTTAGGTTAAATTTTTTTTTATTATTCACTAATCTCTTCAGTTAGACGTTACTCATAACTGGGCCCATAACCTGTTATTTATATTTATTATTTAGGCTTAATCAAACACTTTCCGTTGATGTAACCACAATGTTTTTATTGCATTACTACATAAAATATCATGAACTGTTTTATTACATATGTGCTCTCTATACATTCACAACTGCAACTACTTGACATTGTATATGTGAATATCTTATTACAGTGAACATAGGAACTGATACCAACTTAACAATAATTTTAGTACTAATAAACTTAATATAAATAATATTCTAACAAATAGCGCTAGATATACAAAATGCGTTCAACAAAGAAAAGGGAAAATGGACAAGGGAACTAATACCAGAAATAAAAGAATGGGTACAGAAAAAACCGGAGACGTGTTACTACACAAAACAACTACTCACCGGTTGTAGAACCTTTAGAAAGCACTTACAAAAATTAAATAAGATAGAAAAAGAAGAAAGATGTATATTTTGTCAAGAAGACACGCATGACGACGCAGAACATACGCTAGTAGAGTGCGAAGCGTAGGAGAAAGATAGAAAAACGCTAGAAAAGGTATTAGAAAACAAAATAGACAAATCTACAATCATTAGAGTATGCCTGAATAACAAAAACAAATAGAGAACACTAAGAAACTATGCAACAACAGTACTGAAAAAAAGATAGAAAAGTTTAAAGCTTTAAGATTTAGATAAACCAAAATAGAAGAAAACTCACAAATTAAAAGCCACAGAAGACAAAGAAAAAAGAAGCTAAATGGATGCAAAATAATATGGTAAAAAGTAATAAAGAAGAAAGAAACAAAGAAGGTCAAAACCTGCCAAGAAATGAAAGGTGAACAGAGAGACAAGAGAAAAACATACTGAAGTATTAGTATCAACAGAAATTGCAGAAATAAGGAGAAAACTGCTAAAAAAAAATAAGTTGACGGAATTGACTAATTTTCAAATGGAAGATACGTCATCTCGAGGTTGACAGAAAATAAAACTTTTGAAATAATCAGAGTATATCTGGCAACCAGGAGACTCAAAGAACTAATCCCAAATTGAGATTCAAGAACCTCACAAGAAGTTAAACTGGCAAATGTAATGCACTTAATGGAGCTGCACAAAATATTTATAAAAAAAGAGGATACGACGAAGAAGAAGTTAATGAATATATAGAAAAACTAAAAAGATATCTAAGAACAATGCAAATATCTAGACTGAATAACACAAGAATGGGAGAAAGGAGAGTAGGATGCCAGTGTAAGAAGTAAGGCAGTAAAATAGAGTATAGGAAGAGATGAGCCGGAGACAGCATGGGTTGCCGCAGCAGACCGCGTAAAGTCCGCGAGGTCGAAACCAGCCCACTTCAAACTAGTACCACATTAGAGACAATGACTACGACAAATTAACAGCAGGACTTACGCAGAAAAAAAAAACAAAAGCTATTGCCAAGCATTAGTTATTCTCAAAGGCCACCTGTTGAGACCAACACCTCACTACGTCCTTAAAAAAAAAACTATTGTCTAGAAATCATTATACCAATGACAACAACTTGTTAGTAACATCGAACAACATACCAACAAGTGATAGTAGCGTTAGTCACATCATGTTATTAAAAAACTATTAATGAAATAACTCATTCAATCAAAATATACTAAAAGAAACTTTGATAAAGCTATATGTTCAAACGATTCCGCTTTTCGGCGAGAGCGATTCGATAAATCGCCGTACTTGCAAGATAACTATAACTATAATAAAAAAATAAATAAATAAATATACCTAGTGTTCAATAAACATGTATTTTATATATACTATAAATGTTTCACTCTAATAAATATTTGCTACTAAAATAACATGGGTTCGATCAACTTTGGTCATCTTTTTACCAAAAGTTACTTTTCTATATTATTTTACACCTATAAGAATATATCTAAAAGTTATCTTATATGTATACCACAGTTGTATATTTATAATCTTCCTGTTTATATTATCTTGTATGTACATTTAAATTATTACTTTAAGTTACTTAAACCAATGTAAATATTTAAAAAAACCTGTAAAAAAATGCTAACAGTAAGTCGAGCCGCACATTGACGACACATATTGCAGGTTGTGAAGTATGCAAGCATCAAAAATATGAATGTACTGCGACGCATTTGTAGAGTGTGTGCGGCCTGCTTTAGTAGAGTAGAAGAACATTAACAATCAATTACTAATGACAAACAAATGCAAAGTATTGTGTCCGTCGCATTGGTTTAGAGTAGCTGACAAACAAAAAATATGTAGAATACTACATAGAATCATCCCCTTCATCCGATTCCATTACATCTCCATCTGAAGATTCAGAATCGTCATTTGGATTAACAATAAATGATTCTATCATTGCATCTATGTCTGCTTCGCGTTTGAGAAATAGCTTTTCACAGTTTTTTGCATGTTCGATGCGTACTTTCCACTTTTCTGCGGAAAGGTTTCCAAAAAACTCTTCACATAGTGCTTGTACATCCTCTAAATTAGTAGTATCTTTATGAGCAACATATTCTTTAAATGAGGCCCACGCCAACTCCATTGGATTGAGATCATGATGATACGGTGGCAATCGTAAAATTTCATGTTTGTGTTTTAACATTATTTTATTAACTGCGTATTTTTTAAATTTGGGTTTGTTCTGTAATACTAAGTCGTACAATTGTGGTTTTAAATCGGTCGCGTCAAACACAATATTGTGTGCCCTTAACCAGTCCTTGATTTCATCTATTTTGGAAACAAATGTAGGAGTTTTATCAGTTTGCATGTTGTGGTAAGGTGCATTATCTATCACCAACACAGACCTCTCAGGTAAACTAGGAATTAATTCTTCTTCTAACCATTTCTTATAACTATCAAAAGTAATGTCGTCGTTCCCAGTTTTAAAACCAGTTTTGAATATTAGCGGGACATCAGGAACAAACCCAATGTCACCACCAGCCAGAACCATCATGTATCGTGGTCCTACTGTTGCAGGTTGAAGAATTCCTTCTTTGGTGTCATCCCCTAAACCTTTTTCATTTGGTGACAACGCAAAAATACTTGTTTCATTCATATAAAAAATCGGTCTACCTTCGGCGCGATAACTCTTTATTGACCGGAGATAATTGATCCTATCAGACCTCACAATATGGCGTTCCATTAAACGTTTTATCTTATGCACTTTTCGCCAATGAAAACCAATTTCCGGTATTACTGCTCTGAGACTTTCTCTGGAGCCACTAAAACCGGTTTCTTTCTTAAACTTTTGTAAAGTTCTGTTAACAGTCGGTACGACCTTATCATTAGTGTAAATATTCAAAATAATTCGCTTCAAAATACTTTTATTATAATTATCAATATTTCTAATACTTTTCGAACGCTTTCTTGTTTTCGTAGGTGTGACAAATGAAGTGCTTTGACCTAAAAATAAAATACAATTGTAAGTAAAAAAAAATTGTACATAACAGTCTAATTACCTGTAATAATTTTGTTTCTTTCACCCATTATTCTTCTGACAGTACGTTCTGAAACCCCCGTAGCAATGGCTACTCGTATTTGTACTTTTGTGATAGGCACAATTAATTCGCCTGATGCGGACTCTGATTTTGCAAACTCTAGAACATTGCTAATTACTTCCCTTGCTTGGCTATTTAAAGTCTTCCCACCAACTTTGCTTTTGAAATTCATTTTTAATGTTTGTGGAAAAGAGTAAGACCTGTAACAAAAAATTTGATTTAATTTTAAAATTGTATTGTGCTAATCTAGTCTAATCTACAAAAAGTACAAAAAAGCCATATTAAATTTTTTTTCATGTTTCTACATTTTCAGCACTGAGAACATTGTGTGTATATTGTTGGTTTAATTTATAAAACTTTAAGTCTTCTAAAGTTGGGTATATTAGAACAGCTTAGAAAACAAGTTCTTATTAATCAATCAGTTTAGAAAACAAGTTTTTATTAATCAATCAGTTTAGAAAACAAGTCCTTATTAATTAATCAAACAAATTGAGATATCTCGTCAAACTGTAATAATTAAAGAACAAACTGTTAATTACAAAAAAAAGCAATATCAAGCAAAGATATAATCAGGTGAATTATAATTGCGTAGATATTTATAAAAACTTATCGTTCAAATCCAAAAATTTCAAAGTCACTCACAATAATAAATGTAGTTCAGTAGTTCAAAATATTCATCCAAAACTTTCTATTCAATAAAAGATTGGAAAAACAGTGAATTGTGACATTAAACGTAAAATACAAAACAAACAGATGCACGGCGGAACATTAAACAATAAAATTTTAGATTTCACAAAAAGAAAAGCAATAACCGCTTCTCTCCGATAAATTGGAAAAAAATTGTTTAGACAAATCCAAAATTCACATCATTCCAACTAAATATATTTAAAATCCTTCATCATGCGTGTAAATTTTTTGCTGTATCCTGATTATATATTCAATCTAACTAGACTATCGACAATTAAGATATTAAGCCGTTAGGTTTTATTAATAGCTTAACTTAAAGCAATGCAGTTTTAGAACTGTTATTTAAGCCTTTTTAGTGTTAATTATTCAAAGTAGTTTCCCATTATTTTTAATTAATCTATGTGTATATTTATCACAAACGCAGCCCTACTAGTGGTAAGTAGAAAAAATCCTAAATTCTACGCTATTTACCTAGTTCATAACATAAACTTCCCAGATTTGTATCATTGTGTCCAGAAACAGAAGACCCCCAGACCTTCGCAAAAACAAGAAACGACATTTTGAATGTACAAACCAAATTCTTCAAAATAAGCTATTTCTAAAATTGTTCTCTAAAATATTGCGTTTTGAGCGATACAACGCCATCTATGTATTTGTGTCACAAGTTTTTGTGTCCTCCCCAAATATTTTTTTTTGTAACAAAATATAATATTTTGTAGATACCTGCTTATAATCTTTCTAATGTCTTCAACTTTTTTTTTATATTCTCCCCATGTTTCTGCGGCGTATAACAACTTGCTTCCGTTGCTATTAGCTTTCTGGCTTCTTTTTCTTCTCCTTTTCTTTTATTCCCCTAACCGCTTCCTTAACCCGTTTGTTCTATACCTTTGCTTCGAGTGTCACTAACAGGTATTTGATTTTCTTCCCTATGATTATCACTTGATCTCCTACCTGTATCTTACTTGTTCATCTATTAGTCTTCTTAGTCGATAACCTCGCCTCTGTTTTTTGTCTTACTAATTTTAAACCCTTACTTCTCATTCATATCTGTATCTTATTTATTGCCATCTTTCTTTTGATGCTTTCATTTCTGTCTCTACCTACTAGTACTACGTCTGCAAATGCCGTTATTGTTATGCCTGCCGGCAACCTCGTCCAAAGAAGCTCATTATAAACTAGGTTTTACAGTTTTGGACATAGTGTTGAGCCCTGAAGTAGCTCTCTAGTCAGTTTAAATGTTATCTTCTTAGTTACTAAGTTTCTACCCTGTGAATAACTCCATATAATTTTAATTTTGCTGTTCAGTTCTTTTTTCTTTGCCACCTCTATACTTACTTCCCATGACACGCTATTAAACGCGTTCTGTACGTCCAATGCTACTATTACGCAATGTTGTCTTTTCCTCTGCGTTCCGCTGTTTACTTCTTTTGCTTCACTTTTTCTATAGTTGTTCTTCCTTTGGTAAACCCGTATTGTTATTTTTCCCATTCCCATTCTTATTCTTCTATCTCCTGTTCTATTTTCCGCACAATGACTTTCTATGACGTTACTTTTCCTGCTTTTTTCTTCTTCTAAATCAGTACTAAGGTGAGTAGTTCCATTTTTTAGGCATTTGAGTAATTTCTACCTCGTTCCCATCTAGAGCTGCTTTTACAATCTCTGTTGTTATTTTGTCTAGACTAAGTGCATTGTTGTTGAGCAAATCTTTTAATAACCTCCTTTATCTCTTCAACTGTTTCTTCTTCTTCTTCTTCTTCTCTTGCTTCTGGTTTTTCTACCAAATTTCCCTTAAGAAACAATTTCTCAATTACGACTTATTCTCCTTCATCTTCTTTTAAGTAGACTCCTTCAGCTCTTTCTCCCAATTTGTTCATCACTATTTTGTAGGAGAATCCCCTCCCCGTCTATAGATGCCGTTTTTTAGTTCCTCTTGCATTTCCCTTAAGTTTAAGCCACGAATGGTAAATTTGTCCAAGACAAAATTTACGAAAAAAAAAACTAGATATACTATCAAACAGTCCAAACTATGCTCCGCCAATCAATACTCATAACTTTAAAGAAATCATGATATTCAAATCAGAAGCAGCTCTCCAAAAAATAGAAGACAAAACTATAAGTAAAACTCACATCCTTAACATTTTAAAAATCAAAAAGAGTTTACAAATATCTCGAAAAAAATAAAGGTCAATTAAATCAATAAAAGCAAAAATTGCAAATAAAAACTTAACCGTGACAAGAACGGATAAATCAAATGCGATAGTAATCCTTGAAAAAGAAAAGTACATGAAAAAAATCAATAATTTTATCTCCAAACTTTTCAACTAACTCCAAAGAATTGAAATACTTAAAAAAGACCCTACAAGCAGATAGTCACTTCAAGACAAAATATATAAAACTCAAATTAATCCAGTCGCCCCAAAGTTATATGGTGTGATCAAAACACATAAAGAAAATTTACGCATTAGACCGGTAGCATAGTATATTAATTGTCCAGTTAGGGAATTTTCAATTAAACTAAATTCACTATTTCGTAATTTTACTTAATTCCATGCACCCCACAGCGTAAAGAATTCAGCAGAACTAGCCCAACTGCTAAAAGATATAAACATACCAAATTGTTGCAAACAACACATTTGACGTTTGCAGTATGTCTAATATACTTCCGCAAGAATGCCTAACTATTATAAGAGTCAAATCCGCTATAGATGTCACTACACAGATGGAATTAAAAAATACTTTTAAAATGTGTATTAATCAAATTATTTTTAATTTAAAAAATTTAAAATTTTTATGAAACCAACATTTACAGATGGCAAATTTCCCAGCGAGTCAAATAATAAGATGGCGGCGTACAATTCAATGGTACGTAGAGCAAGAATTTAAGACAATCAGGCAAATTGCACTCAACAATGGCTAGCAAATCAATACCATAGAGAACTAATAAATACTAAGAACTAACTAAAAAAATTAAATTTAAAAAACCTTCAAAAACGTATATCCTCAAAGGAAAATGCTGATTCAAGATTCACTTGACTCACATATTTTAGCCCAGTAACCAAATCCATATCATATGTTCTTTCTAAACTTAACATAAAAATTGCTTTTAGATCAACGTCAAAACTATCCAACATCTTATTTAACGCAAAAGAAAAAACTGACAATTTTAGAAAATCGCTCCCCTAACTTAGTAGTTTAGATATTTATATATTATGTTGTTGTTCATATAACTTATTACATCTGTAGAAAAAAGCTGCAGATCCTTCAACAGAAAAACGTGATTAGAAAAAAGCAAAAAAAAAAACACAGGGCCACCTGAAAGATTAAAAGATTGCCAGATGTGCTTTCTGTGTTCAAGTAACGTGATTGTGCCATACACATACAAATAAGCAACAATTTGCAAAGATAATAATCATCAGTGCAACAAGGTAGAGTAAAATTGAAAAAATATAAAAAAACCAACAACAACTGAATCATATTTAAAGGCAGCTGCAAGTCCTAACATAACAAAAAAATGAAACCTAATTTAACATCCAATATAATCTTTACTCTTTTTCCGTTTCGTATCACAGATTTTTTTTTAACTTACTATTGTAAAATAAATTTAAAAATGTAATAAAATATCTAGTAATTTTTCTTAACCTCAAAAGAGAGAAGCGACATATTTAAAATCGGCAAGAAACGCTATAGTAGGTAGCGCCGCCACTAATCCTAGGCTATAAAAGATATCGACATACTAAAAAAAATGTTAACCATTAATTTCAAAATGAAAAACATAGAGCTGCAACTAATTATTTAAGTATACAAACTTGTCAGGATGTAAAACTAGATCACAATATTAAATTAAAGTTGTTATTTTCAGCCAATATTATAAAGTTAGGAGATGAAAGAATGTAACCCAATATTGACTGCAGTCGATGCAAATTATAAAATCCAAGCACTCGGAAGAAAAATCAAAAACCCAAAACTAGAAACACATTGCAGAAAGTTAATCAAAAACCCGATGTATGCTATGTTGGGCATAAGACCAGACTTGTATAGTGCAATAAGTATTCTGAGTATTAAACTTGTGTTTAAAAAAACTTTGCTCCGTATTAAAACAAGTCTTACGTTATGTAAAAGGATCAAAATATCTTAATCTGTACAGATGTGGTGAGAGTAAAGTGTTAAGTAAGTACGTAGATGCGGATTAGAAAAGAGATCCCATCAAACAAAAATCAACATACAGATACGTGTTTAAAATGTACATCATCATCATCATCATCATCATCATCATCATCACCCAGCCATTTGTGTCCACTGCAGGACATAGGCCTCTTCTAAATTTTTCCATTTGTTTCGGCTATGGGCTACGTTCATCCAGTTTCCCGCAAAACGCTTCAAGTCGTCCGTCTTGGAGTCTAGCAAGGTGTGCTGGACATCTTCACTTTAGTCTAGCTACTCTGTCGATTATGTCGCAAACACCAGTTTGTTGGCGGATGTAGAAGTTTGGAATCATAATACTAGAGATCGTCAAAGCAAATGTCAGTTGCGGTATCAACTACCAAATTAAAATACGTTACACTCTCCTTTGCAGTAAGTAAAGGATGCTGGATCAAAAGTTTACCAAAGCGTAACTATAAATAGCCCTTTCAAAATGTTTGAAGACAATCAATAATGAACCTGCATACACAAAACCCATGAAACACTTAGATATCACTTTGTTTGTCATTTTGTTAAAAACAAAACGGTGATCTTAAAGTATATCCCAACTAGCCGACTTATTTACTAAGTTTTTATATCGTAGTAAATTTGATTGAACTTACTGTACTATATTATATAATAAAATAATAAGATAAACAACCTGTAGTTGGCAACCTTGTACAGTCAAGAATACACAAACATTCATTTTATAACCTCGTTTTAACAGTGTTAATTATTGTTTAATAGACAAATTACACAGCCAGAAATTTAAATTTCAAATCTTACTCTAAAGTTAAAAAAACGCAATTCTTAAAACTCATCAAACAAAACCTAACTGAGTATAACTAAAAAGCATAACCAAATAAATTGCACATAGGCGGGTCTAGTGCTCAGTATTGTGCATTTGAACGGTTAAGTAAACAAAACCACAAATCTTGTGACTTCATATCTTATATGACCCACGCCATTGATAGTCGTCGTTCGTATATCTTGTTAGAATGAATGTGTAGAGTACATATTGAGACATATAAAGAATAGTATCATCATTATCAAGGACGGCGCCAGGTGGTAAGTAAAGTAAGCGTCGCTTCGGGGCGCTATACATCAAGGAGCGCCGTAGCCCACAATAACTCATATTTGCATGTGTTATGTGAGATGACCTATTTGCATCATATTATTGAAATTATTGCAGAGTTAGTTTAATCCTCGCTTATTAGCATAGCAAGTCATAATATTACTAAGACTAGTAAGATATGAGATCAATCTAGGTAGTAAGAAACCAAAGAAGAAGTTAAGCAGCCTCGGGGTTCTAATTGCTTTGCGTCATACCCGCTCACACAAAATGCGGGTTATTCATGAGTACTCACTTAGAGTGCGGTCCTAATTAAAGAATAAATTTGTTTTGAGTTGCACGACATGGTGCCGCTTGAAACGGGCAACAGTAGCCGTGCAAAAATGTTCTGATGTATTGTGCAAGCACGGGAACTTAAGTGCTTTAGTTTTCATCTGAATGATAGTAAATTGACAAAACCAGGCTGAGTCGTTCATTAAAATCTGCAACATCGTATCAAGATTGTGATTCAAGATGGCATAAGGCGGTGAATCCAATCTATGATGTACATTAATAGTCTTTTTAGGCTGACATACCAAAAATGTAAAACTAACAGTCTATGATTATGACCTTGGGTATTATCCATGTGATATCTGCTTAGGTACCAAAACACGTTAGAAAAAAACGTTAAATATATATAGCAATAAGAAATCTACAGGCCGCAATAGGCCGAAACTTCGTAAAACTCTGGAGAGTAACAGCTGCTTTTACCTTCAGAACATAATTCCCTGGAGGGACAACCACCCCCGCAATTTTGACAAAGCTATACCACAACAATTGGCTTAGAGTAATAGCGCTCTAACCCCGCAGACCCATCACCTTCTGATGCCTGGGAAAGCTTATACAAAAAATTGGAAAAAAAATAGCCAAGGATGATCTTAGCTTGCCAAAAGTTCAGGTACTTACGACTAGAAAGAACCATGTTCTCCAAACCGGCAAACGTTGTCACCAAAGACCAAGGCAAAACCAAGCAGTAAATACCAACTTCATAATAAAGTAACACCTAAAACCTAGACGCAAGCGCGCTATGCAAACCAGACATCCGCAAAGCCCTAGTGATTGTGAACCGAGTGCAAACTATAGTGAGTCGACCCGCTTAACCAAGGTGCATAAAAAGAATTTGTTTCAGAATTATGCAGTCAGTCCCGCTGCATCCAGAGGCTCAGTCACATCGTTATTAGACACTAGAAGTCCGCCTTAAAAAATATTATAGTTGATGCACTCCCTCGATATTCCCTTCTAGCACATAAAGACTGAAAATCAATTACAATAAGCTGCATACAGTAGCAACCCTAATCATTGAGATCAACAATCCAGTAAGCAATCACATCCACTTTTGGACTTGTGACAGTCAGGATCTTCCTCAACAAAATCCCGTTCCGGTAACAAATGGCGCTCAACTATAGAGCAGAATTTGAAGCTATTGCGCTTCAAAAACACGTATACCTTGAGAAAAAAAAAAGAAGAAGATCATGACTCCTGGACGCAACAAAACAAACGTTTACGTACGATACAGTTACGACGAGCAAACTCAGACAGAAATGTGTACATACCGTATTATGATAATCTTGGTCGCCGTCAATTACAGATAGTATTCGACCCAAGATATCCAAAACCGAACCGTAACAGCCAATTTTATTTACCAAACAATTGGCTGTGAGGTGATACCATAACCACCCTCAAGCAGAAGGAATAACCAAAAACTGTACAACGACAAACCCAGACATGCAACAACATGTAGACGGCTGTGAACTAAGTTAGCTCTGCACCGCTTCTACCCAACATAACAAAAACCATTTCACACCATATGCATAAATTCACGAGCACATACGGTGATCATCGTTTTGCAAAAGAGCTATAAAGTTGCAACGGCACTCAGAGACCCTAATCTCTACTGCAATTACTGCATAAAAAGAATTGGCTCAAAAATTCTGCAGCAACAGACGCAGTCACATTGTTGTTGAGAATGAAAGTCCATCTTAAGCAACGCAATATCTTTGCAACCGTTCCCGACAAATCCTTTACGGACAAACATCCTGGCACTGAGAGTAACACTGGTCTAAAGTCACACCATAGACAAGTCGTAACACACATCAACGTTGACTACCAAGTCATCTCACATGACATATCCATTGAGGTCAACCAACCGCTAACTTTGAAGTCACTACATTTAACTGTGCTGTTAGTCAAGCACTAAAAAACCTTTAGGCAGCAATGAGCTTAACCTAACCCTAGAGAGTATCTTAGACAACCTCCGCTAAGGCCTGGTGTGTTCCTAGAGTTTAGAAGGTATACGCTGCCACATCTCCAAAAGCCAATTCTCTTTAGGAACAACCACCCTTGCAACCGTTTCCACTCCCAGTTGCAGTTTTCAAAAAAAAATAATAGCCAGATACCCCACATTAACTCCTTCCTTCTCAAACATCCACACTAGCCCAGTACGCAACGAGCTATCTTGACTATTTTTTCGTTTCCTTTGTTGACGCAAGCGCACGCAAACAGTGCGTATAATATTTTTTAGTAATATTTATGTTTTTAATATCTAAAAAGATAGGAGCGACATATTTGTAATTTGCAGGAGGCGCAATAGTAAGTAAGTAAGTAAGTAAGTAAGCCACTGATCATTATCATATTATTTAAAAAAAAAAACTTACAATAATACAATTAAAGACTACATTTAAAGTTTAGACAAAAATTTTAACAACAAAATAATAATTAAAATAAATAGCACTTTAAAAAAAATATTTTGTAATCTAATTTAGGCTTAAAAATACAGAAAATGTTTAGTTTTTAAACTTTCCCTATATGTATCAATGTTATATTTTTTGGTAATCAATGTAACATACGCCAGATATACTAAAAAAAGTAAATAAAAAACGTTGTGAGGCCTAGGTTAGGTTTAAAAATATATAATTCTTAGTTTTTGAGCTTTTTGTCTATTATTATTTTGTCTTTTATATGGGCCATTCCACGTCAAGTGAGCAGTCCATTTCACGCGACCCTCTCCGATTTAATATATTATCAGATATTTTTAATAACTGCATCAAAGAAGGAAAATTTCCTGATGTTTTAAAACTAGCCAGAGTTGTTCCTATATATAAAACAGGCGATGAGAGTGAAACAAATAACTATAGGCCAATATCCATCTTGCCAGCTTTCTCAAAAAAATTTGAAAAACTTATATGTCAGAATATTACAGTTTCTAGAAAAACAAAACATTTTAACAAAGCAACAACTTTGATTCCGAAAAAATTCAAATACATCTGACACTATTCATATATTAGTAGAACATTAGAAAATAGGAAAAAATGTGCCTGTATTTTTTTCGATTTAACAAAGGCATTCGACTGTATGAAACATGACATACTTTTGGATAAACTTTCTTTCTATGGTTTAAAAGGACTACCGTTAAATTTAATAAAGTTATTTATCAAACAGGCGACAAATAGTAACTTTTAACAATCTTGCAAGCAACACAAAATTAATTAGCGATGGTGTACCACAAGGATCAATTTTGGTCCATTACTTTTCTTGTTGTATATAAATGATTTGCCAACCTCTATAGAAACTACGTCTATTCTCTTTGACGATAATATAACCTTTTTCCAAGAATCCGACACACAACTGAACTTATTAGAAAAAAGTTTAAAATCAAAAAAAGATATGAAGAACTGGTGCGTTGCAAATAAACTTACACTTAACGAGTTTAAAACAATGACACTACAATTCCAATGTACCGGTGGTTTGAAAACTAAGAAAACTGCAAAAAAAGGAAGGCCTAACACTTAGATTATTATTATTATTATTATTATTTAGCTCAAATTTTGTACACTTTTTTGGGTACCCAAAATATGATTTCACGCCAAATTTCGAACCTCTAAGTCACATAGTTTTCTTTGTAGAGCCAATTGAATTTTAAGGCAATTTTTTAAGTTCAACTATAATTTTGCATTGCATTTCAACCTGAAAAAATTTACAACAGTCTTAACCGATGGTAAATTTTCCAAGAAATTGAATGCAGCGGTCATATCATTTTTGATATTTTGCGCGTGCATGCGTAGAATACGCAAAAAACGTTGTTTTTCCAAAAATTCATTTCTTAAAAGTTGCCACCGATTAAGATTTCAAATTTTGGGAAAAGATAGCCAAAAGTATGTTCTTTAAGATGCTTAAACAAAATTTTCCCACACTAGTGGTAGTTTTTGCTCTAGAGCTTCTTGAACGCACAAGACCATTTTTTAATCAATGTTTTGCACATATTGATTAATATATGAAGAGTGTTAATAAATAGGGGTAACAAACTTCTAGAGTAGATAGGGAGGTTCATTTAACACACTTTTTGTTTATAAACTCATAGGCAACCATGTTCACTCTAGAAGCTGCACGTCAAAAACTTTTTTGTTTTTTGATATAATAACATGTTTCAATGTAGCTCCTACCGATTGTGTGCTATTAAAGAAAAACTTCAAGGAAAACATTTTTTGAAACTTTAATGAGATATCTAAACTGGTCACAATAATTGCTCAATATGTCTACCACCAACTTTGATGCAAATATTGCATCTTCGCAGCATATTTTCATAAACCCTCTCAAAATTTCCAGGCATTTCTTGAGTTTCCTTCGCAGCTGCCATAATACGCGCTAACAAATCTTCCTCAGATTCGACTGGCGTCTCATCTCGTACACCAGACTTTTCATGTAACTTCACAATAAGAAATCTAAGGGCGTTAGGTCCGGAAATGGTGGCGGTTACTGACCCTTCTCGCCAAATCCATCTATCCCCAAACTGTTTGTTTAAGTAGTCTCAAACAGCAACCACATCTGTCGACAAACCCCGATTGGTACTTCCTCCAACAATTCGGGCAAGACTTTTTCTAAAAAGATTTTGTAAATGGAACCGGTGAGACAAGGTTGAAGAAGGTATGGCAAAATCAAACAACCGTCAACAGTGTGGGACGTTGGTTCCGAACTTGTGTTGGAATTTAGATTGTCCAATAGCACGAGGCTTTTCGTCAGCCCAAATATGGTTGTTGCAAGAGTTAAAAATGTCTTCTCTGTTAAATGTTTCATCAGTAAAAAGAACATACCGTGGAAATTGAGTATATAAGCGACAACGATTTACAAACCAACGAGAAAAATTAATACGTAATGGAAAACCGATTGGACTTGAAGTTTGAACTTCGCAATTTACCTTATTGACTGCAAAAGTTCCTGTATATTGCAATTGCTAATAAACTTTTGCAAACACTTTATTGGAAGGTATTGGACAATTTGGAAATCGGGCTGTATACCAGCGTGGCGCAAGTCTACCATTACAATGTGCTTCACCGTAAACTAACATCAATTTTTATGTTTAAATTCTAGTATAGACCAGGTTCAAGAAAAACACTAGATGAATGTTACTGCATTCAATCTAATCTTAAAACTATTGCCCAAACATTTGTTTTTTATATATTTTTCTAATTATGTAATTGTTAAGATATATTTGTACTATAGACAATAAATGTATTTATTATTATTATTATTATTATTATTATTATTATTATTATCTTAAAAACAATGCTGATTCATCATTTAAGTAACAAGTAACACAAATTCAACTATTTTGTACGTTAAAATCATAAGCAATTTAAGACATGAAACATAGCCAACTTGACGTGCAGCTTCTAGGGTGAACATGGTTATAAGTTTATAAATAAAAAATGTATCAAATAAATTCCCCTACTAACCCTAGAAGTTTGTTACCTCTATTCATTAACACCCTGTATATATTAATCAATATGTGCAAATATTTTGATTAAAAAATAGTCTTGTGCGTTCAAGAGACTCTAGAGCAAAAACTACCACTAGTGTGGGAAAATTTTATTTAAACATCTTAAAGTACATACTTTTGGCTATTTTTGCCCAAAATTTGGAGTCTTAATCGGTGGCAACTTTTAAAAAATAAACTTTTGAAAAAATAACGTTTTTTGCGTTTTCTGCGCGAATATATCAAAAATCATTCAATTCCTTGGGAAACTACTCATCGATTATCACTGTTCTAAAATTTTTCCAGGCTGAAATGCAATTAAGATAAATGAAATAAAAAAAAAATAAAGTTGAACTTAAAAAATTGCAGTAAAATTCAATTGGCTGTACGAGGCAAACTATGTGACTTAGAGGTCTGAAATTTGGCATAAAGTCATATTTTGGGTATCCAAAAAAGTGTACAAAATTTGAGTTAAATCGGAGAGGGTCAGGTAAAATGGACTGCTCACTTGACGTGGAATTGCCGTGACGTAGAATAAAACTTATATATATATATAATTATATATATATATAAGTGTATTTAATTTTAATTTTAACTATTCAATTACGATAATTTTAAATAGAAAACAAATAACATGTTTTTTAAATTTATCATAAGAGTTGGTTGTCATAGCAATTATATTTAATAACATAAAAACATAGATGTGTACCTGTCTTTATAATACTCGTTTTTTGTCTCACACCCTGTATAAAAATCAAAATGATTGAAAATTGATGTAATATAGTTACATGCATACTGAACAAAATCAATCTTATATAAAGTTTTTTGGCTTAATATAGGCTTAAAAATATTTAAAAAAAAAACCTAAAAAAAAACTTTGAAAATTCTTAATTTTTTAGCTTCTATTGTAATGTATAAAAGTCTAAATTTTTGTAAATTGATGTAATATCAATATATAAAAATAATATCTAAAATTTGAAAAAAAAAATAATCCAGACTTAAAAATATAAAACATCTAGTTTTGACTTTTTTCTTCAATGCATCAAAATCCTATTTTTTAATTGCCATGTTAAGTATATGCCAAACAAACAGAAAAATATTCTTATCAAAAATCTAAAAAAAAATGTAGCTTAAAACATAAAAAAAATCTTAGTTTTTGGCTTTCTCAAAAAAATAAAATTCAATTTCTTGCTCAAGTTGGAAACTATCTAAGTACTATGCTTTGAAAATAAATGTAACCTGTAATTCAAAAAATAATATTTAATTTGCAGTTGGTACTAAAACGCCTCTGAAAGATTTCTTTGCGTCTTTGTTCAAAGTTCTATAGTTTGAATATAAGCATTCTATCTTGAATTATAGATGAAACTATAAAAGTATGTACAATGCATTGCACAAATAATTATTAATATTATTGTAGATTAAAAAATAAAACATTTTTTTTATATTCGATACATTACATATTAAAAATTCTTATGTAACATAACTAAATAAAACCTTTAACGTTTCAAAATTTAAAAAAAATAGTGGAATAAATAGTATTCGTAAATATAATAAAAAATATGGTGTCTACCAATTATGGATTTAATAATCCAATTGGTAGAATGTGTAGAATTGCTAATAATAAGTGTCAATTAAAATGTGTTGATGAATAATTTTATATTTTGTTTTTATTTATGTATACTTTTTTCCATGCTTTTATTTTTCAATATTCTTTTATATATTTTTGTGTAATTGTAATATTGTTTGTAATTCATCGTTATTTATGTATATAATGATGTAGATGTAAATGGTTTTGTATATACCGTGAATAAAGTATTATTATTATTACAGACCGTGTCATTTTGCGTTTTGACAATTGGATAAGTGAAAATGTACTAAACAAGTAGTGGCCATTAATACTTTTGGATTATGTTCATTTCAAATTGCACTTTTCCTGAACTTAAGACTAACCTAAAACACTGTCCATGAGATGTCTATAGACTAAATACAGCGACAACTTTTGGTTGGAAGTCGTCATCTGTAGCTAGTGGATATGTCGAAGACTGCACATTATCGCAAATATTATTGAGGAAAAACGGATTAACAATGTCCATGTGAGCAACGTCGCCCTGAGTTGAAGAACGGAAATAAAAGACATTTATGTACGACTTTAAATTTAAATTAACGTTGTTGTCCTTCGCAACTTTTTAAACACGCGATTTTTATAGATATTTTTTTAATTAATAATAGTAGTAGTTTTATTTACAAATATTTAGTAATGTTGATATAAAAATATAAACTATTATTATTTAAATTAACATTCTAACTCTCTTTGTCACATATGTATAAGACTAGAAGATCGAAAAATATGCTTGTACGGCACAACGGCAAGTTGCCCACACCAAGATTACATAGAATGGGTTGCTGATCCAGTGTATAGAATATAAATCGTGGCATGGAGAGCACATTTAAAATAGAATGAAAAAATATGGAAAAAATCAAGAGAAGTGAAACATGCAAGATGAGAAAACACCCATCATAAGATGCATGATAAAACTCAAAAATAATAAATAATGGAAATATATATTTATATTAGTGTATTATGCCATCTATAATGTATTCTCATAAACTACATGCTTACTAGTTTCCCATATTAATAATAGATGGCCAACATTTTCTGGATTTTATTGCCGTTCAGCAATAAATAAAATAATATTGAACTAATTCAATATTCGCAAACATGAGGTCAATGAGACAATGTTAACGATTTTACCATACGCTTACAGGCAAGGTTTATAGAATAAGAACTCGACAATAAAAATGCAACCATAACCTTAAATCAACAGAATGGTTTTCAAGGAATAAATCAATAAATCTACAATTTAGTACTTAACAAATTTAACAAAACCATTTTACCTTACAAACAAAATTTACAGAAAACGAATAAATAATTCATACAAAAAAACTGATTAAATCATTAGTGCATATTAATTTGTTATAAGTAGTCATACAAGAAAAACATCTTACCTTTATAATGTATTTAAATTTGAAATCGTTTGTAAATACAATAATAGATGACTCACAATAATTATTACCGGCGACGGCGTAAACAAAAGTAATCAATATACAGACCA
Source organism: Tachinus rufipes (assembly GCA_963932245.1). Taxonomy (NCBI): domain Eukaryota; kingdom Metazoa; phylum Arthropoda; class Insecta; order Coleoptera; family Staphylinidae; genus Tachinus; species Tachinus rufipes. The sequence goes on along the minus strand of OZ010747.1, from coordinate 45,766,632 downwards.
AGTTAGTTTGGCATGTCGGCCTGTAACCTGACAAAGATGAAGTGGCCAGTGAATATAGGAGAGGGGCACCAATCATGGGGCTTTTGGGAGAATGGTACATTCGTCTTCAAAATCATTTCAAACACACAAACGGGTAGAGTCAAGCGGGCGATTAAAAATGAAGTGTAATTTTTGTCTCCGAGCATATTTGTCACTCACTGTATGTATCCTTTTCTATCGCTGCGCAACCTAGTCCACCAATATGCCCATTTACAGTCCGGCAAGCTTAGCATGTCCGATAAAAGGTGTCCGCGCAGCGAGGAAAAAGAATGCTCAAAGCGAGAAGAAAGAAAAGTATGCTCGGAGACAAAAACCTTTATTAGTTTTATCAATTATATTCACCGCCGTCTGGTGAACTGCGCTGGCATAAAAAGAAAAGAAAACGCTTCAACAAATAAATAAATATATCTGTATAAACTTGTACGTGGCTGAACTTAGCTACGGCTACGCATTGATGAAGCGCATTGTGGCATCGCGCTCTCACTCAAGCTAGTTCAATGCTCAAGCATCGCCCAGCTAAATCATCACCAAGGTAATGTAAGTAACAGCACCGGAATTTAGCGTCGCTTTTATATTTATTTAAATCAATATAAAACTTATTAATTTGAACAAATGGCTCTGTTATTTAACTTATGGTATTATTTAGCAACAATTAAATAAATAATCGATTATACAACTGCGTTGTCAACAAAGTATGTGGAAATAAATATCATAACGATTTTACTACATAAATAATAATTATAGGTAAATATCAAATGTTTTTACAAATATTTGTTCCCAATTATTTAACAAATAGAAATAAACTTAGTTCAGCCGCGTAAACTTGTAGCAGCAGCAACACGTTCCTGGGGGGTTATTCTGGCATGTATCGCTTATCGCAATTAATGGAGGGGAAGTGTGACATTTAAATCATAAATTTGTAATTAATAATACATATTGACAATAAAAAATATAATTAACATGAAGCTTGGTATTGAGTTTATATTACTAGATAGTCCTGTAGTACGAAAAGAGATCACCGGCAGATTTTTTTAATTAATGATGACGTCATTAATTGCGATAAGCGATATGCAATACATGCCAGGGGGGGGTTATTCTGGCAAGTATCGCTTATCGCAATTAATGACGTCATCATTCATTAAAAAAATCTGCCGGTGATTTCTTTTCGTACTGCAGGACTATCTAGTAATATAAATTCAATACCAAGCTTCAAGTTATTTGTTATATTATATATTAATATAATAAACAATTTATTTACTGAATTTTATTTAATAAATATAAATAATGACGATAGATAAATATTATTAAATACATATATCAACTTTGCTAAAAATAAAGACAGGCACAAATATAACAGCAGAAAAAATTCTTACAACAAAACAAAATTGTTTTTATAACTTTATTAAAGTTTATTTTCAAGAACAAAAGAAAGAAATATTGCATATTTTTCAACTATGCTAGGTTTTTTTATTGATAAAGTCGTCGAAACTGCGGCAATTGTGGGGAAAAGCAGAACTATTTTTTTTACAATTTCTAGTTTTGTTGGTGAATGAATATAGTCTACATGCTTGATAAAGTTTTTTTGAATTTCTCTTTTTCAACGTCACCTTTTCTTTGGGCATTTTTGCCAATTTCAATTAAAATGGTATATTTTTCGTCAACATTTTCTTGTTGTATGTGTAAAAACTGCTCATCTTCATTTTCTTCTTGAGGTTCTGGAATAATGTATATGTATTTTAAAATTGTATAATATCACATTTTTAAATTATTAATGTAAACTAAATTATCTATTCAAGTTATATTTTATTTTTATTTTTAAAAGCTAATTAGAAATTGACAACCTGGTAAAATTAAAAAAAAAAAAAAAACTAAATGTAATTTCACATTCCTTGCCTAAAGTTTCACTTGCATCAGTTAATACTTTTATTACTCAATTTATTATTATTTATAATTTAATATGCAAAAATGTCGTATTTTGTTTTTACATCAATTAAGCAAAATACTATTTTCTCTTAATTCTATTTATTTTCCTGTTGATTTTTAGTTTAAAAACAAACTTTTATAAACAAGTAGGTATTGTTTATCATGATTAAGTTAAAATAAATAACTATAAACTTACCAACACAGTTTCCTCCTTTTGCAAAAGTGGCAATTAAATGAATATGTTTACACATATTAAATTTAATGGCAGAATTCCAAGTTTTCCATATTTTTAATTTTGCTGCAAACTTTTCCTTTGTGCCGAGAAATTAGCCTATCACTTTTTTGTCTTTTAAGTAAATGTACTTTATTGTTTCATGAAATCTTTCTAGGTGCATGTTTGTATTAACACCATGAATCCTAAACGCATAAGCGCAATTCTCAACAGAATGGCTATAATTGTATTTTTTAAACTCACCTGTTTCGAAGTCTACAGTTCCAATAAACTTGTTAATTATAATTTGAAAAGTATTGCCATCTTTTTTCTAATAACTTTCTTAATACTTTATATATTTCAATCTAAAAAAGACAATATATTACAAAACATTACTTTAATTTTAAATATATATTTATTTTTATTTAAGGTTAGGTTATTTTAATAAATTTGTATATATTATACTTTATTGTGCTGAATTTTATTATTTTTTATTTATTTAAGACCGGTTTCGGCTGTTAGGCTATCATCAGTTTTAATTTTCACAGATGTTGTTGTGAAATGCTCAACTTCGTAAACATTTTACATATATGCCCAGAAATAGAGAAAATTACCAAACAAGAAAATGGTTTTTATAAAATTGCCAAGTTCCCTAAAGTTATTAGAGCAATTGATGGTTCGCATATAAAAATTAATTCTCAGGTTCACAGCATCCAACTAAGCAAGAAAACGCCTGAATATAATTGAATAAAATTTTCACACATTGTAGAAGAAAGTCCAATCTGTGTCCTCAAACTTGTAGAAATTTGATGCAATAAGTCGATTCTTTGCAAATAATTTTTAAAAAGTGACGTTTTTAATTAGTTTTTTGTTATTTTTTTACTCTTTAAATATAACTTCAAATCTTTATCTAAAAACATGAAGACATAGAATATTGTATGTAGTTCAACATATAAAAAAAGTAATGACTAAAATCTTATCGTTTGGATATTGAGTTGGTTGGCGTTTTGTCCTATAAGAACTAATTTTAATTTAAAAACGGCGCTGTACGTGTTAATATTTTTTTAGAGAGAAAAGTTTACTGATATTCTCGTAGGTGTGATAGGATTTAATATTTTTCCATAACAATACTACTAGTGGCACCACAACAGGACGGCGCGACTAATTCGGCAATTCTCTAGCGTTAAATTAAATTATAATTTTTTAAATAAATATTTTGCATTAATTTTTCTAGGTGGATAATGCTGAAATTTTTCGAAAGCAAAAAGGATATTTTTCAATCAATATCCAAGCGATTGCAAGCAGTAATTTGCTATTTCAAGATATTGTAGCTTGCGGGCCAGGCTCCACACATGATGCTACTATGTTTACAATAGTAGATTGAAAAATTGAGGATAATTAAGGAACAATAATAAATAAAAACAATTTTAGTATAAAAATATATTAATAAAATTTACTTGGAATGTAAAAAATTATTTAATTCTTAATCCTGTTAAGATAACAACCCCATAACAACTTCTTATAATCAGCAGCTGTAGCTTCTGGATTTGCTGTTTTAGTAATTCCTCTACCAACAACAGCAACATCACAACCCTGCTCCATCATAACAAAGTCAGGCAAATTATATTGTTGTCCTAAATGATCCCCAGTACATCCTAACTGTACTCCAGGTGTTAATTGCACAAACCCAGGTTCTTCCAAAAATTGTGGACTCTGACAAACGAATCCAGTTACCAACTCCTTACGTTCCATGCCCATTTTTATAGTAGCTTTAGTATATTTCTCATCAATTAAACTTCCCTTAGCACTAGTTTCGGCTAATAGAAATACACCACGTTCCTCCTCACCATCAGCTTGTTGAATAGCATCAAGTACTCCACTACCAGTTAATGAATGAGCAGTCACTAATGGAGCCCATGATGATATAGCAAAAACACCTTTACAATATTGTAATTCAACACTTTTACCAATATCAGCAAACTTGCGATCTTCAAATAGAATAAAATTATGTTTTTCTGAAATACTTTTTAAACATTTAATAAAGTTGTCATTAAAATTTTCTATTATATCCACATGTGTTTTAAATAGGCAGATATGAGGACCAACTGATTCAGCTAAATTAAGAACTTCTGTAGGATCTGTAAGATCAGCAGCAATGCACAAATTAGTTTTCTTTTGAGACATAATTTTAAATATCTTCTTTGCAATTGGATTTTTACAATACGCTATTCTGTCTTCAAAAGATATCTTAAGACGGTCTAGAAATAATAATATATATTTAAACTATTATAAAATTAAATAATTTAGAAATTCATACTTATTTTATCCTTTTTTATCAAAGATAAATCTACTTTCGTGCTATTCAAATAATCAGCAACTTTTCTGCATGTTTCTTCATTTACCAAACCTTCTTCATTCAAATATTTCATTAATTGTGTCATTGTTAAAAGAGCGTGCATCTTCACACCATTTTCTTTCAAGAAATCTTCTCCACCTTGTTCTCTATTTAATAAAACAACAGCATCCGTTGTTTTTAATCCAACTGCTACTAAATCCTTTACAGTTTCTGAAATTATTAGATTATTTAACAATTTTATAGACAATGTTTTACATATTTGTAAGTTATGTAAAATTAGCTCAGATTAAATTTATCATCAAGGGTCATCAGTCCCGAAAGATGGTTAATAAAAAATTCATCATTCATTCAACAATAATGTATCATAAGATGTTGCATTTTGCAACTAGTTAAAAAATATAAATATTATCAAAGTATACCTAAAATACTACTTCCTGATGTTACCACATCTTCTACAATAAGGCACGAGTCTCCATCTTTAAAGCATCCTTCAATAAGTTTCTTTGTTCCATAATCTTTTGGTTCCTTGCGACGCATGACCATTGGCAGGTTAATTTTACAAGAAACGGTAGTAGCTATTGGTAAAGCTGTATAAGGCACCCCACATATCACATCAAATAGTTTAATATCCTTTGTAGATTCAATTATAAGGTCAGCAAGCACACCCTAAAATTAAAAAAAAGATAACAAAAATTAAAAAATAAATGTCTATTTGTCTTACGCAGACTAAAGCCATGCTTGCACGCTTATATAAACATATTTGTGGTACAGTAAAGCTCCGCTAATCCGAATCGCTTTAATCCGGATGTCCTTGTAGTTAGGCAAAATTAAAAAATGTAAATTTTACATTATGTACCTTGTAATCCGGAACGATTTAATCCGGATTGGCCGACAGACCACGGTTCCTCGTAGGTTAAGCAAGGTTGCATTCGCTAAGTTTTTCTTAAGAGGTTTAATTTTTTTCTTGAAAATTTGTTCTATTGTCATTATAATAAAAGCTTTATTATATAATGTGGCTTTTGCTTAATTATTTTATTATTGTTCCAGTAATCCGGATTGTTCAATAATTCGGATCAAGCCATGTTTTAATTGATCCGGATTAGCGGAGCTTTACTGTATATAGTTTTGCAAAACAAATTAATAAGTAGTTTTCAGCTGTTGATGTACATAAATAAGATATTTTGTTGTCCTACAGTCCACAACTTTAAAACAAAGTATAAAGTCTCACTTGTGCAAAAACTGTTGTCCATTTAAAATTAACTGATTTTTACAAAATCTTATACATTTTTATTATGCAAAGACTTGAATGTGTAGTAATTCTATACTATAATTAAATATACATATGTCAGTGACAACAAATGATTAACTTCCCATATCAAATAGAAGACATGAAAACTTACAAAATTGCTTATTTGGCATAAAGTATATTTAGGAATTATGTCATACACATCAACACATAAACATCTTTAAATTTCAACAAGTGAACTATCACATTGAAGACCAGATTGGAGCAGTCTATGAAGTTTAAATAGTTGTGGTTTCAAATCAAACGACGAACATCGCAACATACAAATTTGTACAATGAATTTCCTTGAAGACTGCCATGCAATTTTGAATCACCCTATATTGAATATAATCTATCGAATAATGTAGGTTTTATCCATTCTAAAATTATCCCATATCTGCCTAGACTATTAATCGGATTTTTTGGTTGATACAAAATGGAGCTACAAGTTTAAGTAAAGATGAGAAAATGTATAAGATGTGTGGAGAAACTAGGAAAAACATATAGAATATATGTTGAAAGAATGTAGCCAGATAAAGAAGATTGAAATGAATGAAGGCAATAACAAAAAAAAGAAAAGAAATAAAAACAGAAATTAAAAATAATTAATTAAAAACAGAAAGGGTTTTATTTATGTTAGAATTGAATTTATGTTATAATGTAAAAATTATGTTCAGTTGTAAAATTTTCAAAACCAAAAGACAAGCAACAATTATTATTATTCATTTCAATATTAAGAGTTTCTTACAATGCTTAATACATGTATTCTGGTTTGTTCACCAATGTTACTCGGTGAACAAACCAGAATTATTATTACGTTTTATGAACAGTATCCAAACTTACTGCACTTAAGATTAGAAGATGTTGAATTTTCTATTATATACAACTTATAAAATGTTTGGTTAGCACAATTTAGATTTGAACTTTTTTCAATAGAAAAATAAAAATGAATTATTACACTTTTTAAAATATAAACATAACAATCACACTTTCAATAGCTCCACAAACATTAAACACTCTTACAAATGCAACAAAGGTCTAAAAATGTCCATATTAACATACCTTGTAACAGATAAAATTCAAAACAATCAAAATCATACGCCAACAAAATTTACACATATGAGAGAGAGCACCTCGCACAACAGACAGAATTTGCCATCTAACTGCACCCTCTACAACTATCAACTAATAAATGACAGACATAAAATAAATAACCTTCACAAATCCAATTGGTACTGTTATGTTTTAACAGTTGAATAAAATTGTATTATGTAAGTAAATAACAATATTTAATATCACTTTTTGTAAATATTATAACATCTATATACAGTGAAATAAATTCAATTTACTGCCCTGATTAAGCAAATTGTGTTTCAAACAAACAATGTAAATCACTATTATTTATATGGTTTGGTTTATGTTCTTCAAAATTTAGCTTATTTAACCCATTTAATCTTCATATACATTAAATCATTTGTTTACACCTGCCAGGTATGGGTGCATTATTTTTTGCAAAGGAGAGTTTTGTGTGCATTCCAATATTGTTTATAGTTTTTCCAAAAATTTGTGTATTAAGGATAAAACATATTTGAACTTCACGTTATATGTTATTAAGTGTACCCCGTTTTGAGACGGCGCTGGGCATTAGAGGGTTAAGCAACTGACTGACTGGCTTAACTGATACACCATTTAACAAAACTGTTTGCTAACATTATTGCATACTCTGTTTTCCATTAATTTGACCAGGTGACAGTTGTTTTCCAGTTGGGCAGTTGTCCTTTTTCATAGTAAATGTAACATGAAATTGTCTGCATTAGCTTTGAACCTGCATTTTTTTAACCACCTCTGGATCTTAAAAAGGTTGGTTTGGAGATGCATTGAAGCCATTTTGGGGTTGGTGTATGCAAATGTTGTCAGTTTTGTTGTGGGTAAATCTGATGGATACAGCAAATATAATATGAGCCCTAATACACTTCCTTGTGGTACCACTGCTAATATTAGTTGTAGGTTGATGTATTTGTTTCCACGTTACACTAAGAAGTATCTTTTGGTTAGGTAAGAATTCAGTACCTCAAAGATACAGTGTGGTAATAACTTCTTCAATTTGTAGCACAATGCTAGATGCCATACTTTGTCAAATGCTGTAGCGAGAAAAGTGACTAAGATTTATCTTTTTCCATCTATCTGTGAATTTTATTGACTTGTTGTTCAGTTGTTCCGTGCCAGTTTCTAAATCCATGCTGATGGTCAGAAATTATTTTCTCTTTATCAATTATTAAGTTAATTCTCCACAGAATGATCTTGTAAAAAACCTTCAATAGAACTGGTAAGAGACTTATTGATCTGTATGAAGTAACTTCATTTAGAGATTTATCCAGTTTTAGCAGCATTATAGTCTGTGCTATTTTCCACTCGCTTGAAAAAGTTCTCATAATTGTGTTGAACATTTAGGTGACTGCTTTGGCTTTGATGGGCAACTCTTGTTAATTAGGACAAAGTCTGGTGTTTTTTTTTAGTTTGTTTCATTTGTTACCTGCTTCACTTCTTGATGTGTTGTCTTTTTTATTAGTAGGCACATTTGATGAGATGCTTTGAGGTAAGTTTGTATTTCTACTTAGTGTTTAGTTGCTCGTCAGGTGTCCTAGGAACAAGACAGCCTTTTCTTTGTGTTTGTCATATCCAGCCCAGTTCCCCTTTGGTCTCATATGGGTGGGATTACAATAAGTGGCCGTTTAATTTTTTCGTTGATCGCCATAAGAAGTAATTTCTTTATTTTTTGTCCATTGTTTCTGCCAAAGAAGCCAGCCAAGACAGCCATTATCCATTATTATCATCTTTTATGTTAGTGGTAATAATAGATATGTATGTAAAATAATGTTTTCACCCTTGTGAAGATATAGTACCTACTATACTACCAATGTAGATTTGAATCCCTATGGAAAGAAGTAATTGTTACATTCAAGCATATGAGCTGTTAAAAATTAAGTGTTAAAAAAAGTCAACTGTCAAAACTATTTCTACAAATTCGAAAAAAATTCCTGTTTCTTAGCTTTCTGTCTAATGTTCTCCATTAATTTATTATATAAAACTTATAAAACCCTTGAAGGTTGCACATATTTATCGAGATGTTCAGCATAATATTATCAGAATTATGGCCAAACTTTTATAGTCGTTTTCTTATTCTAATTTATTTATTAGTTATGACAGTCAACCCAAAAAGTCTTGAAGAATGTTTTACAATTGTAAATATTTGAGAACCTAGCCGAGCAAAATGTTGCAAACTTTTTTTTAGTCATCAAACCACCCAAAAACTTGTACTAACCCTGAACTGGCATACTATTTTAACCTTTAGTTCCTGAAAAGAGATCTTTTATTTTCATGAATGTTTTCAATGATAGGAAATAGATACAAGATTTTGAAAAATATATTAACAAGTAAAACAGAAAGCTAATAATTTTTTCAAAATATAAAATTCAAATTAAACAAAAAAATGAAACAAGAGTGTCATCACTCTCCTCTGTTATATGCAAAGATCTATGCTGAAATTCATGAAAGATGATTAACGCTAATCACTGTTAAATATGACAACATAACCACAACATTCAATAGACTACCAAAATTATTTTTATTGATCAATATAAATACAAGTTATTTACTTTATGTTATCATATAATATTATTTCCATTTCATTTCTGATAGTTATCTATTGTACTAATCTTGCTCTTGTAGTAGAAATACTATGAATAGTTTTGCGGTTCTCAAATTTAATAAACCGTTACTTTAATTGGTTTTCATGAATTCCAGCACTTCTTGCTATTTAATTAAAGAATGACTCACATTTATGTTGACCTATCAGGGGCAAAATGTGATATCCAGAGTAAACAGATTTATTTATAAATGAATATAATACATATAATATCAAAAAGTTGTGAAATGGAAATTATAATTATATTATTATACTGATTGATCTTACTATGTTTCCTAATAATAATTGAATTTTATTACATAATCTGTATTTAACATAACTTGGTTATCGACCTGTACAGTTTATACCGACAGTATTTAAAATCTTCTAATGTGAATTGCCCGTTAAAAAACATTTGTAACTAAATTCAATTCAATTTATTTATCAAGTTGAAACAATAGTTTACATAATTAAGGTATAATATACACTGTAAATATATAGAGCATAATGAGTTATTAAATTAAACAATCTAATTAAATAAAATACATTAAAAAGTAAAAATAATAATGGGCAATTTTGAAACAGTTCTAATGATAAAAATAATGTTTATTTGCAAACATTACAAAATCATAAAATGGATTTATAATCATTTTATTGTATTTATATTCCAGCTCATACAACACTTATTTTTAGATCATAATAATTTGGCCGATAATAGAACAGTAATTAGTTTTATTGCAGCATATTAAGACTGTAACCCACTTACCAACAAAAGGCAATAAAATTCAATTATCTTTTGACTAACCATATCATCAAAAAAGTGTTGACTAGACATAAATAATCAATTGTTTTAATAATACATTAATTAATACCCAATTTTTGAATAGTGTGAATCAAATCCTATGAGTGAGCATTATGGTTAAGTAGATGTAAAAATGATCAAACAACCAATCATGTGGCTTGGTCAAAAAATATACATTCTCACCCACAATTATGTTATTAGAGACACACATTAGAGCACAGATTGCCAATCAACATTAACAGAACATGGCCATGTTTTTATCACATATCTCCATTTAGAATGTACAGTAACTGATTAATATTTACATCAAAATCACAGATTTAAAAATGTAGAATAAATTTATTTCATTAAAAATAAATCTTAAGACAATTATTCGAGTCCGAACATACCCAGTATAAAATATAAGTATTGAATTTTAAAACAATCTGAAATGCAATGTCAAATAAAATACCCACAAAAAATGTTTCTTTCAATTATTTAAAGTGAAAGACCTTTGCAAAGATACTTGTTGATTCATATATTAACCTCAAAAAAATCACCGAGGGACAATATATTAATAATTTATAGTTGAAAACTTACCATTAGCTTGGGGTAACTAACGATTACCCTCAAATCACAGTAAACTGGTGTCATCAGACCAATTTTCGTCTTGTATTCGCCAAATTTTATTGCATTGATTTTGAATAAATCTACTGCAAAAGAGCGTAGTTTATTCTCGTAAGACGACATTATCACAATCGAATACGTATATACGAGTTAAATGAACGTTGGACGTTGGAAAGCTACCAAAAGCTAGTGAACAATTAAAAACAAATTAGTTTTAATTGATTATAAATCAACACGCCGATTTAAAATGAACACGTGAAATGCAAAATATGCAGAGAGAGTGATGGCGCGCCATCTAGTGGTCATAATGCAAAATAGACGCACAAGTTTGCCTGTTGGCCTATCTATGCACTTACTTGAGCACTAGCGAAAGTAAAAAAATAGTCGGCACGACTACGCGGTATTCTCAACTAAAGCGGTTCATTATATTGATAGCTATTTATAAAAACTGTATATTTTTGTAGGTTTTTATACCCATAAAATAAATCAATGTAACAGGCGATGAATTTGCTAAACTTTTATTATTAACGCCATGGCCACTTTGTATAGAACGTTTTAACGTAATTTTAAATAATTAAAAATCTAAATGAATGTTTTTTTTTTTTTTTTTGATTTATCAAAAACTCGTAGTATAGATTTTTTTTCTTCATACAAAATGTCTTTAAAAGGCAATTCTACAAATATATCGATTTATTGGTATTGTCTAAATCAGGAGTGACTAACCCAAATGATCTTGCGGGCCACTTTAGAAATACATCACAACTCCGCGGGCCGCATATAAAATGATATATCCATATATTAGATTTAGACCCACTTTAGACATTTTTGAAGTGAAGAATTGAAACATAATAAGTTATTATTATTGTGTTTACTATTATGAAACTGAGAGTCTGCTCTGCTATCAACTGTGCGTGCGTATGGCCACCGCGTCACTGAGGTCACTTAAAAGTAGGGTGTTCATACGTCCCAGATTTGTCCCGGTTTTAACTTTCTGGTCCCGGTGTCCTGATAATTTATTTTGGGACTGTTAATTGTCTTAGTTTAAGTTTTAACTAAACAAAAGCTTTCCCACAGAAAATTTAAAAAATAAATCACAATAATAGAAGTGAAAGCAATCATGAATCTATTGGAATGATAGAAAATAGAATTTATGACCAATTTTTACCTATAAAACCAATTTTTTCGCGTAATTGCAAATTAAAATCATAAAAACAACATTTTTAAATGTATTTTATTGTCAAAACTTTAATGAATGTAATTTCTCTCACTTGTCGCTTTTTTTTTGGTTCTAGGTGTTGGTTGGGTCCTGAAAAAATATGGATACCCTACTTAAGGTTCGGGTATTTTGATGCGCCGTAAATGGAAAAGATTCATAGTAACCTTTTTCACACTCACAAGCAAACTACACAACCGATCATATCGTGCTATGCATACTTTAAAAGGTTGAAGTGTACTACAGATTTTTATATTAATTATTATAAACTATTGTACTTATTTTCGACTAAATAACGTCGTTAACACATTTCTTGGTTGATTTATGATAACTAAACTAATATAAGACCCGATGTCAGTGACATATCTTTCATTTAAAACCAGTTTTACAAAAATATAACTTGTATTTTTTAAATAAACCTGAAAACAAGTTTTCAATCATTTTTATTATAAAATAATTGTATTTTTAGGCTACTTCTTATGCAAACGACAGCCGGCAGTTTGGGCTCTTGGTCATAGAGGGCAAGTTGTCTCATGTGTTTGTTAGATTGATATTTACCTTTATTACAAACTCCCCCCGGACCGTTCTTTCCAATAATTTCAATGCATCGCTAACGAAAGACACGGTTCGGGCACATTCGGCCACATACTTGATGACAATTGATAACAATATACAGAGACGTAGAAATAAAAGTAGTTTAATTTTAAATTGATATTTTATTAAAAATAAATACGAACAATTTGTTTAAAAATATTAAACCAGTAAATACAATTTTATTTTGATAAATATTATTGTATTTTACCATATATTTCCTGCATACAATAAATTGAGTTGAAAATATAGAATAATATTATTGTATTGTTAATTATAATAAATATACAGGAACATTTATTTATATTGCTGTATATTTATTATAATTAAAAATACAATATACAGGATGTTAGACATAAACGTGATTGGGTTTTTACAGTCATAAAATCGGGTTGGGACACAACAGTGTATGATTCAAAAACCATAAGACTAAAACTGTTTTTTTTTTATAATCACTAATAATAATTAAACAATGTCAAATTCTGTAAATTTTTGATTTACACTTTTATGCTAGTTTGTTGCAAGATACGTTAAGCATACAAAACTTAAACCATTCATGTGGTGTAATTGGATTTTTGATTACATAGATTCTTTGTACGCCAGTGGCGTTGGACTGAATATTTATTCCGCAGAAAATGTTTTTTTTTTATATTACCAGGAGTATTTTGGTTGCAAATGATTATGTTTCTGTTTGGTGTTTTTGTTGATATAAATTTTATTAGGGGTATTTTAGTGGCACTAAGCAAGGCCAACATTAGCTTAAAACTTATTGATGCTGCGTTTCTACGTACGGAATATGATAATCTTACTAGTGGGCCTCGTTGAAGGGGTACCTATCCAAACTCTAAACTTACAATTTAGTAAACAAAATTTTAGAACAAAACTGGTTCTTTGAGTCACCGCTGATATGTAAAATATCATTTAAGACATCTTATTGCAATACTTTTGAGTATAGTAAAATATGACAAAACAGTATCTCACTCTCAACACTGAAAATATTACAGCCCAAAAACAGTTTCAAGAAGTGGGTATTAGAAACATCTAATTGCTTTCATTTAATCTTTTCTAAAGACGTATGTTGTGGAACGTTTTAAAAAGTATAGGGTAAATGGATGTTTAGTAAAGCCAAGTTTGCTAGAAAACAAAATGTAACGACTGCTTTGTTCACAATTACAAATGACACTTTTATCCAACATCATTTTTTAAATCTATTTTATGATCTTACAGAAAAGAATCTTATAACTAGTTTTTGTCTATATAAATACATGTGCAATGTTGCATTGTATTAAATTAAATTATTTTAACGCAAATGTAAAAATAAATCAACAATTTACATACGGGGGCCCAGATCTCCGTAAGCTTTAGTAACATATTTTAATGTTACCAAAGCATACTTGAGTAAGGTTGCCAAAATACGATAATAATAATAACGTGGTTCTTCGTGAATAATGTTTAATCAACAGTGAAATAATAATAATCGTCTAACAATGTAACAAGAATGAAATCTTAACTGCCTAAATAATGTTTTACAAAATACTTATATACTACATTTTCCCACTATAAAATATACTCCAGCACAGCTGCTGGAAATATCCGGATTATTATAATCCGTTGCGTCCGTTGCTTAATTAGTTATTGGAAATATCCAGATTATGTCGTTAATATAACTTTGGGGAAATAACCAGATTAATATATTTGGGACTTCTTAGTAACAGGGTAGTGTTATTACCTATACATCTTAAATGTGCTTGTTACATACTCCCCCTTAAAAGTGCTTCAACGTCCTCGAAAGTGCTTTTATTGTTTTCTCGGCCGTCCTCTTCTGCGAATTGGCTTTACAGGTATCGGTATGGGTGTAATGTCTTCTTTAAATGGAGTCAGTAGTCGGCTTGCATATTCTATTGGTCTCTCGTCGGCACCCTCCCCCTGGAGCAAAACAGCTCCTAAAGCGTAGGCGCTTGCGTCAGTTTTTAGGGTGTATGGCAAACTAGGATCAACCGATCGTAGAATAGGATAATTTATCAGTCTCATTTTTACAGCTACTTGGTGATATCCTGCTTTTAGATCCAATGTCGTCATAAAAAGAGTTTTTGGGGCAGTATGAAGTAAATCGTCAATCCTGGGTAGAGGATAGGTGTCTGCTATAGTTACGGAGTTTAGTTTTCTATAATCCACACATAGCCTATATTCTCCCGTCTTTTTTGGTACTAATACTACAGGGGCTGCATATGGGGATTCGCACTCTTCTATAATATCCTCTTCTAGTAGTCTGTCTATTTCTTTTTCGAGAAACTTCTTTTTCTCAGGAGACATTCTATATGGCGGAACAGCAATTGGTTCATTTGATGATAGCCGAATTGCGTGTTCTGCAAACGGGGTTGCTTGATCAGGTCGTGTGAACACTTCCTGGTGCTCTTTCAACAAATTATCTAGTTTTTGTTGATCAGCGTCGCTTAGCTTCTGAATCTGATTTTCGGTAGATTCTTCTACTGCTATTTTTATATCATTTTCTTCACCTTCAGGTATTAATGCAAAACAGTTCTCTGGATTTTCATCAAAATAAAATTTGTTTCGGGGAACATTTAAAACCATATTTGTTTTTCGAATAAAATCTTGTCCCATCAGAGTTCTTGCTTCGGTAAATTCTGGGACAGCAATAAACGGAACCATTACAGTTTTGTTTTCTACCGTAACTGGTAACTCATAACGTCTTACGTCTCGCTTTTTCTTTACTCCGTCCGCAAGTGACATGTAAATTTGGTCGTACTGGAATGGATAATTAAGTTCTTCAAGATGATCATTCAGTTGTCGTCCTGCAACGCAGCCATTTGCGCCAGTATCTATTATTACCAGATCGGTATGGTTTGCTGCAGTAATATATATACTTGGACGTCCATATTTTGCTTCAAAATCGGCGGCGGAGAAATCAAAACTTGATGCGTTGTTAATACTTGTAGATGGTATTTGTGCATCCTGGCACTGACTGCGGATATGTCCGGGTTTTCCGCAACCAAAACATATAAGTGTTGTGTTAGGTGCTGGCGGCACTTGGTTTGTTGCATTTTGTTTTTGCCTACAAATAAATTCATCGTGTCCAAACTTTTTACAGAAATTGCATCTTGGGCGACTTGTTCTTGCATTATTCAATGTTTCATTGTTCCTTCTTGGTGGATCTTCCTCCATCATTTCAATGGCTCGAGCTTGAATAATCAACTCGTTAAACGTTTTCACTGACTCGCGTGATAGCCTTTTTCTAATATTCAAGTTTAAACGTGAGTATACCATGTCTATCTGATACATCTCGGGCAGCTCTGGATCATTTGGCAAATGTGATAGTAGTGCTCGTGCTTTACTCACAAACAAATCTGTCGGCATATTTTTGTTTTGCTTCCATGAAAAAAGTTCCTCGAATACCATAAATCGAGGTTTGTTGTACCCATATGCGTGGCGTAGGGCGTCGAGTGCTTCTTTCCATCCTGAAACACTTCTTTTTATTCCTTTCCACCACGTTCTCGCTGCACCATCTAACAACATCGGAAATCCGTTTAATGCGCTTTCATCGTCAATTCTCATGCAATCTTTATATATGTTGACTGCATCGATAAAGGCATCTACATCATCGGCTTCATCTCCGGCGAATCTCGATCTGCAGGTGGCAAGGGTCATCTTCTGCTCTTGTGCTGGTGCAGGTGTTTGAGCCGATTTTACCAAATCACTAAAAACTCCTTTCATGCTTTCCATTACAGCTAGGAGCTGTTCCTGTGATAAGGACATCTTGCTTCTCAAATTGTAAGACGCCGTTTTATAGCACGTTGATAATCTTTTTAATCACGAGCCACTAAGTTGGGCTCCAATTGTAACAGGGTGTTGTAGGGTTATAATAATAATAACGTGGTTCTTCGTGAATAATGTTTAATCAACAGTGAAATAATAATAATCGTCTAACAATGTAACAAGAATGAAATCTTAACTGCCTAAATAATGTTTTACAAAATACTTATATACTACATTTTCCCACTATAAAATATACTCCAGCACAGCTGCTGGAAATATCCGGATTATTATAATCCGTTGCGTCCGTTGCTTAATTAGTTATTGGAAATATCCAGATTATGTCGTTAATATAACTTTGGGGAAATAACCAGATTAATATATTTGGGACTTCTTAGTAACAGGGTAGTGTTATTACCTATACATCTTAAATGTGCTTGTTACAAAAGGACCAAGTAAAAAAAATAAACAAACAGTAGATAAAACTTTAAAAGTTTCTAAAATACAGAAAAAATCACAAGTATTATTGTAGATTGAAATTTAAAAACATGTTTAAGTTTTTCTTTATAAACGACGCAAAAAAATTACGCATTAACAGTTCCAACAAAATAGTTGGGTTATATTATAAATGCTACTTCTCACATTTTTATTTGTAAAGAAAAATTAAAAATGTACTTTTTAATCTACAATAAAACTGATAATTATTTGTGCATTTTAAAAACTTATAAGCCGGGAATACACATGCCAGCTACTTGCACAATTTCATACCAGCTTCTTGTACATGCCAGCTCACGTGTATTCTATCAAAAGGCATGCTTCTCGATGGCACCAAATCAAAAAGATTTGATTTTTTTGATGGCAAAGGCATGCCATAAAGCATGTATAAACACACACAACAAGTACTGGCATGCTAGTAGACAGTAAAAAAAATCTGGAAGCATTCTTAAATGGTTTCTATAACCACTTATATCTTCTTACCCTATTTATTTAAACAAACAACTGTTCGTTCCATAATTGTTTCTTCTGTTGATTCAATCTTTTACCCAAATACGTTTTCTTTTTTTTGTTCCGTCAAATTATGTTACGAACAATCTGTTGCAAGTAACAATATAACACTATTTATTTCAATTCAAATTCTTCCTATGTTTTTGCCAGTTGTGAAAACTTGCAACACTTTTAAAATATGCTTATGTAACTAAAAAAAGATTGACAAATAAATGGCATATGTGTCGTCTTTTTTCTGCTGTTTGTCTTAGCAGTACATGTATCCTCACTGTGGCATTAATTGGCATTGGCATTATTTATAGTTTTAACTATAGTTATATATGGCCATGTATGAGTCAAGTGTACGGAATAAAAACGTGCTTTTATATGTGCAAAAGATACCCTGAAAATTTCAGTGAATGCCGTGTACTACGCTCCGAGACATCTTACAATGTATCCACAGAACTACTTAAAAATAGCAAAAAAGGCTTAAATTTTAAGTATTTAAAAAAAACTGTTCTTTAAAGTTCTAGTAAATTTTCAAATACCATTCAAAAACATTTTTGGCTGTGAAAAATTATTCTTTGAACACAAGCAGTTCCTTACAATTTTTTTCTAAAAATGCATTCTTGAGTTACAATCGATCAAAAAATGTAAAAATGCGCAAAAAAACAAATTTTTTCAAATTTTGATTGCTTATTACTTGGAAATGGTTCACTGAAAATGAAAAAATATGATAAAATTCACATAATCAAGATTCATGTAAAAGAAGGCATTTTCAGTAGTTAGGGGCAAGAAAAAAATTATTTTGTACACTTGACTCATACATGGCCATATGTATATATGTAATTCAAGATGTGATTTTTGTCAGTAACATATTGGCATTACATATAGTATACATAATTTGCGTCATCTTAAGCCTGTTAGTTGCACAATTTCATACCAGCTACTAGCTCGTGTATTCTGTCAAATGGCATGCTTTTTGCTGGCATGCAAGTCGATTGCACCAAATTAAAAAGAATTTGATTTTTTGGCATGCCATGTGCAAGTAAGGTGAGGGACGTCAAAAAGCATTCCATAAATAAAGCATGTATGAACGCACACGATAGCAATTGCTATATGTGGAGCTGCAGTGGTACAATTGAACAAAAATAAGTAAAAGCCAAATGTAATGCGCAATAGACGTTTGCGTCGATTATAGATGGGAAAATTGAACATGTTCTAGCTTTTCAAGATATAATTGTGATCTTGATAATTTGTGTGTTTTACACACGTGAATAATCTGATCTATAACTATACAGGTGAGTCGGGAGGAACAGGCCAAACTTTAAGAGTGTATTGTACACGTGAAAATAATATAAAAAAACTCAAATGTTGTTATCCGATTTTCATTTGTTTTTAAGTTATAGCGTAACTAAAAATGTTGTTCTAGTATGCCACAAAAGCATTCCAGGGCGTTATAATTGGTTGTGGTGGTCTTATTAGATGTCTCCAGATCTCTTAGCACTAAATTATTGTTTATGGGGGCGGGTTTAAAGATGAAGTGTACAAAGTAAAAGCAAACACTCGGGATGCACTAATAGAACGCATTAAAAATGTTGCAGCCGATCTTAAACAAAGACATAACTCAATCAGGAGTGCAACAGGCGCCTTTTGTAGACAAAACAGAAAATGTTTAGAGGTAAATGACGGTGTTTTTGAACATTTATTATAAAAAGGCAATGATTACCAAAACTCAAAAACAAATAAAAATCGGATAACAACATTTAAGTTTTTTTTATAATATTTTCATGTATACAATACACTCCTGAAGTTTGGTCCGTTCCTCCCGACTCACCCTGTATATATAATTCAAGACAATTATGAACAGTGTCATACGGGTTTAAGTTGATTTTATTTACAGAGCAGGGTATAGTTTAATAGTCTATAAAATAGATTAAAAAGTTCATAAAATATTATATTATTAATTTACTATGCGGTTTCGTAATATATATTTTAAGCGCGCCCCTGATGCAAATCTATATAAAAACGTAAATACATAATATAATTTTGTAAAAGTACGAATTGTTTTCGTACCCTAGAGAGGTGCGGAGATGTAGTCTATAAATAAATATCTAACCGGCTATGATGCGCACTAGCTTGAGTAAGTTATGTTATTCTGCGCGAGTTAGCGCACAATCTTAGTTCAACTATTTAGCACCTGGAGCCAGCACATGTCGGACAAATTTTAATTTGCTTGGTTTCGCGCGTTGACGCTGCCCTTAAGAGTAAAACGTACAACATAATATATTAGATTGAATGTTTCAAGATGCGCGCGCATCATGAGTTTGCAGAATATAATTTAATTATTCTGCGAGCTTATAACTTTAAACTCATACATAAAAGAGGCAATATCTGTCATATTTATACATAATGTATTTTTTATACTTTGGTTTTTAGTACTTTGGCCATTATAAAATATATATTTTTTGTAAAAGTGTAATAAATCTTGCTGGCCGCAAAACTGTTCAAGGCGGCCGCATGCGGCCCGCGGGCTGCGGGTTGGCCACCCCTGGTCTAAATAATCAATTTAACCTCCAACATATTATATTTTGAATTTAATAAAAATACCGAGTAAACTTGTTTCAAATCCAATTTTCTCAAAATTGCTTCAAATAACCCAGTTTTTTTCTTTTATATAAAACGTTTTAAAAACAATTCTACACATAAATCCACTTATTGATATTGTCTAAATAATCAATTTAACTTTGAAAAAAGGAATTAGACAATTCTTTCTTGTCTTTCTAAACGTCAGTAGTTACTATGTCTCAAGAAAAAATGTGATATTAAATCTTTTGGTTACTGTCACTTGGGTGAGTAAGTAAAAACTAGTTAATATTACTCGTTTGTAATCAAGCTTTATATCATAATCACTATTGCGTAGTTTTGAACTAAAGTGCTCATCCACCCGCCAGAGAGTTTGTTATTAAAAAATTAAAAAAATTTATTCTGTAAAAAGTGTTAAAAGTCCCTTAGTCAAAGGAGGAGAAGATGATATTTGATCTCTTGATGACCAACACTTGGACAGGAGAGCAAATCACTCCAGATCATAATTACCATTGAGTAGTTTAGACTGGAGTGCCCAACCACTCTTAAAGTGAGTGGTTGGGCACTCCAGTTTGTTAACAAAAAATTGCTTTTTTGAAAATGTTAGAAGTCTTTATGTTAGAAAAAAAATTACAAATCTAATAGCTTGCTGACCAATACTTAGGTAGGTAAGTGGGTCACTCCATTACTATCTAGTAGTTTAAACTAGAGTACACACCCACCCGCCCAAGTAATTGTTACCAAAGAATTAGAAATATCTCCTCTCTTGAACCGCCGAGGCGACATCCAATTTTCTACTCATTTAAAAATACAAAAAACAAACATGACAATATCTCGCAACAGTGCAACATATTCATATGCGTTGTAAACAAGATGTTCAAACTACAAACAACTGAGGCATCACTCGACCTGCAGAATGCAAAAAGTTAAAAAGATATTGTAAAATGTTTAAAGACGTAGTAATATAAACAAAAATTAGCAAAAAAGTCTTAATAAACATGAGTCCGCAAAGTAACGGTTTCGGAGATATAGAATGTTATTCTTTTTTTACCTTTTTTTTTAATTTATCAAAAACTTACATTATTTTATCATAGTTAGCTGATGGTTTGTAAAATAAACATTAAGTATTCGACTGTTGTTGTCAGTGCACAAGTTTTCGTTTGCAATGGCTTTTTACCGTATGGTTATGCTCATAAGATTGCAACCAAAGCGCTACTTTATGTTGAAGTTTATCCAAATTGCCAAATTTCTTCACATTGTATGTTTGGAAGAACTCATCAAAGATTGCGTAATACTTGTTTATTCAGCAAACAGTGCCATTTATCCGGAAGATCAACGTCGGTATCTACTAGATACTATCTAGAAATTTTTAAATGAATTAATTACTTTTGTAATTGTTTTATTTTTTTTAAGTGCAAAAGTTGTAGATGTGTGTGTTTTATTTCTAGTTTAGTTTTAGATAAATATATCACCAAATATGTTTTTGCTTTTTTAATTTAATTTGCGTATCCGTACCATGTAACAAGTGCAAGCCTTAATTCTACTTGATCATCAAGCACGTATGGTTTTTTTGTTGCTGGTGTTGATTAGGTCAAATGAATTAGACTTTACTGATTAGCCAAATAAAAATACGTTTTATGAGTTTAACAATTTTATATTAATTAATTATCACTCAAATATCAAAATACATTTCAAGACACAGTTTACATTTTTGTACTCAAATATAAAAATAATTAATTAGATGTTGCAATAACCAAAACCCATTTTCAACATGTAATTAAATTTAATTAAGCATTAATTAATCCGACCTCTTTGGGATGTTTTGCCAACTTTGGTCCATCCAGCGGTTTTGTTAACATGTCAGCTATCATATTATTAGTAGGACAATAAATAGCTGCCACTTTTTTCTTTTTAATTACATCATGTATGTACTTGTATTTAATATCAATATGGTTCACTCTTTGGTTACAAGTTTTGTCGTTGAGTAGTTTTATACAACCTTGATTATCTTCATACACTTTAATTGAAGTTTGGATTTCTTGACCAAAATCAATTAATACTCGTTGTATCCAGTTAAGATCACGTACGGCTTCAGAAAACGCAATAAATTCAGCTACTGTTGAGGATAAAGATACGGATTTTTGTTTACGACTGACCCATGCTATTCATGCACCAATAAAAATAAAACAATATCCTGTATTTGATTTTCTGTCAACAGAATCGCCACTCCAATCTGCATCAACATAACATTCGAAACATCCATCGTTGTTTTTGTTACCAAGTTTCAATTTAAATGATTTCGTTGCTTTTAAATACCTGAAAACACGTTTTACCTCATCCCAATCACATATTCTTGGTTCACTTACTCGCCTCGCTAGTATAGATGTAGCAATGGAAATATCTGGTCTTGTGTTAGTAGATAGATAAAACAATTCAAATAAATCTTGACTTATTGTTTGAGTCAAATAACCTGGGTTCATTGGAGTCACTGAATCCTTTACATCAGTCAAATTAAATTTTGATAGTTTATTCATAATGTATTTTTCTTGATTTATGTAAAATATAGCTTTGTCATCACTACTAATATGTAGACCAAGATAATACTTCAAATTACCAAGATTTTTTATGATTAATTCGGTATTCATTAATGATTTGAAAATTAGCAACTTGTTTGAGACCATATGAATTCTTCACAAGTTTACATACCTTATCATCATTGCCAATTACGTAACCTTTCGGCTGCTTCATGTAAACTTCATGTGATAAGTTGCACATTCAAATACGCTGTTTGGATATCAAAATGTCAAACGCTCATTTTTTGTTTTCCAACCAGTCAAATGAATTTTTAGTGTTGTTCAATTTGCCACAGGTGCAAAAACTTCATCATAATCACGACCATACTTTTGGAAAAATCCTTAGGCAACTAGACGTGCTTTATATTTGATTATGTTTCCTTCTTGGTCAGTTTTTGTTTTGTATACCCATTTGTATCCAATTGCACAGGTATCAATAGGTAATTTTGTTAATTCCCAAGTACCACATTTACTTAAAGACTGTATTTCTTCATCCATAGCTATTTTCTTGTTAACAGAATCTGGCCCGTTTATGGCTTCATCGTATGTAATAGGATCTTGATTAATATTATGTGTCACTTTATACGCTTCCATAATCAAACAATTTGGCGGTATCCCCTTATTCAATCTATTTGAACGTCGAATAGTTTGTTGTTTTTCAACAATTTTGGCCCCTTCTAAAACTGCATCAAATGATGTTTAGAATTATTTCATTTTTATCACCTACTTCATTTTGCACTTCAGATGTCACTGATTGTTTATTAACTTCTGGTTCGATGAATTTGACATCACAATTAATTTTGATTTTATGTGTGTTAACATACAAAAGACTATAACCTTTTGTATCAAATTCATATCCAACAAATAAAATTTTTTCAGCAGTATCATCTAACTTTTTTCGTTGATCTTTATGAATATACGCATACACAGGTGATCCAAATTCTTGAAAATAGTCTAAATTTGATTGGTTATTGTGCCATGCTTCATATGGAGTCGTTTTTACATTTTTAGTAGGTAAACAATTATTAATGTGATTTGCTGTGCTTATTGCTTCACCCCAAAATTGTTTATAAAGACCTGAACTTGATAACATACACTTTGCCATTTTGATTAGTACACGATTTTTACGTGCAGCTATGCCATTTTGCTGTGGAGTTTTTGGTACGGTTAACTGAATTTTGATACCTTTTGATTTTAAAAAACTTGTAGTAATCTATGTATTCTCCACCTCAATCAGATCTAATCGCTTTTGGAATTGCAGCGTGTTGAGTCTTCATCATTTCTATGAAATACTTTCATAGACATCAAAAAAAAAATTTCAGTAGATAGATATGCGAATAACTACTATAACCATCAATGAGAGTTAAAATATAACGATTACTGTAGTTACTAAAGTTACTGTAGCTCAATTGGTCCGCATACATCTGAGTGGATTAAATCTAATTTAAAAGGATTTCAAGTTTTCTTGCATTGGATACATGTCTCACAAACATCATCGTGATTACAATTTGTTATTTTCATATTGATTGACAGTTCAGTCATTTTTCGAACATCAATTAAATTACGATGGCCAAGTACTTTATGCCATTCATGTATGCATTTAGAATAAATTGTGTTCGTCGTTTGTAGGGCAGTATGTCGCGGCGTTATTTTATACACATAATTCTTGCACTTCACTTTTATTATAGTAATTTTATTTTTGATTATTTGGCAGGTTTCACCTTTGAATATTACAGTACAGCCATTTTTTGCTAACTTGCCGATCAATAACAGATTACATTGTAGTCCTGGTACATATAAAACGTCCTTTATACGAATTGATAACTTATTTTTGCCAGTTTTCATTGCTAATGTAACTGTTTCTGAATTTGAATTAGTTAAATGCTTAAAAGGGTTTCATCATTGCACATATGTGCAGATGCACCAGAGTCTACACACCATTCTTTATCATTTAATTTATTTTTATTTACCATCATGCATACATACGGTTCATTGTCATTTGCATTTATTTGTACTGCATTTAGCTTGATTTAATTCATGTTTTTCAGAATCTTTTTTCTTTTTCCATGCAGGAAATTTGCGACAATCATTTTTAATGTGACCTTTTTTCTTACAGAAAAATCAATATGCTTTGTTATTATCAAATTTTAGTTTGTTGACTTTCACTTCAAAAGCACTTTCATTACTTTTGCTGGTTTTCATTATATCTAATCTCCGTCGTCGATATTCTTCGATTAGTCTGTTTTTCACCAGTGTTTTAGTTAAATCAGCTTCTGGACCTGACTCGATTGCTGTAATTAATACGGCATAACTTTCTGGTAAGCTAGACAAATATAACGCAATAGAAAGAGCTTTAGCTATTGGTTCACCTAAAGTTGTTAATTGATCCATACACTCATCCATTGTATTTAAATGTGTTTGCATATTTCCACCTTCAAATAATATCAGCCGACATACATAGCCGCCTTAAATATCAAACTTTGATGATATTCTCTTAAAGATTCTCACATTGCTTTGGCTGTCGTATGATTTCTTATATGAATGATTTGATCGTTATCAACAAATAAACCAATACATGCCCGTGTTTTACCGTTCTTTTTATTCCATGCCGCCGTTTGCGTCAGTCGAAGCAGGTGCAATATCTTCGATAACTGTCCATAAGTCTTTTTTGATTAATAGAAATTTGAGTTTATATTTCCAAACTCCATAGTTATCACACAAATGTCAAAATACATTTCAATGCACGGTTTACATTTTTGTACTCAAATATAAAAATAATTAATTAGATGTTGCAATAACCAACAGCTAGTTGCTGACAACCCCTAATATTTTTTTTACAAATAAAGCCGGGTTCACACAAAATAGAGTTGTTAATTTTCACAATACGCATGTTTTGGTCAACAAAAATCCTCATGTTCTAATGGAATCTAGACATCAGACACGTTTTTCATTAAACATTTGGATGGGTATTTTAGGCGACAGGTTTCTAGGTCCTGTTGTTTTACCAAACCAATTAACAAGCACTGCTTACCTAAACTTTCTGCAGAACACAATGTATGTATCTTTTTGGCGACATTACTATTGACCAAAAGCAACAAATGTGGTTTCAGCATAATAGTGCCCCGGCTCATTTTTTGATTGCCTTTAGAGAGCTTAAACTTTTTCATAAACCTGTTTCACGGCCCGCAAGATCGCCTGATTTAAACCCTCTAAATTTCTTTTTTAGGGATATTTGAAAACATTAGTCTATGGTAATCCTGTAAATAGCCTCAAGGAGCTGCATCTACAAATTAATCAAAAATGTCAACAAATCCGAGCTAATAAGGATTTTAGAAAAAGTTCGAATATCCTTCAGATTAAGATGTTGTGCCTGCTTAAAAATAGAAAAAGAGCACTTTGAACATCTTATATTCCTTATCCATGTTTATTAAGACTTTTTTGCTAATTTTGGTTCATACTAATACTTCTTTAAGTATTTTGCAATATTAATAGTATATTCTTACTACTCGTCACAAAACTCCACAAAACAAAACCTACTTCCGCAAGCTGAAAGAAAACATTAGAATACACCAAAATGCCCAGAAAGATGATCTTGCTGGAATACATTGCAGATCACTTTCTAGTAGTGCACAATATAGTACCAACACCAACTTTATGTTTATTAAAAGAAAGAGCAAATCATTTAGATGTAAGCACAAGTTCTAGCAAAATACCTTACAAAGTCATCATCTGAAAGGTATCTGACGACAAAAACATAAGCTTTTATAATCAATTTATTTTAAGTTTGACATACCTAAAATACATAGATATAGATAAACAAATACAGTGAAAGTAGCTCATGAACAAAAAACTCCGATGTTCCGTCATAAATACAATCAATAAAAGAAAATACATTGGTAAAACAAAAACATATGATTTAAGAAGACAGTGTCTTACAACACAGAAAATAATTAGGAAGATTAACAAAGTACAGAAAACAGAGCTAAAAACAAATTGATCTAAACAAACAAAATATCCTTAAAAACATCAAACAAACAAACAAACTACTCCCCAAGACCTTCAAAGTAATCATAAAAGATTTCTAAAAAAAGACAAAAACAATTCCAAATCAGTGAAAGATAACTAAACTAGTGCAAAAAAAGTCATTATATAAAAAATAGTGGCAAAATTTCTGGCTGAAGCAAAAAAAAAAGATATTCACTCGGCAAAACATTTTTAGAAAAATAAAACATAGATGCAATGTTTCTTCTAGAAGTCACTAGACATTTTAAATCAAAATTTTATAGATCCTACAAAAAGAAAAAAATATGCATCATTGATCACACTTGATATTAAAATGCACCCAATTCAGCACATTATAATGGCGGAATATATGGAAGAGCTTTTTGGAGACATAGATGTAGACAACAATATGACCACAATATCAGGTGACGAAAAGCCAATTATTACTCAACAAGAAGTAGAAGCAGCAATCAACCGATTAAAAAAGGCTTCAGGACCAGATCAGATACACGGGAAACAAGAACTAGAACCAGAACAAGTAAAATTGGCTCCTCAACAAAATCTACACAGAAGGTCAAATACTAAAAGATTGGCTAATATCCACATTTATTCCACTCCTAAAGAAAGCAAACGCAACAAAATGCTCAGAATACAGAATAATCAGTCTGATAAGTCACGTTCTAAAAGTATTCCTCAATATCATCCAAACTCGCATATATAAAAAAACTAAACGACAACATCAGTCATAGACAATTCGGCTTTAGAAAAGAACTAGAAACTAGACAGGCGTTATTTGCCATTCAAGTCTTTATCCAAAAAGCACGCGACATCAACGCAGATGTATTTGCTTGCTTTATTGTAAGATGCCAAATCGAGTAAACACGAGGCGCATTCAACAAGATGAGAGACATACTATGTAACATGTCGCTCAGCATACATACCCGACTTAGGATTTTTAGATGCTATGTACTATCAGTCCTACTGTACGGGGCAAGCATGGACCCTCACCGAAGCCTACTGCAAACGCATCAACGCCTTCGAGATGGGTTCATCACGTGACAAACAAAACGGTACTAGGGCGCATTGCGAAAGAACTTGATTTCCTAACAAATGTCAAACATAGGAAAATGGGGTTCTTTGGACATATTATAAAGAATAAAAAATACCATCTACTGCAACTAATCCTGTAAGGAAAAATAGAAGAAAGAAGATCAGCAGGTCGCCGCAAAATACCATAGCTAAAAAATATAAGAGCATGGACCGGAATGACATCAACGGCTTTATTTAGAACAGCAGTAAACAGATTAAAGTTGACCAATGTGATTGCCAACATCCATAGAGAATAGGCACTTAAAGAAGAAGAAGAAGAATAGAAATACTGAAAAAATTTGAAGTCAGCAAAAACCTAGTTAATTAAAAAGCAGCTACAAAAAAAAATACTAAAGAACAAAGAATAGTACCAGAAAAAAATGGTGACTAGAGGTACAAATACAGAAACGTCCGCGGTGTAGTTATTGAGCAGTATAATTTTACAAAAAAACGCCCAATGTGAATGTGCAAGTCAAGTAGGTCGGTAATGCAAACTCGACATCTTTATGCGAATAAAATATATTATCTCCCCCAAAAGTCAGAGCAACGCTACAGGGTGTGTAGATGTAGACATCAATCCCCTTGTTCCATCCCGCAATAGTAATGTTCCAACGCGGTGGGTAAGAGGTCTCGTAGTTATTATGAAAGAGTACCGAGTTAGAATGTCCAGTTGCACAGGACCAAGTACGTATCGAGGGTCGTAATAATGTTTTTATTCAGAGTCGTATCCGTAGAATAGACCAGGTAAGTAGTGAGTGCCGTTTTTCCTATTCTTCCTGATACAACACGGCTTGGGAGCCTGCAATATCAGATCTCAATCAGGTCCAAGGCGTCTGTTTGCAGAATAAACTTCCGCTTTTTCTGCCGTGACGTCCCAGCGGATTTTTTTCTATGGTTTCTGCAAGTCCATGGAAAAGTTCGTTACTTATTCTTGGAGTCACGTACATATACCTAGGAAGCTTCTCAGTAAGGTTTCCAATTATCCGACATTAATGAATATCCGGATATCGAATTCAAATTATTCGGATAAAAAATTAAAGATAATACATTGAATCCAATATTCATGGTGTTTTATAACTCATTTATTTAATTTAAGTATTTTAATTATATACTTTGATAACACATAAAATAATTTAAAAAAATTATATAATTTAAATTTATTTCATTTTGAAAGTTTCAAAAGTCAGTAGATGTTAGTTTTCTTATAAGAAGTGCATAAAATAATATATTTAAATTATCTGCCCTTGTTTACGTTAAAACCATGAATACAATAAATGCCAATGTCTACAGGCTATATCATGCATGTGAAAGTTTTTAAATTAAAATTCTTACCTTTTTAAAGCAATCTTTTATTTTTAAAATAGTCGTTAAATAAGCTTTAATTGATTAATTTGAAAAAGCTTTAATTCATTTACATATTTCGTCATGTGATTTAAAGGAACTCTTGTAATGACAAAAACTATCCGGATTATTCAATGAAAATTATCCGGATTATTATTATTTGGTGACCCTGACACAGGTATTCCATAGTGGTCTTTCTAAATTTCCACTTACTTAAACCGCCCTTTAGTCCGTTTTCTTGTGAATTCCCGACTCAGGCAGTCGAGCCCAAGCCACCATCAAGCGCGGAATAAGACTACAAGACTTACTATAGACCGGATTTCAACGTCTCGAGCCCCTGTAACGGCCCCAACACCCTGGTGCCGTCAACAACCAAGGGAACTGAAAACCCACTATGTGCTTGTACACCCAGAGTTTTAGAACGGCCACTGGTAGCTGCTCCGGCACTTCCACGTCGCTTCAAATAACTACGGAGCCCAGCCGTAACAAAAGATTTCCACAAAAAAAAAAAACTGTTGTAATAAGTTTTCAGTATTCAGATGCTTAAAGCAATACAACCATTGCAGATATAATAATCTTACATTGTATAATTACAAACTAAATTACATAAAAATTTCATTCAAAACCTACAAGAAAATCATATAACAGACAATAATGATACTTGGGATATGGGAAAATGGTATCAAATTAAATAAAAACTAATCATAAATTGTGCTGTTTATATTTTTGTTATATATAATATATCATAAAGCAATACATGGGAAGCGCTTGTCTACAAGCCAATATGTCTTTTCTCATCATCAGGAACGATTGTGACCAGTGAATGTTGTACAGTCTTTACTATATTTACAAATGGTAGTTTCCACTGTTATTAATTTTTAAATTTATTTTCATTTTGAATATAAAAGTACTATATTATTCACATCTATATATTTGTCTCACGTTTTATTTTTCTTTAATTTAATTACATTTTTCATTATATTTTAGATTGTCTTTTCATAACAAAGTTTCAACTGATTCACTCACGTTCCCTTGCTAAATTTTAATAATCTAATTTGTAACTTTGAGTTTTAAATTTATTTTTACTGAAGGAAAAGCTTTTAAAGAAGAAACAGATGTATTTATTAATATTAATTATATAAACAAAGCATTGTTGATTGTTTTAGAACATATTGTGACTAGTATTTGTAGACATTGTAAATTAAACCCAGTATACTGTAAGTAAAAATATAAAATAATATTTAAAAGCTTTTCCTCAACAAAAAAGACATATTTTTAACTTCATATTTCTTTTTTTAAAGGTAATTATTACATTGTAAAATCACGTAAACTTATATATTAATTATTAAATATGGCATACATTTTGTACTATTTTCTTATTATTTCAATTAGGTATTTATTATTTTCTTTTTCAAAGTGGTAAAAATATACACTTCAGAGGTAATAAAAAATATAAAATTTCTCGACGATTATCCTTTTTGCAAAGACTAGAAAATCAAAAACGGAACAAGAACCACCATTATTCTATAAATAATCCCATAAACATCATTTTTTTAAAAAATTTCTTTCACTTTTTTACACCCTATTCTATTCGAAAGTTCATCACATTTCCCTTTTTTCTTTTCAAAACGAGATTCTAACGGCGATTCACATCCGCACGCTGATAAAATAAATATATATATATTTTTTCTTTCGATTACGAAAAGTTCTAGTGGTAATAGTATACTAATTACTAGAGCCGATCATTTTTTTTCTTACATTTCTATATGTATATCATATAAAAAATCTTTCAATTTCGAATCCTATTAGTACAATTTATAAAAAGGAATATATCTACAAGAAATCACAATTTTGTATATTCGATAACCTAAAACTTATATAACTTAAAACATTATTTTGTACTGTTCCATTTGAAGCGAAAAATATTCTTAAGAAGCTAATACTAATTTGTTTCTATATGGCACACTTAGAAACTTATTTGTTTGTATTTATTTGTTGTGGTAACTTATTATCTATCACCACAAATTGTAAAGCATTAAATTCAACAATTTATTTTGATGCTAAGAAGATATATTATAGGAAATTAAATAATTGAAAAAACCGATTAATCTATCAATTAAATAATTATTCTTAAAAAATCCAAATAATATTTATTTATTTTATAAATAAATTTAAAAAATAGATAATTGTTTTCATTTAATGCTTTACATTAATAAAATTATAATTAAACTATAAATAAATGAAGTAGATCGTTCACAACCTATGTAATAAAATAAATAAATGATAAATATAGTCATTGCTAAAAATGCTGGCAATTCCTAAGTACGGCAAAAAATTGCATGTTCGGTTTATAAACCAGGATAAAGCATAATTTAATTATGCTTCAAATATAAATTAATTTATAGTGCTTTTAATCACTTAACAACCATCGAAATTTTACCTCCATCCTCCTTAAAAAATATTTTAAATTTAGAATTTTTAGTACTCTTTTTATAACGAATAAAATTTAACAAATTATTGTTTTCTGTTTGTTTTGCTTGCTAGTGCTGAAATTAGGAGAGTATACCTGACGAGTTGGTAGTGCTTGTTGGAGTCGGTGCGGCGACCTGTAATTGCAGTGTTGGCGTGTTTGAGGTTCCCTGTTGGGAAAGTTCAGCTTTTACTCGGCGTGCAATGTGCGATCTCGTATGTTTGCGAAGGTGATCTTTTCTGTAAAAACCTTTGCCACATTCCGTGCAGATGTGCCTCTTTTCACCTGAAATGCAAACAACCACAATTTTAACAGTTTTAAACATTACAAAATTTATAAATATACAATTTGTTTTTGAATAATACTAAATAAACTTTTCAAAACAATAAAAATATTACTTTTTCAAATAGCTAGTTTCTCTAAAACTATATCTCAGTATGAGTATTGCCCAATAGAATGGAACAAAAATGTTTTTCAATACATAATAGTCGGAAAAAGCTGCCTTAACATATTTTAATCGTGTGAAATAAATGCAAATCATCTGTTACGTATGATTCTAAGCAGAAAATGTGGTCCACATATTTTGCAGTACAGTTATTGATAAATTGGTTAAATTCCAACACTTCCAATTATTAAAAGCATGACGCTGACTAACCACTGATACAGTTAACCAATTGGTTAGAACTACTTAAACATTTCTTGATCTTCAGAATTATTATTAAGTTCTGAAAATGTCTAACTGTTTCTTAATAAAACAAATAAAATAATACAATAAACAATAGATTTATGTAGAAATGGGTAACT
The DNA here is from genome assembly GCA_963932245.1 of Tachinus rufipes. Classification (NCBI taxonomy): domain Eukaryota; kingdom Metazoa; phylum Arthropoda; class Insecta; order Coleoptera; family Staphylinidae; genus Tachinus; species Tachinus rufipes. The sequence goes on along the minus strand of OZ010747.1, from coordinate 45,734,301 downwards.
ACAAAATATCGAGCAAGATTAGAAATAAAGAAAAAATGCCTCTAAAAATTTGTATATAATACCTGTCTTTTGATGATCAGGCCCCGATCGGCAGCTCCTTCTTAGGGCACCGCTTGGCACCCGCCGACTAAAGTCTTGACCAGGAAGAACGGCCAAATCCGAAACTGAGATCCAAATCGCAATTCGACCTCGCGTCCACAAGCCAGAGGCACGCAAAACAAAACTTTCCGGTAAGAGAGCGACGCACGTATTATTAAGAAGTTGTCATCTTTGCAATTGTTGTCAGTACAGACGGATGATTTTAAATGGAGTTCCCGCCCAAATGTTAGTTATCGAGAAATTAGAAGTTTCTCCTTTCTGCAAGCGTTAAAAGTCTCTATGTCAAAAAAAGGTAATGATCATATTCAATCCTTTAATGACAAACACCTGGGCCCCCCACTCTAGAGCATGATTACAAACGAGTAGTAGTTTAAACTGGGGTTCTCGCCCACCGACCTAAAAGATTGTTATTAAGAGATTGGAAGTTACTCCTCTTTGCAAGCGTTAAAAGTCACTATGTGAAAGGAGACAATAGTGATACCTATCTTCTGATGACCAATACTTTGGTGGGTGGGTATACACTGCAATGCATGATTACCATCAAGTATTTGTTATCCAAAGGATAAAAGTTTCTCCTCTCTGCAAGCGTTAAAAATCTCTATATTCGAAGAGAAAGAGGTGATACCAACCCTTGACAACCAACACTTAGGTGAGTGGATAGGACACTCCAATTCATAATTACCAACGAGTAGTTTGAACTGAAGTGCTGCAAGCGTTAAAAGTTTTTAAGTCAAAAGAGGAGAAAGTAATATCCAATCACTTGATGACGGATACTTGAAGGAGTGCCCCTACCACTCCAGAGCATGATCACAAACGGGTAGTTTGAATTGGAGAGTTGTTTCAAATCTATTATTTTTTTAATTCAAACAAACCAAATGTTTTCTTCAAATATAATGTTTATTTAAATTATAAATGTAACCCCCAAAACGCCAAATATAATTACAACATGAAAATCTAAAGTTAATTAATAGGTCTATTCTGAACATATTTCAACATCGATGTTAGCTAACATCGCTGTAAAAATCACTTTTTAACCAATCAGGTATCGAGTTTTTTAAATATTACCTAGCAACGTTCAAAATGTTAATTAACATCGCTGTAAAAAATGTTCAGAATACGGCTATAAATCAATCTCTAAAAGTGGACGCAATGTAACAATAAAAAACAGAAACGACCAAGGGCGGAGTAAATGTTGCTGATAAAAAGTGCACCTCATATTCAGTAGCCAGTAAGAGTTGCCGTTGGCACCCTAACAATTTTTCTGCAGCAAACGCAAACAAGTAATTTACACAAAGCATTTAACTGGTCTATTCTGAACATATTTTAACATCGATGTTAGCTAACATCGCTGTAAAAATTGATTTTTAACCAATCAGGTATCGAGTTTTTTGAATATTGCCTAGCAACGATCAAAATGTTAATTAACATCGCTGTAAAAAATGTTCAGAATACGGCTATAAGCTTAATTTCCAAAAATTGTGTAAAGTAATCATATTTTTCACAATATTTATTTACTTAAAGTAATAAATTAAATGTCTAATAAATAAAGTTTCTATTCTGATTTTTATTATTGTTCCAATTTACCACAAATTTAGAGGCTATCTATACATGCAGTAGGTTAAAAATTCTCCCGCGCCACTTTTAAGTGTTTGTCTGAGAGGGCGCCACCGCTACCGTGTCAAATAAAAGACAATTCTACCTATGAATCCACTTACAATATCAATGTATTGTCTAAGTTAGGAGTGGCCAACCCAAATGATCTTGCGAGCCACTTTGGAAATGCATCACAACTCCGCGGGCCGCATATAAAAATATATCCATATATTAGATTTAGATACCTACTATAGACATTTTTTTGGAGTAAAGAATTGAAACATAATAAGTTATTATTATTGTGTTTACTATTATTCTAAAACTGAGAGTCTGGTCTGCTATCAACTGTGCTTGCGTATCAAGGGAGCCCACTTAAGAGTGATAAGAACCTGTTATGTTAGATTGAATGTTCCAAAATGCGCGCGCATCATGAGTTTGCAGAATATAATTTAATTATTCAGCAAGCTCATAACTGTAAACTCATAAATAAAACAGGCAATATCTGTCATATATGCGCAAAAATATTTTTTTAAAATCAAAGTAATTTTTTTCTCATAATTTCTGCACAAATAATGTATTGTTTTATATATTGATTTTTACTACTTTGACCATTATAAAATAAATATATTTTGTAAAAGTGTGATAAATCTCGCGGCCTGACCACCCCTGATCTAGTAATCAATTTACCATTCAGAACGCTAATTTCTTAAATTTAATACAAGTAATGTTGAATTGAATCTAATGTTCTCAAAACTTCTTCAAATAAACAAAAAAAAATGTAGTCATATATAATGTTTTCAAAATACAATTCTTTATATCAATTCTACTATCGGTATTGTCTACATAATAAATTTAAGCTCCGGAATGCCAACTTCTTGGATTTAACCAAAAGTCGACTAAAGCTGTTCAAATCCAACTTTCACAAATTGTCTTAAAATATTTTTTTTTTTTCATACAAAATGTCTTCAGAATATAGTTTTCCATATACATAATTCCACCTATTGGTATTGTCTAAACTCAATTTTCTCAAAATTTCTTTAAATAAACCACATCACACAAAACTTTAAATTTGGATCCTCCTATTCGTAATGTATGTACATATACAGGGTGTCCGGAAAATACGTGTACAACGTTTGACGACAGACTCCTGACGTCAAAATAGGTCGATCTAAGCCGACTTAGTTATATCCAAAATTGTCTCGTTTAGCCGGTAGAGGGCGTCAAAAATTTGTAAATATTAAAAAGAAATTACCTGTAACAATAATTTTTTAAGTGACCTTGTTGCTATGGCGTTTAATAATTTGACAATTATTGACAAATTGTCACCAGTCTATGAAATTTACTCAAGTATACGATCAACATTCTTGAATTACAAGTTCATTTTACCATTAAAAATGGAAAATTATACAAACTCTCAGAAAGTTGACATGCTCCTGGTATACGGGTTTTGTCAAGGAAATGGGCGTCAGAGTGTTAGGGTTTACATGGAGAGGTTTCCTAACCGTCGAATACCAAACCACCAAACATTTGCCAATATTGAGCGTCATCTTCGGGAAACGGGCAGTTTTGAGAAAAAGTTTGAAGGCAGGGGTCGTATGCGAACAACTCGAACTGTGGAAACAGAAGAGATGATTCTGGAAAGAGTTGAAGAAGAACCAAGTACCAGTACCCGTCTCTTAGAACGTGAGTTAAATGTTCCTAAAACGATTGTCAATGAGGTTTTAAGAGAACAGTTGTTACATCCTTACCACATACAAAAAGTCCAGGAACTTTTACCGACTGATCCCCCCATGCGGCTTACATTTTGTCAATTTATTAGAAACAAAAGAATCCTTGTTCCAAATTTTTGTAGAAAAATTATGTTTACTGACGAGGCATGCTTTACAAGATCTGGGGTAACCAATCTGCACAACGAACATATTTATTCCGATGAAAATCCACATGCCATTAAAGTTGCACATCATCAGCATCAATTTAAAATTAATATTTGGGCAGGTATTATTGATCACTACCTTATTGGTCCCATTGTTATTCCAGACAGGTTAGATGGAAATATTTATTTAATTTTTTTGCAAGACACATTACCAATTCTTCTGGAGAATTTGCCCCTTTTACTTCGGAGGGAAATGTGGTATATGCATGATGGTGCCCCGCCCCATTTTTCCGTTGCCGTTCGGCAATACTTACATCATCAATATCCCAACCGATGGATTGGAAGAGGCAATGATGCACCAGTAAAATGGCCACCACGTTCTCCTGAGTTAAATATGTGTGACTTCTTTTTGTGGGGCGCTATTAAAACAGAAGTTTACAAGACTCCGGTAAACACACGCGATGATTTATTGCAGCGGATTTTAAATGCAGGCAACCATTTTAATAATCCCGAGACATTAGATAGGGTCCAATATCATTTTTTAAAGAGTGTTAATAAGTGTATTCAGCAAGATGGCGGTCATTTTACACATTTGCTTAAGTAATGTTTTTGTTTTACTTAGTTTCTTACAATAGATACTTTCAACTTTGTTATACTTTTGTTTTTTTTGACGCCCTCTACCGGCTAAACGAGACAATTTTGGATATAACTAAGTCGGCTTAGATCGACCTATTTTCTCAAAACTTCAATTCACTAATCAAATTAACTAATTTTTTTTCTTTTTACAATATGAATATAGAAGACAATTTCTACATATGAATTTACGGACATCGCGGACCAAAGCATTTTTGTTTGCCGCAATTGGTTTTTATATGTGTCTAAATATATAAAAAACTACGTGAGAAAAAGTACTTTTTGTTCAACCAATTGAAATTATTAAGAACCAACCATAAAAAAGTATAATTTCTATTATTTTGAATTAAAAAGAGTATGTTACTGAAAATAGTATAGTCAGCCTGATTCAGATGCCTAGACCACTATCATATTCTTTTTTTAAATAATAAAAAATGTATACAAAGTGTGTTCTAACATGTTTCTCAAAATTTGTCTGGTTCTACCATTCAAAACAAGCGTTTCTTGCTTAATATACTGTGTCCGCAAACCAAAGACACGCAAAATATTGCACAAGTTCATAAAAAAAAATTCAAATCAAATTATCTAGCAATACTAAATACAAAATATGCCTATGGTAGTGCGCGACGACAAGTACGTTCTATCTACCATGAAATGTTTCCTAATTGTCAAATGATAAAACGTTCACTCGTTTCGATTAACGCGCAAAGGACACGGAACATTTTCAAAAAGTATTGTTTTTGATTTTGGTAGGCGTCAAACTCGTACTACGCAGTTAGAGAAAAGAATCTTAGATATCATCACTAGAAATCTTGAAACAAACGTTCGGAGAATTGCTACAGCAGAATGAATTAGAAAATGCACTATTTGTACAACGTGTGCAAGGTCAGCAAACGATAGATTACCAACCAAAGCGAATTATTTTCAGTAGTTTTTGAGAATGCTTGATAAAAACTCAATTTCTTTCTCCTGTACTAATCACAGACAAGGCAAGATTGACTAAAGATGGAATATTTAATTTCCACAATCCCTATATCTGGGCCGACAAGAATCCCAATTCCATAATAGGTAATTCCACGTTAGTTCGGACAATCGTCCCCACATCGACATCTCCGATTTTGCTTAAATTTTGTACACATGTTTTGGATACCAAAATAAAATAACTCCTAAAATTTTAGATCTCTAGGCGCAATACAGTGTAAAAGCGGCCGTTTTAATTTTTTAGGAGTATTTTGTCTCTTTTCAGTTTTTGTGCTGTAAAGAAACAAAATATAGTAAAAAAATCATATTCAAAAGAGTGTATCTTATAAGAATTTTTTTGTTTTCCAAAATTACCCGCGGAAAATGGGAAAAATACCATTTTATTGAAAATTTAATGTTTGATTCAGCTATACCTAGAGACTTAAAACTTAAATATGTTACTTCTGAAACATAGTACTTTTGAGTGCAAAAATTAAAAAACTGGATTTGTTTGCCTTGAAGTAAAATATAACACATAATTGCTAAAAATAAGTTACTTTTAAGTGATTTTCCGCAGATTTTACTAATTTTCCGGCTTTATTCAGGAGAATTTAAAAAAACGGACAAAAATATGATAAAAAATAATTATTTCTTTATCTTCTACAATTTCGCAAAAAAGATTAAAAAAAATTGAATTAGTGTAATCAAAAAGAAATTTCTCGTAGAACGCGATCTTTATGGCCGTTTTTAAAATACTCTTGAAAAAAAACGGAAAATTAGTAAAATTACTGAAAATCCCTTAAAAGTAACCCATTTTTAGCAACTATGTGTTATATTTCACCCCAAGGCAAACAAATACAGTTTTTTTTTTATTTTTGCGATCAGAAGTACTATGTTTCATATTCAAATTTCAAGCCTCCGGGTGTAGCAGAATTAAAGATATCAAATTTTCAATAAAATGATATTTTTCCCATTTTCCGCCGAAAATTTCGGAAAACCAAGTGTTCCACGGAAAATTTCCGATAAGATACACCCTTTTGAATATGATTTTTGACTATTTTTTGCTTATTTACAGCACAAAAACTAGAAGACAAAATATTCCTAAAAAATTAAAATGGTCGCCATTTACACTGTATTGCATCTCGAGATCTAAAATTTTAGGATGATACTTTGGTGCCCAAAACATGTGTACAAAATTTGAGCAAAATCGGAGATGTCAATGTAGGACGATTGTCTGAACTAACGTGAAATTACCCTTAATAGAATCTAAGCATCAGCACAAGTTCTCCATAAATGTTTGAGCAGGCATCTTTCAGAATTACTAGAAGATGTTGTGACATCGTACCCTAAATTACGCAAGATAATTGTACTCATATACATTATTTTTGGTTTTTATAATTAAACAATAATTTAAAAAAAAACTGAATATTTTTATTAATTAAATTATTTTTTGCCTTTACTTCATATAACGTTTGAAATAATAGATAATAAATAACATTTATTAATTGTAATTAATGTACATATTTATCTTATATTATTCTTCCTAGCCTAGCTGACCGTTGGCACTTGTTGCGTGCCGATGAAATACAAGGGTTACCATTTAGGCAAAACTAATTTGCTAATAATAAGTAAATAACCATAATTCTTACTGAGCAATTAAAAAATTAATTTAAATTTCAAAACTTAAACTTTAATATCACAAGTTTACTTAACAGCGGTACTTAGAGGTGTGCTCTGCCAGACTTTATAAATTTGAAAAAATAATCATCATTAAAATTACTATAAAACTAATTTAACTAATTAAATGACTTCTCTTAAACCATAGCCAGATTACTTTATCTATAAAATCCATTAGTTTGCCCGGCGCATGCACCAATTCAGTCATAACATATAAATAATATTTAAATTATTTTTTAACGTAAAAATAAAATAATAAATTATATATATATTATTTATTGTTTTAACTAACCAGTAGCTTGCACGGATTCTGTTCGTTTATCGTTGTTGAATTCATATTGAACTGGTGACCTCTACTACGTGATAATTCATGTTTACAAAAAAATAAAACAATTTACTTTTTTTTATCACACGTTTCTTACAAATAAATTACTCGTTTCGGCTCGACTAAAGCCTTCTACAGATGTAATAAGTTAAATATGATAAAAACATAGCAAAATGTTTTATTATTTCATTTTTCACACCCTGTTTACTCCAAACTGTTCAGTTCAAGCCAATAATAAATTGAACTCTTGATACCTGTTCTTTTCTATGACAAATAATTATTGATGACAGCCAGTTATAATATAAATATGTATGTTCAACAATTTTAATATTAAGTATGTAAAATAAAGTAACATAAATTATTATTATTTCTGTTGATATAGTAAACTTTCATAATAAATGTTTATTGCTTTTTTGTTATTTACAATGAAATAATAAATACTACTAATGGTTTAGATGAATAATGAATATTATTAAATATGAATATTAAGAGGTTATAGATTATATATATATATATATATATATATATATATATATATATGAACACAACAATATACTTAAATTATTGAATAAACTTCAGCAAATCATTTATACTTCAATTATTCCCACAATTTTATATCAGTGTAAATTAATTTTATAGGCCATTTATAGATAAAACACGCATCAAATAGCCATGCACTGAGCTAAAGTACAAAACTTCTAGTAACTTCTTAAATTTATAACATAATTTCATATTCTTCCTTACACTAAAACTTAATTGACTAGACCTAACCAGCAAGAGAAGAAACTCCACCAAGTAAGTTTAGATATAGCAGGATACAGTACATGATGGATAAAATAGCAAAACGTAGTGGGGAGATTTTGTAGCCGTTTGGCGCATCGCAAAAATGATGAGACAAAGGATTTGTCATTAAAAAATCCTCGGATGCAGGTTCGCAGATAGAGAGACGAGAAATCAAATACTGGAGAAAATGCAAGATGCGGCACCCAAGTAGATGTTGAAGGATATTCAAAAGAAAATAAAACTGAAAGGATAGAAATATAAGATTTAATGAAAAAGAAAAACCTGCAAGCCAAGTTTCCACAAAGATTGGTCCTTGGACCTTTATTATGGAATCTACTGTACAACGCAGTACCACTGAGCTAATTGTAAAAACAGATGACAAAGAAGACTAAACGACATGTACAAATAAATGTTTATATAGAATAAGGATTTAGATAAACAACTACAAACCGTCAAAGTTGGTCAGGTATCTTGGAGTGCATCTGGACAGTCGTGTGATGTTCGCCGCAGTGTTGTCGAGGCTAGTACCTAAACAGAGTATTCTACAGTACGAAGCGCCAATCTGGTGCAAGGTACTAAAGACAAAAAATATAGGAACTTTTTCGATACAACGGAAATTTTGTTGCGAAAAGCCTCAGCATATAAAACAACATCTACTGACGCTTTAAATGTCGTAGCGGGAATTCCACCAATAGACCTACTAGTGATGGAAATAAATCAAATACACCAAGACACAAACCCAGACAAAAAGACACTAAAAATAAGGACAAGGGATAAACAATAGATAAGAGAGTTGGGTCGCAATTTATGCAAAAGAGCACGGATCGTTTAGGTTGATGCCGCCTAATGGGCGGAGCCACACAGCCTAATCACGGCGCACCACCACCTGCCGGCTGGTATAAAGCTTGTGGTCGACGGCCTAACAATCAGTCTTGACCACGCAGCAAAGCCGCAAGGAACCTATGGACCGGAACAATTCAACCGTCTCACCTTCGACTACGATGCCTCCACCGACTACAATCTACAACGACCGGAATGATTTCCCGACTACTGCTATGCCCCTGGACAACGCCTCTGGAATGCGACCTACGTACACCTCTACACCGACGACCGCCTCGGGGATGTATTTGCACCCCGAAGTGCACACGACTCACGGCCTTGCACCCGCCGCCATCCAACTGGAGAATGAAACACCATCTCCCACATTGGAAACCTACTAACCAACAAACGCGCTAGAGGTTTTCCACCCACCTTTAGCCCACCACCGCACCCACGGCATTGCACCCTTCGCCGTGGGCCAATTAATCCCGAACCCTGGAAAAACAAGCATGACGGCCTGAAGCATGCAATCCAGCTGCGGGTACGTCCCTAACTAGTGCGCACACCACCCCGTGCCACCTGGACTCACTAACCAGGTGCCCATGCCACCAGGTGTATCCCGAACTGCACACCACCGGCAACACCCAGCTGAACATGGTGACACCTCCGCCGCCACCAACGAGAGCAACTGCACCGCCTATCAAGGCAGAACCCCGAAGCCTATGGCCTCACAACCAAATTACAAACACACACCACCACGAAGAAGGCGCCGCCTTCTCCAACATCATCGACTCCCACCCCTACCACCTCGAGAGCGGGGAGCCGGTAATAAGGTATATGTTACCAAACATCACTGACAAAGACACGTATGCATACTGCAAAGAAGAAAATAGTCCAAACATGTGATTTTTATGTGTAATAGATAATAAGAGAAACACAGAAAAAAAATTGACAGTGAAATAACCAAAATCCTGGTATCAAGAATGGTTGAGCTCATCATGCAAGAACGTCGAGCAAGCAAGAAGTCCGATGAACGACAGCATGAAGAGAAGAAGCACAAAAGAGGCAAAATAGCAGTGTTTTAATGGGTGAGAGCCCCACACAACCGTCTGCATAGTCAAGTAGACAGTATGCAGTAAACATTTTCCCACACAAAATTTAAAAAAACTATTCAATAAATTATATTACGTCATTTAACAAATGTCAATACAATTGCTACATATTAACACTGCGCAGAAACATTAGAATATGTGATCTGAGCTCTTGGGTTTCTAACAAATCTGTTGACAAATAGGTGATTACTTAGAATCTAAAATATTTATCATTAGCAGCAAATTTATTATTATATTTTATTAACAATCGGTAAGTCATACGTCAATTACTGACTTTTAAAAAGTTTGGAACTCCAACATTTATCATCATCAATTTTCACAATTTTCTATACAAAAATTTTCACCTGAAAATACAAACGTCACATTTTTTAATATAATAATTTAATCATTATTTAAGTTAATTAGTTAATTGTGAACCAAACAGTATAAAAACCTCAATGTTAATTTAATTGCAACCTTGTGCTATAGATAACTTTGGGGCTTTGCCACTAGGTTATTTACCTTAGGTCTTGGCCGCAATAAAACATTTTTCACCTTGGTTTGTAATATACTATTACTATCCAAAGTCGAAACTACTAAGACTTAGCTATACAAAGTGTTAAAATTTTTTTTTAATATTTAAGGGGATGGTAGTACGAACCACAACAAACAAAAAAGTCTTAATAAACATGGGTTGTTATAGCAACGGTTTCGGAGATATGAAACATTATTTATTTTTATACATTTTTACAAAAAACAGCAAAGAAAAAAATCAAGAGTGTTTAAATCAGGCTCTTCCTACCCACCTATGTGGAAAATATTGGTCTAAATGCTCTCTAATGGCAATCAAAAAATAAGCTGGAGCACCATCATGCTGGAATCACATTTGTTGCTTGTAGACCAAAGGAATGTCATCCAAAAGATCATACATTGTGTTCTGCAGTTGAGGTAAGCAGCACCTGCCGTCTACAATACCCTTCGTCAGTCCAACAATGTGCATTATGAAAATTAACAACTCCATTTCGTGTTAACCCGGCTTCATCCACAAAAAGAATTTTGGCAAGAAACTCGGGTCTTCAGCATCCTTCCGTAGAAATCAGCAACAAAAAACCAAACGTGCCTGATGATCAGTTAAATTTAAGATCTGTACTCGTTGTATATAGTATAGATAAAGCAGCTGCTCGTGGAGGGTTCTCCAAACAAGAGTAGCATCAACTCCTACCTTGGCTGATATTCTCAGCACACTTGTTCCTGGATTATGCTCTATCCGTATAATTTCTTGTTCTGCTCTAGGAGAAGGTACCGACCTTGGTCTCCCGGAAAGATAGCACTGTTTTCGAAGTGAACCGGTATCTCTCAATCTCTGGTGAATACTTCTAAACATATAATGTAAAAGAATCTGGCAATTTGGATAAGCTTCTACATAAAGACGTCGCGCTTTGGTGACAATCCTAATGAGATACAACCATACATCAAATACATGTCGGCTAGTACTGCATTAGAGTAATCAGCCACAGCAATGAAAACTTGTGCATTAACAACAACTGTCAAATACCGAATATTTATTTCTCGAAACATTAGCCAACTATGATAAGAAAATGTATGTTTTTGCAAAATAAAAAATGAAAGGAAAAAGAATAAAAATAAATAATGTTTCATATCAGCCAACTATGATAAGAAAATGTATGTTTTTGAAAAATAAAAAATGGAATAAAAAAGAATAAAAATAAATGTTTCATATCTCCAAAACTGTAGCAATGACAATCCATGTTTATTAAGACTCTTTTGTTTGTTACTACCACCTCCTTAAATATTGTACATTATTTTTTGAACACCCTGTATAAATCTGTGCCAGCTACTAGGGTTTATAATGGGTGCTTTTTTAAATGACGCGAACAGCGGTTCGAGTACTCGAACAATAAAATGGGCGTTTTTAAATACAACCCGAACAAGTGTTCGAACAACATTTGCACGCACCTAGTCAAGAGGTGGTGCATGACGGGCATGTACAGTGTTGCCACATATGCAGAAAAGGTCAACCAGAATGGAGTAAGATATGCCTTCGTGAACATGCAGGAAAAGGCAGCAGAGCACCTTATAAGGAAAAGGAAAATAGGCTCAGGCTGGAATAGATGGAGGGTGATGGAGGTATTTGCTCCGCCAAAATGCTACAAATGCCATAGAATAGGTCACAAGGCAATGGACTGTAAAAGTACGGAGGGCGAGCCCTGTAGGAACTGTGGGGGGACCGAACATAAAGTGAAAGACTGCACCAATAAACAGAAGTGCTACTTATGCAATATAGAAGGTCACAAAACGGACAGCATGAGATGCCCGGCCTTCAGGAAACTGGTGCAAGCACAGAAGGAGAAAGAAAGGGCCGGAAGGGCTAGAAAATTAAGGTTATACAGGTTAACCTAAACAGATGTAGAGCGGCTATGGATCTACTAGAATGGAACTGTCAAAAAACAGGAGCATATTATGCCCTAGTCTCGGAACCAAATAAGAAAATAGCAGCAACTAGGAAAAGATGGATTATGGATAAAAATGAAGACGCGGCAATATACATCCCTGACAATACTAAATCTCCGGCATTAAAATCAGGACGTGGGGTAGGCTACACCTGGGTGGAGGACCGGGACACAGTGATGTATGCCTGCTACTTCTCCCCAAATAAAAGCATTGAGCATTTCGAAAAGTGGCTAACAGAACTAAGTAAGGACCAAAAAAAACACAAGAAAGATAAGATCATTGGCGGGGATTTCAACGCCAAGTCAGGCATATGGGGGTCTCCCAAAGACGACCGGAAAGGTGACATGTTGGCGGAATGGGCAAACGAAAACGAACTCTGCGTCCTGAATAGGGGGGGAGTACCTACGTTCCAAAAAAACGGAGCAAAATCCTTCATAGATGTGACCCTGTGCACCTCTAAGATGGTAACAAAAATTAGCAACTGGCATGTGAGCGAGGAAGAGAATCTGAGTGATCACATGAACATACATTTCGAAGTCAGGCCGGGAAAGGTAAAGACTTGGTAGAAGACAAGAGAAATCACCGGATGGTCTTTCCGCAATGAGCAATAGGCAAACTTCCTTTCAAACCTGGTCCTAAACACAAAGGGAATGGAACACACTGCTGAGAAGCTAAAAGAATCTATAATAAAAACCTGCAAAAAGACTTTAAAGAAAAAAGGGGGCAGGGTAAACTACAAACCAATGTATTGGTGGAGTGATGATATTGCAAACATGAGAAGGAGATGTATAAAAACTAAAAGGATTGTGACAAGATTAAACGGAAAAAACCCAAGAGACATATACCTTATGCAACAAGCACAAGAGGCATACGCAGGTGAGAGAAAAGACCTTAAGAAGGCAATAATGGAATCCAAGAAGATGGCCTGGAAGAAACTGTGCGAGGAACTAAATGGGAATATATGGGGCAAAGGATATAAAATTGTCACAAATAAAATAGGACAAAGATCCCCAATAACACTGTCAGGGGAGGAGATAACGGCTGAAGCCAAGAAACTCTTTCCGAACCTAGGCAAAACAACGTGGTTAGAGATAAGAACAGATATGGATATGATACCGGAATGTACAGAAGAAGAAATACTTAAGGCAGGTGGTAAAATTAAAAGAAAAAAGGCACACGGGACAGACATGATACCGCCGGAGGTGATCAGAGCGATAGCAACAAAAAGACCTCAACTCTGCGCGAAGGTCCTTGACAAACTCATAAAGCAAGGCATCTTTCCCAAGGACTGGAAAAGGGCAAAATTAGTACTAATCGAGAAACCTACCAAAAAAAACGAAGACAAGGCATACCGACCTATATGTCTACTAAACCCACTGGGAAAGCTGTATGAGCACGTCCTCAACACGAGACTTACAGAGGAACTAGACAGGAATGGAGGCCTGAGTAAAAACCAACACGGGTTCAGAGGTGGCCACTCCACACTGGATGCACTTAGACATGTTAGGGAAGCAGTGGGGCAGGTAGCTGAACATCCTACACACAAACTGGCGGTGTTGATCACCTTTGATATAAAGAATGCTTTCAACTCGGTGCCCTGGAAGGGACTAATAGAAGAATTAGAAAGAAGGGAAATTTCAACATACCTCAGAAAAATCCTATGCCACTATCTACAGGATAGAATCATAGAATGCAGCTCCGGAGCAACTCTGGAAATGACTTGCGGGGTGCCTCAGAGGTCTGTCCTGGGTCCCACCTTGTGGAATATATATTATGATGGTCTGCTGAGAGAGCAGATGACACAGGGGATTACCACAATAGCATATGCTGATGATCTAGCTATGGTTGTCAGAGGTAACAGTATAAGGGAAATAGAAGAGGAGGCAGAGTGGGCGTCATACAAGATAAGAAGGTGGATAAAAAAAATGGGTCTAGAACTGGCAACCCATAAAACGGAAGCTGTTGTCCTGGTGGGTAGAAGGAAGGACATCACAGTTAAAATCAATCTAGGGGACACAACAATCACATCCCAAGGCAGCATCAAATACCTAAGGATGAGGATAGGTAAAAACTGGAATATGAGCCCTCATATAACAGAGGTAAAGCAAAAAGCAGAGAAACTTGTAATGGCCCTGGTACGTATCATGCCGAATGTAGGGGGTCCAAAGGCGGAGAAACGTAAAGTTATGGGTGCAACGGTGGACTCAATACTGTTGTACGCCGTACCCATCTGGATAGAAAGCTGCGAGAAAAAAAAATACAGAATAATACTAGAGCGGGCCAGAAGAAAAATAGCAATTAGAATAGCCAGTGCCTACAGAACAGTTTCGTCCAAGGCCATACAAGCATTAACGGGCACAATCCCCATACACCTTCTCGCCAAAGAGCGGGCCAAAGGTAAAGGGAAACAACCAAAGGGGCACAGGAAAGACAAGAGAGTGGAGACAATGAAAAAATGGGAAGCAGAATGGCAGTGCAAGGGTGACGTCGCCAGATGGACACAGACCCTCATACCCTTGGTGACACCGTGGGTAAACAGAAAACATGGTAACCTGAACTACCACCTCACACAGATCCTAACAGGTCATGGATGTTTTGGGTCATATTTAAAAAGAATGTGCCTAGCAGAACAGGACGAATGCCCCTATTGTGGAGAGAAAGATACCCCGGAGCACACAATGGTAAGAGAAGAGATGCAGCTAAGAGTCGGTAAAGAGATAACCGTAAACAACCTGACCACACTCATGCTTGAAAGTGCATACAACTGGAGGGCCATTGATGATGGCATACGGAGAATAATGGCAACAAAAGAGGAAGAGGAGAAAGCAAGAGCAAGAAGCCAAGGATAGTAGGATAAATAGAAGGTGTCCAGACTTTGTGAAGTAATACCACAACGGTAATCCCGCAAGGCTTGGAGGGCTTAGAGGTTAGGGTTTTTAGTGGGTATACGGGTAACCGAGAGCCCCACACAAAGTGCGTAAGGCATTTTCCCCCCTCAATTAAAAAAAAAAAAAAAAAAAAGTGTTGCCACATAGAAAAAATAATATATTTATCATGGTTATATCAGAACATGGGTACGGTTTTATATACATTATAAAAATATAAGGTATACAAGAAATATGAGCTCATACAAAATATGTGTGAATCTAGAATAATAAGATTTTAAATATTTTACTTGATGCAGATTTGAATTGTATTAACTGACAACACTGGGCATGTAAGCTTTTTAAATTACCCTGCACGAACAAACAAAAAAGTTGTTTGTGCAAAAATTGTTCGCACAGCAAGAGCACTTTAAAAACGCACCCAATGGGTGCTTTAAAGTAAAATAGTCAAATCTTATTATTCTTGATTCACACATATTTTGTATGAGCGCATATTTCTTTTATATCTTATATTTTTATAATGTATATAAAACCGTATCCATGTTCTGATAAAATCATGATAAATATATTATTTTATTTTCGGCATGTAAGCAAAACAAACAACATAACCTTAGAAAACATGTTTTTGACGTTTGAGTGCTATATGCTGTTTTTAAATTACCCTGCACAAACAAACAAAAAAGTTGTTCGTGGAAAAATTGTTCGAACAGCAAGAGCACTTTAAAAACGCACCCAATGAATCTATAAAGACACAAGAAGACACATGCGTCCTGAACCTATCTAAAATGTCCATATAAAGTTTATATTCATAAACCTGCACCAATGCTACACTACACAAGCATACTTTAAAATATATTCTGTTACTAATGCATCAAGTATGTTTATATGTATTGTTTATAGATATTTATGAAAGTCAACGAATTTTCAAACCAGCATTATTATAGTACTTTGTTGAAAATTTACACTTCTAAAATTAGTTCTATGATTTTTTTCCTATCTAGCTTTATACTCTTAGCATTTTAGGTTGAAGATATAAAGACAATCTTTTAACATTTCTTCAATATTGATAACAAATAATAAATTTACCATAAAATATAATCTATCAAATGATAAAGTTTTATACATTTTAAAATTACCATTGCTATTACTAATGTTGTCAATCTTGCTAGTTTTATTTCTCTGATTGCATTTGTAGATTATGAGTGTTTACAGAAGAGTAAAATGTAAAATAAATTTGTTTGTAAATTTTAAAAAATCATAATAAAACACCCTATAAGTTTCCATCTTCAAAGATTGTGTATTATAAAATTGGAGTGATTATCCTCACATTTTTTTTGTTTAATTTTTTATTACCTTGTATTGTATAACATGTTACTCTTTATTATTTAGCCAAACTAATGTCATAAATAAGAAGCAAATTTGTTTTTAAAAACTTGTTTACACTTATCAGTAACACAGTGCATATGTAATTATAATAATAAACCTGTACATACCTGAATGTATTACAAAATGTAATGTCAGCTGCTCCTTACGTTTAAACGCTTTCAAACACACAGTACAGACATAGGGCCTCTCTGGATTGTGCGATTGTTTATGCCTTGTTAAATGATCTTTTCGTTTCAATCCGGCACCACAAATATCACAAACAAATCTCCTCTCTAAGGTGTGTCCCACCAAATGTTGTTCCAAAAGTTCTTTCTCTGGATACGCCATATGACACTCTGGGCAACAATATAAAGTTGAACCATCTAAAGCCGTTGTCAGTCGAATCTCCCCAGGCTAAAAACAAATAAAACATCAAATTTGAATAGATAGTGGCTGAGATACAGTATGTAAAACAATAAATTTAAATAAATATTACCTTTGGTCTAGGTTTCTTTTCTTTCTCAACTTTTTTCTTCTTCTTTTTCTTGGCTGTACTCAATCCGGTCTGTAATTGTGCAGTATTGATCGTTGTGAGGGTATTTAACGTATTAATAGCATTTGCACCCAATAAATTATTGCTGCTTGTATTAATTCCATTTAAATTTAAAGTATTTGCTGTTAAATTGCTACCGTTCAGTGCGCTGTTTGTGTGCAGCAGATTGAGATTTGCATCATTTGTGGGAATGCTAATTTGTTGTTGCTGATTGCTTTCTTTTTTAATTGTTTCTGCTGAATATTTGAGAAAATGGTGCAGACTAAGTGGTAGGGTAGAAGCTGGTAAGTGAGAGAGATAATCGGCAACAGTTGAGCCAGGTGCTGCTAGCGATTGCCATGCTGTAGGCATTGGATTGGCAGATAAAATTTGCTGATTTTGCGTTTGCTGCTGTTGCTGTTGAGATTGCTGGACTTGCGTGTTTTGAGATACTTGTTGGTTTCGATTCCGTTCTTCCTGTTGTTGATTTTCTTGCTTTACCTAAATTTAAATCAAATTATATAATCATAATTACATATTAATATAATCTATAACTTAATAAAAATTCAATTTCTTCTTTGTATACATTGAATTCTAATCAAATATTTAATATTATAACATTTTGGATTCTAGAACAAAAATTCTTTAATAAAATGTTAGTTCTTGTAAATGTAAATACTCTACTTTAAAAACAATTTTAGCAATTTGTTCACTTTTTCCAACTCAAAACTGTTTTTTTTAAATTACCTATTCAAATAATATTAACATAAAAACATAAGTAAAATATAGTCTTTCCATTAATTTAATTTAATAAACAGTCTCAAAAATCCCAAAATGCATAAGTAATAAAGACCTGTTACAAATTTTTTCTAGTAGAATCATACCTTATCGTTGTTCTGTTGCTTTTCTTGTGAAGCCTGTTGGGGTTGTTGTCCCTGCATAGCAGCACATAATTCTTGAGCCAATTCCTGTTGATCATATCTCTTATCCTGCCTAATATTTTGATGCCCATAAACGCCCTGGTTTAAATAATTTGTCGATTGATACTTTGCATTGACCATATGTTGTTGCGAAGGTGTTGCTGGATGGTGTTGCGTGAATGATGGGACACCATTTGCAGTGTATCTATTGCTATTGGATTCTTGTGGACACAGCACATTATTTGTGTTATCATGTGTAAATTTGGCTGCAAACTGGTGGATAGTTGGTATCGTTGTGGAGAAATGACCCCCAAACGGTGAAAAATTCATTTTTTAGAAATTATTGTATTGCCTGGAAAATAATGGTATTATAATATAAGTATGTACATTCAATTAAATTAGTTAGTTCATTTTTTACTTTTTAATAATTCTCCACATAAAAGTGTAACAAGAAGCTGAGTTTAAAAAAAATGACTCAAACTCTTTGTGTACCAGTTATAACTTTTAAACAAAGCAAAAAAAAAATAAGTAACTTTATTTTAGAAAAATTGAATTAAATAAACCTAAAAGCTTGTCTTTGTACCTTCGAAATGTCATTTTCACTTTTTTGTTACAACTTTTTTGAGAAATAAAATCTGTGGTAAACTTTCTAAATTTTTTTTAAATAAAACTTTATATACATAAAATGTTATATCGCATATTATCATTAAAATTAAATTATCTTTCAAATAGCATAAAAAATCAAATGTCATTCTTCAACCGTTCTTAGTATTTTGTAGAGAAACATGCAAAAAAATCAAACCACATTTTAATAACGTAGATTGTTTTTATAAACCAAACACTTCTATAGATACTGTTGTAAATGAAAGAATAGAAATGATTAAAAAACTAAACGATAAAGATTTTTTGATACTAATTGGTGAATCCGCAGATGATAGTAAAAGACATTATTCAACACAAAATATTAAGTAAGTAATTATTTGTGATGACTTTAATATTGATATGTTAAAAGTCAAAATCAAGGAGTCAGTGGTTAGATATTTTAAGCTTATATGGTTTCACAGTATCAATAGTATAATATGCAAGTAGTACATGCATTGACAATATTATTTTAAATTTTAAATTTTAATGTAACCAAACAAAACAGTCAAGTAATTTATGTTTAAATTATAATTTCCTTTAAAAAAAAATCTCCGTGAGTAATAAATAGATTACTTGCGGCATTATTATTTCAACTCAAAATATTATTTAAAACATCTTAAAATAATGTTGAACTAAATAACTACTATAAATTATATTAAAAAAATTATCGGAATACAATCAGTCTGGCAAAAAAAAAAATACCATGATGATATAATATTAAATTCAAATAATATGTCAAAAACTGTTTGGAACATTATAAACAACAACATAGTTAACAAAATTGCTGACAATTATAAGTTAGAAATAAATAATAGTATAGAGAATAATATGTTAACGCTCAGTAATTACTTTAATTCACATTTTATACATTCATCAATGAATAATACAAATAATGTAAATACATATAATAAATGTTGTCATCATTCTATGTATTTAGAGCCTGTGGATATTAATGAACTAGATAAAACTATCTTCTATATGAAAAAATCAAGTGTCGCAAGATTTCATGAATTAAGTATTAATATTGTTAAGGCCATACGTTCTTCTATTAATACTGTTTTACTTCACTTAGTAAATGAATCATTTAAAACAGGTATATTTCCAGAATGTCTTAAGACTTCTAAAATTATTCCATTGCATAAAAAAGAAAACAAATTGGATGTGAATAATTACAGACCAATATCCACTTTTTCAAAATGATTAGAAACACTAATGGCAGACTTACAGTGTTTTAAGTTACTGTAATAATTTTAAGTCATTAACAAATTGTCAATATGGATTTCAACGTGGATCTTTGACAGTTCTAGCTATTATTAATTTTTTGGAAAATTTTAATTTAAGTTTAGATAGTCATTGAGCTTGTTCTTAGATTTGTATGCAATATATGTTTTTAAATAGAACCAATTTAAATTTTTGTAAAAATTAATTATTGTTTTTTATTTTACTACATAGGTAAAAGAAAATAGGTAAAATTTTTGTGACTTACACCACTCTGGTTTTCAAGGGCTCATATAAACAATACTAAATCAGAATTAAAAACTATAGTACCACAAGAATCAGTCCTGGTGCCTTTACTTTACATTTATATATACAAACAATCTGCCAAATATAATTGATAATAAGCTTGTGATGTTTACTGACAATAATTCAAATTTATTTTAACAATATAAATGAATTAATTGTACACATTTATATGTACTTTGGATAAGTGGAATGATAGTAATTGTTTAAAAATAAATCCTCTAAATCAAATTTTACAAAATTTCACACACAAAAAATGACAAAAAATCATATTTTTAAAACATCAAAGTAAATCTATTCAGCAATTTTAAAACTGTAAACTTCTAGGCATTTATATTGATAAAAAATTATCATTTGAACGTCAAATTAACAACATCTCAGCTCAGAATTAACATCAATATCAACTACACTCACCAATTGAATATTTGTAACTAAAAAAGTGTATCCATAAGTAGAAAGTGGATAAAAAAACTTGCAGATAAAAATTCTTCTTAAAACCGAGCTTAAAACATTATTTTTGATTTATGTATAATTCATTAAAATAAATTATTGTTTGTATTAAAATAGCCAATAAAAAAAACATTAATTAAAAATATCCAAAGTATATATTTTCTTCTTGTACTGTTTGACATTCTACACTAATAATAGTAATAAATCTTTAGCCAGTGGCTATCAACACTTTAAAATATATACGGTAAATGTTTGGTAAGACTAAATTAAATTAGAAAATAACAGTTTCAAAAATTCTTCACTGGCATATGAGATTGTCAACATATAACAGTGATTGTTTTAAAATATGAATATGTACATGGTGTTTATGGATAAGTGGAAAAGAGTTTTGAAAGATTTATAGAAAATTAGAAAAAAGCTCACATTATTCAATAGTTATGTAAATTTTGCTGTGCAATTATCAAGATTTTTTCGTTATCTACCTAGCTAGTAGTGTTATAAAGGCAAGTGCGAGAAGACCATGTAAAAAAACAAGAAATCATTACAGAAGTTAAAGATTTTGTGTTAACTGATTGTCAGGTAAGAGTTTCATAATAGAAAAATAAATCAAAAACAAGTGTATCTAAAATGTTTCCTTTGTTACCAAAACAATTTTTTAATTAAAAAATTTAAAAACATTTATTTAGAAGTGTTCCTATGTTAGACCTGTCTAACACGAGACTGATTTTAATACAAGTGTGAGTACAATAATTTTGCGCACCCATTATTTAAAAATTTAATTTTATAATCTAGTTTTCTTTGTAACATATACAGGGTGTAGATTAATTGGCGGACAAATGCCAGGTAACTTTGTAGATTGTGCCAAAAGAAAACGAAAATCTTAATTCCAAAATGCTGAGAAACTCTTCGTTTGGCCTCACGAGGTCCTCAAAGTTTCAATTTTGTCAATACAAATATTGATTTAATTGCGTATTTTATGTACCAAGTTGCTTTCTTTTTTAGTATAATAAAAGTTACGAGGTTTATTAAAAATTAATAATTAAAAATATTGAAAAATGTGCAAATTACTTTCCAAAAATAAATCAAATTTTTTAATAAAATTTAAATTATAACGTATGTTACGCAATGAATGTCAGTTGATATTTCTATTTTATTATGACTTTTACTTTGAATGAATATGCAAATTACGCCGGTGATGCTTGAATGTCATGAATTCGATACCGTATAGTGTTTAGAAGTAAACAGTGGCCAATATGAACATTTGTAGTTTATAATAAATAATAACATTTGATGTGTGTATTAAGTTGCCTACATTATAGGTTTAAATATAAAAATATAAATAAAATTCAAATTATAACGTAGGCTATGCAATGAATGTCAGTTGATATTTCTATTTTATTATGACTTTTACTTTGAATGAATATGCAAATTACGCCAGTGATGCTTGAGAATGTTATGAATTCAATACCGTATAGTGTTTAGAACAAAGGAATTAAAAGAAGAGATTAGAGAGATAAAGAAGGAATTAAAGGATAAAGAAATGAAATGGGAACAGGAAAAAATACAGATGATCCAAAAAATCGAAAGCTTAGAAAACAAAGCAGAAAAAAAAGAAAGACAGAAAAAAAGAAATAATATTATAATAACAGGAATAAAAACAAATGAAAATGAAGAACAAAGCGGAGTAGAGAACTTTTTGAAAGAAAAACTTCAGATAATAGCAAAAATAGGAAAAGCCCAACTAATACATAAAGATAAACAAATAATAAGAGTAGAAGTCGAAACATGGGAAACAAAACAACAAATAATGAAAGCCAAAAGAAATCTGAAAGGGACCAGGATATACATTGACAATGACCTAACACACGAAGAAAGATGCGTACAAAAAGAAATTAGAGACTTAGCAAATAAAGAAAAAGCGAAGAGAAAGAGGGTTAGAATAGGTTACCGAAAGTTAATAATTAACGGAGAGGAAAATAGATGGAATAAAGAGTTAAAGGGTTTAGAAGAAGCGGATGTTCCAAAAAACTAACAAGAATACAGAAAAAAAAAAAAAAAAAAAAAAAAGAAATGGCGAGAAAATGGTACAAGAATTAAGATAAACAATACAGAGAACAATGCAAATAAAAGGAACATAACTAGAAAAATACAGAAAAGAAAAAAAAAATAAAGGAATAAAAAAGGAAAAGAAAAAGAAGAAAAATAAGGAAGAAAGAATAGGAACATGGAATATAAGAGGATTCATGGGAAAAGAACAAAAAAAAAACTATACTACGTAACGTTAAAATATTTAAAACATAAGAAGGAACACACTATGATGAACATAAAAGATAAAAGATATAAATAGAAAAATAATAACGGAAGAAGGCGAGATAATGGAAAGATGGAGGGAATACTTACAAGAACTAACGTAACAAGAAGTAAAAGAAAACAAAACAAGATAGGATGAAACAATGATACAGGGCAGACGAACAGAAGAAATAGATGAAAAAAAAAAAAAGACGAAGTAATAGAAGCAATTATCAAAGTAAAGCAACGCCGGAAATAATAAAATAAGGAAGATTATTAGACTTATTAATAATAAGATATATTAAACAAAGTATTAAAATGTATGTAATAGCCTTACACCGAAAGGTAGAAAGGTAAATTGAATAAATAAAATAAAAATAGTGTTTAGAAGTAAACGGTGGCCAATATAAACATTTGTAGTTTATAATAAATAATAACATTTGATGTGTGTAATAAGTTGCCTACATTATAGGTATAAATATAGAAATAGAAATTTTGCTACGTTGCCAAGCGTAACAAAACTTTGATGATCTCGTGAGACCAAATAAAGAGTTTTTCAGCATTTTGAAATTAAAATTTTCGTTTTCTTTTTGCACGGTCTACAAGTTACCTGGCGTTTGTCCGCCAATTAATCTACACCTTGTATATACATTGACGGATTTATGTGTCAATTATTTAGTAAGATTTCATCCAAAAAATTAAAACCTGTTCTAATTTCTTGCTTAAAAGCTTGCTATATATTTAAAAAATTGTCGCGCAAAATTATTGAACTGACACTTGTATTAAAATCAGTCTCGTGTCAGACGGCTCTTAGAATAAAATTTTGTATACTGGGTCATCCAAAGTTTAACTGCTAAACTTTCTGGGCTGTTTTGTTGAGTTAAAATAAAACTTTTTTATACATAAATTCATTTCCAAATATGCATCCCTTCCAAGTTATAGTAAATAAACAAATGCATCTGGTTGACTACAATTCTGCATGAAATGTGTGCACTTATTTTTGTTTTTATTGTTTGTGTGTGTCATACTTTGACAACCTTTCACATTTTCTCTGAGTGAATTAATAAATTGATAACATGGTAAGCAGATGGGTCCAATTAGATAGATGTTCTACCCTCTCGCTACGCTCTATTAGTCCAGCAATGAGGAAAAGGCCAACAACAAAGCTGTCCTACAGGAAAGAAATGTTCAAGCAGCCCATGAGATTACACCAGCAGAGTGTCGTGCAACTGATAAGTCAGTCATCTATGAGCTTTGTATTGAAAATGTTGGCAGTCATTTGAAGCAGTTTTTGTAAATTTTTAAAACTTTTGTAATAAATGTAATGACTCATTATTTCCTTCTGCCTTGAAGAGGGTGTATTTTTGAAAATGATGTAATAGACAAAAAAGTTTAATTTTAACCTGAATAGTCAGCCCTGAACGTTTGGCAGTTTAATTATGGATTACCCTGTATATTGATGTACTATGTATACAATGTCCCAGAATAGTTGTTGCTATTTTCTCAAAATCAAAAAACAAAATACGCGATCTTATAGATACAAACCCAATCCATCAGAATGTGCTATTTTCACTTTTCTGAAATAATTTCCAAAGATAATTTAATTTTAATTTTGTTTAGTTTATAAGTTATTGACTAAAGACTGACACAGAATTTTTACCCCAAATGGTTTTTGTCAAAAACAAATTTTTTTATCAAAAACTAAAAGAAGCTTTTAGAACATTTTAATTATTTTTTTAATTAATACTAATAGACACAATAGTGCCATTTTTTAATTAAATTTGTATATATATAAAATGCACAAACGGTCATCAATTTGATTGTAGATTAAAAAACTAATTTAAGTTTTTCTGTAACATTAACATTAAAAACATTGTATGCATCAATTATAAAGAAAAAATTTAAATCTACAATCAAATTAATGATCATTTGTGCATTTTACACTCTTTTATGCCTTTTAGGTTGTACCATATGTAATTAACTCCCCAGTGAGTTGAACTGACAGTTTGTTTTGAATATGGTTCAACACCACACGTGTTGTACCATCCGTCAGTTAACTAAACTAAATTATTATTATTTTTTCTCAAGTTAATAGCAAAAAATCTAGAGATAACTAAGGAATTCCCCAGATTTATAGTTTTCTAAAGTTACTTAATATTAAAAAAACTTGGACTATATTATAAATATTATAATACATAATTTAATTAATTTTAAATCTTGTAAACTATAATTAGATATTATAGTATCATGGATGTTAAGAAAAAATTAGTAAATTTCAGTGCATCTAAAGAAACTATTTTGTTTGATTGGTGAAAAAATACCATGATAAAATTGAATGCAAAAAAATTCAATTCAAATAAAATAAAGAACATTGGATGAGTGCATATAGAAAAAGATGATATTATTGGTCAAAAATTGACTAGTAATATCGCTCAATTTGATAATGATACTAATTTTTTTAATAAAAATATAAAATATAATTTTATGATCAGTTACATATTTTACTATTTGTTAACTCAATTTTATATATCCCGCCAAAACAATCAGTAACAACACTAATCAGCATCATAAAACATAAAATAAATTATCATAAATGTCAACAAGTAGAATTATATTTAACAGCAAAATTTGTAGTTAACTGCCCCACAACTTTTTACCTTAATCTTGAGATAAACAAGTTTATCAAGATAACAAACTTAACGTTGAACTCATTTAAGCAATCAACTCAAGATTAACTACAATGGTACAACCGGGCCTTAAAGTTTCATCTATAACTATAAGTCTAATCCAACCTACAGTTTGGACAGTTTGCAAACCGTTCAAACTATGCACACAAACAAATATTTGTCATCCTTAGGTAATCTTTTATACACAGCAATTTGTTTGTGTGTATAGTTTGAACAGTTTGCAAACTGTCCAAATTGTAGGTTAGAACAGACCTAGATATATATAATTCAAGATATAATTATATATACAGTGTCAAACGGGCACAAAAAGTTAGTTAGTTAGTATTTATTACTTTAAACAATCATTGCACATTAAATTAAAAATATTAAATTATTATTTTTAGATTTTGTTTTACAACTTTTAAACCAAACAAACTACAAAAAAATATCAAAAAGCATTTTTTTAATAGAATTATCAAATAAAAAAACAAATAAATTTCTAGAAATATAATCGCACTTAAAGTATATTGAATTGATTAAAAAAAAAAAAAAATCACTGGATAGCTTAGTTTTGTATCTACAAAACGCCGTTTTTTGATAGAAATTATTGTTTTTGACAAAAATCATTTGGGGTAAAAATTCTATGTCAGTCTTCGTTGGTATATAATAACTTTTAAAGTAAGCAAATTACAAAACAAATTATAATGTGTTTTATTATTAAAATTTAATTATTTTTTTCAAATAAACGCAAGTGTGAGCATTATTTAAAAAAAAAAAATAGGATTGAGATTGTATCTATAAAATAAAACTATTTTGAGAAACCTTGTACGTAAATATTTGTTCATCTTGTTTGACCATCATATATATAACTCACACTTTAAAAAGTTCTTCTTCATTCTTCATATATAGAAAAAATATATGTATGTAAGTAGTAACGTAGTAGTATATATAATTGCACTAGTTAGAGCTACTGTTGTTCAATTTTATCGATTATTTAGTATATATAATAATAATAAAATTCAACATTTTCAGCTTGATAGATAAATAAGTGAATTACATTTGTTGAAACGATAAAAGCCACACTACAATTACAATTTAAAGGTGAACAAATCCACAAAACATTAATACTGAGTGAGAATTGAACTTTAACCTTCAGGATAATTATGTACTAATAATTCTAAACTTTTTTTAATAACAATACACAAGCACTTTTAAAAATATCATCTCAAAGTAATTAGATAGATCTTATGACAGTATTTCTGAAGGTTTTGGTAATTGCGTACCAAGTCCAACAATTTATGTAAATTAAACTGGTAAGTAAAAATGATGACAACCTTTAAAAAAATAGTCAAATTAGTTGATTATATGTACTATTTCCAAGTATACTAAGTCTTTATAAAACTAAAACTTGATCGAATTGTTATTGTTAAAATGATAAAATATGAAACATACAAAAACTGATCTGTAGTTATAACATAAAAATTTGTAAATCTAAATTTATTATATTTCACGTAAAGATTCAAAATAAATACAGCAGTAATTACAATTTTCAGTTCAATTCACAACTGATTATTACTTAATTGCATTGATTAAATTGTATAAAATATTCTATAATATGATTAAAATATAAATACTGTCAAAATATAAAATATTTTAAATAGAAATAAAATTTTGTTTCTTTAATTTATTTTTGAAAATAAAAGAATGTATTTTGAAATTATATTAAAAAGCTCTGCAAAGCAGAAAAAATCAAAATAAGATTGTATTATTATTTCACTACATTCTGTAGGTTGGAATGTGGAAAATCTTTGGAAATCACATAAATGCAGTCAAAACAATACTGTATGATTTATTAATATGCAATAATATGCATATGTATTTGCAAAAACAAATGATTTAATCGTTACCCGCCATTAGAAAATTGCGTCACAGAGATAAATCGCAAGACCGGTAAATAATAGCAACACTCCCGTTTCTAGTGGCGATTAATTAATTTCTAGGGTTAACCTAAAACTGTACTCACCATATTAAATGTTTGAGGGATAATCCAGTACGTTCAATACGGATTTATTGCTAAAAATGTGACGATTATTTGCAAATGAGACAACTGACGTTCGCCATTTCTACGCACACTGTGACAGGGTTTGGGGGTTGGGGGGAATGATTCTCAAAGGGTTGCAAAACTGGATGCGAAAAAACGCGGGGAAACACCCCTAATGCAAATCCAGGAGCGTTTACAAAACGGAACCGGTTTTTTCGCATCCACCGACATCATTTGCCATTGAAACCATCAACCCTATTTAATAAAACTGCATATTAAATTAATAATTTCGTAATAATACGCGAATATGTTTGATAGCGGTACGAATTATATGAATGCTAACATATGTATATTTGAATTTCAAATCATAATAGATTTTAGACCTACACAAATAGATTTGTGTCTTTATCTAAAATTCCAATTAGAATTATTATAAAGATATCAATTCCAACTGCAAGCAATATTAATATTAATAATTAGCATTACTGAATCCATTAAACTATAGAAATCAATAAATCATAGATACTATATAAATAGTGTACATATTTATTTTTAATTATATTTTGAATCAGGCTGTGATAAATCCAAGAAAGTAAACTTAAGAACATCATTTTTTCAAGTGTTTGTCATCAAAATATTGGAAGCTACTCCTTTCTGCAAGAGTTAAGTTACTAAGTGAGGAAACGCGTTGGTAATATCACTCTCTTTATGACTAACACTTGAGTGGTTAGGTGGGCCACTCTAATTCATGATTACCATTGAGTAGTTTAAACTAAAGTGTTTGTCATCAAGAGATTAGAAATTATTCTTCAAAGTCATTTTATGAGAAGAGGCGATTATGATAACAATCTCCTGATAAGCAACACCTAGTTGGGTCACTCTAATTTATAATTACTATTAAGTAGTTTAAAACGAGAAGACTCCTACCTACCCAATGTTTGTCATCAAGAGATTGAAAGTTACTTATTTTTGCAAACGTTTGAAGTCTCTATATTCAAAGAGGAGATAGTGATAGTATCCTTTGATAACACTTGGGTGGGTGGTTGGTCATCAAGGGTTGGTATTATCATTTTCATTTGAATATAGAGACTTTTAACGCTTGCAAAAATGAGTAACATGATTGTTATTAAGTAGTTTAAACTGGAAGCCCACTCACCCGCCCAAATGTTTTTAATCCAGATATTGGATGTTACTTTTTTTTGCTTTTTGCAAGCGTTTGAAGTCCATATATAGAATAACCTTCTTCCTGTAAGCGTAAGAAGTATATGTAAAAATCGGCAATAGAAATACTAATTTCCTAATAACCAACACTTAAGTGAGAGGGTGGGATACTCCAATTCATGATTACCGTCAAGTAATTTAAACTGGACTGATCGCTCACCCGCCCAACTGTTTGTCATTCAGTCTTAGTATTACAACCTCTTCTTTAAATATAAAAACATCTAACACTTGTAGAGAGAAGTAAGTCTTAATTTTTTGGGCAGGTAAGTGAGCATTCCATTCAATCAATTTTAATACAATTTTAATATTTATAACAGTTTATAGCCGGATTTTAGTAGTATGCTTTACAATTTTTAAATTTTGTAAAAGTGTTTCTGACATTTTATGTTTAGAACTTACGTTTTTGACTGGATTTTAACATGTTTGATATTTGCTATTATATACTTAAAAATATTTTCTAACCGGTTTTTAGCAGTTTTTTACGTGATTTTTGAGTTTTGTTGACTTTAGTGTTTTTCACATCTTATGGCCGGATTTTGTACTTTTATTACAACTTTTAAATTTTCTGCTTGGATTTTTGGTATTTTATTATTATATGTTAACATTTTATAGATAAATTTCAATGTTTTTTACGGTTTTTAGCTAAAATTTTATATTTTTTAAACAATTTTTATTTTTTTTTGCTGGATTTTAGTGTTTTTAACATTTTTTTGCCAAGTTTGGTATTTATCTTACGGTTTTTAAGTTTGCAAGCCAAATTTTTGACATTTTATTATTGAATTTTAGTTTTTTATAACTTAGTTTTGTTATTTTTAACAGTTTATAGTCGGATTTTAATATTTTATGCATATTTAAAACAAAATTTTGATATTTTTGTAAATTTTTGATTTTTTATTTTTGACAGTCTACAACAAGGTTTTAATATTTTTGAAAGAATATTGATAATTTTGGCTTTTTATAGTCTGATTTTGCTATTTTATTTTATAAATCTTAAGTTTTGTGGTCGGATTGGAGTATTTTTAAGATTTAATAAGCGGATTTTATTACTATTTGTAATTTTATTACCGGATTTTTTATTGTTGACATTTAATAAACGGATTTTAGTATTTTAACTGTAATATTTTTGTTATTTATTAGCCAAAATGTTTAAATTTTTATCATTTTATAGTTAGATTTTGATATTTTTTTAAAGAAATGTAATATTTTTGACTTTTTTTGGCTTAATTGTAAAATTTTTAACATTTATTTGACAGCTTTTAGTAATTATTAACTTTTTATAGCCGAATTTTTACATTGTTAACTATTAATGAACGCATTTTGTAGCAAAATTTTGATATTTTTGTAATTTGCTGGCCGGATTTTGGTTGTTTTAAGCAAAATTTTGATATTTTTTTAATATGTTCAACAGGGTTTTTGCATTTCTAACATTTACTTTTTATATTTGTCAAATATGACAGTTTTTCTGTCAAATATCATATATTATCTAAAACTTATCTGTCAAATATGGCTTTTTTGTATTGGTATTAAATATTACCATCTTTCAAAATCTACGCACAGCACAGATGGTTTAAACACTGAGTGCAAACTAAACTGGAATTAATTGCCCAAAGATTGGAAGTTACATTCTCTGTTTTTATGTAAGAAGAGGAGAAGGTAATATCATAATCGGAGCGGGTGAGTGAAGCACTACTTAGCATAATTGCGGACGGATAGTTTATATAAATGTTTTTAGAATACAATTCTGCATGCAAATTTACTTATTGGTGTTGTTTAAATAATAAATTTAGCGTTCAGAATGTCAATTTTTTGGATTCAACAAAAAATCAGACTGAAGCTGTCTCATATCACTTTCTCAAAAAAATTTCAAAATGAAATAATTTTTTTTATATAAAATGTCTTCAGAAGACAATTCTACATACAAACCTACATATTGGTATTGTCTAAATAATCAATTTACTATCAGTAAATATATAAAGTACAAAGTAAGTTATTTCAAACCCATTTTTCTCAAAATTTTTACAAATCAATAATTTTTTTTGTCCCGAAAAAAGCAAAAAACTTGGAAAACCACTATGTGTATACAGAAGATTGGTCATCCCCACTTTACGGTATAAATTTGAAGTTGGTGTTTTTATTTTATAATACAAATTTAAAAATTTACGTAAAAAAAGTACTTTTTGTTCAATCAATTGAAATTATTCAGGCAAAAAAGAGTATATTTTCTTATATTTTAAATTGAAAAAAGTAAAGAGTATTCTAACTTCAAAAAGAGTATATGTTACTAAAAAAGACATTAAAAAATTAAATTTATGAAAAAATATTCTAAACTAAAAAACATCCATAGACGCGTTTCGAGGTTTACCTCTCATCAGTATGGCTTTATTTATTTAAACTAATTGATTTTTAACTTACTTCGTCAACATTGTTCACCACCACAATTCAAAGTGAATATTTTAAAGGGTGTATTGACTATTTATACTAATTGACTTAATGACTTTATTTAATGGCTATGGTTAATAGCATTCTGAGAATGAACAAATAAACTAATTATTTCGGGATATTAAGCTGATGGTAATGACATGAAAGAATTAAAACAGAAATTTGAAAATTAAAAATAGAACCTATTTAACTAGGCTTTATTCGAAATTATTGCTTTTACAACTGTCTCATTTGAGGACATTGCGTCTCTTCTTTATATATTTTATATTACTAAAAAAGAGTATGTTGGGTCAGCCTGCCTTACGGTTTTTCGAATCCGGAATCCCGGCTTGGGATTTCATTAAAAACTTATCACTCGTATTTAAATCTAATGCGCCACACTCATTCGGAATTTATTCCGTTCGGAAATAAAACGGGGCCTGTTCTATTTATTCCGGATAGGTTTTCCAAACGCTCGATAACGCGTGTAATTCAACGATGAGCAACATACCATCCGGTTTTCAGAATTAAAAATGACTAAAATTGTTTGTATTAAATCAAAATGTTAATTGGATTTTGATAATATGAACACAAATATAAAACCTCATTATTTATTTGCACAATATTGTTACAAAAAAACTCAGCTCATTGTCACTATATTTGTTAATTTCTATGCGACAATTGCTTATCTATAGTAAACTATAATCGACGGCGCTAGGCGGTAAGCACTGCGATTCATATTTGCATTATATTATTGTAACTTTTTTTTAATAATTATTTTTTGTAACTTATTGCTATTATTGCAGAGTTAAAAAAAATTATTAATTTGCTTGATAACGGTTTACTTTGTTACACTAAATTCGACCGATAGGTCCCAGTTTTCATGCGAGGAAACTTGGATTATTGTGTTTTGTTGTCTACCAGGTTTTGAACAACTTCTTAGAGATGTTCTTCAGGTGTAAAGAAGCCTTGGGGCTGTTGTAGTAGCTCCTCGTTTTAAGTACTTCCAGATGCAACCTGGGGTTGGTGAATCGGCGTTGAGACGGTGGTCAAACGCACATTCGGTGTGAGAATGGGGCGTTTGTTGGTGTGCAAGTAGTTTTCATTTCTCTTATTAACCAGTCCAGGGGTCGTTGTTGTGCATCTGTTTGGATGCTGTGTTGCAGACTTGATCCGTTGCTTCACAATTTAATCTTAGTTTTCAATTGGAACTTCACTTAGAGTTTCTTCTATGGAGCTGCTTCCGTGTGACCAGTGGTCTGTCTGTCATGCAGTTTTTGCCATCTGCACTAGATCATACGCTTGGATCCATCTGTGTGCGCTAGAGAATAGTTGCGGTGTTTCCGTGTGATAACTCCGCAAGTACACTTCAATTTCACTGAGCTGCAAGGCAGATGTTGCTTGGCTCTGTTGGCATGCTAGCAAGTAAATAGGCTACTCTGGAGTTTGTCTGCTAATGCGAACAATATGTGCATTGGTGATAGACTTTTCTGAACATAGATATTATCTAGTTTTTGCTCTGGTTTGGTTGATGTCTTGGTTGGTGGTTTGCCACAACTGCACCAATTTTTTGTTGTTGTTTTGAAAGAGAATTTTTTAAATACTGTCTGATTCACCCTCTGAAGAAGAGTGTCTACAGACTAAACTTTCCGCGGATCATGCCTAGAAGTTTGCCACCGTAAGACTTATTTATCTTCCGTTTAAAAATTGTATATTTTTGTAAAGTGGGATTGCGGGGTAAGCCACTTTAGGAAGTAATGACATTGATAAGTTTCTTATAGGAGTATTCATATTTGTCTGGCTCAGCAAGTCTGGCTAGATCCAAGCTGGGGTAAACTACGAGGTTGTCAAAGTACTTTTTAGTCAACGTTATGATGTGTTGGCGCAGCTGGGAGATACTGAAATTATTACAAATTTCTTTGTTTTGAACATATTATGGTGCTCCAACAAACCGCCGTAAAGTAAGATTTTGGAAGACTCAAAGACAATTGAAGTGCGTGTTTGCAGCTGTTCTCTAGATTACTCAAAAATGATTTTTGGTCTGGTCTGATGATGGTGGTGTAAATCCGGATTTTGTTCTAAAGCGACATGCCGCTGTTCCGCCAAAGAATTAAAATTAGCAGGTTTTTTTTCCAATCTTGCTTTATCTAGGATAGACTGTTTGTGTAATTTATACGTAAGTCTTTTATTGAAAGTAATACCCAGATACTTGACAGCATCAGACCACGAAATAAGAACGTTGTTCAGAAGTTTAACACCAGAGTATTGCAATTTAAATTTTAATAAGTGCAGTTTTAAAAGTAAACCTTTGTCAGACCTTGTCAAAGGTTTTTCTCAGTCTAAAACTTGTGATAATGTGGTCAATATTTTGGTTTTTCAGTGTTCTCTAAAAAGTCATTGACTTTTTGGCGGTCAATGAGGGGTATCATCAAATGACTGCACAGACTAGTAAAATTCTAATGTCAACGTGCAGCCCTATACGTAGGTCTAATAAAAGACAAAACTGCGTAACGGGCGACACAATTGCATAACATAATGCCGGCATGTAGTGTCGACTTTTTTTTCGTTTCTTTTGCAGATTTGAGTGCATTTACAAATTTAATTTTTTTTTACTATTGTAAAATTAATTCAAAAAAATATAATTATTTTTAGTAATATTTACAGTAGTCCGGTTATAACAAACCCGCTTACAACGAACTCTCGAGTATAACGTACTTAGTTTGAAACAACGAAAATTTTCTCATAAACACAACGCTATTTTTTACTGGTTATAGCAAACTCGCTTATAACGAACTTTCGGATAAAGCAAACCAAAATATATATAAAATTGCCACAATTTTCCTGTTATAACGTACTTTTCGGAGATTATTTTCTGGGGTTCCCCGATTTATGGATTTGCGCGGTATTTTCTTGAAAGTATTGTATTTTGTTTACATCATTAGGGTGTTATTTCCCAAATCGCAATTTTTTTTTTGAGAGTTAAATGTCTTCTTTTCAAGATAAATAACTTTTTGAAATAATAAAACTCAATGGTAACCGTATTTTTGCGTGCCAGCAAGCAAATCAAATTATTCATTTAATTAACATGGAAAAATCGTTTTTAAACGTTCAAAGTTTTTTTCACAAATTGTAGGTCTTCATTTATTTACATATATGTCAACATACCGTTTATTTTTGTAAAAACAATCCTTACGTTACTTTTTACATAGAATAATAAATATATAAAACAAATTACGATATTTTTTATTACCGTTATTAACAAATCTAATTGTTTTTTCGTTTCTTCCATTTTGATTTTTTATGAACAATAACCAACGTTTTTTTTTTAATTTGGAATTGTCTATTTCCTATTTTAAATTAATCATGGTCTTCAACATCAAAAATTCAAACCATAAATTTGCTGAAAATTTCAACGTTGCACTACAAAAAACAATATATGTCAATATAATTTTTTTGTTAAGTAAATAGTTAAATGAAAAGAGCTTTTATTTAACCACCGTTGGAACATTAAAGGATTCCTTGATTTATATATTGTGTTTGTCGTACTTATTTTATCTATTATTTACACCAATCTACTTTAATTGAATTAATATTTGCCAATTTTAATTAACTTTTAAATTTTATTTACGTTTTGTTACTAAGACAACGTGTGCTACAAAATTTATACAGCAACTTGATTATTTTGAACAAACTTTGAAACTATTTCTTTTTTGTTAAAACTATGTGAAAACAATTGTGCAATAAATACTACTCAAATTGTTAAATGTTTCTAGACAAGTCTCAAAAATTTAAAAAAAAAACGCAACCTGTACTATTAAACACGTAAAAAGATTTTTTCTAAAAAAAATTAATATTCTAAACTGTTTTTAATAAATTTTTATGCAAAAAAGCTGTTTTTGGGCAATTTTTGACATTTTTTCTGTCTTAAATTTTCTGCTAAGTTTTGATAAGTTTTAAGTAAATGTGTTTTAGATTTTTTTTGTTGTTGTTTAAAATAAGTTTTCTGTGCAATTTTAGTTTGCAGATAGGTGTTTTGAATTGAAATTGAATCAAATATTTGGACCAAACAGCTCAAAGTTCAATGTTTAATTCAATTTTTTGCTTTAAATAAGATTTCTATACATTTTTTGATCATATTTATGTAACAAAAAGTATTTTTTTACGAGATACTGTGTACTGAATGATAAAAATATTATGTATAAAAAAGATTTTATGCGTTTTGTCTTACAAATGAGTTTTGTCTTTGATAAATATTGTGTAATAATAATAATTGTGATTTTTGACAAACTATGCAATAAATAAATTATAATTATTTATAATTTTTGATTAATTACTTAAAATAAATAAACCGATAATAACTTACTCGTTTTCAATAACAGGTTTAATGTGCAACTTTTGATTAAACATTGCTATTAATTATTTATTAATTTTGTGACCAATGGTGGAAAACTTGGACCTACAATTTTCTGCTCATAAAATGAAAAGAATAATGTTTTACGGTCCTAGCGCAAAAAAAATATTTTTGTTTATATGATTGTGTGCACTTGCTTCAACAAAAAAAAAAACGGAAAAAGAGTATTACATAAGTGAGGAAGTGAAAAAAAATAGCCGACTTTATTCCACGCGATCATGTAATTCGTTATACGTTCTAAGTATTGGTGTCTGACAAGATAGGAATTAATATGGAGCTTCTGGCTATTTTTTGGTAACAATTGCAAGAAAATTAAAACCGTTCAGGGCTGTAGTCCCTCCAGGCAATTGCATTGTGCAGATGGGTGCAGCGGTTACCATCTAAGGTACGAGTAGGTTGTCGGAAATCAGCGTTAGGCTTGAAATGAGTAGTCTTAACCCATCGCGGCAAGTAGATTTCTCTCAGTGGTTGACTGGTGATGCAGAGATGAATGTAATAGCCTTGAAGCTGGTGGTAAAACTGGCTGTAAAGTTCTAGCACGGCGGGTTTTGTTGCCTTTAAAGCTGTGTCTTTTGCAGAATCTGTGCCTGAACAATTTTTTTCTTTTATATTTTTTTACTTTGTTTCACCATCAAACCGGGGAGTGGCTAAGTTGGGTAAAGCGCCTAACTCAAATATCGGAACATTATTTGTCGCAGGTTCAAGCTCAAAAGTGATGACGTTTATTAATTTAGGATGTAGTCTAATATATGATTAGTGTCTATTTAATCATAATTACATTTAATATGAGAGTGTGGGTGGATCTGATACTAGGCCTCGTCAGTATCTATAGCGCAATAGTATATATTTGTGTTTTTAGGTACATATTCAAAAGTAGTTTGTGAGGTAGTAGCATAAGTGTAAACCCTAAAATATCGGCAATATCGGCCCTTGCAACTGAAAAACAAAATCAAAGTTATTTCGCAAATTGCGCTTTTATGGCACACA
This sequence comes from Tachinus rufipes, assembly GCA_963932245.1. Lineage (NCBI taxonomy): Eukaryota > Metazoa > Arthropoda > Insecta > Coleoptera > Staphylinidae > Tachinus > Tachinus rufipes. The sequence goes on along the minus strand of OZ010747.1, from coordinate 45,697,628 downwards.
CTTTTCCAATAAATAATAAAAATAGTAAAAGTAAAGCCTTTTGGAAACTTACGACCAGGAATAGATTACGTACTAAGCTTGGTTAGTTACATTAATGTCATGTCCGAAAGTTATTTTTGAAATTGTCATTATTGGGTAGTTGTAGTTTGACTCACTATAAATTGCAAGCGCTGCGTCGTTGTAGAGTCGGTGTTGACAACTACTCAGTTTTGCCTTGATCTTTGCTGACAACGTTTGCCGGTTTGGAGAACGTAATTCTTTCTAGACGTTAGGAAAACTTTTAATTTCTAAAACTGTTATAAATGTCATAAAATGTTTAAAATGCCATTAATTTTTTGAGCTGTTATAAATAATCCTAAGTGTCATAAAATGTTCCCGAACTGTCATAAAATATTTAAAAGATATCATAAGCGTCATAAAACGTCCGTGAGCTGTTATAAACGTTATAAAATGTTTGTGAGTTGTCATATGTACGTCATAAAATGTTCATAAGTAGTCGTAAAATGTTATCAAATGTTTGTGAACAGTCATTAATTGTTTTTGAACTATCATAAAAGTCACACAATGTTTGTGAACATCATAAACGTTATTAGATGTTTGTGAGCAATTAATAATTCTTTGAGAGCAGTCATAAATGTCATAAAAAGTTCCTAAGATGTTTCTATATGTAGCTAAATGCTAAATAAAGTAACTTATTATTATATTAAAAAAATAATAATAATACGTTGCTGAACTGTCATAATTGTCATAAAATGTTCCTGAGTAGTCATAAAACGTTTGGAGCAGCAACAATTTGGAGCTCAAACTTGGGTTTTTTTCGGTCCAGGCGGTGCCGGTCCCATCTCGATTAAACGATCGAGGCTCAATTTGGTAATTACGGCAATCTGAAAAAAAAAACGGCGATATCTCAAAAAAGATGCTTCAAAAATGCTAAACATGATACTTTTTTTAGTTATAAAAATCTGGTCACCTTATAATGCCAATATATTCAGAATTTATCTGTAAGTAGTAACAACTTTTTATCAAATCAAACTTACAAGTCAAATAAATTACACAAACTTTGACCCAATAGTAAGAAAATAATAAAAAAAACATAACCTCAATCGATTATCCTTGACATGAATGTAACTACAAATAAATATTGGTTGCGTTCAGAACGACTCATTAGTTGCCAGCGCTGACTCATCAATCAACCAATAAGCGCTGAGCCCGTCTGAATGTTATATTTTAGACTGTTGCCAACCTTGTAAACTTTTATCAACAACATAAACATAAAGCTCATAAGTTTTAAATTTAAATAAATGATTTAAGTAGTATATGAAGCCGCTACTTAACGAGATATAATACATTCTCAATATGTAATGTCATTTAATCCCACTTTGTAATGTTTTTATAGTCTGTTCGCGTTAAGACTGCAGTAATGGGAGTGGTTTATTAAGTCAGTATCACACAGCTCTTTATTTACTTTAACCTAAAATTAAATTAAATGTCACTTTGCGTCAATAAGTAAAGCAGTTAAAAAACAAAGTTGCTAGACTTGCGAAATTAACATAGATTTGGTATTAATATTTTATATTGTTTTATTTTATTTGTACATTAATTTAATCAATTAAGATTAATTTTGATTCTTTTTTACTATCGAGCATATTGCTCAATCATTCTGAGCATAACAAACTGAATAAATATCTGTCTAAATTAAAAAGAAAATTTTATACTTACGTGTATAATGCTAAAAAATACACCAATTCTGCTTTTATACACTTAAACATTATTTGTTTAAATTTATTTATGATAATATCAATACTTAAAGAATTAAGCATATTTATATTTTTTTTAATTATTCATTTTGAATGAGTTATAAAAGTTAACCTTTTTTTAATGTAATATCAATTTTTGTTAAGAGAGAATCTAGTCTTCAGTGTGATAGTTTCAGCAAGTGTGGTTCCTCTCGTTGAAATTTAAAGTTATTTTTATGTTGTTGTGACATATTAAGTAATTCCTAAATAACACATTTTAAAATTAAAAAAATAGTAACAATAATTTAGGTTTTGTTTTCTTCAAAGGAATCGTCAGAAAAGCAGGTGTTAACTGTAAAATTTAGTTAATAACATGCCGTATACAATTGGTGGATTTTTCTGGTGTTACTTCTTTTAGCCCATTTTCAAATAGGTTTTTAACATCAGCCATTTTAAAAATAGTATTATTGCCAGCTACGTATAATTAAAAAAGGTTAAGTGGAAGAACAGCTACAAGCTGATTTTCTTTGTATTTAAACAAGAAATAAAGACATAGTATTATTATTAAAATAATGGTTAACATTTAAGAAATTACAAAAAATATTAAACATATTGTTCAATTTACATTTCAATTCACATTTGAAAAGCCATTGAGATGACGTTTCCAAGTTTTTTAGGTTATACTTTACGTCAAAGTCGATAATTTGTATTTTAAATTTAAATACATATATTTATTTACAAATACGCAAACTTAATAATAGATAAAATAAAATTAGTTGTACTTACATTAGCGTAAAAAACGATATTTTACAAATAGGTACAAAATAAATTCAACTGCAATCAAATTTAATATGATGGATTTGAATTAAAAATAGTATATTGTAAATTGGGATGGTCTCTAAGCCAATCAGAGCATTGTTTCCCAGTTGCTATAACAACTGCAACTGCAGTCTTAACGCGGACAGACTATAGGTTTGATTATTTTTTATATTTATTTATTTCTTCAACTTGGTTGTAATTAACTGCTAAGTTGATTTATCAGCAAGCAAGCAAACCTAAATGTATGATGAGTAAAATGACAAGCGCTGCCAGCAAACGAAGACTCAGAGGTAGTCATCAAGCGCGTTCAGTTTGATGAGTCGTTCTGCACGCAGCCATTAACAAGCAATAGTGCTACAACCGTATTACTAAAATTTAATCTTTTTTTCTCACAAATATAAATATATTCTTTTCACCTAAACTGTACTACCCGTATAAAAAACATTGTAAGCGTTCAGTAATTACGAGACATATAAACTGGAACAAATACATTCAATTTTTTTACAAACAATTTATAAGTTTATTGAACACATACTAATCAATAACCAAACAAATGAATATATTCGCTTTTAATTTATTTTATTTGCGTTTGTACATAATTGCTGTTTTTTTTTTGGAAATTAATGTAGTGGCCAAAATACTTTCAAGTTTCAAATTGATTAAACAAAAAATTTAAAAACCCGTCCTTTTGTTTTAAAAACAATATCATCTATTTGTATTTGTGCATTTCTTTCCTTTACGTAGTTCCAAAGTCTAGCGGAGTTAAATCGCACAACCTGAGAGAGGGAGGAGGTAATTTAAGTTTTGCTAGCGGAGTTAAATCGCACGATCTGAGAGGGGGATGAGGCAATTTATGTCTAAGTTTTGCTAGAAATAAAAAATGTCTATGCTCAAATTGTCTAATATAGGCCAAAGCAAGTCAGCTAGCATTGTACGGTAGCAATCCGCAGCATATTTTTGTCGTTTTCAAAAAAGTGAAGTCTCATAACTCCACCGACCTAAAAATCGCACCAAACAGTAACTCGTTGGAGATAAAAAAGTGTTTTGACTATTGTTCTAGGATTGTTAGAGCCCCAGACGCGGAAGTTTTATGTATTGACAAACCCACTAAGATGGAAATGAGTTTTATGCTAAAGATAATTTTTCTAAAAAAGTAAGAATTTCCTGCCTGAATTTCCAGCAACCAAGAAACGAAAGTTGTGACGTACCGTGTATCAAACCATTTTCTTAAATCGTATAGTTTTTATCATTTAAAATAGGACTTCTTATTGGAAAACCCTTTATATTGCAAGTATTTACTAATACTTTTATATAGTTATGTACAGATTATACATTGTTATAACATAAAATAATAATGAACATATCGTACCATACGACTGATTTAACATAATAAAAAACGTCAGACGTCTATAAAACGTCCACAACGTTAAGAAAAACAGAAAAAACTAATTCAAATTTCATTTTTATCTTCTTTAAGATACGCTACTGGCAAAAGAATTGAAAGTTTTCAACTTCCGCCACTGATTACACCGGCAAACTGGCTGTCAAAATGTATGTCAAAACAAACACCCACACAACATACTATTATCTATGCAACATACATAACCAAAAATGCACACAATAATGTAAACAACATCAACATAAGTTTTTTATTTATACTATAATTTTTTTATTGTAATAATCATATTTTATAATTAATTAAGTACGACATATTTTGTCTCAGTGCTGCATTATAGATGATACCAATCATGGAGATGCCACAAGAAGTAACAAATGCAAAATCAATAATTGTTATCCATCCAGGCTCATTAAATCTAAGAGTAGGCCGAGCTGCTGACTTAAACCCCATAACAATATTGCATGCAATAGCCCGTAAACGAAATCCTGGAGGTGATAAACATATTGATCCATTCATACCACCTCGTATTGAAATGTTGAATTCTCATGATTTAGAAGAATCTCGATTAAGTGTATCTCACACGCTACAGTCTTGTTTGCAATCAGATGGTAGGAGGAGGTACGCTACACCTCCTCAACAAATAGCTGCTTTCAATCGTAGATCACAACCGGAGGTAACTAGTTCTAATGGAGGTGAATGGGTTAAAAATGAAGGGGATATTGTGGTTGGTAATGATATACTGCGTTTAGATCCTGAGGACGATTTTAATGTACATTTTCCATTCCGTAGAGGTGATTTTAATATACATTCAGGACCTGGTGGATCCATGACTTCTGTATTGGCTGATTTAGAAACTATTTGGACATACATACTTGAAACTAATTTTTTAATACCCAGAAATGAATTTAAATTGTTTAAAGTTGTGTTAATTGTTCCTGATATATACAATCGAAATTACATGCGTGAGTTAACAAATTTGTTGCTAATGAGAATGTGTTTTGGGAGTTGTTTCTTGATACAAGATCATGTAGCAGCTACATTTGGTTCTGGTTTAAGCTATGCATGTGTTGTTGATGTTGGTGATCAAAAAACATCTGTATCATGTGTGGAAGATGGAATCTGTCATATGAATACAAGAGTAAGAATGGACTATGGAGGTGCGGATATAACACAAACATTTTTTTGGTTGTTACAAAAGTGTGCATTTCCTTATAAAAGTTGTAAAGAAACCAATAAGTTGGATACTATGTTATTGAGAAAATTGAAGGAAGATTTTTGTCATGTGAATTTAGATATTTGCGGATCTCAAGAAAAATCATTTAGTGTGCAACAACCGGGAAGGCAGGTACTGCAGTACACTATACAAGTTGGAGATGAATGTATTGTTGCACCATTAAGTTTATTTACGCCAGAACTTTTTGGAGTGACTGGTTCTAAAATGATTCATACACAGAAGCGATCACTAGGAGATCCTGAAGACCCACATGATGAGAATTTCTTGAGAGAAATAAGAAGGAAAGGTAATATTAACAACAATTCAAGGGGGCATTTGAAAAATCGGAGTATTGGTATATGGGATGCACATTAAGTGACTACACCCATCATCAATTCTTGATCGTTTTGGAGTGACACCAAGGAGTGCTGTCAAATGATGCCTGCAGGAATGGATTGACTTGCAATTTAAAATGTGGAAACAGTATTCTACATTTATAGCACATTATAATAAAAAAGAATAATGAAAACAAAGACACCATTTATTTATTGCTTAATTTTCTATACCAAGCTCGCAATAAAAATCTATTTTACATCAAAGTTTGTACCATTATGTATAAATATATATAAATGTATAGGTATAATTAGTAAACAAATCTATCTGTATTGCTAGCTGTTTAAAAAAAAGCTTTTGATATTTGTTTTAAAATTAACGATTTGTGAACTTCACCTAGCTCTAGACTTGGTTAGACAAGAGTGCACTCTCATAGTCTGAATGAAGATGAGTGCACAGTTGACCAACACTCCGATTTTTCAAATGCACACCAATTTGTGAACAGTAAAATTTAAATATGTAAATTAACGTTATCAAATCGTAGATATACTGGTCAGCTGACTAATGTTTGCAAGGGAGACAAGTTACTTTAAAACACCTTAGAATTTGGTATTTTTTGTTTTAAAATATATGTTTAAATATAATACATTTTATTTCTAATGACGATGCAGTGGTTTTCACACTATATTAGTTTAATAACTTACAAGTTTATCACCTTTTTTAACTGGAATAACTCTTGTTTTTGTTATGGTTCAAAAAAATTAAAAACACTGCAGTCAATAAAAAACGTGTTCTATTAACATGGTTTGATTCGACTAATTACTCTAAACAGTTTTGTTGACATTATAAGTAAAAAGTGGCAAATTAGTGTAAATGATTAAAAACTGCAATTTTGATTAGTTTTAACTGATTTTCTGCACCCTGAATTATATGCGAGTCATGTCTTTTGATTCCGTACGAGACACGAACACAAAATTTGTTTGCAACAAGTGGAGTGTGGATGGGTCACTCCAATCGAAGTTACTTGCGCGGAAACAAAAAATAATAAAATGTAACATGTTTTAATAATTATTGTATACTTTTTGGGCTTATACAATATGGCCGCTGTAATGTAATTTATATCACTTAAATCACTAATGCAGCGGACACAATGGGGTTCCCCGCTCTGACCATAGCATCGAACACTCGGACTCAACTTGTCCACGCTAAACAAATTTTTGTTTTTACATATTACTGTTATAATCTGAACAGGTAATACTCAATTGAATGTATTTATATTTGCAGCTAATTTCTAACTGAACACAGATTTTATGAAGTTTATAAATATATTTAATTAAAAATATCAAATGGGAAGTTATGACATAATAATTTGGCAGATTTTTTACTTTTATTTGAAGTAAAGTATTATTCATAAAAAAAATATATATACATCATCATAATATAAGAAAGATTCAAGTTTGGTTATTTTTGCACTACAAATTAAATATTTTCTATATATAATATAATAAATTTACATATAAATGTAAGAATTTTTATTTTTAATAAATTGCATTTTATGCCAAATTTGTCTAGGGCTACCGTAAGACATTTTTGATTTATCTCTAATTAAAAAAGTAAAATTTGCAATAATAATTGCATTTACACAAATCACAAAAAGAATAATAAAAAATAAAATATGTATAATAACAAGACATTTAGGAAATAAAATTAATATTTAAAAACTCGTCTATAAAGTAAAAAGCATTGTTTAGTAACATTACATTACCTATATACTCTTTTAAAAGCAACTTTCTGATGCATCTAGATTTATTTATTTCTTGAAAGTCTGTCAATATGTTTGATGCAGTTTCGTTGCTATCTGCAAGCAAGAGTCTGCATTGCGGAAGGGCCCTCGAACATACAAAGGCCAGTTTATGCTATTTTTTACATTCTGTGAACAGAGTTTGGCATTTTTCAACAATTTATGCTCAGATTTTGGTTCTTTTTAACAATTTATATCGATTTTTTTATTTTTGAAATTTCATAATGATTTTTACACCTTTAAGTTTATGCCCAGATTTTGGTGCTTTCTGGCAAATTCTTTTAAATTTCACAGTCGGTTTTTGATTATTACAGCAGCTTATGCCGGACTTTGGGTTTTTCTAACAATTTATGGGTCGGGTTTTAGTGTTTTTTGACAATTGTTTAAAATTTCAAACCGGGCCAGTATTCCCACTATATTCAACTTCTATATCCTCCTGGACTTGCAGAATTACTGTTGTGGTATTACTTCACAAGTCCAAGACACTTTCTATTTTCGGCTTTTCTTATTCCTACATCAATGTTCTTCCAGTTGATTGCACTTTTCACCATAAGTGGGGTCAAATTGCTGATGGTTATCTCCTTCCTGACTTTATTCTGTACCTCCATTAGGGGCAGTCGTCATGCACTGCAAGACATATTTTCTTTAGGTATGACCTAAAGCATTTTTTAATTTCCAAGTGTTTTGAGTAAACCGGACAATCTATATCAAAACTGTGGTGATTCACTTCTCTATTTAACTTTAATTTTTCATTTGATCGTATACAATTTATACATTTATTTATTTTTTCATTATTTTTGCATTTATCAATTTTGTGTTCACCATGGAGAACATTTAGAACAAGTATCCTTGCTCCTGCATTCATTTGACTTGTGATTAAAGCCCAGACATTTGAAACATTTTATCAAATGTATATGCTCATATACTATACACCTCTTCCACCCAACATTTACTTTGGTTTCATTGAGTAATTGCTTAAATCCATTTTCATCAGTTTCAATAATTGCATTGTATTTGATATAAACTTTATTATCGTAGTTGTATTGCTCCTAATCTTTCTTCTACAATTTTTATAATTTTGTTTCAATCCTTTTTATTACTACATCCTATAGCTATATAACTATTCCACTTTTATTTTCAAATTAGGGCCGCTTTTACAATCTCCAGTTAAAGCATAGTTAGGGTTTGGAGGGAGATAAACCGGGAATAACTTATCCGGTGCTCGGAGCAGTAGTTATAGCTAGTATAACGCTCATAACATTGTAAGTGCCGTATATATATTATATTTGTGAAATGAATAAAGAAAAAAGTAAGATTTGTTTGTTCAATTTTTGTCTTATTTTGTCACTATCTGATTTAAACACATTTACGTTTTGTAAAGGAGACAATCTAAATTTACTTATAAATATTGACGTAAGATTGATGTTTCTATAGGTTATCTAGAGATAAACTAACCTAGCATTTGTAAAATGCATTGCGTATTAAACCAGGTATAACTATCAAATAGTTTATCCGACGGTTGTAAAAGCGGCCCTTAGTCACATCTAACTTTGATTTCAGTTTTTCTTTTGTTTTGTTGGTTTCTTGCTTGTTTTTTGGTGTTACTATATTTTTTGTTTGCTTTTTAGTATTTTAGCATAAGTAGTATCAATTAATAGATTTAGGTTGACAAATTTTATCGTGTATTTGTTTAAATTGATTTTCTTGAATTTGCAGCATTTTTTATTTTCATTTATTGCATTTAATGCATCTCTTATAGCCAGACTTGGCAATGAAATCTCCTCCAATAATCTTGTTTATCCTATGTTTTTTCTGGACTTTACTTAATTTTTTTCATTTGGGGGGGAGAAGAAACAGGATGAGTACATAACTGCATCTCGTGTCTCCACCCAGGTGAATCCCTCAAACCGGATTTTGCTATTTTTAGTATTTTATGAACAGATTTTTGCAGTTTTCAACTCTTTAGCCGGATTTTTGTTCTTTTTAAAAATATTTTATGACCCGCATTTTTTATGACCAAATTTTTTGTGTTTTATATTATTATTGTATTTCAATGCCAGATTTTGCTATTTTTGACATTCTATGAATAAAATATTGCAACTTTTGCCGGGATACAGGGTGTCAATAATCTACATGTGTTCTATGGGTAACTTCGTTATTTTAAATGTTACAGAGTTGGTTAAATTAGCAAAGTTGGGCAGAATTTCTAGATAAACGTAATGCCATTTTTAAATTAGCTCTTCAACTTTTATAATTATTTCAAAAAAACTAAAAAATGCGTTCTGTAGATATTTTTGTGTAGAATTCAAATAAGTTAACAAAAAAGTCATGGCATTTTTGATTTTTGATTTTTGAAATATAAACCAAACTTGCCCTTTTTAAATGGCAACCGTAGTTTTTTTTTAACTTAAAAAATTACATTTGGAAAATTGAAAAAAAAAAAAAAAAATTATTTTTTATTACAATATTATGATGCATAACAACATAAAAACACCCCAAAAAATAAACATTATTTATTTTAAATGCCAACTATTCAATTACGATAATTTTAAATAAAAAACAAATATGTATTATGTTTTTTAAATTTATCAGATAATTTTCTTATAAAAGTATATTATTATTTTATATGGTTGGAATAAGAATATCATAAAGATTAAAAAAATATATATGTATATGACCATGTCTGAGTTAAGAGTACGGAACAAAAATTTGATTTTGCTCAAACTACTAAAAATGCCTTTCTCTACATGAGTCCTGATCTTGTGAATTTTTTTAGATTTTTTCAATGAGCCATTTTCGAGTAATAAGCAATGAAAATTTGAAAAAATCATATTTTTTTTGCGTTTTTTACATTTTTTGATCGTTTTTAACTTCTCAGCGTTGCATTTTTAGGAAAAAACTGAAATAAACTTTTTTTTTTTTAAATTGTTTGAAAACTCATTTTTTACAGTCAAAAATTGTTTTCCTTAAATTTTGAAAATTTGGCAATACTTTAAGAGTTTTTCTTAAAAAAAAAATGACGGGTATTTTTATTTTTTCTCAAATATGGATCAAATCAGCTTTTATATGTGCATAAGATACCCTGAACATTTCAGGAAGTGCCGTGTGCTACGCTCCGAGATATTTTACAATGTATCCACAGAAGTACTTAAACATAGCAGAAAGGCTTAAATTTTACAATTTTCTGTAGATACATTCTAAGATACCTCGGAGCGTAGTGCACGGAACTTCCTGAAATTTTCAGGATATCTTTTGCACATATAAAAGCACGTTTTTTTAAAGAAAAACTGTCTTAAATTTTTGCAAAATTTTACGAAAAAAGTTTTGGCTGTAAAAACATATTTTTTGGACAATTTTGAAGAAAAAGTGCCTAATATTTTTTTTCTAAAAATGCAATCCTGAGAAGTTACCTAAGATATCTCAGAGCGTAGTGCACGGCACTTCCTGAAATTTTCAGGGTATTTTTTGCACATATAAAAGCACGTTTTTATCCATATTTGAGAAAAAAAAATACCCATAATCTTTTTTTAAGAAAAACTGTCTTTCTTAGTTCTGCAAAATTTTCAAAACTTAAGGAAAAATATTTTTGGCTGTAAAAAATGATTCTTTGAACAATTTTGAAAAAAATGTTAGAAACGATCAAAAAATGGAAAAAAATCGATTTTTTCAAATTTTGATAACTTATTACTCGAAAATGATTTATTAAAAAAATCTAAAAAAAATCACAAGATCATGACTCATGTAGAGAAAGGCATTTTCAGTGGTTTGAGCAAAATCAAATTTTTGTTCCGTACACTTGACTCAGACATGGTTGTCGATTAATTGGCGGACAAACGCCAGGTAACTTTGTAGACCGTGCTAAAAGAAAACGAAAATCTTAATTCCAAAATGCTGAAAAACTCTTCGTTTGGCTTCACGAGGTCCTCAAAGTTTAAATTTTGTCAATACAAATATTGTTTTAATTGCTTATTTTATGTACCAAGCTGCTTCCTTTTTTAGTATAATAAAAGGTACGAGGTTTATTAAAAATTAATAATAAAAAAATATTGAAAAATGTGCAAGTTACTTTCCAAGAATAAATCAAATTTAAATTAAAAATACCCTTGGCAACGCAGCAAATTTTTTAATAAAATTCAAATTATAAAGTAGGCTATGAAATGAATGTCAGTTGGTATTTCTATTTTATTATGACTTACTTTGAATGAATGTGTAAATGTGATGCTTGAGAATGTCATGAATTTGATACCGATACGTGCCGTAAAGTGTTTAGAAATAAATTGTGGCCAATATGAGCTATGTAGTTTATAATAAATAATAACATTTGATGTGTGTATTAAGTTGCCTACATTATAGGTTTGAATATAGAAATAGATATTTTGCTATGTTGCCAAGCGTAATGAAACTTTGAGGATTTCGTGAAGCCAAACGAAGAGTTTTTCAGCATTTTGGAATTAAGATTTTCGTTTATTTTTGGCACGGCCTATAAAATTACCTGGCGTTTGTCCGCCAATTAATCTACACTTTGTATATTGCCATTTAAAGTTGGTTTCCTTACCAACTATACTAAAAATAAAAATATGCATGTGTGTACCTGCTTTTATAATACTAAAAAAACCATTTAAAATGGTTATTCAGTCGTACGTTTTTTGCCTAACAACCTGTATATATAATTTGTTATTGATAAGTTGTTAATGGTAGGAATTGATTCACATGGTATAATATTATTGGATAATATTGCTGCTGTCCAATTATTGCTCCAAAATTAGATATTTTTAATAAAACTAACTCATCTGTTGATAACCAAAGCTCGTTTAGACATAAATATAAAAAATTATGCGCATGATTATTATTACATTGACATTTGTTGAAAAATAACATTCTTGTTCATTTATTTTATTATTTATAGACTGTGAATTTATATACACTGCGCGTCAGAGAAAACGGTCGTATTTTTTTTTTATTTGCCGGTTACATACTAACTTATTTAATTAAAAATAAGAGATATTTAAAAAGGTGATTGTTTCTGACGCGCAGTGTATATACATATGTAGAATTCCAATTAAATTTATTTTTTTAATTTTCTATGATTGTATTCTTTTATCTCATGGCCACGTATCTGAATTTTTTTTCCAACCCTGATTATAACCAATGCCTTTAATTTCGTATGTCGTCAGTCTAGATAGAATATGCTTGTTCTTTGTAAATGTTGGTCAGCAAATGAATGTTGAAGATGATAATCAGAATCTATTGATAAGTGATCTGGATCTTTATTATTTACTTTGGGTTCAGTCAAAAAGATACACATACAATAATTTTATTTTTTAATAAGACTCAATTTGAGTGGTTGCACATTCCTTTGATAGGCTTGATATGACAAACCGAGAGCTCCAATGAAGTATTTGTTCCTATGAAATTGGATTTCTTTTTTTGTGACAATCTTGTCTTTTATCTGCAACTTTGATATTTTCAACTTTCCTAAATTATTATTATGTATTACCTATTAATTTCTTTGGCAAAATTACTGGTCAATAGCAATTTTCATAATTCTCACCATTTATTTATCTAAATATAGTGAAAAAATATTTTTTCAATATAAAATAAATATTACTTTACTTATTTTATAATTGTTTATTTTTGAATTCCATAATCTTAAACAAGGTTTCATAAATTTCATAATTGACAAGTACTAGATCAGAGTTCAGACAATATGATTAAAAGTGAACCCTATATTGAGGTACATGTGTGATTATCATCAGTCAAAATTTATATACCTTCAAAATCAGTAAATGTTTAAGAATTTTCTACAAATACACATTTTTATTAATCCTGGGTCTCAAAAGTTGATCAATATTCATCGAAAGGCTATTGGTTTTAATAGTTTGTAATGTAATCAATTCAATTTTTTAATATAAAATTTATTTATAGGTATGAAAGAAAATATGGAACCATCGGCATCAGACTTATTAAATGAGCAGTATTTTGAACAAAGCAATAATCAAGGTGGAAATGATGATGACATAGTTGTAGATGCTATTGATGCAGTGGTTCCAAATATTGATAAAGAATTTGTTATAAATCCCGGACAAATACTCGGACTAGATCAAGCTGTACTTCAAAGTATAGATAGATGTCCAAATGAAGATTTAAAACGTAAGATGTATGGCTGCATTTTAATTGTAGGTGGAGGAATGAACTTTCAAGGTATTGGTACATGGTTACAGAATAGAATAAGTTTGCAAATCCCTTACCTTTACCGTGCTGAACAATTAGACATCATAACAAATCCCCGTGATATGGATCCTGCAATGGTTCCTTGGAAAGGTGCTGCAATTCTATCTTGTTTGGAAACGGCACAGGAATTATGGATTATGCCTGGAGAATGGGAAAAGTTCGGGGTTAGGATTTTACGAGAAAGGGCTCCTTTTACATGGTAGTTATATTAAACAATAAAGTAAATAAAACAAAACAATTTTTTTTTAATATTTATTATAATGAAAATAACCTGGTCAACATTGTATAAAAAAGTTTCTTACTATCATCTATTACAAAACTTTCCAATAATATTATAGTTTTTAGTGTTTTTTTTTCTGCTAATATACAAATAAATATTATTAAACTTTAACATATAAAGGGACGTTACGTAATTAATGAATCTAAAGCTCATCAACCTAAATGTCATACTTACAATAAAAGAAGAAATAAATAAATCTCATAAAAATATAAATAAAACCTATAAAATTCCTCGAATTTGAAATTGGTCCAAAATCCGATAACGAACAACCGGGATATAGGGTATTGTGGGGAATGATTAAAACATTTATAGAAAAATTATGCTGTGCAAACAAATATAAATTTTTTGTGCTCCCGATTGTTCGATTTATTTATAAAAAAATATTTTCATTTTATAATTTCAATTTCTCTCTCTTTGTTTTTTTTGTCTTACTCGAACCAGTCTATAATTGAGGAGGCGAAAATTTCGACATTATACTATTTATACATAATACCTACAAATTAAGTCAAATTCACCTAAAAAAATAAGTTAATACTTTATAAATATCAAAAAATGTAATGAAAAAATAAAGTAATTAATAAGACGGGAGAAAACTTTTATAAAATAGAAATTGTACAACCAATGCGAGATATTTGAATACGTACATGGAAGTAAATGGTATTGAATTAATTATTTATAACAAATTGTTTCAACAATAATATTGTAAAAACATGATGGAAAATTTAATGCTGCTATTTCGTACAAACATTGCAGTTATTTAACTATATTAAGGCCTGATAATATAAGGCAATTTTAGGTACTACAAAACTAGATATCAAAATCAAATTAGAAAAAAATTACATGATTCAAATATAATTGGAATGGCATAATCTGTATTTATGTACAATGAGAATAAAGTGGTGCTTCTGAAACAAGCACCAGTAACAAAAATGTAGTTATAAAGCTCGATTAAGGTTAAAAAATCTGTTTTTATGAATCTAGGAATAAATAATTATTAATAACAAGGACAAAAACCATCTATTCCATATTATTATTTACAATTGGTGGTAATTTGTCTCATTTAAAAATATAACTGCCATAAGTGACTAATAACTTGCACCCACAAACAAATTAATTAAATTGTTAATGCCATTTTTTGCAATACCATAATAATGATGCTTTAGTAGGTTATGCTTATTTTCAAGTTCTGACACTTAAAAGAAGAAATAAAACTAGCCAGCACCAAATTTTTGCATATTTGAATGTTCTAATAAAACTTCATTAGAATATTCAAATATGCAATGCAAATTTGTATGTTCTGTACCAATATGGACTTCATATCAATTAATTTTCTAGTCCATATCATGTTTGGAACTTTTGAACAAACAAATATTAAAGTTGACTGATTTATGTCACAGCTCCTCGACGGATTTCGATCTCAAATCAGCATTTTACTGAATCCATTTGAAAAATCTCGATAGTTTATTCAATAATAATGAATTTATTTATAACATTAACGTTTAAATGTTCAATATGTGCAATCCAATAAATTATTCAACATAAAATATTTGATAACAAATTATATGTATACAGGATGATTCTAGAATAATATTATGTGTATAAGAGGTTTCTTTGGTGTCACCCTGTATACAAACATTAGTTATTTAAAAACCAGCAATTAAAATTAATTATTAATTGATTTCAAATAATTTATTAAGCATATCTATCTTTATTGGCTTTGAATTGTAACTAAAATGATATTATAAAGCAGCATTAAATTTTCGCTATATGTAATGTATTTTGGTTATAAAATATTCTTTTCAGATTGTACAAAATGTAAAAAAAAAACATAATATAACTGTATACAGATATATGAATCGCTCAATGTTATCATTATTTTTTTATATATATATAATATATATTTGTATTTTATATTTTTTTAGAATATATTTAAATATGTACCACACACCTCTCATTATTAATTACAGAAGAAAAATGTATCACGTTATACGCAGAGCTGAAAAAAGCGTCTACAAACTAGACGATATTTCCTCCCACAGCCTGCATTATATATTTCTTCATCTTTTTTGACATCCCACACGGTTCAATCAATTATACTTTCTTGATTCTATCATATAAATTTACAAGAAAGTAAAATTGGTATTTTCTGGTGATTTAATATGATTAAGAGACAAAATACCCTAGTCTCTAGTAAAACAAAGCTCTAAGATGTCAAAGAAAATGCCAATAAGAACCTCAAAAACATATTATCCGCGGCACTTCACAAAATATTTTAAATAAAAATATATTTTATTTATATTTTTATATAATTCCACCAATATATAATAAATATATACACATAAATTGGTCACAAAAATAATTTGCAACCAAAATCATATTAATAAATATAATAGAAAACTTTTATAAAGTTTTTCGTATTATTTTTAAACTCTCTTTAATCAGTGTTAGTAGGTTCCTTACGCTATTTATAGTACTAGTAAAATTTTAATGTCTTTATACGTTTAGTTTGGTATGATGGTAATACTTTCCGATGCTGTGGGCAGTACCACTGTACTTACTTGTCCATCTTCACCTTCTGTTACTTGGATATGGTGTTGTGGCACTTGTATTTGTACCGGAATTTGAATTGGTGTTTGTGATGCAGTCCCACCTGCCACCTAGAATTAAAATATTCAAATATAAGAATACTAATTTAAACTAAAGGCCATCTTCAAATCCAGTCATAAGATTGTCGCAAATTTTAAATTGATTATTCAGTTTCATATAAAATTTAATTTTTGGTACTATGTTGAATTAGTCTCTTATTTAAAAGTAGTGAAATATTTTACAATGACAAATATATCAGCGGAAGAAAATGATTGTAAGAATTTCTAATCAAGAAGATATGTTGTGCTACAATATTAACAAAAAGTAGTAGCATTTGAGTTATCTCAAAGAGTCGGAAACAATTTATTATGGAGCATCTAATGCCATCTCAAAGAGTCGGAAACATATTATTATGGAGCATCTAATGCCTAATTTCACTTTGTCAATTTTGACTTGACTGATTACATTATCAAATAAAAGCCGTATAATAAAAATACACCAATGCCTATCTTTGTAGAGTGAATAGTGGACCATATGGGCCAGCAAAATCATTGGACACTTTAAGCACGAGGCACCACTGTTAGTGAAAAAGCTATTGTATTGTGACATGTGGATAAAGTTCTTATAGCCAAAATTGGATCAGTTGGTCATACATGTGTGGTTTGAACAGAACGGTGTCACCACAGATATAGCTCGAGTTATGAAAATAATTGAACATGATAATTTTTTCCGGCCGCATAATGTCTAAAAGTGGTAATATCGACTAGCTTTGATCCCCTGATTTGATAGTTCTCTACTATTATCTGCGGGAATACTTATAAAAAAAGACCCAACAATGATACTAAAGAATAATATTTGAAATAAAATTGCTGAAACAACCTGGAAAATGTATGTTTGGTACCCTTCTAAAGGTGGCCACTTGGCCAATGTTATTACTATATATAGCTGTTATAAACCAAATAACAAAAAAACAAAATTTAAAAACACCCTCCTATACATAAATGTCATCAATTCCGTCCTTGCCCAATTTTATTTCTTTTTACATTTTATCTGGTCTAACCACAAATTCTTTAATTACATCTATTTGGACTAGAACGTAGTTACTACTGTACTGTCATGGTCCTTCTCCCCATTTTAGTGTAAAAATTAAAAAAAAAAATATGTATGATACATTCCCATAATAGACATTACAATTTTGTAGATTTACATGGAATAGCACAAAAAGCAATTCTCTACACCGGGACAATGATTTATAAAGCCTATTGGATGGTAAAGTAGTGGCCATTGAGAAGAAATAAAATTAAGTGTACATAGAACACTCTTATTCATACAAACAAAACAGAAGTACCAGGTTAATGAATCCTTGCACTTCTACTTTTGTCCATATTTGATATCAGCTGATGTGAAGAACTTGTACAAGTACGTTTAAAGATATCCACAAGCTACCAAATATATGAGGTGAAAGAAAGAACTTGTGATGTAATTTTTATTTATTTTATTTGTGTTGTGTAAATGGTAGTTGATATTTAAATGTCGAGAAGTGCTGCCATCTTTGTCACATTTAAAATATACTATTTCAACTTTATATGATTGATACAAAATATGTCATAATACGTCATAGTACCTATAATAATGGAACCGCCTATACCATTGTTATACTTTACAACTTAAAAATTATTGTAAAATGTCATATAACAAACATCGAGCTGTTTTCTGGCGAGCTTACTTGTGTTACCTAAAAGCATGTTCCGACGTCATATTCTGACGTTACAAAAAGTTACTCGCTAGAAAACAAAAAGTAACCACTGAATGACAATTTCATAAGAAATTTCTTTTCAACATCATTTTTTAAATTTATTTTACGTTTTTACAAAAAAGAATCTTGCAGTTTTTATGTATATAAATACATGTTCAATGTTCCATTGTATTAAATTAAATCATTTTAACGCACATGTAAACATAAATCGGTGCGCGCATCTTACTTTTTTCATATACGGAGTCTAGACCTCCGTAAGCTTCAGTAACATGTTTTTATGTTACCGAAGCATACTCGAATAAGGTGTGACGTAATCAGTAAGGTCGCCAGAATACGAGAAAGGTGTAACTGCAACTTACCAAAACTTCCTTTTTCTCACCAGATTATGCATGTTGATATCCCATTAAGCCTGGCTTAAAATATAACAAAAGTTTTATGAACTAAACGTTGTAACTTTACATATTCCAGTAAGTGACAATACAAAGCAATTAAATATTCTTAAATCTCATGAATATATGAAATTAATAGAATCTTACCTGTATAGTAACTTGTGTAGTAGTTGAATCTTTAGTGGCCAGGCTTTGAGCTTGTTGTTGTTGTTGCTGTTCTTTCGCTCGTCTCGTGACATGCGACCGAGCGTGTTTTCGTAAATGATCTTTCCTGTAGAAACCTTTCCCGCACTCCCCGCAAATCTCCGTCTTTTCACCCGAATGTATAACAAAATGTAGGTTTAGGTGCTCCTTTCGTTTGAAACCCTTCATGCAAACGGAACACACGAAAGGCCTCTCCGGATTATGTCCCAATTTGTGTCTCTCTAAATGTTCTTTTCGTTTGAGTCCAGCTCCACATATATCACAAATAAATCGTCGTTCAATTTTATGTCCTACCAGATGTTGTTCCAAGAGTTCCTTTTCAGGATATGCCATGTGACATTCGGGGCAACAGAAGAGAGTTGTTCCGTCTAAGGCTGTGGCGATGTGTACTTGACCTGGTTTAGGCTTTTTTGGTTTTGGAGGTTTTTTCTTGTACTTTTTCTTTTTCTTCGTTTTATCAGGATCATCAATAATCTAAAATTTAATAAGCACATAAAAACTACTTTAATTATTATACTATAAAGAATACGAACGAATACCTCCTCAGCTTCCATTTCTCCTTCATATTCATTCATTATTAATCCCTCATGTTCGCCTCCTTCACCTTGCTCGATGACGGTTTCAATAACACCTTCGTCTGTGATTTGTTCTCTCTTTACGTCATTGTTGAATTTCAGAAACTGCTGTAAACTTAATGGAAGAGTTTGTGTTTGCATTCTTTGAATATATTCTTGTACGGCAGCGGTTTGAATGTAATTGGCGGGAATGGCTGTTATCGAGGTTCCTGCATCATCATCCTGTTGATCTTTGTTAATTTCGGTTTTTACTAAGGAAACAGGGGTCACAGTGATATCTTTGCTTTGTTTCTCACCACTTTCTGCTTGGTGATGTTGATGCTGGTGTTGTTGGAGAACTTGAATATCCTGTGGTTGCAGCGCTGCCACTACTGTCATTCCCTCTGGGATGCCATTTTGACCGTCAACCTGAAAACAAATAATAATATTCCATGGAATAACATGACAATATGTATATGAAATAGATAGTGAATATTTACTTGTAAATAGTTGAACTAATTGAGATAGTTTTGACGAGTAGTATTATTTGTCAAGATCAATTGTATGTCACTGGTACCTTTGAATAAAAATCAATATATCTAATAATTAATAATAATTTATAGCACCATGTTCCCAATAATGTTAATTAGATTATGTCTCAAAATCAATGTTAGTAAGATATTTATTATTACATACATCCGAAATTATACTCATCATCAAAATAAAAGAAGTTATAGTAAGGAAGACCAAAAAATAATGTTTATCTCTTTATCAGTTTGTTGGGCCATGTCCTGGCTATTTAAACATAGTTGCCCTACGTAATTGGAGTTTAAGTTAACCCTCTAATGCCCAGCGCCGTCTCTAGACGGGGTACACTTAATAACATATAACGTAAAGTTCAAATATGTTTGATTCTTAAAACACAAATTTTTGGAAAAACTGTAAACAATATTGGAATGCACACAAAACTCTCCTTCGCAAAAAAATGCACCCATACCTGGCAGGTGTAAACAAATGATTCAATGTCGATGAAGATTAAAAATTGGTGCATTAGAGAGTTAATAAATAAAAAAATAATGCAAACAAATATTAACAAAAATTAAAATAGTATTCTGTTTCTTTGGTTGAAACGACAAGATGGAGCTACATTCAATTAATTAAAAAATTCATCAAAACGGTAGAAAGCACTGCACAGTAGAGTATGTTTAATTCTTAATTAAATTTGTTTGTTTTATTGTTTGTAATGCAGCGTGTAATTAAAGTGTAGTTAAAGACATCATTTATTAATTTTGTAGGGTAAATTACATCTCTTATAATTACCATTTACTCCCAATTGAGTTTTTGATGTTAATAGTGTGCAAGATAAAAATAATTCTATGTACAAAAAATCACTTACATATTTTCTAATCGTGATCCCATCATAAACATATATAATACGTGCCATCTTGTTTCAATGCTTTCAATCTTAATAACTTTGTTTTGTTTATTTTTTAGTACATTAACAATCATCCAATATGCATTTAAGTTTAATTATATCAAATAATATAGGTTGGTCGTGAACAAGAATAAAATGTTATTGATAAGTCATTTAATCAAAACAAGATAAGCAACAATAAATAAGAAATCCAATTACTTTTTACATGACGTTATTGTTATGATTCGTCATCATATGCTATTTTCATTTACAGCATAAAAGGAAGTAGTTCAAATTATTTGTGTTTACAATCCGAAGAATTTATTGTAAATTATAAAAAAACTTCCATCATGCAAAAAAATGTGAAGTATTTCATTAATCAATTATAAAAATGATTCATCATGATAACAACTAGTTATGTAGTTTTAGTTTCTATGATTTTAAGATTCAACTCCCAAGAAGCACTGCTCCTTCACTAAAGTTACTCAAATATTTGCAGTTTAAAAATTAGACACTAGATAACAAGTTGAAAACAACATCCCCCTCTCGGTGCCTAGCGAAGCGGAGCACCGCGAGGCCCCCGGCGGACGCATCACGACACCCTCTCAGATAAGACTTATTGGAAGTGTAAAATAAGGTTTTACTTTTTGATATGCAATCTTTAATTTGTTTTTTTCCCTAGATTCTAATGCCCATACTATTAGTAGAAGATCAATTCACAGATTAATTCTGGATTCATGAATCTGCGATTTATTGATCTGGATTAACAAAGACTACAATTAGGTAAGTGCGTAATGTGTTCCTTGCTTAATTCTCAGATCGAATTGAAAATTAAGCAACCCTCCTCCTCCTCCATTACTAAATGCTGGCGAAAATGAAGTGGTATGTCTGCAACACTAACCACCTTACTATAGTAAGTATAGTATCTAGTGAAAAATCAATTAACAATTATGACATTTGGTAATAGGTTATTCCTAATTTATCATGTATTTAGAATAAATGTTTATTGAAATTGATAAATGATCAATGACAAATATGTTTTATAAGCACAAACAGGGTCCATGGATTGAAACAGATCTTTCAATCTCTTCACCAACAATAAAATCAATTTTTTCTTTTTTCAAAGCCAAAATGCAAAAAAAAACAATTATTTTATTTTTAAATAATCAGGCCCTACTTCTGTATCAATCAAATAATTTTTATGACTTTCCGCTTTTCAAGACTATTAACTGGTTTCAACAGTATAGTGCCACAGGAATCTGAATTGTTTCCAGGCAGAGTTATTCTGATTTCTGATTGATCAAATCAAAGCATTTCATTGAAACACCAAAAGCTTTCCCAGTTTAGTTTATTGTTTGAATATGTGCTTCTTTTTGTTTTCGCCCGGCAGGTGTGTTTGGATTAATTAAGTAATTAACAAACAGTTTGGATATTGTCAGGTTTCAAATTCAATTTGGAGTAGAGAGTGTAGAGCACTGAATGAATCCTAATGTATAGTCAATAGAACCTACTATATGAGACAATCTATGTATTGAATAAAAATCTTCTATCTTCAAGTATTTGTGGCATATGTTGTTGGTTGACTGATAATATATGATTTCATAAAACTTTTTGGAATTTTTGTATAAAATCACAAAGTGACAAATAATTATTATAAAGAAAATATTAGTTGGCTTCTCAGCTTTGGAATAACAAATATATACAATAAATAACACTCATTTAATAGAACTAATTAATTAATACTTCAGTTACACATTCTTCCTAATGAAATATTTATAGTCTACCTGTACTACATCTTCCCACATAAAACTCATTATTTCTTGTACCTTTCCTTCTAACCTCAATTTTTTTGCATGGAGCCATGTCATGTTCCTTTTATACTGTAGCAGTGTAACATGGTTTTTGTTGATCCATACAAAAAGAGTTTTCTGTTCTCATTACACATATAAAATATATTAAAATAATCAATTGATTGAAATTTAGTCATAAATTGGAGATATTTTAAATATTCTTATAATATATAAATAAATGTTCGGAAAGCAAATTCAAGCAGTGCACATTTATCTAATCCACGAAAAAATCTTCTACGGATAATATACCTTAAAAACATTTTTTATAATTATATTGAATTAGATAATATTTTTTAATGCAAATATAGTAATTATATTGGTTTAAATTGACAAAACAACCAATTTTTATTTTTTATTTACATGTTATTATATTGATTTAAAATAACTATTTGCAATATTTAGCAATGTTGATATAAAAATATTATTATTATTTAAATTACCTATTTCTAAAATTCAATGTCTCTTATCCAATATACAACTGAAAGATCTTTTTCTATCTTGCCTGTATGGCGCAATGGCAAGTTGCCTACTTACAGATTTTGCCTAAGTGCTAGCATATATTAATATACGGTTGCCAAACCAGTGTATAGTAGAAGATTCTTAGATGTATGTGTACTATATGCAACTGCATTAGCTTGTGTGCTATTATGAAATTATATAAAATTATTGAACATTCATTGAAATATTGATAGAGCTTTTATAAGTGAATAGTTTTCTGATTTAAAGAGTGTAATTTGGGTGAAAGTCTAGACAAAAACTGTCTCATTAAAAAAAAAAATGCATTTGGTAACTTCTACATTTCTTATCTTCCAAATTAAAACTGTTAAACATATTTTGACTATTTAAATTTATAATAAGTAGATATATTTTATATTCTTCTATTTTATTAACTTTCGTTAATTTAAAAAACTACTTTTTTACATGAATATAATGGATACCCAACAAATTATACTTCGGCGGCCATTTTGTTTGTGACTTGTTACAAAACATAGGAGGCGGTTTTTTGAGCGTCATAAAACGAAGACAATTTAACTCCTTTCTAAAATATGTTTTTTGCAACGTGTAGCAAATGAAATTTCCAATGTCATAAAATATATGAGAATCCAAAATCTTTTGTCGAAATATTTGCTTAAACTTAGTATTACTTCATTAAATCACAAATTTAGTAGACTTTTTATTGTGCTATTCTATGGATATTTTGAAAAAGTTTATCAACAGATGTCACTTAAAATAAATTATATTTCAATTATAAAAATAAATATGATAAATATTATTAAATTGACCATCTGTTAAGTATTGGTTGGCTCTAGTTATTTATTAGTTTTGATTATTCATTGTTTACATATAACAATAAAGTTTATAAAATTTATAAATATTAATTATTGTATAGAAATTTCATATACAAGTCATTGTAGATATTTAAAGTATTCTTCGATTATCCACAATCTCAATTCATAAATAATATACTATTATCTTAATGTTAATTAACTTAAAATAATTAAACTAACAAAAAAGTAATATTAAGTTTATAAAAATATTTTGTGAATTTATGTATGATGTACGTGCTTATTTCAATGTTTATTTAAAATTGGAAAAGTAAATTTCTACATCAATTTTATCTATTTTGCCACCTTAAATAAGAAATATCTTATAAAGCCACAATAAAATGTATCACCCATAAGAAAATGTTGTATGTATAAAAAAAATTGTTTAAAATGCATGCTTACTAAATAATGCAACACAGGAAGCATTCTAGCACATTAAATTTTTTTAAACCCAACGCATTGATTAAATACGTATTATCGAAACATATACACCTAAAAAGTTTGCAGTATGTATGAAAGCACCATTTCATTCAGTTCCTGAATTTATTAGATCTCACCCCTTTTTAATAAAAACTCCCAACACAATTAACAATTGTTTTAGTTGTCACTTGTCAGTCAATCAAAAGTAAACTGATTATTCCTTAAGTTTTATTTAGATATCAAAATTTTATACCAAACTTATCTCTTTATTATGTAACTTATTAAACTTTATACTACCCTTAGTAAGTCTTGCCGATTTCAAAACTATTGCCATTTGAAAATTAAAGTAGCATAGCCTAACACATGCGCGGAATGACGTAGATAATTTCAAGGTCACAAAAATATAAAGCAGTTTTTACCATGCAACTTTTGTCTCAATTTTTTCATGTTGCATTACTTTTTGTATATATATGTACTGTACCTACATGCACATGCGTCTGTGTTCTTTATAGGACGTTCACACTCGCAGAGTTTTTATATATTATTTATAATTAATTATGTACGAATGTATTTGGCATGTTGAATAAATGATATTATTCTGGTTGCACTATCATAGAATATGAAAGTTACTCTGCAAGGTACAGCAACCCTACAAAATTTTTATACAGTTATGATTTCAATTATCAACAAATTGTGACTATCCAAAACACCAGAACTAAGCTTAGTGCTATATCTGTTAGCAAAACGGAAGCACAAGCTTAGTATAAAAGCCTGTACAGACAATATGTTCAAATGTGTGTATGATAAACGCATCACAAATGTAAACAAATATTATCGTTCATATATATTTGATATTATGCGGTAAATTTTCATAAGCCAATGATATTTGGTGACATAAATAATTAAAATGTTGAAATATAACCTCCAATGCAAATAAACAACTGATTTCTTCCATATTGAAACCATTCTTATTTTGCTTCAAGATGGAATTTGGATTTTTCTACATGTAATGCGCAAAAGCAGACAAATTTCAGAACAGAGTATCAATCACAGCATAGCACCATATTGTTGTAACAAATGCATTTATTTTATTATTAAATTGACTATTTTATTTTAGATTAGTCTGCTTTTGTGACCGTTATTCATTACTTGAAATAAATAAATTATCTCTATCTGGTGAGAGACACTCACATTAGTGTAATGGATAATACATAATGACACCTGTCAACAAAATTGTTAACTGTTGATAGTCTTATAAAAAGTTAAATCTATTTAATTAAACAGCTAACATTTAATCATTTAAAATATTTTATTATAAATGAACTTGTGTTTTTTGTCATATAAACTTTTATTAATGTCATACATTGCCGAATTGCTACAATCTAAGGTATTAGTACTAACAATATTCTTTTCGATGCTTCCTTACATATACTTCATCTATACTTAATTTTATCCATTGATTTGCTTCTTCTCCATATCTTTCTGAATAACATTTGCTTGGTTTCAGTTCATGTACATCACCTTCAACTTCCTTTATTTGAACATTTCGTTTTCAGTTTTTCTTATTAACCTATTCAATTTATAAAAGTGTGGCGGCTATTAATATATCACCAAATAAAAATCACTCTTGCAATTGGTATACATTAATTAATAAATTTTATGTTATACCTACTACCAATTTTGGGAAGTTTTGTGTGATTAGCCCAGCCAACATTTCAATGTATTATTCCTGTACCACCAAACTGAGTTTACAATAATTAAAATTAATTTAATGTTACTATAATCATTAGCCTATTTCATCCCACAGTTTTGTGATTTATTTTCAAAATTATTTGATTAAACAACTGTATCTAGATAAATATTATTAAACATAAATTATATAATTCTAATAATTATTTATTAAATATAATGAAAAATACTTACAATTTGAATGCCATCTTGATTAGAATTATAAGCAACTGTAAGTACGGTGGCCCCTTGTCCAAATGTTTGTATGGGAATCTGAGAGATCTGATATTTAGGTGAACTAGCAGAACTAGTTGCTGTCATGGTTGTCATAGGTGCGGGATTAACCACCTGTATTTGCACTGTCTGTTGAGGATCGCCCGGTTTTGCACCAGGCATTGTAATTGGTAACGTGATAACAGTTTGGGTTTGATTGGCATTTTGTGACTGTGATGATTGTGTGAAGGCAGAAGTATCTATAGGACGGATATAATGAACTCCGTTTTCACCACCCTGCAGCACCCCAACCACCTGTCCGTTAGCTGTCGTTACATTCTGCGTTAATTTCCCCGCAGTAAATTGTGTAGCTACCGGTAGGGCGGCTGAAATGGGCACTCCCACCCCGAATGGTGAAAAATTCATAATATGTTATCTGAAAAAGAAAATAAAAATTAGAAACTTAAAAAATTCAAATAATATTTTTTAAACAATT
This sequence comes from Tachinus rufipes, assembly GCA_963932245.1. Classification (NCBI taxonomy): domain Eukaryota; kingdom Metazoa; phylum Arthropoda; class Insecta; order Coleoptera; family Staphylinidae; genus Tachinus; species Tachinus rufipes. The sequence goes on along the minus strand of OZ010747.1, from coordinate 45,670,881 downwards.
ACAAACAAACCTAATGAAATTAAAATCACAGATGTTATTGCACTTTGTAATTAATTAATTAGGGACAATTTCAAAAAAGGCACTTAGTTTATTTTCATTTAAAAAATTTGACAAGCACGTCCTTGGGAATACCCCGGAATTATCTAGAGGGGATGAAAACTCGCAAGAGTGGTGTTAAAACGGAACATAACGGAGTGGTAATAAAGTTGGTAGTGTGGCAGAAAGGTAGAAATATTTGAAAGTGGGGCTTCTGGGACCACGTGACGGCAACTGTTGTCTCGCTTCGATTAACGGGCCACCTGTTGGATCGAGAGAGACGCGCGCAGAGAAATCTAACGGTCTCGTCCTCTTTGTCGGTCCCGGCGATACCGCGCCGCAGAACAGAGAAGGCAACAGAGAAATCCACTCGGTAGGACCCACTTACCTACTTTTAACCTACTTTCACCTACAATGTACTTGATTATTTTGTATTCTACATGGCAATATTATCTACAGCAATCTCATGAGAATCGTGCATTCCCGAGTAAAAGCCACTATTCAAACGAGTCGTTTGAAATTGAAAGTTTTCAAACTAATAAACCGCCAATGTCTGGAAAGGTTCTTCTTGCATCAACCAATGACACTTTCTATTTCTCCGAAGCAAAAACGGTTTAATTTCCGGATCACGATGCAGACCTTTCAAAATAAGGAAATCCGTCCTTTATATGGGGAATTATTTAATGCTGCATTAGAAATTGCTCAACAAACTCCCAAATTACCGTGAAAATTCAATTATTTTATAGGTATTGTGTTTATACGCAGCAGCTGCATTTAAATAATGAAAGGGGTCGATTCATATGCAGCAGTCTTATAAGGGAACTTTGCTGAAACAATGATGGTTCATCTATTAAAGAAAAGCGACATTATCAAATTAAGAGCTAAATATTAGTATTAATAAATTAACATATTTTCTGCTTGTAGTAAATATATAATTCTCCTTCCCTATACTTTGTACTCAACAGTAGTATCCCCCATTTTCATTCATTCAATAATTCCCACCCACCATAAATAAAGGACGGTAAAAATAAATTCATTCATGATAAGTAGAGCTATGAGTAAGTAAAGTAATACACATGGACTGAACAAGAGCAATATATAAAGGTTATTTTAGATTTTATTCTTCCGGTAACAAATTAATAGTTGCTTGTTTCTAGCTTATATATCAAAATTCTATTTAAATAGGAGCAATTTGTAATACCTATCTGACCATTATATAACAATAATATATATATAACAATAATATATATATAACAATAATATATATATATATATATATATAACAATAATATATATATAACAACAATAATAACAATAAATAAAACAAAACTTCAAAACCTAGGTTTCGATCGATCGATTATTTTTATAATTACTATTAGTAACAGAATAAATAATCGAATGGAAAATCATAGTTACGTAATCATGAGGAACCTTTGTGGTTTAGAGTACCCAATCTTTGTGGTAAAAAAATAAAGCAGTGATTTATCAGAACTAAAGTTTGATGAAGTCACCGAAATATATTGATAATTTTTATTTAATTGTATTGGTCCTTAATTAGATGTTATTTTTTTAATTTCATATTTATATGAAAAACTAAAATAGTTTAAAAAAACAAAAAAAAAAACGTGGTGTTTAGTATCGTGCAGAATATCAATATCTAAGTGATTTTGAAAGCGGGTCTTTCGGTTCGTGTTATTTGCTGATCTTGCTGGCATAGCTGCTCAGAACAGAGGTAGTAGCTATTCGCTTTCAGCTTTTCGAGCAATTGAAAGTTGAAACTGAATTAAATGGTTCATGTGTTCGTGATTGCTTAAAAACTAGTGATGCCGCCGGATCCACTTTTTTCCGGAACCGGATACCACAACCATCACCTACAAAAAACCGGAACGGAATCCAAGACCGGATCAAGCCGGATCTATAAAAATATAAAAAAATAATCAATATTTATCAGCGCCGGCATCCAACATCGTCAGCGAAAGACTATTTTCGCAAGCTGGCAATTTCTATAAAAGAAAAGAAATTGACTGACCGCAAATCATGAAGAAAAATTAATATTCCTACATTGTAATTTAAATATATTAGATAATATTGATTAATATAATATTTTAATTATTATTTATTAATATTATATTATGTTTATTTTTATCATTGTAATTTTTTGTTTTTTATTACATTTCTATTCTACTTTCATTAGTTCCATTTATTTAAAAAAATCGGATCCGGTCGAATAGTTATTACGATCCGACCGGAACAGAATCTTTCAAATATTGGCCGGATCCGCCGGATACCGGAACTGGATCCGGTTCCGGCGGCATCATTAATATAGAGCCACCTACGTTTTGCAGACGATATCGTTATGATCTCTAATGATGTTGAAGAACTAAAAGAGATGCTACAAAAACTTAATAATAATAATAATTTTATTTCCAAAAATGTTGACAATTACAAGAATAAATAAAATACAAATACAATTCAAAAAAATTCTGAAATAGAGTACGGTTAAATTTGTACAAGCAATTTTTCTACTTTTTTATATATGTAATACTGTTTTATATTATCTGGTAAGGCATTAAAACATTGAATGCAGGAGTAAAACGATCCCATTTGTAAGTCAGGCGGTATCTTGGAAACATATAATTTATATGTCTCGTGTTATAAAAATGTACGTATTCATTTCTGGTAAAATAGGATTTGTGTTTAAATATAAATAAGCAACATTCTAAAATGTGTATAACTATTTTAAATTGTATAATTAATTTTTTTTTATACTTTTATATGCTTTTTTTAATTTCAATAAAGCATATAAAAGTGTAAATTTGTAGTTTATATTATTTCTTTTGATATTCACAGGTGAATGACTTAATGAAGCGAGCAAACACACATGGGTCTACAAATGAATCTGGACAATACCAAAAAAATAAGTGACAGTAAAGCAGAAGTACATGTGAACAACTATGTATGCATCGGACACAATATTAAACAAGGCAAAGCCAATGAAACAGCAGAGGTAAATAGACAAGTAGGTCTAACTTGGGCAGCATTTAGAAAGCTAAGTTACGTACTTAAAGATCAAAATATACCAATCAACCTCAAAAGGAAAGTATACGAGACATGCATAATACCTGTAACCACTTATGGCCTCGAAACAGTGACACTAATAAAAAGTAGTGCCCAAAGAAGAGATCCGAAAGAACAGGAGTCACAGACGTTCTGGAACGCATAGCACGAGTAATGTGGCAATGGGTCGGACATGTCGCAAGTCAATCAAAAGAATGATGGACACCCAAAATATTAACATGGAGACCAAGAGAGACTAAGAGAAGTATAGGAAGGCAACAAAGAAGATGGTTAAAGAAAAAGAAAGAAAAAAAAAGAGAGGCCTATGTCTAGGAGTGGATAAAAATAGCTGAATAAAAAGAAGAAGAAGTGGGTTTAGTGAAGAACAATTCATTCTATGATATAAATTAAGCATTCGCGGATGTTTTACCAACTTCATTCAATCAAACAAATATCTATTCCAATTTATTAGACTACATAAAATTATAAGAATTTCGGGTAATCAACTTTCTCGTTCACTTCTTAAATAAAACTTACTTCATTCCAAGATTATTCATTTTCAAGAAATAACAATCTCCAACATTTTCAACCCAAACAAAATTTAATAATAAAAATGAAGCAACTAGAAACAACAACAATGCCATAAGCAAACACTGAGTAGAAAAATAACACACACAATTTAATTTTAAAGACAAAATTAATAGTCGTTCTTTAAATGTAGTGTAATTATTTGTAAACTAAACGACTTATTAATTACTAAATAACAAACAAAAAAATAATTTATAAATACATCATCACCACCGGCACCAACAAAAAGTAATCATAATTATGTAATTATGAATAATAAGAATTCCTGTTTCATTATTAATGCTCTGTTATTGTTTACATTTATGAAATCATAAACTGATTTTTTTTTCAAACCGCAATAAGTCCATATTTGATTTAAAATTAACTGAAGAAGTTGCCATCTTCTACTTTAAAATGTAAGGAATTTTTCAAATATTTTATTTTATTATAAATTGTAACCAGTCCCATAAAAATACACTACTTCATATGTTTCTAACAAAATGTAAGTCCCAAATTTTCTTTTTACAAAGCGCAAAAAGTCTTTTCATATAATATTTGTGCGCCGTATTGACGCCTTATAAGATAAATACTTTGTCACTACCTTCTAAAAATAGCATTAATAATAATTGTACAGGTTAGAAAACTAGAATGATATTTTTTTAATTTTGATTCACTAGCGCCTGATAAAAATTAAGTAAAACAATTACTAAATTTTTATTACTATGTGGTAAAAAATTAATAATTGTATTATTTCAGTTTTGATTAAATATTTAGTATGTTGTTATTTATTCTTTTAGTACTAACACAACACAAACAAGGTGGGTGGTTCAGATTATTTTTTGAAAACTTGAACAGCGTATTCAACTCATCCAAGTAAAAAACGCGGAAATTCGCTATTATGTCTGTTATAACGACTTATTTAATGTTATTGAAAGGTGCATCTTGCTGTTGGAAAGACCAAAATGCTAAAGGAAGCCAATCGTAAGTACAAAAACATTACAATCGAGGCAATTATGACGTATTTGAAGTTGTGCAAGGCCTGCCAGAAAAAGCAGAAAACTTTGAAAAAATACATTGTTGTCAAGCCTATAATAGGTTCTGAGATGAACTCACTCGCCAAGTTGACCTTATAGACTTTCAAACTACTCCAGATGGAATGTATAAATTCATCGTTTATCAAGACCATCTTATAAAGTCTGTGATCCTCGCGCACTTCAAACTAAGCAAGCAGAAGAAGTCGCATAGCATCTTTTAGATAGTTTTTACCACTTTTGAAGCGCCTAACATTCTCCATTTTGACAAAGGAAGAGAATTTTTTTAATCAAGTTATCGACAGTTTATGCTTTACGTGGCCAGATATAAAAATTGTACATGCCAAACCAAGAATCCGACAAACGTGCCAACCAAGAGGTGAAAAACATGTTGACCACATGGATGGAAACCAACCAAATAACAAAATTGTTTAAATTAAATCAATTAACTATAAAAGTTGTAGTACTGAAGCAACTTTACACAAATAATCAATTTATAACTTGCGCAGAAAACTTTATAAGAATTGAAGACGTTAGTAGTAAAGAAGTAAATGATCGAGATCAGAAAATTGTCTTTGTCAGATGGTCAAGGGTTTAAAAAATGTAATTGTCTTAAGAAATGTGTGTGCACAACAAATACCGGTTTAAAAACTCTCCTTCGTTTTCCACCCCCGACAGAGTCAATTGTTATCAATAAATTATAAATACAGTATTCGCCAAAATAAACAGTACCGAAATGAAAACTGTATTTATTTTTAATTTATATGTGCACTATTGCGAATTTATATGTGCACTATTGCGCTACAAGTTTCATAATAATTTCGAAAATCACAGAACATTATAAAGAGTGGTTGCTGCAGTTGTCTAAAATTGGTTATTATCTTTTGTTGTAGTTCTCCAATATTTGCTCACTAATCCTTCTAACCAAAATATTGAAGTCAAGAAAAATAATACCGTTTTCAAAATTTTCATGAAGTAAGGCTAGAGAACGTATGGCTCGTTGTGATACCTGTTAAAACCATTGTCTGTGCACCTGCAAATTTCTTACAAAAGGTGTAAAAATGTTGTCAGAATATTTCTGAGACTTGTTAGAAACTTAGGCCATTATCCCATCCACCGTGTGAGCGGAATTAATACTCTACTATAAACACTTTTTCCTCAAAACAATTTTAATACCAGCGCAATGGTAATATAAAAATTAATGGCAAATAAGCCAAGTATGACAACGCATATTGCAAGTTGTAGTTTTACAAAAAATCTCCGGTCATGTGATGCAGTTACGTCAATTATTTTTTTAAGTACAATGTGTTTTGGTGAAACAAATGTGCAAACATGGGCAGTATCACTGTTGTATGTAACGTTATTTTATTAGGATTTTAAAATGTAAATTAGCTAAAACATAATTTGTTAGCTCATAGAACTGTAAACCGAACACAGCTATACAGAGCTGTTTCTTAGTAAGATAAATTTCTGAATAAAAGCATTACAAGTAAGTTAAATTCATCGTCGTTAGTGTGAGTCATGATATGCATTATTCAAACAAAAATAATATTTATACATAAATTTTCTTAGTCATGTGACAAATCATAAACAAACTATACTCTATTTTTAAGAGTTCTCTGGTCTGATTTAGTCTCAAACTGACATTTTTCTCCAATTCGTTGAAATCGCAGGGAAGTTTAATCAACAATATACCGTGTGTCCCATTTAACCTGATAAAAAAGCATATTTTTATTTCATTTCAGGTTACACAAATCGTAAAAAACTAAATATTTTATATAAAGAGTGTTTCAAAATAAGCGCCAAATTTTTCAATAAAATAATGTATTTTTTACTCAAAAATTGCAAATATTTTTATTTTAATATTAAGTATATAAATGGTAATTATGTGTGAAACATTCAACAAACTCAGTTAGCAAACTCTTGCTCTTTTAGAGAAGTTGCTAATTATATGTTTGTCTTTCATTTTTAACAATAACAAGTTAAATTTCTTCTTTCAGCTGAGGAATTGTAGTTGGTTGGTTGGCATGAATGTATAAGACTCCATAAAACCACACAAGAAGAAATCGCACGACGTTAGATCGCACAAACTCGGTAGCTAACTCTGGTCACCAGTACCTAACATGACCTAGAAATGCAGTTGTTGAATGAGACTTCAACAGCTGTATCGTCTCTAGCGCAGTGTGACAGATTGCCCCGTCTCGCTAAAACCACATCTAATCTAAATCCATACCGACCAATGCAGCCACAGAAACTTAGTTATCATATTGCAATAACGTTCACCATTCATTAACACCACATTGACGGCATCGTCCTAAAAAAATATGGCACAACACCAGCGCCAAACGGTAACTCGTTTAGATGCATTGCTTTCCTATGAGCAACAAGTGGATTCTCGGTTTCCTAAATCCGACTGCTTTGTGTAATTAATGTACCCAAGTAGTGCGCACTTCCACTTAAATGGGTACGTTTACTTTACATCATAAGTTCTTGAGTCAATAAAACTTTATAATGATGGAAAAAATATTTCTTTCAAATTCTCTGCAAACTGCCTTAAATGACCTGTTCGATCAGTGTACCAAAATTCTCACCAATACTTGTCACTAAAACAATATTTTCAGTAAACCGGCTTGACCGAAAACCAACCTATCTCGTTCACAATCAAGCCAGTTTGATCAAATTTTTAATCAGTCTCTTAACCGTCGAACAATTTGGTGCATTTTGTCGACCGAAAATTGTATATGCCAAAAAATTCAAATCTTGCGTTATTACTTTTTAAACTATATCAAGAAAATCCCAAAAACATTTCAGAAAAGTAAAACTTTGTTTCGTATCTACAAAATGCCGCTTTTCCTGTTGTTAAAGATCTAAAATAAACAGTCTTCTTAGACTGATAACATTTAAACTAAGCAAAACACAAATATCTTATTATTTTATTCTAGGCTCCCAAAAACAAAATTAACGTAATATTGGCCTTCGTATCTACAAAATGGAGTTTTTCGTTTTTTAATACAATTTACAGGGAATGTCGTACACATTCCTATGAAGCTGAGCGTTTGTATAGATTTGGTTTTAAGAAAAGCCAACACCAAACTACAAAACGTTGAATCACAACAGATTTAAAAAACCTAAAAAAATTGAAATAAAACAATGAGATATAAAAATACAACAAACATTTCAGTAAGGTCATACCATAATGTTTAGAAGTAAAAAAATCGGTTTTCCAAAAAAACAAACTCACTTGGCACGTGCATTAACTAGGTAAGAAATAATAACAACAAATTATGTATTTATAGTACTGCCCATACGGCTCTGTCGACAATGTTATTTATTAACAGCAATTTTTCTAATTGTACTTTGGGAATTTGAAATGGATTAGACCTGATTCAACTATTACAAAGTTAAGTATTTTAAATTTATAAAAAATCGATCGAATATGATAAGAACAGAATCGCATTATTGAATGCTTGCACAAATAAAATAAAATATTGCTTTTTTTAACTTTTGGTTACACAATATTCATCAAATTCAACAAGACATATGAGGGCAATTCCACGTCAAGTGAGCAGTCCATTTCACGCGACCCTCTCCGATTTAACTCAAATTTTGTACACTTATTTGAGTATCCAAAATATGACTTCATGCCAAATTTCAGACCTCTAGGTCACACAGTTTGCCTCGTAGAGCTAATTGAAGTTCAACTTTAATTTTTTTAATTTCATTTATCTTAATTGCATTTTAATCTGGAAAATTTTTAGAATAGTCATAATTGATAGGAAATTTCCCAAGGAATCGAATGCAGAAGTCAGATTTTTGATATCTTGCCGCGCACGCGCAGAAAATGCAATAAACCAGTTTTTTTTTTCAAGAATTCATATCTCAAAAGTTGCCACCGATTAAAACTCCAAATTTTGGGCAAAGATGGCCGAAAGTATGTACTTTAAGATGCTTAAAAAAAATTTCCCACACTAGTGGTAGTTTTCGCTCTAGAGTCTCTTAAACGCACAAAACCATTTTTCAATCAAAATTTTAGCATATATTGATTAATATAGAGGGTGTCAATGAATAGGGGTAACAAACTTTTAGGGTGGGTAGGGGGGTTCATTTGAGACACTTTTTAATCATTAACTTATAGGCAAACATGTTCACCCTAGAAGCTGCACGTCAAAAAATTTTTTTATACAATATTCGAAATATCTCTCTTAAAAGTCTAAATAAAAAAAACAATAGAATATAAAAATTATAGGCAATTAAATTGTCCATCTTTTTTTAACAGCATATCTGGATCTATCTCTAACCGTACTTATGTTAAAAAGTATGTTTAATAGTCAAGAATTAAAAAAAAATGAATTTCGAAATTGAAAGCCATTCAATTGCGCATTTTTCACCTAATAACATGTTTTAATGTAGCTCCTACCGATTGTGTGCTATTAAAAAAACCTCAAGGGGAACATTTTTTAACCTTACTTAAAAAAACATTAATAGAATGTTACAAATTTGACAGAATAATAAAAATATATATGTACAATACGTCATTTTAAAAGTTTTTTAAATTAAAAAAAAATTATAGGCCTAAGCCTTATTAAATTCTAATAATTTTAGTTTAAGAGTCTAATTTTATGTTCAAAATTTAAAATATAATAGAAATATTATAATTTAAAAAATATATATACAGAGTATATTGATGTAAAGTTTCATGTGGAACCTAATTGGCAAGTACTAATTTGCTTTTTTGGGGACCCACGGTATGCATCTGACTCAAATCTGGAAGCTAATGATACTTATTAAGTATAATAATTTTAAAAATTCAATGGTAGTGCAACACGTGTTCTTTTGAATCTTAACCCTCTAATGCCCAGCGCCGTCTCAAGACGGGGTACACTTAATAACATATAACGTAAAGTTCAAATATGTTTTATTCTTAATACACAAATTTTTGGAAAAACTGTAAACCATATTGGAATGCACACAAAACTCTCCTTCGCAAAAAAAATGCACCCATACCTGGCAGGTGTAAACAAATGATTCAATGTCGATAAAGATTAAAAATTGCGGCATTAGAGGGTTAAGGTCTGAAATTTTCATGGCATACTTTTTTTGTATAAAGATCACTGAGAGTGCACACAAAGAAATTCCACAAAAAAAAAATAAAAACCAACCTAATATCAAAAATTTTGAATAAAAAATGGTTTTGTGCGTTCAAGAGGCTCTAGAGCAAAAACTACCACTAGTGTGGGAAAATTTTATTTAAGCATCTTAAAGTACATACTTTTTGCTGCCTTTGCCCAAAATTTGAAGCCTTAATCGGAGGCAACTTTTGAGAAATGAATTTTTGAAAAAAAAACTGTTTTTTTGACAAGATAACAAAAATCTGACCGCTGCTTTCGATTCCTTGGGAAATTTCCTATCGGTTATGACTATTCTAAAATTTTTCCAGGCTGAAATGCAATTAAGATAAACAAAGTTAAAAGTTGAACTTAAAAATTGCTGTAAATTTCAATTGGCTCTACGAGTCGAACTATGTGACCTAGAGATCTGAAATTTGGCATGAAGTCATATTTTGGGCACTTAAATAAGTGTACAAAATTTGAGCTAATAGGAGAGGGTCGCGTGAAATGGACTGCTCACTTGACTTGGAATTGCCCATGAATAAGTACTGACAAGTCTTTTTAAAAGTTATCACCAATCGCATTTTTAAAAAGCAAAAAAAACTTTTTAAAATTCATTATTAAACTTTGGTTTTGTTACACTTATCCGTAAACAGTATATTTTTACCACATACTTACATAACTAAAAACTGAATACATGTATACTGGCAGTTGTTATTACAAAAAATAAAACGAAGCTGAAATTCATGGATATGCTAATTGCTTAACTTTATAAAGTCGATAGAGTACAAATTTGTTCTTTTCCATATGATTAAAAATATACTATAATTTATGAATTATTCGCAAGTCTAATTAATCCTCGTAAAACAATCAGGAAGCTCTAATAATAACACCCACAACAAGACGCTATGCTTTAAATTGGTTTAAATTTAATTATCTTTTAAATATATAGTACCCACACATACATAACCCATTTATCGAATGTATTTAAATAAAACACACATTTTTAGTAAATATGAAAAACATGTTATTACGCAAATATATTTTCAACAAGTCTGTTTACATTTTAAAATGTGTATGACATCAAAATTCGGAACATTTTTAAACTGCGCAATTATAAATATTATTATTAAATATTTTGTTCTGTAAGTATTCCATGTTTTTATAGCACTCATTAATATTAAATAAAAAAAATATTGAAGGTCGATGATTGCAACATAAAAATATTCTTCCTTCTTGATTTTATTTAATTAATTAAATGTCAATTGTAACTGGAAAAGAGTTTTAATTTTCCGTTTCTAATTTCACCTAGTCTTAAGTGTCTATAAATAGATATTACTAAACATCTCGCATATGTGAAACGCTATTTCCCAATTCATTGATTGTAAATTATCTTTCGCATGACTCAAGAATATTAAACTATGTAGGAGCAATAAAATTTTGCAGTAATAAGAAGCAAATGTTATATTTTGCTATTTTTATTCACTAACTACGAAATTATTAATTTCATTAAAAATATATATCGTAGTCTATCATTATGTTAGTATGCACCTTGGAAGAAACTAATTGCTGTTGCAACTCATATAATTTATATTGCATAATAATAATAGTAGCATACTATATTTATTTTATTCAAGCGTTAGTATTCGACTAGTTTATTATTAACCCAAATAATAATCTGTAAAATTGCCATTTGCTAGTCCATTTCAATTGAGAGCAAACACTTTTTAGTTACACATTAATGTTCCATTAATTAATGTGAGAATTAATTTATTGGGAGATTTAAAACCCCCTTTAAAGTATTCGATTTCATAATAATATTTTTTAACTAATCCAAGTCTAGTTAGATAAAAAAAGATAAGGTTGCCAATATGATTAAATCATTTTGTGTTTTTTGCTGTGTAAAAAACATGACGATTTGTAACCATCGACGTAGAAGTCCTTTCAATATTGGGGGGGGGGGGGGGGGAGTAAATCTACCTACGCCACAGTTTCTAACCTTAAAATATCAAATCTGCAAGTTTGAAGTTTCAAGGATGAATATAAATTATATCAATAATCAATACAAGATGTAATTAATACCTTTTGTAGTAATAAAAAAATATTTTTCGCCTACGGCTACCGAAACCATCCGTTTTGGCCCTCAAATGCGAGCAGAAACAACGAGTAAAGGAGTAAATCTTAGAAAATGCATAGTGGGTGACTCGCACAAAGAACTCATTTGGTAACTTAAATACAATCAAAAAATGTTCAGAACATCAAAAAAAACTTAAGTCTAACTAAACTAAATCAAATTTCAGGTATTTAGAAGCTTAAGACAAGTACACGTAGGATTTCAGCAAAATCAAATGTCAATCATTCACAGAACACTAAAGAAAATAAAAAAAAATACCAATGCGATTAAATTCCTGTAAGCAATGGTCTGCAATGCGGAGAGGCCTTCAAGCCCTGGGATCCCGACGTTAATTTCAAAACCTGGAAGGGTTACATTAAAAAAAAATGTACGTTCTTTTCCAAAACCGTCTCTCACTATTTTGCGTTGTGGCTCCTAGCTGGCAAAAAATCAACTCGACAAAAACTTAAAAAAGGACAAATTTGCCAAATATAAAGACCAAAAAACAACTAAAACATATTTATCTGCCAATTTCAAGAAAAATTAAAATTACATCATTTCCATAAAAAAAAAAATGAATTACTTCCCGTAAAATTGTATAATTTCACTCCTATTCCACTGAATCAAAAAGAAAGCTTTGGAACATTTTTTGGGATTAATATATACAAATTTTATGTTTTCAAATAGGAACGGTGTTTCCGCTTAAAATCGATAAGATGTTAAAAAAGTTAGAGTAAAAGACTTGCTGCGATGTCTGCAGAAAGACGTTTTGTAAAAGTAGTTTACATTCAATAAGTTAGGTGAATTCATTTATTGAACGTCCGTCTATTTCTGCTGCTAGGGCTAATCACCGACGCCAGAGGTTAAGACTACCACAACTGTCAATTTTGCCGCAAATTCAAGAATTCCAACCTAAATTATTGGGTTCTTTAACGTGCACGCAGCATCATGACAGTAAGTACATGAGTCTTACTAGTATTTTTTCTTAACCGAAAGAAAGCGTACTCATCACAACATATATTTTCTTAACCAGAAAAACTGACTGACGGTCATACTAATAATCCAAAACATTGACTAATTTTAAAAGATTATTTAATAAATGATAAATCGGATAAACATTGAATTATATAATCATCAAATATTGCAAGATGGTTGCTCAAGAACTCAAGAAGTTTCGCATGCAGTGATCAATAATAAAAGAAAGCTTAACTCGTTTTGAAAGCTACCTTAACTCAGACAATGTTAACATTGTTGAGTTACAAGAAATGTTAGTAAGAGCTAAACAAAATCTACCAGATTTTAAAAACTGTCAATATGTAATTGAACTCTTATCTGAAATTGATGATAAAAAAAGATGTGCCATTGAAACTCGCTTTTACAAAATTATCGCACAAGCAAAAAGGTGCATATCATCAGGATCAATAAGAGAAGATAATATCATTCCACGAAGAACAGAATTAACATCTAGTGAAGCTCCCGTACGATTACCTACATCAACACTACCTTAATTTTCTGAAAATTATGAAGAATGGTTACATTTTCACGATACATTTAATCATTAATTATGAGCTATACATGTTCTGAATTCATTGGAAATATCACCAGCAAACTACAATACAGCATAGGACATTTTAATATCAAGGTATGAAAATAAGCAATTATTAGTTCACAATCACTTAAAATCGTTGTGCGAGCAGTCAGACACACACAAAGAAAATCATATATCTGTACGATCAATACTAAATACAACAAAACATATACGAGCTTTAAATGCGTTAGGCAAACAGACCGATTATTGAGATCGTGTATTGATCTACATTATAATAAAGAAGCTTCCATATAACATGCGACGAGATTGAGAAGCTCAGTTAAAATCAACAACATTACCAACATTCAAACAACTTTTGAATTCTTAACACAAATATGTCATACGTTAAAAGCTATTGAAGTTTCTAAACCTATACAACGACAATACAATCAACATAAAACGACAATGCATATTGTATCTACAAGACCACGGTCAACCTGCAACATGTGTAGAGAATAACACAACTTATACGTATGTCCAAGATTTCTTGATATGACGCCAAATGACTAGTGCTTCCTTCCAAACATACCAATGTACTGACGAATGCCAACGTGAATAATGTATTTCTATCAACGGCTTTAATATATATTGAAGACTCGCAAGAAAAGATGCAACTATGCACTGTGTTTTTAGACTGTAGATCACAATCAAATTTCATCTCCGAAGATTGTGTGAAACGTTTACAACAAAAGATAAATACATCTATATTAGTTACTGGTGTAAACAATGGAACCACACAGATATCATACAAGGTGAGGACTAGCATAAAATCAAGAGTAAGTTCATTTCATAGTAACTTAGAATGCCTAGTCATTAAAACAATATCTCAACTACCGTCCGTGTCTCTCGATAAGCATCAATTCCAATTACATCAACATTTTAATTTAACTGATCCACAGTTTTACAAATTCAAATCAATAGACATGCTAATTGGAGCGGAGCTGTTTTAATCGTTATTATGCATTGGACAACTCAAGACAACCAATGCACATCCGCACCTTCAAAAAACGCATTTTGGTTGGATGTCTGGCAAATGCTTGAAACCCAGCAGCATACAATTTATATCATCCTGTAATCTCGCTACTGAAGTGGAACTTCACAAGGCAGTAACAAGGTTTTAGAACGGCAGTAAAACATTTTTACTCATTAGAACGTAGATTGGCACGAGACCCAAGCTTAAAAAATGACAAGTTATTCATAGAAAACTACATAGAACTTGGACACATGAAACTAATTCCCAATTTTACTGATTAAACGGACGCAACCAATTTATATTTTCCACACATTGCAGTACTTAAGCAAACAAGCGTAACAACTAAACTAAGAGTGATTTTTGATACTAGGGCGAGACTTCTATGTTGATGACGTATTAACAGGAGCCAACAACATTGGAATGGTCATGAAAATAAAGCACGAATTGACAAACTTACTTGCATCGGCCGGATTTCAACTTAGAAAATGGTCTTCAAACTGTTCAGAAATAATAGCTGATTTACAACCATCAGAATCAGACTTAAACAATTTAATATTAAACAAAGAAGATAACATTTAAAACACTACGCATTCTGTGGAACCCAAGTACTGATGTTTTTTTTTTTTTATATCAATGACCTAACATTTTGTCTCATACCGCACAAATATTTGATCCACTAGGACTCATTGGCCCAATCATCGTGAAAGCAAAAATAATGCTCCAAACATTGTGGTAACTCCAGTTAAGTTGGGATAAACCCGTTCCATTCCATATACGCAACAAATGAATACATTACGCAACAGATGTTAAAATTCAGCTTACAGTACCGCGACGAGTAACATGCTGCAAAGAGGAAAAACGATGCGTATGGAGCGTGCATCTACCTACGCACATCAAATAATACCAATTATACTGTGCAACTCCTGTGTTCAAAAACACGTGTAGCACCATTGAAGGGATCCACCATAGCACGATTGGAATTATGTGCTGCCTTGATATTAACAGAAATGCTACAGGTAAACAAAACTAAATGGCATTTTATACAAGCAAGATCTCCCAATTTTGGAAGTTTATGGAAAGCTGCTGTAAAATCCATAAAATATCACCTAAAACGCATCATGGGAGATGCGTCACTTACATTTGAAGAAGTCACAACATTATTAACGCAAATTAAAGCAAGTTTAAACTTCAGGCCGCTAACACCACTATCAAATGATCCTAACAATGAATCATTTCTATCTCCAGGTTATTTCCTAATAGAAGGCACATTAACGGCACCTGTCAATCCAAATATTATGAACATTAATCGATTGTCCAGATGGCAACGAGTAGAGCAAGGAATATTTAAGAACTCTGCAAACCAGGAACAAGTGGAACTGGAATCCAAATATTGAGAATGGCCAGCTAGAGTTTGTAAAAGAGGATAATCAGCCACCACTGCAATGGAAACGAAGACGAGTTGCAGCAATCCACACAGGAAAAGATAGTGTCGTTCCCACGGCAACTATAACAACAGGAAGACAACGTCCTACGAGTAAATTATGTCCACTCCCATCAGATGAACTTAGAATATAAAGTCCTTGTTGAAAACATTCTTTCAAGGCGGCGGGTGTGTTATGGTCATACTAATAATCATTATGTTTTGGAATTAATATGTTGTAATAGAAATATAAATAATATTATATATAAAAAATTTGTCAAATAAAAAAGTAAGTTTGCATTATATTACTGATATTATTACATTGAATAATAATTCCTTACACTGCGGCACATCCAAACCAAGGGTGTCGCAATTCATCAACCCCTAGTCTAGCCGTCGAGTACGCTAACCACTACACCTGGGCAGTTAGATTACATTCGTACTAGTAGGTTGCAAAATTGCATAGCAACAAATCAAAAATAAATATAAAAAAGAGTTATTACCCTACCCTGACACAAATGTCAATTTAATTTCAAAAAGACAGATGAAACTGAAAATGTAGCATTTGTAGGTTACGTGTGTGTGCAAAACAATTGATAAAAAACAACAAATAACTCATAGTGTATTTGCTTAGCGTGACACAATTGTCAAAATTGACATTAATCTTATTCAATTCTAGAAGAATGCCACCCATCCAAAAAGCTCAAATTTTAGCCAAATGAATGACTTTGAACGAGGAGACTAATCAATCAACAAGAAGCCGGATTATCCATTCGTAATGTTGGTAATCGTATCGCTATTTTATTTCTTTATGTTGGCAAGGATGAACATAAACACATGAGGACGACGACGGTTATGGCCTAAAAAAAAAACAATGATAATAAAGATCGTGCTATCCAGGACCGTTTTTCGTCAACAAGGAAAATTAATTATAGATGAAGAGGTTTAATTGATCATCAAATCTTCATACATTCTGTGTATTGTAGAATTTAAAATGTTGGCCTTAAATCGTAACAACCATTTCTTTGTTTACTTCCTAACATCGAATTGCATGACTACAATGGTGCAATGAAAAAGTGTATTAGAACAAGGAATCAAATAAAATCGTGTTTAGTGATAAATCTTAATTTTGTTTATGAGCTCACAATGGTCGCAAAATGGTCAGTTTTCTATACCGCGCTCACTCGAGATAGGAGGAGATATCTCCAGCAACAAATTTTGGACATTTGAGAACATACTACATACTAGCATTGATTCGCTCATTTTAAGTATATTAATTAAAATTTATTCAAACTCAATATAAGAATCACAACGGTCAAAGGTCAAGCACAAAGAATTGTTTCGGTTCTACAAACCTCGTCAGTGTGCCTCATATGACCACGGCATGACATAATAGCAAAAAACTAATTTGATTAAATATTTTTGTGCTTATAAACACAATTGATGATATAAATAATTATTAAATAAAATACATGTTTCCTAAAAATGTCGGTTAAAACATACCCACGTTTACTGGGTGTTCGTTTACTTGTGACGGCCAGTATAGTAAAGTAAAAAAGTAAAGTTTATTTATTTTTTGAAAGTCTAAATTTCCCAATACACAAGTTTTCCCTACCACGTGTTTCGTAAGAATGAACTTGTCTGTGTGTAGTGTAGCCCTCTTGAGTGCCTCTAATAAACTCCAGACACTGTAGAATATAAAAGCAGGGTAATGAAAGTAGCTTAAAACGTTTAAACAAGGGTTTGCAGTCCTCTCTGTAGCTACTACTTTTACAGCTCTGGGCTGCAATGCAAACAGTCTGTTTCTAAATTAAGCGTGGCCCCAAACCAGTAAACCATAAGTTAGATGAGACTGCACTAGAGCATAATATGCAGAAAGTAAGACCTCAGTGCAAACAGATGCATGCAATCTTCTGAGCAAGTAAATATTACTACAGAACTTGACTGCCACAGCATTACCTTGTTTGTCCCAATGCATTGTTGAATCTGTATGAATTCCCAAAAACTTAATTGTTTTTGCAAACTTTACTTTGGTTTTGTCATATTGTTTTAAAGTAAACAACATGTTCACTGACTTAGCTTCATTTAGACACAACTTGTTACTGACAAAACATTCTGCTGCTTTTAATTGTGTGTCATGATTCTTTAGGATTACTTCTTCTAAATATTGTTCGGTATTTGCCAAAGTCGTATCGTCAGCAAATAATACAAAGCTGGAATGATTTTTGATAAATTTCCAGAACTGTACACAGCCTGGACACGATTCGACAAATACGAACTAATTATCTGTACACTATCACGGTGAAATTTATAGTGACAGAATTTTTGAATTAAAATATCATGTGACTCACAATCAAAGGCTTTGCTGAGATCAAGAAACGTAGCCAACAAAAACATACCGTTTTCAAAGCAATTGATAGTCTCTTCAACAAAAGCAAGTATAGCCAAAGTTGTAGATCTGCCTTCGCAAAATCCGTAGTTTATTAGTAAAAAGATTGTTATTTATAAAATGAGTGGTTATTTGCTTTTTAAGTATTTTTTCTATAATTTTGGACAAAATTGGAATAAGTAAAATATATATTTAAATCTTGTTTATCACCCTTCTTAAAAATAGGAATGACCTTTGCAACTTTAAGAGCATCTGGAGACGTACTTGCGATAATGCATGTATTTATTAATTTTGGTTTGGTTTGATAATAATGTCCTTTATACTTTTAATAACTTCAACGTTGATTCCGTATATATCTTTGCTTGCTTTGTTTGCTAGACCATCAATCGCTTCTCTGTGTTACCAGAAAAAACTTGAATACCAGGCAATCAACTATCAATATTTTTGCAACCAGTTACTGACAATGAAATTATGAATATTGTGTGTCGGTTGAAAAGCTCAAATTCTGCTGGAGTAGATGGCATGACTGCCAATCTTTTAAAAATGTGTATACCCTACTTAATTGAACCTATCGTGTCTCTATTATAAACGAATCTTTGCGTCAAGGAATATTCCCAACTATTCTAAAAGAAACTAAACTGATACCAGTACCTAAAAAAAATAATAACAATGAACCAAATAACTAAAGGCCCATTGCCATACTAAGCACAATATCCAAAGTAATCGAAAATGTTATGGCAGAGCGAATAACAAACTTTTTTCTTCAGTGCAAACTATTTAATAAACACCAACATGGATTTATGAAACATAAATCTACAACAAGTGCCATCCTCGATTACTTAGAGAACATTTATTATAACTTAGACAAAGGAGATCATTGCTTGGGGATATTTCTTGACTTGAGTAAAGCGTTTCTCACCATCTATTAGTTGCTAAGTTATATCAATACGGCATTAGAGGAACAAGCTTGCAGTGGATTGTAAGCTATCTTAATAATAGACCACATTACGTAAAAATTGCTAACACAACATCCAATACATTAAATATGAAAAGAGTAATTCCACAAGGATCGGTATTGGGTCCATTACTTTTTATTATATACACAAATGACATGCTGATTGAAAATTGTGTATTATATGCTGATGACACATCACTGCTTATTTCATCACAAAAAGCAAGTGATATTCCAATCAAAGCGACTCAGTTGTTAAATAACATAAATCAATGGTTCAAAAATAATAACTTACATGTAAATACAAACAAAACCATTTCTATTAAGTTTACCACAAATAACACTATTTTAGACTATTCGTTTTTAATCAGGTGTAATAATTCTTTAATTAAACAAGACAACAGTACTCGATTTCTTGGCATCTATCTTGACCAAAGATGTAACTTCAATGAGCATATAGACATGCTATCAACAAAATTATCCACTTTTTGTTATGTATCACGGCAACTTATAAATTATGTGGACGATCATATACTTAGATTGTTTTATTTTGCTCATTTTGAGTCCGCTCTTCGATACTGCATTGTAGTCTGGGGTAGTTCAAGTAGTGTAGACCGTATTTTTAAAATTCAAAAAAGAATGATTAGAATTATGTTTAAGCTGTCGCGATACTCTCATTGTAAAGAGGTATTTATAAAACATAAAGTTCTTACTGTCTATAGCTTGTATATATTACAAATTTTGTTAAACGTTAAAAAAATCTAGCCACCTATACAACACTAAATAGAGGAAACAGAACATATAATACAAGGCATGGTAGCACTCTGCTCGAGTATCCAAAACATAAATTGAGATTCTTTGAGAAATGTCCTAGATATGTAGGTATAAAATTATACAACAAGTTGCCTGTGGCATTAAAATTATTGAACGCAAAAGAATTTAAGTTGTCAATTAAAGAAATGTTACTTAACAAGGCTTATTATTCAGTAAGCGAATTTCTTGAAGACTCATTATAAATGTAAATTGTCAAATATCATTATTTTGTTTATTTTATTGTTATTATAAATAATGTTGGTTTTATTTTTTATTATTTACTGTACCATGTTTGTATACTTATTTGTTCTAATTTATTATTATGTAGTGTATTGACATTATTTTGAATTTATGTTTGTGTGTACGTGACTTGTCTTATATCATGTTTTGATCTTTAGACCAATAAATTATTATTATTATTATTATTATAAATTGCTTGCCGAGGAGTTCAATCGGTGTATACTTTGCTAACGGGATTGAATTTAAAATATTTTGGGCAATACTTACAAAAAAATATATATGTATAACCTTAGCACCGTGGTCCTACATTTAAGAACGTCATATCAACCTTGCACAGAGATTCGATAAATTCAAAAATGTTAATATAATGTTATTTCCATATAAATAACCATCTGTTTTGCCCCTATAATTCAAACCAAAAAATCTTATACGATATTCGATTGGCTGTAAATCACGATTTCACGTTATACCTAAAATCTGACAGTAGTGACAAATAATAAACTTTGAAATTTCCACCGTTTTTATTTGGATCAGACGAACAAACATCGAGTGTAACTCGTGTCAAAATGCTTCCCTTGATACAGTATATACTATAAAATGCCTTGGTACGCTAATCAGCACCGGGAGATGTTATAAGTATAAGCGCATGATTTGTCGCAGGTTCGAGCCCCAGCTCCGGCAGAACATTTAAAGAAAATGTGGTATTTATTAATCCAGAACAGTATAGTCTAATATATGATTAGTGTCCATGTAAAAATAATTACATTTAACATTAGTGTGTGGGTGGTCCAAATACTAGGCTTGTCATTATCTAGAGTTGGTTAGTATATATTATGTAAATAATTTACAAGTACATATTCATAGAGATGTGAAGTGGTAACACTTAAAATATTGGCCCTTAAGTCAGTAAAATGACATCAACTGATAAGTTGCAGAATAAGACTCTCGTTTACTTTTGGCATATCTGTTACATTTAACCGGTACGACTAAAAAACGCCCCTTGCCTTGCCTATTTTTTTTATCTCGATTTGACAATAACAATAATAATAGATCAAAATGTTTAAACCTCTCGTTCACTTTTGGCATCTCAAGTACATCTCCCCGACACGACAAGAAAACAAATCTTCCCTTTCATCATTTTATTTTTTTTTTAATTTAATATATCGATTTAACAAATACCTATTAGGATTTAATTTTTTGCAGCAAATTTTTAACTTTAAATTATAACTTTGTTAATTTGATTGTAAGAAATTTGAACGACAAAACCAAGAGAGCGTAGCTGGTTTAAATTTCTTTTCGTTAAATAACATCGCAAAACCCAGCCTACTGCTATTTGATTAAAATTTCTTATAAATAAATTAAAATAATAAATAAAAACTTAATTCAAGGCTAAATACTTAGTTTATTGCTACCTTGCATTGTGTTTTTACTAAAATATAAATTCAGAATGCATTAATTATTTATAATTGCCATGGACATACAACAAAAAACACACACGAGACTTATTACACAATTTAACTTAATTATCGATAGTTGGTAGTATTTTATTGCACTCCCTCTAAATTATCCCTCCACCTTCAAACTGCATTCTATCTATGTCAATGATAAAAAAAAACTTTATTCATGACATTATAGTGGGAGCGGTAAACTAGAACACATCAACAATGAACGCGACATTTGTATTGTTTTTATAAAACAAATGAACGTGCATCCAAGTGCTAAATTACGAATCCGGTTAGTTAGGTGACCGCTACACGAAATATTACCATGAACCAGTGTGCGTTTTTTACTGTTAACTAATTTCTAGAAATATACAGTTCCATCGAAAACAGCTGCAGATTTTCTAGTAATTACGAAATTAATGCAATTGATTAGTCAGTGGCGGAGCAGTGAGTTGCTTGAAAAATTGTATTGGTGTTTAGTTTTCTTGTAAAATCACTTACAAACAATCGGTTAGCTAAAACCAAAAATTTATTATTGCTGAACGAATTGAAAAAAATACATAAATGTAAAAAAATAATTTTATTAATAAAGCGTTAATTGGAAAATGCAATTAGTGGCAAAACTTATTTATTCATTTAGAAAATTATGTATTATTGAATTTGTGTAATGATATTTTTATTAATTTCTTACGAGGGGCACTGATAAAGTTCGTGGAATCAAGTACTGCCTGTATTGACAGCGTTCTGCGATTGTCATATTCGTAAAATTTGACGTTTTTCACCTGTAATTCAGTTGACAGTTCGATTTCAAACTGCTCGGTTTCGTTTCAACAAAATTTAAAAAAAGTAATAATTGTGTAAAAAATGAAAATTTCGAATCGTAACTTCCGAATCATGATTTTTTATGATTTTCGATACGGTTTAACACCGCAGCAATATCTGGAAAAACTGGTTCGTTATTTGGGAATGAAGCACCATCCAAAACTATGGTTTGCAAATGGTTCGCAGAATTCAAGCGTGGAAGACCAACGTTTGATGACGATCTTCGCGAAGGTCGTCCATGCACCTCTGTTGTCGCGAAAAATATTGATGCTATGCGTGAAATAATTTTGTCAGATCGGCATGTGACCTATAGTGAGATAGAGGCATCCTTAGGCATTGCAGCAAAACAAATACATACGATTTTGCACGATCATTTGCATGTCAGGAAGCTTTGCAGTCGTTAGATCACACACAATTTGAAAGAAGAACAAAAACAGGCACGTGTCAAGTGGTGCAAGTAAATGCTAAAGAAATTCGAAGGGGGTCGTTCAAATTTGGTATATAACATCGTAACAGGTGACAAATCTTGGATATATTCATATAAGCCTGAAACTAAACAGCAATCGACTGTATGAGTGTTTCAAAATGAACCTAAACCCACAAAAGTGGTGCGTTCACAAAGCGTTTCGAAAAAAATGATTGCTTGTTTCTTCGGAAAAATGGGTCATGTTGCAACTGTTGCATTAGAGAATCAAAGAACAGTTAATGCTGACTGGTATACTTCAATTTGTTTGCCGGAAGTTATAGCTGAAATCAGAAGGAACAACATAAACCGGCGAATCATTGTTCATCATGACAATGCAAGCGCTTACACAGCACGACGAACTGTAGAGTTTTTGACCAGTAACAACATCCAATTAATGACTCATTGCCCATATTTGCCTGATTTATCGCCCAATGACTTCTTCCTATTTCGACATATCAAAAATAAAATGCGTGGTAAGCGTTTTTAACGCCTGAAGAGGCCGTTGAAGCATTTAAATCACTTGTTTTGAAGATTGGTTTCATCGGATGCAAAAGTGCATTTTAAAGAAGAATATTTTGAGAAGCATTAAAGCGATTTACTTAACATAACTTGTGTTTTGCTTTACATTTTCCGCAAACTTTGGCAGTGTCCCTCGTATAAAAACAAGATCAAATTTAAACCAAACACATCAAATTATTTATTAAAAATCGACAAAAGAATAGCTTTTAGAAAATTTATCATCAGACAAAGTGTGTGATCTTCTGTGCACTTCTAACTAAGCGAGCAGACAAAGTCGCACAGAATTTTGTCAGGTAATCATGCTCCATACGAGGCCAGATATAAAAATTGTTCATGACAAACCAACACACAGCAAGTCTCAAGAGTCCGTCGAACAGCACGTTTGATTGGCACAACCAAGACGTAAAAAACATGTTGACCAATATAGCACAAAGAAATTAAATGTTCTCCTTATAAAGCACTGTTTCGTTGTTCATAAAAATTTAAGTAACTTTGCGCAAAAATTGTTTTTATTAGTAAAACGTCAAAATTGTTAATTTTATTAAAACAAACAGAAATCTCCCTTTGTAACAGTTATACCAATTGTTACATTATAGAGATATGAATACAGTATTACTGTAACAATAACAAAGAAAAAAACAAACTATTGGAACAGTGTCCATGTCCATTGTCAATATCAGTATCCACAATATCCATTAGAATATCCTAATCCTCATCTATATGCATATCGCACTCGATCATCGTTAATTTATATAACATCAAGCAAATTATAGTCGTAATGATAAGCTACCTATAAGCAATCATCGTTATAATGGCATATAATAAATTAACCATATTCATTGACTTAGGCTTTTGTCGTTCTTTTTAAGCATTAAGATAAGGATTACTATTTTCTCTTTTTGAGCATTTATGTAGTTAATAGTACAATTATTATTTGCAGAAACTATTCTAGTAGTTCTGGTTTTATTAGTGTACTCGACTACAATACTCGGGTTCGACTCCCCTATTTGAAAAGTCATTTTTTCTTAATATGATGAATACGTTTCAGATAAGAGAAACTTTCCCGTTAAAAAACCCAATACTTTAGGTTGGAATCCCTGAATTGTTGAGCAAAATTCCCAGTTATGATAGTGGTAGTCTTAACCACAGCGTCGATAATTAGCCTCGTAGCAGATTTCGAAGCTAATATAACCGACGTTAAATAAATGAATAAAAGAACATTTGTTTATTTATGTTGTCAACACCAACATTAAATTCACACAATGTAAATAAAGTAATTATACCCATGTTACTTTGACAACATAATATCGATAGATACAGGTAATTAATAGCTTGAAACTTTTAATTTTCTGTATCTATTTCAAAATTAAGTTCTTTTCATAATTTTAAATATAAGTCGATTATAATTGCATTCCGACCACAAATAAATTTCTATTATATAAACTTCAACTAAACAATGATTATAAATGTATATACGTATTAACTCATTTCAAACACTTTGCGTCACCATTTTATTACACAATTTTATTCTAACTATTATGATTGATTCATTGATTGACGTAAAAAATTCGCGATATTTGTACGCCACTGTAATGTTTCAACACCGTAAATTTTCATACAAAGAGATTGTTTTGCCATAGAACTCGTAGAACTAACTAATAAACATAAACATTCGCATTTCGCAGTCCCACGGTACACAATCGTCAACTCATTTAGATTCTAAATATTCGATTAGATATCGGTAAAAATGTGCACACGGATAATAATATTAATATTATTATTTGATAAGGTACACATACTCGTTTCATACATGTGAATAATTTTATTATTGCGTACATATATAAAATATGAATGTAGTTTGTTTGCAATGTTTGCACAACTGAACGAACGGCTGCTTTTTATAATAATATATTGGGGCACCGATAAGAGCTGGTAATTTTCATAAGAGAGGTTAACAAACTCTTGCAGCTGGCTCGGGCAGGTAAAGAAATTGGGGTTGGATGTTTGGGGCTATGGGAGCCATTCGACGAACACACCGAATGTCTCCCAAACTAAAGTGTGTCCCGTTAGGTGACTGACCTTGGAGGGTATTAAAAATAAAGCCAAGTGCGAGACGTAACGCTGGCTAAAAGGTGGGTAAAGGCGTATCTATGGCGATGACGTCGAGTTAACGTGGTGGAAGGGAAGTGGTGGTGGTTTTAGGAAGATTGTGGGGATGAATATATCCTACCAGAATACACTATGAGCACCCCTTCCACAATTTCTACACCAGAGCGACGAAGCTCCCTACCCTAAAACACCCGCGACCCGCGAAAAGATACGAGAAAACCGTCTGGATCGGACGCGACCGGCCCTTATCACCACTTTATCTACATCAAATGTCGCGAATTTCACAGAAGACACTTACCTGGCCAGTTCGGTACGGGAAGAAGGACAATACAGCAGACAAACACAATTCGGTTCACGTAGCGTACGCAAGCAGTAATGCTGGTAATGCCCGGATCCGTTCGCCAAGGTCCTCTCGCATATTACCATACAGATGGCGCCACACCACTTTAAACCCGCTAAATTTAAAATACAACATCCCCTTTTCTCTTAAATTTACTAGTTCTACATGACTGGGAGTTAATTAATAATTCTATCTTGTCAAATAATTATTTATCAACAATTCCTACCGCGTATTTCATAACAATACCGCTTAATTAACAGTAAAACAAAACATACAATAATTTTCAGTTTTGACACTTCAGGAGACGTTTCCTACATTTTATGCTAACACCTTTATTCAGCCCCTATCACTAAAGCTCTTATGTTTTAATACTATACAAGTTTTATTTCGGTGCGATCTTAATTATTACTTAGTTTAAAACTGATTGAGATTGAATAAATAAATTTTAATTATCATAACCTAAAATTATAGCACCATAAATTCATGAATTTTTCATTTGCTTAAATCTTGGCAGGGTCGCCTTTTTTCATAAAGATGCACAGTTCCAACAACAGTTTTTTGAGGTCTCATAAATGTCAACAATAAAATTATCACTAGTTTGTACATTACAGAACAAAATATAAATTTGAGGTAACATATCATAAACTTTGTTCGGCTTTGTCAATTATTTGGTTAAAAACCTTGTTATATTAATGTCAGTATTAATTATATTATTTATACCTATGCTGGATCAATTTTAACATTGTTGTTAAAATGACTTTATCCAATTAGATACCGAGTTTTTCAAATATTGCCTAGCAACATTTAAAATGTATGTAATATTACTGAAAAAACTGTTGCAGTTTTGACATTAACAGGAAATGAAAATAGAAACTTTTTAGTAGTTAATTTGTATTAATAAATAATTTATTATTTAATTTTAGATAATTAGATCAATTACTGAAAAATGCGCTATTTAGTGCTCACTTTCTTATTCTTAATGGCAAGGGAATTATTAGATTGTTCAAATTGGTACAAGAAACTATTGGTATGTATGACCATGATAAAGACCAATTTGATGTTAACTACTAATAATTCAGTCGAGTTTGTATTTTATTGTTTTTATTTCTTAAATACAGGGCGGGAGTAATATTAACCTAATAAAGTAGTATATTATTTTTAATAAATTCGGAGTGATAGCTTTTTAAAGTTAACAGAAATGTTTGTTTTTTTTTAATTAACTGCTTTAAATTTTTTGTTTACATTAGTTTATTTCTTATTTACACAAACTGTTAAAGTTTGAATAAAAAAAGTTTTTAGGAAGATAGTTTTTTAAGATTCTTTAGATGTTTAACTTTCTGGAACTTTTTAATTTTTAGGTAAATCTATATTTTTTGTTATTTTTTTGTGGAAAATGTAATTTGAAAACTTTTGTGTCTCTTGATAAATTTTGATCAGATACACGGTTTTTGAGATATTTTTAAAAAAAAATTAAAAAATTTAAAATATCATTAGCCGTGGACGTCAAATTAAATTTTATAAATGTCACAAATTGTTTGAATTTTTAAACCAAACGCTAAGATGAATGTTATTATAAATGATGTTTATGAATTGTGCAAAGATTTTTTGAATTGGGATTTTGTTATAATAATGGCTGGTAAAATTAACAAAATATTTGTGGAAATGACAAAGAAAACAAACTTAGTATATACGCTATAACTAACAAGTTGTAAATAAATGTATAGACAAAAATAATAATTAAATTTATGACTATGTAGATAACTGCCAATTCCTATGAGAACAAAATACCTAAACAACTTACACTTGACAAAGAAATTTAAATCTAAGATAATATTACAAAAACTAGCAATGGGAAATATTGACAATAAAAGCACTTATATAAATAAGGCCAACCTAGTATAGGTTCACCAACAAGAAAATCCACCGATTGATGTCATCAAACAGGAGCAAAGTTAATAATCGGCACCATTTACCATCTTTTACCATTTACTAGCAAAATAAATAGTTTAGATCAATCTGTTCAATTAAAGAATTGCATTCAACCGATGCCCCCAAGATAAATCAACAACAAGAATCAACGCTAATTAGTTTATTGTCATCCGAAAAAATAAATAGTATAGATATAGATTATCAACAAGCAAATTACATTACATTCAACAAAAATGGACAAAAATAAAGAATCAAGGAACCTCTATTCGTAAACTTTTTACAAGGACCAAATCATGAAAACAAACACTTTGTTATGTTATGTTACCAAAATAAAGAAGTAAAGCACTTTCTAAACATCTTAAAATAGCATGTATGAATTTACAGTCAATAAGAAATAAATTAAACAATTTACATATTTATTTAATGAAAGAAAATATTGATGTACTATGAAAGTTAAAAATAGTAAGTTAATTTTGTCGAACGAGCTATATTCATGGAGGAGTGTGTGTATTAGTTAAAAATAATTTGTATGTTCTTACTTGCAATGTTATGAGTTATTGCCAAGAATTACATTTTGAAGCATGTGCTGTAAAATAGTTTTAAGGGGATGTTAATTTGTTTTTGGAATTTAAATAATGTTTTAACTGAAATTTTTAGTTTAAATTATGTATATGCGATGATATTAACATAGATTTTCTTAAAAGTTCAAATAATAAAGATCTATTGTTTGATATATTCAATTCATTTGGTTTGAAATTAGCAAACAAAAATCCTACAAGGTATTTTACAAATATTAATTCACTATTTATCATTAATATTAGAAATAGAAACTAATTTAAGTTGTAAACAAAAGTTGCAAATAATTAAAAATAGAAACTATGCAGATTCAATCTTTTCTCCTCTTCCTCTTTTGTAGCTATTATTCTTTGTATGCCTTCATCAATGGCCCTCCAGTTGTATGCACTTTTAAGCATAAATGAGGTCTGGTTGTTTACAGTTATCTCTTTACCGACTTTAAGCTGCATCTCTTCTCTGGTGCTTCTCCAGGGAGAGCACTTCACTAGTGTGTGTTCCGGGGTATTTTTCTCCCCACAGTAGGGGCATTCGTCCTGTTCTGCTATGCACATTCTTTTTAGATATGACCTAAAACATCCATGGCCTGTTAGATCAGTGTGAGGTGGTAGTTCAGGTTACCATGTTCTTTGTTTACCCACGGTGTCACCAAGGGTATGAGGGTCTGTGTTCATCTGGGGACGTCACCCTTGCACTGCCATTCTGCTTCCCATTTTTTTATTGTCTCCACTCTCTTGTCGTTCCTGTGCCCCTTCGGTTGTTTCCCTTTACCTTTCGGCCCGCTCTTGGGCGAGGAGGTGTATGGGGATTGTACCCGTTATTACTTGTATAGCCTTAGACGAAACTGTTCTGTAGGCACTGGCTATTCTAATTGCCATTTTTTTCCTGGCCCGCTCTAGTATTATTCTGTTTTTTTTCCGCAGCTTTTTATTCAGATGGGTACGGCGTACAACAGTATTGAGTTCACCGTTGCACCCATTACTTTACGTTTTTCCGTCTTTGGACCGCCTACGTTAGGCATGATTCGTGCCAGGGCTATTACAAGTTTCTCTGCTTTTTGCTTTACCTCTGTTATATGAGGGCCCATATTCCAGTTTTTACCTATCCTCATCCCTAGGTATTTGATGCTGCCTTGGGATGTGATTGTTGTATCCCTTAGGTTTATTTCAACTGTGATGTCTTTCCTTCTACCCACCAGGACGACAGCTTCCGTTTTATGGGTTGCCAGTTCTAGACCCATTTTTTTTATCCACTTCCTTATTGTATAGGACGCCCAATCCGCCTCCTCTTCTATTTTCCTTATACTGTTACCCCTGACAACCATAGCTAGATCATTAGCATATGCTATTGTGGTAATTCCATGTGTCATCATAATATATATTCCACAGGGTGGGACCCAGGACAAACCCCTGAGGCACCCCGCAAGTCATTTCCAGAGTTGCTCCGGAGCTGCATTCTATGATTCTATCCTGTAGATAGTAGCATAGGATTTTTCTGAGGTATGTTGAAATTTCCTTTTTCTCTAGTTCTTCTATTAGTCTCCTTTAGGGCACCGAGTTGAACGCGTTTCCAGTCCTTGGGGAAGGTGCCTTGCTTGATGAGTTTGTCCAGGACTCTCGCGCAGAGTTGAGGTCTTTTTGTTGCTATCGCTCTGATCATCTCTGTCCCGTAAACTTTTTTCCTTTTAATTTTGCCACCTGCCTTAAGTATTTCTTCTTCTGTACATTCCGGTATCATATCCGCATCTGTTCTTATCTCTATCCACGTTGTTCTACCTAGATCCGGAAAGAGTTTCCTTGCTTTAGCAGTTACCTCCTCCCCTGACAGTGTTATTGGGGATCTTTGGCCTATTTTATTTGTGACAATTTTATATCCTTTGCCTCATATATACCCGTTTAGTTCCTCATACAGTTTCTCTCAGGCCATCTTCTTGGAGCCCATTATTGCCTTTTTTTCTCACTGCTGCAGAAGGTATATGTCCCTTGGGCTTTTGCCGTTTAATCTTGACACAGTCCTTTTAGTTTTTATACATTTCCTTCTCATGTTTGCAATATCATCACTCCACCAATACATTGATTTCTAGTTTACCTTGCCTTCTTTTTTGTTTAAGGTTTTTTTGCAGGTTTTTATTATAGATTCCTTCAACTTCTCAGCGGTGCGTTTCATTCCCCTTGTGTTTAGGTCTAGGTTTGAGAGGAATTTTGCCTCTTGCTCATTGCGGAAGGACCATCCGGTGATGTCTCTTGTCCTCTCCCATGTCTTTACTTTCCTCGGCTTGATATCAAAATGTATGTTCATGTGATTACTCAAATTCGCTTCCTTGCAAACATGCCAGTTGCTGATTTTTGTTACCATCTTAGAGGAGTAGAGGGTCACATCTATGAAGGATTTTGCTCCGTTTTTTTGGAACGTAGGTACTTCCCCCCTATTTAGGACGCCGAGTTCATTTTCGTTTGCCCATTCCGCCAACATTTCACTTTTCCGGTCGTCTTTGGAAGTCTCCCATATGCCTGACTTGGCGTTGAAATCCCAATAATCTTATCTTTCTTGTGTTTTTTGGTCCTTACTTAGTTCTGTTAGCCACTTTTCGAAATGTTTGGTGCTTTTATTTGGGGAGAAGTAGCAGGCATACATAACTGTGTCCCGGTCCTTAGCTCAGGTGTAGCCTACCCCACTTCCTGATTTCAATGCCTGAGATTTTGTATTGTCAGGGATGTATATTGTCGCGTCTTCATGTTTATCCATAATCCATCTCTTCTTGTTTGGTGCTAGCTTCTTATTTGGTTCCGAGACTAGAGCATAATCTGCTTCTGTTTTTTGACAGTTTCATTCTAGTAGGTCCATAGCCGCTCTACATTTGTTTAGGTTAACCTGTATAACTTTTATTTTCTAACCCTTCCGGCTCTTTCTTTCTTCTTCTGTGCTTGCACCAGTTTCCTAAATGCATCTTCATGCATTTCATTACTTCTGCATAGCTGCAGCCCTTTTTTTGGTTTAATTAGAATCGTGTCCATCTGTCTATTACTGCGCTTCTTTGGCATATCAATTTTTCTTTCCTGCATTGGTTTCCTTTTGCCATGGATAGTCATTTTAAGTTCCTCCTTTTTAAGACAGTATTCCAACACTTTCCTGGCCATGTCTGATTCTGCATCCGTGATACAGGCTAGTCTCGATTTTCCCTTTCCCATTGTCATTGCCTTTACTTCATGCATTGCGTTGATTATTCTGTTACTTCTTTATAGTGTTTCCATCCCTTTTATGGTTTTCACTACATACTTGGCAATGATACAGCTTTTTGTGACCCCACACCACCATTTTGTTTGCTCCGCTTTATCCACTAGATTTAGACATTTCGGGTGCTGTCTTATAACGGACCCCTGTCTCTCCTGTTTTTCTATAATTTTTTCTAAAAAGTTAATCCCTCCATCCGCTCTCAGCCTTGCTGAGTAGCCATACAACCTGTTGGCTGCATCTTTAACTTTCGGTTTCATTCTAGTGATTTTTAGCACAAAGTTTCTCAGATTTGAGCTCTATGCAATTATTCTCCTTAAAAGATTCTTCAGCTTTCCATAATCCATCTTAAAATCCTCTAGATCGGCTTCCCCCTTTCGGGGGAGAATCAGCCATTCTCATTCTTTTATTGCTTTGGAGCAGGGTTTCCTCCGCTTTTAGCCCTGTTTCCTCCAAACTTAGGTTTCTGAAAATCAGGTTTCTTCTTTTGCATCCGGGATCCTCCTGATGGGTGACCTGCTCAGGCTACCCCGTCTGCCCTGTTCCTTCAAAAGCTCCAATCTTCTAGTTTCCTCTTCTTTCTCCTTCGCCGGGTCGTCAACGCTCTTGCGGTAGTGGTTTGCCGATTGAGGTGCGCCCGCTTGGTCGCGCTTTTCCTCAACCGAGTTTTTTCTTGTTTTGGCGTAGTCATTGGCTGACGATCGTAAGTGGTCTACTACCTCGCCACTATCGACCGATTCTGGGGATCCGACCCCTGTCCTGTAAACGTTTGTTTTTTGCGTTGTACCTTCCATATTACCAACAATGTTTGTCCTTGTCCATTCTTTTACACCTATCTGGACTTAAAGGTGGTCGTCGTTGGGGTCTAAATTGGGAGGGGTTTTTGGAGATAGGGGATATCGGGTTTAATAAGTTATCCTCCTCTGTAGTAGCTTTTTGGTTCAATAGCAATCGATATCTAATAGCGTCGAGAACCGAAAGGTAATCTAGAGTAGGCCAAAGAGTTTGACCAAGATAGGTCGACAGATCTCAGCGGAAAATGAAGAGAAAGTGTTCGCCAGATTCAAACCTGGAAATGTTTTCATTTGGTTTGAAATTAGCAAACAAAAATCCTACAAGATATTTTACAAATATGAATTCACTATTTATCAATAATATTAGAAATAGAAACTAATTTAAGTTGTGAACAAAAGTTGCAAATAATTAAAAATAAAAACTATGCAGATTCAAACCTAGAAATGTTTATATTTTCTGGTATAAAGTTCATTTTTATTACTTCTTCAAGTTTGTTTTTATTTTTTTTATGATGGTTCCCTTCTTGTACTTTCTATTTAACCGATATTTAATATTTTATGGTCTAACTCAGCTAGGCTGTCAATAATTTTTTTGGCATTTGTTATTACATGATCAATGATTGTTTTGTTGTATTCTAATGTAGTGTTTAATGTCAATTGAAGGGCTTCATGTCAGCTAGTGATAAGCCACATTTAGCAAAAAGTGGCTTATCACTATCTCACATTTAAACCCATCAATTGTATTTCAAATATAGGAACTAATAATAAATAATTGTCTCTGTTGATACTGGACTGTCTTATACAGTGATAAGCTACATTTTGGTAAATAAAGATATTTAACAAAATGTGGTTTATCACTATCTGAGAATAAGCCCGTCAATTGTATTAGCCACTTCATATCCTGCTATTGTGATACAATTCTGATGACAACAATTTTTCATAAATAAAGCCACTTCATATCTTACTATTGGTGGATAGTAAGAATTTTTAGCTTCTTAATTGAGAAAAGAACACTTACTCAAAACAAAAGTATTCAGAAATTAATCAACAACTAAAATACAAAAAAGGAATTACCTAGAAAATGAAATAATTAACAAAAGTAAGGACCTAAGAAAGGTGTGGTCCATAGTTAATAAAACATGTTTCAATGTAGCTCCTACCAATTGTGTGCTATTAAAGAAAAAACTTCAAGGCGAACATTTTTTTAATTTTTTTTACTTTAATAGCACACAATCGGTAGGAGCTACATTGAAACATGTTATTAGGTGAAAGAAACGCAATTGAATGGCTTTTAATTTCGAATTCCAAATTTTTGACTTTTAAGTATGATTTATACCAAAATAACAAAAAAAAAATCATCCTTTGATTTATGACATGAGTACGGTTAGAAATAGATCCAGATATGCTGTTCTAAAAAGATGGACAATTTAATTGCCTATAATTTTTTTTAGATTTAAACTTTTAAGAGATATTTCGGATATTGTAAAAAAAACAAGTCTTTGATGCGCAGCTTCTAGGGTGAACATGGTTGTCAGTTTATAAATTAAAAAATGTCTCAAATGAAACATCCTACCCACCCTAGAAGTTTCTTACTCTTATTCATTAACACCCTGTATTTTGTTTGCATTGAACTATAATTGTTTATATTTAAGTTTTATATTTTGGCATATTTTTATGCATATTTCAGCGTTTTTAAGTTGCATATAATCCGGTGTCTAGTTATTAGGAGTTGGATATTACAGCCCTAATGCTTATAATAATTTTTGTACACCATAGTAAGAGTATCATAATATTAAGGAATTAGTGGTAATTGAATTTATGTTTATAAATAGAATCTAAAATTAGTACCTACCTGTAGTAAACTGATCACGCAGAATTTAAATTTAAACTCATTACACTGCTGCACTGTGGTGCTAAAAAAAATCATTGATTTTATCTTAAGTAATAGATAGTACATGAACTAGTTTTTATGTTTGAATATCTTATCAAAAAATTTAGAGTATTCATGAATTTTTAAGTTATGTAAATAATACAACTAAATAAAACTTTGCTTCTGCTATATGTGTACATTGAGGATACTGTTATAAAATGAGTTATGCATATATTCACAATAAACAATAGCTTAGCTATAGACTACACGCAACATTTTTAGGTTATATACGTGATGCAATTCTCAATCACATAATGAAAGTAAATTTACATTCATATTCTAAATTACATTAATAACGTTATCTAATAAAAATAATGGCCTTCATACCATGTTCACACACAGCTAATAATTTAGTAAAGTAGCAAGTAATTTAGTCTAGTAAAATTTGGTCTGTTCACTCACACTCTATACTCGATTAAATTACTAACTCTGTCTGAACAAGGTGTAAATTGTCAAATAAGAAAAGAGACCCAAGTTGTATTTGAAATGACAGATTCAATTCAATTAATCTTGTTGGACAATCTGAAATTTGTTAGTATTAAAAACAAACATTTTGAAAATAAAATATAATACATTGCTAACCCACAACTATAAATAAATTTCATTCATTAAAATAATTATGTTAATACAAATTTTCAATACTCTCTAATATAATATTTTGAACACTAGTTAATGGTGGAAATAGTTGAATAGTTCATTAATTAACATATAAGCTCTGTTATAAACAAAGTCGTAAAAGGAAAGATTCTAATCATTTACACCAATAAATGCAACATCATTTATTCAAATGCGATTCTCAAAAAATACAATGTAATTCCTTGTAAACTTACAAACTAGATGTAATAATTTTTTTTTCATAAAAATCAGTCATTATTTAATGGCTAAAACTACTAAAGTTGGAAAAGATGCACACAATAAATTAAAATATATTAAAGTTAAAAAAAAACTTATAATAATAAATACTCAGTTATTTGTACGCTGCTGTCGAGCTAGATACATTTCATATAGCAGCTTGTTTATGTTGAAATAATATGGATTTTGAGATTCTGTCAATTCCGGGTTGTATGAGTTTGTTCCATTGCTCCAGTCTAAACTTTGAACTGATTCAGGTGGCGATTCTGGCATAACATGATTATTATTTTGAGGGAGGTATGGTGGTCCAGGGCCCCATTCAGCTGTCGGTATCGATTGAGCACCAGAGTCTAGGAGAAGGCCGTTGTTTATATGAAGATTGTTTATGCGTTTAGAAAGTGGCATAAATTCTGTTTCATCTTCATGTTGGTTCCTTCCCCTTTTCCTAAAATTAAAAAATATTTATAAATTATTATTAATATAAATGTATACAATAATGAGATAAAAATTTGATCATTTTCATTGTTGTATTACCACAAGGTTATTCTGGCGAGTTTAAAATATCTTTAAACGTGAAAATACTATATGACCCAGGAGAAAAAATGGCATCAGGTGTCTAAAAATTAAAATAGAATAGGAACTTTTTGTATTTTAATAAAAAAATCCCTCAATTAGAAACTTGTTTTGCAATCATCAAAGCTCAAAAATATAAGTACTTTTCTCTTAAAATGTTCTTCATTTTTCAACCCTGTTTTTACAATTACAATTTTTCTTATGCCATTATTGTATTGTTTTTTATAAAAATACAAAGATTTTTCATTTGTTAGTCAATCCTGGGACATACGGTATATTATTCCATCTATAAGATAAATATATTTTGTCGCATTTGATCAGGTTTTCATCAAATAAACAAGCATGTGGTGCAAATAATGCTTTTGTTGTTGCTAACTTTAATTTATATTGATTATAGACAAATGATCATAATTTATAATTGAACTTAGCTTTGTTAGTGTTTGTCTGTAAAATAGAGAATTCAGTGTCTGGTTACAACTATATGTATAAAACTCAGTTGTTATATATATTATAACGTTGGTAGCTCCAAAAGCCGAGCTGTTCCATATTAACAGATGACGAAATTTTGTACCAACCATATATACAGTTTTATTACTATATTAAAACTTCTTCAATTCCT
Organism: Tachinus rufipes; assembly: GCA_963932245.1. Classification (NCBI taxonomy): domain Eukaryota; kingdom Metazoa; phylum Arthropoda; class Insecta; order Coleoptera; family Staphylinidae; genus Tachinus; species Tachinus rufipes. The sequence continues at coordinate 45,634,395 of OZ010747.1, read as the reverse complement.
TAAAAATGAATGCTAAATATGTGTGAAAGCATAATGGAATTGTTGAGATACATCGTAAATAATAATTTAAAAAGCTAATATCATTGTGTTATGGTTGAAAACATCTTTGATGTCTGATATTATAATTACATCAATTACAGCAGTGTAAAACACAATTATGTCTTGACATCATATTCTCTACTACTTTAAATATCAGTATCACTTTTAGGCCCGTTTGCACCATTATTCCTTAAAAGTGTTTCATAACTAATGGGCACTAAAAATAAATTGTTCCTTAGTTTGGATTTACATTGCACCACATAAAATAAAGTGATCCTTAGGTTAAGTTAAAGTAAGATTTGACAACACTGTACAAATTTAGTGAAATTTATTTCCGCTACGTTTTTCTATCAAATTTTTGACATTAGTGCAATATTAATTTAAAGGTATGTATATTTGTAGATATTGTAAATAAATATAGAAAAGAGTATATAATCTTTGTGTTTTTACTTTATTACTACAGTTTCAGAAAAATGAATTCTCATTTGTTCGGCTAATTTTACTTTTACATATCTATTTTTTATTTGAGAACTATTAATTATTGTCGCATCATGAGCGAAACCTGGCCATCTCGCAACCAAATTTAGGATTTTCATTTTACTATTTGAAACTACCTGAACATTTAAAGCAAAATAATTCTTTCTATTTCAAAAAATGTTTGCTTTGTTTCCACCTATAAACAAATTCGTACTTTACAGAAGTTGTTTAATAAATCATCAAAAATTACCAGGTGATTGAATGTGGATGTGGGTTCCATCTATAGCACCGAACACCCTTGGAAAGACAGCAATATTGAAAAATTTCTGGCATAATTGTCTTTTTTCTAAATTTGTTTCAGGAAATTTTACGTATGTCGGACACAGTCTTACTATTGCCACCAAAACCATTCTACAAGCCGTAGATACTTGTTGAGGAATCCCAACTTCTATTATTTCTAATACCTCTACATCATCTTCAAAAACTGGAAGTATTTCATAATCATCGTTCATTTTTATTATTATTGTGCAGCACTTTTACACACACTATTCACATTATTAGGTTAAGGTGATGTTTAAGTCGCAACATTTTAGGACTTAAATTTAACCGTCACTTAAGCCTTTAAGTATTCCTTAAAAACTTGGTGCAATGTAATAAGGATAAGCGGGCCTTAAATTTATTATGTTCAAAACTAGTCAGTTAAGAAAATCACTTTGTAAATACATAAAGTTGGCCATGACTACCTGACAGATTTCACCCTGCATAAATAACATTTGATAAAGTAGGTTAGAATTTATCACAAATGTTACTTTTTTTTTAAAAATAATTATAAGCTTCACAAAGAATTAATTATGAACAATATTAGAATAAATTGCAAAGGTTGTGAAAAAGTTAAAACAATAGATTCATCATTTAGAAAATGTACAATAATAACGCAGAAGAAACAGAAAGAAATTAAACCAAAATTTGATTCAGATTTATTATCGCATGCTAAACAAAAATTCAAGGAAAATAGAATGATAAAAATTAATCAGCAACATTCATTAAAAAATGTATGTAAAACTTTATTGGTAACTATACAACCATTCTCATCAGAAAGGTTAAGATTGATACGAACAAATAATAAAAATGGAATTTGTGAGAAAAAACTTCTATCTACAAACTCAATTCAATTAAAACGTACTTATCCTTTTATATCAGAAACAGAATATAGCAAAAATAATTGTAATAATAGTATTGATATAGAAGAGACATTATTTGATGATATTGTGCAACGGATAAATATCGACTTTAACAACCTGGCCATGTCTAAGACTGATATTGAGATTTTTACTTTAGATATTAATTCATTTATTGAATTATATCATATTGATTAAGATAATTTTGATTTATAAAACATTTGATTGTTATCAAATACCGTTATTGTTAATAAAGAATTTGTGTTCATATTTTGCTTAATTGTTTAGTAATGTTGCCTTTTTAATAAAATTTAATCAAATAATTTTTTGTACGTTTCCATCTTAGTTTGTAACATACTATTTCAGGTAACATATGTGAGTTTTTTTACCTAAAATGTGGTAGACTTAAAAAAAAAATAGAATAAACAGGTAGGATAAGACACCACATTTTGGTATACAGCAAAGAGGAAAGATAAAAAAGAAAATGTGTTGAAAGATGACGAAAAGGTTCTAAACAGATGGAAAGAGTATATTGAAGATCTGTATATAGCAAATAAAAAATCAGAAAAGCTAGATGTGGAAAAGAAATATGGCTTAAAATCATCATGATGTTGGTTAGATTTGCTATGAAAGAATTGTAAGTTGAAAAGCCACTGGTGTGAATAAAATATCAATAAATTTAGTTTAGATTTTTGGCATATCAACTATTAATGTCGAAAATATCAATAGAACTGCTAAAATGATTACAGGAAAAATAATTCACTTTAGTGAAACGTTGATCAAAATCAGCCCAATGCGGCAAATGGATCAAGTCATTTAGTTAGAGTGCAACTCTCATCGGCTTAACATTATTTTCCAGTTTCAATCCAAAACAGATTTGATTACAAGATCCATTGAATAGAAGTTATTTAAGGCATAATGGAGAGAAGAAAAGTTGAATCCATTTGTTTATCAATCATAAAAGACACAATAATAGCTTAAAAATTTAAAAATGTTCCATTTCTCCTCTATAAATTGACACAATATGTGTTATAATTGTGACTTCAATCATTCATCTTCGTTATTCACACTATTTATAATTCAAAATATACTTTAAGAGTGTCAAACGTGATCTCAAAACTAAAGTAGTTTTGCCCTTATACGTTTCTGCAGCCGTAACACCCTGTAGAGTTTCAAAAATCGATTATATTAGATAGCTTTAGCTAAGTAATTTTAAAAATAAATCAAAATATTGTAAATATGTGAATGTTGTAATAAGTCATGCTCTCAGATTCTAATATTTTCTCTCCCAAGAGAACAAAATTCTGTAATTAGTCATTATTTTAATGTTGCATATTAAATATTGTAATCTTAAAACAAATCACATAAAGCTAACATGCTATATAATACTGAGTGAATAAAAAAATAATCTTAAATATCCTGTTTAGATTAGATAACATGAATAAAATAACATGATAAAACTAAAAGCAAGGACTAACTGATAAAATATAAAATCATGTTGAGAACACTAATAAATAAACTAATTAGTTAATATTGATCAACAAAAGATTTTTTTGTCAAAAAATATATCAAGACATATTAATACCGAAGATGGCCTAACCGCCAAAACCGGTCTAAGTATATAGAAACAAATAAAGCATATAAAAGTATAAAAATATTTACAAAATATAACTTAACCTTCCAGTGGTAACGCCACGCCAATTATTATTTGAATTTTTATCTTTACCTAGAAGGAGTTGATTCTTGATATTTTAAGAGTTTGCACTTCTAATGTGTATGCAAATGTAGTTTAAATTTGATTGCAAAATTTTAATCGTTGCGCCTAGTAGAAATTATTGCGGTGTCAGACACCGCCGTTGCTACTCCTGTTCAAGTTTGGTGTGCTTGAAAATTTTTTAATTTTTTTTTTTAATTTTAATTTAATTAATAATTACATTAAGCTGAAGAAGTATTTTTCTATAGATTTACCTTTTGTTAAAATTTAATTACATTATTCTCAGAATACGGTCCAACGGATGTTATTTGAAAGTAATTAGTGTAATTGTATTCTTTTAATTTTATGTTTTATATTATTGATTTATTCCTAATCTCTCTATTCCTGTTAAACCCTTTCTAAGAATTTCTTAAATACCACCAATATGCATTGATATAAATATCAGAAACATTTATATTCAATTCAGTCTTTTAGCTACTTATGCTTGTTATACAGTTATATCTTTTAATGTTACCTTTGTTTTGTCAAGTTTTGTTTTTGTTTTAAAATACAGTACCGTAATTGTAAGAAGGAAGACTTTTATTACAATTAAAGTTTTTTGTACATTATGGAGTCCTATGAGTCGGAACAGGCCCGCTTGTAGAAAATGATAAACAAAATTTTAACGGATGATGAAAAAAATGATGTGTCTGATGATTCAGAAATCAATGAAGAGGAACGTGTGCTACATGAAAGCGATTCTAAACAAGAAATTTCTGATGATAAAAATGACATAAATAACAGTTCTAGTTTGTCTTTTATTGGAAAAGACAATAAAACCTTTTTCATTGGAAAAAAATGCCAAGACTAAGCAGAACATTTAAAACTAGACAAGAAAATATCATAAAACGTCTTCCTGGTCCTTCTCAAGATTTGATATTTTCAATCTACATTGCCAGAATGGCTACCACATTTCGGAATTTGCGGTAATAGATGAATTGTAATGTAAGCACCATTTAGAGGAAGATGCAGCTTTAGAGTATATATACCATCCAAACCCAACAAATATGGTTTGAAAATATAAGCTTTATGCGATGCTAAAATGTTTTATACTAGCAAATTGGAGATAATATGCTAGAGAGCAACCGGTCGAGCCTTATAAGGTTTCCAATAGTGCATTTGATGTGGTTCATAGGCTCTGTGAGCATATTTCTTGTTTCTTTCATAGTTCAAAGACGACTACTGTAGGAACATAAACTCACCGTCACCGTCAACAGCATGTTTGAGTATTCCAATGACTGTACTTTAGTTTCATATATACCAAAAAAAAAGAAATATTGTACTTTTCATGTCTACTTTACATCATAATGATCTAATTGAAAGTAGAATTCTGCAAAAACCGGCAATTATTATTGACTATAATAAAACCAAGGAAGGCGTTAACACCGTTGACAAGCTATGCGCCAGTTATGATTGTGCCAGAAATACACAATATCTTGAACATAGCTGGAATTAATTCGTAAATTATATATTCTGCAAATAACCCAGAAATTAGAATTTTAAGACAAACTGTTTGGATGGATTTAGCAAACGGCTTACTGCAACCTTGCAAGTTAGAGCAAGTATGTTCAATCTTCCACAAAGCCTTTCATTTAGGTTACAAGAGGTGTGCAAAACTCAAACTCAATTTTTTCAACAGAATATTATTATTGGAAGATGTTTTTATTGTGATAGAACAAAAATCAGAAAAACAAGGTTTTCTTGTTACAACTGTAGAAAGCATGTGTGTACAGCATATAACAGCAGTCTGCAAAAACTGCAGCAAAACTTCATTCTGTACCGAATAATTAAATGTTAGTTATTTATTTCAATTATTAATAGTTCAAATTACTATGTTTTTTTTAATTATTTATTGTAAATTTTTTGTTTTGAAATATTTGATTTGAAGTGTATTAACAAAATATATTTTTTAAGTTTTATTTTATTATTTTTATTAATAAATAATATTTTTATTGCAATTTAGTTTTTGTGTGTGTTACACTTACAACTATCATATACCAAAGTCAAAATGTAAAAAAATTGAAAAAAAGTTACAAAAATATGAATGCGGTCTTAGACACCGCCGACACCAAGCATGCCTAAACAAAAAGCGACACCACTGAAAGGTTAAACCTAAATTAAAATATTGTTATTGTTGATATAATCTAAAAAATCAATAAATAGATCAGACAAAATTTAGTTGCTGGCAGAAAAAACTTCAAAAATAACAACAAATTAAATTAATGAAACAACTGCCAAATATTTGAACAAAAACGACAAAACAAATGTGCAAGAAATAATAAGCAATGTCGCAAATGTGATGTCAAACTATGTCTTTAGTGCTTTAAAGGTTCGTACCAAAAAAGCATAACATAGTTTTAATTGCAAAAACATTAAATTTTTATTCCGTTTAACAGCTAGCAAACGCTTTTAGCAATTAGAGCATTTTAATAAAAATTAAAAATACTTTTTTCATTTATTTACAATATCTTTTTCCCACTTGTTGCTGTAAACTTTCTGTATTTTAAGGCTGATTGGAACTATCCCTAAATAAGATTTTTTTTTTTTTGAAAATCTTTATAGATCACTTTTTCAGATCCCAAGGGTTAAAAAAACAAATCACCTTTATTTTCACAAACCTTCCACAACTGGACACCCAAATGACGACATTGGCTATAAAAATTAAATCAAATCTTGCTGTAAGACTCAATCCAATAAACACATCGGCCAAAAGTCAAGCACAGACAATTGTTTCGATTCTACAATATTCATCAGTGTGCCTTCTATGACTAAAGCATTGCATGATAGCAAACAAAAATGGAAATACTACCTACAGCACATCGCTCCTTTGCAACAAAAGTGACACAACTCAAAATACTACTTATGAATTATGGTAAGCACAAACAATCACAACAGCTGATACAGCAGGTTTGTAGATCCAAGCATACATTGACTGAAACATGAAAAATGATAATACGCTTTTGATGACTATAAAATAATATTTACAGAATTTATTAATGGTAAAACTCAAAAATCAGGTTCCTTGACTTGTGTTACTTTTGTCGCAAATGGTGCAATTATCTGATCTAGATAAAAGAACAAGACAGAGATCCTGAAGTAATTACTGTAAAGAAAACTTCGAGGAAAGATCATAAAGTAGAAAAGAGCAGGTCAACAATCAACAATCCTATATACACAATTGATGGGATAATAATATATAATGATATGAAGTCATTTGCAAAGATAGGCCTAATGTAATCGCCTTTAGAACTTAAGACGCAACCAGTTGGCAATCTGGAAGAAAAACACAGAAAAACAAGAATATGAAAAAGAAAATAAGATGACAAAAAAAAAAACGCATAACGACGCCAACTTTAAAACCAAAATAAAACCCAAATCGACAGTGAGAAGATAGACATCAAAATAATAATAAAAACTAAAGATAAAGCATCAGGAATAAACAAGAAAAGTAACCAAAGGATTGCAGGATTAAGTTTGCTGAGGAATTAATAGAAGAGTATCAAAAACTGACAACTCTTATCAAAATCAAAAAAGAATATACAAAAAGAAAAAGAACGACATGGAACTGCAGTTGTTCCATACATCTTAAGTTAAGACTAAAGAAGAAGTGCCAAACAATAAGAAAAAAGCAACAAAACTGAACAACAATCTCATTGTAATAATAAATAATAAAAACATCAAGAGCCAAGTCATTGCAAAGACCAAAAAAACACAACCCCAAATCAACACAGCTCTAAAAATCCATGACACCACAAAAGCCAGTCTGTTGCAAAACAAGAAATGTGATCATAACCAAAAGTGACAAGGTACATAATAATATAGATATATGTATATATAATTGCTGCTTTCCTTTTGCCAAGTGAGGTAAGCCAAATTACACACTTTACCTAACCTAACCTACAAATATTTGTTCTTTTTTTCATTAAAATTCACTTGTCGTTGGCTACAATTTTATACATTTAAGTAATTTGAAGTGAATTTTAATTAAAAAAAGAACAAATATTTGTAGGTTAGGTAAGGTAAAGTGAGTATTTTGGCTTACTTCACTGGCAAAAGAAAAGTACCTAATACGTAGTGGAAACTACAGAAACCATTGGGTTGAGCAATCATATATATCGTTATCAGAACATAAATTTGCCTTATTTTTGGTCAAACAAAAAAATCCAACCATAAAGTTACTAGACATCAACAATACTAACACTAACAAAGAAAGAAATAAATGATACAATAGAGAAGAATTTTCTTCAGCCCAAAATGCAGGAAACAAGGAGAATCAGACTATCAAAAAAGGCTAATGAAACTGAACCATAATATGCCTTCCTCACTCTGCAGCTAGACACCTAACCACCAAAGTTAGAATTGGAAAAGGATAGAAAAGAGGAAATTGGGCATTTAGTAAACGGTTGCTCAATAATAGAGAACGCAAGACTAATCCTATGAACTGCCCAGTATACTGCAGGCTACTTCAGGAACAATAAGGCGCCACTGATAACTGTATAAAAAAAATTATACAAGCTAATCTAAACTAAGACAAAAGAGCAATGGATCTGAGAAAACACATCTTAAATACTTTACTTACTTCCATTAAATAGTTTTCAAAGAGTCGGAGAGTTTGAGAAAACCTCAGATAAATGATTGAATCATCAGATTAAATGTTATCTTTTGGATTTAGTGTAGATCTCAAAACAAGTGTAAATCACAAAGAATCAAGTAAAATAACAAAAATGTAAACTGTGTAATCACAGAGATAGATAGTGACTAAAAATAAATTATGCATGTCATGACATAACAAACAAATTCAAACCAATCAGATATACAACATATTTAGATTAAGTTAGACAAATGCAAAGCGACAAATCAAAAATAATATTTTTAAGTTATATACATAGCATGACACAACTAATGGCAAAACAACAGACTAGGTGCATGACATGATACAACTGTCAATCACAAGATGACAAAATCATTATTTGCAATATATAAAAAAAAATAAAGATTAAGTTACAAATGATGAACTTATGTGGATGCCACAACAGATATTTATTTATTTATTCCATTACCTTTTTTACCTATCAGTGTAAGTCGCACAAGAGATAAATAAAAAAAAAATCAATCGTAAAGCAAACTTCAAAAATATTTAAAAAAACCATCCATATCGTGACATTTTAAAGCTAGTTTATGTTAAGTGCAGCGACGGTGACAGCAGTGAATTGTAAAGCAATAATTAAAATGTCAAAAACTTTCAAGAATATGGTAAATGTTTAAAAACTTATTACCAAAAAACTGTTGGCAACCGTTAAATACGTCAATGGGACTAGTGATAAATTAAATATCACTTATTTTTTCAATGTTGAACTTGAAATAATGATATTATTAAATTGAATCAACCCAAATAATAATAATAATTTAAATAATTAACATTAGACATCAAAACAATTTCAATAAGTTAGTGATAATGTTACTTTACGATAGCATCTGACACATGAGTTTTATACCAAAATTTTTTCTACTTGAATTTGTTATTCAATTTGCTTGTATTAACTTTTTACTTTTGTTCTTTAAAATGTCAACACATAAGTGCTTTTTGTTCATAGAAATATATAAATAATTGTGTAGACATTTTATTTCGTAAATTTGTATTTTCATTTTGAAAACAGAACAAGTTTTAAAAACAAAAGTAACATAATCTAGTCATGTGTGAACTAAAAATAAACAATGTATTGATTGATCTTCAAACACATGTAAATTTAATATATTTATATAAAATTGAAAACAATCAGTACCAATTTCAGTCATAATTAATTATTTAAAAATATGTGGTGCCACTATGTTATATTTCTAGTTTCCTATTAAATCTCCCAAGATGGATAAAGGATCACCATACAGCTGTGCCTATTTTAACTATTTAACGCTAATTAAATTTACTATCCTTACCTGTTTTGAGTCATTATGACTCGTTATTCACTATTACTTAATTATAGCATGAATGAATCATTTATCAATCAATAAAATAATAATTAGTGTCGTGTGTATATTTTTCTTGTGAGACTTCGCAGCTGACTGACAGATCACTATATGGCAGTGTATGGTAATTGGTGCAATCGGTGCAATCTCTTGAGCAGAGCAGCTGAAACTCACGCTTGAAGTTGTCCACAATAATAATAAAAATGATGAACGTTTTCTTGTTGCCAAGTCATAGATATTTCAATTGAACTTATTTCGAAATATAAAGGGCGAAACGGATTTTTGACTTTACATTTTATTGGTTATTAATAAAAACAGTTAATATGGAGATTATATAAATAATACAATAAAGAATACTTACATTATTGCTATTACACTACACGGAATAGGTTGATTAGTGATATATATGTAATGAAATGACGGGGTGCAAACGTGGTTGCATATGTTGATTAAAAGAATATTGATTTAAGTAGAATCACAATCAAAAAAACCAAAGATGAGGTTTCAGGGGATAGACAACCAAATGGGTGCAATTTTAAAGTGTACCGTCCGGCTGTACGAACAGTTTTTGTTCCGAACAAACTTTTGTTCCTTTTAACAACTTGATCGAACATTTATTTAAAAACAGCAAGGAACACACTTACGTCAGTTACGTAAAAAAAGTCGACACAATAATTAGTTATTTATTTGATAATTTAAAGCAATAGGTTTAACATTATCCTTGATAATTTAAAGCAATAGGTTTAACATTATTAAATATGGTAATTTCCAAATGTGCTTTTTCAAGCTATTCTTTTTCTTCAACTCTCTTTTATTTTGCCTGTATTCATCAATTAATAACAGCTCAGCAGTATTTTGCCATTCCGTTTTTCACTTACATATGTATGTCGTTAGCCAAATCGGTGGGTACTAAAAACCATATTTTTATAAAATACCTTGTTCTGATTGTCCTGCTTGTTCTTGTTCACAACAATCGCATGAAATAATATTCCTAGCATTTAACTTTAGTACTTTACTACCAAAAAAACCGCTTTAGTTTCATTATTTATATTCTTTTTGGGACATAGTAATAACATAATATATTTCATTTTTCGCCTGCCTCTACTAAAAGCATCATTATCGGAATATGCGGGCCAAAATAGTATGTATATAGTGTATCAAGGGCCGAAAATAGGCTTTAGCAGCCCGCCGCTTTTAGCAGCACAAACGAGCGAAGCGAGTGAGAGCTGCAAAAGCAATTGGATGTGAATCACAATTTCATATGTAGACGTCATACCTTAAAATCTGACAGTAGTGACAAATTATAATAAACATTAGGCATATGGGCATATTTGAGTGGGACTTTTGGCACCCTTGTGGTAGTGTAAATGTATGACGTCACGTCAACTATTGCGGTAGGGTAAATTTAAAAAATAGTGCGGAAAATGAATAAATAGGGCCATTCAACAGACACTATTTCTGACAGTTTTAGAGCGTACGCGCCAAACACGTTAGAAAAAACTGTGTGTGTAAATGCGCTGACATGTAACGCGCTCGGTGCCCGATTATCCTACTCGCCTGGCATGGCATGTCGCGTCAGTATTGCGGCTGATTTGTTAGTTATTTAGGTTAATCAATCAATCAATCACTCTTAAAAATGTCTTTTTGGACTAAAGGTGAGTTTAGATATGCATGGATTTAGTGGCGCCAATAAAAACTGCCGCGTCAGTAAAATTAAATTACATCTATAACATTAACTGGCATAGCAAGTTGAAATCATGCATGCATAGATCGGAAAAGTCTGCACCTTTGTGAAATTACTGGCGCCAGTGATGACAAATACGTGCAGCAAAACAAAATTTGCGTGTGTATACAAATGCTTGTACATTGGCTCGCCAGTTTTTAGTTAGATTTTTGTTTCGGTTGAGGTCTTAATTTGTGTTTATTGTGGTTTATATAGTTTATGGTCATCAAAAACTTAATAAAAACACAAATTAATGGATATTGAAAGTTTTAAAATTGCTAAAGTGAAAGCAAAAATACTGTTTTAGCCACGTGGAAATAATTGAATTTACGAGGTAAACCAAACAAAATTGGTTCCATTGTCCGATAATATTTTGTTTGGTTTACCTCGTCGCGCTATAAATCTGCGAAATGCTGCTAAGAACGCTTGAGCTGATAGATCCGATACTACTTCTAAGTGAATTGCTTTAGTGCATAAGCAGATAAACAAACAAGCATATATTTTAAACGTTTTACTTCCACGAGAACGTCGTTCGTGTCCTTTAAATGGGCCAGCAAAATCCACGCCTGTGGTTAAAAATGGAGGTGATGGATTGACTCGATGTTCGGGCAAATTTCCCATCATTTGGATGTATGGTTTAGGGTTAGATTTAAAACAAGTTACACATGTTCTTACAATTTGCCTAGTTAAATTTCGCCCCCTAACAGGCCAATAGTTTTGTCTCAACATAAAAAGAAGCTGTTGGGGACCACAATGCAAGTTTATTCTATGATAGAATAAAGCCAACAACGTAGTTAAATGATGATGTGGCAATATAATTTGATGCCAACAACGTAGTTAAATGAGGATGTGGCAATATAATTTGATGCCTTTGATCAAAATTTTGATTACAATTTTTTAATCTTCTTCCTACTCTTAACAAACCGTCATTGTCAATAAATGGAGAAAGTGAAAGAATTGCAGAATTTGAATGTAATTTTTTTTCCATTTTTTAATTGTTCAAGTTCAATTCTATAAGATTGTATTTGAATTAGTTTTATTAACAATTTTAATGTTTCGCGGCGTTCTTGTGCTCCAATGTTATCTGAATAACTTTGTTTCTGTCTAATTTTATTAATAAACCGTAAACAATAAGTTGTTACAGTATATGAAACTACTAATCTTTCATCAGGTGTTTCAACATTAAGATGGCTTTCTACAGGATAATCGTTTCCTTGGAGCCATGAGGGCCCCTGCCACCATAAATTATGAGCGTCGGTCACTTCTAGAAATGAACCACGAGAGATTGAATCAGCTGGGTTGTCATCTGATTTAACGTGATGCCAATTTTCTGACAAAGTTAACTGCTGAATTTCTGAGACCCTATTAGCCACAAAAGTTTTCCAGCGACTTGGACAAGATTTTATCTAACATAATGTAACTTTTGAATCAGACCACAGAAAATTTTTGTTAAACTTAATTTTTAGTATTGTAAGAATACGTTGGGTCAATTTTGTAAGTAGTACACTCGCGCAAAGTTCTAACCTGGGTATAGTAATTTGTTTGATTGGAGCAACTCGACTTTTGGCCGTCAATAATTCAATTTTGTGTACGTTGCAGTCATTTATACTTTTAATATATATGCACGCGCCATATGCCTTTTCCGAGGCATCTGCAAATCCGTGCAGTTCAATATATGTGTAGTTTGTGCTGATTGCTTGCCGTTTTATTTTGATTGAGTCTATTTTATTTATATGTGATTTCCTAAATTTTATTAAGAGAGTAAAAAGATCGGACTGAATGGTTGGACCTACATGTTGAATTTCTTTTAAAGATATATTTGTCGAGGTTTTTGCGGAACCGTCGAAAACTACTCTTAATTTGGTTGTAATGCTATCTTCGCGAGTAACGCAATGATGCGGAAGAAAATATTCGTGTTTTTCGTTTTTAGAAGAAATGAGAAACATATGTTTCAGATCTATATATTCAGTTATAAAATCTGAATACATTTGTTCTTGAGTAAGATTTTTATTTAAACGATTTTCCAAACTGTAAAATCTTCGCAGGGCTTGTGCGCGTGAATCACCTAATTCATACTGAACTTGTTTTAATGGAATTGAGACTATAAATCGACCCGTTTGGTCACGACGAGTGGTGGTTTTAAAATGTGATTCGCAGAACTCTTCATCTGGTGTTAAAAAGTTTGAATTTTTCTCGTAATTACCAAGTTGACAGAATTTTTCTAATTGTGAATTCAGTAACAAACAAGAAACAACTTTGTTTTGATAATAATTAACTGGTATGATGCCTGAAATGATCCAACCGAGTTGTGTATTTTGCATCTTTAAATCAGAATTTTCAATGATAATTTGACCATCTAAAATAATGTTCCAAAAAAGAGTGGAACCAACGAGTATGTCGATCGGTTTTGACTGATGAAATTCTTCATCAGCAAGTGAAACATTGAATGGGATATTAAAATTAAATCTTTCAAACGATATTTGAGGTATGTTATTTGTGAGTTTGTCAAGAATCAAACACGACATTTCACTTGCAAATGATAAAGTTTTAGATGTTACCTTTAATGTATCACAATGATTAATATGTGACATTTTTTTATTTATTCCCGATACTGTAAGATTAAGTGAGTGTTTGTTTAATTTTAATTTATTTACTAATGAATTTGTTATGAAATTGGATTGTGACCCGGAATCTAATAAAACACGAGCTTGGTGTGCCTTTCCAGATTGATCAAACACATTGACTTGAGCAGTACACAATAAAGATACATTATTTTTAATCGTCGAACAATTGACTACTGCGGAAGGTTCAGTTGATTTTTCGGTTGATTGATTGTTTACAGATTTTTCAAAATGAAGTAAAGTATTATGTGATAAATTACATTTGCGACATGCAGACGACTTGCATTCTTTTACATTGTGACCCTTTCGAAGGCAATTTAAACATAATTTCAACATTTTAGCTAAATTGAAACGATTTTGAATAGATTTTTCAAGAAATTCGGAACATTGATTTATATAATGTGTATTGTTACACACTGGACAAGAATGTGAGCTTTTCGATGTTATTGTGAATGAGTTAATGTTTGATTTATTTTTTGATACATTTTGAGGCTGATATCTACCTGTTTCAAAAATATACGATTTTTCTAAGAGAAATTTGATTAAATGTTGACAATTAGGCAATTCATCGGATTTAAAATTATTATTCATATATAAATCCCATTCAGTATTAGTTCTTTTGTCTAGTTTTGATAGAATGTGAGGAATAAGGAACACTTCAAAATTTTCAGGAGATATTTTTAATGATTCGATACTACGAATATATTGCTCAAGCGAATTAGCGGCAGATTTTAGTGAAGTAAAATCGAAGTTTAAAATATTTTTTGAATGTGCGTAAATAATTCTTCGACGTTGATTGAATCGATCTTTTAAAATATTGTACGCGACCATATAATTTGATGCAGTAGTTTCTAATGATTTAATAGTGTTTAATGCTTCACCGCTTAAGGCAGATCGCAAATAGCACAATTTCTGAACTTCCGGTATGGAACCATTTTCATGAATAACCGCTTTAAATGCGTCCTCAAATGAACGCCACTTAGTAAAATCACCATCGAATGAAGGTAAGTGTGTTGTGGGTAATTTAATGTTTTTAGATGAGTCCGTATTAATAGATTCTACTTTTCTAATGTCTTTTGGTTTAATAAGAGCAGACGCGGCACCCAAAAACATATCAATTAATGATTCTAATTCAATTCGAATTTTGAATTCAGTTTCAATATCTTTTGAAACTGACTCAATTGAAGATTGAGTTGTCTCAAACTGATCTGCATTTTCTTGCAATCTTTTTAGTCGGCACGATATTGTTTCGACGTCAACATCACTTAAGGGTTTATTGACAAAACTATTTTTAAATTGTTCAAATGACGTTAGCTGCATTAAAAACGCGTTTCGTTTTTCAATTAGTTGCGGTTCTGTTAAACGAGGCATTGTTACTAACACAAAAAACGAGGAAATGGGAACTCAAAGGAAAGCACTTACTTGTTTGTAAATATATTTGTGTTGTTTCGACAAATGATGAAGTTGAGGTGCTGCGAATGACCTGGTGCAAACTTCTTAAAGACGGTTTTTCTTTATTATAAAAATCCGGTTCGAAGGACCATTGTTTTAGCCACGTGGAAATAATTGAATTTACGTCCTTAGTAGATTGGGTAGGTTTTTATAATAAACGCTGTCTTCTTACTCTATGTATTTATTGCTGCTCGATTGCAAGTTCAATAATAACTAACTCTATTTTACATAAAATACAATATACAGGGTGTCCGGAAAATACGTGTACAACGTTTGACGACAGACTCCTGACGTCAAAATAGGTCGATCTAAGCCGACTTAGTTATATCCAAAATTGTCTCGTTTATCCGGTAGAGGGCGTCAAAAAAAACAAAAGTATAACAAAGTTGAAAGTATCTATTGTAAGAAACTAAGTAAAACAAAAACATTACTTAAGCAAATGTGTAAAATGACCGCCATCTTGCTGAATACACTTATTAACACTCTTTAAAAAATGATATTGGACCCTATCTAATGTCTCGGGATTATTAAAATGGTTGCCTGCATTTAAAATCCGCTCCAATAAATCATCGCGTGTGTTTACCGGAGTCTTGTAAACTTTTGTTTTAATAGCGCCCCACAAAAAGAAGTCACACATATTTAACTCAGGAGAACGTGGTAGCCATTTTACTGGTGCATCATTGCCTCTTCCAATCCATCGGTTGGGATATTGATGATGTAAGTATTGCCGAACGGCAACGGAAAAATGGGGCGGGGCACCATCATGCATATACCACATTTCCCTCTAAAGTAAAAAGGGCAAATTCTCCAGAAGAATTGGTAATGTGTCTTGCAAAAAATTTAAATAAATATTTCCATCTAACCTGTCTGGAATAACAATGGGACCAATAAGGTAGTGATCAATAATAACTGCCCAAATATTAATTTTAAATTGATGCTGATGATGTGCAACTTTAATGGCATGTGGATTTTCATCGGAATAAATATGTTCGTTGTGCAGATTGGTTACCCCAGATCTTGTAAAGCATGCCTCGTCAGTAAACATAATTTTTCTACAAAAATTTGGAACAAGGATTCTTTTGTTTCTAATAAATTGACAAAATGTAAGCCGCATGGGGGGATCAGTCGGTAAAAGTTCCTGGACTTTTTGTATGTGGTAAGGATGTAACAACTGTTCTCTTAAAACCTCATTGACAATCGTTTTAGGAACATTTAACTCACGTTCTAAGAGACGGGTACTGGTACTTGGTTCTTCTTCAACTCTTTCCAGAATCATCTCTTCTGTTTCCACAGTTCGAGTTGTTCGCATACGACCCCTGCCTTCAAACTTTTTCTCAAAACTGCCCGTTTCCCGAAGATGACGCTCAATATTGGCAAATGTTTGGTGGTTTGGTATTCGACGGTTAGGAAACCTCTCCATGTAAACCCTAACACTCTGACGCCCATTTCCTTGACAAAACCCGTATACCAGGAGCATGTCAACTTTCTGAGAGTTTGTATAATTTTCCATTTTTAATGGTAAAATGAACTTGTAATTCAAGAATGTTGATCGTATACTTGAGTAAATTTCATAGACTGGTGACAATTTGTCAATAATTGTCAAATTATTGAACGCCATAGCAACAAGGTCACTTAAAAAATTATTGTTACAGGTAATTTCTTTTTAATATTTACAAATTTTTGACGCCCTCTACCGGCTAAACGAGACAATTTTGGATATAACTAAGTCGGCTTAGATCGAAATATTTTGACGTCAGGAGTCTGTCGTCAAACGTTGTACACGTATTTTCCGAACACCCTGTATATACAATTTCTTAATGGGTAAAAGTGTACAGGGGGAAAAAAGGGTGCAATGATTAGTTTTTAACAACGAGTAATAAAATTCATATTTCTGGGAATTTAAGGGTTAATCAGGTATAAAGGCTTAAAAATAAATACATCTGTACAAATAAAACAAATAATTACAAACGGATGTCACAATAACCATAAATATAAAATAATTAGATATAATAAAACGTATTAAATAATAATACAATTTGGCGGCGCCAACAAATACGTTCTGTTAGAAATGAGTATGCTTTAGAATTAGCAAAAATTAAGAAATGCCAACATTCCGGAGCAGGTACGGATAAATTATACAAACCAAAAATGCTATGGTTTGCGGTAGCGGACAGAATTTTGAAGCATGTTGTACAAATAAAAGAAACACAGGCATTACAAATTGTAAATTTATTTACATTCTATGGATTATTTATCATTTTCATTTGCCAAGGGACAGCTCCGTCACCTATAAACCAATCAGCTAACTTATTTTTGAGCTCTGCAGCTTTTTTTTTAAATTTGTGTTTGCACAGACTTTCTACTAGTCTACTAATCATTTTCAAAACCTTCAACGTCTACACTGTTTCGGGTTATATATTCATCAGATGTTTTACGCAACAAGAATGTCAGCTTTTTTAAGAGATAACGCAATAGGTTTGTCAAATATACAAAACTGAAAAACATGCAATTCAAATTTTCTTTTTGTATTAGAGGACCATGGTGTGAATACGGTTTTAGTAAATATTCTTTAAGGGAAAAAGCATCGTCACCTACAAACACGGTATTTGGGGGAAGCTTCAGTAAATTATTTTCTATTGCATTTTTCAAACTGCTTTTTAAAAATACTCTTCCATCAACTGCTTTTCAGTTTGCACCCACATCTATATATTCAAAACAGTATTGGTTATCATCTAATACAAGCAGTATAATACTGAACGTTCCCTTGTAGTTGTAAAATTCTGATCCTGAATGGAAAGGACTTTGTAATATAACATGCTTTCCATCTAAAGCTCTAGCACAATTTGGAAAACTCTTTTAAAGATATCGGGTTTTTATTAATTATTTATTTTTAAGAAATTGAATCACAATCTAAACTGAATGATTTTCTAGAAAATACGCAACCATTGAGATACTGCCATCTTCCCCAAATGAGTCATCTGTGGCCAGAAAACTAATCGCACAAAAACTAACTTCAAACTTTGCAGTCCCAAAGAGAGTTCAAAAAAGGACAAGTAGCACAGATAGGGCTATACAAAGGTTACAGGAAATTGCACAAAAATTAGATGAAAAGCCTAAGAGAAAAGAGGACAATGAGTTTGATTGTTTTGGCAAGTCGGTGGCTTCTTCGTTGAAGAAGCTACCAGAATCAGTCGCTTAGGAATTAATGGAGTACATACAATTTTATCTTGTACGACGACGGTTATCAAATACTCAGCATTCTCAGCAAATATCACGACATCTGCTTTATCAAGTATTTATGAATATGCTGCAAATCCATGTTTGAACCGTTCTTACGATGACGCAAATAGTCAACAAGAACAGTCAGATCAGATTTCAGAAGAAAATAATGCTTCAGTCTCACTTCATTCTTACTGATTTAAATTTACGTTTCAATCATCAGCAAGAACAGTCAGATCTGCTTTCACAGGCAATAAATGCTTTATTGTATGACGAGAATAATTAAGAAATGTTTGTATTTGTTAGCATTATTTAACCTAAATTATCTGCTTACCTTAATCAAGTCTTTTAACGCATTATAAATGGCTTGGCAAACTTCAAGGATAAAATTTAAAATTTTGCATTTTGGAACACAATACAAATATTGCAATGAAGCAAAAGAATCTCCTGTTGCAAGATATCTTAATGTCACTTTTAATTTTAATTGTGGTGCTAACGCATCTCTCATGTGGGTATCCATTTTTATAATACGTTGCGTCACACAATCCAGAAGAGTATCAAAATTTTGCTTTGTTATTTGTAGATGGTTTTTGTAGCTTGCAGAATCTTCTGCTGCAAGTTCTCTAAGAAGTTTTGCAGAAGCACCCAAAGTAGGTCGACAACTAATCCATGGTTTAACCCAGACACAATCTTTTTGTCGTTTCTTTTTCAGTATTTTTTTAATCTTTTTTTTCACTAAAAGTTTAGCAACTATTTTGTATGCTTCGGAAAGTTCACTTGACATATTGCGCACTGTAAAATACACTTTAAAAATGAAACTGGCGTATCACTTATTTTTGTTTTTGCACATGTAGTGTAAACTTTTACTGGCGTGCAAATAGAACTGGCGCCACTAAATCTATGCATGTCTAAACTCACCTTAAGGACAATTTAGAAAAATTGATTGAGTTGTTTATGCAAAAATTTAATTCAGCAAATATATATATATATATACAGGGTGTCCGGAAAATACGTGTACAACGTTTGACGACAGACTCCTGACGTCAAAATAGGTCGATCTAAGCCGACTTAGTTATATCCAAAATTGTCTCGTTTAGCCGGTAGAGGGCGTCAAAAATTTGTAAATATTAAAAAGAAATTACCTGTAACAATAATTTTTTAAGTGACCTTGTTGCTATGGCGTTTAATAATTTGACAACTATTGACAAATTGTCACCAGTCTATGAAATTTACTCAAGTATACGATCAACATTCTTGAATTACAAGTTCATTTTACCATTAAAAATGGAAAATTATACAAACTCTCAGAAAGTTGACATGCTCCTGGTATACGGGTTTTGTCAAGGAAATGGGCGTCAGAGTGTTAGGGTTTACATGGAGAGGTTTCCTAACCGTCGAATACCAAACCACCAAACATTTGCCAATATTGAGCGTCATCTTCGGGAAACGGGCAGTTTTGAGAAAAAGTTTGAAGGCAGGGGTCGTATGCGAACAACTCGAACTGTGGAAACAGAAGAGATGATTCTGGAAAGAGTTGAAGAAGAACCAAGTACCAGTACCCGTCTCTTAGAACGTGAGTTAAATGTTCCTAAAACGATTGTCAATGAGGTTTTAAGAGAACAGTTGTTACATCCTTACCACATACAAAAAGTCCAGGAACTTTTACCGACTGATCCCCCCATGCGGCTTACATTTTGTCAATTTATTAGAAACAAAAGAATCCTTGTTCCAAATTTTTGTAGAAAAATTATGTTTACTGACGAGGCATGCTTTACAAGATCTGGGGTAACCAATCACATGCCATTAAAGTTGCACATCATCAGCATCAATTTAAAATTAATATTTGGGCAGGTATTATTGATCACTACCTTATTGGTCCCATTGTTATTCCAGACAGGTTAGATGAAAATATTTATTTAAATTTTTTGCAAGACACATTACCAATTCTTCTGGAGAATTTGCCCCTTTTACTTCGGAGGGAAATGTGGTATATGCATGATGGTGCCCCGCCCCATTTTTCCGTTGCCGTTCGGCAATACTTACATCATCAATATCCCAACCGATGGACTGGAAGAGGCAATGATGCACCAGTAAAATGGCCACCACGTTCTCCTGAGTTAAATATGTGTGACTTCTTTTTGTGGGGCGCTATTAAAACAGAAGTTTACAAGACTCCGGTAAACACACGCGATGATTTATTGCAGCGGATTTTAAATGCAGGCAACCATTTTAATAATCCCGAGACATTAGATAGGGTCCAATATCATTTTTTAAAGAGTGTTAATAAGTGTATTCAGCAAGATGGCGGTCATTTTACACATTTGCTTAAGTAATGTTTTTGTTTTACTTAGTTTCTTACAATAGATACTTTCAACTTTGTTATACTTTTGTTTTTTTTGACGCCCTCTACCGGCTAAACGAGACAATTTTGGATATAACTAAGTCGGCTTAGATCGACCTATTTTGACGTCAGGAGTCTGTCGTCAAACGTTGTACACGTATTTTCCGGACACCCTGTATATATTTTTATATATAACTATTTTATATAGACCTAGTAAAAAAATAAGTTAGTGACCAATGTATATTATTAATTTTAGATAAGTAGGCAAATTAATTTATTAATTACTTTATTATTTTAATAAATTGCCAATATTTTTGAGTAATTTTACTTTTTCTTCAGGGCTCTACAATAAATATATGAACTAGATACAAATATAATAAAATTAATAAATGGTAAATGACAACAAAATATAGATAAATTAAAAATACTAACTTACATATTATGATTAATTTATTTATATTTTTTTAATTTCATTTACCATTTATTATTTTTATCTTAATTGTATCTGGTTTATATATTTGCTTTAGCAGCGAGTTGCTTTAGTATTATTTAAATAAATTTTTCATACACAAAACTATTACCTGTTTTTATATATTATTTGAGTTTTTTTAAACTTTTATTTTACGAAGCTTTTCATTGTTTTACATTAAACCCATTAATTATTGTTTACCAATACTAATAGAAAATATAGTTTTATAAAAATATTATTTTAGAATTATTTTCATTTTCAAATATAATATTCCCGTTTCCAATTATTGGAGTGAGAATCTCTTGTATAATCTCTATTTTTTGTGTCAACCACAATGTCAATCACGTTCAATAAAGTTGCTCCTTTTATTTCACTCCGTAATAGCAAAAAAATTATTCCGTGTACTCCAAAAACACTACCCTAACGGTCGTAGAATAAAAAGAGTAAACAAAGTGACTTGAGTAAGATAGCTAAACGCAGCTTATGTAATTAAAAGATTACACGGTAGTTTAAATCTTTTTGAACACTTGTTAAAGCTATTACATGGAAGACAAGATTTAAGCATTTAAGTATTTTCTTACAATTTTTACGATTGTATCTTTGTCGTGGTTATAGAGCTTGCCGCGTAAGAGAAAATAAAAGAAACCTGTAGCTAAGTTACCTTAGAGATGCATCGTTTTTTTAAATAGGTGTTTAAAACTAACTTCTCAAGTGTAAGCTCTTGGTAGTGGCGGGGTGCGTAACAAGCACACTTAATGGTTTTACATGTAGTACTTGTTTGTGAACACCTCACTTCCGGCACTATACTTCTCTGGTAGCCATGGCGATCAATTTGCTACGTCTTCTCTGTTGCAACATACAGAAAATAAAACTAAAAAAAAAAAAAAAAAAAATGACCGCGTGCAGTCTTAAATTAAACTAAAACAGACAATTTTTTTTCCAGGCAAGACGGATGCTTCTGCTAACTCTACACAGAAGAGTTAAACTTTTTTGTAACGAGGAGAGCAAAAAAAAGGTTTTGTTTATTCACTTCCGAGCTCTTACCTAGGCAACCTAGTAAAAATGCAAAGTAGTCTAAGTCAATCCTAAAAACTATTCTACTTTTAACTAAAAGGTAGGAGTCAGCTACAAAAAAGCTGTACTCAAACACTTCCAAGTAACTGTCATCAACTTGTCTCATTCTAGGCAAAACCATTGCAGAGTTAATAAAAGCTGCTTTAATTTAAGAACTGGATAAAATCCTGTCCACTTTCGAGAAAACACCTTGTACCTTTGGCGAGTGGTCAAACACAAGAGAGATCCTTAAGATTACCTGTGATAAGACACATTCATAAAGTAGTTAAAAAAAATCTTTAGCATAGAACTACTGTGGCCGGGGTTAAAACTTAGTGTGGTGCAGACGGATTACCTTCCCAGACAGACTTTAGTACAATACTTGTGGATGTCATTAAAACGGTCTTGAGTTGCTTGGAAAGACAGAACTGGAAGCTTACCGTAATAAACTACAGTATTTTCTATACCACCGAGAAGGAAGACCCAAAAAGTTAGCTCTTTGTCCTAGGTATAAAAAAGGAAGGGAAACCATCCGGTCAAGACCAGAACGAAAGCAGGTTGTGATGCAAACTCTTACTACATTGTATAAGAAAACAAAAACACCAATGATTGAGGTAGCTTTTACAGAATTTTATTATCAGTATCAATTTAGAAATATTAAACCGCAGCATTAAACCAACGTTTGTTACATCTAGCAGCCAGACTATAATTTATATTACACTGGCAAGTTTAAGTAAAATTCAGAACTAGCATGTAACTTTAACGACCAACAGAGCAGCTTATAATGCTTTATGTGAACCTAAAAGTGTTGAAGAAATTGAAAAATACGTCGATAAGTTAGGAAACTCTTTAACACAGACATACACAAACGTCTGCCTATTAAAGCAGTGTCTGGTTCTAACATTACCACACCCTGGTAGTGAGGCAAACTTGAACAACTCAAAGTGGCCGCAAGCAAATCTTTGAACAGAACAAAAAACTCAAAACGCTAATCAGACCGGAAGAAATGAAACGCTATCAAAATAATTTTAGTTTTTTAACTGACAATTTGAACGGTTTGCAAACCGTATTATATACTAGCAATGGCGTTAAAAAAACTATATTAAAAATGAATTTAAAAGACTAATAAATTTTACATAAAAAACAAGTCCAAAGTACATACAATGTATGGCTATTTTTTATGAACATTGCTAGAAGTAAGCAAGATTTTTGTGTTACTTAGCAAAAATGTTTATTATTTACATTTTATGCGTATATTGCTAGCAATAAGCAAGGGCACCATGATCAACAGCTCACTAAAAAAATAATGTTTTAAATGAAAACTTTCTTAAATTTTTTTATTTTGTTAAATTTGAAAATAAACAAACAAAAAATTGTAACTTTGCGTTTTTGTTCATTTTTTGTTATGCTTAGCAAACTTGTTTGATAACAATATTACTATCTAGCAATACGCATAGAGCATTGGGCAGATTATATCTGTAGCTTAGTTCTAAAAAAGTAAATGTCATTTTTTGTATCATTTAAACATAATATGTACATTTTTAAATTTAAACATTAATTATGTTTATGTTGAAAGGGCTACTAGTCGGAGAGCTCGCGTCAAAAAAATGCAAGAGTTTTTGGAAGCTTGATATTTTGAGATTGGGTTCTATTTCAATCATAAAGAGCCTGCCTAGAGTCAGCAGGTCTGCCGTTGGGACACCTGGCGCTGAGACGCTCGCAAAGAAGTAAAATTAATTAACACCTCCAAATTGTTTTTGGAAAACTCAAAATTTGTATATTATTAGTGAATCTAGTTTAAAACACAAATCCAACAGTCAGACTGCAAAATAACGGGACGTGTGAAGTCAGCGCTACACTTTACATGTAAAAAAATGATGTTATAGCAAATGTTTTCTCAAGACTCAAATATTGCCAAAACATTAATTTAAAGTATAAAAATCACAAAACTAACAGTCAGACACATTTTTGTTGGGACCTTTTCAGTCAGCTGTCGCTAGAAGCAAAGATAGCAAGTGAGCGCAATTTACGGTAACGTGCTCTTGCTAAATTATTAATTGGAGATTGCGCTTATTTGTTGTCTTCACTTCTAGCAACTGCTGACTAACAAGGTCCCAACAAAAAGTGTCAGATTGTTAGTTTTCTAATTTTTATACTTTAAATTAATGTTTTGGCAATATTTGATCCTTGAAAAAACATTTGCGCTGGCATCATTTTTTTGACATGTAAAGTGTAGCGCTGACTCCACACGTCCAGTTATTTTGCTGTCTGACTGTTGAATTCGTGTTTTAGACTAGATTTATTAATAATGTACAAATTTTGAGTTTTTCGAAAACAATTTGGAGGTGTTAATTAATTTTTTTGATAGAACATCTCTAAAAACTTTAATATTTTGCCACACAACTTCTAACTTTAAAATTTGTATTTTTGAGTTGTGCTATTAACTAAACAAGTGAATGTTCTTTTGTTATAGACATGAAAAAAAAAGTTATGATTTAATTTCACAATTTTCTTTACAAAAGTTTTTTTTTATAAAAATTTGTTCTGTTTTTTTTTTTAAATTTCTAAATCCCTTGCTCTTTGATTGGGGCCTGCAGTTTAAACCTAACCTAATCTAACCAGTCGGATTTCTGATCGACAAAACTTCTATTAACTAAGTACTAATAGTATTAGGTTGTCTTGGTAACCAGGGTTTCATATATAATTTCGATTTTTTTCGAATTTCTACGGCATGGCGGCAGCGCTCAGAAATAGCTGATTGGTGTTTGAAACATAAATCTTAACTTATTTTATATATTATTTTTGTTATAATTTTACTGATTTATTTTAAGAAGTTTATTTAAACATTTAACATAAACATAACATATGTCACAACCAAATAAAAATTATGTTGGCAGCACTCTTTTACCAATAAAAAAATTAGTGAAAAATTTAAATATTTGGCGGTTTCCAGTGGCTGCAGTGAGACCTTAGACCATACACACTTATAGACACGCTTTTTGACGAAGCGGTGAATCCAACATGATCGATGTGTGTGACGTCAGTTGTGGATGACTACTTGTATAAAAACACATTTTACGCACTTAATCTACTGAAGTGTCAACAAATCTTGTACTTATTCCTCATAAATATTGAATTTTGTGATACAAACATGTGTTTGATAATTAGCAATCATAAAGAAAATTTGCTTAACAGCTAAGTTAATATTTATTATTGCAAAAAAATTATAATTTGTTACAATAAAATATTATTTATTAAGGATATAACGTCATAAACAATTTTAGTTTTTGAATTATATTAAAAGTTAAAATTAAAATATAATAAATATTTTATTGTATTCAGTATTGTTTACTAAAAATTGTAAAATTAATTTAACTACTCATAAAGCATATGTTCACAATTAGCGCGTGACGTCAGTTATGGACATTGATATGTTGGTTTCACTATGCAACAAGCGGAAAACACCACACGTCGTGTTTATAAGTGTATATGGTCTAAGAGTGAGACCGTAGTACATGTTGATGGTTAGTGGCAAACGGTAATAGTTGGTGACGGTGGTGCAGTGAGATTGCAGCCTTAACAACAATAGGGTAGTTTCTTTTATCTTACATATCCGTCAAAAACTGACAATAGATTTCTAGCACAACTAACACTGACTTTTTTTAAAGACAACTGAAGAATACTAGCATTTTTTAATTTTTTTTTTTTTAACTAAGTTATGAGGCAACTATTGAGAAATTGTAAACATTTCTTGTTAAAAAGAATGAATTGACTATGACAGATAGTGTGTTTTAAGTATTGTAACTAAGTACATAATATAATTTTTTTTATTGTTTGTGTTGTTATAGTGACTAAAGTTAATGTTATTAATGCCCGTACTATTAGTCAAAGTAGATTCATGAATCCGAGATATAATTTTACTTAATTGTGCATTGTGTGTCATTGCAAGATCAGCGCACGCGTTCTTTTGAGTAAAACCACAATAATTTTAATATTTTCTTTTTTTTTTTTTGTTTATTTATTTGCATACATGTTTGTATTAGATTAATTCATTAATTTCATTTTTTTATCTGTACTCTGTTGCTAATTTTCCGTTTTTCGGCTCAGTAGTGTGAAAAGTTTATCTTTTCTATGCCTAATTTTAATTGTTTGTTTTTTTTTAATACAAATGGTAATATTAGCAATAATAAACTTATAGTTCATTATTGCTAAAAAACTACAAATTGACTTTTTATACAAATTTAAAATTAATAAATTAGTTTATAATTCTGAATTAAAACGCCGTATTAACAATTTAGAATATAATCAAAGAAAAAATGATTTTATTCTACACCGCTTTGATCTTAATAATAACACTAATATAGTTGATAACGTTATTTAATTTATAAATAGTTGCCTACAAGTACAGATGCTTACATGTGATAACAACATCGTTTATCATATTAACAAACAAAAAATTTAATTAACTAGAGTTAACCTGATATCTAAAAAAACTGAACATAAAAAAGAACTTAAAGGTATAAAGATTAGCTTATCTGATGATTTGTCGTCTGAAGAAAGAGCTGAACAACAAATACTTTGGAAGCATTTGCGAATTGCCAGAGCTAAATCACTAAATGCAAAAACTGTAAAAAAAAAATTGTTAGTTTAAGGTGATATTTATACCGTCGGACAGTTAGAAGAAAACGCAATATATGATATTGCAACAACTACTGAGTTTGGAAATCTTCTTGAAAGATTAACAACAAGTGCAGCCGGAACTCCAAATTCTAATAGTTACGTCGATACTGAAGAAATTCAATTGCTGTTACATTTTAAACCTCTAATCAACCAGTCCATAGAATCAAAGATATCAGTTCAAACAACGCCGAAGACATGTAATGCAGCAATAGCTTCTTCTCCAAAAATAATTAAGTTAAGAAACAACTCATCATTTACTGTCTCGATATTCAAGTTAACATGATTAACAACATTTTTTATTTCTATAGTTAATTAGATAAAATGTGTTTTTTTTTAATTTTGCATATGTAGATTATACAATATATAATATTTTGGGTATACAGATGATTAATTTTGTATAAAACAAAATACGCCAATAGGACTCAGTATATTTTATTAATTAAAACATTCTAAAGATACGTGAACGTTTCAACAACTTCTGTTACAAATACAACATATTAAAAAAACATATAACTTATTATTATTTTTTTTAATATGTTGTATTTTATCCTATTTTACTATTTAGATTAAATTGTTTTTAATATGTAAAATTCCTCATGTATTTTAATATTTTTTATGTTTTTTTATTCGACTAGCTTAATGTTAATACTTTTTGACTATTTTATATTCTGTCCATTTTATTGTGTAATTAAAAAAATAAATTATCTTGTATTGTAGCGCTGAAGAAGACAACAGAAGTTGTTGAAACGTTCACGTATCTTTAGAATGTTTTAACTAATAAAATATACTGAGTCCTATTGGCGTATTTTGTTTTATACAAAATTAATCATCTATATACCTAATCTCAGGAAGGACGTTTAACCAATTACATTTTATAATATTTTGGTTCAAATAACAGAATGTCTGAGTTATAAATACTAAGTTAGATCCGGTATATATATAAACTCATGATCTATTCTACAATATTCCAACATATATTGAAACATTTTTAGCTGCGGATGTTTGCAATTCATATTGCTCTGATTGTACATTATCAAAATGTGGAGGTGCTTTAATTGAACTCAAAAATACTATAGATGGTCATTTAATTGATACTTTTATTTTTTAAAATGCTTAGCCAATTGTAGATATTGTTGGCTTAAAACTGAAATGTAGTTTGGTGATAGATAACTATGCAACTTTTTTTGATATTTTTGAATGATTTATGAAAGTAAGGTGATCATACTAGGTGATTTTAATATTCCAAAACTCTGGAACTACTCAAATAATATTAATTTTGATTACCAGTCATACATGTTGAGCAATTTTTTAATTTCAAACTGTTTAATTCTGTTACCTATAACATGGAGCGTATACTTGGTATTGTATTTAAACTTAAATTGTATTGTTGAATTAGATACATTTCTATTAGTCAAAACTTACGGTTATCATCTACCTCTATTGATTACAATTTCTAATATTTTGAATTGTCATAATCATTCATTTCTTATAAACAGTAATAGCAAGTACGAGTATTATAACTTTAGAAAAGTATATTATATGATTTAATGTTTTAAGTAGACTGGTAATTTTTAAATAATTACGATTATAATAATGTTGCTTGTGAGAACTTTTACACTAAATTATATAATATAATTGACTGCGCCGTGCCCGTTGTTACACCTCAAAAATCTTTATACCTTCCTTGGTTTAATAAAGAAATTATATTTCTAATAAAACAAAAGTCTAACTGTTTTAAACTTTATAAGCGAAATGAAAATAAATGCACCTTAATTAAATTTAAAAAAACGTTCTCAAATTAAATCATTAATTTAAAAATCATATAATACCTAGATTAAACTAATTCAATCTTTAATAATAAAAAAACCAAAACAGTTTTGGTATTATTTATAAATAACAATAAAAAAAATTCTTGCATTCCTAATTCATTAAAATTTTTGAACAAAATTTAAGATCCTCAAGTAGTAAACAGTTTTGCTGATTATTTTAGTATTGTTTATACCAAACCAAATGATGTTAGCCACTATTTATTTAAGTCAACAATGCAAACATGCGTTAAAACTCCTACTTTGACTGAAGAAGATATTTTAGAATCAATAAAACTAGTTAAACCTAAGCTAACTGGTGGTGTTGATAATATCTCTAGCTTAATTATAAAAGACTGTTGTTTTGTTCTTGCTCAACTTCTATGGATTTTATACAATTTTTTACTAAAAACTGGCACATTTCATATTTGAAAAACTTTAAAAATCTATCTCGTATTGAAAAACGCTGATCCAAGTTAAATTCAAATACCGTGCTTTGTCTATAGTAGCACCAAACATATATTAACATCTGCCCAACATAGCTTTGTCAATTTTTTGTTTTAACTTTATGTTAGCAAATTGTAAAGAATTGTACTGTATTTTGTACACTAAATTAAAAATTCAATGTTGCTTTGTAAAGACAAAGTTCGAGTTTTTGTTCCTAGGACTAATATGAAACAAAAAAATATTAAAAAAAACTTA
The DNA here is from genome assembly GCA_963932245.1 of Tachinus rufipes. Lineage (NCBI taxonomy): Eukaryota > Metazoa > Arthropoda > Insecta > Coleoptera > Staphylinidae > Tachinus > Tachinus rufipes. The sequence goes on along the minus strand of OZ010747.1, from coordinate 45,604,919 downwards.
TCACTAATAACGAGTATTACCCCTTTTTGTATTAATGACTGCTTGAAGTTGACAAGGAACACTTTGATTTAAATTAAGGTCAATATTATTCTATTCCTGCAATAACAACTGTCTTAGCTCTTAAGTTCTTGGAGCAGGTGTATGCTTTTGGATACGTTGTCTCAACTTATTCCAGACATGTTTTATGGAATTTATGTCCGGGCTGAGAGCTGGCCAATCAAACCAAAAAAATTTCACTTTATCCAAATAATCTCTGACAACTCTGGCTACGTGAGGTCTAGCATTATCTTGCATAAAAATACCGCGTTGTCATGATAACATGATCTTCAAGAATTTTTATAATATATCTGTGCTTTGGTAGAAATTCCTGCCCAAACCATAACCGACCCACCGCCAAATGGATTTTGCTCATTAATACAAACTGAACCATCTTACTCTGCGTTTTCTCTACACTTTCCGACGTTTGACTAATCTATTGAGACAAAAGCGCATTTATCTGAAAACAGTACCCTGCTTCAGTCTTCATTATTCCATGCCCGGTGATTTTGGGAATAAGCCAATTTTGCAACACAATGTCGGCGTTGTAAAGGTGGACCTGTAACCATCTTTTTACAAGACAATCCAGCAGCCCGAAGCCTTCTCGTAACGGTTTACATCTCTAACTTCATGGAGTTAATTTTGTTCTTAAACTGCAGAAGCTGTTCTATTCCGCAAACTTGTGAACACCAAAAAACGGTTATCTTTGTTTGTGGTATCGTATCCAAGTAACGCTGATTCACCTTTTGTACAACACAAAGGCTTTTACCAACAATTGTTTACGTTTGCCTTGCTATAACTCTTGCCACAATAATAGGGCATTATGACCTGTTAAGTTCAGTACACCGTGTGAATGACAAGTTTTGCAGAGCAAAATCAACACAAAGTAAAAAAACTGCCACAGTGGTCGGGGCTGCTGACCATGTGCTTGTCGCTACCCGGTTACTGGGTGTGGGTTGGCTGGACGGTAAAGAGTAGTATGTTCGGGGTTAGGGCGCTACTGGGTAATACTTCCCAGACAAATAATAATTGCAAAAATACAGCATAGCACATTTATTTACAATACAATACTATTAAGTCCGCTAAGCGAATTAAACGGTTGTCTACACACGTGGGCCGTTCACTCAGTTTATTTTAATGTCTCTCTCGAGATTTATCAAGACACACCCTCCCTTGCCTTCTTCTTCCGGAGCACTTTTAAGTCGCACTTGCGCAACAGGATACAATACAATACAATACAATGCAATGCAATGCAATGCAATGCAATGCAATGCAATGCAATGCAATGCAATGCAATGCAATGCAATGCAATGCAATGCAATGCAATGCAATACAATATACATAGCCTACACACGTTACAATTACAAAAACTACGTCACAGAACCACAACAAAATGTTTTCAATTAGAGCAAAATGGATGTTGTTCCATAAAAGTCTGTAACACGGTGATAATAAGTGACAGATACATAACATTTGTCAGGAAATAAATTAATAATCTCTTACTTTGGCTTACAATTTTCAAACATAAAGTTAAAAAAGCAAAAATATAGTTAAAACAGCAAACTTAAATTTAAAACAAAAAAAATCAAAAATAAGTCATAATTTTAAAGTGACCTCTATTTATTGCTTGCCAGTGTATATTAATGATATTACAAATGCGATTGAGGTCAATCATTTAACAGTCATATTCAGTTGCAATAAAACAAATATAACTTTTCCTTACTTAATCAATAGTAAAATTTTATTAAAAAAAGCACACACAAAGATATTTTATATGTGTTTTAATAGTTTTTTTAATAAAAAACTCACGCAATCGAAAACAAAAAGTAAACATATTTTGCGCCAATTTTTATTATAGTTTTATTCTTACACTAAATACTCTATAATAAACTAATGATAATAATTAAAAACTTTTGATTTAATTTTACTTTAGATTTGCAGTGATGAAATAATAAACAAATATCAATAAATTTGATTATAATCTGGATAAAATATTTATGCAGAGTTAGGTTAGGTTAGGTTGTTCTTTATTTAAAGTTCAGGAGTTTGCATAACACTCAAAAATGATAATAAAATTATTTTTACAAAAAATACTCGTTCAGTTTGAAAAAAATGTTTACCAAGTTTCTACAATAAAATAAATATTGAAAATATTTGTAGTTAATAGTTTGTTAAAAACTAAACAACTTTTGTTTGAAACTTTTTTTGAATTTTTTTTACAATTGTAAAATTATTTAGGTGTTCCGGTAATTTTGACTAACCCTGTATAATAAAAAATAAATGAAAACAAAGTAAAATCCTATAATCGCATATTTTGAAATTCTGTTCGCATCAGTTTGTTTATAAAAATATAATTTAATTATATGTGAATATGAATCGTACTGATTAAAAAGTCGTGTGTTCAATTAGTAACAATCAATATTAGATAACTTTAATTGCAAGACAATTTGTTTTATAATTATGCAAGCTGACCTTAACATTGCGTCAATAATTATTTCGTAAAATTTTGAGATGAGATAGTTAATGAGGTCATTTTAGTATTGTATATTATTATTTATTTAATAAATATAAAATAATGAATAAAAAATAATATTATTATGTTCTGTTTGATTATTTCAAACATTGTGCAACAAGCACTTGATTTTTCGCATACTTGGTACAAAAGAATTAAATTGTTTATTAAATGCTATAATATGATACATGTCACATATGTCAAGTATCACAAAAATAGGATAAACTTTTTTAACAGTATTATTTTGATAAATGACATTGCAGTAAAAAGTGATATATAAATTAAGTATTCTCAAAATATGTTTGAGCAATCTTAAAATATTTTGCGACTTACCCATTATAATGGCCGTATTACACTGACGATAATTTTATCTTAAATTATATACATAAAATAATTAAAATTTAAAAGTCTGTAACAAGCACAAAAGATAATATATAAAAAAAATAGTTGGTTTATATTATAAATAGTATTTCTCACATTTTATATGTTAATTATAAAGAAAAAAATTGATGATCATTTGTGTATTTTACAGACTTTTAAATTTTTATCCATAATTATATATATATATATGTATATATATAATTTAATAGAAAATTCTCGTCAGTGTTATACTGGCATTAGTAAATATTTTTTAAGTAAAAATTGCACAATTTTGTTATTATTTTTGATAACATATAAGAAAAGCGTATTTTTATTTTGATGTATAATAAGTATGTTCCTCACATTGATTTTTTGCTCATGTCTTAAGAAAATACGTGAGAATGATTGAGTTATAAGATTTAATTAAGATGTTGTTGGCAATGAGTTGGCAAAAATATTGTACTTTTAAGAGTGTAATATTTTAAGTGAGATTAAAACGCAGTTTGACTCTTAAACTTTAAAATCAGTTTTTAGCAACGTGCAGACAACGAGATTTCTAGTGACATAAAAATTAAAATTACTTATTTATATTACTTTGTTGCACCGCTAAATTAGTAAACTTGTTATTGTATTAGTTATTTTGTTTTTTGTAAATAACAATTGTTATTGTAGTTCTACTCAAAGTTGTGAATATATGATAAAATGTGAAATTTGAAATTAAAAAGTCTACTAAGTTTGCAATGTAATAAAGTAATCATAGTTTATTGAAGACAGTCAAAGCCACAATCTCTGCCTGGAGTAGCATTTTTGGTACACAAACATTGGGTTTGTATTTTTATAAGAAAAAATTGAATTTTGATCGTTATTGTTTGTAAACTTGATGCAAAACTTCAGTTACTTTTTACATGATAAAGCATCTGCTCACTATGCACACATAGTACTAATCTATTTGTCGGATACATTTCTTTGGACAGTAGTTGCATGACTTTGCAGGTCTTTAGATCTAAGATTTTTTGTTTAATTTTTCTGTGGAAAATTTTAAAAGACAAAATTTAATATTAATGATATAAAGACCAAAATCAAACTCTATCAGAAATTAGACATAAAACATGTAAAAAGTAGGCAATAGCCTCTGGTGGCCAAAGCAATGGTAAGTCGCTAAGGTAAAAAAAACAGGGCCCGTTTGTAGACGACACACATAAATAATACAATTAAATTGGTGAAACAAGGCTTTGTCTGTTTTACTAACCAATTTAATTAACCAAACGTTGACTTAGTTGTGCTTTAAAAGTTAATTTCTTTAATATTTGTGGTTTAAAAAGAACTTAAATGTTGTTTATCAACATCTCAAACATAATCTCCATATCCTTTATTTGACTAAAACCAAGTTAAGTCACTTATCTTCTACAACCCTAACTGAACAACAAACTATGTTTTTTGCTGTTTTTCATAATCTTACCTTACCTAACTTATTCAGCAACTTACTTATTTTCTTCGTGATGGACTTCTTGGTGAACCAAGATTATTAGATTTGTATTTTTCAACTACTCCAGAGATTACAACAACTAATGTTAAGGTTGATTTAAAAAGTTCTGATCATTTACTTATTACTTTTGTTGTTAAAACTTCTCTTTCCACCAAAACTAAACCGCGCCTCATCTATCATTATTCTAAGATTTTGATTTTAATACTTATTGCTTATATTTTAAAGATCTACATATTGCAGCAAAAAAATTTACAAAAATTATTCATAATGTCATCAAAAAAACTTGTCCCATTCTCTGTTATTAATCCAAAACAAAAGTACTTGTTTTCAATTCAGGCAAAACATCTAATTAATAAAAAGCAAAAAACATTTAAAATACACATTTGTAATTGTTCCAAACAGACTAAACAGGATTATAAGAAAACTCGTAAATATTGTAACAATTTACTACAATCTGACATTTCCAATGAATTTGATGGGGTATGGCATTCTAATCTTATCAACAAGCTTTTTGTATAGATGTTGAAAATAAATCTGTAAGTTTTATCAGTAGTTTTCTTGACAATAGAAAATTTATAGTTGGAGTTGATGGTTGCAGCCCATTCTAGCGGAACATAAACAATATTATATACAAAGAATTACATAGTGTGTAACGATAAGTTTCTTACATACATATAACTTAAATATACAATTCTCAGTTTGTATCTGGGGGTATCAATAAGTATAGCAAATATGTTAACACTTAATTTGCAAACTCTACTGACTACTGACTACTGACCCAAGAAAAAAGCAGTGGTTCAAATACTGGTTTTATTTTATTTCTCTCAAAGCCAAACAGCTGTTCAAATTGTTTGTAGTTTTATAGTTTAAACTTAAGGATTACCTCACAAGTTTTAAAATGTCACGACCAGATATTTATAAATATAAATGTAAAGTGTCATTTTGTATTAACACATATCATAGCCCTATAACTGATACCAGTTATAAAATTAAACATTTTATTATATTTTAAAAAGTCTTTGAAGAGAGCTTTGGTTTAAAATGGTCAACAAAGCATGTGTAATAAATATAAATTTAAATAGTAAAATCATTTTGATGTATGCAAATAAATTTGCCATTTTTAACTCTATCGTTGTAAAAATTAAAGAGAAAAGAAAATGGCAAGTTTTAAAAATAGCACCTTTATTGACGCAAAAGTAACATAGAGCTGCTAAGCGAGCGTTTTACAAACTTTAAGTTTCTTCCTAAAAGCTAAGAGATGGCGCAAAAACTGGCAAAATATTTATAAAAAATTGACTTCTATTGTATGGATCTGTGGTTTGCATAGCACATAATTCACACTATTTCAATTTTACACTGCACCTTACAATTTATGATTTGTTATTAAATTGACCTAAAATGTTCAATCACAGTTTGTGCATAACACACTTCACACTATTTAAAATTTATTCAATACTTCACAATTTACATTTTATTATTGTAAATTAACCTTTACATTATTTTTAATAAACTTTAACCTAAGTGATAAACGTCGATAAAAATTGACGTTTATTATGGTAACCTTCAGGATTGGAATTGAGAGCAAAAGTGGACTAACCATCAAAAAAACAAATTGAGCAATATGCAATTGAAAATAATAGATTTGATGATATGTAGCTCAGTTAATTTTTCTTAAATACACCATTTTATGATATAAGTAAAAATAACATAGAACTGAACTTTAAAAACTTGAGGGTTAGTCCACTTTTGCGCTTAATGCCTCATTTTGTTTAGAGGAAACAGGTTAAGAAACCGGTAAACACTAAAACACTAAACATTTTCAGTCAGAGATTAAATCTCGAATTGATTCTGGGTTCATAAATCCGAGATAGTTGAATTTATGTCAAAGATTGTAAAGTATAAATAGTATACTTAAACTTCATAAACTTTTTTGTACTTATAAAACGTAATTGTCATTAATTTTTTATCAATTTTAAACATTATTTATTATAAATTAGAATACATATAACTACTTGACAAATGTCATAATCAATATCTGACATAATAATGAACAATTCAACATTAATAATCTTGGGTGGTCCCAAGGTTTCGAGAATTAAGCAAGAAATACAAATATTACATATTTTGGAGCGCCAGTAGAAATTCTATGTATTATTATGTACTCAATGTTTATTGAATGTTAGTTATCATGAATATAACGCGGACTTGTTCTATGTTGGTGCTTGGAATGTACGCAGGCACCTGAGGCACTAATACTAGACAGCCTAGACAAAACACTGGCCGTATAAACAGGGGAAAAGGCCTGCTTGATCAACTAAAATTTATTCATATTTATAGTATAGATTGGAAAATTTTATACCAACGTTGTAATTTTGTTAAGAGTTTTTTTAACAATTACTATCAATGTTGCTAGTTGCAAAAGGATCTTTTTTAAATTGAAGTTGATAAAAAATTGTCTTTGTTCCACAATGAGTAATTTAAGACTACAAAATCTTGCAATATTGTCCATAGAACAAGTAATTACAAATATTATAAATTTTGAAAGCATTATACACAATTTTTCTACTATGAAAGTTAGAAGAGTAAATATATAAATATTTTTACATACACATAAAGAGCAGTCCATTAAGTGGTCTCTTTTTAAAAACTCAAAAAAATGAATGAATAAATTTTTTCGGTATATTATTGGTTTATTAAAAAAACAAACATTTCAATTATTTATGGAACACAATTTCATTCATGTGGCTACCTCGGCTGGCTTTTCAGTAGCGCATCCTGTTAACCTAATTTTCCAAAACCTTAGTGACTGTTTCTGGCTCTATCTCACAATATTTGATTAAAAAGCCTGAATCGTTAATGAATTGTTTGCATAACTTCCATCCTTCACGGCGCCCTACAAAAAAAATCTAACGGCGTCAAGTCGCAGCTCCGAGGTGCCGAAACAATAGATCGATTGTGGCATGGGCTGTGTGGCATGGCGCGCCATCCTGCTAAAACGAAAGATTGTCTAAGTCCATGTCTTCAATTTCCGGCTACAAAAAAATTGTTTCATGCCTCTTTCAAAGAAAAATGGGCCAATGATGCTACCGCACCAAACTGTCACTCTCTGAAGATGTATTGGCTTTTCCTGAAAATGCGCTTTGTCAGAAAAGATAATTTTTTGAGCAAAATTGTTGTTCATTTCAAGCTGCTCTAAGGCCCAAACTGAGAAGCAATAACAAACCAGATGGTTGTGTGCTTTCAGTTGCTGAGTCAATTGGACTTTATAAGCAAATAATGCGAGGTCTTTGTGCAAAATTTGCATCAAGCTGATGCGTGAAACGTTGAGTTGTTGTGATCAATGGCGAGTCAATGTTCAGGACTATGTTGCACACTCTGGGCTACAGTAGCCACATTCTTGTCAGTGCGCATCGTATGACGGCGGGGACCGTGTGTGACGCATGCCAGTTTCAGAAACATTTTGCACAAGCTTGCCTAGAGCACGCGCGGTCTCATTTCGGCTAATTTTTTTTTTCAATAAACGCACTGTTTGGGCTACACAACATTGACTTTTTAAATAAGTTTGAGATATTTCCCAACGCTGTTTAAGCGTAAAGACATTCATTTTGTTTTGCGGAGATATGTTACTGACTTTCAGTCAAGATTTCCTACGGGAAAGACCTGTCACTGTCAAAAGAACAAATTATTAAAAATTTACCACTAGATAGACCACTCTTTATGTGTACAATTTGTTTGTTTATCCAAAAGAAATGAAATTATTTATTTATAAATATAAAATTAAAAAAATTAATGCTAATTTATTTTTGTAAACTGGGTATATGTTTTATCTCATAGGTGGAGAACCTGCTATCTTCAAAGTTTCTTGTAGCCTTTATTGTTTGCATTTATAGGTATATCAACTTATGCGACCTCCTTTATTACTGCCTAATTTAAATATGCCATCCAATAGTGAAAAAATTTCTACACATAGTTAGTCTCAATTATAATTATGTATTTATAATTATTAATTTATAAAAACCATTTTTTGATTAACTTAGAAAAGGCGTCAAATTGGAGACCGCTCCGGGCGGCAAATGTTGTAGGTACACTTTGTTAACATACATGTGCAATTTATTTTTAACCTTCTACTTTAATTAGTCTTGTAATGATATCTAAACAGACAGTCTTAGGTTTCAATTACGCTAAATTTGCAAAAAAATTAGTACCAAACGGTAACCGAGTTTTCAAGATTTATCTTTTTATTTCACTGTAAAATGGACTAAAAGGTTTAATGGACTATAAGTCTTTAGAAGATGACTCACGTGATCCAGTTGATCCTGGTTTTTAAATCCGAGATATAATTTCTGACTATAAAAGACACGCTTTTCAATTGCTTCATGTCTTTTAGTATCTTTTATGTTATCTAAATTGGTATGAATATGTACAATTTCATGATTAGACACATCAACTAGTACCGCATTTATTGCTGTATTTAAATAGTTTGTGTTTATGCACACATAGTATAGTATTATGTATAGCGTTTTTTTTGTGTTATACGTATGGGTGTGTTAATCTGCACGGTTACATTATAGACATTATGTAATTAAAGAAGAATCTTTAATTTTTTACATTAAAATCACCTAGTAACATCATATTAGAGTTCAACTGTAGTTCATTAAGTTAAAGTATCTAAATTATGGCTAAATATTTTAAAAACTCAAGGGATTTTTAACATTGAGATGTTTATATTTTACAACTGAAAAGCATCAAACTCTACATAGTTGTTTTTTATAGAATGTACGTTTTCACTAATATCACTTAAAATTTTTAGTTGTACTTTTAGTTTATTAGCAAAACTTGCACTTATTTGCGCATTGTCACAATTTTTATCAAGTTTAATTAAATTTTCTACAAGGTAAATTGACAGAATGTTGATGCCATCTACAGAAATATTTAATTGTAGTACAAGGCTTGATAGAAATTTTAACAAACATTTGCTGAGATTTGTTTAACCATATTATCAAAACATGAAATATACTTCCAAATTTAGTATTTTTCAAGACACTGTTATTTGCGCAGTGTTACAATTTTTATTAAGCTTAATTAAATTTTCTACAATGTAAATTGACAGAATATTGATGCCATCTAAATAAATATTTAATTGTAGTACAAGGCTTGTTAGTTAAAAAAAAAAAATCTAATCGGCTTATATCTCTTAAATATCTATGCTTTAGTTGTGTTATACACTAGATTTAATTAAAACTGAGTAGTTTTGTTATAAACAATTAATTAACACAAATATGTAAAAAATGGACAAAACGCTTTGACAACGTTTACTAATTAAACAACTGAAAAAAACTAATTACAGATTCTAAAAGAAAATTTTCTGAAAAAGTATTGTTATTTTATATCAAAAATGAAAAACGATTTGATTAATAATTACACTGGCCAACAAAATTGAACTTTATGACTGATGAATGACTTATGTCACTTGATGTTTACTAATTTGGCGTCGCTGATTCCAAATATAACCTCATTTCTTTTCTGACAGCTCTTGTTTACAAGTTACAGCTTTCACTTAAAATTAGCTTTCTTGCTGTGTTTATTTGCTATTAATTTACAAATTATTGAGTTATCTAACTATATTTTGATATGGCATCGTCAAGAAGACATTGTGTGAATGATCCAAACCATTTTTGTTTCATTTGCGGAGAGTATATGTCTAAAGTATGCCGTTTAAATGTGACAACGTTCGTAAATGAGGCTTACAAAAATTACTTTGGGCACACGTTGGATATGAAAGATAAGCCTTGGATTCCTCAAAAGGTATGCAAAACGAGCGTTGAGTTTCTACGCTTATGGACAAATAAGAAAAGAAATAGTTTCCGGTACGAAACCGCTATGCTCTGGAATGAACCACGGAACCACCATGACGACTGCTATTTTTGTTTGGTGAACATAACTGGCATTAACCGAACAAATAGAGCCAAATGGAAATATCCGTCCATACGATCGGCACATAGATGTGTCTTGAGTCCTAAGACACCTGAACCTGAAGCTTATGCTTCACAGGAGGAGCCATTTAATTTGGAGACGAAACTTGACAGTAGTGATAGTGACTTTGAATGTGACCTGGAAAAGCCAAAACCATTCAACCAAGATGATTTAAACGACTTAATCAGAAATCTGGGACTGTCGAAGTCTGCTTCAGAAATTTTGGCTTCTAGGCTAAAAAAAAGGAACTTAATAACAAAAGGAACTAAAATTTCATATTACCGCACAAGAGAACAGAATCTCCTAAAATATTTTGATGAAGAAGATGATTTCGTATTTTGTAGAGATGTACCTGGTTTAATGACTGCAATGGGATTACGAAATTATGTTCCAAGTGAGTGGCGTTTATTCATAGATTCGTCAAAACGGAGTATAAAATGTTTTCTCTTACACAATGGGAATAAATTAGGGTCATTACCTATTGCACATTCTACTAAAGTAAAAGAAGAATATACATCTATTGCTCTGGTTTTGGACAAAATTAAATATGTGGAAAACAACTGGCTCATATGTGTTGATTTAAAAATGGTCAACTTTCTATTAGGCCAACAAGATGGTTACACAAAGTATCCCTGTTTTATTTGCTTATGGGATAGTAGAGCTAAAGGTCAACACTGGGTTAAAAAGGATTGGCCTACTCGGGAAAGGTTAGTTCCAGGACAACAAAACGTGATAAACCCCCCTTTAGTATCAAGGGATCGTATAATTTTGCCTCCATTGCATATAAAATTAGGGCTTATAAAACAATTTATTAAAGGTCTTGACAAAAATGGAAATTGCTTCCTTTTTCTACCAAAAAAGTTCCCAAAACTGAGTGCAGAAAAGATAAAAGCGGGCATTTTTGATGGGCCACAGATAAGATCATTAATAAAAGACACAAATTTTACGGACACTATGACAGAGATTGAGAAAAAGGCATGGAATGAGTTTGTTTGGCTTGTTCAAAATTTATTGGGAAATAAGAAAGGTGCTGACTATTCTCAACATGTTGAACAATTAATGAGTCACTTTCAAGCGCTTGGATGTAACATGAGCATCAAGTTACACTTTCTTTACAACCACCTAGACTATTTTCCTGCTAATCTTGGGGATGTAAGTGAAGAACAGGGCGAGCGATTCCACCAGGACCTTCGTACGATGGAGGAACGCTATCAAGGCTACTGGAACGCACACATGATGGCTGACTATTGTTGGAGCATTCAGAACAGCTCTTCAACTTCAACTTCTGTAAGGAAGTCTTATAAAAGAAAGTTTTTTTAACTTAAGAAATCAATAAAATAGGATTAACTTTAAACGTGTTGTGTTTTATTGTAAAACGGCTCATGTGTCATATTTTTTAAACAAGAGCTGATACATAAATTTCGATCACAGATTTGAAAACGTCATTAAAAATTAGGCTAGTATCATGTAACATAACTCAATCATCAGAAATGCTGTTGTCCAGTGTTATTTAATACATATTTTATATTAAGCTATTTTAATTATTTCTTTGTTGTGATGGTTTTAACTATAAATTCTAATGTCGGCTGTCATGTTATATTATAATAACGACTATAAAAAACATAAATGAAACATATTTTGAAGCAATAAATTTTATTTTATTTTAGTTATGCAAAAAGAATACCATATTTTAACAGATTAAAAACATACGTTTATTTTTTTTTATAATCTATTTATTAATTACTTTTATTGAATATGTTGTTTTAATAAAATAATTTTATTGTGTATGTTTTAATTGTTTTTAATTACATTAATAAATTGTGTGAATGTCTAAGGTTCTTTTTTCAATATTTAGAATAAGAATACATTTGGTCGCTTACATCGCATTACATTATGCGCACACTGAAGATCAATAAATAATCAATTAATTATTAACTATTTCAAATATTTATTTATGAAAGGTTATCGAATCAATGTTGGAAAAATATGTAAATGATGATGTTTGAATCTTTCTGCGCTAATTTCAAACTTGCTGTGGTATAATTGATCAACTAAAAATAATAAAATCTTCTTTAAATATAAAATATATAAAGAAGAGACGCAATGTCCTCTAATGAGACAGCAAAAATATTCTTCTTTAAATGATCTGTATAGACTGTATAAAGCCACCGGCAACAAGAAAATTAGCAATAAATACAGTTACAAAAAAAAAACTGCATACTGTAATAAAATAAACAAAACCAAAATAGATAAAAACAAAAACCAAAGAGTGTGGAATGTTATTAATAAAAACGTGCATAAAAAACCGGCAATTAATCTCAATATTAATAATAAATTAATTTCAAATCTAAAACAAATTTTTAAATTTTTTTTATCAGAGATTATAAATATACAATTAAATATCACTTTATTTAAAAAGTATTTGTATACTGTATGTTTGGATCGCAGCCGGATCAGACCAGTTAAAAAATCTAGTTTGCTTATGAATTTAATATTAATGTATTGTTATAGTTTCCTGTTTATATTAATTTAAATCTAGTTTGATTATGAATTTAATATCAATATATAGTCATAATTACTTGTTATTATTATTAATTTTAATTACAAGATGTATAAGAAGACATAAAGAAAATGTAAAGTAAAAATCTGTAATCTACATTCATATACACTACCACTGAGATGTCTTTGTGTTTACCGTGGAACAATAAATTTGAACTCAAATGGGATTCACTGTATCTACTATACATAATACATTACTATTTTTTTATTTATTTATTGTCAAAGACATCAAATTTACAAAAAAAAAAATTGCAAATAAAAAATTTACTGGTTTTGATAACATTTCAATAAATGAATAAAAACAATGCAATAAACTTTTTTTGTACCACTTACTTTTCTGATAAATTAAAAAAACATATATTTTTTTTTAAATTTAAAATGATCGTAATTGAATAGTTGGCATTGAAAATAAATAATGTTTATTTTTTGAGGTGATTTTATGTTGTTATAATGCATAATAAAGTATTAAAAATTAATGTTTTTAAAATTAAAAAAAAAACTAACTTTTTTTTTTAATTAAAAAACGTAATTTTTAAGTTGCCATATTATGCATAATAACATAAAAACACTCAAAAAAATAAACATTAGTTATTTTTAATGCCAACTATTCAATGACCATATTAAATAATTTAAAAAAATATATATTTTTTAAATTTATCAAAAATATTTGTTATAAAAGTATATTATTATTTTACATGGTTGTATTAAGAATATCATAAAGATTAAAAAAATAAATAAAAAATGTATGCTGCCATTTAAAAAAATTAAGTTGGTTGCCATAGCAACTATACTAACAGTGCGTTCCGTATATCAACCAAAACAACCAAAATCCCGGTTATCCTGAAACAGGTTTATATCCGGAACGCGGTTACCTGAAAAAGGTCGCAAGAGTTGCGACCGCACTCACTATGAACAAACGTCGGTGAATTTCTATAAATCGTGGTTATTCGTGGCGGTAAATTTGAAACGCAATTAAAGTGAACAAAAGCTTTCCATGTTACTCGTCTAGCGTCTTGTCTTTGGTGTGTCTAGTTTTTAGGACTTGTGTGCATTATGAATTAAAAGATAATTAAACTTTTCATAAGCTTAATGGCCTTAATATTAGCTGCTGAAAGGTGTTAATAAAATAAAACAAATTAAATTAAATTAAAAGTTAGGTTGTTCTGCCATATTATGAGTTGGATATTAGTGCAATAAATACAAAAAAATATTATAATAAATTATTTTTGTAGGGTTTATTAGAATGTGGACATTGCCAAGTTGTTTTGGAAAGACATAAGTTGAACAGAGCAAAAATTATTATTGTATAGTTGCCTGTTATACCGGCTAACTTGTACTGGGATTATTGCAGGTAGATAAATACATACAATCTACAATCTAGGATTAAACACTGAAATTAAAAATATATAACTAACGCTAATAACAAAGATTAAATCATAAATTATAATAAATTCATGAGATTTAAGTCGATAATATGTTATCATTTTAGTTTTGAATTTTGTCGTTATTATAACCGCTGTCGTTCCATAAACCAACCAAGATTTTCAGCAACCAATCATAGCCATAACCTAACCGAAGGTTACTTCGCTTGATATACGGAACGCACTATAAAAATAAAAACATACATGTGTACCTTTATAATATAAAAAAAAAAATTTTACTTATAAACTTTAATTAATGTTTAAATACAATAAAATAATTACTGTATAAAACAAGTATAGTTACAGTGGCAAACAAAAGTTTGGAAACATTTATGCAAAATTTTCCATTACTGCCTTACCTTACCCGTTTTGTTTTGTTTCGTTTCTTTGTTCTTAATTCTTAATTTCTTTTGTTTTTTATCTATTTTAATTTTTAATTTCTTCCGTAGACCGTTTGACCAATAAATTCAAAAATCACTGTTTTATTGCCAACAAGTGCAACTATTTTGTCAAATAAAAAACCTCTAATAAATTGTAATACAAAATGAAGTTTGCAGTTAATTTAAGAGAAATTATTATAAATTATAATACAAATTGAAACTAGCAATTATTTTAGGAGGGTTGCGTTTAGAACGACATTATGCAAAATGAACGCGCTTGATGACTACCGCTGAGTCATCGTTTGCTGGCAGTGCTTGTCATTTTACTCATACATTTAGGTTCTCATGCTTGCTGACAAATCAACTCAGCAGTTAATGAGCGCATATAAATTTACATATTATTAAAAAAATCGAGAAAAGAGGCAATATAGGTAGTTAATAAATATTTGGGATTACAACATACAACACTTCTGTAAAGAAATGAATAAATATAAAAAAAATGATAAAAATAATCAAACCTAAAAACATTACAAAGTGGAATTAAATGACATTACATATTGAGAATATATTATGTCTTGTTAAGTAGCGGCTTCATATACTAATTAAATCATTTATTTAAATTCAAAACTTATGAGCTTTATGACTATGTATAGGTGTGTTCCATTTGCGCACTTTATGCACCCGGTGCATTTTTACATTTTTCAATATTGCGAGCAACAGCGTCTCACACTTGACAAACGCAAAGAAAATATTTGGCGTTTGTTGGACGTTCTCTATCTTGAAAAACACATAAAAAATGTAAAAAGCGTTTGACAAATAAATTCAAAAATCAATGAATTAGTGCCACCAAGTGCGACTATTTTGTCAAATGGAAAATCTCTTTTATGTCGTTGATAAAAGTTTACACAGTTGGCAACAGTCTAAAATATACCGCTTAGAAGAGTTTAGCGCTTATTGATTGATTGATGAGTCAGCGCTGGCAACTGATAAGTCGTTCTGAACGCAACCATTGGCTGCGTTCAGAACGACTCATCATGTGAACTGAACGAGCTTGCTGACCACCGCTGATTCAACGTTTGCAAGCAGCGCTTGTCATTTTACTTATAATACATTTAGGTTTGCTTGTTTGCTGACAAATCAACTCATCGGTTAATGGGCGCATTTAAGTTTACATATTATAAAAATAAAATGAAAAAAATGTAATATAGGTAATTAATAAATATATGGGATTACAACGTACAACACTTGAGTGAACGAATTAAAAAATATAAAAAATGATAAAAATAATCAAACCTAAAAACATTACCATTACATATTGAGAATATATTATATCTTGTTAAGTAACGGCTTCATAAACTAATTAAATCATTATTTAAATTCAAAACTTTGAGCTTTTTGATAAAAGTTTACACGATTGGCAGCAGTCTAAAATATGCCGTTCAGAAGGACTGGGCGGTTATTGATTGATTGATGAGTCAGCGCTGGCAACTAATGAGTTGTTCTGAACGCAACCATTAAATTGTAATACAACATGAAGTATGGTGTTAGTTTAAAAAAAAATTATGAATTATGCTACAAATTGAAATTATTTTAAGAAAAATTATTAATCAAATTGAATTCAGCAATTATTTTAAGAGAAACACAATTAATAGCTGTCTTTCCATTTGTCTGACAGACCCTGGTGCACGCCAGCGCAAAATACACTGCTATTCTATTACATTTTACAAAGTGTAGTAACTTGCAATAAGTCGTCCTTGTTCTTTCTCTTCTAGCCCTAACCATTCAAGCGGGGCGCAAGTTGCACTTGCTCATTTAATTTGCTGATTTAAAAATAATGATCTGACAGTTATAAATACAAACGTTAATTAATTAAAATATAAATCAGGATCTACCGGTTGGTCACGCATGGTTTTGCTAATAAACGTTCGTATCTACCGGTGGGTCACACACAGTGTTGCCAACCTCAGCAACCTAAAAATCCCTCAAATTTTTAAAAATAATCCCTTTCTTAGGAAAAAAATCCCTTTTTATAATGTTTTATTATGTCTTAACCTAATACCCCATAAACCGATGGGACGAAGGGGAGGGAGTGTTAAAAAAACAAAGAAACATTGACGTACTTAGCGGTAAGACAAGTTGCTCTACCGAATTTGTTGTATGGGACTATGGGACAGACAGAGAACCAGTCGGATCGGGACCCTCAAAGCTATTATTTGTAATAAATAATCACAATTTATTTAAAAATTGTGATTTTTTAAGAAAATCAAAAAATCCCTTTTTTTAAAGTAAAAATCCCTTAATCCCACAAAGCACTAAAAAATCCCTAAAAAAGGGACAAATCCCTCGA
The DNA here is from genome assembly GCA_963932245.1 of Tachinus rufipes. NCBI lineage: Eukaryota > Metazoa > Arthropoda > Insecta > Coleoptera > Staphylinidae > Tachinus > Tachinus rufipes. The sequence continues at coordinate 45,587,845 of OZ010747.1, read as the reverse complement.
GTTGGCATCACTGGTCACACAGTATACAATATTATATTTGATTTCAAACTTTACATTTATATCGTAGACACTCTATTTTACTATAATGGCTGCAGAAAAAGCACATCTTAAAATTGTTTCTTGGTAGGCCGATTCTAACTTAGTATATTAAAGTAATTAAGTTTCACCTTTTTGTACCATTTTCAGTATCTTCTGGTTCTGTCGCCCGTGGTTATTAAAAAAAATCTAAAAAAAACCCTTCTCTAATACAGCCTACATCATTTCTTCAAATATAGCTAACAAAATATTACTATTTACCGCGTGTCCACCGGTGGGTCACGATGGCCATAAGTTAAAATTATTACTCGTGGACATTGTGATCCACCGGTGAGTCACACCAAAAAATGCTCACAATACTCATTAATAAATCAAAATAACTAAAAACAGTATTTAATATTTATTAAAAACGCACATAAACACTATTTTTAGTAAAAACAAGATCACGTGTTTTGGTAAAATTTTGTAGGTTAGCTCACATCATAAACATGTTAACCAAGGGCGGGTTAATTATCCTAGTAATGGAAAAGCAGCTATTAATACAAAATAAAGTTTGCAGTAATTTAATAGGAATTATTATGAATTATGCTACAAATTATTTTAAGGGGAATTATTGTGAATTATGCTGTTATGCATGCTATTTGTGTTTCGTGGAAGATGCTCTTTGACTAATATTTGTAGCTAATAAAATATTTTAAATAAATAACCTATAGTCCCTTATTCCACAAAACATAAAGATGATTCACATGTGTGCACCCTTCCAACCAGTCGTAACTGATATAAGGAGCAGGGTGTTAGATTTTAGGCCAGTAGATATTTAGATACAGAAGACGTGTATCTATAAACATAAATAAAGATATAGTTATAACAATGCTACAAATTGAAATTAACAATTATTTTAGGGGAAACACAATGAATTGTAATACAAAATAAAGTTTGTAGTTAATTTAAGAGAAAACACAATAAAATGTAATACAAAATGAAGTTTGCAGTTAATTTAACGGGAATTGTTATAAATTACGCATATAGATAGTGTTTTTCGTATGTCTCTACGGGCTAGTTTGTTGGAAAAAGGATTGAATTTTAGAGTATTTTTAAATTTTGAGTGCATACCTTAGAATAATTATAATTGTTTTTTCAAATCAAAAATTTAGTCAACTTTAAAAATTTATAAAAAAATTTGCGGGCAAAAATTTAAAAGTAGCAAACTGTGCATTAACTTTTCTTTTTTTAAATGAGACTATGCGCAACTTTTTATGTTACATTTTTACTTTTATTTATTGGCGCGCAACAACTTTGAGCTCAAAATTACAAAAAAATGCTTATAATTGCGATATTTGGAGCGTCACTGCTCAAAAACAAAACTACTAATCAAAACGCAAACGTACTTGCCTAACGCACTTTACAATATCTCTTCGTTTGAAAAGTTATATAAAGTTTTTACTTCCAAGGACGTTTAGAGCTTCATTTGTGGTTAATAAAATTGCTTTTTTTAAAAACTGCAATTTTCAAAAATTAAAAAAAAAATGGTATTGCTACTAGACCCAAAAATTAAAGTTTGGATATGAGAAAAAAATTGTCAAAAAGAATTTACTGGTTCACACTCGACTCTCTTGGAATCAAAACTACTCAAGTTATTGCAAATCTACGTTTTTTTAGAGAAATTTTTTTATGCCGTCATTGTTTTTTTTTTTTTAATTTACGCTACATCTCAAACTATAAAAAAACGGAGTTTTCCATTCCAAGGATGAGTGCAGTGCGTAAACGCAGATCATTGAGGTCTTTCAGGGAAAGTTTTAGAAAAAGGGTAAATAAACATAAATTAACTTAGAATAAGGTGTAGAAAAACAAAAGAAACCCCCAACAAAAATTGTAAAAAAAATTATTAGGATGTTTTGTGAAAATTTCTTAAATAATTCAATTCTTAGAAAAATTGCTCTTAAAAATTTGCTGGGTTTCTAATTACGGGGTAATTAATGGTTTTAAAATAATTACGTAAGATGCATAAAATTTAGAAAATATAAAAAATTAAAAATTCTACGCAATAACCAAACAATTATTTTTTGAAATAAAATTAAAAAAAGCATATTAAAATGGATGATTTTAGACCATTTTAATATTTACATTTTGTAATTTCAAGACTGTTCGACATTGTTGCAGGTTACATTTAGTAAACTTGAGACTGTGTACATTTATACGAACATGTTTTACCTGTTCTAGTGTTGCATAGTCTAGATATTAATTGATTTCCAATTCATTTTTCCCTTTATCTATAATTTATTTTCAAAATACTTCTTTTTTGTTTAATTTTAATTTTATTATTATTATTATTTTTATTTTTTTAAATTTTAACCACATTTTTCAATTTTATTTTTTTTTCAATGTTGCAGTATTAGTAGTACTAACTGTAATGTGCAAGTTACTTTTATTTTCTAAGTAACTTGTTTTCCTCTTTGTAAGACGCGTATGCACAAGCCCAACGATTATTTCGTTTTTCAAGATTAATATTGAATTAATCTTTCTAATTTTTGATTAATTATTTCTTGCGCACTATTTAACTCCGTTTTATCAAAAAAGTAATATAATTGAGTGTCATCAGCATATGCGTGATACTGACAGTTTGCTATAAATTTTGGTAATTCTGAAGTATAGATAGTGAATAAAAAAAGAACATAAATTGATTCTATTTTCTAACATTTACAGTTTTCTGTACAAACACAATCGTATTATTGGCAAATTAAATAATTTTTTTTTTCGATGTTCTTTCAGCACTGCTTCAATTTTTTTGGACTACGTATTGAACAACGTTAGTGATAGATAAACAACAGCTCTGTCTCACATTTTTTTTCTAAATTTAAACCATTTGTTTTTTTTTTTGTTATTTAAACTCTTGTTGCTTGTTGTCTTAAATACAAACTACTTATCAATCTTCTATTTTTCTAGTATATTGTTTTTACTTTTAAAATTATTCTCAGTTTTTAAACTTTTGTCTTTCTCTAAGTATTTTTATTCAATGGTCTTCGCTATATCAGTCGCATCTCTTGTTTGCATACCTTTTCTGAATTTAAATTGTTTTTTTGCTATGTTTTTCTCTACGATTTGAAATCTTTTGTTTATTATTTCAAGAAGATCTTTGCTGCGTGCACTATCAAGTTGTTCTATAATGCTTGCTTTTTGTTCTTTTCTTTTTTGCCATCGGTATTATTTCTGTCTATGAAATAGCTTTGCCAAAGCTAAACACACGTTGTGTTGAAAGAGTCTAGAACATTTTGGTGTGGCTATTTCGGCGCGGGAACACATTGGCGCATCAATACGTATACACCACTATTTTGATGAAGAAAGTTTGCGATGTTCAAAACTTGTAATTTTCAGGTCCCAAAAAAGCGCTGTCACCCTGTGGCAATTTTAGTCAAAATTTGAGTAAATATTTTTTAGAACACAAGAAAAAAGGTTATCTATATGAGAAATGGTATATCGGGCATTATCAAGAATTTTTTAATATTCAAAAACTGTCAAAATCGGCAAACCGCACATTTTTGTATTTGAGATACAAAGCATAATTTTGCAATTTTGCTAAATTTACGTTTTTTTTTTAAATAATGTTTGAAGCTTGATATATCAAAATGACTGCCCCAACATTAAATAAACAAATATGGCTTTTAAAACACATGTAATAAGAAATATTTTGAGCCATCGTAGATTTTCTTATTAGAGAGATTAAAAAAGACATTAAAAAATTCTTGATAATGCCTGATATACCATTTCTCATATAGATCATCTTTTTTTTTGTGCTCTAAAGAATATTTACTGAAATTTTGATTAAAATTGACATATGGTGACAACGCTTTTTTGGGACCTGAAAATTACAAGTTTTGAAGATCGCGAAAACAAGTGCAACTTCTTGCATCAAAATAGTGGTGTATACGTATTGATTCTATAAGTCTTGTGTGATCACTTTAAAAAGAAATTAAACTCGAAGAAATCTAGACCTCCTGGATAAAATTTTGTTAAGATTTGACAAAATTAGCACGGTTTTTTTGGAATAATGTTTAAAGCTTAATATACCAAAATGACTGCCACAGTATTAAACATAAAAATATGGGTTTTAAAGTACATGTAATAAGGAATAATTTAAGCTATCGTAGACCTTTTTATCTTTTTTCAGAAGCCCAAAAACTGATATACAAAATTAGCTAAAAAAGACGTTTTATTGTAAAATTTTTGACCTTTTGTCAATTTGAACAGACAAAATTCTAAATTTTTTTCATCTATCTTTTGATCCCTGAATATTTGAGCAAAACCAAAGAAACGACTTTTTAAAATTAGTCAAACCTCTATATACTTTTGTTTTATTTAAAAATTTCTGACGTCAAAACGGCCAGCGCCAAAACGGTCAGCGCCGAGGTAGGTGTCTTTGCGCCGAATCGGCCGCGCCAAAACGGCAGCGCCGAAGTGTCCCATTTCGGTGTTGAAATGCAGAAAAATAAGTAAAAACATTCGGTTGTGACCAATACAATAAATATATAATTTAATAAATCATTATTGAACCTATCATAAATTTGATTTGCAAGAAAATAAATTTATAAGGCAGAACTATTTTTGTAATTTATTATGATTGTTTTGTTTGATAGTATAAATATGTGTAAGTGATGTAAGAATTATTTAATAAATTAAAAAATGTAATTATTATAAAACCATAACGTTTACGACAAAAATAATGCTTGAAAAATTCAAAAAATGCTACTAAAAATCGAATTAAAACATTAATAATATTAATCATTATTTTAAATAATAAACAAACTATTGAGTTTTATTTATTATAACAGTACTATTTCATACAAAGTATAGTAAATATGTAAATACACGGACAAAAATGATAAATTGTTCTAACTCAAAATCGTCTAATTTTAAAATACAAACATAGTTTTATAAATAATAAGTATTGATTTATGATTTTACTTTTGTTTTTCAGTAATACGTAATAACTATTTAGTAAAAACAATATTTTTTAAATTTTTGTAGCTTCTGACGATATAACTAACGAAGCGCTAATTGCTTAAAGATTGACAGAAATAGGGCTCGAATTTACGACGATTCTACGTAGAAGTTCAATGATGATTGATGAATTACATGACTGAACCGAACATTTTTGTGCACAAAAATATTATTTACGCAAACAAATATGTATGCGCGTGAGCTATTCGTGCGCACATAGATTGTGCATTATTGTAGTTGTGTAGTATTTTATTTATAGTTTTTATTGATGCTTTTTTAATAAATGTTATATTTATACATTGTATACAGATAATATTCTTAATTTTAGTTTTTATATTTAATATGGTTTTATGTAAATTGTTATTGTTAATATAAATAATGATTAATGATTATTTATTCATATAATTTTTAATTTGCATAAAATAAAGTATTATTTTTTATTTGAAATGCAGGCCGAGGTAAATATTGTGCAGAAAAAATGACAGAATGGGTAGATTTATGAAAAACGACGAAACGACTAAAATTTAAAAAATAATAATGACCAATTTGTAGTTTATAAACAAGAGAAGTCTCTATACTTAAAAGGCAACAGAAGACACAATAAACAAAGTGTTTATAATAATAAAAAAATGGTTTATGAATAATTTATTGGCCATATCTTGTAGTAGCTAAGAAGGTTATAAAACTTAAACAAGTATGAAGAACACATATAATCAAAAAATAGAATTTAAATTAGTTAAAACCATTGACAGAAAAAAGTTAAAAATAAAAAAACAAGTCAGTTCTATTACATGATAAAAAAAAAAACTAATATAAAAATTACAATTAAAAATGGTAGGCTGTACAAAAAAGAAAAAACGGTCATTGTGTTTTAAATAAAATAAATGAGTAACAAGAAATAATATGATTGGCACAACTATTGATCACATTCTTTTATTAATTAAAATTCGCTTATTGTTGTTTACAATTTTGTACATTTTTAAATGATTTTAAAATATTACTTAATTAATATCTATCCCGTGATAGGACGCCATAGGCAAAGCAAAAATATTTTTTTTTTACTTTGGCTTACTTGCTATTGTACAAATAGAACGGTCTATTTTTCTTCTTTTTCTTTCGTCCACCAGATAATGTCCGTAGTCTGTTGCTTGTGATTGATTACTCAGCCTTTGCTGATGTTGACGTCCAACATTTCCTTCATCTTTTTGGGGACCTTCCTAGGTTTCTGTTACCTTTCGGTTTGTTGTTTTTTGCCGTTTTAGCTATTCTGGAGTCGGCCATTTGTTTGACATGTTTGTTTTATTCTTTTTTTCTCCTCCTTACTAGGTTCGCAATATTGGTTATTTTGCTGACTTTTCTGATGTCGTCACTTTTCATACGGTCTAGTAGTGTTTTCCTATGGATGGTTCTTAGAATTTTCATCTCTGCCGTCTTCATCATCTGTATGGTTTTTGTTGTGTTGGGCCTCGTCTTGTTGCATAGGTTATTACCTTGTATATTTTAACTTTCACTTCCGGTCTCAGGTATTTATTTCTCCATATTAACTTGGGTATACACCCGGATATACGTGTTGCTTTCAGGGTTTGGTGTCGAACGTCTCCATGTAGGTTCCCGTAGCTATGGATACTCACTCCCAGGTAGTTAAATTGCATTACTTGTTTTATAATACTACCATCCAGTTTCAGCTTGCACCTTGTGAGGGATTTTGATATTACCTGACACTTGGTTTTATCTTTATTTATGGACATATTGAGTTTTTTGGCTTTCTGGTTGAACGCATGAAGCAGTCGCTGTAGATTATCTTTGAAATCCGATATGAAGACGGCATCATCTGCATAGCATACCACTTTGCATTTGTAAGTTCCCATTTTGTAGCCTCTGTTGTCTGGCAGTACTTCTATTATTTTATTTATTATGAGGTTGAACAACAAGGGGCTTAATAAATTGCCTTGTTTTATTTCATCGTTTACTCTTATTGTCTTTGACGTGCTCTTGCCGACCTTTACTGATGTTCTACAGTTTGTGTTCATGTTAATGATGCTATTTATTACACCGTGGTTTACCTTTATGCTCTCAGAATGTTTATAATGTCGTTTAGGCGGGCTCTATCGAAAGTCTTTGACATGTCTACAAAACAGAGGTAAGCGGCTTTATTGAACTCCAATGACTTATCAACTATCTGCTTGAGAATAAAGACTGCGTCTACGGTGGATTTATTTTTTCTGAAACGTTGTTGTTCTTCCGCTATCTTTATATTGTTGTTTATTATTTTCTTTATAAGGTATATAGTTTTAGGATGCAGTTGAGCAAAGTTATTCTCCTATAGTTCAGTTTTGTGCGTTCCCCTTTGGAAGTTTTCCTTCTTTTATTATATTATTGAACAGTTTTGTAATTTTAGCATTTATGGTGTCCATATATCATATTTGAACATTTCATTGCTTATGAGGTCCGGTTCTGGCGCTTTTCAATTTTTAAGACTTTTTATCTGCACTTTTACTTCATCTATTGACATTTCTAGTTTTAGTTTGGGATTGTTTTCATTTATGACGTTGGTATTGTCGTTGTTTCTTTCTACTTTTTTGTATAGTGTTTCAAAATATTTTTCCCATTCTTTAGTTATTTTCGTAGTCTGCACTGTGTTCTTAACTTTCATCTTGTTGTTTTTGAGCATTCTCTAAAGGCTAGACTTTTCTTTGACTGCCGTAAATATCTCGCTCCATGTTTTTGGTGAACCCCTTATAATATGATTCTTTAAGTCTTTTAATCTCTCTCTGTGATGCATTCCTTATTGTTTTGTAGTGTATGTAGGTTCTTTGGCATTTATCTTTGAGATATGCTATGTATGCTTCCATTTTATGTTTGTATTGTTGTCTGACTTCACTGGTGAACCATGGTACAGCCAGACACAAATGGTATAGCCTCTATAATAGGCAACTTAGTATACACAAAAATTATGTTAAATGTGGTTAAACTAAAAACCTTTGCCCGTTTTAGTATTTTTCATTTGCGCTAACATTTTAAACATTCCATGGGCGACGTTGTTCTGGGGTTAAAAGATGCTAAAACGGGGAAAGGCATAAGTTTAACCACATTCAACATAATTTTTGTGTATACTAAGTTGCCTATTATAGTGGCCACACTATTTGTGTCTGGCTGTACTTTCCGGCCATCTCTGTGCTTTACAGTTTTTAATCCTATTGCTTCTGTGGCGGCGTCGGTAATGTTTGTTTTTAGCCTTCTCCACTGTGTATTTATGTCATCCTCGTCTGTGATTGGATGCTTAATATGTGGTTCTTTAAGCTGTTACTATATAGATGTTTTGTGCCTTCATTGTTCAGTGATTCAATGTTAAACTTTTGAATGAGTTGAACTTTTGTCTTTATGCCGGTGTTACAGTGATTAATGTTTATTTTGCCTAAGACAAGTTTGTAGTTGCTTTCGACATTTGTTATATTTAATGTTTGCACATCCAGAATGTTTTTGAGGTGTACTGCTCTGTTTGTGATGATGAAGTCAATGACAGATTGTTGTTGTGATGAATTACACTATTTGAATTTATATTTTATTGGATGCTGAAAGAAGGTGTTGTTAATTCTTAGCGCGTTTACCGCGCAGATGTATCGAAGTAAATCACCGTTTTCATTTACTTGCTCTTCATTAAAACGTTGTGTTATGCCGTTTTGTACTGCATCTCCAATCTTTGCATTTAGGTCTCCTACAAGTATCGTTTTCTCTCTGTCGTTTATGCTATTAAATGTGTTTTGTAGATGTGTGTAGAATTCCTGTCTTTCTTCTTGTGGTTTTGATATGTCCGGTGCATAATAATTTATGGTGTTTAGTTTCTTTGATATTAACATGCCAACACCGGAGTGTCTCCGCACTGTTTTGAAACATCACTGTAAATAAAGATATAGTCTCCATAGTCCACTTTACCTTTTTATGTCAATATTCTTTTCTTTAAGTTTTTTCACAGTTTTTTTGGTCTTTTGTGGTCCTCGACATGATATTCCATGTGCCAATTCTCAGTGCGTGTTGTTTGAGGTTGTGATTTTTTTTTCGCGCTTGAGTCGTCGTCGTTTTTCCAGTCTGTCCGAGGCGTATTGTTTGTTTCTGTTTTTTACAAAGGGTAGGTTGCTAGCCCGTTCACTCAACCCTCTTTTTTTATCCGGGCTTTAGACCGGCGGTATTTTTGCACAACTACTCAATCTGTCGTGCATCCATACCAGCAAAGTTAAACGGTCTATTAAGTGAGATAAAGTAAGATGAAGTAAGAATAGCTGAGAATAGTTGTAGCTATTATTATTGTTTAAACAAATTTGTTCTAAGAGATCCAAAGTGTTGAATGATTTCTTAATACTCATCTAGTTTTACGTAAAAATTAAAGCTTTTTAAAAACTTATTAATTTCGAGGCGGCGAACGTTATTGGTTATAAAACATAAATACAACTAAACCCTAAACCCTATTTTAATTAACTTAACTAAATTTAATATAAATATTGCGCTACATATTGATTTGTTAGGCTGTAAATGTACATTTAGTTTTACTGTTTTCTATATATTAGTTATATATTTTTTACCGAATTTTACCGGCATTTAAATGCATTTATTTGATAACCTAGAACAAGTAATTTATAATAAAGCAAAAATTATAATTCTTGGCGACTTTAACATTCTGATGTTTAATAATTCAACTATTGCTAATTTAAAGTGCAAACAAATATATAATTTATAAAGTTTAGATAAGGCTGTATGTTAAATCTAGTTTTGATCAATTTAACTTGTAAAATTTTACAGGGTAATTCTCCATTGATCAAAGTTGATTTATTTATTGCTCTTGCAATAAATGTAACATTTTATTCTGAACATTTAGCAAAATTTTTGGTAGATGTTAAAAATAACATGTTTAATTTAAAAAAAAAAATCTTTTATTAAAAGAGTATACTGATGTGAACCTAGCATTTATAAAATTTTACAACGCGGTTTTATATGCGCATGTTCTATATACTAGAAGCAGAAAACAAAAATATAAAATAATAAAACAATTTACTATGTTTTTTGTCATAAATTTATTCTTACATATACATTATTAGTTTTGGCATTACTAAAGCTTTCAACAGATGAAGTACTAATTTTAATATTTACATCAAAATTAAGGATATGGCAACAAGCCTATAATTTTTTATTCTAGTTTTATGACTAGATTTAAAAATAAGTGTCAACCTACACGTTTTCCAGCAATCCGCAAAGTTAGCAAGCTTTAAGCATAGGTTATATAAATAGCATAAAAGCAAACTCAACTTTTTTTTACAGTTTTTAATTTTGTCTGGCATACATGACAAATTGCTTTTAACTGTAGCAATGCAGTTTTAATGTAATTTTTAGTAATATTAAAATTTTATGATGATTATTTTGCAGTACATCTGACCTAGTGTATACGCTTTCAAAATTATTAACAAATTTATTGACAATATCTAAAAAGGAAAAAAAGTAATAATATATATCACAAACAAACATTGTTTCTGGAATTTATATATTTGACTAACGTAAGTAAGTTAAATATTTAGAATTTGTTTTTAAAAATTTTTTGGAATCTTTAACAAATACAGAAAAACTTTGTTCCAAGGTAACTTTTACTTTGTTTTGCTAGTATCTATATTTTATCATAAAATAACAAGATAGCGGATGCTTACTTGTCAATTTCCTATGTTTATTTTTTAGTGTTTTAGCATTTGTGTAAACCAGATTGAATATTTATGATGATGAACAATAAGCACACAAGCATCAAACATTACATAAAAAGATTTAATGAAATATTTACAAGCAGAACCAATAACATCAAACAAATTAAGATGAGTCCAATTATTTTGACATATTATGTTATAAAGTTCAACATAATTGGCTTTTTTAATACTGTAAGTTTTTTTAGTTTACGTTAGTTTGAAAATTGCAGAAAAGAAGATGCATCTTTAGCACATACTCTATGTGCTAAAGATGCTATAGATATATAGATGATATAGGTCTATGGGCTCTATAAAATCATCTGACAACGTTACAGTACAATGTTCATTGCTAATAAGTAATGACTAAATCCAGCGTAAGACCTAAATAATTACACTACTAAATTTATAAAAATTTAAAATATTCTTTAAATCAATAGAACAATTATTTGCCAAATTTTTATTAAATAATTCAATATTAAAGTCTACAATAAATAATACTTATTTATGGTACATAAAATCAAGTTTTTTTTTTAAATTAGATAAAGTTTCAAACTATTCTAGACCGTTGCTCTTAAATAAACATTAATTAAGTAGACTGCAGTGTTAAACTTACATATTTTAATAATTATGAAATCAATATTGTTATTGTAGGAAACACTAGTGCCAATAAGAATTTTAGATGTTTGAAACGAAGCATCAATTGGAAGTAGTTTTCTATCTTCTTTTTTGCTTTATCAATATTCTCTTACCAAAAATTAAGCTATTCGGATGATCGCTCATTCAAAATTGAGTAATGACTGAGATACTTCACAACACCGGTAAAATGTTGCAGATCATTGCATTTTTTGTAGATATTTTCATAAACATTGTTTAAATAAAATACAAAACATATTGTCATCTAAACAAATATTTACTTATAGTACAAAGCTTAGTTTTAACAAATATTTACTAGTTCAGAGGTATAGGACCAAAACTTTTAAGATAGATTTTTTTTTACGTTTTATTGACACATGGAATAAACTTTCAAATTCAGTATTTTCCGAGACTTATAAGCTGCAAATATTTAAGGTCAATGTTTACAGACTGTGACATAAAAAACCTTATATTATTTACTAGTTAGATCAAAACTAGAATATGAATCAGTTGTTTGTGGTACCCTGTTTATAAATTCCACCTAGATTTGCTAGAAAATGTATTAAAAAAATGATTGAAGTTATTATTATTGCAGAAATTACAAAAATGATTAAACGACTGAGCAAAACACAAAGATTATAAGAACTAAATAGCTGATATATATAAGCATACATATAAAAAAAATGGCTGCGCTTAAGAATGGCTAAAAAAACTTTTAGAAAAACAAAAAAAAGCAAAAAAACAGAGCAAAGATTATAAAATGTTTCTATACAAATGTGAAAATAAAAATTAGTTTGAGCAGATTATTAATATTATACAAGATAAAATAATAATGAAAATGAAGAGTATGTAAATTGAGCATGTGTTAACGATTGCTTGCTAAGACCGTAATTAAGGTTTAGTAAAAATAAATCAAAATTAGAACTTGTAATACGACTGAAGAATTAAGAAAAGTATAGTAGGATGAAGAAAACAATAGAAAATCGTAAAAGATGCAAGAAACTAATATATTTTATATCTGAAACAAAAAGTTGGATAATGATTTTGTGATGATGCTACTTTTATATTAATAATTTAGTCTTAACTGAAATTTAAATGTTGTATGAATCTAAATCTGATAGTTTTATATAATGTAATTGGTTTAATTGTCTTGATAATAGTTGATGATTAACACTTAAGATTAAGTGTTTAATAACCTGAGTATTTTTAAGATCCATAAATTAAACAAATATAATAAAGTTTCACTTTTTATAAGCCCACAGTATTTATTAATGTAAAACAGCAAGATAATGTAGGCAGTAAATATTAGTGGTAACAATTTTAAAATGCAAGGTCAGCATTGATATTTCAATAAATTAGATAATATTGATAAACTGACAGATGATTTATAAATTAATATATTAAGAGTAATATTTAATGTTTTTCAATTTAATTTGTTAAAAAAAAGATATTGATTTTAAATTTAATGACAATTCAAATTATACAAATGTAATAATTAATAACTATTTCATAAACGCATATGTAATGTTTGATGTTTTGATTTTCTAATCTCTATATTATAAACAAATGTGTTTATCTGAAGAATTAATTAAAAGCGCGCGCGGCGCACGTAACAAATCGCGCGATATGACAGAATATAATTAGGGTTGCGTGGGGACGGAACGGCGATCGCTATATATAAAGTCCCCGCATGTAGGAGCCATACATCATCCCGTCTAACGACAGTCAGTTTTAGTGTTCATTCAGTGTCCCATCAGTTTATTTGAAGATGCCTTATGAATTCATCAATGGTTATACAAACGGCTTCAGTGATGTTCACGTCGTCGACCTCAGAAGTGACACTATTAGTAAACCAACTCAAGAAATGAGGGATGCAATGTATGTGGCCGAAGTTGGGGATTCCGTATATGGAGAAGATCCAACCGTTAAAGAATTGGAGCGAAGAAGTGCGGAATTACTTGGGAAGGAAGATGCGGTTTATGTAGCTTCTGGTACCATGGCAAATTTATTAGCAAGTAAGTTTATATATTTACATGTTTTATGACATTGACATAAAAATTCATTATTACAGTAATAAAACTTGATAAAATCAAAATATCAATGGGTTTTTTATAGATATAATTTTATATGTTTGGTATTTTAACACTAAAATACAATAAGGTATTTGTTTGATTTGAATTTAATCTTAATATTTTTTGCTATTACCAAATATAAATTATTCTGTAATTAGAAAGGATTATTGCACTTAATCACTTTTGCAGTAAAAGTAAAAGTTAATCCTAATTTGGCTAGTCAAGTTAAGATGCACTATTAATATTAATGGATTTGTCTTATCTCAACTTTACATTGCAAATACATGTATGTGTTCAAATATAATCATATCGGTTTATACACATTATATGTATAGTGCCCCAACAAACATGAATGATAAAAAACATAAATCTTAATAATAATATAAAAATACTTTTGTATCTTTTTTTAAATTTTATTTAACTCAATAATGTATTTGCTTACGAATGTTCAAAGTCGTTCCTTTATTCAGAGTTCAAAACTACAACTAATATAATTTTATTATTATTGTTTTTGAAACGTAAGCAAATAATTATGTAAGAATTATTTACTTAATGTTAATTATATACAGTTTCTACTAAACGATATGAGTTTAAAATTTGATAAACTCACATTTTTTAAAGAAATCACTGCTGGCCGGTTTTATTAATGATGGTAGAAAAACCTAAAAAAAATTATGGCTTCTTTATGGGCGACACAAATTAAATCTGAATGGAATATTAAAGCAGTACCACATTCGTTTTTTGTGATAAAATATGTAATTTAATAGTTTAATTTTACTCTATAAATTTAAAAATAGATATTTTATTAAAAATGTTTATTTATGTATGACTGGGGTTATTTTCACTAGGCAGCTGCAAAATTGCAAGTTGCAAATGTAAATTTTAAATTATATTATTAATAAAAAAATCAAGAAAAACATTCTTAGACTTAAATTATATACTATTTCTCTTGAAGTAACTTTTTGTGGCGTTTGAAAGATCAACGGCATTTTTGAAAGTGAGTGGAAATCAACACGTAAGATAAAACATGTATTTAGTTGTTGGTCATTTTGAATCATAATTCTACGATAAACGGCATAAATGGTATGTTATCTTTGCAGTTTTTTAGCATCAAAAAGTGAGTTGGATAATATGGAGACTAAACCGTGCTACATTAATCCAATTTATTTTGAGAATGGTATTGCTAATCTCTGTGTTGGTCATTTTTGATATTGCATTTGTGAAGACATTAAATAAGTTGCACGATGTGGATGTGAGCAAAATTTTTGATTTATTTTATGCAATAAATTGATGTTTCTAGTTCATTTGAAAATTCAGTCTTGAAACATTAAAATGTTGTCAAAAAACTATAAACTGTGTAAATATTTTATGAAATCTGAAAAATACTGTTAGGAAGCACCGGCCATAAAACTGTTGAAAATATAAAATTATATTCAAAATAACAAAATCTGGTCATACAATATTAAAGCTATATCAGGAAAAACTAAAATCTTGCCAAAAATAATTAAAAATGTAAAATAAACAATATTTTTTGTCAAAAAGCACCAAAATTCGGCAACAAACTGTTAAAAAAAATGCAAAAGTTTTTTATAAAATGTTCAAACAAACAAAACCCGGTCTTGCAACATCAAAATATTGATAAAAAAACAAAATTTGGTTTAACTGTTAAAATGCAAATTTCTACTTATATAAAATCAAGGTCATAAAACATTAAAATATTTTAGTGTTTATTATTTTAATCATAAAATATCAAAAATAGCAAAATCCGGTCAATTTATCATCAAAAGATGAAAATAATAAATCCCAAAAAATGGCATAAATAGCAAAATATTGTTAGAAATAAAAACATTTGAAAAAAATCTGTGGAATAGTTCAAAATTTTATTTATAAAAAGTTAAAAATTGCAATATCTGGTACTACTGTGCAAAATTCTACTTTAAAATGTCAATAATAACAAAATCCGGTTATAAAAAAATAATAAACATATGTTAGAAATAAACAAAATCCGGCTAAAAACAGTTGAAAATGCAAAATTCTACTTATAGAAAGCTAACAGTAAAATAAAACTTAAAAAAATGACATAAAACAGCAAAATCCGGCCATAAACAGTTGAAAAATATAAAAAAATGATGAAATCTTAAAAACACCAAAATGCGGCTATGAAATATCAAAATATTATTTGAAATAGCAAAGTATTTATAAAATGTCAAAAATAGCAAAATCCGGCCATAAAGTATAAAAATACTGTAAAAAGCATCAAAATTGTGTCATAAGTTTTTAATAATGCAAAATTCTATTCATAAAATGTCAAATATAGTAAAATTCAGTCATAAAATGTTAAAATAATAAAAAAATAATAACAGTTTGTCCTAAAACAGCAAAATTGGGTTCATAAAATGTCAAAACAGCAAAACTTTAATCAATTGTCAAAAAACATCAAAATCTGGCAGTAAGCTTTTAAAAAGTGTAAAAATTTCATAAAATCTAAAAAAACAGCAAAATCCAGCTTTGACATATCAAAAATATTGCTGAAAGAATTAAAATTTGTCATAAACTGGATGTGCAAAATCTAATCATAAATAATTGTCAAAAAGCATCTTAAACCAAAATTTATGGTCAGATTTTGACTGTCAAAAAATGCCAAATTTTATTGCCAGAATGTCAAAAATAATTGCTGAATTATTTTCAACACTCATTATATCTGCTTCAAATGAGGTTCTAACTCAAAATAATATATCTTTTCATTTCATTTTCAAAAGTT
Organism: Tachinus rufipes; assembly: GCA_963932245.1. Classification (NCBI taxonomy): domain Eukaryota; kingdom Metazoa; phylum Arthropoda; class Insecta; order Coleoptera; family Staphylinidae; genus Tachinus; species Tachinus rufipes. The sequence continues at coordinate 45,571,628 of OZ010747.1, read as the reverse complement.
TTTAAATATTTACAAAAATAGGAATAGTACCCACAAAAATATTGTTGTTATTAAGATTTTTTTTTTAAAGTTTAATATTGAAAACACTGCTAATTAACGTTTTGCAATTTTTTTGCTTATGTCTGCTACACTACGGTTTTGTGTTTTGTGTTTTTTTTGTGTTTAAATGAAAAGTGGTATCACACAAATATGTGTATTTTGCAATTCATTTGTTGTCATTGAAATAATTAGCACAATTGTGTTCTTTTTCTCAAAAAATACTTTGAATTATGTATTATGAAATACAGCACTACACTTGAAAACTGTTAATAAATAATAGTGATAACACAATCCTAGTAAAGTGACATACTTATCGATTAAAATTATATAATCAAATATTAAAAGTGCGTTAGAAAACTAAACTTTCTTTTTTTTATTGTCTTTTAAGAGTTTTCTGCGACCCACCTTAATATAAAAATAAGGATAGAAATAGCGTTCTGTTGTTTTTATTTGATAGAATTAGTAAAACGTAAAACTCCACCAAAACTGTAATGTTTTTTACTCTTTGGATCATCTTTCATCATTGTTTCATTGATATTCTGTGAGCTATATTACCTTTTCTGCAAAATTGTTATGACGTTTTTGTGTTCGAGTTGCAAAGCACTCAATTTGTCTCTTTAAACTGGTATAAAAATTGACAAATATTAAGTAATTAGAACCAAATTTGGAGATGATACTATAAAATGTCATAGAAACTTGACTTAAAATTTATTTTGCTGTAACATATTGTTTTCATAGCTAGGTAGCTAATTAGATAATTAGGCAATAAATGACAAATGCGATGTGCTCCAACGACTTTATTTTTTAGTACATTTTTGTTTTTTTTTTATGTGCTAAACTAGTTAAAAAGTCAGTTAAGTTAATGAATGGATTTTTAGGTGTTTTTGTAAATATTTGAATGCTAATTGGAGTAATATATTTGACTAAACTGCATTAACAAAATAGTTTGGTTAAATTTGAGAAATTATATGAAAAGATAACAGTAAAATGCAAAATTAATGTTCATCTTAAAAGAGACAAACTATGTAAATAAAACAAATAAAACCTGTTGATATTTGACTTATTACACCAACGTAAATTTGGTTTGTTAATATATACTAGTCGCCAAAAGTAAAAGAACACCAAGAACCTGTAGTTCAATTTTTATGAAAATGTTAGATAAATGTAAAATATTTTCACTAGGAAATGATTGATTGTTTTAAATTTTAACAATGAGTTACTCCTTTACAATTTTTGGAGCACTTGCTTGACAAATTCTCTAGGCATGCTAGAACTTAAATTGTCAATCTCAGCTTAAGAACTTAATGTCAAGGTTTTTGAATACACATCCGAGTATCAAGTAAAGTAGGTAGGAGTGATAAATCTGGAAAAGGTCATGGAAGTAAACCTACTTAGCTAGTTTCAGGAGTTTGATAGTAAACTTAGCAGTATGCAATTTTGCATTATTTTGTTAAAAAAATGGGTTTTTCAACCTTTCCAGATAAGGCATTAATGTTGGTTCTAAAATTGTTTTTTTGTAGCAATTTGCATTTAATGTTTTTGGAATAAACACAAAAGGGGACTTACTTTTATATACAATTGTTTTCCATATTATCACTCCGCGTGTAAGAACTGTTTGTTGTTCCACAGCAAACAGTTACTTTTTCTCAGCGACGTCTAACCATCTTACAACCTCCCTGGGCATAACAACAAAACTTTGTTTTGTTGTTAAAAATGACTTGCTTCTACAGATCGACTTATTGTAGTCTTTTATTGCTTTATACTTGAGACCAAATGATTGAACGGAGATTCATTGGTTAGTTAAGCTTCTTTAGAAATCTTTAATTGCTTTTGTTGTTGAAAATAGACCCTAAAGAGTGACGAGTTAAAATATCTGATCTTTACCTTCTGTAGAGTTTTTAGAGTTTGCAAGTTGTAATCTATTGTTGGGCAATATCACGAACTGACTTTTTTTTCTGAGCCCGATTACTCTACGGCGTTCGAAAGTTGCTAAATTGTTGAAAAACGCTACTCTGACAAACTTGGGTATATTTTGATTTAAATGAGGAACTAAACAACTGATCTGTACGATATAAGTGTAATGTTACTGCACAGTTAAAGTAGAAAAATACTAATAAAATTTATTTTGCTTTTATACTCTACTTTGATCAAAAATTGATTTTTGTTGAAATTTTAATTATTTTTTAGTCGAATATTTTACATGTATCTGAAATTTTGATAAAAATTATAGTAACGGGTTTTTAGTTTTTTTTAACGTTTATAACGTATATGTTCTAAAATATTAGCAAAATTGGCAATTTATGTATTGTACGAAGGAGGTTGGTACAGCTGTAGGCATAACAAAATGTGATTATGTATATGTCTTATAGAAATATATATGTAATGCAAAAGCGTGTATTGTTTAATGATTATTTAAGTATCTGTAATAAAATGTTAAGGGCGCGGTTTAAAAAGTCAATCAATTTAAGTCTTTTTTAAAATCGTGTAAAGAATGAATTTTCTAGTCTAATGAAATAAATGAAAATCCAAAACCTTCAACTATCTATTGAATTTTGAAATTAAATAGTAATTTTTTTGTCGAAATATTTGCTTAAGCTTTAAGACTCCATTAAACATTAATAAATAATATAAATTTGATTACAAAACAGTTTTAAATAAATAAGTTACCGGTAATCTCTCTAGACTTTTTATTGTGGATTAAGTTATTTTCTAAAATAACAATTGTTATAGTTCTAGTTGTAGTTGTGAATGTATTCTAAAATGTAAAATTTGAAATTTGCGCGAAATGTTTTTTGATTTTGGATGCAGGCACAATCACCTTGTTGTTTAGCAAATATTTTTTTGTCACTATTTTAATTGTGTCATAAACTATGATTGATTCTGTGGGCGGTTTGCTGGCTTGTAGATTAATAATATTTTTGTCACTAATCTTTGTCTTTAGTCAATAAACTGTCATTCGAATTACTCTTTAATATTGCGAATATTACCGATTAGTTATTAATTTAATGAAATAGGTTAGCTATATTGTGATAATTTGTATGTTCAATATATAATAGGTATTATAACATATAACAAATTCAACTATACATACAAAAGAGTAGATACTAAATTATTAAATATTGATTGATTGGTTTAGATTATACTATCACTAATACTTTTTGGGCGGCAATTATTATATAATTTAGAAAGTTGAATTTTAATAAACTAAAACAATAACTATATAATGCAATTCTCAATATTTAAACAAGGTCACTTCTTAATCAATAATTGATTATTGATTCTTATTACTCAATCTTATTACAGTTATAATAATATAAAAAAAGAAATGGTAATTAATAATTCATTTAAATCAAATTATTATTCATTAATCTGTTCAAATTAATACTAAACTAATTTAAATGGTAAGTTTTATGATAATAGTTTAATTAATCCGACAAATTCCTTGCACGCAATCACCTTGACGTACTCGCTCGTCATAAGTAATATTAAATTATGTTCAAAATATAATTATAACAATAAATTTGATTTTTTATTGGGTGTTTTTTAAAGTTGCTTTAAATATTGCAGAAGTTGTCATTGTTTACAATAGAAATGGTCTATAAACAATATTTTACGCAAACGATGTTATCTACTGATAAAAACAATTTGTTGCATATTAGCATTTAATTAAGTATAATTTATTTTAATATTTTTGGTTATTTTTTGCAATTAAATTTAGTATCTTCTTATGATTTATCTGGGTTGCATTTTGTTGTCGTTCTGACGTTCGATTAGAAGAGCACCAACACAAAATTTTCAATAATTCAAAGATTATTCAAATAGCTAATTTAATGTTTATATTTGTATTATTTTCTTGAGCAATTTAAAAAATAACAATTAATAATTCATAATTTTTTTGCGGTTTTTAATAATTCATCAGTTTTTTTTGAGTGATTTAAATTGTAATAAAATAGGATAGGCAAATAAATTAACACATAACATCTCCATTTATTTATATGCAGTAGTAGTAGTAAACAATCATCGTTGCTCTGCTTACTGCTATTACTATTTTAAGGTATTTTTACTTTTTTCTGTAAATTTGTATGTTGTGTTTAGGTTTTTGTGTTTTGTTTTATTTTATGGTTTGTGATTTTTCATAAAACGAAATAAACGTAATTTGTAAAATAATTGTATGCAAATTTATTAAGATATCAACTTCAATAGTTAAAGCTGAAGAAAGATAGAAATATATATTAATTAGGGTTGTAATATCTAACTCATATTAAGGTAATAATAATCGTCATTTTCTTCTTCCATATAGCCTCTTCTGACGTTTATCTATCGTTTTGGTGGTTTTCCTGTTGGTCTTTTAGTATTTGGGCAATTTTGTTTTGCCATTTATTTTTGTCTTGTTCAGCAAACAACGTCTTGTACTTTTAGTTCTTCTCGTATTGCGAAGCTTTTTATCTGGTCCCATATTTTTATTCTGTTGATGGCTTGTAGTGTTTGCGTTTTAGTTGTTCTGGCGAGTTGTTTTGTCCGGATTGTCTCAGCTGCTGCATATCTAAAGATTAGCCGTATGCAGATTTGAAGGATGTGGACCTTACTGTAATTACTAAAGTGTTTGTTCCTTCATATTAATTGATTGAGTGCGCCGGCTATTTGCGTTGTTTTGTTGGTTGTTTTTCTAGTTCTCTTGATTTTTGGACCGTTACTGGTTGTGCTGACACTTAGGTATTTTATTAAAACGTACGAGCAGCTGATAAATTGTATGGTAAATGTATTTATTTGTTATAAAATTTGTATATTAAGCATACATATTATTTTATCTTATAATTGGTTTATCAGTCAAGTTTTTTTTTAAATTATACAAAATATATTAAGTAACCATATATTTTGATTTTGATTAAAATCTTCTTCAGAGGTGGTTAAAATATTAATGTTCATAGAATGTAATAAAATATATAACGCTAAAAAAAATCTCGAATAGTTTATTAGGTACTATTAGAAGTTTTATTTGAAAACCATTTAAAAACTTCACACAAGCAAATAGAAAAGAATTTTGTTTAAAACAATCATTAAAGAGCAATAGCATTGACAAATATCTAAGTATACATTTTATACACACACACACCCTCACACGAACCTTATCTAAGTGCTAAATATTTGAACGCATTAAATAAATAGCTTACCAGTTTATAAATTTAACAATAATATAAATAAAGTTGCTAGTTATTGAAGTGAATTGCGGAATACATGACTGCTACTTTACTATAATTATTACTAGAACGCAATTTAGCAAATGTTTTTGTAAACTATTGTTACATTATTGATTGGATGTTTCTCTATACTGTATGCATATTGATTATCACATAGTAACTGTCTTATCAACTAATTTGATTTTAAATTAATAATCAATTATTATGCACACTTGATAACCCTAACATTATTCTGATTAACATTCAATATTTATATTAAATTTTTATAGTGCTATCATAAATACGATAATAATAATTTGTAATAATGAAGATTATTTAATACTTTTTAAATGCATTATCTGAAACTCACGTGCTTTGCATTCATTGCTACAATTACATAATTAGAATAGTAAATACAGAATAGATAAGAATTAATATATAATGTAGTGTTTAATAGGATATTGTATACACTGCTCAACATTTGAACTGGTACACCCACAAGAACATATATAAAAACCAAATGACTACTTTTTGAGGAACGCCTTTTTGCTTAATTGTATGGTTCTGGAAACACTTTTAGGGCAAAGAAATAAAAGAATAAAACTTAATAACTAATTTCAAATGTTTTAATAGAAAAATAACAAAATTTCCTTGCTCTGGAAGGAAATGATAACTAAACACTAAAAGATTAATAATGCGTAGGACTTCCTCTAGCTCTTATGATCCCTTGGCATGCTGGAAATCAAATCCCAAATGTAATGCTGAGGAATATTTAGCTATTCTTCCAAAGCGGCAGTTTGGAGCTGATGGTGATTGTTTGGATTCACTCCTCATGACCTTATCAACCTTTTCAGGTAATCCCATCCGTTCTCTATAAGATTAAGACTTGGAGAGTGCGCAGGCCAATCCATGTGCGTAATATTGTTTTCTTCAAAAAATGCATTGATTTGCCTTGTTCTATGAAGACGCGCATTATCATCAACAAACACGAAACCATCGCCTATTTCATTGGCAAATGGCAACACTACAGGTGTCTAATATCTCATTAAGATACCTGACACTATTCATTGTAGCATTTCCAAGCATAACCAATTCAGTACGACGAGTTGCAAAAATACCTCCTCAAACGGTAATTGAACCGATTCCATAAGCTTGATGATAAGTCACGTGGTTCTCAATATAGCGTTTGCACTCTGGTTTTGCCACTGAATAAACAACGACCCCAGTTTTCTACACTCCAATTTGCATGTTGATGTGCCCTCTCTAGCTTTCTTCTTTTGTGGGCTCTAGTCAACAATGGACATTTTTTAGAAGATCTGGTTTTTAAATTTTCCGCATGAGGCCTTCTTCTTACTGTTTGAGTGGTTACTTGAGTGCCTATTGCATTCAATAAATGAACTTGGAGGGTTCTTGCAGTAGAAAATCTATTTCTTTGACACTGAATTGTAATAAACCGGTCTTCCCATGTCTGTTGTACTGCAAGTATTATGTCAACCGCTCTGAATTAAACTTACTTGAAAAATTCTCTTAAACTTGATAAGTATAAACGTACGCAAGCTTAGTAACTGCAATTGTTTGCATTCCGAAACACATACTTTATTATTGTTATTATTATTTTATTATTATTACTTTTACTGCATGTTATATAAGAGTACCAGTTCAAATGTTGAGCAGTGTATATTGAGCATGCAATGTTGACACATAAAAAAATGGATGGTAATGAATCGGGATAGATATAAAGTAATGGGTATCAATACAAAAAAAGGCTATCGACCAACGTCTTTTTGCACTAAAAAAACAACATATATATAAGAAACTATCATTTGTAAAATGCCAATTTCAAATTTTTTGCGTAACTGATGTCCAGATTTTGGAACACACCTATATTGGGCTCGGTTTCATTAGAAGGGCACAACAACACAAACAAAAATTTGTATTTTTTTACCAACAAATATTGTATTTATGAAACTATAAACAACATTTCTATGTGTTAATATATTATTTTACAAAATTTAAAGACAAAAAATATAGAAAAATGCTATCTATAAACATTTTATTATTTGAAGAAAATTTTGTTTAAAAATTAATCATTTTGTATCATGAGCACTATATTTTTGTAGTAATTGTTTGCAATAATAGAAACAATATAATGAATGTTAATAACCTAATTTATAATAATAGTATTTATTTATCTAATTAATAATAATCCAATACATATCTAAAACAATCTTAAATTAAAAGTAGGCTCTTGATTAAATTATCATTACACTTACAAATTTATGCAGATTGTTATGTTAAAAAATTATAGTAATTATATGTATGAATTTAAAAATACTTCTATGTTGCCAAAATAAAGACGAATAATAATCATCACACTATGCACTATAAGTAAATACACATACAAATTGCATATTTTAAGCCAACTTTTTTTCTATTTTTATTTTGTTTGTTATTAATTTAATTAATTCATAGATTCAAATTTATATTTGAATATTTTTGGGTACTTAGTTTTAGTGCACTGCGTATTTTAAATATAATCTGATCCCTGATATAAATTTATAATATAAAGCCGTATGTAGTAGTATATAATTTCTTGAGAAATATGTCAAATTTGATTATAGATAATTATATGCATAAAATAAATACCGGATTTTGACCTACCATTCAACTAAAGCTTGCCAGCGGTACATAATACTCTATAATCAAAGTTGACATATAAACTTGCGTGCAAATAAAATATGCACACCTAATATAGATCGATCGCTTAAAATACAGTTATCTATCTGTTGTTGGAACTGAAGGTTAAAATAAATTATCCGAAAAATGAAAACGAAAAACCTCCACACGTGTTTCTAAAACGAGGAGATGAGCACAGGTTGTATGCTAATTATCAATGGAACGCCAAATGCAACTACGAAGCAGTTATCGTGAAAACTGCGTCACTTTCATTTTCTTGAAAGTGTCTTAAATTATTAATAGGGCGCTTAACGTCAGAGTAGTTTAATTCCTTAGTGGTAATCAGTCGTATCGTGAAAGCCTCTTATGCGTCACAAATAAAAATAAATCGGCAGGGTTAGGGCCAATGCCAAACATTTCGAACGCATGTACAGAAGTCCCTAATTAATCATACACGTAAAAAAAATGTTCTACATTAAAATTGGTTATTACATGATGATTTCACATGTTGGCAAGGCTTGTTATTATGTTATTTTTTATTTAATTAATGTAATGAGCGTCGTTTTATGGTCGTATTATAGGGATTATTATTTAAATTACTCCTATATTCATGTAATGAAACCAATCGTAATGAAAATTGCTGTTATTGGAAAATGTAGTAGTTGAGTTTTTTATGGAATATGAAAGCATTTCCTTGTTTGAATACATCATTGATTTCTATATAATTACAGCAATTTTATAAAATCCATTAAAAAAATGACGTGTTAGTATTTTTTAATAATTAAAATATCTTGTAATAATTCTATTACTATCTACTATTTAATTATTAATCTCCTATTAGAGAATTCTATTATTTATTTTTACATTTGTTTTTTTTTTGTTTCAGTTATGGTTCACTGCAAGCACAGAGGTAGCGAACTTATATGTGGTGATCTCGGTCATACATTTCGCTTCGAACAAGGTGGGTGCTCATTATACATTATTGGATTATAGTCATTATACCAATGAAGTGTTTCAATACATAGTTCTCTACTTTTTATGCTGCAATCTGTAGCAATTATTCCGTAATTAAAGTTTCTTGTAGTTACAAGAGGCGTTTGATTGTAACTCTAGTTCAGAGAAACTTTGCAAAGTATAATTTTATTTGAATACTATTTGTTTTTATTATTTTACAAACATTCTATAGAAAATGCCAAGTAGATTATTTCTTAAAACTATAATTATTTGATTGGTTTTTAAAGTTTGAAAGTTTGAAAGTTTAGTGTGCCATTTGCATTAATAATAAGTGAAAGTATTTTATTAGTCAAAACTACAATAGAAAATATAATTTCAGATTGCTAATTCAATGGAAGTAAAAACATTTATTTATTTTATCTATGTATTCAATTTATTTCTTAAAGTTGTAAAGTTGGTATGTCTACTACAAGGCTAATTATCGCAGGCAGAGGTTAAAACTACCATGTCAATTTAGTATCCACGTGATAATAATGATAATTCTTTATTAACGGCACGAAAAAAACTTTTTACATCTACATTAAATTAACGTGATGGCAAACACATAATTATGAAACAAATTAATATATTTTTTTTAACACTTAATTAATAAATTGTAGATGTAAAATTAAATCAAAAATAATATTAAACATAAAGACAACATAAAAATAAAACAAAATTACAAAAATGTTGAAGATTTCAACATTCGAATATAAATTTGATTTGTAGGATTGCGCAAAAACATTAAAAACAATAGTTTTTGCGTTATCGAATTTGTTTGATTGATTTGATTTTATATAGTCTTGGCTCACCAAAGGCAAAACCTAGATACTTTTATTTTTATCATATTAGGTTTAAAATTTTATTAAAATGTAAATGGTTTTCGGGGATAATTTCCTAAAGGGGTTTTTGATCTCTACTTTGTTTTATTATATTTAATTAAAATGAAATTTTCGTTTTTATACTCTACCGACCTGATCAACCTGGTTCAACGAATTTACAAATAATATACGGCAGAGTAGGATTTGAACTAAAGACCCGCAGCATGATAGGCAAGCATCTAAGCAACTAACCCACTCTGCTGCTTAATGTAATTATTAATGAAGTTGTTGGATTATTATTAGAGATTGTATTATAGAAAGGGTTATTAAAGTTTTGTTTGAAAACTAGTAGAGGAACATAATTATTTGGATGTTGAGTATTGGTGTTTAATGTTGGAATTGTTTTCCAACATAATTTTTATTTATTATCAAAAATAAATTTTATTTTTAATTTTTATTAATTTGTCAATGTAATTAATTGATTGGTTGATGGGATTTTCAAAAATATTAAATTATTAAATTATTAAAATTAGTTTTATATTCATAAGTTGCGATTTTCCAATAAAAAGTTGAATTTCTTTAGTCTCTTGATTCTTATCTTAGATTCCAGAAGTTGAAATTCCACGGTTCATAGAGTTGAACTTCTAGTCGCTCAAAATAGTTGTGAATTAATCAACTTTAACAGTACGATTAGAATGTTTTAATTGCTTGATATAAATCACTACGGACTGCGCCAGTTATTTTCACGCAAATTAGAAGTTTGCTTTTAAAAATCACTAACAAATATTTATTGGTTTTGATAATACACATTACACGATGTAGGGTTTTGTAAAACTGTTTACTTAATTTTATTACAACATATTTATAGAAGTTAATATGTTGAGTAAGATCTTATTTAGTGTTAGACCTTAAATAGGGCAAATAACTAGTTATTATTGTAAGTTGATTCTGCCAAGCAAGATGTCTGCATATTAATATTTGAATAAGGCACGTAACTAGGGTCTATTGGCCAAAGAATTGCTAAACTCCGACAAAAATTAAGACAGATTCAAAGAAATTCTGAACAGCAACAATTAAAAAATAGGCATAGCACTTAAAAAAGAAGAATTGTTTTTTGGGCATTTACATGAATAACATAATAAAATTGACGTTTTTAAACTTTAATCTTTGTCAACCTGGTTTAAGTAGTAGAGTAGAGATTTGATCTCGAGTCTTTTGCAGAGACCCAAGCACGCCTTCTAGAATAAAATAAATATATCATATTTGTGATATAAAAGGTGGACCATCTAGCTTTTGGAATTTGAATTGGCTATAAATAAAAAAACTATTGAACGTTTTTTAAAAATTATGAGTTGGTTAGATGGTTAGGTTAGCTTTATGGCAAGTGGCTCCGTCCTGTTGAAACTAAATGTCATTCACTTCATACTTTTTAATTTTTGGAAAACCAAAATTTGTTTTGCTTGGCACAGTAACGTTTGCTATTGACGGTACGGCGGTTTCTTGCTAATTTTTGAAGAAACATGTCCAATAATGCAGCCGGATCAAAAACCATAGCAAACGGTTACTTGTGGATTCATAAGCTGTTCAATAGTCATGTGTGGATTTTCTGATTTCTAAATGCGACAATTTTGATTATTGACATAGCCTCCAAGATAAAAATGCTTATTTTTGGCCAAACGATCTTTAGCCCATTGGGCAAACTGAAAACGCATCGGATGGCCATGAGGTTTTATTTCTTGGACTAATTGAACTTTGTAGGCTTTCAAACCGAGGTTTTTATGCAAAATTCTTCTCAGAAAAGTGCGAGAAATGTTTAGTTCTTGAGAACGATGACGAGTTAATGTTGATGCATGTTCAGGCACACTCTGAAGAACAGCATTATTTTTTTGGCTGAGCGCACTGGACGAGAACGTGAACGTGTTTTTTTATCCACTAACGATTCAGTTTTGCAAACTTGCTTAACAAATTGTTCTACAAATTGCGTTGAAGGCACTTCTTTTGTATCAAATTTGTTTCGTACATTTCTTACCGTTTAAGTAGAAAACTCACTATTTTGGAAGTAAGTTTTTATTATTTCCGAACTTTGTTCAAGTGTAAAACGTCTCATTTTGTAAATGTCAAACATAAAATTAAATTTCTGTCAACTCATAAATGTCATAATATCTTTGAAAAACAAAACAAACGGTAGTTCAAATTCCAAACGTTACATGGCCCATCCTTTAGTACATAGTAAATGTATTTTATTTATCTTGAAATGAACTATCACATAGTAACAGCCACCACCATTCAATTTTTATAAATATGTCATTTAATTTTTGAAAATTGATTTAAGTGCAACCAAAATTTAAAAATAATTATGTTAGTGATAACCATTGTTTGATTTTTTTGCGCAGTTTTCTGATTTAAACAGTGGTTTAAAGACAATCAAGCTAGATAAAGTAAACGTTTAGTCACTTCCGATGCTCATTATTGTCATTTTACGCAGTTGTCGAGAAAGATAATCTTACAGTGATTTTGCATTGGGACACTATCAGGAGTTTGGCTGGCCACTAAGCAATCTTCATTTTTTAACGTTTTTAAAGAAGAGCCATCTTTTGTGCCTACCTTAATAAATAGTTTTGTTCTATGGCACATTGGCTTGGTTGCTTTTATTGTATTTTAGAGTTTATGCAGAATTCATTTAGTCAGTTTTGCACATTTTTGAAACTAACGTTTTTAGTTAGCATATTGGTAGTTTAACTTTTTTTTTTCACACCCATTAGACAAACGTGTGTTATGTCTTTTAAGACATGTGAGGTCATTTCCAGCATTTACGTGGCAAAATGTTGTCTTAAGCATTGGCCCGACTGCTTGCGGAACACTGCTAATTTTATTATTTTGACTTAGTGTTATTCGATGACATATTTTATTTTGGCATGTTACAAAAAAACGTGGTTTTGTAAAGTGTGTTGGGCGAAGGGTCACATATTTCTTATCCATACAACGCTATGCTCCATACCTGAATATTTTTTTATTATTTTAAAAAAAAATTTTTAATGCTGTTTACTTTAAGCCATCCTACTTCTTAAGTAGTAGAAATCTGTCATCTCTTTCATTGTCTTATCTTCTATTTTAACGTTATTTTTTAAAGGGTTAATGTTAGCAAGTTTTTATTTATCTAGTACAGTGGATCCCAAACTTATTTGGCCTACCGCCTCCATTCAGAAAAAAATATTACTCAGCGCCCCCTGAAATTTTAGTATCAATTAAACAGAAAGATATATGTATTAATGTTTCTACCTTTTTCGTAAAATATAGTAAATAAAAGTGGCCATCACTCTTCTTGGATCGCTGCAGCGCCCACTTCGGGAGTCACTGATCTAATACAAACAATAAAAAATGAAAAAGGCAAAGTTTAGGTACCCAATTCTAAAGAAATGGGAAAGTAAATTATTTCTTCTTTTTTAAGCGCAATGATTATGCTGCAAAATTACCTTTTAAAATGCATTTGTCTAAGATTTAAGTAAAACACTAAATTTAGGTTTGAAAGGGTTAAACAAAATGATTTTTTTTAAATTGTATAATTAAATTTTTTTTATACTTTTATATGCTTTATTTTTATTATTTTTTATATAAACCGGTTTCGCCGTTTAAGGCATCGTCAGTAAGTGTATATGTATATATATAAAAAAAAAATTTGACATTAATATTAGCAAAAGTAATTTACAACTATAAACAAAATTAGGCAAGAAAGAAATTAGTAATGCATTTGTAAAAATAAGTTGATATAAAAAAACATTAGTAAATTCTTTTATTATTCATAAATTTAAACACCGGATTATATGCAACTTAAAAACACTAAAATATGCAATAAAAAAGCCCAAAATATGCGTAAAAATAGCAAAAATATGGCAAAATATGCAACTATATGCAACATAATATAAACAAATATAGTTTAATTGTTTTATCAAAAAAAAAAAAACAAAACATATCAAATTCTATTTTTTTTAATTTTTAATATATATATATATATATATATATATATAGGTAAAATGTGTCAAAATATACTAACTTCATATATGTATATAGGATGTTAGACAAAAAACGAAAAATAAAATAACACCATTTTGAATTGTTTTTTGAGTATCATAAAGGCAGATGCATGTATGTTTTAATTTTTAGTATACTTGCAATAACAACCAATTTTCAGCATTTTTTTTTTTTTAAATCTCCAAGATATTTTAAATACAAACTAGTAAAATAAAGAAAAATAGTTTCATTTAAAAAAAAAATAAAAACTAATGTTTAATTTTTGGGATATTTTTATGTCAATATGGATAATATAGTATCTTAAAAAATGGCGTTTTTCAATATTTTTTTCTAAAAATCGGTGAAATATGCATAAAAACCGAATATGGTTAAAATATGCAACAAAGCCTAAATATGGCCGAAATACGCAAATGCATATGCAAATATGCATTTGCATATAATCCGGTCCATATTCATAATTATAGTTATATTTGTTGTACACAAAATTTATGTTGTATATTTCTTAACAAAATAATACAGACATATTTGGTTTCAGGCGGTCCATCATTTATTGCGGGAGTATCATCGGTTCTTTTGAAAAACAACAATGACGGCACATTTGATTTGGACGAAGTAAAAAGCAACATTCACACTGATCCTGATTGCCATCAACCAATCACATCTTTAATTATTGTCGAAAATACACACAACATGAAAGGAGGATCCGTAAGTATATTAATCAGTCAAGTAAATTATGAAGTCAAAATTAATTAATTTGACTGAATTGATTATAGGCATTTGTCTAAAAGCAGATTTAAATATCATTTAATAAATAACTACTTCCGTAACTGTGAGTTAACAATCATATATTTAATCAGTGAGAAGGTAACAGTTTGACGACATTCGCACTAACGAATGCAATCTCTGACATCATCGGGGGAGCGGTTTTGTTTATCGGCGTGACGTACAGTAGATAATAAGTTGTAAATAAAACAGCCGACAAAATTTGCTCAGTGCGCTTGCTTTGTGGGCAATTGGGGGCGCTTCCTTCCCTCTTCACTCGATTTATTTCAATTTAATCTATACGTAAGCATTGACGTACTGAGGATGTGACAATTTATTACTGCACGATTTTGTAATGACACTTCAATTTAAAATTGAAACTATTTTAAATTGATTGTTTTGCTTTAGTTTGCAATAGAATTGTCTATACTTTTAATATTATGGCTAACGTTAAGCACATTAAAAAAATCAAATTTTCAGATTTTTACATTTAATTATATAATATTACAGTACATTATTAATTGCAATACAAGAAACATAACATTAAAATCACAAGTTAAAAATTTATTATAATCATAGAATGTATTTCTTATCAAAAATCTGAACATATTTATAAAAGAAATTTATGAGGTTTTATATTGTTAGACAATAAACGTACGGCTGAAGAACTCCGTAATTTTTAACCGATTTATATGATTCAAAAACCATTTTAAATGGTTTTTTGAGTATTATAAAAGCAGATACACACATGTGTATTTTTTTTAGTATAGTTGCTATGGCAACCAAATTTATTTTTTTAAATGGCAACATATTCATATACGAGCATTGCAGACATACAAACAAAATTTTGAATTTGTTGCTAAAGATAATCACTACAAAATCTGGTCAAATTTTGTATCTATAGTATTTAAAATAAAATGAAATTGAGTGTTTTAAAAATTCAAAGTTTCATACTCAAAATACGAATAAATAAAAACTAATTTGTTTTTATTTACTCTAGTAATTCGGGTAAGACCAACGGCTTGTTAGGTGACTTACCTAATAAGCCGTTTGTCTTATCAACCTTTTCAAAAAAGTCGTTAGATTTATGTAAAGCCTGTTAAACAGATGATTGTTTTATTTATAAGGAACTATGTAAATTGAAACCATGATAAAATGATAATTTTAAAGCTACATATAATTTTTCTTTTTTTATAAGGCTGAATAATCTCTTTTCTATTTACATCAATGAAATAAAGATGAAATCAAAACACTATACACTATAAATGGTAAACAAAATATCTCAAACATTATATTGGACTATTATTATATATATATATATACAATAATTTAGTCTATAATTTAAATTAATGTTGCAAATAATATTGATTTTTTTTAGATTGTTCCTTTGGAATGGTTGGATAAATTGTCTGTGATAGCTAAAGAGCACAACGTTCCTGTTCACATGGATGGTGCACGCGTGATGAATGCCGCAATTGGTAGCAAAACGGCACCAAGCAGGATTGCTAGAGACATGGATTCTATTTGTTTCTGCCTGAGCAAGGGTTTGGGTGCTCCAATTGGATCAATGTTAGCAGGAACTAAGGATTTTGTCAATAAGTAAGTTGATGCTGTAGACATACTAAGGAAACAATTTTGTTGCCAAAATGTGAATGAAATAATAACCAAGAATGAATTACAGATTAATTTAAGAAAAATTATATTGTTTCATAAATCTGGCTGAAGTTTGTATTAAATATATGGGCAATTCCATTTCAAACAGACCAGAGCTGAGGGGGGGGGGGGCATTGAGAAACTTGTTTATGTATTTTTTTAAGTTTCTATAACTTATTAGTAGTTCTTTGATTGGTATATGAGAGTATGTAACACATAAAAAAAATTCTACAATTTTTTAAAGTTTTTTTGTCGTTTTTTAACTTAGTCGCATATTTTGATTAAAACCCGCAATTTTAACTAAAAAAAAAATTAATTTACTAAAGAAATCAATCAGAAATTTTCCGTAGAATCCAAATCTGGTGCCATTTCAAGTCTATACCCTGTCAATAAGCTGCAAAAACCATAAAACCATGTTTTTGTTCTCAGTGGGCTGGACAAAAAGGAGCATTTTTAAATTTTTTTTTAACCGCCAAAGTTGACGTATTTTAATGTAAATTAATTGAAAAATATAAATATGTTCTGTGTATTTGGGTTTTAAGAGTTTAAAACTCTGCAAATCTGCAAAGTAGGCTTATTCTTCAACATAAACTCTTACAAATGCACGTTTAGCTGCGCTCAGAGGAACAATACACAAATTATTATTAAAAATTTGAATTCTGGAGACAATTTTACATGGAAAATGGTCAGTGTTGTACTCATCGTCTATAGAAAAGTCCATCTAGAAAGAAATGTTTTTCAGACAAAAAATGCGTTAAAAATTAATTATTTTTTATATTCACAAAAAATATTATAAACACACTAGGGTGTGGTTTAAAACTTTTTTTTTTACAAATTTTTATAAGCGCCAGGAGGATTTATGTTTGAATGCCAAAAATAATAATATTTTCTAATTTTCGCACCGATAGATTGAGTCTAAATTTGTACCGCAAGCGCAAAAACTATCAAACAAAGAGTAAAATGACTCAAAATTGGTTCAAACAACAAAATATGACTTTG
The DNA here is from genome assembly GCA_963932245.1 of Tachinus rufipes. Taxonomy (NCBI): domain Eukaryota; kingdom Metazoa; phylum Arthropoda; class Insecta; order Coleoptera; family Staphylinidae; genus Tachinus; species Tachinus rufipes. The sequence goes on along the minus strand of OZ010747.1, from coordinate 45,554,479 downwards.
TTAAACTTCTGAAATAAGCTTAAAAATATAATCCAAATAATCTTTAAGAAAAAAAAAAAAAAATTTTTAAGTAAATGTTGAACAATTTTTTTTTTCTAGATGGGTTTTTCATCGCCAGATAAGCACGACACTGACTATTTTCTATGTAAAATTGTTTGCAAAACTCAGTTTTTTAATAATATTTAGTGTATAGTTTCTCTGAAAACTGCTAAATGTGCATTTGTAAAAGTTTATGTTGAAAAATAGGCGTATTTTTGCAGTTTTTTTTTTGTGTTTTAGACCTTTAAAACTTAAATATACAGAACAAATTTATATTTTCTAATTTACTTACATCAAAACACGTCACACGTTTGGCGGTTAAAAAAAATTTAAAAAATGCTCCGTTTTGCTCAGCCCACTGAGAACAAAAACATGGTTTTATGGCTTTTGCGGCTTATAGACAGGGTATAGACTTGAAATGGCACCAGATTTGGATTGTACGGAAAATTTGTGATCGATTTCATTAGTAAATTTATTTTTTTTAGTTAAAATTGCAGTTTTTAAACAAAAAATGCGATTAAGTTAAAAAACGACAAAAAAACTTTAAAAAATTGTAGAATTTTTTTTATGGGTTTTATATTCTCATATACCGATCAAAAGACTACTAATAAGTTATAGAAACTAAAAAAAAATACATGAGCAAGTTTCTCAATGCACCCCCTCAGCTCTTGTCCGTTTGAAATGGAATTGCTCATATTATATAATAAAAAAATAATGATTGTTATAAAAATCAGATATAAAATTTACTAATTCATTAAAATTAGAAATCTTTTATGCTTTTGAAATTTTATTGCATTTTTATTTGAGTAAGTAGATTATTATAAATATAACAATCCGATTATTTTACAAATCTTTTGATTGGAGCTAAGATTAACGTATTACTTTTCGTTTTGTTTTAAAATTAAATTAGATTCTTGCAGTTGTAGAATTTCAACGGAATACCTGAAAATGGATAATGTTTTTAATAAACTATAATACGGTATTTATATGTATCTACAACTGTCATATTTAAACTGTTTACTATTTAAATATTTTAAAGATAAAACGCGCACATGCTATAATGATTTTTAGAAACAAATAAGCAAATTATTGATTATATTGTATTTGTGCAGCAATCATGATTTATTAGGTTATTATTGTTTTTAATTATTGTTTCTTTCTACTAGTAACACGCCACTCTTATCTCTTGCTTAATTTTACACTGATAATATTGAATCGGTTCACTTGAATTACAAATTGTCTTCGAAAAAGTAAATAAACTAACTGGCAAAATTGTTACTAACTGTTGAATAGTTGTGAAATTCAGCGCGAAACGCGTTATCTTTCGATCGAGATAAAAATGAATGAGTAGATTAGGAAAGTAGTGAAATATTTTTTTAACTTGACCTTCTCCTATAAAATATTTCCGTGGTTAATTATTTAAAAGGTAATTGTTGTAATTGTAATTGAATATGAATTTTAAAGTAATTATATTATTTTTGTTTGATAAAATTAGATTTAATTTTATAATAGATTATTATTTTTAAAGGGCAAGAAGATATCGCAAAGCATTAGGTGGTGGAATGAGACAAACGGGCATTGTTGCTGCAGCTGGATTGGTAGCATTGGATAAAATGATTGATCGTTTGCAGATCGACCATGAAAAGACGAAAAAGATTGCCAAAGGTAATTTAAAATTTAATAATTTTATTACTTTTAATTTAAATTATTTATATTAGTATAACACATTTATTTCTACAACGTTAATACGAAATTGACTAAGAACCAAATACATTACTAATTTAAATGGTTGGATTTGATTAGTTTACTTGAGGTCTTTTTAATGTTATTATAGTTCTTTATTTACTGAATGCGAATTAATATGTCTACTAAATATTTAGGTCTACCGCCTACCTCGTTGGCGTTTAGATTTTAACATATCTAAAAAGCATACTCAGTATAAAGGAATGTCGTTGTCTCTAAAACATCTAGATCAATTTTATGTGCGCTCTCTGAAGTTGGTTGGTCTTTTGTTTAAGAATGTTCAAATTTACAGAAAAAAATTACTATTTTTTTTTAAATATAGTTGACTATTGTATTTTAAGTAAAATTATTAATATCAAAAATAATAAGAAACAAGCATGACACCAGAACTAAAAAATCAAAAGAATTATCTTAATTTACTATATGCTATTAGGAAACAACTGAACTGAGTATATTAATAAATAACGAATATAAGAAAATATAAAAACGAAATCAAAAAATTGTTTTTAACAGTAAATTGATGATGGAATCATTAGACAAACCAAAAAAAGTTTGGGAAATGATTATTAAAACCACTAATAAAAACAAGTAAATAAAATCTTTCCAACTATATTTGCTGACGAGCATCAAACTGTTTTTGTTAAATCAGTTAAAAAAATGTTGACTAGTTTTAATCATAATGATGCCAGCTGTCATTTTTTTAAACAATTACAAAAGAGATACAAGCGCTTTCTGCTTTCTTGAACCAGTTTTGACAATGGAAATCAAATTTGTGATAAGATTGCTAAAATAAATCTAATTGTACAGATCTGTATATTTTGATTTTTATAATAGTTAAATATGTTTTAAATGTATTGAAGAGTAGATTTTTCTATCTGAACTAAAATTTTCAAAAGTCATACCAGTATTAAAAAAAAAAAAACAAATATGAAAATTATTGGCCTATATCAATAACACCAATTTTTTCAAAGGTATTTCAAAATAAAAAAAAGTTTGTTTTTTTTAGACAAAAATATTTAGTTTGGATACCTTCTTTATAATAAACGTATTTTTTTAAAACAACATAAAATGTTTTTTTAATTCCACACAACACTATGTAAAATCTTCTATCGATAACATATGTAGTATTTGTGGTATTATTTTTAACATTTACACACTGAAAGTAATCATAAATATCTGAACTTTTAATAATACGCTGAAATAATAATACAAGATTTATGGATACTTTCTCATCATGAACTTTTATAGCGTTACTGATAGTTAAACGTTTAAATTAAATATTATTGAAAGGTTTGACTAATCAATTCAGTTATAGAAGCAATTTCAATTTCACGAACATTATTACAATTTATTTTTTTAATAAAACTCAAGTTTTTTGATATGCTTTACGTATGAATCACTAGTATCTACGTGCTGATTTGTTGTTTCCATTTAACATTAGCAGTATTTTCCAGTATTTTACATACAGTATTTTTTGCATACATGCTATTGCGTACTTCTACATAAAGCAACATCTCTTTTATTGATTTCATTATTGATTGTTCAATAATAATATCTGTCAAAATTCCATAAATTAATTTGATTAGATTGTCTAACAGTGGAGAATCCTTGTATAAACCTAAAACGCACTAGGATCAATCAAATTTTTTTTAAAGCAATTTAAATAAGCTTGCCAATTTCCCATTTGTTTAGTTTTTATAAATTCTTTTGCAATTGACAACATATAAAAATATTGTATCTATAGATTAGCTATAGAGCTTTGTTCTTCATACTGCTTTAATTGAATTTATTTAATTTTGATTGATTCTGATAAAATAATGCTTTCGTTTTTTGTCACAATAACGAGTACTTTTGATATTATTGTTGCTAAAGTGAGATGAACGTGTAAGCTTTGACACTTTTTACGTAAACATGTTTATTGAGCATCTTATCTAGTCAATTAGGTGCATACATAAATTAAAAAACACCTTTTTGATTTTCTTGCGTAATTTCTGCAAATACAATTTTTCGAGCTTTTGCATAGAAAGATCGATCATTGTGGCCATAACGTTTTGCTTTTTTGAAAGCAAATTGTAAAGTTGTGTATATAGTATTGTAGTTACTCGCTGATTGATGAATAAACAGTAAGAATAAAATTTGAAATCTTGAAAAATTTATAAACGTTCAATATAACCGTTTCAACCTGATAATGATGAACTATTCCATTTTTTATACAACAAAGAAACAATGATATCATTTTTATAACAAAAATTCTGTGCAATTATTTTACTTTAACTACTACACCATCACTTTGATAGACTAGTAATGGCAAGAGCTGTTGCAGCAAAATATTTTTTGGAATAAACTTGATTTATTTTTAATATTATTTGGAGTAATAATTTTAATGATACCCATTATATAAAGAATGTTATGGTTGTCTAAAGTGTATACATTTATATCAGCGTTGTCTGCAGCATAAACTGCTGCCGGTTCATACACCATAGTATCATCATACGATATACACAAACCAAAAGATAACAAATAAAAAATGTATGAGACGTTTGGTTCCAAATTGTTGTACACTATAGATTAAATATATTTTCAAAGAATTGCTGCAGCAGTTTTTAGTATTTTAAATTGTTTTTCTTTTACATTTTGTTTTTTATTGCTGTACTAAACTTTATTCTGTACATTGCACTGAGTCAACAAAACAGATAATTGTTAAACTTCCTTGTTTTTCAGTATTATTATTATTGAGGTTAGGGTATTTTAAACTGTGCAATGATCAGAAACAAATGCTATTATTATTATTACTAATTTTAATTAATTTTGTTTTATTATCTGGAACTTTCTTTAATATTTTGACTGTTAAGCTATCAAAACGCTGATAACTTGGTTTTAGAGTAAATTTTTTTAAATATCTTGAATATTATCAAAGCTATCAAAGTTAGAACAAATATACAAATACAAAAATTATGCAGAGTTTAGTTATCTTGGTAAAGTTTAACTAACTTTCTTTCTTATGTTGACAGTTAAACTGTCAAAATACAGAAAACTTGGCTTAACAAAGTTTAATTAACTTTTTTTAATACTTTGACGGTTAAGCTATCAAAATGCTTTTAGAGCTGATTTCTTCAAATATCTAGAAAGTTACGAAAGTTAGATAAAACAATTGACAGAATTTAATTATTTTGATAAAGTTATGATTTTTTAAAAAATTATTTTGATAGTTAATTTGTCAATGTACAGAAAACATAATTAACAGTTATAAAAATTAGAACAAAAAAAAATAATACTGAATTTAAATATGTCGATAAAGTTTATAAAACTTTTTTAAATATATTGACAGTTAATAATTTGTAAAAACTTAAATAACATGATTTTAGATCTAATTTCTTCAAATATTTTGCAAGCTACATACGAGGGGCACTGCCAAAGTTTGCGAGAAATGTAAAGCAAAACACAAAATACGTTAAGTAAATTGCTTTATTGCTTTTCAAAATATTCTCCTTTAAAATCTATACACTTTTGCATCCGATGAAACCAATCTTCAAAACAATTTTATCACTCTGAGCAAGGTACCTTCAAAACAAGTGATTTAAATGCTTCAACGGCCTTTTTAGGCGATGAAAAACGCTCGCCATGCATTTTATTTTTGATATGTTGAAACAGGAAAAAGTCATTGGGCAATAAATCAGGCAAATATGGGCAATGAGTCATTAATTGGATGTTGTTATTGGTCAAAAACTCTACAGTTTGTCGTGCTGTGTGAGCGCTTGCATTGTCATGATGAACAAGGATTTGCCGGTTTATGTTGTTCCTTCTGATTTTAGCAATAACTTCCGGCAAACAAATTGAAGTATATCAGTTAGCATTAACTGTCCTTTGAACTTCTAATGCAACAGTTGCAACATGACTCGTTTTTCCGAAGAAACAAGCAATTATTCTTTTCGAAACGTTTCGTGAACGCACCACTTTTGTGGGTTTAGGTTCATTTTGAAACATACAGTCGATTGCTGTTTAGTTTCAGGATTATATGATTATATCCAAGATTCGTCACCTGTTACGATGTTATATACCAAATTTAAACAACCCCCTTCGAATTTCTTTAGCATTTCCTTGCACCACTTGAAACGTGCTTGTTTTTGTTCTTCTTTCAAATTGTGTGGGATGCAAAATCGTATGTATTTGTTTTACTGCAATGCCTAAGCATGCTTCTATCTCACTATAGGTCACATGACAATCTGACAAAATCATTTCACGCACAGCATAAATATTTTTTGCGACAACAGAGGTGCATGGACGACCTTCGCGAAGATTGTCATCAAACGCCTTTTTTAAATTGATATATTTAGGTTTTCTATCGGGTTAGCTTGCAAATGATACGTAGTGCTGGTGTGGTGTACGGCAACTCTATTGGAGAAAAAGTTGCTGCTTTAGTATGTTAGTGGAAATTTTACTGATAGCTGCTTTGACTGGTATTAACTTTACCAATTGTATACAAATGTTTATTGTAGTGCCGTATTTGTTTTTGAACCTGGAGGTGTCAACAAAATTAATAGTACATTAAGTATCCAGGGCAGAAAAGCATTGTTTGCAGCACGCCGTTGTTTGTCTGCACGAGCGAAGCGAGGGCGCCAGGCAGCGAACTGCTACAAACGCTTTCTTGCTCGTGGTGCTTACAACTATTTTTTTGCCTGGTAAAGTGACAATAACATGATACAACTTTATTTCGTTAATTTACTTGTTGTGGTTAGCTAAAATTTTACACATTTTAAAATCATTTAAAAATGTATAAAATCATAACTAACCACAACAAGTAAATTTTAATTAAAAGAAAACAAATATTTGTAAGTTAAGTGAGTATTTTGGCATACTTCTGTTTTTCAGAGTGAGCATGCAAAAAAAAGTTTTTAGAATAAAAAAAAAAACAGCTTGAAACGGCTAGAAAACAAACATGTTTTTAGATTTCTATCAACAAAATTTGAACTTAACCTTACCTTACTTCAATTATCTTCGTTAAATCTGAGAAAACAAAAATAAACTAAAGAAATAACATCAATTGGAGATTGTATCTCTATTACATAGAAAACAAGAACAGCCTCACATTGACAATTTCCCAATGGATTTTTTACATGTCTAAACTTTGAACGATTAAGCAGTTTGAGACTCGGCTACTAACCTGATTGCAGGCCTTGACAGTTATAATAAAACTCAGCCAAAGTTTTTAACGTTGGATGGAACACAGCTAGAAATTAGCCGTCATTGTGATTTTGGAGTTCATCATTTGCAATTTGTTACAAAATTATGGACGGAGGGATAACAAACAGTCGGTTGGGTGAGCAATACACTTAGATCATCAATGGCTAGCGAGTAGTTTCAACTAGAGTTTTTCATCCACCCGCTCAAGTGTTTGAATTAGGGAACGAAGGTCACATATTTAATTTCTTGATAGCAAACGGTCGGGTGGATCGTTCTTCTCTTTGCAAATGATACTTGTATTTAAATTAGGGAAAGGGTGACAGGTCCAACTTATTACTAACAAACAGTTTGGTGGGTGAACCGCAGTGCAGGTGGAAGTATTCTTTCTTATTTTATTTATTTATGTTTTTATAAATATTATAGGAATTGTACTTTGCAATAAGCAAAACAAGCTATTACTAAAAATAAAAAAAAAACATAATTATCAATCGTATAATTTGTCAGAATAAATACATATAATTTTATAGTTGTAATTTATACCCCAAACTACAAAACTTTATAACAATAATAGATTAGATTTCTTAACCATTGCTAAATATTATTTATTTATTTTGATAATATTTAGTTTGTTTTAAAAAGTATTTAGCTTTTTAGAGAGAAAGATTTACGCTATTGATGAATAAAAAAATGTATTTGCTAAAATTGCAAATCGCAAATATAATAATCATAATTTGATTTAACACTTTGGCTTAATATAAACCTAATTGAGTTTACCAAACTGTAAATATTTACAAAATGATATCTATGCCTAATCATATAGCAAACAATTTAATTTCAACAAATATATTTTTTTACCTCAAATACTTGACTATTGATACAAAAATATATTACTAACGAATTTATGTATATCAATACAAATAAAAGACTTGAGTTTCGACTTTTGAAGGCCAAAAAATTACATTTATACAGAGAAATTAACATAAATAAATCGCTTTCAAAAGTCAAAACTCTAGTCGTGAACTTTTATTTGTATTGATATATATATATATATATTCTTTAATAATATATTTTTATAACAATAAAGTGTGGTAAAAAGTTAGTTATTGTTTTATTTCATTATTATCATAAATTACCACATTATTTACATTAAATATAAATTTTATTATGTACTTTAAATCTGAAATAAGGTTTTTAAGTTTAAGTATTTGATTTAAGATTTTCTTTTCTATTTCTTTCTGTAATGTGTTATTTTTTAAACTGTTATTACAAACGTAAAATAAATTGTATGTGAGATTCGATTGATAAACAGGGAAAAAATAAAGAAGCAAACGGATTTAGTAGTATACAGAGTAATCCATAGTTGAAAATACATTTTGTTTTATTATATTTATTACAAAATTTATGTAGGCAGTTGAAAAAAATTTATAGTCAAAATAAATTAACTATATTTGATTTAAATTTTCTTGGTTAGCTGTATGTATCCAACTCGTATATAAAAAATTGTTTAGCTTTTTTATCCAAGTCAACACAAAGATTAGAGTAATTGTTGGTCTAACGAGGTTCTGTGCAATTCAAATAACCATTGTAACAGTGCTTATATTTATAATTAAATAATTCAGTTATTTTGATTGAACCACAAATCAATTTTATCTTTGAGAATTATTAGGTTTTAAAAAATAGCTTTAAGTTAAAAATAACTGAATTATTTAATTATAAATGCGTCTTGGTTTAGTAATCTACAACGCGTTGAATCTGTTTTTAATTGCTCGCTGAGCATTTTTGATGATTGGGCGTAACAGATGCCTCACAATAAGAAATAGTTTTATATTCTTTATATACTGTGTTATTTTATAGTAAGTTGCTATTCCTTACTTGCTACTCACTACTTGTTACTTCACTATTTCATTAAATGTGAACAAAAAATTTAGAAAAGCTACAAAAATAATAATTGTTGTACTGATTCTAATTATATATATCTTTCTAGTTTTACTTAATTTATACTATTTATTTAGTATTATTGGTAACGTTATGTTAATTAATTTATAAAAATTATTTTATTATAAATCTTACATACAATTATGTAGTTTGTTCGAAAAGGAAAAAAAAACAACTGTTATTTTATTAATTCACAATAAGAAAATATAAATAACTATGTTTATTAATTGAAAATACAGACACAGTAAAACATATAATAATAAATAATATACAAATCTATCAGCTTACGAAGATTGTTGAACAAAAGACGTACTTCTTGTTGTTCCAGACTCTTTGCTTGATGTCTGATCTCTCTTGTGACAACCAAATAGTTTTTTATAATACTGTTTAGTATTGTCATTAAATATAACAAATATTAAGAAAACAATAAAACCTTGCAATGAACCTGTAATGCAAAACAAATACACAAACACAATGCTGACATTACTGAGAAAACCGAAAATCCAACTTAGGCCAAGCTGGAAGAATAAAAATACAATTAATCGAGTACGCAATACTAAAATATTATCCGCTAATCTAGGCATGTGCTGACCCGTATGAGAAATTGCACGCGCAATCATTGCAAATACAACGATATTAACAATTACAATTAATAATATAGGTAGGAGAACTCCTAAGTATAAAGCCAATCCACTCGGGTAGCACACATTTGAATCGCTTGCAATATAACTACCACTTGCCGCTAATCCAACAATTAATATAATTGGTAACGGGCAGAGCCATCCTATGAGACAAGCTTTGAGTAATAATCGAGTTGGTGGAGCTCCTAACACTTGTACATATCTTTTATACTGTAAATATGAAATTACCAGTATCCAGAAAAATTGCGCAAGTACTGAATAGTGCAATAACATTCCAGTCCAAAAACACCAAGTATCATCACACAATGTATTGTCTTTAACATGTCCTGATGCGTATAAAACTATAATCATTATTTCTGAAGCTACAGCGTAGTTAATTAATATTACATTGCCCTTATTTTCGCGCCACTTTCGGAACAAACATCCTGTTAAATAAATTACGGAAAACCCAGCTATTGATAACAACGATCCTATAAATGTAATTATATCCAGTGCAGTTTTATGAGTTTTTATATCGTCTGTAGAATCCAAAACTAACATTGCAAAATGCGTTACGTGATAATACTCGCAAATATCGATAACACCGCATATAGATGAAGCCTGATCTTCTTTCCACTTTCCTTTTGTATTTAATCCATATAACCAATGAGCACATTCTCTAGATGTAGTATCGCCTTCTTTTATGGCGTAAGCCAATTTTAAAGGTTCTTCAAATTCTTCTTTGAACCCAGGAATAAGTACACCAAAATTGATTCCTGATGTGGCATGCTCGCTATTTGATTCAATAAATAACAAGTCTTTCAAAAATATAGTGATTATTACAATAGGGTTTTCAACACTTTTCGCTATTTGTTCGAGCAAAGGAACTGGTAGATACGCCGCTGCAAGAAAATTTTCTCTGTATACTACATCGGATAGTGTTGAGTTTCTGTAAATTGGATATGTTCGCGTATCGTTATCTTTATATATAGCTATACCAGCAATGTTTGTAGTTTTAATATTAAAAGTTTGCACTATTAAATTACTTTCATCAATCAATTCGAAACTTTTGTAGTAGCAATCTTTCATGATTAAAAAATCTAGTTTGTCTAATATTTCATCAGTCGAATTATAGGTAATTTGAGCTGACCTGAAGGATGCTCTAGGGCCTTCCATAACGTCGTTAATTGTCCTAACCGTTGCTCGAAGGGAATGATTTCTTTGCAGATTGTTTGTTAAATTTTTCGCAAGGTCTCGTATACATAATGGATTTGTATTTCTAGTAGTGACTGTACATGTATAATTTTCTTCTTGCTGCAATAATAATTGGAATTACTAATAAATATTATTAAATTATATAATTATTAGTAAATATAAACAAACAATGTACATACTTGAGCGTTAATAAGAAATCCACACAGCATCCACAAGAATACTATCAAACACTGTAAGAACCATTGCGCGTTCATTTTCACTACTTTATATCATCTCGACATAGCACACTGTGTTGTTTTTTCTGGTGAGTAATATAGGCGTACCTTGCGTATTTTAAGAAAGCTTATCTTTTATCTGTTGCGATAATGATTCTCACTTAATTGTTTACATATTGGATTGCCGTACCGCAATTTCATGGCCGAATAGTTATGATATCATAAATGGGGCAATAACAACTGGCTTTTGCCTGGGAAGAATTGTTTATAGTATCAGATGTATCAATAAAACATAGAATAATTTATAATATGCTATAATACTATAAATTAAAACGCAGCATTATTAATATTATTTTTTGTTTCAGCAATCGAAGCTTTAAAATCCGACATCGTCAAAGTAGATCTCAACCGTGTACAGACTAACATTCTTATGATTTACTTGGATAAAACCAAGATGACAGGAATGCAATTTTTACAGCGTCTTGCTGATGTCCACGAAAACGATACATTCAAAGTCAACGTCCGTGGCACTTGTAGAGATGACAGTTGTGTGCGTTTTGTTGTATACTGGGAAATTACAGACGAAGATGTTGAGATGGTCATTAAGAAATTAGAAATTGTCATTTTGGAAGCACACGCAAAGAACAAATTGAAAGAAGTGTAATTGCATTTTAAATTTATATTATTTAGGGGCAAATTTTATTTTATTCAAATTTATTATATAGAATCAAATCAGATGCTCAATTGTGATAAATCGAGATGAAGTTCAAATGAGGCAAATTTTTGTTGTTAGCAAATTCAAGTATTAAAATTGAGTGTTATATGAATTTTATTTATATTATAGAACATTATTGTAAACAAATTGTAGTTAGTTTATTTATTTTTAGGTAATTTGTAGTTTGATTGCAGTTTATTTTAAAACTAAAAATATGTAGATGGTAGAATTTTAATAAATAAAGATTTATATATACATTTGTTTGGTATAGTAATATACTATACAGAGTTTCTCATATTAAACTACCCAATTTGTCATTCGAATAAAAAAATATTTTATTACACTAATATACAACTTTTTTTTTTGGATTTATACTGCCTTAAATATTTGATTAATTTTTTAAAATAATGTTTGCCGTCAATTTTAATACAACTTTCGTTCTGAATGCAAAAATGTGCACCCGGCAAAGCAAATCTCCATCTGTTCCTGTTATTTCTTCTCAAATGCGGTATTTTAGCTTTTCAATTATTGCAGGACCACTTCAAATGTCCATACAAAAAAATTGAGAAATTAAACAGCAATTGACATTTTTTTTGCAAAATCCACTTGGAGTTTCTGTATGTATTATGTTGGAATAACATGGCACCATTTAGTAATTTTTGTCTAATCAATTCTGGGATGAAAAACGTGTGTAACATGTTTATGTAATACAATACAAAGTAAAAAAGAAAACAAGAAGACACAAGTGAAAGTAGATGGAAGGATAGACAGAAAAAAAGAAAAAGAGAGTCATGGAAACAGAAGAAGTGGCAGAAAACAAAAACACAGAGAGGAGATACTAAGGATACACAAAAATGCAGTAAAATGCACGTCATACGTTATCAACAAACTACCTAAGGTAATAAAGAAAGTCATTGTGCGGAGAATAGGACAAGAGTTTTTTTTATAATCAATTTATGAAAATTGTCAGCTTTCTAATATTTAAAATTTTGTTTGTTAACAACGCAATTTAAATTAAAAAAAATAAATAAAAAAATTGTGTACTGTTTCTCGATATTGATTTAAAGATTCTTGACAAAATGTTAACCTCGCATCATTATCTCTCAATAATAAATTTGAATCATGTCTTTAGTTTTTTTTAAAGTTAATTTATTTTAAATCGACTGTCTCCAACGAGAGTCGTTGTGATTATAAAATTAGTATAATATAATTATGATTATAATAATATAAAATATAAAACGTGCGCGCATCTGCGTTGATAAGGTAACGCTGATGATGCGTCGGATGCGGCAGCTGCACTTCCTAGAAGTGTGGCTGGTATTGGAGCGCGTAATATAATTGTTGCACTTCCTAGAAGTGTGGCTGGCCTTGGAGCGCGTAATATAATTCCTCCAACGCGAGAGGGAAACTCCGGTTACCAACATCTTAGAATGTGATGACGTCTGCCATCACCTCTAGTTCTGTGGGTTAGGATTTGTTTCGTTTCCTCTTTTTTATTTTAAGTATGACGAAACTTCCTAAAACAATCAATAAGATTATATATATTGTTATAGTGCTCCAACGGTGGGTATGGATCAACTTTCTATCTTCAGTAGTTGATAATATCGGCTGTAAATTGTTTTCTAATCAGGAAAGTTGAGTATGTTGAATGTTCAACTCGATCAGTTCTTCTTGAACTTGATGAGGCGAAACTATCAGATGCTCTAAATTGATAGGTTGTCCTTTTGTTACATCTTTGAACGACAATGGTTGGTCCTTAATAAAAGTTGTATTTTTGTTTAATTATTTTATCATTGATGAAAATACCTACATATTGATTTAGTTCGGGTATATATTCAACCAGGTTTTCATACATATTTAGTTTTGTAGATATGCATATACTGATGAAATTTTTAATTAGCAAGCTTCTTTTGCAGGTGTCATTATTAATTATAATTTGATTGCTGCTACATTGGTATGTATTTGAAATATGTACACAAATATCGGACAACGACAATACATTAGACTCAGATTGGATTGCAAATTTGGTGGATGGTAGTACAATATTTAAGCTATTGTTTGGTACAGACAAAAAGTAATACAGATTATAAACTTGTTTTTCAATAATTGGTATAGGCAAAAAATAGATAATTTTTGAATCTTTTATCAGACACTTTGGCTTAATCAAGATTTCATAGGTAATTATATTTTTCGTATCTATTGGGAAGGGTAATTGATCTTTATAAAATTTAAAAATTTTGTTCAGTTCTTTTAGCAATTCAGCTACAAAAAGTAGTCGAGTTTTTAACATCCTGTAATATTTCTAGAATTTCTTAAACAGGTGTAACATCTGGTTTAATAATTCTTTAGCATTATATATTATTATATCTTTGTGTCTTTTTGAAGAAGCTACAGCCAGACACGAATAGAGTGGCCCCTATATAGGCAACTTAGTATACACCAAAATTATGTTGAATGTGGTTAAACTAATGCATTTGCTCGTTTTACACTTTAAACATTCTACGGGCGACGTTGTTCTGTTATTGAAAGATGCTAAAACGGGCAAAAGCAAAAGTTTAACCACATTCAACATAATTTTGGTGTATACTTAGTTGCCTATATAGGAGCCACTCTATTCGTGTCTGGCTGTATTAACAATTCTAGTTGTTTAATTTTGTTTGTTAATGTCAACTCATTATGTTCAATAGTTTTGATAGTATCGTTAAACTTTTGCATTATTTTGTTATTAACTGAGTATTGTTTATTTATTTGATTCATGATTGCATTCTGATTTTCTATAAAGTGGTCTAAAATAGTGTCAAAATATTTCCCATCTTCGTGGTCTAAATTCCCAGTAATTTGTTTTAATATAGAGCTTAATTTATTTACAAGACCTCGTCTAGTTTGTTTTGGTGTATTAAACATTACTAGTTTGTTATTAATTAAAGTGATCTTATATTGGGTAGTTTTAATATAATTTTGAAGTTCTCTTTTATCATTTGGATTTTTAAGAGTTATGTTTATAAAGGTACAATATTGACTTTGTTAGCGTTTATATTCGGTAATTAAATCTTCTAAGTCATAGTAATGTGTAACCATATGAGTCGATCGTTGTAGGTATGCAGGTCCTAATTTTATAGGGAGGATACCAGGGTTGGTGCCGATTTCCTTTATGCATTGTCCTGTTGTAAGGTAGAGGGTCCTACAACAAATTTTTCTGTTACAGTTGGTCTTTTTATACTAACTATGTGTAATTTTGTAAATTTTCTACCGGTTTTATTTTTAATAATTGCAGGTTGTAAGGTTTTCATGTTTTGGTTTTTATTAATTTTTCGTTTTTAATCTACGTGTATCTTTTACAAATATCTTGTTTGGAATATCGAAGAGTTCTTCCTTTGATATTTATTTACTAATCTTTCTTTTTTCTCTTTTAGTGAATTGTTGATAATTTTGTATAGCGTTTTAGTTTTGTCTTTGTGATTCTGACAATAATTAGAGCGCATCTGTTTTTCTATATCAATGTCTACTAATGACTCAGATTTTATGTGACCATAAACAATTTCATATGGTGTAAATTTTGTGACAGAATGAAATTGTTGTATGCAATTATTGCATAAATCATTTTAATCTCAACAGAATCATTTTTAAATTCGGGACGGTTATTAAAGATATTCAAGTGGTCCAATATGGTTGAGTAAAATCGCTCAATTAAACCTTGACTTTCTGAATGACCAGGGCAACAATAGTGTGCGTCTATTTTGTGTACATTTAGAAAATCTTAAAGCATGGAATTATTAAATTTGAAACCATTATCGAATACTAACAATTTGGGAATTGTTTGTAAGGAGTTTACTTTATATGCTTGTGCATATTTCGAAAATGTGTCTATTATTGGCCAAACAAGCAAGACATGATAAGAGACTATATCAACAAATGTGACATTAGCAATGTTGTTAAATATGATCGACGACCTCTCAAATTGAAATTTAATATTACACCCACGGCTTTTAGACCATTTGAAATCATTCATTTAGATTGTCTCTCATTAAATTCTTAAGAATTGGCCAAACAAGCAAGACATGATAAGAAACTATATCAACTAATGTGACATTAGCAATGTTGTTAAATATGATCGACGACCTTTCAAATTGAAATTTAATATCACAGCCACGGCTTCTAGACCATTTGAAATCATTCATTTAGATTGTCTCTTTTATAATAATATTAAATTCTTAAGTAGAAGATTTGGGTGTGATATTAAATTTCAATTTGAGAGGTCGTCGATCATATTTAACAACCTTGCAAATGAAATGAATTAATAATCTATTCAAAGGGTCAAGGGTCAAGCATAGACAATTGTTTCGATTCTACAAACCTCGTCAGTATGCCTTGTACGACCACGGCATCGCATGATAGCGAAGACAATTTTGAATAAATATTTCTGTTCTTATGAACACAATTGATTTTATAAATAATCAAACGAAAGACTGGTTGATTATTTATAACCTTGCAAATGTCACATTTGTTGATATAGTTTCTTATCATGTCTTGCTTGTTTGGCCAATAATATTTCCTACTTAACTGATTCTCTGTTTTGGATATACCTCTGTGGTTGGTCTTACCTTTATGGTAATTACAAATTATGTTTTGCATTTTGTCTTGATCTTCGAAATCTTTTAATAATCCGGAACTTTTACGAAAATTAAAGTAAAGCATTGTTTAAATATTCTTGTAAGGTTTTGCTGAAATTTTGGTATAAATCATCGTTTTTGAAATAAATATAATACTTACTATTAGGATTAATGTAATCTTTTACTAAATTCAGGAAATTGTTTTTATAATTATTTTCTAAAATTTGGGCATATATTCTTTGTTTTGAATTACTAAATAACGTCCGTATAGATGGAACCAGAGAATTGGTTTTCACAAATGAAAAGACAATTTAGTTCTTTCCATGGTTTAAAAGCGTTTCGGAGATAGGAACTTGGAAAACAGGATTTTCTAAATTCGTATGTATTGTAACGTTGTCATCCGATAAATTGTCAACTGCTTCTTCGTCGGGCTCGGCAATCATCGATTGATTATCGATACTTTTATTGATTTTTTTGTAAAATTTTTGCATGTAATCGAAAAACGAAGTTACTGTTGTTTTGTTAATATTTAAATTTGAAATTCTTTGGATAAGGCGTCAGCGTTAGAATTAAGTTTAATAATTTTTTCAACTCGAGGTTCTACTTGAATACAATTGTTATAATCTAGGGTGTTTTTAAAATAAATATCAATTTTAGTATGTGGCATTATCAGTTTATTGATTTTAAGATCTATTATAGCATTAAAATTTTGTAAGTTGTCTAGACCAGGTAGACAGTCAAAATAAGTGTGAAATGAAAATATGTGAAACTTTATTTGAATGTTATTTAAATTAAATAATTTTGGTAAAGGTATTGATATACTATGTTTCTCTGAACTAGTTCCATGTGCTGTATTAATGACAAATAGGTCTATTTTACTAAAATTTAAAAATTATTTTTCCGCATTATCGGGTCTAACAAAAGATTTTGTAGAACCGGTGTCAATGAGACATTTAATGAAAAGTTCTTAAAGAGGATTACGAAATAACGTAGTTGTGATTGTTAAAATTCTAAGTTTAACAATTCGATATTATTTAGTTTTTCGGGGCTGTTTTGTATAAAAAAGTGTTATCACTTCCTGCAATATTTTCAATTTCAGGGGTTGTTCTTCATAATTTTCTACTTCAGGTTCACAATACGAATAAGAAGGTTCTTCTACGTTATGCAATTCTTCAGAAAGATAATTTTGCCTTGGTTGGAAATTTCTATTAAATTGCCTTTTTTGAGTGGGTGCAGCAAACGTATTTTGTGGAATAAAATTAGGTTTAAAAACATTTGAATAATTGTTATTGCTACTATAATTTGGTCTTTGGTAAGAAAATTGATTTTAGTTGTGGTATACAGCTCTTATGGGCATTATTGGTTGTTGTGTTTTAGTATACAAAATCTTTGGTTGTGAATTATAAGATTTTGATTTATCATTAATCTGAAAATCGTTTATAAGTATATTAAATGCTTCTTGCAAATTGTTCGGATTACGAGTAGTCACGTAATCGCCTAGAGGTTTGTTTAAATTCTTCAAAAAGATTCTTAAACCTAATGACAACCCATTCTCGATTGAATACCTAAATTTATTTGCATCAAATTTTGAATTATAGTAAGCAATTTGTAGATTTATATTTGCTTGAATTTTGTTGAAAAAATCAATTGGGGTTAATTTATTTTGATGCAACTCTGTGTGAGTTCAATAGTTATAGTTTGCAAATCTTTTTTATCGACATATGTTGCTAAAAGAGCTTCTTTTAAATCATTCCAACAAGTGATGGTATATCTAGAAATATAATTTTTAGCCTTACCAGTAACTTTGTTTTTTAAACAATTGATAATAAAAGTATTTTGAAAGTTAGCTGTGCCAACCTGGTAAAATTGAGAAATTATGCATTCACAATTTTTAATAAAATCATTTAAATTGTTTTGGTTACTATTGAATTCTGGTACCATTGTGAAATATTTTACTTTAAACTGTGGTAAAGTTATGATTGTATTGTTTGTTTTGTTTAAAGGATTTATATTATCGTCTAAACCAATCGTTTAAGTTTCGTCTTGATTTATATCTAAATTACCAAATGACGAATTAATTTGTTCGATTAAATTATCAGCTTGTTGGTTAGTGTCAGTCGTTGAAATTAAATCTTAATCTAAATCAGAATCACTACAGGTTGCATGCGACATCTATGTACTCACCAAATTAACAGCATCAACTGCATTGGGCCTTCTCGGGTGTGAGAAGTAGATCCTCTGGACAGGGATGTTATCTAACAGACGCGTGATTCTTCACTTGGGCTACTCAGTTTACCCAATGGTAATTCCCGTGTAGTAGAATCCAAATAGTCTACCAAATCCTCGGAAAATTTACCGTTTGATTGAACCACAAAATATTGATATATACCAGTGAATTAATTAATAAACTTCACTGTTGGGCAATCCTACCGACTGCGCCAATAATAAATTTGAATCACGTCTTTAGTTTTTTTTAAATTAGTATAATACAATTATGTTTATAATAATGTGAAATATAAAACGTGCGCGCATCTGCGTTGATAAGGTAACGCTGATGATGCGTCGGATGCGGCAGCTGCACTTCCTAGAAGTGTGGCTGGCCTTGGAGTGCGTAATATAATTGCTGCACTTCCTAGAAGTGTGGCTGGCCTTGGAGCGCGTAATATAATTTCTCTTTATTGCTAAGGTGCTGTACTGTTTGGTATTTGTACCAATAAAATTTTGTTTTGTTATGAAGGATTTTGTGAACATTTAAAGGCGTGCAAATCATTTTTCCACGTTTTTAATGCTCTCCATAAAACCGTTTTTATTCCAGTGACAAACTCATACCATAATTGTTTTGCGCAAAATGCACGCTAAATTTCTTCTACTAAACCAGTTCTAACGTAGATTTTTACGGAAAACAAATGTTTAGTTTCTCACAATTTCTTACAACTACAACAGTTTAATTGTTTTATGATAGACTTACTAAAGAAATAAATAATCACATACTTTGTTTACATTTAAATCGCATATTAAAATCGACAGTCTAATATGGAGACCCCAGTACATATCCTATTGTAACTTCAAATGTATTTGAATAATGAATCATTTAGAATTTAAATTAAATTTACTTAAAACATATTGACATAAAATCTCAAATAATAATTTACACTTGTAGTCCTGTTAAAGAATCTTTTTTAAAATAATTGTGTTTAGAATGTATATGTTATAATACAAATAAAATTACTGCACAGTAGTTGTTAACTGATTTATAATATTATTACAGCGTATATGTGTCTAGTTCAAAGTCTGAGACTAAGTGTATAGTTAAATAGAATATAATAAAGATAACTAATTTTAAAGAAAAGAATCGTAACTGTTACCGTAGGGAATTTGACTGTTGCTAAAAGTTGTCTCAAGAGAGGTGTATTATCTCCACTACTATGGAATACAGTAGTTGATGTTGATTGAGATTAAATAAATCACCGCATTTATAGTATTTTTTATAATCAAGTGAAAATATCAGTATTTAAGTAGACACACTTTTTGGCTAGAAATGTAATAATAATAATAATAATAATAATAATAATAATATTTATTTCCCAACAGAAAATACATTCCAATAACAGTGAAACATCCAATTTAGTAATAATATTAATACAAGTATTATAAACAATTAAACTATTATTTTAAAAAATAGGTATATAAAAAAAGTAATAACTAACAAAATATAATATTAAAAATAAAATAATATAAAAAAAAGAGAACACATAAAAATTTATAATCAATCAACTAGATCTAAAACTGAATTTTTAAATGTTTGCAGTGATTTACAAAATATATCAACACTGTATTGAATATTATGATATGACCTAACCATTCTATACATAGGCGAACTGGAGCAATGAGCTGTATTAGGTGTAGCATAGTAAAATGTTAATGGATTTCGCAAGGCAACACAAGGTACATGTAAACTGAAGTTATCAATAAGTTGAGTATCATATCTAAAATGTATTATTTTATACAAGTTCATCAGTATAACTATAGTATACCTGCTCTGTATTGATTTCATACTAAATTCAGTTAGTAGTAGGTTATAAGAGTAATGTCTCTCAGGATATGAACCATGTTTCATAAAGTACAAGTACTTTAAAAATCGTTTTTGCATTGATTCTAGCATATTGATGTATTTAACATAGTTTGGAGCCCCAATTGCAGAGCAATATTCTAGTTTGCTGATTATGTATGAATTGTACAATAAAATTGTTGTTGATATAGACTTAAAACATTTGGAGGTTCTAATAATAAAACCCATTGTTTTAAAACACTCAACACATACTTTTAAAACATGACTATTAAAACTTAACCTAGAGTCAAATAACACACCAAGATCACGAACTTCATTTACAGATTTTAAAACTGAACCATTAACATTGTAGTTATAGTTAACAAATTGGGCATTCCTTGTATAAGACACGATACAACATTTGTTTACATTTATGTTTAAGCCATTACAGTCACACCATTCATACATTTTTAAAAGATTAGCTTGCAGCATATCACAGTCAGTTATATTACGTATAGAGTTAAAAAGCTTGATGTCATCAGCATACATTAAAAATTCACAATTGAAGATATCACAGATTGGATTAATAAATATAAGAAATAAGAGTGGCCCAAGATTAGAACCCTGTGGCACACCACTGTTTGCAGAGTACATCACAGATTGACATCCATAATATTCCACATATTGAGCACAATCACACAAATACGAAGTTATCACAGAAATAATATTACCACTTATGTCAAGTTCTTGAAGTCTATCCAAAAGTATATTATGAGGTATACAATCAAACGCGTTGGACAAGTCAGTGTAGATAACATCTGTCTGTGTTCTGTTTTCCAAATTTTTTGATATTGCTTCACTAATACTTAGTAGGTTTGTAGTGTAGGTATGTAACGTGTTTTTATCATGTTTTACACCAACTGACTGTTTTATTTTCAAACATTTTGTTACATTTTGTTACCAACAGAAGTATATCAACCTACTAAAGTAACTATATTTGTTTGTTTGTTGTTGTAAACTTATAACGCACATCTATGTGTTTGCTGTGTTTGTTTATAATTCCATTTTTACTTAGAAACATTGCACTCTGGTTGTCGATTTGAAGATTCAGTTTTACAACTGTACAAGTTGTTAATTTGGTCACTAATTCTTTTAAGTATAAAAGTTCTTTTATACACTCTGTTGCTGCGATAAGTTCTGTTTCTATGTTTGATAACGCTACAATAGGTTGCAATCTTGAGCACCATCTGATAGGAGCGTTTTTCAGAAATATTACGTAGCCTGTTGTGCTTCTTCTTGTACTTATATCACCTGGATAGTCCAAGTCATAGGATGCATTTAAAATATTTATGTCATTTTTTATCTTGTACTCAATGCCACTGTTTATTGTTTCTTTTAAATATTTTAGGCATTTTTTCAGGTCAGTTACTTTCGATAAAGTTGGGTTTTTTACAAAAAGACTGCAAGAACTTACAGCGTAAGTCAAATCTATTCTAGATTTAGTGGAGAGATATAAAAGACTTCTTATTGCTTCTCTATACAGAAATGCACGTTTTTGTATTTTCATCTCTTCTTTGAAACGTTTTGCTTCTATTAGTTGTTACTGTTTAGCTTTGGTCATTCAAAACTTTTTTAGCACTTTTTTTGCAAATTTAATCTGTTTTAGTTTGAATCCATTTGCACATTTTTCAATCTCTATCCCTATAAAGATTTTAAGTTCATTATACACTGTTACTTTGAATTCTTGTGTCAGATTTATTAGTAGTTTATCGATTTTGTTTCAATAACTTCCAATTATGATTCCATCAGCTACATATATGGCTAATATTATTTTACCGTTTTTGCTTTTATAGACACACTGTTTGCATGAGATCTGTTGTAATCCGTTGCGTTTCAAAAATTGTTAAAGGTTTTATTCCATAGCATTGGAGTTTGTTAAAGTTCATATATTAATTTTTGCAACTTACATATCTTGTCTTGATTATCAAATCTTTTTGGCATTTGCATGTAGACTACATCATGTAGGTCTCCGTAGAGGAATGCTGTTTTTATATAAAATTCTATGACTTTATCATTGAATATCTTGTTGTAGTAAATTTTATGTTCCTGTTTGCATCCTCTAACTACCAGTTTTGCTTTGTATTTTCTATTATTTTTCATTTTTAAGATCTATCTGTTACTGAGTATTTTCTTGCCTTTTGCTTTATTTTTGTTAACTTGTATACAAACTTTGTTTTCTCAAAATGATTCTTTTTCCTCTTTGGTAGCTTAAATCCATTTATTTCTTTCGAGATCTCTGATTGCCTCTTTGAAAGTTAAAAGAGAAAAGTCGTCGTACTTTTTGTAGTTTGTTATTGTTTTCGTGATTCTTTCTTTTGTCTTAGTTTTTTTTTTTTTTTTATATTTTTTCTGCTTTTTTTTTGTTTCTTATGTCTGTGATGGAATTTCTTCTTCGGTTTTAATTTTGTTTTCAAACTTTTCTATTATTCTATTATTATCAGTTGTTATTTTCTCTCAAATGTTCTCATTAAAAATTACATCATTATGGGTTGTCATTGTTATTTTGTCCATATTCCACAGTTGATATCCATTTAAACCATATCCAATCATTACTAGTTTTTTACATTGATCATCCAGTTTTTTTAATGTACCTAGCATTTTGGCAAAGGCATCACTTCCAAATACTCTTACTTTGGAAAGATCTGGTTTGTTACTTGTCCATTTTTTATGTGAAGTTGTATCAACAGTTGATAAAAGACTTTTATTTGTTAGATAGGCTGCTGTTCTTACGGCTTCTTCCCACATTTCTTTGTGTTGGTTTCCATTAAAAATTAATGTTCTGGCTTTTTCTATCAAAGTTCTGTTCTATTCAATCTGCTTTACTATTGAGTTAAGAGGTATGTGAAACTGTGTAGTTCAGAATTATTCCTCTTTGTTTAGACTATGCCTTAATTTCTTTATAGATGTTTTTGCCACCAATGTCACATCTGAATTTGTGCACTTTCAGATTCCATTTTACTTCGACCATGTTTACTTAATCTTTTATTGCATCTTCGATTTGATTACAGGAATACTATGCAATGGTGTAAAGTTATCAATGAAGATGATAAAATATTTGTTTCCATCCCACGTTATAAGATTTTTTGAGCCGCACACATCTGAGTGTATTAATTCTATTGATCTAATTGCTCTTGTTTGCTCTGTTTTAAACGGAAGTTGTCTGTTTTGCTCGTACACAACATTTGCATATCTCATCCAAAAAATCGATTTGTCTTTTCTTTAGAGTTAGACCTGTAGTAAAGTTTCTTAATTTCAGTAGGTTTTCTTTGCTTAAGTGACCCATCTTTTGATGTCACAGTATTTTTGATTTTTCAGATATTGTTGTTAAAGCTGTTTCTTGTTTTTCACTGTTGAGATTTATGCTGTAAAGGCCATTTTCTTTTTTTTTTCTAACACCTTTATTTTATTTTTGTATATCTCAATCTTTTCTTTAGTGAATTTAATTTTACCTCTATTTTTGGTTATTGCATTTACCGATAGAAAATTTTTACTTAACTCTGGAGCATAGATCACATTTTTTAGGTTACAATGCTTTGTCATCATTTTTCCTATTGCTTCTGTGCACATTGTGTTTTTCTTTTTGGCTACTTTCATTGTAGAACAATAGCTTTTTGTTTCACATAAAAATTTTGGATCATTGGTGAAGTGTAACATATATCCGGAGTCCACTATTTATTTTTTTATTTCGACTAGAAACGATCAAAACAAAATTGAGGTTTTTGTTTGCTAACTTGTTTTCACTTTTCTTACAATAGTAACAATCTTTTTCTGCGTGATTGTTCTTTTTACAGATGTTGCATTTTAGTGGAAAATATTTAGTTCTGCATTTTGCTGCCAGATGTCCTTTTTTTTGTTACATTTAAACCATTTTTGCTGTTCTGTAGCATTGAAGCAACTGTTTTGTTGCCTTTTTTGTTATCTTTTGTCTTGAATTCTTTGCGAAGCAGTCTGGTCATTAGATTTTTTAATGTGTTCTTATCTTAAGATGTTGACTCCCATGCACTTACAAAATGTTTATATTGAATCGGCAAGCTTGACAAAGTTTTTGATATCAGCATTTCAGAACTTATTGCTGCGTTTAACCTTTGAAGTTTGAACGCCATATTATTTATTTTGCTTAGAAATGTTGCTATATTAGCTTCTTTCTTATATTTATGGTTAAAGAATTCTTGCATTAAAACACATTTACGTTGTTCTTCTTGTCTTTCATAAGTGTTTTTAATTTTATTATACATGTCATTGCTACTTAATGATTGTTGTTTCTATACAATTGGTTACGCAGATGACATAACAATCTTGCTAAGCGGTACATTTAAAGGCATACTCTGCAATTTAACGCAAGAGGCCCTTAACATAATCAAAAGCTAGTGCAAATATTAGGCTTTTACGATGAACCTTCTGAAAACCAAATTAGTTTTATTTACAAAAGAAAAAGAAAATTGAATAACTAAACTTACCAAAACTTTTAAATAAATATTGCTATCAACTAAGGTAAAATATTTTAGGGTAATTTTTGACAGCAAGCTTACATAGGGACTACATCTAAATATGAAATGCGCTAAAGTTTATGTTATTTACAATAAAGTAATATTATGATAAATAAATGTAAATACGAGACGTAAATCGGACGGAGTCATATGTAACAAAAAAAAAAAAAAAAAAAAAAAAAAAAAAAAAAGATAGATAAGATAGATAGATAGATAGCTAAGATAGATAAGTTTATTTATGCTCCATTTTAGAAAAAAATAGTTGCACTGGTCATACATAATAATTACAATACAGTTAAAATTACATTAAATAATGTGGTGTGGTGATGTAATATAAACACATTAAAACAAAAAATAAACAATCATGATAAAACTAAACAAACAATTTTTCATAACTTAGATTTTTTATATCTGAGGGCAGATTGTTAAACAGTTTTATACCTATGTACCTGACACCATCCATACTTTTTTTCAAGCGTATATACGGCAAACAGATATTACTGCCATTGCGAGTATTATAATTATTGTTTGTTTGTTTCTTTGATATAACGCAGAATATAATAACTTGTAAAAGTTAAAATTTTCAAAGTCTTCAAACTACTTTTACAACAGTCCCTATACCCAATACCTGCTAAAATTCGGATTGCTCGTCTTTGCAATCCGAATACACGATGCCGAATAACAGAATGGCACCAGCATAATATGGCATATGACATGTGTGACTCAAAATATGAAAAATAAACTGTACGTAAACATTCCTCAGTTATCGTTCCTTTCAAGATTTTTATTACAAAAACAGATCTTGACAACGTTTTTGACAAATCATCTCCATGCATTGTCCACTTGAGTTTAGGATCAAGACTGACACCTAAATATCTAATAGAACTTAGTTCATTATGCGTTTCTTTTACTGAAAAAACTATATTGTTTGTTTTGTCTTCATTTCGCATCAATTTATTATTGTGAAAAGTTTTTTCCAATACCGCTTGGGAATGCTGATTGGCTATTTCCACCTGAGCTGAGCTATAAAGAATAATAGTATCGTCGGCGTAAAGAAAAATTGGTGCTGATATATTGTTAGGTAGATCGTTATATATAAAAGAAATAATAAAGGGCCAAGAATT
This sequence comes from Tachinus rufipes, assembly GCA_963932245.1. Lineage (NCBI taxonomy): Eukaryota > Metazoa > Arthropoda > Insecta > Coleoptera > Staphylinidae > Tachinus > Tachinus rufipes. The sequence goes on along the minus strand of OZ010747.1, from coordinate 45,528,487 downwards.
GAACCCTGTAGTACAACGTGTTTAATATGCAACATTTTTGATGTTATATTATTGCAACTAACAATCTGCTTCCTATTGCTAAGGTAAGAAAGCAATAACTTGATACTATTCGGGTGAAAATTATAGAAATAAAGTTTCCGAAGCAGTATATCATGTGATACACAGTCGAAAGCTTTACTCAAGTTTAGCAGACTCACATTTGTGTATTCCTTATTTTCAAATCCCTTTATTATTTCATCCACAACTTCCGTTATTGCATGCGTGGTTGATAGCCCTTTTCTAAAACTAAATTGACAAGACGTTAACAGGTTGTTTTTGTCAAGATGCTTAGTAGTCTGATTTAATAAAGATGTTTCAAAAACTTTACTAAAAACTGGCAATATTGAAATAGGCCTATAATTTAAAGGATTTTGCTTATCACCCTTTTTAATATAGGAAAATTCATTCAAATAAATTTGGAAACTAGGTATTCTTTAAGGACTAATTACTCTTCTTTGGCGGTAAGATGTGCTGTGGCATTGAGCAAATCTAAAGTACACTTTACAACAAACATAAAATATCTATAGCTGCGTTGGCTATCCAATTCGAGTCTCTCTTTTTACTCTTTTTGTTCTACGACTGGGTATTGTTTTTGAAAATGCACGGAGGCAAGTTTTTGCCGTTCGGCTATTACGGAGTGGAACGAATGGAACAACCCTATTTACTCTACTTCGACAAGCGTGGATTTAGGAGTCAAAGCTGGAGTCGGCGCTGTAATCATGATATTGTGTATTGTGTACATATGATTCTAACCTCATCCGTCAAAAAAAATGGAACATGTAACGCTTACTCCTATTATGGAAAATGGCAATTTTATATTTGAAGGGGATAAAATTTTAATGAAAAATAGCATTAGTAAGTAATTTTAAAATAATATTTTTATAGAATTATAATTGCTACTAATATGGGTAAATAATTAGGTAGAAATAAAAGACTAAAATTAGATAGATTTGTATAACTTATTTATGTTTTAATTGTATATACATTTTAAATTTATACTCGTCACACTCGTAAAAGAAATACATTAAATATTTAATATTATCAAAGTCTTTTATTGTTGCCTTATATTTTCTCATATAAATACTAAATGAATGTCGAATTTCAAATCAAATTATTTTTATTTTTAATATGTAGCAAAAGAAATTACTTTTATATTATTGAATGATAATATAAGAAATATATTAAACATCCCAAAACAAGAGGAAAAAGATGTTACAAAACTTTGGACAGATGAAACATTTTGTTGTTGGTACAAGCAATATCTGACCATGGCGATGAATTTTCTACCTTCATAAAAAAAACGTATGGGTCAATGTGGCCAAAGTATGCCATTCATTCAACAATAATATTACCGGACAAATGTGCGAAACAAAGTGGAAGGCATTGAAACGCACATACAAATCAATCAATATTAATAACAATACTTCTAGAAACAAGAGAAGACATTGGAAATTTTATGAAGCAATCTATAAAATCATGTTTAAAAAGCCAGAAATAAATCCTGTTGCTACATGTAGCTCAGTATCTGGGCTACAAATAAATAGTGGTAAGTTTTGACTTAAATTAACTTTTTTGTGCATTATTTTTCAAAATTGATTGTTTGTTCAATTTATTGATTTTAATATAAAAGCAACTTTATTATATTTTTATTTATGTATATCTATTTTTATTGTTTTAATTGTTTCCGAAGCTTCAACTAGTAAAGAAACTAATGAAAAAAACGAGAGCTCCTTTTCAATAAAACGCAAACAGAAAATTAGCGATATAGATCGTAGACATAACGAAAAAATGGCGAAAATGAAAAGATTTAATGATATTTTTTAGAAAATGCTAGAGAAGATGTGAAACAAAATCACATTTTCTCTATCATTTTCTTAATTGAATTGTTTTTTATTTTTTGTCAGAAATATCTCTTATTTAATGTTAGTGCATGGTGCCTCAGAAACGCACACATGTACTTGTTTTACAACTGTTTTTGTTTATGATTAATGTTCAGTTTCTTTTATTAAAATTAATCTATGGTCTTTTTAAATGACTGCATATGCAGTCCCGTCCCTATGCAACGCATTCAAAATGACTGCATGTGCATGAATGAATTATTATTTCTAAGTTTAAGTCATTTTTTTATTGTTTGTCAGAACTGTGATTTATTTTCAGTTTAGTAAAATATTTACAAACTTGTGATCTAGTTATAGGGCACCAAAAATATTTATTGTTAAAATGTGTTTAATAAAAAACATATTTTTATATTTAATATATATAATAAAACTATAAAATAACATATTTATATCACACTGTCCTAACGTATTAGATTTAGTATTCTCTCTCTTTTGTGAGATGCATTATTTGCAATTTGTTGCTCATCTACTATATCGTACTGATTATTGGGATTGTTATCAACTTCTTGTTGTATTTCTTCATTTAAATTTACATCTAACTCGTCCAATCCATCATCTTGAAGTATGCAAACATTATGCAATATGCATAAACTTACAATTAATATTATAATAATATCCAGCCGCATGGTTTTCATAAATTTCAGCCTCCGAAATCGTCCTTTTAAATGAGCAAACGCATTTTCTATTTTCACTCTAGCTTTGTTTAATATAACATTAAAATTGCGTTGACTATTCGTTAAATGGCCATTATTTTTGTATCCAACCATTAACATAGGGCTCAATTTATATGCTAAATCAAAAACTAAATGGTTGTCATTATAAAACGGAAATATATTATTAATGTTTTGGTACAGTTCCGATTTCTTATACAAGGTCATATCATGTAAGGAACCTGCTTCTCCAGCGTAGACATATGTGAACATCATCGAGTGGTCACACAATACTTGTAACAGGACTGAATGGTATCCTTTACGGTTTACGTAGGAATTAGGGTGGTTTCTCGGTGCCACAATTTTCATATGAGACCCATCTATGCAGCCTATTATACCTAATATTATAAAAATATAATTGAAATACATTTTTACTTGCACAATTATACCGGGAAAACTATTTACTGAGAAATTATTAGAAATAATATTCTGCCTTTCTCTATCTGGCCAGCAGATAATTTTGAACCGATCTGCGACTGATCTGCAAATAATTGACCATTGTAAAGCATTTTATTTGATAGAAAATGTTTACTAACCTGAAGCTTTCCAAGTTGCCCAAATACCAAAGTGTAATGAATAATTCTTTTTTTAGTTTGGTTAGTGGAAACCCAACTAATGAGGTTTTTTCATTTTTATATACTATATTCATTTTATTTAATAATAAATCAAACGTGTTTGGACACAAGCGAAAATGCCTTTTAAACTGGTAATCTTTCATATTTGGCACCGTAATTTTGGCGTAATTTTCAACTTTCTCCAGAACGAGATTCATGCTATCGATTTCATCATCCTCAAAAAATAACTCTTTTGCTTTATTTAATATTATTGGAAGCATTTTGTAAATTGTTTGTTGTTGTTTGTTTTGACAGGTGACACTGACAAACTCCTTAATGCGTTCGGCTACGTTTGGCTTCAAACATCCTGTGAATACGTGACAAAAACTCTACTACAACTCTACACTCACTTCGGACTAATAGCCTAACGCAGCTTATATTAAACGGTAAAAAAACCTCACTTATTCACTTTACTTTAAAGTGATTTTGCCACTTTTGAATCCAGATTGAAATTTCAGAATAATAGGTGTTTAACTATATTCGGTCAAATAATAGTTTGGTTATTTACCTACACGCAAATAACGATTAAAATACGCTATAGAAATATACAGAAATATAATTTAATTAGCATAAACATATTTTTAATTTTTTAATAAATATTACAAAATTAAATAAAATACAATAAATCTTATTAAAAACATTACAATAGTTTTGTATAAATATTTAATAATATAAGTAACGTTATGAAAACTATTACTATTATAAAGCATCAGTGGTAAATTCATTCAAATAAATTGGGTTAATGTTAAGTTTAAACATTTTTTTGTAAAGTATGAGTGTAGAATCATTAAGAACTATAAAAAATATAAATATTACTAACCCTTGTGTAGAAGCAATAATACAGAATAAATATACAAATATAATATTAAAGTTTCCCAAAATTCCAAAAATCCAACTAAATCCTAGTTGACATAATAATAAAATAATTAAACGTATACGTAATGCATCAAGATGATTATTACACGCATTGTTATTTACTGGAGATTTTTTAGAAATTGATTTTATAATTAAAACAAAAACAGATAAATTAGTTAATAAAATTAAAACTATTGGAAATATAACACCTAAGTAAAACACTAGACCGCTTGGATAACATATATTTGCACTGCTTCTTAGATAAGTACCGTACGAAAAGAAACCTGTTGGTAGAGTTATAAGAAATGGTAGTCCCCAACCAATTAACGATGATTTTAAAAGTAATCTATTTGGTAGTACACCAATAATTTTTACATATCTTTCATATTGTAAGTATGTATATACAAGTATCCAGAAAAATTGAGCTAAAACTATGTAGTGTAACAATATTCCAGACCAAAAGCACAAACTTTGTTCGCAAGGGTAAGAACTTTTAACAAAATCTGATACATATAAAAAAATAATCACAATACCTGTTGCTATTACATAATTAAGTAAAATAATATTTCCTTTTCTTTTCCTCCACTTTGGAAACAAAATTGCAGTTAAATAAATTATACAAATTCCAATTAAAGATAAAACAGATCCTATTAAATTAATTAAGTCTAGTATAAATTTGTGGTTTTTTAATTGGTTGGTTGAATCAAGTATTAACGTTGCAAAATGTGTGACATGATAATATTCACAAACTTTTAATTGCTCGCTACATTGAGTATTTCTTTCTTCTTTCCAATACCCTTTAATATTTGAACCATATAACCAATATGCACATCCGGTCAGTTGTTTTTTATATCTATCAACTTTATAAGCTACTTTTAATGCCGATGTAAAGGGGTCTTTAAAACCATCAATTAATACACCAAACACAATTCCAGTTGTATTACGATCATTGTCTTGTTCCACAAATAACGAGTCTTTAAGAAAAACGTTGATTACAACGTTAGCGGTTTTCACTGAACTGATAATTTGATTAATTAATGCAGTTGGTAAGTATGCTGCTCCTTCAAACTGTTTACTTTCTATTACACTCTGTAAAGTCATGTTTTTGTAAATAGGTGATACTATTGTAGAATTGCCAACTTTATGAACTGCAATACCTGTTATATTAGTCGTTTTAATATTAAAAGTTGCAGTAATTAAATTCTTCTGTGGTATCAATCGGTAATTATTTATGTCAACATTGCTTGACGTAATTTTATCCAACTTATCTAAAATCATATCTGTAGCATTGCTGTTTTTTTGACCTGTTTGTAATTCTTCGGTTGGCCGATCCATTATATTATTTATATTTAAAAGAGTTTCGGAGAACGAAAAGTTTTGATTTGTGTTATTATTTAGTTCTATTGCAAATTCTTCGACGTTCAGTAATGCCAATGCATAAATTCCATTTTTATAAATTGGACATATTAAATATTGATTGTGATTAATAGTTTCTTTATGTAACCATTGTTTATCTTTTAAGCTAAACTCTGCACAGTTACTTATATTATTATCATATTTCTTAAAAGCGATGTATATAGGTTCTTTTAATGGATGTGTTATTAAATTATCTACGTTAATAATGAATTGAGAAGTAATATAAGTTTTTGTTTTGTAAAACTGCTTAGTATAATAAACGTTAAAGGTTACGGTGCTAATGTTATGATATTTTAATGATGTAACTACTGTACCTCCTATATATGAAAACACTTCAATGTCTTTTCGGAGTTTTAAGTGTTTTAATGACTCATCCTGTCCAATAAATAATATGCTCAAATTATTTGTATTTTGAATTATTATACCAACATTTTTATTCAAATTAATACTATATGTATACAGATCAATTTTTTGAAATGCATTATCATTGTCGACGATGCGATTTACTGCATTATAGTTACTGCACTTCTAAAATCATATAAATTACAAGTAGGATCAATTAATAAATTAAAATTAAATTTACCTCTGATTTTGTAAAATTTATTATTATTGCAAAATATAAAATGTAACGATTCAAATACATATTAACATTACTGGTTATTAACAAAACTTATACTGCCATTTATGCTACTGTATGTTTAAATATCTTATCAAATATTTGCGGTTGGGACATATTTCTTGTCGGTTTCCAGTAAAATTTAAATTTCTTTATAAATAACAACTATTAATCATAAATGACTCATATATACTCATAATTGCCAAACAATTAGGAATAGTATATTACAGTATGTTTTCTATTTTTATTCTATATTTTTAGGCTTGCAAAGTAATGAAATGACAAAAGTTAAGTGCGTACTGTGACAAAAAAACTTTTGCTTAAGAAAATTGAACTATACACGTACCGTCACACAACTGTTAATATAATCTATATAGATTATAATGGCAATCGTATGATAAAAATATAAACTTTTATGAGGACAATATAACGTACAAAGGGTGGTATTCATAAACAAATCACCACCTCAGACTATTAAAATTATTTGTTATTACGGCAAATCGCAAATAATTTCTATACTGTTATCTGAAAATAAAATTGTAGTTTTGTTTTTATGTCATAATTCTGCTTACAATAGGCAAGTTGTATATTTTGTTTTCATTAAATTGGCTGGTAAATTAACTTTTTATAATGAAAATAGATGTTTTTTTGGCCAGTTTTTATTAAATTGACAAATTTAACACAGAGGTTTCTTACAGTTTTTATTATTTTATTTAAAACTTATTTGCCCGTCTATCATCTGTTAAAATTTTAACAATTATAAAAACTTTTTTTTTTACCAAACCCCCCAAAAATATGATTTTATATATAATTTTTTATTGTATTTTTTTTAGACTGTTTACTGCACTTTACTCTAACCAGATCCGGATTTTTAAAGCTTTTGTGGGACTAAACAACTTTTTTTTAATAGAAAGTTGCGATAGCAATCAAATTTTTTATATTAGACAAAACATCTTAATTTTTCACAAAGGTTTAATTATATTGAGAAATAAAATAATAACTAAAAAATGAAAAAGGCATACTGATTCTGTTCTATCACTTAGTTTTAAAATTATATTAATGTATGTTACACTGTACATTAGCTCATATCTGTAATTTACTTTAAATCATTTAAAATATGAAACGTCCATTTATAACAAATATTACAAAATATCAATAATTAAAATTATTTATGTGATTCATAAGTAATGTCATATATTGTCGTTGCAATTATAAACAGTATTATTGTTATTTGCTTTTTAATAATACACGTTTATAAAATTTTAATAGCATAAGAAAAAAATAAAAAATATGTAATTCCAAATTTTCTTTGCAAAACAAATGTTTAAAAAGAAAATTAAAATTAAACACATCAAATAGCAATTATAAATACTCAAAACAAATATTTATTTATTTAAAAGAAAAAAAAATAATTTCTGTTTTTAAGTCATGTTTTTTTTTAATTTTACTCCTTGATGTAATAAAAACGCACAATTTGAATGACAGCTCAAAAAATATTTTAACATTTTTGAAAGAGAAAAAAGCAGTGTCTAATATATACAATTTTACAACCTTCTACTGTCAAAATTACAAAGTTGTTTACAAAAACATAGATAAAAACTTTAAAATTGGCCATGGTTGGAGTAGAGTATTGTGTTTGCTCTCAACAAAAAGTATTGAGATAAACAATAATAATCGTGTGTCCTGGTGTTTCGGTAAATTACCCCTTAGTCTGATGTTACACTATGCGTTAAAAACGCATCCGTTTGGATAGATGCTGATTAAATTGCTTGTTAGTTATTACGGCAACAATTTTTTTTTAAGTCATTAGTCAATTTTGTGTCAGCAATGATCCAAACATCTTATAATATTTTAAAGAAGATAGTATAGTTTTGGATGCTTCTTTTTATATTTGGAAACAATATTCAATACAAGGACAAATATAAGTTTTATATATATGCAAAAACTGGACAGAAGTAAAAAACTGTTTACATCTATTAAGAAATCTAATACTGCGTACACACTTGCAACAATCTGCCGTACCGCAACACCGTCGCGTAACATCCTCGCGCAACATCACCCCGCAACAGCGTCCCACTGCTTGTCGGTTTTCTGCCGTCGGATCAAAGAAAATGTTACGCGACGATGTTGCGGTACGCAGTTGTGTTGCGGAGTGATGGTACGCGACGGTGTTGCGGTACGGCAGATTGTTGCAAGTGTGTACGCAGTATTAGTTTTCTATATGCTTTCAAAGCTATGTAAACAACATGGTTAATCCAAAGAAGATTTTGTAACATTGTAACTCTTAGAAGACAAATTTAGATACCAATTTGTTGATTAGTTTAATATTTGGTACTGACAATACTTTGAGTTTTGATTTTGAAATAGTAAGATAAGTTCTTTTAGAGTTTAAAGTGAAATCTTTTATTATTACTAAATTTATTTTAGAATAATGATAGATAAAGCGCGGTTTGGGTTTGGGAGTAATACGAAAAAAAGTTTTAAGAACTTAAGTAATAAATGAACAATCAGAATTTCATAAAACAGCTTTAACAGCAGTTGTTGTAATCTCTGGAATAGTTGGGTTGTTGAATAAGTTGGGTAAGATTATGAGAAGAAGCAAAAATCATAGCTTGTTGTCCGAATAGTGTTTGTAGAAGATGAGTGATTTAATCATTCAGTATTATTTACATTAAAATCTTCTAACAAAATTATTTTGGCTTTTTTATTTTACTTTAAAAAAATTTGTCAAATATTTTAGAAAAGACATTAAAAAAGTTTGAAGTTGCTTTATTTAGAGAACGGTATATGCCTATTACAAAAATAGTCTTATTGAAAAGATTTAGTATAATAAGAAATATGCTATTATAACCAATGCATTGGGTTTTGTAAGTTGTCAGTATAGAATATGCTTGTTGTTTGTGAATGTAGGAACAAACACCCCTTTTGGTCAGCAAATGAATGTTCAAGATGATAATCGGAATTTGGATATTTATTATTCATTTAGTTTTAGTGATAAAAAAAATGGGGTTTTCTATGTTCAACATACTGAACAGAATTTAAATTATTTTTTGAACCACAAATATTAAAAAAATTAACTTTTAAGTTACAAATTAAGTCAGTATTTTTGTTCATTAAATTGTTTAATAGAACAGGCAAAGCTTTTTGCCAATTCAATCGTATTGTAGTTTTTCTTTGTTGATGTAACTCTTGCGGTAGTAGTTCTTTTGTTAACTCGTTTAAAATCTACGGCCCCTGTCTGCACATCTGAATGAGAAGCTGTTTTATGTGCGTTTATACCTACCGCCAGGTCGGGGTTAGTAGTTATTGTCAGTGGTTGTTGTTTATAGTTAAGTTAAGGAGTAATAAAAAAAATGAAATAGGATAGTCCCGGGGCAGAGAGTTTGAGTATGCAAGGTCATAAATCTTCAAAAGCTAGATTTAGCTTCTCTGCGTTTGGAGTAAGTAGAAATAAGGTAATTTAGACTCAGATTACGGGAGTTTGTGTACGCAAAAAACTACTTCTCAAAAACTGGATCTGACTACTCGAAGCCAAAATCCTGGTTTTTAATACCAGAATTCCGACCTCGAAGGACAGGTCTAGTTTTTCTGCGGTTAAGATTAGAAAATTTTATCTATTTTTTAAACATTTGCAAATGAAAACTCCTATTGTAACCGAAACATTTGTTTTATTATACAAAAACAAACATTTCCAAATTGTTGAAAGATTCAACTTATACTTAAAAAAAAAAAAAAAACAAATTTAACCCTTCAAACTATAGTCTAATTGCGTTACTGTTTAATCTGTCAAAATTTATTCAAAAATATAATAATATTTACATTGTGAAGTTCTTAGATCAACGTAACTTTGTTTTAGATACTCAATATGGGTTTTTATCAATACGCTTGACAACACATTTGTTGACATATGTTAATTACAATTTAGATAAAATCTTGCAGTAGTTTTTTTTTAATTTTAACTTTTTTAAATTTAATTAATTTTTAATTTTATAGATATACTACAGTTATACAATTATAATGTACAGTAAATATACAGGGTGTTTCAAAACATGTGTCGGATAATAAAGGGTGAGATTGTTTGGCTAATTATAAGAAAAAAAGTTCCCATTAACATTTTCAACCGTTTTCAAGATACAGAGTGTAAAAAAATTATTTTATTTTTATTTTTTGACAATATTTCAGGAACCGGTTAAGATACAAAACTCAACTTTTGTACACATTTTAACATTAATATTAGCTACTTTTTAAGCCCTTATTTAATTTTTTTTCATGTTCTATTGACGGATATTTTAGAGTTGCGTGTGGTTTTTATGGCTCTAATTTCTATGACACTTGGAAAATTGGCATTCTAAAAGCACATTGTAAACCACCAATATTTTTTACACAAAAAATGTACTCTTAGTCAAAAGCTCTAACGTAAACCATTTTATGATGGAAAACATGAAAAAAAGTAGCAACATGTTTTGTTGTTGATAAAAACATTTGTTTTTGATCTAGTCGTTAGCGTTCATGCATTTGTTTCATGCATTTAAGTTATTGACAATTGTTGTTTAGTTGTTAAATAACCTTTTTTTCAAAAGGAGTCAATTTATCAAGAAAGGTTTCCAAACCGACAGGTACCAAATGAAATTCATTCGTTTTTACAAACGTCTACATCATACTGGAAGTGTACATAAAAGAGCTGCAAGAAATGGGAAACCTCGCCTGCTACCTCCACAAATTGAAGAAGATGTTCTTCAAGAAATCGAAGACGATCCATTAACTAGCACTAGAAGAATAGCTTTAAACCTAAACCTTAGTCACGTTACAGTGTGGAGGATAATAAAAAGCCAGATGTTATATCCTTATTACATACAGCGAATTCAAGCTGTTTTACCAGCGGATTTTCCGCAAAGATTGGCTATGTGACAATGGTTTCAAGAAGGAGTTGCGCAAAATCTTCAATTCTTAGAACAAATTTTGTTTACGGACAAAGCAAATTTTTCTCGCGATGCGATTATGAACTTCCATAATAATCATGTATGGGCCGACAAAAATCCACATGCCAGAATAGAAGGCCACCATCAGCAAACATTTTCCGTTAATGTTTGGGCAGGTGTTGTAGGAAACCATTTAATAGGTCCATCATATCGTAATTTTCTTAAAGAAGAGCTGCCAAAACTATTAGAGGACGTTTCGGTTCAACTAAGAAACAAAATGTGGTTCATTCTTAAATGAAAAGGATAGGAACCGTTGGATAGGTCAAGAAGGCCCACAGGCTTAGTCTCCTTGGTCTCCAGATCTAAATGTTTTGGATTTTTTTTGTGGGGTCATTTAAAAAGTTTAGTTTACACTACATTAGTTAATACTAATGAAGAACTAAGAAATTGCATTATTGCATCCTGCAATACGATACGAAACACTCCAGGCATTTTTGAACGAGTACGTCAGTCACTAAGACGTAGGTTGGAAGCCTGCGTTACCGTAGGAGGATGTCATTTTCAACAATTTTTGTAATTTTTCTTATTTTTTATGTTATTGCTTAGTTTTGTAAAATAAAGGTTTTGTTACTTTTTTTCCGTTTAATTTAAAAAAAATATTTTTTTACACCCTGTATCTCGAAAACGGTGCGTTTGCGGAACCATGTTAATAGGATTTTTTTTTCTTATAATTAGCCAAAAAATCCCACCCTTTATTTTCCGACACATGTTTTGAAACACCCTGTATAATTTAGAAAAAGAATCAATAAAAAGAAATTAATAATTTCATAGTATTGCAATCTTATTACCTACCCTGCAATCTGCAATATAAATAGTTGGATATAAGAACTGCTTCCTTATAAAAGAATATCATATTTCATTTGTGAGTAAAAATTAGCGCAATATAAAACTTGAATTGCTACAGGTGATATATAAAAAGTGTTTGAACAAAAGCGCCAGATTTAATTAATAAATAAAAACACATTTTTTTAAATTATGCAATTATTTTTATTTCAACGTGAAAAGGAATAACTGCAATTAAACATAAAATAAAACACTGCAAAACGTCTGGCACCAGGTTATTTTTTTCCTAAAATTCTGGATAACGTTTTTGCATAATAATCAGTGATTTTATTTCGCAAATAACGCGCCGTATCTCTTCTTTAAAGTGTTCAACTAATTGTGTATTGTTTGCATTCACTTTTTTCTTTACGTAACTCAAAAAAAAAAAGTCCAGCGGCGTTAGGTGGTGCAATTTTGGTGGCCAATTTTAATCGCCAAACCGAGAGATGACACGGCCTAGAAACTTGGTCAGCAGTAACACTATTGTTTTGGAAATCTGGTTGGAAAAACATATTCTCCGCGTCAATTGAACTTTGTAAGCGTGCAAATGTAGATTTTTCCCAAAATTTGTTGCAGAATGTGTCTAGTAATGTTCAATTCTTGATCACGTGGCCAAATAAAAGAACCTTGATTTTTGGCCACACTTTACCTCTCTGCGGGATCTTTTTTATGAGCCGACAAGGACGACAACAAATAATGGTCTTTTTATCCATGTCTCAAATTTAGTAATTAAACGTTGTTTGTTTGAATATTTCTTTATAACTTCTAATTACATGGTCAATACTTGACAGCTGTCAATAAATAATGACCTTACTGCTCACACAAATGGCGGCAAATTGAAATCCGGCGCTCTTGTTGAGACATTTTTTTAGTTTTTAATTACTCGTATTGCATATATTACAAAGCTCAGTTTATAAGAGAATATATTTATATGATCATGCCATTTTATGTTACTATTGATAGAAAGACCAAGACATTTTACGGGGTCATTTAAATCTACTTTTGCATTTCTTATTATTAACTTTTCTTAGGCACTAGTGGAATGGTTATTTTTAAAAACATTATATATGTTTTTTTTCTATACTTAACAACAATTTGTTGTCAAAAACCATTTCTGAAGCTTTTCCATTAAAAAGCTAAGATAGTTGACAAATACTATAAATATCGCATGCTAAAATTAGCACGGTAATATTATCTGCATAAATAATTATGGTTTCAGTTTTGCCATTGGTTACTTTGTTTATTTTGTTGATAAAACAACACAGTACCTGGAGGTACCACTAGATCTACTTCTAAAACTACTGAAAGTGTGGTTATACCATTGTGAATTAATTTGACTCATTGATATCTTTTATTCAAATAAGATTTTAACAGATCTAGTGATTTGCCTTTAATTTCATATTTGTACAGCTTATCAAGTAATATCTTATGCTCTATACATTCTATACTATCAAACTTTTTAGAAAGATCCAGAAATATCCCACAAGCTACATTACCTCTATCTATTGCTGTTAATAATTTATTATAAATATATCTATGCGGATTTTTTGACAAGACCATTACCGACAATGAAATTTATGATTCATTTAGCAATTATTATTTTGTATACTTTAGAAAAGCACGTTAAGACAATAATTTGACATGTTATTTATTTTACCCTTTTTATATACAGGTGTTACTATAGCGTATTTTACTTTTATAGAAAACACCATTTTCAAACAAGTTATTTATTGCAGCGCTCAATGGACTAGCAATTACATGTATTTCAAAATATCAATTTATTCTCAAACTGTCAATACGGTTTTTGTCACGAAAGATCAACCCCAACAGTTATGATTGACGTAGTTAAAGAAATTATAGACTGCTTTAAAAAGTAGTGCTATTTTATGAAATCATTCCTAAAGTAAAGCCTTTGACTGTGTGTCACATCGTTTGTTATTAAGAAAACTGTCCATATTAGGACCATTATTGTTTCAAATATATATTAATAACTATCTTAATTATGCAAAAGCTGATAAATTGGTGTTATACGCTAATGACACAACAATATTAAATAAAGGTATACTTATCTCATTCTCAAACTTTAGAAGAAAGTAAGGGGACACAGTTGAGATCTACAAAATAGTTTGCCTGTAATCAACAGACCAGCCAATGCTGAGGATGATACTATGGAAAGTTTTTAAGGCTATATCTAGATTGCAGATTATTGTAATCAAACTTAAAAATATCAAATTGCGTATTATCTAAACAAACATATATATTTGCTTTGTAACCTTGCAAATATTATAGCTAAACATTAAAATCAGTATAATTTGCACTTTGTCAATCTTGCATACAGTATGGCTTAATAATCTGGGGTCACTCAACATCTAGACATTGCATACTTGCATTGCAGCGACGTGCTGTACGGATTATCTTGAGAATATAATACCAAATTTTAACTGTGCCGTTCTTTGTATATTTTAGAATGTTTATTAAAATAAAGATAGTTATAATTTAAACAATGATAATCATAACCACAATACTCGGCCCCGGAGTGGTTTAAAAACATATGCACTTTGTTTAAATAGCTCTTGAAAGAACTGCTCAAAAGTTATTTAAAACTACTATAAAAACGCTTTTGTCACAAAATGCCTTTTATAGCTGGGATAAATTTGTAAATAACAGTTTAGAGAGTTTGATGTAATGTCTTTTTTATATGTATATGTAAGCACTAAATAAATAATAATAATCATTATTATAATTATGTACGCTGTGTATCCTATATACTATTTTCTAAGGTTTGCTATGTTTTTTTTTTACTTCCTGTTTTGTGGTTCGATATAAGAACATAACTTTAGTGGTTAAAATTTTAATCGCAAAAGTGTTTATTAAATTGATTAGTAGCAAGAACGTAGTCATTGCATTCAAACTAGAAATGGTTATTTTTTTTCAGTTGGTCCATTAACTGCTTTCCAAATCGATTTGCATTTGTTTGTTGATTCTGGTATGGATATACTCTAGAAATGTTTTTTTAGCTTTAATCAGTAAAGTTTTATTTCTGAAAATATAGGTTTTATGTCTGGCTGGTATTGACAAATAGTTAGTAGTGTAAGCATTTTTTCTATTGACCTTAAAACTTCAAGATTATTATAAACGCGTTTTCTGTTTTAGGACTAAATACTTTTTTGACATAAAATGACTTAAGGTTTTAATTCCAATGCTGTGTGCCGGAACTACCTGGTATACCGACTTAAATCAACTTATGGCGTGGACATAAAGCCGTACATGCGCGTTGGGTTCTTGGATTTTGAGTTCTTGACTGAGAGTTTCCTTTTTGTTCTCTGCCGTTAACTAGTAAATAACGTGGTCTATTTGGTTTGTAATATATTACCAGCACAGGTATGTAGTAATTATTTCGATGTATTTAGTGTTTATATTTTTGTTAATTTACAGATTATTTATGAATTAAATGTATGAAAAGGATTAAAGCTATTTATTTAATTAATTATTACCATCTACATGCTTGGCTTACCCCCAACCCCACGTGCTCTGCCACAGCTGTTCTAGCTTTCACATTTTAGTTTGTCTGCAAATACTTTTATTTTTCTTTTGATTTACATATACGTGTAGGTTTGTTGAACACAATTGTAGCATCAAAAGTAATATATGTTTTTAAAAGTAACTGAATGACACCACAGATTAAATTTGTTACGTTTTGGGTTTGCAAAATGTTTAACATTTTACAATTTTTTTTTAAAAACAAGTTTGCATTACTAGTAGGTGTTCGATATAAATTAACAATTCTACAATTTAAATTAGTTATTGAACAAAATATTATGCGCATTCAAAACTATTTTTTAATCCTACTTGATTAATTTTGATGTTCGATTTATATTGTTTTATACTTTCTTTCTTTACATAAATTGCAGATCCGTCATGCTCTCCTGCTTCTTTGCAATAAGCTTCAGCAAGTTTAAAATAGCATATGTTTGAAGATGTTCTTTGTTTTTCCAATATTCTGCAATTCATAAAAATACTTATTTTTTATTATTTTTTAAAACATTTTCAATTTATGCTATTTTTAACTGAGTTTACATTTTGAAGTATAATTTTAAATATAAAATTTTGTTTCTCTGTTTCTAAACCCGTTGAAAAAACGATTTATATTAGTTCTCTACAAAATGAGATTTTTGATTTTATCTAGATGTTGTAGAGAGGTAGTAACTTTTTTGACATAAACAAATTGTAGATAAAATTGATGGTTTTAACTCTGACTCCAAAATTATAAATGGTAGTGTTCCTTAAGGTTCTGTTTTTTTTTGCCGCTTTATTTTAATTGACATTAATAAATAACTAAAAGTCTTATTTATGAATCTGTAGATGATAGCACTCTTCCACAAATAAGCGTCATAAAATGTGTGGGATAAAATCTGTATTTATAAACAAAGAAACAATATCTGAATGGGGTAGTTTCAATTTGGTCAATTAAAACAAAAACTCAACTTTTCACTGTTTTAAAAGCAAAATCCAAGGAATCATTAGTACCAAAAATTAAACAATATTGAACTCAAAAGTTTTATTAGTGGCGTTGGAGTTCTACTGGAGTTACTAAACAAATATCAGACATTTAAAGATATAAACCTAAAAGACAAAGAATTAAATTAGATTTAATAAATAACTCAAGTGCAAATTTTAAATTAGAATCAAGTTTTGAGCCTGAGTCTGATCGTGAAAATTATAATCAATCCAATCTCTCCAAAATCAGGTTATTTTAAGAAACCCAATTTTACAAATTAATTTAAACATAGCACTATCGGTCTTAAAAAGAGAATATTTGAATACAGATCTTAGAATTTTTGGTGAACGAGAGCTTTTGCCCAAATTTATTGAAGTGAGTAAAAAATTGGTTGCTAAATTTTATGACGTCGCTGATCTTACAGACTTTAAAAATGAACATTAAATGAGTACTATTTTATTTAAAATTAAAAGAAAAGCAGCAGTTAACATCTCTAGTTGTAGCATTAGCAGTGAGCTGAATTAAAAGGAGCACTAGTAGATACCTATGCAGAAAAACGTAATAATATTATGCCCTACTTTTGTTGATCATAGCCAATGCTTTTATATTAACTTATTGCTGATTGCAATCACACTAAAATTTATGTGCCAACGCATGAACGATGATTCAATACTTTTAATATTGCTAAATAAGTTTGTCCCATTTGAACGTTGAAGTTAGAATACCTTGGAGTGTTGACCTACGTGTTCCGAGATAGAAGAAACATTTTTTTTTAATTATAAACTTCTGCATTATTTTCTTTCCTATATATTGTTATAGATTTGTAAAATCAAATTAATGTTTAAGTTTTCTTATGTTATAATTTATTTTATAAACCGGTTTTTGGGCTGCTTTGAGTTTAGGGTGAATGAGAGTGAGAAACTTATAATTTATATTGATTTTTTATTTGGGATTTATTTTGAATATTTTGATTTTATTGCATCATTATATGTGTATGTTCTAGGACTAAGTTTATTTAGTGTATCCTTCCCTAAATTTTCCATCTTCTTTCAGCGTGTTTGTTGCTTCCACGGATGCTAAGAGAAAAAAGTAAATCCAAAGCAATTCGAGCCCATAGGAATACCCAGTTAGTAGAACATCGGCTACTGGTAAGTGATTATATTTTTATTTTTGTTATCTATCTTTCTCTCTCTCTCTCGCGTAGTATGTGCTTAATATATTATTTATATGTGATTTTGCAACACCGGCGTGAACCACCACCTCCTCTGAGAGTAGCCAGAGTAGTCCTTTCAGTTGTTGAAGGGCTTAGGGTGCAGCACTTTCATAGAATTGTTTGAATTAATCGGTTATATTGCTACTCATTCACCAGTGGTTAAAGCAAAGACTTAAATGGCATATTTTTGTATATATGCTTTTCGAATATTATTACGCGGTTTAAAAAAACCAATTGGCCAATTAATGCGTACAAAGAAACCTACTTGTATAAATAAGGCGTTTGCTGTGCTCACTAATGATTTTCAGTTTGAAAACGCATCTAAAATCGCTAAAAATATTGTAATGCGCACAAATTTAATCAAAAATCTAATTTATATAATCACAGACCAATTATACAGAAGGTTAGTAAACCATTTCAGCAAACTGTGCAATGCAAACAATTTCCATTCTACAAACCAAAGCAATAACTTTGGTGCGCCTATAAATAAAAATTATTATTACAATTAAAGAAGCAGTATGCCTAAGCCAATTTCTATGAGTGTGAGTACTCGAAATAATAATAATGATGCTATCAATACTACAAATCAAATTTATGAAAAAATTATTTTTTTAGAGAAGAGCCTTGAAAGAAACTATGAATTAATAAATTTTTGTACAAATTTAAGTAAACTTCCACATATTATATTTCCTGAAAATAATCTAAAAGCGCTAATTGATACAGGAAGTACAAAATCTTTTATAAAACCGCATGTTGCGTTTAAACATTATAAAAACTTTATCGTTGAAGACCCGTTTAAAATTACAACAGCTCACGGGACGTCCATTGAGCTATATATTTCAAAAGTATTTAATTACAATAATAAATTTAATCATAACTTAAAACACCATTTATTTCATTTTTACGATAAATTTGAAATATTAATTGGTATTGATAATTTAAAAAAATTAAAGACTTCCAACTCAAAAATAAAGATGCATTATATAGACTATACAATTTATGTGAGTCAAAACGTCATTGCAGAAAAGCTATGGATCATGTATTACGCAAATAAAAATATTATTGAGCGAGAATCAGAACAAGTAATTAAAATCAATGTAAAAATAATAGAATAATAGTCCCAAATGTTAAACTTAAAGATTTAATTATACCGGAATGTGTAACACTTTCAAATAATTATCTCTGTTTGTGTACGATAATAAATTCCACACAGGATAAGGTTTTATTTACATTATTTAAACCATTGAATTAGTAAATGTTGATAATAATTTTCTTATACGTCAACAAGCGGATATAAACAATATTCACACCAGTGATTATAAAATGGATATTTCAAAATTTTGTACTGATCACATAAATGCAGAAGAAAGACGTGAAATTTTAAAACTTATCAAACAATATCCCAATGTTTTCTATTTTAATAATAATAAAATAACAATTACTAATTAAATTAAACACACTAAAAAACTAGCAATGAGTAATCTATTTAGACAAAATCTCACAAATCCATAGAGATGAGGTACAACTCAAATTCATAAAATGTAATTCGACCTTTAAATTAATTCAAAATGGTTATCGCCCCTTTGCACGGTTTCTAAACAAATGGACGCATTGGGCAAAAGGAAATGGCAAATAGTAATCAATTTTAGGAAGCTTAATGATAAAACATTAGAGAATAAATACTTCTTTCCTAATATTTTAGAACTGTTAGATAAACTCGGACGTTGTCAGTACTTTACAACTCTTGATTTGGCGTCTGGTTTTTACCAGATTAAGATGTGTGAAGCTGATATACAGAAAACATCTTTTAGTACCGAAGATGCCCTTTGGTCTTAAAAATGCACCAGCAATCTTTGCAATTTAAAACTACCCCATACCAAAAATCACTAAACAAATAAAAGAATTTTTAGGCCTGTTAGGGTATTATTGCAAGTTAATTAAAGAATTTGCTAAATTAACAAAACCGCTCACAAAGTGATTGAAATAGATATCAGTGATACAGAATACTTGGAATGTTTTAATACGTGCAAGAATTTACTGACCAATAAACCATTGTTAAATATCTTGTTTTTTTACAAGATTTAACCTTTTTAACATGTGATGTTAGTAACTATGCAGTAGACTTTATCTCAAGGTAACATTGGAAATTATCACCCAGCTGCTTATGTAAGTAGAACGTATTTAGTCTGAAATAAATTATTCAACAATAGAGAAATAGTTACTTGCTATTGTGTGGGAGACCCTACATTTTTCACAGACTATTAAAATGGTTGTTTTCATTAAAACTATGTAGTCAAAAATTAAGACGCTGGAGATTGAAACTTGAGGAATTTGATTAACAAATTGTTTATAAAAAGAGCGTATTAAATACAAATGCGTATGCGTTGAGTAGCATACCATCCGAATCAACAGAATCAATAAATGATTTAAATTCATTTTCTAATACTCTATGTAGAAGATAGTTTACTCGGACACTACCAATATTACTTAAATTTAAAAGCTGCCTTATAAAAAATAATAATGTAATAGAAATAGAAGGCGATTCATTTGAAGCGCCAGTAACCAATATTCTAGTACATTGCGTTAGCCAAGATTTGCAAATGTCTGCAAAAAAATTTATTAACATTGACATATTCAAAGAACAAAATTCCCAATTACATTTGCTAATTTACCTTAAAAGTAACCTAAAATTTATCATTTATTTAATTACTAAAGAACATTATTATAATAAACCATCTAAACAAGATATACAGTTTTAAAAACTTAAGCATGCTTTAAATTTCATGTAGAATTGACAAAATAAAATAAAATGGTTAATCGTTTTACCTATGATTCTATATATTTTAAATAATACTGATGCTTTAATCACAGTATTTAATTACACTTTAAATATACAACATCGTAAAATTACTGTCAACAAAATTGACAATATTCAATTGCTTCGGAAATATGTAGATGATTTAAATCATCAATTAGGAAATGACAACAATAATACTGATACTTAATCTATGATTGTAGACACTGGTGGTGTAGGCAACGAACAAGCTAAGGTACTGAGCAAAAGCAATGCTACTGTTCATTCCAATCAGAAAAACCCAATTACAAATATTCCAATAGTTAAATGCCCGTTAACTATGGCAAAAATCAAATTAAAATTACAGAAACTGAACATATTCCAAAATGCCTTACAATTTTAAGATTAAATAATAATAAAAAACAAAAAAAATTGTTAGAACTTTCTAAGAAAAATCCTGAAAAAAAATCATTAACTTTGTTAAAGAATATATAGTACCAAAGATAAAATATTATATTTATTTTAAGACTGACAATTATGAAAAAATTTATGCAATACTGCAAGCATATTTTAAAAACTTATGAATTGAACTAATTAATTTTTCCAAATTTTTAACAGACGTAATGAAACCAAGATGAAGAAATTACTGAAATAATACGTAATTAATACAAAGGCAAAACAAACTATTGTAGAATAGATTAAACTATTTTACGTATAAAGAGATGTTACTATTGGCCTAATCTTTACAAATTCTTACATTAAGGCTGGAGAATTTATGACATTTTGTATAGTCCAAATTCAAATTTTAAAATGTTATAAATAAACGTTTCAGCTATACATTAATATTTTTTAATTTTTTTTATAACAATTAGTTCGAATGTAATTAATTTTTAAAAATTTATTTTTTTTGTTTGGTTTCATTATTTAATTTCGAGTTAAATACAACTTTAAACCTTTGCTCGAAAGTATTAATAGATAGGCGGTTGTAGGCATAATATACTTTAAAATAACAATTGTCAGAAAATTTCTCTTATAAGAACCAATGTTAATTTAAAAATAGCGTTGTACGTGTCAACAAAAAGTTCACCAATGTTGTAATAGGATTTCAGTATATAATGTTTGCTAATAATATTTTTCCATGACATTACTACCAGCGGCACTTTATCAGGACGGGGCGAATAAACCCGGAAATTCTCTAGCGTTAATAACTGGCAAAATTTGTCAAGTGTGTAAATACGACAGGAAACTTTCTTATTTGAAATTTAACATACTTTCTACTGCTTCGAGACGTTTCGAAATGTTACACATCGATACTATAAGTTTGAAAAAAACAAAATCTCATACTATAATAGATTCTTTCTCAAAATACGTTCAAGCGTATAAATTAAACTTTAGTCAAGGAATTGAAGTTGCCAATTGATTAATTAAATATTTTACACACCACGGAATTTTTGCCCAAATAATTTTTGATAATGGATTAGAATTTAAAAACTTTGTTATTATAAAACTATTAGATTTTCCATTCAACTCTAATTGAATACATCAGACTCTTTAATAAGCAAGAAAACTGTAAAAAAGATTCAATTAAAAGTTAATTATGCTTTATTGGCTTATAACACTATTCATTCTGTTATTAAATTAAAAAATAAATAGTGAGTAATAGAAAACAGCCGACCGAGTGAAAAAGTCGAAAAAAAAAGGAAATTTAACGACACACCAGACGGGACAAATAACATGCAACAAAAAGACAAAGACGTGAAGTTGCTAACTATAAGACGTAATAAGAACAAGTAAAACAAAACATAAATTAAGATGAAAACATTAGCAGACACTCCTATTATTAATACAAAAACTAATAAGTTGTCAGCTAAGGCATGCGTGCGTTGCTTAAAAACATTTTAAAGGCAGTAAAGCAAGTTTAAAGTTTCCATGGACTTTCCAAGTATTTTAAAAAGTTTATTCTATATGATGCCAGAATAGCAAAACTGCTGCGTTCCGATATATTTAAAAACACATTTTCACACTGACATAAGTAAAAAAGCTATGTAGCAGTAGTATTACTCCATTAGAAGTTATGGCGGTAACTGATAGAGTTAAAATATTTAGAGTGTATCTGCTTAGACAGAAATTTATTCAAGATAGTAACAAACTGCAATGCGTCCACAAATATAATCTGCAAGAAGGACTTAAGCACAACCGGGCTCCAGTATGAGACATGTCAATAGTTTGAGACGGTGCTCTATTGTGAGAATAGTGGGCAACACACAGCGCAAAATAATTAAAAAAAACTTAAAATAACATACCATAAAAACATTAAAAGAAGTGTTGCAAAAGAAATGGTATAGAGCAACTAGTAATTTCAGAGATTCTGGAAACAGATATTAATAGAACAGTTTATAAACGAGGATAAGAAACGGCATTTATAAGGAATAAGTTTAAGGAATATTGTAAAAAAATGATTTGGGATTATACCAAATGACAAATCAAATAAGAGCTATGACGTGCAAAAGAAAACACTCAGGAAGGGCTATTCAAGACATTCACCTGCGCTGTTTATATAAAGTAATTGTGTCTAATAAGCAATGACTCCAAGTCTTCCAAGGCAAAAGACCTAGGATGACCAAAATGTGAAGAAACCGGCTAATCAGCGCAAAGTAGAATCTAGTAACTGTTACCGCAAAATAAAACTGCCCTGTTAGTTAATGTTTTGTCAATTGATCAAGCAATATTTTTATAGTTTAATTTATAAAAAAAAACTGAATTTATGATAGGTTAAGGAGTTAGAAAAAGATGTTTCTATAACACGGTCTATTGTAAGTTGAATTACTGAAAATTTTAAGAGTACGAAAAACATTGCCAAAGTTTGCGGAAAATGTAAAGCAAAACACAAATTACGTTATGTAAACCGCTTTATTGTTTTTCAAAATATTCTCCTTCAAAATCTATACACTTTTGCATCCGATGAAACCAATCTTAAAAACAATTTTGCCACTCTGAGCAAGGTTCCTCCAAAACAAGTGATTTAAATGCTTTAACGGCCTCTTCAGGCAATGAAAATCGCTCGCCACGCATTTTATTTTTGATATGTCTAAAACAGGAAAGTCATTGGGAAATAAATCAGACGAATATGGGAAATGAGTCATTAACTGGATGTTGTTACTGGTCAAAAACTCTACAGTTTGTCGTGCTGTGTGAACGCTTACATTGCTTCTGATTTCAGCAATAACTTCCGGCAAAGTAGTATACCAGTCAGCGTTAACTGTCCTTCGATCCTCTAATGCAACAGTTGCAACATTGCCCTTTTTTCCAAAGAAACAAGCAATCATTCTTTTCGAAACGCTTTGTGAACGCACCACTTCTGTGGGTTTAGGTTTATTTTCAAACACCCATACAGTCGATTGCTGTTTAGTTTCAGGCTCATATGAATATATCCAAGATTCGTCACCTGTTACGATGTAATATACAAAATTTGAACAATTCCTTTCAAATTTCTTTAGCATTTCTTTGCACCACTTGACACGTGCCTGTTATTGTTTTTCTTTCAAATTGTGTGGGATCCAACGACTGTAAAGCTTTCTGACATGCAAATGATCGTGCAAAATTGTATGTATTTGTTTTGCTGCAATGCCTAAGGATGCTTCTATCTCACTATAGGTCACATGCCAATCTGACAAAATTATTTCACGCACAGCATCAATATTTTTTTCGACAACAGAGGTGCATGGACGACCTTCGCGAAGATTGTCATCAACCGTTGGTCTTCCACGCTTGAATTTTGCAAACCATTTGTAAACCATAGTTTTGGAAGTTTCTTTTTTGAAGTTTTTATACACAGTGTTAAACCGTATTGAAAATCATAAAAAATTATCACTCGGAAGTCACGATTCAAAATTTTCATTTTTTACACAATTATTACTCTCGTTAAATTTTGTTGAAACGAAGCCGAGCAGTTTGAAATCAAACTGTCAACAGAATTATAGGTGAAAAACGAAAAACGTCAAATTTTACGAATATGATAATTGCAGAACGCTTGCAATACAGGCAGTACTTTATTCCGCAAACTTTAGCAGTGCCCCTTGTATTACAGATAGAAAGAAAACAAAAAACCTTAGACTGCTACAAGTCTAGATAGGACAAGGCAAAATGCCACTACACTATAACAAAAGTCTGTTAGAAATGTATTAAGAATAACAATTTTATCTTTATAACGTTTACAGCACAAACTAGGATATATTCTATTAAACAATAAAGCTACTTTCTGTTTAAATAGAAATGTAAACAAACATAATTGTCAATATTGGTCACGCAACAATAATTGAAAGAAACGCATGTACAACGACTTCAAAAAACAAATGTGTAAATGGGACTTGAACGGCATTTAATTGAACCTATCTTTATAGTGAGAACGTTGACTGCGGCAAAATATTTAAAACTTTTTCAAACCGAAATGATGCCGGTCTACAAATGCAAAACTTTAAAAATTAAAAATGTATAAAATTATTTAAAATGTAGATTGTTTATTAGATAGAAAAATTTCAAGGGAAACGAGCAAAAAAACAATTTTAGTAAATTAAAAAAATGTTACCCACTTTTTTATTTCATAAAGCCATGCAATAAAAAAAAGTTTAATAAAGAATCTTACTGAAGGTACAATAAAAAAACCCAAAAAAGATTGGATGATTGACGATCTTTTGTCTTATCTCATTATTTCTAATTGGTTTCAATATTAAAAACCTATCTCGTAAAGTTAAAAAACAAAAAGTTTAATATTTATGCCTTGTAGTGTTTTTTTCGGAGTCTTGATCCAGGTTAACCTCTGTTTTTTTTTTTTTTTTTGATTTCTTCATCTAGACCAAGGGTGGCCAAAATGTTCAAGGCCCTTGAACATTTTTCTGGCTTACAAGATTTAGCAGACTTTTACAAAATTATAAATTAAATACACTTAGATGCAAAAAAACCGGGTCATTGGGACATTTTTTGCAAAAACTCGGGTTTTTTATAAAAATTTTAGTGTTTTTCAATATAAAAGACCATCAGAATGTAGAAAAAACAACATATGGTACTTACCAGTTTATTTAATAAACATTAATAAGCAAAAATGATAATGTACGTATACACGAAAAAAATAATTCATTTCTGCAAAACAAATTTAAAAGAGATTAATAATGAAAATTTCCGTTGAATATGACTTTAATACATTGTATTGCCTCCTCCATCCCTAACTATTGCCTGCATTTGGCGGTCTCGCGTTATCCTGCATCAGAATAAAGCCATCGCCGATAAATAGAGCAAATGAGACTGCATATTTTTTCAAAATTTTCTTAATTTATCGCTGTGCAGTCAGCAATCTTTTATTACTGACAATCAATTTGGTGCAGGCATCCATTGATATTCTTGCCCTTACCATCAGAATACTTCCAAACTCTGCAAATCGTTCTCCCGTTTCTATCCATACTCGTTTTCTTCCATCTGGCGAATGGAGGCAGAATCTAGACTTGTCAGTAAACAGTACTGTCCTCTATTGTGCCAATGTCTAATTCAAATGTTTGCAAGAAAATTGGAGACTGGCTACTCGGTGACGTGAGAGTAATTTTGATTTAGCTGCTGGTCTTCAAAATAAGCGAGCTTCTTGAAACCTTCAACCCACACACTCACAGCTCTACCACAAACCTTACAAAGTTGGTTTCTTATCTCTACTAAAGTCACATGACAATTCCGTAAACTAGTATAATCAATAAATCGGTCATCGATAACAGTATTTTTTTGTTTCCTGCCAGATCTCGGCCACTAAGTATTTTTTTCGGTCTCCCTAAACCGCTCAAGTGCTCTTTGGACGGTAGAAAGACTGACATGAAGATATCTGGACAAATAGCGCTTGCTTTTTCTATCTACCACGAGAACAACAGCTTTTGCACACCAATCTGCCCTGAGAATGACAGTTAATTGAAAACAAACAAGTCAACCCAGTAGCCACATTCTCTGTGCATAATATTAAATGAGCAATAGGTAGTGAAGAACGCAAACCTTTAAATTTTATTTTTGCTAATTAATGTTCATACAATAAATTGATGAGTATATGTTGTTTTTTTCTACATCCTGATGGTCTATTTGATTGTAAAACATTAAAAATTTTATTAAAAAAATACCCGAGTTTTTTGCAAAAAATTGCCCAATAACCCGGTGTTTTGCATCTGAGTGCACCCATATATTCAAAAATTAACTGAAGAACTGCGTCTAGTATCTTTATTATTATATTAACTATGTTTACAGTAAGAATAATAGTAAAAACAATAATAATAATTCATTATTTTTAATTGTTTTCTCCAAAAAAATGTCCATAGTGGGTTTAAATCTAATATGTATCCGGATATAATTTGATATGCGGCCCGCGGAATTATAATGCATTTTCAAAGTGGCCCGTAAACTAAAAAAACTAATGTTTTGCATTTTTTTTAAATTTTTTATTATTATATTTAAAAAAAGCAGAGTTAAAAAATATAATAAATATAAACATCCTAAGTAGAATAATGTGTTCCAGGTAGAAAAAAAAGCTTTTTTTTTACAAAAATTTGATTGTTAATACAAATTATACTTTGATACATCTCTAATACATAACATTTTTAACAAAACAAAAAAATATATTTGATTATCCTTTTGTTACTCATACGTAAACATTCAATATTTATTAAAGCATACACAACGTTGTAGATAGTACTGAATAAGCACACAACAAACTAAAATACTTTTTTTGGTGTGTATGGTTTAAACTAGAAATAACTGACTTATTTATTTATAATTAGCATTTACAGACAAATAAAAATTAAAGTAACAAGCAAAATTAGTTATTTTTGCAGGCACTATTACTATGACATTTTAAATGCGCAAACCGACAATTACACTTTTTAGTATTGCAATAACGCTTGCAATAACACACAATAAAGCTTTGTGTTGACCCATATAAAAGCTAAAACTTTTCTTAGAGTTATTGATAAGCTGAGTACATCCGACTAACAAAAAAAAATCAAGTGTAAACGTGAGTTTATTTTGACTATAATTTTTTTTCAGCTGTTTTTTATTGATTGCCTGTTTATACAAACTAGATTTATTGTAACGTAAGGCTACACCTAACACGTTCCTTAAAGCAAAAGACAACTTTTCTTCTTAACATGCTAAACTTTTACTTCCTTCAACAAGAGGTAATTTGTAGAAAGTTAAAACTTACAATTTTGAAACTTGTTTTTGCAATCTGGTTCAATTTTACTATGCTAGCTGTTTTTCAACTGCATACGACGCGTTTTGGATTAGTAAGCACAACCATACACCAAAAAAGTATAATTGTTTAGTTGTTTAACACTATCGACAACGCGTAATGGCTGTTTTTTAATTACTGAGCGTTTTTGATGTTTGGGTCTAACATACAAAAAATAAAACAAAAGACAAAAAAAAAATAAAATGTATTGTTTTTCATCATTATAATAATTTAATATTTTGTAGTACTAGAATCTTTCATTGGAATATTTTCGTCAGTTTTGAATTTAAGTGCATGTTTATAAAGTAATAAAGTAGAATCATTTAGTACTATATAAATTATAAATATTATAAAGCCTTGTAAAGAAGTCATAATACAAAACAGGTAAACAAATATTATAGTAAAATTTCCAAGTATACCAAATATCCAACTAATTCCCAATTGGCAGAATATTAAAAATATTGAACGTATACGTAGCCATTTATTAGTTTTAGTTGCTTGTACTGTATTTTCAGATATAGATTGTATAATTAATTTAAATACTACTAAATTAACTAATAAAATTGAAACTATTGGCAATATTACACTCACGTAAAGAGCCGCCCCTCGAGGGTAGCATATATTAGCATTATTGTTGGAATAACTAGTACGGTAAAATAATCCCATTGGAATTATTATAAGCAACGGGGCACCCCAACCAACCAACGATGTTTTTAATAACAATCTTGTAGGTAGTACTCCTATAACTTTAACATATCGTTTATACTGTAAAAATGAAAATACAAGAATCCAAAAAAATTGAGCTAAAACTATATAATGTAATGATATTCCACTCCAAAAGCAAAAGCTTTGATCACAAAAACCAATGCTTTTCACATAGCCTGACACATATAAAAGTATAATCATCACACCAGAAGCTATAATATAATTAAGCAAAATAATGTTACCTTTGCTTTTTCTCCACTTTGGAAACAAACATGCAGTTAAATAAATAATAAAAATACCAATTATGGATAAAATAGATCCAACTAAATTAATTACGTCCAATATAAATTTATGGTTTTTTAAATTATTTGTTGAATCTAATATTAACATTGCAAAATGAGTTACATGATAATATTCACAAATTTCTACTTGTCCGCAAGAATGTGTATACGTAGTTTCCTTCCAAGATCCTTGTATATCTGAACCATACAACCAATATGCACATTCTGTTTGATGCGTACTATTTTTATCAATTACATAAGATACAGTTAAAGGAGACACAAATTGTTCTTTAAAATCTGGTATCAATACACCAAAAGCTATTTCACTTATATTGTGTCTGTTCCGTGAATCTATAAATAATGTATCTTTTAGAAATACATTGATTGCAACATATGGGTTTGCCACAGATTCCATAATTTGGTATATTAATGTTGTTGGTAAATACGCCGCACCTTCAAAATGTTCACTATTTATCACGCTAGTTAACGTCATGTTTCTATAAATGTTTGATACACTTCTTTTATTACCAACTTTATACACAGCTATACCAGATATATTAGTTCTTTTGACATTAAACGTTGCTACAATTAAATTATTTTGTACAATTAACTGATAATCATTCACTTGTACATTCTGTAAAGTCATTTGATCTAATTTGTCTAAAATAATATCTGTAGAATTATAGGAAGTTTGTGCAGTTTTAAAATATTTTATTGGTCCATCCATTATATCACTTATTGTCAACACGTTTTCCATAAAAGAATTATTTGCTTTACTAATGTTATCAAAACTATCTGCAAAATGCTGTATGAATTGCGTTGAAAAAGATAATTGCTGGTCGTTTCCTGTAGTATTAGTATTTAATTGCGTTCCAAATTCTTGCAGCGGCATATTTAAATCTTTTTGGTAACCTTTAAAGCATGATAACTGGTCAGTCGAATTATATGTCAATGCATACAATCCACTAGGTTTATAATATTCACATACTGGAAATTGTATTCGATTGTTGTTATTTTTTGTTTGAGTCCATTTAGTTTTATTATTTATTATTAACTCAACGCAATTGCTTGTTTGATTATTTTTATTTCGGAATGCAACTTCTATAGGATTTAATAATGTTTCATGAAATCCTGGAAACGCTACATTTATTAATATTCCACTAGTATTAACTTCCATTGTTTCGTTTATTTTATTCACATAGAAAACAGAAATGATAGCTTTATCGACATTGGTTGCTCGGACTTGATTAGCCACTTCACGTGAAATATACGCAACTGCTTGTAAATGTTCACTTATTTTTAAAACGTCGTTCAGTAATGCATCATACTTAATTTCAGAAATACGATGAACATTATTATTTATTGTATTAACAGTAATGCCGGCAGTATCATTTAAATTAATCACATACCATGAATACTGATTTTCGTTCAGATTTAATTGTTTTTTTATGATTTTTAATGTTACCGGATTGATTTCGTTTATAATTTCTGTGTTTGTCTTTTTGCTTTTATTCTTAGATTTTCGTAAGCCTAACACAACTGAAAATGTATTTAATAGCTCAGCTTGGTATTCTTGTATCATATTTTGAATACATTTTGGACTTAAATTTACTTCATCAGCTTTATTGCAATTAACTTTAGGGTTAAAATCCTAAAAATTGTAATCCATGTAAATTAGTTAAAAATAAGATTTATATGTATTACCTGCGAGTTTGCATTGATTAATATAATAGTATATATTATATATTGTAGAGCGAACATATTAATATTGAAATCACTACTACTACCAAGTAGATATATTTACTATGTAAGATTTTAATGTTGTATATTTACAAATACTTGCAGTTTTATCAAATATAGACGGATGTGAGCGTGTTTTCTATTAGATATAAATATCTAGTGATTTTGGTAACCACATAAATGTTCAAAAACAAATTTATATATATTTAATGTACAGAAGTAAAGAAAAACATATGTGTTAATGCACTATCTCTAAGGGCGCGGTTTAAGGAGTGTCATAAAACTACGAGCAGAAATCAAGCAATTTAACTTCTTTTTAATTTTTTTTGTTTTGCAACGTGTAGAGAATGAAAATTCCAGTCAAATGAAATAAATAAAAATACAAAAAGTTTTGAAATTAAATTGTAATTTTATTGTTAGAATATTTGCTTAAACTATAAGAGACATACTTCATTAACATTAAATTTAGATTTTAGAGTAGATTTTTTAATGTGCTATAAGAAATTTTTCTAAAATATCAATTGTTAAAGTTCAGCTCGTAGTTGTGAATGTATGATAAAATCTGAAAATTTAAATTCCCGCTTGTATTAATTACTAACAATTTAGTACTGCTGCATTAAATAAAATCACAACGAATGAATATAGTTTTATATTATAAATTAACAGATTATGAAGGACGGTGTTTTGATAATATTAATAAATTAAATATAAACTAAAGAAATTCTATTTGCTAGATCACTAAATTGTAGCCGTTTATGTCATTCTAGCAAAGTAAATAAACAATTAGCTAAATCATAGAAACTACTATATTATATATCACAATTATATTATATTATATTATACTATATTATATTATACAATTATCAAACCACCGTCCGCCATAACCAAATATAAAACAATTATATTTGTCAATGTAGTTAGGTTAGAAAGTAAACAATGTTTTCATAGATAACATGTATAATAAACTTAGGTTAGAAATAACACGCAAAAAGCCACAATTAATACAAAAATGTTGTCCCAGATTTATGTGTTAATGTGGAGTTACGTTATAAAAGTTTTTGAAGATTATTTGCTCATAGCAGTACATATTTTATTTTTATTATTAGTATTATTAAAAAAAAAATGTGATGTTTAGGAATTACTTAATATGTCACAATAACATAAAAATACTTTTATATTTCAATGAGTGAAACTACACTAGTTGAAACTAAAGCAGTATATGAACATTGACTTTAAATACTTGCGGATTACAAGTTTTGTAAAATAATAAATTTTGAAGCTTTTTCTATGTGTTAATAATTTGGTTAAAAAAATCGTTTTGGTCTTACATCTTTGAAGTGTCAGTGAATATTTGTTTAGTTAGCAATATATCTTGTATTGTAGAAAATGCAAAGATTTGCAAAAAAATGTGAATGCACAATGAACCGTATAACTTGTTTTTGAATAAAGTTTAGAAAAAATAGTGTAGTTTCAGATGTTCCTCTCCATACTTCGAAACAATATTTAATACATGGACGTTATCACACAGTTTTGATTTTTACAATAACAATAATTTCAACAAGTAATTACTACCTTGAAGACAATGTTCAAGCCGTGTTAATAACTACTTTAAATAGTTGCAAAATTGTCTAAAGCTTTTGATTGCGTAGCTCATGATACATTAATAAAAAAGCATGCGCACTATAGGCTCAATCCTCATATTGTTCAATTATTAAAATCTTATCTGGATACTAGAGAACAATCAGTATACACTAATGGTAAACATTCTGCTCCAATAAAAATGGCACATGGTGTAGCTCAGGGTTTCATATTAGGTCCAACCTTGATTTTAATTTATATCAATAATTTAAAAATTGATCATGTGTTGACAGTATGCAGACGATACTAGCATAATTTCACAAAATAAAGATCCACAGTTTCTCTAAAATACTCTATTTTAAGCTGAAAATTATGAAAATAGTTGGTTTTTAGCAAATCAATTAATGCTAAATAAAAACAAAACTTTGCACATAATGTTTATATATATATATATATATATATATATATATATATATATATATATATACAATATTTCTACTTACAACTTAAAATCAGATATACATTACTATTTTACGCTACAAGCTTCACACTTGCATCTTAATTTCCAGCGTCAGGGGCGGAGCTGCCTGTAAGCAAGAGCCCAACAGCATAGGGGGCCCTCCAATTGTCTATGTCTATGGGACCTTTTCAATATTTTGCGGTAAGGCCCAAAAATCCTAGCTTCGCCACTGTCCAGCGTTTAACAAAATAAAAAAATGCAGTAAATTCCTTTGGGCCAAAGTTTTACACCAATTAAAGAAAGAACTACGTGTCAAAAATGTCAGGTTGACTAATATTTTCTTTAATACAAATTTATGGTGTAATTGCGGTATTTACATTAGAAGATTAATATGAAATACATGGGAACAATCTGATACAAGATGCATCTTCAATATGGCTATACTGCAGAAGGTTTATATTTATAAATTAATAAAATTATTGTAAAATTTAAATGGTTATGTGGAAGAGCAGCAATTTGCTGAACATCGCCTTTTTCTGATATGTAATAAATATATCTAAGAAATAAAGTTTAATACAATACAATACAATACAATACAACTAATTTTTTAAATGATTCAGAAAGCATTTTTTTATTTGAAGAATATTTAAACTATGCTTTTTAATATTGTTTTATATATAATTTTATATATATATATATATATATAGATACCTGTTAAGCTGTCACTTCCGTTATGTACATAAGGCGGCCTGACATCCGGGTGTACCAATTTTTTTATTAAATTTAGGTGTGCTATATATACATGAGGAGAATTTATAGATTACAAATCTCAAAAGAGGGAAAACAATATTTAAAAATTAAAATTATATATTTATATATACGTTAAGTTGAAGATACAAACTCACTTCCGATATATATGCTTTAAATGCTAAGTGAAGAGGTCGTACTTACTTCCAACAGTGTTGCATTGTTTTTGGAAGTCATGTCGTACGCTACATCTATAAATTGTCCAATTTATATATCAAGTAGATAAAAGTATCTTAGAAGTTATAATATTGTCGATTTTGCTTCCGCTTAATCGGGACTTTATGGCCTAATTAAACGGATAGCTCAAATAAATTTTACAAAATATTCAATATTAATTAGGTTATGTGGATGTATTAATATACTTTTATATGCTGTATAGTTGTTTATTATATTGTACAGACCGGTTTCGGCTGCCATCTTCGGTGTAAAATTGTGAGTTACATATTATGAATAACATCATCATATATACATATTATTCATAACAACCAAAACCGGTCTGTACAATATAATAAACAACTATACAGCTTATAAAAGTATATTAATACACCCACATAACCTATATAATAAAATATATGCACAAGATCAACTCAACTATCAATATTAATTGTTTTTTTTTAGTACACAAAATAATATATTAAATAATAAAAGCAATTGTTGTTTTATGATATATACACAACTAAAATTATTTTTATTAATTACATAAATTATGTTTAGTAATTAATGTTTTATTTTTTTGTATCAATAACAAATTAAAATATAGTACTGAGAAGCATGCTGCAAGAGTAACAAGGAAATTTATTTTGATGATCAGTTAAATAATAATATAAAAATATTAAGATGTAAAACGCAATTCCAATAGAAAATAAAATACATAGCAAAAAAAATAATTAAAGGCTGTCTCGACATCAGATTCTTTGCGTCGCAGCCAGCATGCTGACTTTTCCGAGTAAGTAATTTTATTGGGCGCATGCATTAATAATTTGGTAACACCTAATTAAAACAAGCAGGCTTTACCAATAATATTATTATTATATTAACGTATTATTAGAAGACCAATTAATTAAAACAATACTTTAAAAAGAAAAAGATATATTTATTTATAATTGAGTTGATCTCATTGTATTTATTATAATTATAAGAAATTGGATTATTTTTATACGCTGTTTTATATTTATATAAACCGGTTTCGGCTTTTAAGCCATCGACGGTGTAAATTTATATATTTTTTTTATAGATGTTATAATATATGATGATGCAAGAGGTTGTGAGAACAGATTCTATGTCGCATGAACTGGCCCCGACTGTTGAATTGTCTGATTCTGTCAATCACGGAAATAATCAATTACACATCTAGTTTGGATGCAGAGGAATACGTCCTTAAAGACTCGTCTTGTTTCAACAAGGCCTGTGACATCAATTTTGGTTTGCTGCCTTTGGAGAACTCATCTTGTGTTAATGTAGTCTATAGATCTTTTTTTTCTACTTATAAATCTAACAAGCTTTGTTCAAATACTTCACTTCCGAACGAGGTTATTAGAACCAAATTGGCCTTAAGTTCCTTGTTCATGAATCTAGAATTTGTTTGTCTTTCTCTTGAGCAAATGATTCGTGTCTTTTGGATGATGGAGAAACTTCTACCAGTTTCTTTTTTATTACCAGAAGAAATTCTGTGTAAAGATTACTTTAAAAAAAATTGTTTTTAGGGATAAAAATGGTTGCTACATTACTTGGTTACTTTTTAAAACAAATGACCGTTCTGTTTTATGTTACAATAGAAAACATGCTTTGAAACGTTTTTATCAATTGGAAGCTTGTTTTAAAAGAGATAAACTAAAAAAAAATATATTCCAAAAACATTGTTTACTTTCTAACAAAACTACATTGATCAAGGTCATTTGGTGTTTACAAAACAACCAGTTTTGTATATTTTGACGCATCACGGAGACAAAAAAGAAAAATTGTCTGGTGGGAGTAATTGATACTCTTTCCTCTGGTAGAAGACTTCAGACAAACATTGATCAAATATTGACACTTTCAGATTTCATCAAGTGGCTTTACTTGTGATATTTGTCAGATGTTTTGAGAGGTAGGTTTAAATAAAGAAGATCGTATTTTTTAACATATCTTTTGGCGTTTTTATTCTAGCAATTCTATCAATCAATTCAAACATACTAGAGTATTTTTTGCGACTACATCTAGTCCTTAAAAGGCTCAAAGGTCCATTTTTCAGTTAGTTAAAGATGAAGGAAATCTTTTTCCTTTAGCAGCGGAAGCTTTGAAGAATGGAATTCATGTCGATGGAATTTTATGGGGAGCTACTAATGAAAATAAAGCTTTGAAATTAAAAGCTTAATTGATAAGTCTTCCGCGTTGTGGAAAGTTTGAATTGGCAAAATGAGCCAGTTAACATTGTTCTATTATAGAATCTGAGAATCAAGTAGTTCTTAAATCTGAAAATGTCTGATTTGATAAAATTTTTAGGCATTTCTTGGGATTCATCCCGAGATGCAATCCATTATATAATAAAATCAGATAACAAAATTCCTTTAAAGTAAGGTATTTTGTCTTTTGCATGGATCCATACTCCTCTTTATCTGTTAAAAATTTTTGTAGCACAGATTCATAAATTAAATCCGAAAACAATTTGGAGACACGCTCCAGGAGAAGTTCAAAATCCAGCAGATTCAGCTAGTCGGGGTCTGTTTGTTTCTGAACTTTATAAATGTTTTTTTAGATTTTATTTGGGAACCAATGGTGAGTTGGCCTTTGAAAAAACCAAATTTGACAATACAGGGTTTACCTGAACTGAAGGAAAATCAAGATTATTTCTCAGTTTATACATTTGTTTAACAAAATATATTTCATATTGAAATTGCAACAAATTAATGCATTTATGTTGCAATTTATTGAAATTTCTTAAAATAAGATTCTTTGCAATCTTTTCAAAGTTGTTTGATCAATAGTTCATCATGAATATGAAAATACAATAAAAGTAATAGAGAAATTAACTCAAAAACATTGTTAAATAAAGAAAAGGATTAGTTGATTAAAGATGTAAAAATGTCAAAATATTATAGAAGTTTGACTTTGTTCCTCAATTCTGAGGGTTTTGTCATGGTGGAGGGTTGAATCGACCGATCTCAATTAGCACATTTAATTTGACAACTTAATTATGTTAGTAGACCATTTACATATCTTTTCAGCTTTTCTTTTGTGATCCGAAATTGATCCAATATTTTTCTTAGTTATTGGATTCCGGGAGCACACAGTTAAATTTGTCAGAGTATTTTTCAATGTTTAACTTGTTATCATTTAAAAACTAAGCATATTTAGCCAATCATGGCAGAATTGTTAGCATATCAAATAGAACCGGCAAGAACTTTTAGTCATTTTGGTACCAATTATACAGGTTCTTTTTCTATTAGAACATCACTTCTTAGATGTAATAAGTTAGTGAACTGTTATTTAGTGTTGTTTGTTGCATGGTGACTAAAGTAATACATCTAGAATGTGTGAGACCAGTCTATTATCCGAGGCCTGTTTGAGAGCTTTGGATAAATTTTTAAGCCAAAGAGGTTTACATTTGAAAATATTTTTAGATTAAGGTAGTAATTTTCGTGAAGCAGCAAAGGAACTTAAGATATTGTTCAATATTATGTCTGTTGATAATAGAGTCTTAGCTGATTATATTACAGTTCAAAAAATTGAATGAGTATTTCAACCTTCTTATGCTTCTAATTTTAAAAGAATTTAGAAAGCTGGAGTAAAATCATTCAAATATTATTATCAAAGAGTAATTGGACAACAGCTTTTATTTTATGAAGAATTTAACACCATAATTATTAAGATTGAAGCTCTCTTGAATTCGCGGCCTTTGAGTGAACTCTCAAATTATCCTCAAGATAGATTTGATTACTTAACTTTTGAACATTTTATAGTGGGAGGTCTTATTTTGTCAAGATTACAAGAAAATTTATTTGATGTTAATATAAATCTGGTCAATCGATGGAAATTGTCTAATCATTTATTGCAATTTTTTTAGGAACGTTAGAGTAGTATATAGTGAGTATATTCATACTCAGATTTCTAATTTCTAATGTTAAAACAATTCATTCTTTACTTAAAAAGATGATTTGGTGTTTTGGTTAAGTCCTGGTTTGCTACCTTCAGAATGGCCAAAGGGACGGATTATTGATTTGTAAAGTGGTAGAATGTGTAGTGGTAAAAATCAAATCTACTACTTGCGAACTCATTGGACCAGTTAACAAAATTTACACGTTACCTTTGTCAGACGGTATACAATAATTTCAAAATTGTTTATTTTAGTAGGGGGTATGTTTGGTCATCAAATGGTAAGCAGGCCAAACTTTGTATTTTGTTTAAAAAAAAAATCTGTAACCATAATAATTTGATTGTTTTTAATATATATTTTTAACATTACACTTTTGCCCTACAACAGCACGAACAAAAAATTAGGTATAGAATTTATTTAAACAAAAGACAATATGCATTTCAAAAAAACTCAAACACTATGGGCATAACAACTGACATAATACAACACATAGCAGGAAAGCTAGATGACAAACAGTATGTAATACCAATATTTATAGACATGAGGAAAGCCTTTGACACAATCGACAAAGACAAATTGATCAACAAAATGGAAATTCTTGGAATAAGAAACACAAACTTAAAACTACTAAAAACATATATTAAAAACAGAACACAAAAAACAAGAATAAACGACATACTTAGTACATCTACAATAGCAGAATATGGGCTACCACAAGGTGGAGTACTAGCGCCAATATTGTATATATTATACATAAATGATATATATAATATAAACTTAGTTGGTGAAATATATACATATGCTGATGACACATGTATTATATATCACGGAAAAAATAAAGAAGAGATAGAGAGAAACATAAATGAAGACGTTAAGAAATTAACTAAATGGTACGACGAAAACATACAAACAATAAATACACAAAAAAACAACGTATATGATAATAAGACAAAAAAAACACAAAAGATATTAACATAAAAATTGAAATAAATAACATACCAATTACTAGAACAAAACAGACAAAATACTTAGGAATAATATTAACTGAAAAACTCACCTGGGATACACATATTAACAAATTATTAAAAGAAAGCGCAGCAACAATAGGAGCTGTGTATAGAGCTAGGGAATGCATTACAAAAGAAACTGCATTAAGTATCTACCATTCACTATTTTTAGCAAAAATTAATTATTTAATAAACATATGGGGAGAAACAACAAAAACAAACATTCAAAAAATTCAAAGGCAACAAAACAAAATTCTAAAAATAATATACAAACTACCAAAACTAACACAAACAGAAGAAGTATACAAAATAATTAACGAAACAAAGATAAACGAAAAAATAAAAATAGAAAAATGCAAACTAATATACAAAATTAAAAATAAAGAAATTAAAACCAACCTCCAAATAAAATGCAACAAAGAAATTCACGGACATAACACAA
This sequence comes from Tachinus rufipes, assembly GCA_963932245.1. Taxonomy (NCBI): domain Eukaryota; kingdom Metazoa; phylum Arthropoda; class Insecta; order Coleoptera; family Staphylinidae; genus Tachinus; species Tachinus rufipes. The sequence goes on along the minus strand of OZ010747.1, from coordinate 45,489,692 downwards.
GAAGAAGAAGCAACATACATGTACACACAACAAGGACAGAAAAAGCAAAACAAACAATACTAGGCAATGGACTTGTCACTTACAACCAACTGCCTGAAAGTATCAAGAAAATAAAGAATTCAAAATTAAAATTAAAAAACACTATATATTAACAAGATCTAATTAGAAGAAGACAGAAGCAGATAAATAGAAACATAAAATGGTGCCCCGAATACGAAGCTCTGCAGCCATCCACATGGAAACGGTGTAGAGCAGCAAGTGGGGAGAAAAAAACAAATAATATAAACTGTAAATATGTAAACATTTTATAATAAAAACTAAATATTAAAAAAAAAAAAAAAATTAAAACTTACTTGTCAGATTTCACACAGTTACTAAAAATAAAAATTAAACTACATGAAAAATTTAGACAATACATTATAAAACTCATATGTAATTGAAAAAAAATTAAATAAAACGTTTAAAATGTTTTTTGTTTACAAAATAAAAACCAAAAACAGGCATTTAAATTAAATTAAATTAATTAAAAATTACAATTTAAAACAGCAGACGTTACGAGTATAAATCAAATTTCTTTTGTAAAGCTAAAAAAATAATATAAAAACATAAAACAATAAGGAACTATAAAATTACAAAAAAGAATTGATTGAATAAATTATAATCAAATTTAACTATTTATTTTATATAGATTTTTGTTGAGACATTTAGCGGTGCTTCAAGTGTTGACGTCAAAATTTATTTATTTATTTTAAATTAAATTATTAATCAATATTTGTTATTAATTTGTTTACTTATTTGTGACATTTAAATAAAATTTCATTTTTTACTTTATTATTTATTAAATTTATTAAATTAAATTATACAAAATCAATAAATTTCGCGCCGTAGTACGCAATAAGTAACATGAAAACGCTATTAGAATAATATCAAAAAGTAAACAACATGTAGAAATGCGATGTTGCCTAAAATGGAAGTGACAAGATGCCGTCTGATTAACGGAAGTAATTTCGTACTACGCTTTGTTATATATAAAAATTGATTCCAGTGCCAACGGTGAACGCATGAACTAAAAGATTGTACTGTAGATATTGGATGAGCCAAATCACTTCCAGACAAATTTTCGGATTTGGGTATAATTATCCTATCTTATTTCAAATCTGCAAAAAAACATGCATGTCGTTCTGACTTCCATTTTTGGAAGTCAGAACGTATATATGAAGCGACAACGAATGTTGAGTCTCTATTTTGGAAGCGACTAAGTACGGTATATGTATGTATATATATATATATATATATATATATATATAGGTTTGTTTTAAGTGTATTCGTCCTACATTTCGAGTGTATAAAGCGTTGTACTCCTACACGGAGTAACGTTTTGCGTTTAAAGTGGTATTGTGCTACATTTTTCAGAGATCCGACGGAAGCGGCATTTGTATCCGTGTAGGACTAACGTCTGCCCCGCGGCAAAATTTTTATGTCCCATTGCGTTTTGTTTGTACAATAAATTTCAAATGCTCGTTCATGTTATTTTTTTTTTACAAATTTATAATTAAATGTTTTAGAAATAAAAATTTCTTTATAACATCTGTATTATTTATTATGTAATGCATACATTTGATTATTTATTATTCACGAATATTTTAATATAACTATGTATTACAAACTAATTATTGACAAGTAATCATTAATAATAGTATTATTACTAAGATAACATTGTCATAGTAGTATTAGTAGTATTTAATAACTGCAAATATCCATTTACAATATCGTAGATAAAGTGCGGAAGACAGGCGGGTGCAGCATCTTTGTCTGTCGGTGGGCATGTTTTAATATTGCACCAGGTTTCCTTGCACTCCGCGCTCTTCCGCAGCTTGTTATTGTAATGGGCGTTGGTTCGTTGCGTTAGTTATTATTATTAGTTTTAATAATTTATTTAATCTGAATAATTAATAAGTATATACGGCATATAATCCATTTTTAACCTGATATTTTAACTGGTTGATCTAGTAAAAGTGTGAGATACACAATTTTATCCATTTTTTTCTTTCAATGCAATTAACATAAGGTTTTATAATTAACGTTTGCAACATTTATATTTTTTATTTAGTTGTTTTTTAGCCATTAAATAACTGATAAAATTTTGATAATAAATTTAACAACAATCTGCAACTAATTGCATTGATATAAACATATCAATTATAATTGATTATAATTTTAATTATATATACGGTCCTCCGCTCCTCCGCATCCGGTGTTGTGTTATAGCGTGTAAAATGTAGAGCGCCTGATATAGTGAGCGGTATAGCGGAATAGCAAGCGGTATAGCGGAATAGGGAGCGGTATAGCAAAATAGCGAGCGGTATAGCGGAATAGCGAGCGGTATAGCGGAATAGCGAGCGGTATAGCGGAATAGGGAGCGGTATAGCGGAATAGGGAGCGGTATAGCAGAATAACGAGCGGTATAGCGGAATAACGAGCGGTATAGCGGTATAAGCGCTCGCTATTTTTAGAGATGCGGTATAAGAAGCGCTCTCTATTACTCCGGAATAAAATCTTAATCACCAAGCGCTACCCCTTCTCTCATGTTAACCAAATATCACATATTATGAGGTTATGTAGCAGCTCTTAGCAATGTGTGGATTAAAAGTAGATGGAAAGTGGATTGTAAGTGGATGGAAAGTAGATGGAGCCAGCAATTAGCCACCGATTAGCCACCGATTAGCCACCGTTATCCACCGTTAGCCACCGTTAGACGACGCTGAAAAGGAGCTTTTTACGCTGAGGAATTGCAGAAAACATCAAATCCTAAGATATATTTAGTGGAAAAAATATTGCGAAAGAAGGGAAATAAATTATTTGTAAAATGGTTAGGTTTTGATGCTTCACACAACAGTTGGATTAACAAACAAAACGTATTTTAATTCTATAAATATAATTAATATATTTAAAAATATTCCAGTGTTTCATTTGCAGTTCCACCATAAACACGTATAAAATGTTTTATTTTTTTACGTTTTGATAATAACATCTTTTGTTAAAAGTGATAATTTTGCTATAAGTTATTTAAATCAATTAGGATATTTAGATTTACCTGAAAATAATTTGGCATTAAAGAGTATCTCGGATAATGACGTGGCGGAAAGTCTTGCACTTTTTCAAGAGTATTATAAGCTACCAGCAGATGGCACAATAAATAATCAAACCTTGGAATTAATGAAACGACCAAGATGTGGAGTACGCGACAATCCATTACCGTACAATCTTGTCAATACTAAATGGGAAAACGTAAACCCGATAAAATGGCATTTCTATTTGGCTAATAGAACGTTAATCAATATCGCCAACGTTGCATTTAAAGCTTGGAAAAAACATATACCCATTAAATTTGTTCGAAGTATTATAAATTATAACATTGTTATTTCAATCGGTAAACAATTTCAATATTGTGTTAAATCGGGTTTGCTTTGTAGAGATCAATTTGATGGTAGAGGTGGAGTCTTTGCACATGCATATTATCCAAATAAAAACAAAACGACAGAGATTCATCTGGATCAAGACAAAGATTGGGATTTAAGTTTGACAAACTCAAACTATTCAAGTAAAAGAAGCATGTTAAGAGTTTTAATACACGAAATTGGACATAGTTTGGGTATTGATCATAGTTCTAATCATACTGCAATCATGAATTCATTTTATACAAATTTTTCTTTAAATAACGATATCATTCTTACTGAAGATGAGATATTGGCTGTATTTACGGCAAACCAATAGAAAAAAACTTGAATACAACAACAACAACAACAACAACAACAACAACAACAACAACAACAACAACAACAACAACAACAACAACAACAACAACAACAACAACAACAACAACAACAACAACAACAACAACAACAACAACAACAACAACAACAACAACAACAACAACAACAACAACAACAACAACAACAACAACAACAACAACAACAACAACAACAACAACAACAACAACAACAACAACAACAACAACAACAACAACAACAACAACAACAACAACAACAACAACAACAACAACAACAACAACAACAACAACAACAACAACAACAACAACAACAACAACAACAACAACAACAACAACAACAACAACAACAACAACAACAACAACAACAACAACAACAACAACAACAACAACAACAACAACAACAACAACAACAACAACAACAACAACAACAACAACAACAACAACAACAACAACAACAACAACAACAACAACAACAACAACAACAACAACAACAACAACAACAACAACAACAACAACAACAACAACAACAACAACAACAACAACAACAACAACAACAACAACAACAACAACAACAACAACAACAACAACAACAACAACAACAACAACAACAACAACAACAACAACAACAACAACAACAACAACAACAACAACAACAACAACAACAAATACAACAATAACAACAACAACTATTCAAAATAAAATATTTACAGAAAAATCAAATGTTAAAACTGATACTGAGACTTATCCAAATTTATGTTTTTTGAAAAAGGTTAATACATTCATAATTATTAAAAATCGTTTATATGTATTTCACAAATTATGGGTATGGAGTAAAGATTTAAATGAACATACATATAAACGTCCTGAACTGATCACAAAATGGTTTCCGTTTTTACCTCATAATTTTACTAAAATTACTGGCATTTATCAAAGTCTTAACGATCAAATTGTTATAATTGTTGATAGAAAAAGGTATTTTATTAATTTTCCAGCTTTTCAATTAAGTCATACAAAAAGTATAGCCATTTGGAGACCTGATATGGAAGCTAATATTACTGGAATTGTAAATTCAAATAGCGGTAAAACATTTGTATTTTACGATGATGGATATTATTTACAAGTTGATGAGTGTAGTTATCACAGAAAAGCCGTTGGTAACATAATCGATGACTTTGGGGAATTCCCTCAAAAATAGATTCAGTTTTTCGATTTTCTAACGCCCGTTTGTATTTTTTCAAAAAATATATGTTTTATGAATACAACGAATTTTCTAATACAATTACTCGTGTTGGTAATATTGACCTTACAATATTTGGAATACAATGCCCAAATGAGGGGCTACTACTGCAACTTCAAAGACTTTTGCAAACATTAGTATCCAATAAATTTGATTTCAGTAACTCTGATAACTACGATGAAGATATTTAAATAATATTTAATTTTGTAAATAAAAAAAAATGTAAGGAATAATTAATTAATAAATAAATATTTTATTTTCATGTACTTACCTTTATTATATAATTTTTATTCTAACCTGTAAAATGATTCATGTAATAAATTGTAATGAAATAATGATGAAATAAAAATGCATTTTATTATTTATTTTTTTTAATTTAATTAATCCTTGAACTGTCATTTCACCCCAGATTATGGGGGTAAATATTAAGATCAACATACTAATTACAAATAATACTTCTAAAATAATGGTGCATATAATTTTAACATTGTCTTCTTCCTCAACACATTTTTTACATTAATGTCTATAACGGTACAACAAGAATATAGAGCACGCTGCTGTCATAACTCATTCGCAGCACTTGTATCTTGCTGGTGGTTGTCCATCTATATGATCCCTCTGAAGAGTGGTGTTATAATGTTTATTTTATACTATGCAGGCAATTTGTAAAGCTGTCGCTGTGTTTCAAATTTTTTTAACAATTCTTTAGTATTATTGATATGAATAATTTGATTTTTAATACAATGTTTTAGTTCTTATTGGCTTACATACAGTTCACTAGACTTACGTTGTTTTTGTTTCAACGATTTCAGTAGTGGATGCATTTTGTGAAGATTGTGAATATTGCATTACTTCGGGGAAGTTAAACTGCAATACTTCATATAGGATTTCTTTGTTTTCATAGTAGAATTGTTTCTGATTTGAAATCTGATTAATTATTTCTTTTTTTTTCTTCATCTGTTGCATCGACCATTATTTGTGTACGTGATTCCTCCAAACATTGATTTAAATAATCAAAAAAATGTAGTTGACTAAGCCTATCCATACGCATTTCAATCAATTCAAATAATCCACAAAGAGCGTTAAAGCAATGTTGATCCAAAGAAATCTTAACACCGTTTTTTTCAATGACAACCACTTTTTGACGCTTACGCATCTCTTCCAAATATATATTGCAATTATCGAAAACCTGTAGACAATTATAAGCTGGCTGAAGTTAGCTTCGGCTTCGGCTTTGGACAAGGATGTTATACTATATACTGGATTGGCAACCACCGTATATTAACATAGGGAAATAGTGTGTCCAAATCCGTGGGTAGGCAACTTGCCGTTGTGCCGTATAAATTTGTATGTTTTACTCTGTCGCACTAGTCACTACGCCATATACGGTTTAAATGAGCAATATTAACAAGCGAAATAATGGTTAAATACTGGGTTGCATTTGGATGTAAATCTTTGAAACAAATAGGAAATGGAATTTAATTTCATTAGTAAGCATTTGCAATTAAAATATGTTATGCAGTTTAATATAAAAATTATATTAAATGCAAGTAAACAATATTGTTGGGTAATAATTATACTTTTATATGCTAGTTTTGAGTTTTAATTTTATTTAGAATAATTATTACCTTCCCCTTAAATATCTTATATATAAAATATATGCAAAAGTTCACAACAAACACGCACGCTAAGTACAGCTGCCCAGCAAAGTCGACACCATGTTTTAAGAAACGCTGTCTTTTAGGATCCGTCGGCAAAATGAATTCCATATCTTTTTTTATAAATAACTATAAATACGTATAAAGTTGTCGTGTTTTTTTTTAATTACAATTATAAAATATATGAAATAATACCCGACAATTTACTGCATATTATAAATGTACACAGAGAAGGTATAAGCAGTAAATGAAGTAATCGGGATGCTCGCAGATGAGCAAATATTACACAATAAAAAGAAATATTTTTATTTTATATTTAAATAAATTATCACTAAGTTATTAACAAATTAATAAGTTAGTTCGAAATTTGAATGAAATAAAAGTGTTCTACTCGCGGAAAGTTGAATTATCTCGCTTATGAAAAATATCTTTTTTTTTAATAACAAATTACAAGATCTTTTCAAAGTTTAAAAAAAAGTTACTGATTAACAATTGGAGCACTTTTAATTAAACATACGCGCTCGCGGAAAGTTGAATTATCTCGCTTATGAAAAATACCTTCTCTTATATTTTTTAATATATTATTACTAACTTAATAACAAATCAAAAAATCTTTTCAAATTTAAAAAAAAAGTTACTGATTAACAATTGGAGAACTTTTAATTAAACATACGCGCTCGCGGAAAGTTGAATTATCTCGCTTATGAAAAATATCTTCTCTTTTATTTTTTAATATGTTGTTACTAATTTAATAACAAATCACAAGATCTTTTCAAAGTTTAAAAAAAAATTACTGATTAACAATTGGAGCACTTTTAATTAAACATACGCGCTCGCGGAAAGTTGAATTATCTCGCTTATGAAAAATACCTTCTCTTATATTTTTTAATATATTATTACTAACTTAATAACAAATCAAAAAATCTTTTCAAATTTAAAAAAAAAGTTACTGATTAACAATTGGAGCACTTTTAATTAAACATACGCGCTCGCGGAAAGTTGAATTATCTCGCTTATGAAAATTACCTTTTTTTTTATTTTTTAATATGTTATTACTAATTTAATAACAAATCACAAGATCTTTTCAAAGTTTAAAAAAAAGTTACTGATTAACAATTGGAGCACTTTTAATTAAACATACGCCCTCGCGGAAAGTTGAATTATCTTGCTTATGAAAAATATCTTCTATTTTATTTTTTAATATGTTATTACTAATTTAATAACAAATCACAAGATCTTTTCAAAGTTTAAAAAAAAGTTACTGATTAACAATTGGAGCACTTTTAATTAAACATACGCGCTCGCGGAAAGTTGAATTATCTCGCTTATGAAAAATACCTTCTCTTATATTTTTTAATATATTATTACTAACTTAATAACAAATCAAAAAATCTTTTCAAATTTAAAAAAAAAGTTACTGATTAACAATTGGAGAACTTTTAATTAAACATACGCGCTCGCGGAAAGTTGAATTATCTCGCTTATGAAAAATATCTTCTCTTTTATTTTTTAATATGTTATTACTAATTTAATAACAAATCACGAAATTCTTTCAGAGTTTAAAAAAAAGTTACTGGTTGACAATTGGACTATTTTTAATTAAACATACGCGCTCGCGGAAAATATTCTCTATTTTTATTTTAGATTGTTGTTACTAATCTAATAACAAATTGCTGGATGTATTTACATTTTCAAAAGTAGGTCGGAACATGACAATTAAAACAAGTTTAATTGAACTTAGGCGCTCGCGGAAAGTTGAATTATCTCAGTTTAATAATAAAAAACTCTATTTTAGTTTGTTCTTACTAATCTAATAACAAATTTCTGGATGATAAATAAAAAAAAAAACAAGAAAAGGTTAATCGAACTAAAATTCATAATCCACTTATTAATTATTTTGCATATAGAAGCCAACTGATTGTAAAATTATTTAGTTATTAGTTGAAGATCAGATCATTTAAATTAAATGTAGTAGTAAATATATTTAAATACAGACATTATTCATATTAAATACATACATACATTATACATATTACATTGTAAAAGTATATTTGCTAAATAGTGTTTTCATATGAAAACGTCCATCGACCGAAATCTGGGCAGAAACCAGACTTTTAATTAATATTTTAATACTTAAAATGATTATTTCTGTAACTTATATTTACTTCTTGTATAAGAAAATACACCAAACTTTTTATATATATATTACAAAAATATGCAAATAACTGTTATAGTGTATTTACAATTAATTTGCTTTGTGTTAATTATAATAATTATACAGAAAATACGATCGCATTTCACACATTGTAAATATATGAAGAATAAACGCAAAAAAATAAAAAATCCGGCTCCTGTGATACATAATATACTTAATGTTTTCTATAATTTTTTTATATTACTACACCAATTTCATGTTGAATAGAAATATATACAGTGTGTCCGCGGATGGGAAAACCTATTAGGAATAAAATATTTATTATTCATTTTACGACCGAAAAGTCATTCTTTATAAAAAGTTCTGCTTGTTTTAAAAATGAATTTACGATAAGAAAATTTGAGATCAGATGTACATGGTGTTAATAAATTAGGAAAGTATTAAAATGCTTTAAGGGATAACTACCATTATTTATTATTTATTACAATTTTTTTATAAAATAAAGTTGTTTATAAACTAACTTAAAGCCTGAATACAAATTTTGAAATAAAAATTCGATTTTTTAAAAACTATTCTACATAGCTACCTCCCAACTCAACACACTTTTCTGCTAACTTAATAAATCTACCGTATACTTTACGAATGGTTTGCGGCACATTTAGATCATGGATTGCTTCTTTTATGCGTTGTTTTAATATTTCCCTATCATGTGGAAGATCATCTGAATAAACCTTTTGTTTTAAGGCACCCAACAAAAAGAAATCTAATAATAAAAACTCAGGTGACCTAGCTGGGTAATGGTTTGGGCCAAACCTCCATAATCACTTTGAGTCAAAATGACCATGTAACCATTGTCTGACCAAGGCTGTGCAATATACAAGGGCTGCCGTCTTGTTGCTAAAATAATTTATTACGTACTTCTGGCTATAACTTGTTAAGAAATGATAAGACAAAATATTCTAAAATGTTCAAATACACGTGCTGGTTTAAATTTTTCTTTATAAAATATGGGCTAATAATCCGATTATAAAAAAATTTACACCATACATGAATTTTTTTGTAACGTAAGCCCAATGACGACTATTCTGTGAAGATAAATACCCGTTTGTGCAAAATGTACACTCATAGGTAAAAAAAATAAATCTATCTATGGTTTTCAAAGAAATGTTTACCTATCCATTAACAAAACTGTAAACGTCTTTCTTCATCACCAGGTTCAAATGTATGCCGCATATTTGGCTTAAACGGTTTAATTTTGTTTTTCTTAAAAAACGCGCTTTCTTAAAGAGAATTTTGGGTTATCTAAAACTGACATTATTGCTAATAATGTAGCGGCATCATTTTGATCATATTTTTCTTTGATTTCTGTACATTCATCACCGACCCAGTTTCATTAATTTTTTTAATAATCTTTGCAATACTTTTCATGCATTCCATTAAAAACATCAAAAGCATATTGATAAGACACATTGTATTAAGTAAATACGCTCTTCTTTTGTTAACATTTTTGAAAATGCTTTCACAAAATCAGAGTACATGTAAATAAGATTCTGACGTATCATGAACGTATACAAAATCGGCAATCTTGTATTTTTTTTGTAATATGCAAATAAATAAAAACCACTGTAATTATATTATTTTTAAAAATTCGAATTTTTATTTAAAATTCAGACTTTACGTTAGTTTATAATCAACTTTGTCTTATAATATTTTTGTAAAAAATAATAAATAATAGTACTTATCGCTTGAAGCATTTTCATAATTTCCTAGTTTATTAACATGTGATCTAAAATTTTCTTATGGTCTATTTATTTTCTCAACAAGCAAAACTTATTATATCGAATGACCTTCGGTCGTAAAATGAATAATAAAGATTTTTATCCTAATGGGTATCCCCATCCGCGGACACACTGTATATTTGAAAATGTGAACGTATCTTGTTTGATTTTATTTACGACCAAGCAAATCTTAAAAAAATCACGTATACACTAGCCAGGTGTTTATTTTTTATAAACAAAATAAAAAAAATCTTTTGCTAACATTATAATTTTCTTACTGATAAATCATAGCTTTTGAATTTTATTATTTCACTTTTTGCGACCTTGTTCTAATTGTTATATCCCGACCTATTTCTCAAAATGTCAATAAACCCTGTACATTGTTATTAATTTAGTAATAACAAATTGAAATAAAATAAAAGCACTTTGAAAGGATCTTGTGATTTTTTATTAAATTAGTAATAACATATTAAAAAATAAAAGAGAAGATATTTTTCATAAGCGAGATAATTCAACTTTCCGCGAGCGCGTATGTTTAATTAAAAGTGCTCCAATTGTTAATCAGTAACTTTTTTTTAAACTTTGAAAGGATCTTGTGATTTGTTATTAAATTAGTAACAACATATTGAAAAATAAAAAAGAAGATATTTTTCATAAGCGAGATAATTCAACTTTCCGCGAGCGCGTATGTTTAATTAAAAGTGCTGCAATTGTTAATCAGTAACTTTTTTTAAACTTTGAAAGGATCTTGTGATTTGTTATTAAATTAGTAATAACATATTGAAAAATAAAAGAGAAGGTATTTTTCATAAGCGAGATAATTCAACTTTCCGCGAGCGCGTATCTTTAATTAAATTTGGTCCAATTGTTAATCAGTAACTTTTTTTAAACTTTAAAAGGATCTTGGGATATGTTATTAAATTAGTAATAACATATTGAAAAATAAAAGAGAAGATATTTTTCATAAGCGAGATAATTCAACATTCCGCGAGCGCGTATGTTTAATTAAAAGTGCTCCAATTGTTAATCAGTAACTTTTTTTTAAACTTTGAAAGGATCTTGTGATTTGTTATTAAATTAGTAATAACATATTGAAAAATAAAAGAGAAGGTATTTTTCATAAGCGAGATAATTCAACTTTCCGCGAGCGCGTATGTTTAATTAAAAGTGCTCCAATTGTTAATCAGTAACTTTTTTTTTAACTTTGAAAAGATTTTGTGATTCGTTAATAAATTAGTAATAACATATTGAAAACTGAAAGAGAAGATATTTTTCATAAGCGAGATAATTCAACTTTCCGCGAGTAGAACACTTTTATTTCATTCAAATTTCGAACTAACTTATTAACTTAGTGATAATTTATTTAAATATAAAATAAAAATATGCAGTAAATTGTCGGGTATTATTTCATATATTTTATAATTGTAATTAAAAAAAAACACGACAACTTTATTCGTATTTATAGTTATTTATAAAAAAAAGATATGGAATTCATTTTGCCGACGGATCCTAAAAGACAGCGTTTCTTAAAACATGGTGTCGACTTTGCTGGGCAGCTGTACCTAGCGTGCGTGCGCACATACTTTTATAAAAAAAGAAGCTTATCCAAAGCCGAAGCCGAAGCTAACTTCAGCCAGCTACAATTATAACAAATAATTTATTTTAATAATTACTAGCACACTCCATCTTACCTTTATAGTTTTATATGGATCATTTGTATATTCCCCCTCATTGATAATAACAATTGATACAATACTTTGATTGCATGTCTCGCAAACTTGTTTTCGCTTTTTCCCAGCGAGTTGCGATTTCCTCTTCATTCTAAGATAAACATCAATTTCATTTTTGAATTGAATTATTTGATTCCATTCAGCGTTCAGAAACGAAATGTTTTTTTGAGATGCTGATAATTTGACGCACTGATAAAACCCTCTAGTAGGGCTTAAACCAATCGACACATTAATTGTTTTATTTTTATTGATAGGATATTTCACCTCGTTTATTAAACGCGATTCTTGATTTAAAAAACTTTCAAAATCTTCTAGTAGGTATATCCGCCAAGATAATCGATTCGTGTTTTTTGTAGTATACTGGGTGGCCCGCTACTATTTATATTACAAATTAATACATATATTTATATAAATTTTGTTGAAGAAAATTATTTTTATTTGAAATTTGATTTTAGTTTTATTATATTATGATATATACCACTAAGACTATCTGTATCTCGTTGCAAAATTTTATATATGGGATAAAAAATATTTATTTTTCGATCCATGTTATACGCATTAAAATTAAAGGTCTACTTCGTGCACAAGCACCATTTTTGCCATGTCAATTTTATAACAAAAATTTTTAATCTGTTATGTGTTTTAATTGTGTTGTTAAATGTGAGGTGGCTACACACCGAATATATAATTGTGATGTTGTATAAATCTGACCAATAATTTTAAAATATTATATATAAAGAAAATCCAAACGTGGCTTTCAAATAATAGATAACAATGGTGGAAATACGTATTAGATTGTAATCTTATGTTGTACGGACATAATTCTTCATATTACCGGTAAGCCCCCTCTAAAATCCCATAAGGTTTACATGGGGGGTCTAAATTCACATTTCTCACCTGCCCATCACTGAGTCCAGACCTGGATTTTTCTAGGAGGACGGCTTAATTGGATTTGCACACCTGTGCTCAGAGTCCAGACCTGGATTTTTCTAGGGGGGCCGGCTTAATTGGATTTGCGCACCTGTGCTCTCTTATCAGCTGTTATCAGCGACTTCCGGTATACGCACTCTCTCTTTATACCTCCATAAGAGCCCCTTGTGTGAGAGTGAAAACCAGAAATCGGAAATGGAAGGATGGAAAATATGAGAAGGGGAAATTACAATGTTTTGTCTCAAGTGTGCGAGTGCAACGCGCGATACCAGCAGCCACCTAGCGGCAGCAAGCGAACGAGCATATATACAGGGTGGTCGAAAGACTTTGTATATACAGGGTGTGTCAAAAATAAATCCAAGATGGCGACCGGAAGTGACAATCTTTACCACAAAATCAAAAATGGCGACCGGAAGTGCGACTTCCGGTGTTGCAAAAAGGGCCTTCATGGTACTCAAATGAAAGCGCCCGTCGCGTACGTCACGAATCTAAAATAAAAACTTGTACTTGACCCGCTCCTAAGCAATAAAAATACAAAAAAACCTCCTGGATGGTTTAAAATAAAGAAACAATTGATAACAATACGTTGTTTAAGTGGAGACACTAAATTTAAAAATCAGTTCGACATAGATAATGGTGATGTCAAGAACGTTACTCATTAAACAACACCTTTTAAAAAATCGATTGCAAAAACAAAAACAGCAATTAGACTATCGATTGAAAAGGCTATTAAGGCAAATTATAAATGTTAAAAAAATTATTTGTGATTATGAATTGCAAACGCAACTGTGTGCAAAACTCGGCGGGGTACAGCTCCGATGAAATTAGCGAAGTCGAAAGAAGTTTATTTGAAAATATAAATAAAGCCATTGAATTGTATGATGAATACAAGTTAACTGGTGAATATGTAAAATATCTGCCTGAAAAATATTTGCGATCGCTATATGGACTAAATTTGGAAAGATTGTGGGACTTCCTGCCTGAAAAATGTAAAAATGATTTATATTTCCAAATAAGACTTCCCTGTCATAAGCATTACAACCTTCCAACTGATGAGAACCACATAGACGGACCGCCTCCACCCATAAAAAACTGTTTTAGATGCATCGCAGAAAAGTGTATCTGCAAAAAGTGTCTAGATTACCGATCAACTAGAAAAAGTGACAAGAGCACCGAAAATGAATAGCACCGCATTCATACTATTATCAACTTTGCTTAATGGAACTTTGTTAATCACAAAACCCAAAGATGCCAGACAATGCTACATAACCGCCATCGATAGAGGAATCAATGATAGTTGGTTTTTGGAGTGGAAAATGATTAAAACAATGTGTGTGGGTTACAATATATATTTATTATTATTATTATTATTATTATTATTATTATTATTATTATTATTATTATTATTATTATTAAAACTAAACTAGTATACGATTAAATTATTATAAAACATTATTTTTATCAATCCAACTATTATGAGTCTTATCAAGTCCCAGCCACTTCACGAAAACTTTAGTTCCTTTTTTCTTTATAATTTTTTCCACTAGATATGCATCATTATGCTTAACAAGTTGAATTTCTTCAGCGTAAAATCCTCCTTTGATTGGACTCCTCCTTGAATCTTCCAACAGGTACACAGTAGGATTTGTGATTTTAATTGAAATCACTTTAAATATTTTGGTGGACCAATTAGGTGTGTATCCCTTCGCAAAAACGGTTTTCTCCTTGCTGATTTGCACAAAGTCTCCAATTTTAAATTTTTGCGGTCCAGCAACCTTGATGAGTGAATAAACGGTTTTCAACAACATCGATTCTTTATCTTTAGTGACTTTATTTGGTTTCATACCGATGGTACTATGCTTACGATTGTTGTAATCTTTTATGATATCAGGTAATACATCAATCCATTTATATTTGCCTCGTAACTCTCTATATAATATTTCTTTAACAGTACGTATCACTCGCTCGGCCATTGCAGCCTTTTTAATAGTAAACGTAGAGTAATGATTAATCGAACGCTTTTTAAGCAAATTTTCAACACGCTTGTTGTAAAACTCTTTACCCAGATCGGTCTGCAAGTTTTTCGGGATCCTACCACCATTAAATATTTTGTCAAATGCACTCTTCACTGACGGTCCGCTTTTATCTTTTAGAGGTTCCGCCCACAAGTATTTGGAGAAGCAATCGATTACAATAAGAATGTGTTTATATCCCTTATTTTTGCGAGAATACCGTATAAAATCAGCCAAATCAGCCTGCCACAGATCATCTAAACCTTTCAAAATGGTTCGTCTTCTAGAGAAATTTATTCGCGGGGGCTTGTGGATTTCAGTAACAATATCTTGTTTTACTTTACTCATTCTTGTTTGAAGAAATTTTTAATGCTCTCTGCTTGAGCTCCCAATAACAAATTCATTTTAATAACAAACTCCCCCCAATTTATTTGAATGTCGCTTCGAATTAGTTCATTTGTCTATTTGCTCGCTAATATCGTGAATTCGATCATTAATGCTGTTAATTTGAACCTTTACACTGTTGTATGTTGTTGTTAAGTTATCACTTATAACTTCAATACGATCATAAACATTCAGTTTGAAGTTTGTATGTGCATTGCTGACCAAGTTCATATTCTGTTCAATTTTATGCAATTCATCCTTAAATGTCAGTAACTTTGATTCAATCATTTCAGGAATGTCTTTAGTGCATAATTGAATTTTCTTATCGAGATCCTCATATTTGATATTAATATGATCAAAATTAGATTTATTTTCGGCGTTTAAATTTTCCAAGAGAGTATTGATAGTGTTCTTATCATCATCAGATTTCTTGAGAAGATTTGTAATTTTAGAGTCGAGGTAGTCGGAAATGTTGTGAACGTACAGCTTAGTCGTGACATCAGTATCATCGATAGGAGCATTAACATTTTTCAAACGCTTGTGAGAAATGTCAAAATTTCCATCAGCATCGCGCTTAAAACCGTTGCCTGACGGGCCTCTTACACTAGCAAATGATTTATTTTGCGACGAATGACGTCCGAACTTGTCTACACTCATAGTGATATTGAGATTAAAATAAAAATTAATAGATTATATTTGCTTCTCTCAGCTCTTCTTCGATGGAGGTAATCTCGTTAGCGTGAGATGAATTTCCGGCTCTACGTGAAGCGTGTAGCAACCACAAACGTTCTATTAACTCGTTAGGATTATCCCAGTATGTGTATCGAAAGGGCTTATCTTCGACTTTTAATGTTGAATCGAATCCTTTACCTGCGTACGAATTGGCATCTGACACACTCCTGCTGCGATTTGGACGGTGTGTAGTAGTAGTATTAGCAAAAGCTTCCATTATCTCTTCATCTACAGTTTTCTCGTTCACTCTCATTGCTCTCGCTTTTTTACGTTCATCTAACATAGGTTTAACTAACATTTTATATTTTGTTGTACCAATTCCCTGATGTTGCTCTGCAGGATTATGATTTTTAAATAAAAATTCAAAATAGTCTCTTTTGTCTTGTTCGGTATAATTTTGAGGAGTTTTCTTGAATAATAATTCATACAATCCATCAGTACCTATAAATTTTTTCCCTCTCACATAAAAATCTCCAATCGCATCAATCATTAGCTCTGTGTTTCCAACGATTATCTTGCTGGTATCAATGTCATAATTACCGAAGAGCGATCATAAACAATTTTATCAGCATCTTTGACGTATCCAATACTACTGTTCGAGATATTCTCTCAAACCACGTTCAGTAATAGGTTCTGGGTTTTCATTATTTTCAACAACTGTATTATTAATTGTATTATCAACTGTATTATCAACTGTATCATCTGAAGACTCTAACCTACTTTCGTAAGTCTCTTCTTCGGGTTTATAATTTCCCCCCCTAAGTGTGGTTGCATCTGACATACCCTCGTAAGAGTTTCTTTCTAAACCTCCTTGTGTTTTATCAAATTGTATCATACTGGGTTCATATTGACCAAAGCTGACCATTTCCTCTGGTTTCGTAGGTGTAGAAGTTCTACCATATTTTCTCTTAGGTCTAATCGGAGTCACTTGCTGTTGCGGTGGTTGCGTAGGAGATTGTTTAATTTGAGGCGTTATATTAAGAACATTTGCAGGACCTGGTGGCAATGTAGAACTCTTTATTAACTCCTTAATTGGTTCAATTAAAGGCTTGTAAGTTTTATTTAAGATTTCATTATCATCGGATTGCTTTAATTTGAGAGCCATTACTTTCTTGCGAATTGCATGCTTTACAGTTATGAGTTCCTTATCAACATTGTGTTTCTCCGTATTGAAAGGGTTCCGTAATAGAGAGCGCTTCTTATACCGCATCTCTAAAAATAGCGAGCGCTTTTGTAGCGCTATACCGCTCGCTATTCCGCTATACCGCTCGCTATTTCGCTATACCGCTCCCTATCCCGCTATACCGTTCCATATCCCGCTATACCGCTCCCTATTCCGCTATACCGCTCGCTATTCCGCTATACTGCGCGCTATATCAGGCGCTCTTCAATAGCTACCGCTTTTATACTGCTATATCAATTGCTATATAACTGCTTAATCTTTTTATACTGCTCCACTTCAATAGAGATAGAAATAGTAACCACACCCCTCTAACGCATGCGCTATACTGATTGAGGTAATTATCAGTTTATTATTATATACTCGTCGAGTCCTTTGCGGTATCTGCCGGCATCAGAATCCTTGTCTATCACAATGAAACCATACTTTTCTTTCCAACATTCTGCACATAGAGTTTTAAACTTCTCGAAACTCATATCGCTGCTCACATGGTCTTGGTATACATGTTTCAAATTTAAATCATCTTGTTTGAAGAGCATTATAAAATTTCCATTATCGCGGATCAAATCCTTAGGGATACGTGTATATGTTTGACATAGGTAAAATGAATCAACATTTTTATGTCTACCCATACTGAAGAAATTTGTCACATGCAACATCGTCAAATATGAAAATTGAATTATTATTTGCTTCATTCGGATCGAGGATTTCGCAGTTTTCAGAAAATGGAAAATATCCAACTTCCGACATCGAGTTTAAAACGTTACTTAGCATTTGATATTTTGGTTGATACAACGACTTTGAGTAAATGTACAAGTTTTCAAATTTTAAACCGTTTTCATGGAAAAGCATTGAAAATAAAACGTTAGTTTTGCCACAATTCGAGGGTCCGCATATTAAAGCTCTTACAGAATTTGGGATTAACGGGCCATGTTTTTCAGATTGTCCAGTCGTATCCCCCACAACTGAGTCTATATTTATAATTGGTAAAGTAACTTTCTGCTTAACGGTTCTCATTATACTAACTAAAACTCTAATTAATATGGCTATATATACACATCATTGATCTGTAAAAATTATTAAGCAATGTACCACGGTAGAGGTATCATCAACAGCGCTATAGATAAGTTACCTGTTGAGCTCCACTTACCCGGATATAAATATTGCGGTCCCGGCACCAAGTTGAAGAAGCGTTTGATCAGAGGAGATATCGGTATAAACGAATTGGATAAAGCTTGTATGCAGCACGACATTGCCTATTCGAATTCATCCAAGTTAGAGGATCGACATAAGGCAGATAAAAGTTTGGAAAAATCTGCTTGGGGAAGAGTTAAGTCTAAGAACTCTTCGTTAAGCAAAAAAGCAAGCGCTCTAGCGGTAACTGGAATCATGAAAGCCAAAAGGAAATTAGGAATGGGCGTTAAAACTGTAACTCTTCGCGCAGGTGTAGTAAATAAAGCACGAATGGCGTTAAAACCGTTAGCAAAAAAAATTAAAAGTGCAGACGTTATACGAGAAAGTGCTAAAATTGCCTTGATTGCTGCCAAGGATGCTGTTAAGAAAACGGGTGGACGTAATAAAGTCCGCAAACCAAGAGTTCTACCTATTCCAAAACAAGGTGGCTTTCTGCCATTCATACCCCTCTTTGCTGGATTAAGCGCCTTAGGTTCGATCGCAGGGGGTACTAGCGCTATCGTACGAGCAGTAAAATCTACTAAGGAGGCAAAAAAGAAACTGCAAGAGTCCGAGCGTCACAACAAAACGATGGAAGCCATCGCTCTCGGAAAGAAGGGAAGCGGTTTATATTTAAAACCATATAAGAAAGGTTTGGGACTGTACCTGAAAAATTCAAAAAACTGTTAAGTTCTCTGCCCGATAGACCGCTCACAGATTTAGACTTGAAAAAATATACGAAACATATTAAAACATTTAGAGGAGTATTTATGCGAGATCAGTTACCGCATCACCCTCATTATAGAGAGTCAGGCATAATAAATCTGGATAGGGCGGCAGGTGCCGGTACTCATTGGGTAGCGTACAAGAAGAACGGCAGACGCGTGCAGTACTTTGACAGTTTTGGAAATTTAAGCCCGCCGCTAGAAGTTGTAAAATATTTCAAAGCAAGCGAGATAAAATATAATCACAATCAATATCAGAAATTTAACTCTCACAACTGCGGACATTTATGTTTAGAGTTTTTATATAAATAAAGATGTTAAAATTAATTTTATGTTAGTCATGTCTCGAACGTTCACCCTGCAAGGTGATAGCAGCGAACTATCGGTCAACTATTATCCTCCGATCGAGTTAGATCCGCAACACGAATATTGTTTAGGACTCATTGGTTTTCACACATATAATTCCATACCGAACATTGAGGAAGGAATCAACAATAAATTCATTTTCAACGATAATAAATTGATAACACTTTCTACAGGGGCATATGAAATTCGAGACATTGAATTGTATTTGCAACGCATGATAATAGGGAGGTTAAATTTGCCCGAGTCGGAAGCAGAAGAAATTTTGTCTTTGAAACCCAATCACAACACTCTTCAGTGCGAAATCAAGAGCAAGTACGACATTGATTTTACATCTGATAAAAACACCATCGGGAGTCTCTTGGGATTTTCCGGAAAAAAAATTTTAAAAGCCGGAATTATTCATAAGTCCGATTTACCCGTGCAAATAATTAAAGTGGAAAGTATAAGAATAGAGTGCAACATCGTTACTGGAGCATATTACGACGATCGTCTATCGCACACGTTGTTCGAATTTAGTCCCGCAGTGGATCCCGGTTACGCAATTAATATTGAACCTCGAAATATTTTATATTTACCGGTAAACGTTCGCAATAGCATCGACAATATCAATCTCAGAATATTGGATCAAGCGGGGGATCCCATTAATTTTAGGAGAGAAAATATTTTAGTAAGATTGGAATTAAAACCTCTGTAAGATGGGAATTGTTTTCGGTAATAAAAAGAAGAAGAACAATGCGTTCACCATCAGTTCCCCTTTGCCCACGAAAGAGGTGAGACGTCTTAATTTATCCCGATTATTGGCTCTAGGTTACAGAGTGAAACATTATGAGAAAAATTAACATTTTTGATAAAGTGCAATTTGATGAGAGCATCGTTAAAAAACAGTATCATTCTTACCGACCAAGGACTACAAACTTTGATAATAACGATGAAATCAGAATCACAGTTCCGAACCAAGATATTTTTACATGTCCAAGCGAAAGCAGTATATACTTGGTTGGAGAGGTCGAAGGGCAGCCATCAGATGGAAAAACATTTAGCATAACCAACAACGTTTTCTCATTCTTGTTCGAAAAAATCCGATATGAGTTAAACGGTGTCGAGATTGATAGAACGAGAGATTTGGGTATCTCGAGCACTATAAAGGGGTTCCTTTCCTACGGAGACGCCGAAGAAATTAAAGTTTTGGGAACTGCCGGGTGGGGCAAAACCGGTCAAATAAAAACATATTTTGTGAATAAAAAGTTTTTCGCTCTTATTCCGCTAAAGTGTTGGTTAGGATTTGCCGAAGACTATCAAAAAATAATGGGATTTGCTAAACACAAACTAATTCTACTACGTGCGTCTACTGATGTAAATTGTTTCATAAGCGATGATACTGATAAAAAAGCAATTAGCCAGATTAAATTTAAAGTAAACAAAATCGAGTGGAGAGTACCACATATACAATTAAATGATGAGATTAAATTACAAATGTTGGAACAAGTTAAAACCGATCCTAGAATCTTAATCCCATTTCGCAAATGGGAACTACACGAACTATCATCTATGAATAAATCTAAAGATAGTGTTTGGTCCGTAAAAACCTCAAACAGTCTAGAGAAATCACGATATGTAATTATAGCTTTTCACGTCAACAAAAAAGGTGTGTCGAGTGAAGACGTTTCCACATTCGATCATTGTAACATTAAAAACATAAGAATCTATCTAAATTCTGAAACATATCCATACGAAAATTTAAATTTGGATTTTGACAATGGCGAATATTTAACCGCCTACGAGATGTACTGTCAGTTTCAAAGTAGTACTTTTCATTTACTGATTTTAAGAATCACACAATGTTTGTATTTGACGTTTCAAAACAAAATGAAAGCATCAAGTCCTCGACGGTAGACTTGCGCCTTGAAATGGAAGCTTCTCAGATTTTTAAAGACAATACTAGGTGTTATTGTCTCATTTTGAGCGATACCATAGTTGAATACACACCGCTATCAGGGTTGGTTCGAAAACTCGTGTGATGGGAAAAAGAGTGAGATTCAGTGAGCCCGAGTCAACGGTCATTTATTTGCCTGAAGAATGTGGTGACTATAGAAGCGGTGCTGAATGGATGATTGAAGCACAAAATAGACTACGATTTCAACGTAGAATTAAAAAGATTGCAATAACATTGGAAGCAGTAGTGAATCCTGAACGTAGAAAAATGCGTCAAATACCCATCATCAATTGAGCTCTTATTTTAGTCGAGTACAGACCGTTGATGTGTACACTTCATATAACATGATGATTATATTAGCCATCGATATGCAAGGATTTGTAATTGCAAATCAGTTTATACCGAAGGAAATAAGTATTGCGACAAATTACAAAAATATTCACACTTACTTGATGAAACCGACAATCGACTATTTGTTTTTAACATCGAAGGAAAAAATCCAAGCCAGATGGTTGGAAAATAATTACCACTCAATTCCATATTCCGGAGGAATTGTTGATATGGCCGAGATTGACAACATCTTTTACGGATTTACTCAGAATTTATCCGATGTGACGTGCGTGGTCAAGGGTGTTCAAAAAGAAGATTTTTTAAAAAGACATTTCCGGAATTTTACCATATTAAACCTTGAAGGTGAAATTAATTCACCAAAGTTTGAAAAATGTACTCATTTCTGTGCAAATCACACGGATGAGTTTAGTAATTGTTCATTTCAAAATGTAAAAAAAATTTGTACTTATTTAAATGATTATAATAATATTAAATATTATTAAATGTAACTTATTGTGTAATTGGTAATGTTAGATTCTTATGTGACATTTTTATTGATAAACGTACAAATTTATCTTGTAATTTTTTTTTAATGAATAATAAATGTGTTATTATGATGTTGTGTTTAATTTAACTACCTTTATAATAAACAATATACATTTTTAACAGAAAGTTAATTACATCCTGTTACTTCTGATTATGTTATAATTTCCTGTTGAAAATAGGTGAAATGTTATCATGCATGTTGTTATAAAATAATGAAATAAAACACAGTTATAACATATATTTGATTTTCTTTTATTTAATGAATGTTAATATATCTTTTATATAATTTATGAAATACATATGAAATTATAATTACACATTTAACATTTGTTTCTTTATTTTAAACCATCCAGGAAATTTTTTTGTATTTTTATCGCTTAGAAGCGGGTCAAGTACAAGTTTTTATTTTAGATTCGTGACGTACGCGACGGGCGCTTTCATTTGAGTACCATGAAGGCCCTTTTTGCAACACCGGAAGTCGCACTTCCGGTCGCCATTTTTTATTTTGTGGTAAAGATTGTCACTTCCGGTCGCCATCTTGGATTTATTTTTGACACACCCTGTATATACAAAGTCTTTTGACCACCCTGTATATATGCTCGTTCGCTTGCTGCCGCTGGTATCGCGCGTTGCACTCGCACACTTGAGACAAAACATTGGAATTTCCCCCTCTCATATTTTCCATCCTTCCATTTCCGATTTCTGGTTCTCACTCTCACACAAGGGGCTCTTATGGAGGTATAAAGAGAGAGTGCGTATACCGGAAGTCGCTGATAACAGCTGATAAGAGAGCACAGGTGCGCAAATCCAATTAAGCCGGCCCCCCTAGAAAAATCCAGGTCTGGACTCTGAGCACAGGTGTGCAAATCCAATTAAGCCGGCCCCCTAGAAAAATCCAGGAAGGGGATAGTTTCATCCCCAAAACGTTCGCTGATAGTAAACGACAAATGTAATTAATACAAATAAATAAATAAAAACAGGTCCTATTGCCATTCCATGGTTGTTTTTCTAAATTCATTGGATAAATCTAAATAATAAATAATATCGAAGGACGTCCAAAATTAATAGTAAATTATATTTTATATTTATTTAATCAAATAAATTATTATCTTGTCTAACCACAAATAACAACGCACATTATTTAACCGCAGCCTATTACATATTAGAATAACAATAACAGCTCGCGTCATAGTGGAGAGGCGCGTTTTATACCGTCATCAGTACCGTATAGTCAAAAAGGCTTAGGAGCAGGTCAAGTAAACATTTTTATTTCAGATTCGTAACCTACGCAATGAGACCTTTCATTTGAATACTATAACGGCCTTATTTACAGCACCGGAAGTCAAACATCCCGTCGCCAATTTTGGTTCTAAGATAATGATAACCACTTCCGGTCGCCATCTTGGATTAATTTTTGACACACCCTGTATATACAAAGTCTTTCGATCACCCTGTATATGCTCGTTCGCTTGCTGCCGCTAGGTGGCTGCTGCTGTCTCTCATATTTTCCATCCTTCACATACATTTTTAACAAAAGTCAATACATCCTGTTACTTCTGATTATGTTATAATTTCCTGATGAAAATTGGTGATATGTTATCATGCATGTTGTTATGAAATGATGAAATAAAACACAGTTATAACATATATTTGATTTTTTATTTAATGATTGTTAATATATCTTTTATATAATTTATAAAATACATATGAAATTATAATTACACATTTAACAATTGTTTCTTTATTTTAAACCATCCAGAAGTTTTTTTTGTATTTTTATCGCTTAGGAGCGGGTCAAGTACAAGTTTTTATTTTAGATTCGTGACGTACGCGACGGGCGCTTTCATTTGAGTACCATGAAGGCCCTTTTTGCAACACCGGAAGTCGCACTTCCGGTTGCCATTTTTGATTCTGGGATAAAGATTGTCACTTCCGGTCGCCATCTTGGATTTATTTTTGACCCACCTTGTATATACAAAGTCTTTCGACCACCCTGTATATATGCTCGTTCGCTTGCTGCCGCTAGGTGGCTGCTGGTATCGCGCGTTACACTCGCACACTTGAGACAAAACATTGGAGTTTCCCCCTCTCATATTTTCTATCCTTCCATTTCCGATTTCTGGTTCTCACTCTCACACAAGGGGGTCTTATGGAGGTATAAAGAGAGAGTGCGTATACCGGAAGTCGCTGATAACAGCTGATAAGAGCTCAAGATAGGATGTGAGGTCGGCTATATGAACAACTCGCTACATTTGAATTTCACACCAAAATGTCGGTAAAGTAGGGACGCCATCGCAAAATATTTGAATTTCCCGCCAAAAATAGCTGGGCCACCGAAGTGAAGTTTGATAAAAGTACTTTTAGACCCCCCATGTAAACCTTTTGGGATTTTGGCTCAGAACACTCCTAGCCTCTCTACTTACATGAATCCTAATTATGTGATTTTTTTCAGATATTTTCAGCAAGCTATTTATAGTAATAAGCATTCAAAATTTGAAAAAATAAAAGTTTTAGAGTTTTTTTTACATTTTTTGATCGTTTGTAACTTTCTCAGGATTGAATTTATAGAAAAAAATGATGTTAAAGATCGGTATTAAATCAATATATCCATGAAATAAAAAAACAACTTCTTAGAACAAAAAGTATTTCAAAGAAGAGAAGCTATAAAATCATTGCGATTTTGTTACAATTGTTTTGGAAGCGATCACACAACAGCACAATGCAGATCACCATCCATATGCAAAAGATGTACGTCCAAGCATAACACTCTTTTTCACATTGACTATCAACAGTCAAGAGCGCACTATGCTCAAGATATTAATGATCAATCCCAATTGTACGTACCTCAGCAATATCAAGTATCAAACCCTCGCACTACGTCACCACAGCAGGATGTTTACACAGTTTGTCAGAATGATTTACCATATGTAATGAAACAAGTACGTTATGTAGCACATAGCTATCAAGAACATTGTGCGTTACTACCAACGACAATAATACAAATAATAGACATACATGGAAACAAACTTAAATGCAAAGCGTTACTTGATTCTGGATCACAATCCAACTTTATTACTAAAGAATTATGTGAAAAAATAGGTTTACATATCAAAAGCAATGATATATCAGTAGCAGAACTTAGTAAAACCACAACCAATAGCAACAAACTAGCTGTCGCAACCATTCAATCACGTTACAACAAATATCAAGCTTCAATGTTATGTTTAGTTTTAGCTAAAATTACCGAAAGAATGCCTAATATTTCATTTGATCACAAGTTGTTAAGGATTCTAAGGAATAAGCCATTAGCAGATCCAACATTCAATTCAAACGGAAAAATAGATATGCTTATAGGTTCCAGCAATTTTTGGATAATCTTATGTCCAGAACAAATTAAGCTAGGATACGGACTACCCGTATTATAAAATACTCATTTAGGATGGGTAGTGTCAGGCAAATTGCAGAACCCAGTTACAAACCAAACAACTTGTCACTTATCAGTTGATATTAGCAATCAAATAAATCAATTTTGGAAAATAAAAGATTATCCACCAATAACTGATCATTTGACGGAAGAAAACGCATTTAAATGTCATTACAACAACAAAACAACCAGAGACAAATAAGGCCGATTTATATTACAATTTCCGTTCAAAGACAATTTACAAGACTTAGGAAATGTGATGATATAAAAAAAAACAATTTTTTTTAATGAGAAATTTATAAATGTTTTTTTCATTGTAAAGAGGAAGGTATGCTATTAACATTTGCAAATGATATCAGTGAAACGGCCGCTACGGTTACATTGCAGTACCACATTCTTTTAATGAAAATTTTTATGACCAATTTGCATATTTGCGGCTGTATGTCCTCAATAACATCACAAATTCCATCTTTAAGGTTTTGAATCGATTGTGGAGCATTGGCATAGACATTATCTTTTAGGTGGCCTAAAAAAAAAAAAAAGTCTAAAGGTGTTAAATCACAATATCTCTGTGGCCAATTGTGATCATTTCTTCGAGAAATAACACGGTCAGGAAACTTTTCTTGCAAAATTGCGATTGTTTTGTTGCTTGTGTGGCACGTAGCGCAGTATTGCTAAAAATAAACGTTGTCCACATCAATATCTTCTAATTCCGGCCATAAAAAATTATTATTCATAGCTCGGTAGCGCCATCCATTCACCGTAACAGTTGCACCAGCCTCATTTTTGAAAAAGTAGGGTCCAATCACACCGCCAGCCTAAAAACGTTGAGAATGCAAAAACTTTTCAACAATTATTCTTGTATTTTCTGATAATTTTATGATGAAATTCCGGATAATTTTGATGAATTTGAAGTACATAATCAGCAAAGATACAATGTTTATAGTGATCGACCGGCTTGTGTTTTTGTGTTAACTGAACTTTAAAAACCTTAAGACTTAAGTCTTTATGCAAAACACGGTGTAATGTCGTTTGTGGAAAGTCAAATTTTTTTACCAGGTTTACTATTGCCGGCCGAGAAGGTGCTTTACGACAACCAAAATGTGCTTATGTTTTGCGAACTGTGACTGAAATTTTTTTATAATTTTTGTAGTAAATTTTAATAATTTCAATGCGTTGTGGAAGCGTGTATCGTTCCATTTTTAATAATGGCGTAGTTATTACTAGTCAAATGTGAATAGCTTTAAAATTGACAGCTGCACAAATAGCCTGCTATTCAAAACAAAACTTCTTATTGGAAATTTTTTTATAATTCCGCATTAAAACGATTTAAAAATACCGAGAAAAGATTACAAAAGGACAATAAATTGAAACAACAATATATAGAATTTATATAGATATATGATATTAGATACGGAACAGCAAGAAATCTTAATTAATCAAAGATTTTTTTACCACACCACACAGTAGTTTAAAATTCAAGATTAACCACCAAAGTCAAGATAGTTTTTGATGGCTCAATCAAAAGTAGCACAGACTTATCACTCAATGATGTTTTAATGGTAGGACCAAATACTCAAGAAAATTTAATTTTAATTTTGATTAGATTAAGGAAGCACAGATTCGTTATTACAGACACAAAAAAGAAGTATCGTCAAACACAAATGCACGATGATGATATTAAATACCAAAAAATACTATGGCGAGAAAATGTTAACAAACCCGTAAAAATATACAACTTAAAAACAGTAACTTACGGTACATCTTCTGCAAGTTGTTTAGCCACCCGTTGTCTTCAACAATTAGCAATAGATCAAGAAAATAAATTTAAATCAGCCGCAGAAATTATCCAAAGCAATTTTTGTATGGATGATTTATTAACCGGCTCTAACACAATTACTGAACTCAACAACCTTAAGAGATAAAATAAATCATTTTCTTATTACTAGAGGATTTGATTTAAGAAAATGGAGTAATTCTACAGAATTACTAAAATCTATTGATAATCCAACAAAGAACCTACGCAAACAACAAAAACATTAGGTATATAATAGAACCCTCTTTAAGATTTAATATTGTACTCTACTAAAACATTAGGTAAAGTTGCTACAGCAAAACGACGAATACTAGTTTCAGTAGCAAGATTGTTTGATCCATTAGGATTGCTAGGTCAAATTATTGTCAACGCCAAAATAATTATGCAAGGTTTATGGCAGTTAAAACGTGGTTAGAACAATCCAGTTCCTTAACAGCTTACGGAAAAATGAAATCAAATTGTTCAAAAACTTTAATTAATTAAAAGTATTAGCATAACCAAAAAATTGAAAATCGATAAACTAATAGAATTACAACGTTATTGTTTCAGCGACGCACAGTGGGGCCAACAGACCTAAAAGGTGGCATAAATTCAAAATTTTAAATTGCGTTTATATATTAGTTATATTTTTTCTAATTAGTCAGCAGTACGGCAGAGAGGGCATGTACGAATACCAGCGCTAACGAAAGTTAAGCAACGGCCGCTCTGGCCACAACTTGGATGGGTGACCCCAAAGTAATGCCGAGCGTAGCGTTCTTCCCAATATGGGTCCGTTACCTCATATAGGCTTTCAAACATACACATGTCTTCTCTGTGGCTCGGTGTGTCCGACACCTCGACACGTAACGGTATTAAGAGGTTATAGATTATATATATATTATATATATATATATATATATATATATATTTACATCTCGGTATCTATAAAGCGTCCGCTATGAGAAACTGTCATAGGGCGTCCCTTACAAAAAAACGTACTTCTCGTGCTCGCAGGTGAATATACTCGAGCTCAAAAAGATTAACGCGGTTTTCTTATTAAATACAAACTAAAACATTTTTCTATTGTACATAAAACTACTTTTTAGCGTCCGTACATTTTTCTGTTTTTGAGCGTCTTACATATACACAAAAAAACATGAATATGTGTTATAGAGCGTCCTGTTTGCTACCTTAAAGCGTCCGGCAGTGTTGCAACATGTTTTCTATTGTAGATATACATATTTGACAAGGATCGTGCATACTATAAAGCGTCCAAACCAGTTTGACCAGTTTATTTATAGAATATCTGTGGTACATTAACTATACGGCGTCCATCAAAAAATAAACAATAATATACCCACTTAGTATTGATTGAATAATTCTTTTGGTTTTTAGATTTAAGTAGAAAATAATATAAAATTCACTGCATTTTTAGTGTCGGAAACATTTTGGATAACTCAGGCTTTGCAAATCTATCGATGCCCTCTAACAGGTGTCTTGAATTGAAATGCAGAATATTAAAATTGTATCTGCTTTTTCTTGAAAACAATACCGTCTAACAATTTTGAAATATTAAAATTTATAAAAAAATTTGGTCTTGAATCAAAATAATGCAAAAATTAAAATGACGACACTAAATCTTTTTGCTAATGTTTAGAGTAGCATGCAAAGATAAAAAAATATTGAATACAAATATTGTATTAGTTCCTTCTTGAAAACAGTAGTGCCCAAAAGTTTGTAAACACTAAAAATTTAAAAAATTGAAAAGTTTTTAAATAATTACAGTTTATGTCTAAGTGTATTACTCAAAAAAGTTTGTGTATTTAATTTATTAACATGTATTTGAAATATAGGGTTTTCCAATAAGAGGTTTCATTTCATTTCATTTTATTTGATATTAAAAAAAAACGGGAAATTTTTTAAGAAACGCAATAAATGTTTATTTCATTGTAAAGAGAAAGGTATGCTATTAACATTTGAAAACAATATCGGTCAAATAGCCGCCACGGTTACGGTTGCAGTACCACATTCTTTTTATGAAATTTTTCATGACCAATTCGCACATTTGAGGCTGTATGTCCTTGATAACTTCACAAATTTCATTTTTAAGGTTTTGAATCGATTGTAGAGCATTGGCATAAACCTTTCAATTCCGGCCATAAAAAATCATTAATCATAGCTTGGTAGCGCCATCCATTTACCGTAATAGTTGCACCAGCCTCATATTTAAAAAAAAGTAGGGTCCAATCACACCGCCAGCTTAAAAACCGCACCAAACAGTGACACGTTGAGGGTGCAAAGACTTTTCAACTACCATTCTTGGATTTTCTGAGCTACAAATGCGACAATTCTGCTTATTAACGTAGCTTCCGAGGTAAAAATGGGCCTCATCACTGAAGATGATTTTTTGATGAAATTCCAAATCATTTTGATTCATTTGAAGGACCCAATCTGCAAAGAAACGACGTGGTGATCGACCAATTTGAGTTCTTGTGGTAACTGAATTTTAAAAGCCTTAAGACTTAAGTCAAAAGTGCAAAATACAATTTAATGTCGTTTGTAAAATGTCTAATTGCAAAGATCAACAAGGAATCAACAAACCTGGGTTTTTTTTAACACTACGCGCTACATCAGCAATATTCTCATGTGTTCTTAAGCGATGCACACGCTTTTAATTCTTTACATCACAAACTTGTTCCAACAGCTTAAATTATTCTACTAAGTTGACTATTGCCGGCCGAGAAGGTGCTTTACAACGACCAAAAAGTGTTTTAGTTTTGCGAACTGTGACTGAAATTTTTTCACCATTTTTGTAGTAAATTTTAATAATTTTAATGCGTTGTTGAAGTGTGTATCGTTCCATTTTTAATAACGGCGTAGTTTTTACTTGTCAAATGTCAAAAGATAATAGCTTCAAAATTGACAGCTGCCCAAATAGCCTGCTATTCAAAATGAAACTTCTTATTGGAAAACCCTTTACAATAGAATGTTATTAAGTTTTCAAAATTAAATGTGGTATGTATTACAATTGCGTTTTTTAATGTTTTTGCATAACGTGGATCATTAATTATTTTGATATTATAACGAGACTATACAGTTTTAAATTCATTATGAATAGTTTCACCAGCATGTTCCTACCATCTACCCAAACCTAAACTCAAGTAATATAACGCATGAGGTAATTGGTATAAAATAATATGAAGTTTTGTTTCGATAAAGTCCGTTGCTTCAAAATATTTTTTCAAGTTTCTAAATTTAAGATTTTTTTATCCGGTTTTGATGTAGAGAAACATAGATTTACAATTTTATTCATTGATTTGAAACATAATACGTATGGAATAATTATCAATGAGCTGATATTTCCTACTATATTGTCACTAACAAAAATATCAGTTTTTCAACATTGTTCGCCAAGCATTCCCCGCAAAAACTTTGCCATTGTAATTTTTTGATATTATTTTTAACTGTTTTGGCCAAAGATGAGCTTGTTTACGATCAAAATTTTTGATTAATTTGCTTCAAACTATGAATTTTTGAATAACAGTTACATATATTATCGTATTCATTGAAGAGTAGAAGATTCACTACTGATTTGCTTAACATAGCAAATTTCTTATTACTTCCATTAGATTGAAATATTTTAAAGAAATTTCTTAAATTTCCGAACGGTTTCAGCCTGAAGCATTTGTTTTCTATTTTCAAATTTGCAAATTCAAACAATTAATTCAAGAAATATAAAATTAAATTTAATTAAACTGCAATAAAAACTTATTAATGTTATTATTTTCTTCCTCGTCGTCATTTTTAATACCAACTAATAATTCATTATAATGTTCAGAGCAGTTGCTTACCTTTTCTTGCAAATATACATAGCGGTATAGGCAAGGATACTTTGCAGATGCAATTTGTTGACCGTTTACAATGAAATTTATTTTTAAATCGCCGATGAATTTGAATGAGAAATCATTCAAAACAATTTTCATTAAATTTAAATTTCTATAACTTTCCTTCACATCGGGAACAATACATAACAAAATAATCTTTTTTTACATTTGTAGCTTTACCAAATTTTTTAAGTCCGCACTGCTTTGATATGTAGATCTCAACAATCTTTCATTTGTGTTATTTTCTAGCTCAGGTAATATGCTAAAAGATATTTAAAAAAAAAATGCCATCTGCCATAATTTTAATGTCAACATTACCATTTTCTCCACGTTTATTAATTACCATATCAAATATTTCAGAAACGTTACCCCACACTATTGGTTTTTTAATTGTTTTGGTTGAATTTCTATTACCAACATCAAACCTAGGAAATCAATTTTTATAATGGAATCAAAGTCTAATTTCCTATTCTTCATATCTTCAGAAAAATGAGCAGGAATACATTTGCGTTGACCAGTTGGTGACCGAAAAAAGTAAGTTCGTTTTTTGTATATATAACGCAGACACATTCATGATAGATTTATAATTCAATAATCTCTCCAAACTGATCTGAATCCTTTGAATTTGTTTGGGAAACCTTCATTCTTTTTTTAGAGCTGCTGTATGATGCAATTTTTTATTGATCAGACAGTTCCGCAACCACATTGTTTGTTATGTTACTGGTTGCTTATTTTGAAGAACATATATTAGATTGATTCTTTTCTATGGTTGAAAAACATTTTGTGCAGACAATTGTTGCAGTGTTGGGTTTAGGATTTTTTTTTCATTTTCTGAACTGATTTTTCATAATTTACTGATGCTATCGTACCAAACTTAATTTGTTTATATACTTTTATTACTGCAGATCTATAGTTCTTTTTTGCAGTTATACTTATATAGCAATTACAATCAATTTTAATTCGAGTTCCTTTAAGAAAAACATTTTTTTCAAAATTCGGTATTGTAGAAATGTTTCTTTTAGGATTATCATTCTTTCTATCTTTTAGTGCTAAACAACAAGTGGTACATATAATTTTTGGAAAATGTAAATCTTGAGTATTAAATTTAGGATTTGAATGTCTTATTAATTCAGCTGTGTTTTTATTAACGTGGAAAAAAAATCCTATTTTGTGCGCAAAAAAAAATTCCACAATACATACAATTAAAACTGACTATTATTAGTAGTATTAGTATGAAAAACCATTTTCACAAATTCTTTATCACAAATCAATCAACACTTTGACAATATACTCAGTAAAATATTTTTTTGATCATAAATATTTAATTAAAAAAAATTGTTAATATTTAAAACTATTCACATCAGCCAAATCCTTCAGATCAGAAAGTACAATTGACTGCTTATGGAATCAAGTAAAACTAAAATAATACAACAAAATCCTCATAAAAACAAACTTAATTTTTTAATTTGTATCGTATCAGCCTACTTAGAACAATAATCGTATTGTTGTTGAATTTTTTATTTATGCTAACTCAAGTCAGACAATTTGTGAAATTTCAATTTTATAAACTTTTGGGCACCATTGTGCTTCAAGAAAGAGCAAATACAATATTCGTATTCAGTATTTTTTGATCTTTGCATGCTACTCTAATCATTAGAGAAGAGATTTAGTGACGTCATTTTAATTTTTGCATTATTTCGATTTGGGACCAATTTTTTGATAAATTTTATAAATTCTAAACTTTTGGGCGGTACTGTTTCCAAGAAAGAGCAAATACAATTTTATTATTTTGCATTTTGTAATCTACCAAAGCTACCCTGTAATGATGAGTTCCAGCGTTATTTTTAATTTTTTTTTTTTTCCATTAGGACACTCTGACTTGCTTCGCGACGTTGAACAAGAAAGTTACGTCTATACGGTAGTGCCCAAGACTATAAATCCGACGGCTCCAATCAAAACATTTTTTTTTTAATATTGTAAATCTTTAAAAACCATTCTTTCAAAGAATTTTTTTGAAATTAAATTTTTAGCCTAGATTTTTGGTCAAAAGTGCAAAAAGAAACTTTTTTGGGTAAAATTTGGAGCAACATTTTAAACATCATAAAGATGCTGCGTTCATTAGCTATTTGACAAAAAAAAGAACTTAGCTCAAACCATTACCGAACTACGTTGATCCAAGTCGGGCAAATCACGCTTTTGGGGTTACTTTGAGCGGGACGCATTTGAATTGCACTGAAGCGCTTTGACACAGCTTGGTCGGAACACTTTCAATGTTTAGTATCAGAAATATTTTTGCTAACTTGTCTTCCAAATTCAATAATGTTCTCGGGTTTGCTCTGCAACCTAAGACATGAAAATTATGTCTATACGCACAAGGCGGTAAAATATTAGAGCTTCACCCCGAATGGACTTGACTGAGCATTGAGGCGAGAAGACATGGCCAAAAATCCAACGGTTCCGATTAGAACAAACTTTCTAGCTGCAACCGTTACTTAGCTACGTCGATCCAAGTCGGGTCGCCTTTTGGGGTCGTTTTGAGCGCGACGCATTTGAATTGCACAGAGGTGCTTTGACTGCTACTGCTTGGTTGGATAACTTCTGATTTTTAGTGTCAGATATATTTTAATTAACTCTGGCCTTGCAACGGGGTCAGGGCTTGGCTGGGCAAATTGAAACGGGAAAACATGACATGAACAAAAATTTTGTGGAAGTTTTTTCATTTTTTAAAAACCATCCTGTTTAAGAATTTTTTTAAATTTTTATTTAAGATTTATGGTCCGAAGTGCAAATGATGACTTTTTTGGGTCAAGTTTGGAACAAAATTTAGACAAAATTTAGGCAGTTTATTAAAAAAAAATGAAGATAGCTGAGTTTATTAGATTTTCAACAAACAAAGTATCTAGCTGCAACCGTTACCAAACTACGTCTATCCATATCAGACGGGTCACTTTTTGGAGTTTTAAGCGCGACGCATTTGAATTGAACGAATGCGTTTTGACCGTCACAGCTCGGATGGATTACTTCTGATTTTTAGTGTCGTGAATATTCTGGCTTATTCATGCCTTGCAAATTTTATTTCTGCCCTCAAAATTGCATTACAATTTTGGACAAAAAAGTTAGAACTTACTGAACAAATCAGAATATTTTTTGAACGTCCCAGAGCGATGCAATTTTCACGATTCTTTTTTTGATGCCAAAATTAGACTGTTGTTTATTACATTATTATTTAAACCCAAATATTTGTGATAAATGTTAAAATTTTGCACTTTTGCAATTATGTTTTAAGCTGTTGGTCCCATCAAACCACTTTAAACAAGTCGTAGACTTACTGTGGCGATGTAAAATAGCCGTAAAAACCATAAATAAATAAAAAAAAATGTAATTTTTTAACACCGTTGAGTTAGGTACCTCATTAATAATTTTTGATAATACCATTACAGTTGGCAAACTTAGTTTACTGAATTTTATTTGAATCCATAGTTATACAACACATGACTTTGCTCGCCCGGCATTAACTAGCAACCAAGCCAAGCAAATTTTGCCCGTCAAATTTATTTTGCAACTTGCAGGGATTTACCGTCTTTAACCCGCTAGGCTTTTAGGCATAAAAATCGGTTAGTCTGTAACTAGATCGAGCAGCACAGACTTCCGCCCGCCGGTTTTACATAAGAACTAATCATCTATCAAGATAAGAAACTAATTATATTGCTAACTCAGCCTCCGCAGCTGTGTTTATGAACGGATACTTACAAGGACATTATGCCGTTTCAACGCCGCTCGACTTCGGAACTCCTGGTTGCACCCACATATGGATGTTTCCAACCAACGGGGAGCTCAACCAGACAATCCAAGCCACGGTATATTAAACTGAGGCCTTTCCGGCGTCACTGCCTGCGACGCCGATATTCTCACACAGACGCCCTAGGGTAACTTCTCACCGGGAAACTTTTTCCGGGAGATTTTTCAAAACCCGGCCCAACACAGCACCGGGCAAACAACAAACAAATAATTTTTATTTTCAAATAAATCTTTAAAATCCAAAACCACCTGTGTTTTAATTAATAAAATTTTTACAACGCTACTTTAAATATTCAAAATCTTATATTATTATTGTAAGCGGGAGTTTTTAATTCTTTAGTAATTCTTATATAAAAAAATTGTAAAAATAAAATGTAAATATACAATTTGACGTCCGTTAGATAATATATGCCGACGTGCCTATAAATAGAAAAAGTAATTCTAATTTTAACTTGCGATCGATATTTTAAATGCGGTGTTGCCATATTACGCGGACGCTTAGTAATGCATTTTTTGTACAGAAAAATATACTTGTAAATATACGCCAAGCTCTTTACCGCCTCCTTGCGGCAAATGGTGTGAACTAAAAATATGCACGAAAATATACATTTTTACACAAATCGCCATATAGAGCGTCTTGGACAGAATTTTTTTTATATGTATCTTTCGACTCGCCTTGATGCGCAGAATCAATTTATAAAGGTTTCCTTTTGGCGTCCGTATACGGACGCTCTATTCTTCTCGGACGCTTCAAAGTGCGTAAAAGGACAATGTATGGACGCTCTATAGTTAGGTTGATGTAAATATATATATATATATATATATATATATATATATATATATATATAACTACACTCACATTCTCAATACTCTTACATTTTTATTTCTTTTACATTTTGTTTAGTATTACCTTCTCACTACTCTCATATTCTCATACTCTCACATTTTACTAATATTGCATTCGCACTACATTTTCACACTTTTCACATTTTTTCTAATACATTCTTACTATTCTCACGTTTTTTCTATTCTTACATTCTCTCTACACTTACATTCTCACTTCTCTCATACTCTCACTACTTTCATATTTTCACTAATCTCACATTCTAACTACTCTCAAATTCTCATTACTCTCACATTTTAGCTACTCTTACATTTCTACTTTTACATTTTCACTATTCTCACATTGTCACTATACTCAATTTTCACGATTCTTACGTTCTTGTTACTCTCACATTCTCACTATTTTCACTATTCTCACATTCTTATAAAAGTCACATTTTTACTATTATATTCTTACTAATGTCACATTCTGGCATTCTTACTATTCTCAAATACTTTCTACTCTCACATTGTAACTATTTTCATTATTTTCACATTTTCACTACTATCACTACTTTTACATTCTCACTACTCTCACAATATCACTTTTCTCACATTCTTACTTATTGTTACATTCTCACTACTCCAACAATTTCACATATTTTTACAATGTCACTACTTTCATATTTTTACTACTTTCACATTTTTATTATTCTCACATTCTTACATTTTCACTACCCAAAACAATGCCTTTCTTGTAAGTAGCTCTACATTAGAAAAGTAAAAAATGCTTCTAAATTAAGAAAGAGAAAAAAACTGGCAATAATATTTATATCAAAGCTCTATAAGGTGTTATGCAGTGCTTATCTAATTGCAATCATTTAATCTTATATTACAGTTTTTCTATTCACGTTTTAGTAATAATTCTTTGTAAATTTTATTAAAATAGATGCTTTGTATGTACATGTTCTTTTTGTTGTCGTTTTAATTATAATAAATTTGCAGCTATCAACTGATAGATTTTGTAGAGTTACATTGCCTAACTTGATAGTAGAAATAATTATAAAACAATTGAAAATAAATGATATGGTTAAATTATTTTCAATATATTTTTATTTTAAAACATAATTATTATGTCCGTTAGAATAGGGTAACACACAATATACATATAATAAACATCTTGATAAGATTTAAATAACTCTCTTATTCCATGTTAGTTGCTCCACCCTCACAGCAGGCGGTATCTATAGACATCTATAAGCCCGCAGGCTGATTTTTGTGTATTAAGATATAAAATGTAATGCTCCTACATACAAATGTAGGACGACAACACATATGATTATATATAAAAATTGTTGGACGAATACACTTCTTACATCTATATATATATATATATATATATATATATATATTAGTTATATTTTTTCTAATTAGTTAACTATCTTAACCTAACCTAACCTAACCTAAAACCGTTTATTTAAAGGTCCTAGCTCTTTTCCTCTTTTTTCTGCTCCAGTTAAAACAAGCTACTTGCGGATACTACATACGCGTATTGTTGCCGAGACGTTTGACGCGTGTTTTTCAGTGCCCCTAATTAATAGTTTTAGTGTGAATTTTGAATCGGTTTTGATGAATTCTTCATGTTCAGGTACGTATTAGTAGTTTACAAACCAAATAATATTAAATAAACATAAGTTGTTTTAAATATACATTGTAAATGATACCCCTCTTATTTTTAATCATTTTCAATTATTTTTATGAAAATGCATCAAATTAATTATGTTCCAAGCTAGTCCAAAGTTTATTCTTTGTGAATTCTGTCAGCAAATTTAATGTACTTTTTGGTAACGTATTTACTTTTTGCGCGTTTTTGCGCCTTTTTGCAATATTTAATTGTTTATGTAATTGATTTTTTTTATGTAACGTAATATTTTCTTTTTTTTCTTTTAGCATCACGAACAAATACTTTGTTTGTTACAAAATCTGAACTTAATATTTGACAAATTTCAAAAATAAAACAACTGAAGGTGTGTAAAAAAAGAACAAAATGTAAAAATGAAAATGATATCAAAGGTTTGATTAAAAACGTTTCTCCTAATAGGAGACATAAATTGTTTAATAGTTACTGTGATTTTATGTAAATTGTCTCTTTGACCAGTGAGATGCTAGGCACACTGATGATGGGTGCATACTCTGAAACAAGTGTATGTGTCTCTTATTGTATGAAGATGCAATTTACATAAAATACATCATTTATTAATTTTAAATGATTAAAAAATGGTTTTATTTTAAATCACAATTTAAATCTCGGTGGATTATAGCATATAGAAAAAAGACAAATTTATTGAAAATAATAAGGCCTGGTTAGAGACATCAACTTCATTTCCTTTATATTCGGAGAAGAAAGCCAGCCGCCCGGCAATCCAGTTTAATATTTGTAGTGAGAAGATAAAAATTTAAGAAAATCCACTCCAACTGAAGAATTAAGTTACGCAACTCAAATGAGTTGGCTTCAGGAAAAAAGGATGCATTAAAAGTGTTAAAAGAAATCACAACTACTTCTCCAAGACGTGCAACTAATTACAGAATGTCGTATAAAAAGTCATTTTCACCAAGACGAAAATGTATGTCAGGTGAAGAAGCTTTAGTGGTTTTAATAGATGCCAAATGCCAAACCCTTTAAAAACAACCCGAATTTATTAATAAGATTTTTAAAATTATTTTTTCTGTAATTAAGAGCTTAATTTGAACCAGTTTCTTAAGTTACAGCATTTTACTCCGCAACTTTGATTTCCATTCCTTAAAAATCAACCCCAATTTATCAATCAGATTTTCTTCATTATTTTTTCATAAGTTTCAGAATTTCGGCCAACAAAATGTGTGTTTTGCCCCACTGTGCGTCGCCTCGTCGTACATATAAAAAGTAGATAATCCTGATTTTCCTGAAGAAACACAAAAGTTATATTGCCATATTTGGCGTTTGTAGAAAACATCTCCAGCAGGTACATGGGGTAGCGGTAAATTTTGCTGATAATCAAAAGATAATACCTCTATAGAATTGTCGGTTTTCGTATGTTGTGATTTTTCCTTTAACGAAATATAAAATGATTCAGATTTTCTAACATGAACTTCTTTTTCTGTCTGCAAATTTTGTTTTAACTCTGGATCTTGCTCGGCATCTATAGCATTCTTCAAGCTATCACAGGTCTGACATGTATCTGATCTAGGTGAATCAAAACTTATATTATGGTTCTGTACAAACTGACGATAAAAAAAAATCGTAGCAAACTTTAGGTTTGCATTGTTCTCCATTTTCCAGTTTTTTAGAAATATCTGGTTCGTATTTTTCTAGGTATAACTTGTGCATTGTAGCAATGTTGAGTTCAGGAGACAAATAACTTCGACCTTCATTGTCTACTCTGCTATAATGAGAGGATCGCCGAGGAAAACTTTTTATATGGTTTTCAATAGTAGATAGTATATTTTCTGGTATCTTGTTAGGTCGATTATGATGTTTTCCTCTCATATCTGGTGGCGCGGTGATCTTCAGTCTTATAGCAGAGGCTATACGGTGGGTTCTGTGTTTAGTGGACTTGTTTGATTATTGCTGCCAGGTAAGACCCCAGCTAAGTCCTTGTGCGCTATAACTTCGTTAATATGCATAGGAGTTTTCTGATTTTTACACCAAACGATCGGCTACACTTTAAAATACATGTTCCATGAAAAAACTGCCATTGGCGCAAAAGTGGACTTGACCGGTTTTAGCTCCAAGCCCTTCAATTATACTTAGACTTCTATTTAACGTATTTTCCTGTTTTCCTAGCAATTTGATGGCATGACTCACAAAACCAAAAGCTAAATTATATTGAAGTTTCTTATTTTTTAGAACTGCTTCGAAGTTTTTCACTGATTTACTTGCAGGATCCAAAAAAATGTAATACAACAATTTTATTTTTTTTTAAATTGAGAGAATTTCCGACCTACCGGTCATTTTCGGTTAGGAATTATAAAATACAGTTATTTGACTTGCTTGAAGAAGTGGCATTAAAATACGCTATGAGCTCAGTCGGGATTTACAGAATTATATTAAACTTGTCTAAATAATATTATAAAAAGTATGCAAGATCTCGATACGTAAATTTTGCTCTACGTTTTCTAAATAATAAAATAATAAACGCTTTTTTTATTTACATTTCAATCCACTAAATTTCATAGAAGAACAGATTTATAAATATAAAAAAAAATGTACCAAAACTGAAAAAAAAGCTTAAAAATAAGCACAAAATCTTAAAATAAGCACCAAATTCAAAAAAAGTACTAAAAAAGCAAAAAAAGGGAAAAACACTTAGTGCAAAATGATTACATTTTTCACAATTCGTGCATATATTTAGACATTTTTTTGATGCTTTAACTATTTAGCGTAAGCATAATAGTTAGGAATCTGGTCTCTAATAATTACTTTTAAGATTAATGTTATCTTTTACAAAATTCAAGAAATTGTTTTTATAATTATTTTCTGAAATTTGGGCATATATTCTTTGTTTTGAATTATTAAATAACGTCCGTATAGATGGAACCAGAGGATTGGTTTTCACGAATGAAAAGACAATTTGGTTTTTGCCATGGTTTAAAGGCGCTTCGAAGATAGGAATTTGGAAAACAAGATTTTCTAATTCGTATGTGTTGTAAAGTCGTCATCCGATAAATTGTCAACTGCTTCTCCGTCGGGCTCGGCAATCATTGATTGATTATCAATACTTTTTTTGATTTTTTTGTTAAATTTTTGCATGTAATCGAAAAACGGAGTTACTGTTGTTTTGTTAATATTTAAATTTGGAATTCTCGATAAGGCGTCTGCGTTAGAATTAAGATTAATAATTTTCTCAACTCGAGGTTCTACTTGAATGCAATTGTTATAATCTAGGGTGTTTTTAAAATAAATATCAATTTTAGTATGAGGCATTATCAGTTTATTGATTTTAAGATCTATTATAGCATTAAAATGTTGTAAGTTGTCTAGACCAAGTAGACAGTCAAAATAAGTGTGAAATGAAAATATGTGAAACTTTATTTGAGTGTTATTTAAATTAAATAATTTTGGTAAAGGTATTGGTATACTATGATTCTCTGATGTATTAATGTCAAATGGGTCTATTTTAATAAAATTTGAAAATTATTTTTCCGCAATATCGGTCCTAACAAAACATTTTGTAAAACCGGTGTCAATGAGACATTTTAATGAAAAGTTCTTAAAGGGGATTACAAAATAAGGTAGTTGTGATTGTTTAAATTCAAAGTTTAACAATTCGATATTATTTAGTTCTCCGGGGCTGTTTCGCATAAAAAAGTGTTATCATTTCCTGCAATATTTTCGATTTCAGGGGGTTGTTCTTCTTAATTTTCTACTTTAGGTTCACAATAAAAATAAGAAGGTTCTTCTATGTTATGCAATTCTTCAGATAGATAATTTTGCCTTGGTTGAAAATTTCTATTAAATTGCCTGTTTTGAGTGG
The DNA here is from genome assembly GCA_963932245.1 of Tachinus rufipes. Taxonomy (NCBI): domain Eukaryota; kingdom Metazoa; phylum Arthropoda; class Insecta; order Coleoptera; family Staphylinidae; genus Tachinus; species Tachinus rufipes. The sequence goes on along the minus strand of OZ010747.1, from coordinate 45,447,797 downwards.
GTGCAGCAAACGTGTTGCGTGTACTTACGTTCATTGGCATTGCTTTATTTTGTGGAATATAATTAGGTCTTGGCTTAAAAACATTAGAATAATTGTTATTGTTACTATAATTTGGTCTTTGGTAAGAAAATTAATTTTAGTTGTGGTTTACAGCTCTTATGGGCATTATTGGTTGTTGTGTTTTAGTATACAGAACCTTTGATTGTGAATCATAAGATTTTGGTTTATCATTAATCTGATAATCGTTTATAAGTATATTTAATGCTTTTTGCAAATTGTTCGGATTACGAGTAGTCACGTAACCGCCTAGAGGTTTGTTTAAACTCTTCAAAAAGATTCTTAAACCTAATGACAACAGTAAGCAATTTGTAGGTTTACATTTGCTTAAATTTTGTTAATAAAATCAATTGGAGTTAATTTATTTTGATGCAACTCACACAGTTCAATAGTCAAGGTTTGCAAATCCTTTTTATTGGCATATGTTGCTAAACGAGCTTCATTTAAATCATTCCAACAAGTGATGGAATATGTGGAAATATCATTTTTAGCCTTACCAGTAACTTTGTTTTTTAAACAATTGATAATAAAAGTATTTTGAAAGTTAGCTGTGCCAACCTGGTAAAATGCAGAAATTATGTGTTCACAATTTTTAATAAAATCATTTAAATTGTTTTGGTTACCATTAAATTCTGGTACCATTGTTAAATATTCTACATTAAACTGTAGTAAAGTCATGATTGTATTGTTTGTTCTAGTGTCAGTCGTTGAAATTAAATCTGAATCTGAATCAGAATCACTACAAGTTGAATGCGACATCTATGTACTCACCAAATTAACAACATCAACTGCATTGGGACTTCTCGGATGTGAGAAGTAGATCCTCTGGATAAAGATGTTTTCTAACAGACGCGTGATTCTTCACTTGGGCTACTCAGTTCACTCAATAGTAATTCCCGTGTAGTAGAATCCAAATGGTCCACCAAATCTTCAGAAAATGTACCTTCTGCTTAATTTTGTGAACTTGTATCCAAACTTTGTTTTCTAAAACTGATTTTTTTTCCACTTTGATAGCTTTAGTCTATTTATTTCTTTTGGGATCTCTGACTGCCTCTTCAAAAGTTAAAAGAGAGAAGTTGTCGTATTTTTTTGGTATTTTGCCTCTCGTTGACCTTCGTTTATTATTATTATTATTATTATTATTATTATTATTATTATTATTATTATTATTATTATTATTATTATTATTATTATTATTATTATTATTATTATTATTATTATTATTATTATTATTATTATTATTATTATTATTATTATTATTATTATTTTTTTTTTTTTTTTTTTTTTTTTTTTCACAGGTACCAGGTTCAGTAAAGATTGTCATTGTTTTAGAAAAGACCTAACGATGTTACATGTTTTTAGTATCACAGCCTTTTGCATAGGTATTATAACATATTCTTTAAGCTGTATTTCATTTAGGTTTTCCTTTAGATTTAGTGGCACTATACCTGTTGATGACATAATTATGGGGATTATTCTCACTTTGTCTTTCCATATTTTTTCTATTTCGTGCGCTAGAGGTAAGTACTTATCAATTTTTTCGTTATATTTGACCTTGATGTTATGGTCTGCTGGTATTGCTACATCAATAAGATAGGTAGTATTTACATTTTTTATAGTAAGAGTAATGTCTGGGCGGTTATGTGCAACTGTTTTATTTGTCAGAATAGCTCTGTCCCAGTATAATTTGCACACGTCGTTTTCTAGGATAATTGATGGATTATATTTATAGTATGGTTCCCATTTGCTAATTAATTTGTATTTAAGTATTATTATTATTATTATTAATATTATTATTATTATTGCATTGTTTATTTGTCATTAAAATGTACAAAAAGGCAAAGTTCAGCTATAAAACTGATCTTCCACTTAACCCTATATTTTCACAATAAATTTATAATATAATAAATTAATACCACGATGCACAAATACAGCTTTTCCATGGTGTCCATCTTCTTATTAATCTTAGACTTAGTTCTTTTTCCTTTCTAATTATTTGTAAACTCTCCATTACTTAATAATTTTATTAAAAAAAAATGTGCCAATATGACATTTAAACGCCAAACTATTATTTTTTATTTCCTTTTCTGCTTTTTTTTTGTTTCTTTTGTCTGTGAAATTTTTTTCTTCGGTTTTTATTTTGTTTTCAGACTTTTCTATTACAGTTGTCCTTTTCTCTCAAATTTTCTCATTAAAAATTACATTTCTATAGGTTGTTATTGTTCTTTCGTTTATATTCCACAGTCGATATCCATTTAAACCATATCTAATCATTACTAATTTCATACTTTGATCATCCAGTTTTTTTTAATTTACCTAACACTTTGGAAAAGAAATTACTTCCAAATACTCATACTCTGGAAAAATCGGGTTTCTTATTTGTTCATTTTTCATATAGAAGTGTATCAACAGTTGATAAAGGACTTCTATTTGTTAGATAGGCTGCTGTTCTTACGGTTTCTCCCCACATCTTTTTGTGTTGCTTTCCAATAAAAATTAATGTTTTGGCTTTTTTTTAAGGTTCTGTTTAATCGATCTGCTTTACCATTGAGTTGATGGGTAAGAAAAACTGTGTAGTGCCGAGTCATTCTTGTTTGTTTGGACCATTCATTAATTTCTTTAGAAATGTATTTGCCATCATTGTTACATCTGAATGTGTGTACTTTCAAATTTCATTTTACTTTAACTATGTTTACTTATTCTTTTATTGCATCTTCAATTTGATTACGACTTTTTAACAGAAATGCCATGCAGTGCTAAGTAAAGTCATCAAGGAAGGTGATGAAATATTTGTTTTTATCCCAGGTTATAAGATTTATTGAGCCACACACGTCTGAGTGTATTATTTCTATTGGTCTAGTTGCTCTGGTTTGCTCTGTTTTAAACAAAAGTCGTGTCTGTCTTGCTCGTACACAACATTTGCATATCTCATCAAATAAATCGATTTGTCTTTTGTTTAGAGTTAGACCTGTGGTAAAGTTTTTTAATTTCAGTAGGTTTTCTTTGTTTAAATAACCCATCTTTTGATGCCACAGTATTTCTGATTTTTCCGATGTTGTTGTTAAGGCTGTTTCTTGTTTTTCAATCTTGAGATTTATGCTGTAATAGCCATTTTTTTTCTGTCTAACACCTTTATGTTATTTTTGTATATCTCAACCATTTCTCTAATGAACTTAATTTTACCTCCATTTTTGGTTATTGCATTTACTGATATTTACTTAATTCTAGAGCATACATCAAATTTTTTAGGTTACAATGCCTTGTCACCACTTTTCCTATTGCTTCTGTGCACTTTGTGTTTTTCATTATTGCTACTTTTATTGTGGAACAATAGTTTTTGTTTCACACAAAAGTTTTGGATCATTGGTAAAGTGCGACATATATGCGGAGTCCACTATCCATTTATTTTCATTCATTTTGACCAGAAATAATACCTCACTTTTGTTTGCTAACTTATTTTCACTTTTCTTGCATTTTTTTTGCGTGGTTGTTCTTCTTGCAGATGTTGCATCTAGGTGGAAAATTTTTAGTTCTGCATTTTGCTGCAAATGTTCTTTTTCTGTTAGATTTAAAACATTTTTGCTGTACTGTAGCATTGAACGCCACTGTTTTGTCGCTTTTTTTGTTATTTTTTTTTTTGCGGAGCATTCTGGTCATTAATTTTTTCAATGTATTCTTATTTTAAGATGTTGACTCTCATGCACTTACAAAATGTTTATATTGATCGGACAAGCTTGACAAAATTTTTGATATCAGCATTTCAAAACTTATTGCTGCGTTTAACCCTTGAAGTTTATTATAAGTTATTTATTTTGCTTAGCTTCTTTCTTATATTTATTATTAAATGCATTAAAACACATTTTCGTTGTTCTTCTTGTTCTTTATAAATAATTTTAATTTTATTATACATGTCATTGCTACTCAATAAGTGTTGTTTTTATACAATTGGTTATGCAGATAACATAACGTTCTTGTTAAGCGGTAAATTCAAAGGCATACTCTGCAACTTAATGCAAAAGGTTATAAAAATAATCAAAAATTAGTGGAAATACTAGGCTTTTACAAAATCTCAGAAAACCAAACTGGTTTTATTCAAAAAAGAAAAGAAACATTGAAAAATTAAACTTACTAAAACTCTTAAATACCCCACTACCGCTATCAACTAAGGTAAAATATTTTAAGGTCATTTTTGACAACAAACTTTCAAAGAGAGCACATCTTTATAAAAAATGCACTAAACTTTATACGTCCTTGTGTGTGGACTTATAGTTGTACAAAGACGTACTTATGCTCACATACCCCACTAATATGGTTAACCAAAACTAAGGAAGACAGAAAACGTCTGCATAAAAACTAAATTAGTTGCAACTAATGGCATGCCTAAGTATAACATGTGTAATTCAGATAACACCAACTGCAGCTATACAGGCAACGTTGTGTCTGCCGCTACGTTGAGGAGATAGCAGCGTTTGCGTTTGGATGCAGTTGGACTTTGGCACATTACCAGCCTTTCCGGCAAACACTGTACCCTTCTGGGAGAGGCTCTTAAATAACATCTTTGTTAGAAGCGCAAACAGTAAACACATAAATAAGAGGAACAGATTGAAAATCTATACGGATGGCTCAAAAACCAGTTAAAAAGAGGCGCCAGCAGTGGCGTATAATCAGCTGACAAAGAAGAATAGGGTTACGGAAATAGTAAACCGCAAAATAAAAGGTTTTTCAACCATAACTTTCATTTTGAATAGCAGGCTATTTGGGCATCTGTTAATTTTAAAGCTATTATTTTTTGACATTTGACAAATAAAAACTACGCCAGTATTAAAAATGGAACGATACACGCTTCAACAACGCATTGAGCAGTTTTTGGTCGTCGTAAAGCATCTTCTCGGCCGGCAATAGTAAACCTAGTAAAAAATTTTAAGCAGTTGAAACAAGAATCAAAACCGTGTGCATTGCTCAAGAACACATGAGAATACTGCTGATGTAGCTCGTAGTGTTGAAGAAAACCCAGGTTTGTCGATTCCTCGTCGATCTTTGGAATTAGACATTCCACAAACAACATTACACCGTATTTTGCATAAAGACTTAAGTCTTAAGGCTTTTAAAGTTCAGTTAACACAAGAACTCAAGTCGGTCGATCACCATAAACGTTTCAAATACATCAAAATGTCGCATTTGAGGCTCAGAAAATCCAAGAATAATTGTTGAAAGTCTTTGCATCCTCAACGTGTCACTGTTTGGTGTGATTGGAACCTAATTTTTCAAAAATGAGGCTAGTGCAACTGTTACGGTGAATGGATGGCGCTACCGAGCTATGATTAATAATTTTTATAGCCGAAATTGGAAAAAATTGAATTGGACGACGTTTATTTTTAGCAAGACGGCGCTACGTGCCACACAAGCAACGAAACAATCGCAATTTTGCAAGAAAAGTTTTTTGACCTTGTTATTTCTCGAAGAGATGTTTACAATTGGCCACCCAGATCTTGTGATTTAACACCTTTACACTTTTTTTTGTGGCCACGTGAAAGATAAGGTCTATACCAATGCTCCACAATCGATTTAAGACCTTAAATATGGAATTTGTGAAGTTATCGAGAACATACAGCCTCAAATGTGCGAATTGGTCATGGAAAATTTTATAAAAGAATGTGGTTCTGCAACCGTAACAGTGGCAGCCATTTGACTGATATTGTTTTTAAATGTTAATGGCATACCTTCCTCTTTACAATGAAATAAACATTTATTGATTTTTCTTAAAAAATACCAGTTTTTTTTAAATATCAAAATAAAACCTCTTTTATATAATAGGGTTTTTCAATAAGAGGTTTTATTTATATCTGGCAAAAATATCCTAATTCTAACGGATAATGGAGTAGTCCTAATTTCTAGAAACAAGTCTAAAATTACATCAAAGCTAATTTCTAATTGTCATTTTGCGTATATTTTAGCAATTTGTGAAAATAGCATCAAGCTGCTCAGAGCAAAAAAACACTCTAACAAAGGAAGTAACATTAAAGCAGACAAGCTGGCACGTAGAAAATTAACTCCTATCACGTGTGGACTTAAACCCTGGACCGCTTTACTACTCAAAATCTCTTCAATCATCTACTGAAAATTAACACACGTGGCCTCTCATACAATAGAGAGTCCATGCTAGAAAACTGCTGGCTTGACATGGTCAGTATACAAAAGAAACATCCAAGCGTATTACTGGCATACATTAATTAGCCACATGAAGTGGTTGAATGCCAAGACAACGGAGTAAGGTCACCAGTAGATGAGGTACAAAAAACCTTATGAGGCATACGTGCAGTAAACATAAACAATAAGTATTGAACAAAAAACTCTCTTGTTTTATAAATTTTATATATAGAATGTTATTTTAATTATTGTATTGAAATGTTTATGTTTTTGTATATGGGCAATTCCATTTCAAACGAACCAGAGCAGGAGGGTGCAATTGCTTTAGGTTTTTTTTTTCAGTTTCTATAACTTATTAGTTTTTGTTGTTTTTTAACTTATTCGCATTTTTTGTTTAAAATTCGCAAATTTAACAAATAAAAAAAATAATTTGCTAATGAAATTAATCAGAATTTTTTTGTAGAATCTAAATCTGGCGCTATTTTAAATATATGCCCTGTCTATAAGCTATAAAACCAGTTATCAGTTTTTGTTATCAGTTGGCTTGGCAAATAAGAGCACTTTTTTTAACCGCTAAAATGGCGAATTTTGATTTAAATTAATTAGAAAATATAAATTTGTTTTGTGTATTTGGGTTTTAAAGGTCTAAAACTCAAAAAAACTGCAAAAATAGGCCAATTATTCAACATAAACTTTTACAAACACACATTTAGCAGTTTTCAGAGGAACTATACACCAAATATTATTAAAAAAATTGAGTTTTGCAAACAATTCTACATGGAAAATAGTCAGTGTAATGCTTATCTGGCGTAGCCAATCTAGAAAAAAAAAATTTGGATTATATTTTTTTAAGCTTATTTCAGAAGTTTAAAAAAGACATCTTTTGTCGCTTGAACCAATTTTGGGCCATTTTACTCTTTGTTTGATAGTTTTTGCGCTTGCGGCACAAATTTAGACTCGATCTATCGGCGCCAAAATTTGAGAATAATATTATTTTTGGCATTTAAACATGAATCCGCCTGGCGCTTATCAAAATTTGATAAAAAAAGGTTTTAAACCACACCCTAATGTGTTTATAATATTTTTTGCCTGAAAATTTTGTAAATATTTTTTATGATGAACTAGATGATTTCTATAGACGATGAGTACAACACTGACTATTGTTCATATAAAATTGTCCTCAAAATTCAAATTTTTAATAATATTTTGTGTATTATTGTACTGAGTGCGGCTAAACGTGCATTTATAAGAGTTTATGTTGAAAAATAGGCTTACTTTGCAGATTTTTCGAGTTTTAGACCCTTAAAACTCAAATACACTAAACAAATTTATATTTTTCAATCAATTTACATCAAAATACGTCAACTTTGGCGGTTAAAATTTTTTTAAAAATGCTCCTTTTTGCCCAGCCCACTAAAAACAAAAACATGGTATTATGGCTTTTGCGGCTTAAAATTTATTTTTTTGAGTTAAATTTTTGATTTTAAAACAAAAATTAAATTAAGTTAAAAAAATCGTAGAATTTTTTTAAGGGTTTCATACCTTCATATACTGATCAAAGGACTACTAATAAGTTATAGAAACTAAAATGAATAAACGTATATTACGACAGTCCATGTAAAACATCATAAAGCATCATTTGCCAATTAGATTACACGTAATGTATTTAGTGGGTGATAATTTAATGAACTGTGAGTCTCCATTCAAAAGACAACAGTACCACTGTGGGTGGTATGGAAACTTGTCCAAACGAACGATTTTATTGCTGTCCTGCACAGGGCCGTCGCAACATGTTGTGCGGTGTGCACACAGCGGCGGCCAAATGAATAGAGAGGCCAAAAACGTATTTGAATTGATTATTGATTTAAGATTATTTATAAAAAAATTGCAAATTTGTATCTGTGACCAAGTTATTGTTCCTGTGGCATAGATAGTCGCTTTATCAAAATGTTATTTCTGCCATTTTCTCTAGCTCAATAGTGATTACACTTTGTTGTTAGTTTCTCTTATAATGTTTCGTAGTCAAACATTAGGAGCACATTTGGTGATTTGTGTTCCAAAGGATTAGAGTATAGAAGGTAACAGGACAAATTTAAAATCTGTAAAACTTGTTTGCAGCCGATCCTAACCTACGCCGCTAAAACCAATGCAGAAACATTTAAAATTAAAAGACTTCTAAGGAGCATGGAAATAAAAAGTCTTAGAACAATAAAAGCAGTAAACTACGTAATAAAATTAGAAGCAGAGCGTTATCACAGAAGAGCCAGATACTGAAAATAGCTAGATTGGTTAAATCACAAAGATGGCAATAGATGACCATGTGGATAGAATTAACTACAACAGAATTGCCAAATAATGTAAAGACTAAGATCCCAAAAACCTTTAAACAAACTACCTAAAGGATGGATGGAAAGCTAGACATCAGCATCAATAGAAGGTTGGAAGGCAGATAACATGACTTAGTTCTTAATTGAAAACAAAAAAAAGAAGTTAAGTTTAGTTTTGATAACTATGGTAATGCATCTACCAAAAAAGTAGCAATCAAAGAACAATAGAAAGAAAAGATTGCAGTGCAAGGACGTAACGCTTCAAGAAAAAAATAACAATTTTAAAAGATTTCCAGAAAATGATATTTTTGACTAAAAACCTTATAGAACATGCTAAATAATAATGTGATTTTGTGCAGAAAATTAAAAAAAACTCAACAGAAAATATTGTTATGAAATAAAAGTTAAACAAAAGAAGCAATTTTGGAATAAATTTTAAGAAAACGTTGTTTTTGACTACAAATTTAATAAAAAATGCTTTCTAGACCAAAAAGTAATTAAAAATGTGATTTTATACAAGAAAGGTACAAAAACTTCATTAGAAAATATTGTTTTATACTCAAAATTAAATAAAAAAAGCAATTTTGGACTAGAGTGTGTAGAAAACGTTTATTTTTGACTAAGAACTTAATAGAACATGCTTTCTAGACCAAAAATTAATGAAATAATGTGATTTTGTGCTAGAAAGTTAAACAAAGCTTATCAGAAATAATGTTTTCAAATAAAAATTAAACAAAAGTAGCAATTTTTGACTAAAGTGGTTAGAAAACGTTGTTTTTGACTAAAAGTTTAATGAAACATGCTTTCTAGACCAAAAAATAATTAAAAACGTAATTTTGTACAAGAAAACTAATAAAAAATACTGTTTTAAACTATAAATTAAACAAAAAAAAAAACAATTTTGGATTAAAGTGTTCCGAACATGCTGTTTCTGACTAAAAACTTAATAACAAATGCTTTTTAGACCAACAAGTAATAAAAAAATGATTTTGTGCAAAAAAGTTATAGAAAACTCATAAAAATACTATTTTCAACTAAAAATGAAACAAAGCAAGCAATTTTGGATTAAAATGTTTTCAGAAAATGCTGTTCTTGAGTACAACTTTCTTTTTAGACCGAAAAACGATCATAATTGTGATTTTGTGCAAAAACAGTTACAGAAAACTTATAGAGAAGACTGCTTTTAGACTAAAAATTAAACAAAAAAAAAATTTTTTTTACTAAAACGTGTAAAAAATGCTATTTCTGAATAAAAACTTAATAAAAACTGCATTTTAAACAAAAAGTAATTATAGAATGTGATTTTGTGCAAAAAAGTTACAAAAAACTTATAAAAATACTGTTTCAGCTTGAAAATTAAACAAAGGACAATTTTAGAACTGTTTAAAGTTTTAGCTGTTTTTAAGGACAGGATCTCTAACATTTGTTAATATAGATCCTACACATTTTCCCAATAAGTGTGGACTGGGCATCAAGTGTTTTGATTTGTTATCGTTACGCATATTTGCCAACATAACTAAAACTTTGTATATATTCTGGTGATTACATCTTTAAACATATGTTTGTCTATAGGCATTTTTAAAGTTTTTAAGTTTTCTTATGTGGGGAGGTAGTTAGATAGTATATTCAATTGTAAGATAAAGCACTGATGAAATTGTACGCTATGAATACTTTGAGGTGAGTCTCAAAAATTCTTTTTTTTTAAATAGAACCTTGTATATTTTTATATTTTTTGATTCTAAGAGTTCTTTTTTTGTAAAAATGCATCATTTTACAAGCAATTAATTCAAACTCAAACATTTTCTATAAATATTGATTTTATCCAAAAGTTTAAAAAGAATAATAACATCAAAAACAAAAATGTAAAAATATACGAGATGTTTATTTTATTATGGAAGTTTGAAGCTTTTTATTTTTTCAAATACAACACCTTATATATTTTTACATTTTTTAATGATTATTTTGCTATTTGTTTTTTATGTTATTGTTCTTTTTATCTATTTGGTTAAAATAAATGTCTGTGAGAAAACATTCTTTATTTGAAGTTCAGCAGTTTGACTTAACTCAAAAATAGTGCAGTTTATAAAAAAAAAATTTTACTATAAAATACTCAAAATAATTTTAAAATTAAAAAATGTAACAATATGCAAAGTGTTCCTTAAAAAAAAAGTTTACTAAACTTCCACAATAAAACGAACATCCTATCCTAAATATTAAAAATATATTTAAACAACAGTTTGTTTAAAACTTTTTTGATTTTTTTTACGGTTCGAGAATTATTTATGTTACGGTATTTTTGACTAACCCTGTATATGTACAACATATTTGTAAACACTATAACAAAAAATCCTTTTTGTTAATTTTACATCTAGAATGCTAAAACAGTATGTTTAGATACATAGTCTGAAAATGCATATTTTTTGTATTCTTTATTTCGTATTATTCATACAATTGTAAAACGAGGGCCGAGGTCTGAAAAAATGCAATGCCAAATCAAATAAACTTAACGACGCCAGTATAATGCAATCCACGACAAAATAGTACATTACACAACAAATAATATACGTTGCAATTCAGAATAATGCACAGCACAATTATATAATCACGACAAAATAATTCTGTATCGTCAATATTAACCGAATAGATAAACTGAATATGCATCCCGCATCCAATCAATAACTTTCTTCACCATCACATCTAATATTAAATAAATGATATCAAAATAAATAACTCTTTCAAAATAATATTTAACAAAAAATATTAAAAAAATTAGGCTTGTAGATGAATTTACAACCTTGCTATATAGATACTCACAGATACCAGCTTGGCTATAAACGCTTTGCTAGTGATAAATCTCTATAAACAAAAGTAAAACATATCAATGTAATATTATTATGCAAAAACAAAACAGAAATATAAAAAATAACTGGTTATTGCAAATTAATCTACAGCAAATTAATAATTAGAATAATGTAGACTATTGTTTTAATTATTAATTAGGATAATAGTTTAAATTATTCTAATTATTAATTTGCTGTCGTTCAAACATCCTATTATGTCGGCATTTGTTTTATTTTGTCTTGTTAGATATCGCTCTAAAAACTTTTTTTTGCTGTTGATATGTTCTATTCAACCGTTCATATGTTATCGTGGCTTTCACATTCTTACCGTGCATTCTCTATTTCTGTCGTAATTATTTATTTATTTATGTAATGATATTAAACTACAATAAATACCAATTTAAAAATATTTGCAACAATAACTTTTAACTCTTGGTTGAGGCAAACTTGTCAACAATGTTATTATAGTCAAGTTGTCTTGCTACGGACCCATAGTTGACCTTAAATTTGTTTTAATAAGTTTATGTTGCTTAAACTTGTTTTGCATAATGCAGTTGTAACCGGCAACGTTAAAAATCTTTTAACTTCAACCTTTAACTTGCATTGAAATTTCCATATCTTGTCTTTTAGTCCGTTTTCTTCTTATTTGTAAAAAAACGATTTTTAATACTTTTTATATCACTGTCTCAGTTTTAAACATTATTTGAAAATAAACTGCTTTTTCTTTTGATAACCATCGGGTATCTGAATGGCATTTGAAACTAGTTTTAGGGTGCTTTATAAATATTTCCCAACAAATAGTAGATCACAAAAAAAATTAAAATACTTTTTGAACAGTTTCAAAAGAGTTACTATATCTGTCGTAAAACTGGCACGTGAAATGGTACTAAATTAAGACTATATGCGGTACATAGTACAAATTGGTCTTTGTTTGTTTTTTTGACCTTTTGTTTTTGCTTAAACATCACTGTACTTTCTACTCATGTTACTTCCGTTATCATATCCTTGTCTTCTAACATTGATCATACTCAATCCATCTTTTTCCAATTTTTATACAGTTTTTTTAGCTAATCTTTCACCAGTTTTTTTGTGTGAGTAATTAAAGTTAATAAAATGTTTGTCAACAATAACCTGTCCGTTACAAATTTTAAAATTTGAGACATTTGCTGATGATGTGATACATCGGGGGTGCAGTCAAACAAAGTAGAGAAGTACTTACTTAGCTGTCTTAGCTGTCACTTTTTAAATAATATGTCTTATAACAGCATTTCCCATTAACTCAATTATTTCATATTGTATAAGTGATAAAAATACGAAACTTGCCTATTTTATGAGATTTGATGTGTGACTTTAAATCTGGATGAATGAAGCTAACCTAATTTTTTGCAACTTAGAAGAAATGCTGAATATTCTTTCTTATTGTCTATTGCATTTTAGATAAATACGTCAATTGAACACTTATGCAAAAAAACTTCTAAAGTTTTTTACTTTATGACGTTTTATAGCTAAAAAGCTGATTTTTCATGATCGGGTACTTGCGGACTTAAATGTTGCCAGCTTCCTACAGAACCCTTTTTGTATTGGCTAAAGATAATTACTACTTACTCAATGCTTGATCTTTATTAAAAAGAAGACAGGGAAAGCAAAATATTGCATTCCGTGTTCTACTATAATATAATATAACCATGTTTGGTCCAAATATTGCCCGTTATAATTTTTTTGTAAATTGAAAAATATACATTATTTAATGTGCCACATTGAAAAAAAACGTAAATTTTTTCCACGATCTCTGTTCATAGAGATTTGCGCTATAATTTAATTTTTATTGCTAGCAAATTGTTAATTTTTTTTGTTATTTAAAATTTTCAATATCATGTTATTGAGATGTTATTTTCGCCCCCCAACTGGCCTGCGCCCGGTGCGGGGGCACCGACGGCACCGCCCTAGTTACGGCACTGTAGGGATGTTATTTAAAAATGTTCAATCAAATTTAACTTAAATTGCATTTGTATACATTTTCTACGTCCCTGACACAATAAAATTATTCATTTAGGTAGCACGCAGCACTACATATTCTAACGACGTTTGCCGAAAATAATTTACATTTGCAAATATACATGCACAAGAAACACATGCGCGGTCATGCAAATAAAGTTGCGTATAGTGATACACTAAATCCTGTTTCATTTATCATTGTAAATTTAAATTTTTGTGCTATTCTGCACGGACCAATGCATACAAAAGTAATTGATTAGGTATCTAACACACATGTGCATCCAAATGGTGCTGCGTGATATGCGAATAAAACGTTTTTTTTGTGACCTATGTAGGTCTAAGAGCGCTGTTATTATTGTTGTATTTATTCACTCTTCTGATTATATTATTTTTATGGGTACAAAAGTAAAGGAGACGCAGGAAAAGGTACAATTTTTATTTATCATTTATTATTTTATACAAAATTGATTGTGAGTATAAAAATGTAAGAATTCTTGAAATAATAGATTATACCACACATAGTCATTTTTTATTCAAATAAAATTATTGTTGACATGAAATCAACAATATCAATTTTTTCATACATAAAGTATCAAATTTTGAATAATATGTAATGTTTGTATTATTTGCACACTTGCACATTTGTAATTTGTTTGTAGACAAACAAGGAATGAATAAATGTTTTAAGTTTATATTAATAATTATTAATATTATGGTTTGTCACTGACATTTTTGTTTTAAATTTTGGTTTGCAACACACATACAGGGTGTTACAGAAAGTTGGTTCAAAACTAAACGGCACATTCTTTTATCAAACACTATTTTTAACATTTTATTCTTAACTTGCACAGTTTTGTAGTTAACTAACATTTTGTGATTGTCTGCACAATCTTAAACAGAAGTAAAACGCAATGTGCGGTCACAGAAATAACAGTTGTTCGTTATGTAGCTTGCTCTAAGCAATCATACAGAAGAACTTATAAAGCGTTATCTGGCGTAGGTTCAATTATTGGATACAAATCAAAAAAGTGTTAAAAATAAATTACTTTGTTTGTGCAAGAGCTGAACATTTTAATTCAACCGCCAAACAGCACGATTTCTATATACATTGGATAGATAGTGCAATGAAATCAGGTTCAATGGTTGACAGATTTAAAACAAGTTTAAAATATAAAACAATGATTGTATATAGTGACAGCTTTTTCTACAAGAAAGTTTTAGAATCTCGTTTATACCGCGCAGACATTGCAGAACAAATTTAACTCAGAAATGCTAGCACTGTAATAAGGTAAGCAATTTAAGTAATTTAGAATTGGTCCAAGATAATTTTAATGAATTAATAAATAAAGTCTTTGGCTTGTGTTTACAAGGCTGTTAACAAAAAAATACCGGATAAAAAAAAATTATAAAAAACTTTAAATTAGCGGGATTTTATAAACGGTTAATGGCCTTCTTGCTAATCACTTAAAAAGCCTCATTTATGATTAATTATTATTTTAGCAATACAGCTTAATTCTTTGTAAATTTGTTGTTGAAAAACGTATTAGTTGTAGTTTAAAAAACTTTTATCAAGCAAGATGTTTCGCTGTAACTCAAAGAAACTATTTTATGCAGTATATAAGTATTGCACTAGAGATGTACAAAAAAAAAACTCACTGCAGAAGATATTAAAACAGCCGAAAAAAGTTTTTGTTTTTTCTAAATAAAACTGAAATGTAACCGGTGGATTTCTCAAACTTCTTTTTTTTCTTGCTCATTTTCGGATTTGTCAAAATTTTACAGTAAGGCTTGTGTTATTAATAATTGACTGGGTTTTTAGTTTATATGATTTGCGAGTTTCTCCAGTTACATATCTACCTGAGGTATATTTTTTTTGCAAAGATTGTCTATGTATTGAGGTGAATACGCGTTATTTGATAAGAATGGGTCATAATGCATTGAGTTTGCCAATTCTTTACAGTGCATCTTTTTTTTTTGGGTGATGACCAAACATTTGTTGAATCTTTTTTTTATTACATCTAGTGACGTTCTGTTTGGCATTCTTGGGATTCCTTGGCTTTTCAGAAACTTAATCGTCAGTGCAGTAGATAGTGTTTTAAAGTAATTTGTTAAAATTATAGATGTTTCTACAAAATTTTATTTTTGTTGAGGTAAATTTATGATAATGCTGTTTGGTAAGACAATAAAAGTGGTTGATATATTTTTTTTTTCATAAGATGATACTGTTACATTTGACGTAAAGGTGTTTGCTAATTCTGTAAGAGAAAATTATTTCTCTGCGGATCAAAGCAGTAAAAAAGTTTTTAGATGCGACACATGCTTTAGCCCATAATGTTGGATGTTCTGTTGTTTTAGGAATGCTAGACGTTAATGAGCAAAATGCTTGACTTTGTTTATTGTTATTTCTTGGATTACTGGTTTAACAACATTTTTTTACAACTACAGTATGTCCTTCACATCTTTAACATGCAAGTCAAAAATAATAGTCTATTCAGGCTAATATACCAAAAATTTAAACTAATTAACATAACATGCAAGTGTGGGTTTATGCAAACTGGGAAATGTAATTAGGCACATTTTACTTATACTACTTTTTGGGATCTTCTCCAACTTCTTTGTTATTGTTGTTCAATCTTTGATTTTTAACTATTTACATCACTTATAATTTTAATTTGTTTAAAAACTGTGGTGTTGTCAATAAATGTTTTCAGTGTTGCGTTATTTCTAACGCCATTATATCAAACCGTAAAGCTTCCGCATGTTGTGGAAAGTGTATTTGTTTTTTTCTAATAATTGATGAAATTGTTATATTTCAATTTAGAATAAAATTAATGATCATTTTTGTGCATTTTACAAACTTTTAAAGTTTTATCCATAATTACATATGGGTTCAATTATTTTTTGTCCAAACTTAAAAACTGAGTTTTTTCAAATTGGTTCAAAATTAAATATGTGGTAGTAAGTACCAAAAATAAATATTTCTAAACTTTTTTGTAATTATTTGTAATTTTTTGTAATTTTTTGTACTTTAACGTATTTTTTTTTTATTTAACCATCCTTCATTCTCTTGAACGTGAGCCAATTAGAAATGCCGCTACAATGTCAAAATTTATTAAAATTAAGTCTCTTTAAAATTTTAAACGTTTTTTTCTGATCAAACATATAAAACGTAAGATATACCTTCTTAAAGATTAGGATTTTGATAAAAAATGTTCATTTTTATACAGGGTGTAGATTAATTGGCGGAAAAACAAAAAGAAAACAAAAATATTAATTTTAAACTGCTGAAAAACTCTTTGTTTGGCCTCACGAGACATAATAATTACAATACAGTTCAAATTACATTAAATAATGTGGTGTGGTGATGTAATATAAACACATTAAAACAAAAAATGATCAATCATGATAAAACTAAACAAACACGTAAAGATCATCTAAAAAAATTGTCAATTTCGTAAAAACAATTCTCTATAAGAATATCTTTAATGATAGATCTAAATTTAACATAACTTAGATTTTTTATATCTGAGAGCAGTTTGTTAAACAGTTTTATACCTATGTACCTGACACCATCCATACTTTTTTCAAGCGTATATACGGCAAACAGATATTACTGCCATTGCGAGTATTATAATTTTTGTTTGCGTGTGTAATAAATGAACTTAAATTTTCTTTGATATAACACAAGCAACGCAGAATATAATAACTTGTAAAAGTTAAAATTTTCAAAGTCTTAAAACTACTTTTACAACAGTCCCTATACCCAATACATCCTAAAATTCTGATTGCTCGTCGTTGCAATCCGAATACACGATGCAGCATAATATGGCATATGACATGTGTGACTCAAAATATGAAAAATAAACTGTACGTAAACATTCCTCAGTTATCGTTCCTTTCAAGCTTCTTAGTACAAAAACAGATCTTGACAACGTTTTTGACAAATCATCTCTATGCATTGTCCACTTGAGTTTAGGATCAAGACTGACACCTAAATATCTAATAAAACTTAGTTCATTATGCGTTTCTTTTACTGAAAAAACCATATTGTTTGTTTTGTCTTCATTTATCATCAATTTATTATTGTAAAACCAGATTGAAGTTTTTTTCAATAACGCTTGGGAATGCTGATTGGCTATTTTCACCTGAGCTGACCTATAAAGAATAATAGTATCGTCGGCGTAGAAAAAAATTGGTGCTGATATATTGTTAGGTAGTTCATTAATATATAAACGAAATAATAAAAGGCTAAGAATTGAACCCTGTAGTACCCCGTGTTTAATATGCAACATTTTTGATGTTATATTATTGCAACTAACAATCTGCTTCGTATTGCTAAGGTAAGAAAGCAATAACTTGATACTATTCGGGTGAAAATTATAGAAATAAAGCTTCCGAAGCAGTATATCATGTGATACACAGTTAAAAGCTTTACTCAAGTCTAGCAGACTCACTTTTGTGTATTCCTTATTTTCAAATTCCTTTATTATTTCATCCACAACTTCCGTAATTGCATGCGTGGTTGAAAGCCCTTTTCTAAAACCAAATTGACAAGACGTTAACAGGTTGTTTTTGTCAAGATGCTTAGTAGTCTGATTCAATGAAATTGTTTCAAAAACTTGAAATAAGCCTATAATTTGAAGGATTTTGCTTATCACCCTTTTTAAATATAGGAAAATTCATTCAAATAAATTTGAAAACTACGTATTTTTTGAGGCCTAATTACTCTTCTTTGGCGGTAAGATGTGCTGTGGCATTGAGCAAATCTAAAGTACACTTTACAACAAACATAAAATATCTATAGCTGCGTTTGGCTATCTAACTTGAGTCTCTCTTTTTACTCTTTTTGTTCTACGACCGGGTATTGTTTTTGGAAATGCACGGAGGCAAGTTTTTGCCGTTCGGCTATTACGGAGTGGAACGAATGGAACAACCCTATTTACCCTACTTCGACAAGCGTGGATTTAGGAGTCAAAGCTGGAGTCGACGCTGTAATCATGGTATTGTGTATTGTGTACATATGATTCTAACCTCATCCGTAAAAAAATTGAACATGAAACGCTTACTCCTATTATGGAAAATGGCAATTTTATATTTGAAAGGGATAAAATTTTAATGGAAAATAGCATTAGTAAGTAATTTTAAAATAATATTTTTATAGAATTATAATTGCTATTATTATGGGGAAATAATTAGGTAGAAATAAAGGACTAAAATTAGATAGATTATAGTATAACTTATTTATGTTTTAATTGTATATACATTTTAAATTTGTACTCGTCTCACTCGTAAAAGAAATACATTAAATATTTAATATTATCAAAGTCTTTTATTGCCGCCTTATATTTTCTCATATAAATACTAAATGAATGTCAAATTTCAAAACAAATTATTTTTATTTTTAATATGTAGCAAAAGAAATTACTTTTATATCATTGAATGATAATATAAGAAATATATTAAACATCTCAAAACAAGAGGAAAAAGATGTTACAAAACTTTGGACAGATGAAACATTTTGTTGTTGATACAAGCAATATCTGACCATGACGATGAATTTTCTAACTTCATAAAAAAAACGTATGAGTCAAAGTGGCCAAAGTATGCCATTCATTCAACAATAATATTACCGGACAAATGTGCGAAACAAAGTGGAAGGCATTGAAACGCACATACAAATCAATCAATATTAATAACAATACTTCTAGAAACAAGAGAAGACATTGGAAATTTTATGAAGCAATCTATAAAATAATGTTTAAGAAGCCAGTAATAAATCCTGTTGCTACATGTAGCTCAGTATCTGGGCTACAAATAAATAGTGGTAAGTTTTGACTTGAATTAATTTTTTTGAGCATTATTTTTCAAAATTGATTGTTTGTTCAATTTATTGATTTTAATATAAAAGCAACTTTATTATATTTCTATTTATGTATATCTATTTTTATTGTTTTAATTGTTTCCGAAGCTTCAACTAGCAAAGAAACTAATGAAAAAAACGAGAGCTCCTTTTCAATAAAACGCAAACAGAAAATTAGCAATATAGATCGTAGACATAACGAAAAAATAGCGAAAATAAAAAGATTTAATGATATTTTTTAGAAAATGCTAGAGAAGATGTGAAACACACATTTTCTCTATCATTTTTTTAATTGAATTGTTTTTTATTTTTTGTCAAAAATATCTCTTATTTAATGTTAGTGCATGGTGCCTCAGAAACGCACACATGTACTTGTTTTACAACTGTTTTTGTTTATGATTCATTTTCAGTTTCTTTTATTAAAATTAATCCATGGTCTTTTTAAATGACTGCATATGAAGTCCCGTCCCTATGCAACGCATTCAAAATGACTGCATGTGCAGTCAATGACTACATGTCTGCGGAAGTCATGAATTATTATTTCTAAGTTTAAGTCATTTTTTTATTGTTTGTCAGAACTGTGATTTATTTTTAGTTTAGTAAAATATTTACAAACTTGTGATCTAGTTTTAGGGCACCAAAAATATTTATTGTTAAAATGTGTTTAATAAAAAACATATTTTTATATTTAATATATGTAATAAAACTATTTATAAAATAACATATTTATATCACACTGTCCTAACGTATTAGATTTAGTATTCTCTCTCTTTTGTGAGATGCATTATTTGCAATTTGTTGCTCATCTACTATATCGTACTGATTATTGGGATTGTTATCAACTTCTTGTTGTATTTCTTCATTTAAATTTACATCTAACTCGTCCAATCCATCATTTTGAAGTATGCAAACATTATGCAATATGCATAAACTTCCAACTAATATTATAATAATATCCAGCCGTATGGTTTCCATAAATTTCAGCCTCCGAAATCGTCCTTTTAAATGAGCAAACGCATTTTCTATTTTCACTCTAGCTTTGTTTAATATAACATTAAAATTGCGTTGTCTATTCGTTAAATGGCCATTATTTTTGTATCCAACCATTAACATAGGGCTCAATTTATATGCTAAATCAAAAACTAAATGGTTGTCATTATAAAACGGAAATATATTATTAATGTTTTGGTACAGTTCCGATTTCTTATACAAGGTCATATCATGTAAGGAACCTGCTTCTCCAGCGTAAACATATGTGAACATCATCGAGTGGTCACACACTACTTGTAACAGGACTGAATGGTATCCTTTACGGTTTACGTAGGAATTAGGGTGGTTTCTCGGTGCCACAATTTTCATATGAGACCCATCTATACAGCCTATTATGCTTAAAATTATAAAAATATAATTGAAATACATTTTAATACTTGCACAATTATACCGGGAAAACTATTTACAGAGAAATTATTAGAAATAATATCCTGCCTTTCTCTATCTGGCCAGCAGATAATTTTGAACCGATCTGCGACTGATCTGCAAATAATTGACTATTGTAAAGCATTTTATTAGATAGAAAATGTTTACTAACCTGAAGCTTTCCAAGTTGCCCAAATACCAAAGTGTAATGAATAATTCTTTTTTTAGTTTGGTTAGTGGAAACCCAACTAATGAGGTTTTTTCATTTTCATATACTATATTTATTTTATTTAATAATAAATCAAACGTGTTTGGACACAAGCGAAAATGCCTTTTAACTTTCTCCAGAACGAGATTCATGTTATCGATTTCATCATCCTCAAAAAATAACTTTTTTGCTTTATTTAATATTATTGGAAGCATTTTGTAAATTGCTTGTTGTTGTTTGTTTTGACAGGTGACACTGACAAACTCCTTAATGCGTTCGGCTACGTTTGGCTTCAAACACCCTGTGATCACGTGACAAAAAATCTACTACAACTCTACACTCACTTCGGACTAATAGCCGAACGCAGCTTATATTAAACGGTATAAAAACCTCACTTTACTTTAAAGTGATTTTGCCACTTTTGAATCCAGATTGAAATTTCAGAATAATAGGTGTTTAACTATATTCGGTCAAATAATAGTTGTTCTAAGTTTGGTTATTTACCTACACGCAAATAACGATTAAAATACGCTATAGAAATATACAGAGATTTAATTTAATTAGCATAAACATATTTTTAATTTTTTTTTTAAATATTACAAAATTAAATAAAATACAATAAATCTTATTAAAAACTTTACAATAGTTTTGTATAAATATTTAATAATATAAGTAACGTTATCAAAACTATTACTATTATAAAGCATCAGTGGTAAATTCATTCAAATAAATTGGGTTAATGGTAAGTTTAAACATTTTTTTGTAAAGTATGAGTGTAGAATCATTAAGAACTATAAAAAATATAAATATTACTAACCCTTGTGTAGAAGCAATAATACAGAATAAATATACAAATATAATATTAAAGTTTCCCAAAATTCCAAAAATCCAACTAAATCCTAGTTGACATAATAATAAAATAATTAAACGTATACGTAATGCATCGAGATGATTATTACAAGCATTGTTATTTACTGGAGATTTTTTAGAAATTGATTTTATAATTAAAACAAAAACAGCTAAATTAGTTAATAAAATTAAAACTATTGGAAATATAACACCTAAGTAAAACACTAGGCCGCTTGGATAACATATATTTGCACTGCTTCTTAGATAAGTACCGTACGAAAAGAAACCTGTTGGTAGAGTTATAAGAAATGGTAGTCCCCAACCAATTAACGATGATTTTAAAAGTAATCTATTTGGTAGTACACCAATAATTTTTACATATCTTTCATATTGTAAGTATGTATATACAAGTATCCAGAAAAATTGAGCTAAAACTATGTAGTGTAACAATATTCCAGACCAAAAGCACAAACTTTGTTCGCAAGGGTAAGAACTTTTAACAAAATCTGATACATATAAAAAAATAATAACAATACCTGTTGCTATTACATAATTAAGTAAAATAATATTTCCTTTTCTTTTCCTCCACTTTGGAAACAAAATTGCAGTTAAATAAATTATACAAATTCCAATTATAGATAAAACAGATCCTATTAAATTAATTAAGTCTAGTATAAATTTGTGGTTTTTTAATTGGTTGGTTGAATCAAGTATTAACGTTGCAAAATGTGTGACATGATAATATTCACAAACTTTTACTTGCTCGCTACATTGAGTATTTCTTTCTTCTTTCCAATACCCTTTAATATTTGAACCATATAACCAATATGCACATCCGGTCAGTTGTTTTTTATATTTGTCAACTTTATAAGCTACTTTTAATGCCGATGTAAAGGGGTCTTTAAAACCATCAATTAATACACCAAACACAATTCCAGTTGTATTACGATCATTGTCTTGTTCCACAAATAACGAGTCTTTAAGAAAAACGTTGATTACAACGTTAGCGATTTTTACTGAACTGATAATTTGATTAATTAATGCAGTTGGTAAGTATGCTGCTCCTTCAAACTGTTTACTTTCTATTACACTCTGTAAAGTCATGTTTTTGTAAATAGGTGATACTATTGTAGAATTGCCAACTTTATGAACTGCAATACCTGTTATATTAGTCGTTTTAATATTAAAAGTTGCAGTAATTAAATTCTTCTGTGGTATCAATCGGTAATTATTTATGTCAACATTGCTTGACGTAATTTTATCCAACTTATCTAAAATCATATCTGTAGCATTGCTGTTTTTTTGACCTGTTTGTAATTCTTCGGTTGGCCGATCCATTATATTATTTATATTTAAAAGAGTTTCGGAGAACGAAAAGTTTTGATTTGTGTTATTATTTAGTTCTATTGCAAATTCTTCGACGTTCAGTAATGCCAATGCATAAATTCCATTTTTATATATTGGACATATTAAATATTGATTGTGATTAATAGTTTCTTTATGTAACCATTGTTTATCTTTTGAGCGAAACTCTGCACAGTTACTTATATTATTATCATATTTCTTAAAAGCGATGTATATAGGTTCTTTTAACGGATGCGTTATTAAATTATCTACGTTAATAATGAATTGAGAAGTAATATAAGTTTTTGTTTTGTAAAACTGCTTAGTATTATAAACGTTAAAAATTACGGTGCTAATGTTATGATATTTTAATGATGTAACTACTGTACCTCCTATATATGAAAACACTTCAATGTCTTTTCGGAGTTTTAAGTGTTTTAATGACTCATCCTGTCCAATAAATAATATGCTCAAATTATTTGTATTTTGAATTATTATACCAACATGTTTATTCAAATTAATACTACATATATCAAATAGTATTGCATTATCATTATAGTTACTGCACTTCTAAAAATATATAAATTCCAAGTAAGATCAATTAATAAATTACAATTAAATTTACCTGTGATTTTGTAAAATTTATTATTATTGCAAAATATAAAATGTATTGCTTCAAATACATATTAACATTACTGGTTAATAACAAAACTTATACTGCCATTTATGCTACTGTATGCTTAAATATCTTATCAAATATTTGCGGTTGGGACATAATTCTTGTCGGTTTCCAGTAAAATTTTATTTTTTTTATAAATAACAACTATTAATCATAAATGACTCATATATACTTATAATTGTCAATCAATTAAGAATAGTGTATTACAGTATGTTTTCTATTTTTATTCTATATTTTTAGGCTTGCAAAGTAATGAAATGACATAACTTTTGCTTAAGAAAATTGAACTATATACGTACCGTCACACAACTGTTAATATAATCTATATAGATGATAATGGCAATCGTATGATAAAAATATAAACTCTTATGAGGACAATATAACGTACAAAGTGTGGTATTCATAGACAAATCACCATCTCAGACTCAAAGCGGTCTCACAAAAATACGCGCACAGAAACTGTTTTGTATTACTATCTTCAGGCTGATACAAAAAAGTTGAACCTATATATTTTTCAAAACTCTTAATTTTAATTCAGTGGCGTGAGAGTAAAAATTATTTGTTATTACGGCAAATCGCAAATAATTTCTATACTGTTATCTGCAAACAAAATTGTAGTTTTGTTTTTATGTCATAATTTTGCTTACAATAGGCAAGTTGAATATTTTGTTTTCATTAAATTATGGTAAATTAACTTTTTATAATGAAAATAGATGTTTTTTGGCCAGTTTTTATTAAATTGACAAATTTATCACAGAGGTTGCTTACAGTTTTTATTATTTTATTTAAAATTTATTCGCCCGTCCATCATCTGTTAAAATTTTAACCCCCAATTACCAAACTCCCCAAAAATATGATTTTATATATAATTATTTATTGTATTTGTTTTGAAACTGTTTACTGTACTTTACTCGAACCAGAGCCGGATTTTTAAAGCTTTTGTGGGACTAGACAACTTTTTTTTAATAGAAAGTTGCGATGCCAATCAAATTTTTTATTCGACAAAACATCTTGATTTTTCACAAAGGCTTAATTATATTGAGAAATAAAATAATAACTAAAAAAATAAAAAATGCATACTGATTCTGTTCTATCACTTAGTTTTAAAATTATATTAATGTATGTTACACATTGGCTCATATCTGTAATTTACTTTAAATCATTTAAAATATGAAACGTCCATTTATAACAAATATTACAAAATATCAATAATTAAAATTATTTATGAGATTCATAAGTAATGAAATAATAATAAAAACAAAAATATTGTTGTTGCAATTATAAACAGTATTATTGTTATTTGCTTCTTAATAATACACGTTTATGAAACTTTAATAGCATAAGAAAAAGATAAAAAATATGTAATTCCAAATTTTCTTTGCAAAACAAATGTTTAAAAAGAAAATTAAAATTAAAAACATCAAATAGCAATTATAAATACTCAAAAAAAATAATTTCTGTTTTTAAGTCATGTTTTTTTTTTAAATTTTACTCCTTGATGTAATAAAAACGAACAATTTGAATGACAGCTAAAAAAGTATTTTAACATTTTTAAAATAGGAAAAAAGCAGTGTCTAATAAAGGGTTTTCCAATAAGAAGTTTCTTTTTGAAAAGCAGGCTATTTGGGCAGCTGTCAATTTTTAAGCTATTATCTTTCGACATTTGACAAGTAAAAACTACGCCATTATTAAAAATAGAACAATACACGCTTCAACAACGCATTAAAATTATTTAAAATTTACTACAAAAATGGTAAACAAATTTTAGTCACAGTCCGCAAAACTAAAGCACTTTTCAGTCGTCGTAAAGCACCTGCTCGGCCGGCAATAATAAACCTGGTAAAAACATTTGAGCTGTTGAGACAAGTTTGTGATGTGAAGAATTAAAACAGTGTGCATTGCTCAAGAACACATGAGAATATTGCTAATGTAGCCCGTAGTGTTGAAAAAATCCCAGGTTTGTTTTTGGAATTAGACATTCCACAAACGACATTCATCCGTATTTTGCATAAAGACTTGAATCTTAAGGCTTTTAAAGTTCAGTTACCACAGAACTCAAAGCGGTCAATCACCATAAACGTCGTATCTTTGCTGATTGGGTCCTTCAACTGCATGAAAATGGCCCATTTTTACCTCGGAGGCTACGTTAATAAGCAGATTTGTTGCAATTGGGGCTCAGAAAATCTAAGAATGATTGTTAAAAAGTCTTTGCATCCTCAACGTGTCACTTTTTGGTGCGGTTTTTGGACTGGCTTTTCGAAAATGAGGCTGGTGCAACTGTTAAGGTGAATGAATGGCGCTACCGAGCTATGATTAATGATTTTTTATGGCCGGAATTGGAAGATATTGATGTGAACGACGTTTATTTTCAGCAAGACGGCGCTACGTACCACACAAGCAACGAAACAATCTCAATTTGGCAAGAAAAGTTATCTGACCGTGTTATTTCTCGAAAAAGTGATCACAATTGGCCAACGAGATCTTGTGATGTACTACCTTTAGATTTTTTTCTTTGGGGCTACTTGAAAGATAAGGTCTATGCCAATGCCCTACAATTGATTCAAGACTTAAAGATAGAATTTGTGAAGTTATCGAGGACATACAGCCGCAAATGTGCGAATTGGTCATGGAAAATTTCATGTAAAGAATGTGGTACTGCAACCGTAACCGTGGCGGCCATTTGACTGATATCGTTTTTAAATGTTAATGGCATACCTTCTTCTTTACAATGAAATAAACATTTATTGATTTCTCTTAAAAATTACACGTTTGTTTTAAATATTAAAATTAAACCTCTTATTGGAAAACCCTATATATACAATTTCACAACTTTCTACTGTCAAAATTACAAAGTTGTTTACTAAAACATAAATAAAAACTTAAAATTTGGCTATGGCTGGAGTAGAGTATCGTGTTTGCTCTAAAAAAAAGTATTTAGATAAATAATCATAATCGTGTATTTTGTTGTTCCGGTAAATTACTTCTTAGTCTGGTGTCAAACTATGCGTTAAAAAGGGTCCGGTAAAAACGCATCCGTTTGGAAGAATGCCGAGCGAGCAAGGTTTTAAATGAGTGTGCGTTTTCAACGGATCAACCGGACGCCACCTAAAACCATGTTCGGTCGGCATTCTTCAAAACGGATGCGTTTCTAAGGCATAATAGCAATAAAGCAAAAGTCGTTAATAATATTAGTAATACTGGCTTGTTTGGAATAGTGCAAGCTTGCTTGACACGATAGGACTGAGAAACGATTACATTTGTAGTAAATTGGTTAAATTCTGCCAACATCGGACGGTATTACACAACTTGAGAAAGATAAAGACTATGCTGGTAAAGGAGACCTTAAAATATACGATAGCAACATTTTTTGACATAAATAATACAATTCATTTGGCGGAACAAAGCTTTGCTTGTTCCACTAACCAACTTAACCTAACACATTGGTTTGTGGCTTAAACATAAATTTTTCTTTTATTAGAAATCTAAAAAAAATGTTGTTTATAAAAAATTGTTTTTTTTTTTAAATTTTAAAATGTGATATTTAGGAATTACTTGATATGTCACAACAATATAAAAATACTTTAGAATTTTAACCACACTTGTTGAAATTATGAAATTGAAGACTAGATTTAAGCATTCTGTGAACATTGACTTTGAATATTTGTAGCTCATAAGTCTAAAAAAATATTGAATTTTGAAGTTCATTCCATGTCCTTGATAGTACGGTTAAAAAATTCTTTTAAAAGTTTTAGTTTTACATTTCTGAACTGTCAGTGAATATTTGTTAGTATTCCTAGCAATCTTTGTACAACGAGTAAATATTTGTTGGCATTATGTCTTTTATTTTGTTTAAACAATGTTTATAAAAATATCTATAGAAAATGCAAAAATCTGCAACATTACGCAGGTTTTGTAATGTATCTAAATCATTACTCAACTTTGGGTCGGCAATGATCCAACTAACTTGTTTTTGACTGTAATTTAGAACAGATAGTGTAGTTTTAGATGCACTTTTTTTTATATTTAGGAACAATATTTAATACAAAGACAAATATAAGTTTTATATATGTATATGCAAAAACAACAAAAGTAAAAAACTGTTTTCATCTATTAAGAAATCTTAGTTATTTAGCTTTCAAAGCTATGTCAACAGCATGGTTAATCTAGAAGGTTTTGTAAGATTGTTACCCTTACAAGACAAGTTTAGATATAAATTCGTTGATTAGTTTAATATTTGGTATTGGCAATACTTTGAGTTTTGATTTTGAAATATTAAGAAGATAAGTTCTTTTAGAGTTTAAAGCGAAATCTTATTATTATTACTTTATCTTAGAATAATGATAGATGAGGCGCGGTTTAAGTTTGGTAGTAATAGAAAGAAAAGTTTTAACAACATAAGTAATAAATGAATAATCAAAATTTCATAAAGCAACCTGAACAGTAGCTGTTGTAATCTCTGGAATAGTTGAAAGATACAAATCTAAAATCTTGGTTTACCAAGAAATTCATCACGAGGAAAATATGTGGGTTATTAAATAAGTTGGGTAAGATTATGAGAAGAAGCAAAAATCATAGGATAGTGTTTGTAGAAGATGAGTGACTTAATCATTTAGTATTATATACATTAGAATCTTCTTACAAAATTATTTCGGCTTTTCTATTTTACTTAAAAAAACTCAAATATTTCAGAAAAGTCATTAAAAAATTGTTTTATTTGGAGAACGGTATATGCCTATTACAAAAATAGTTTTATTGAGAAAATTTAGTATAAGAAATGTGCTATTATAACCAATGCATTGTGTTTCGTAAGTTGTCAGTATAGAATATGCTTGTTGTTTGTGGATGTAAGCACATACACCCCTTTGGTCAGCAAATGAATATTCAAGATAATAATCAGAATCTGGATTTTTATTATTCACTTTGATTTTAGTGAAAAAGAGAATATGGAGATGAAAAATTAACTTTTAAGCTACAAATTAAGTCAGTGTTTTTGTTGATTAAATTGTTTAGTAGAACAGGCAAAGCTTTTTGCCAATTCAATTGTATTGTAGTGTTTCTTTGTCGATGTAACTCTCGCGTTAGTAGTACTCTTGATGACCCGTTCTAAATCTCCGCACGTCTGAATGAGATGCTGTTTTATGTGAGTTTATACCTACCGCCAGGTCAAGGTTAGTAGTTATTGTTTATAGTTAGGTTAGGGAGTAATTAAAAAAAAAAGATGAAATAGGATGGTCCTGGGGCAGGGAGTTTGAATATGCAAGGTCATAAATCTTCAAAAGCTAGATTTAGCTTCTCTGCGTTTGGAATAAGTAGAAATAAGGTAATTTAGACTCAGATTACGGGAGTTTGGGTACGCAAAAAATTACTTTTCAAAAACTGGATCTGACTACTCAAAGCCAAAATCCTGGTTTTTCATACCAGAATTCCGGCCTCGAATGACTAACTGAAACATTTGTTTTATTATACAAAAACAAACATTTCCAAATTGTTGGAAAAAGTTTTAACTTATACTTAAAAAAAAAAAAAACAAATATGACCTTTGAAACTATAGTCTAATTGCGTTACTGCTTAATTTGTCAAAATATATTCAAAAATATAATAATTTATACATTGTGAAGTTCTTAGAATAAAGTAACTTTGTCTTAGATACTCAATATGGATTTTTATCAATACGTTTAACAGATTTTCTGACATATGTTAGTTACAATTTAAATAAAATCTTGCAGTAGTTTTTTTTTAATTTTAATTTTTTTTTAATATTAATTAATTTTCAATTTGATAGATATACTACAATTATACAATTATAATGTACACTAAATATATAATTTAGTATAACAGCCTGTTTAGAAAAAGTATCAATAAAAAATAAATTAATGTGACGAGTTCAGAGATATCATAAAAAGTGTTGTTAATAGCGAAATTAAAAACTTAATTAAAACTGTTAATGATTTAAAAACATCTGTGAAAGACTTCAAGATCGTAATAAGACTCTAGAAAATCAAGTAAATAATTATAACGTTGACACGAGACAGGAAGAATGCAAGGAAAAACATCCCGATGAACCAAAAAAATACTTCGAGTCGACAAAAATTAATCGAATGGATAGAAATAAAATTGTTAAAATCAAGGACAATGAAATTCAACATCATGATCAGAAGGATAATAGTTTTAAACAACAGGAGTCATCACAACCTGCAGTTAGTGAAATACACAATGGCAAATGGCAAACACAAACTAAATATAACAAAAAAAAAATATAAATCATCTAATTTAAATGAAAGAAAGTTAACATATGGCACTTCCACAAATGCCACAATTAAAGGTGCTATAAAATACAACCACTATCATGTTTGCAGATTTGAACCTACAACTACCAAAGAAGAATTAATATCTTACTTAAGTAACAAAAAACTAGTTGACGTCAAATGTGAACTTTTAAAATCTAAACAACCTGAAATTTATGCATCATTCAAAATTGCTGCCCCGATGATATATGATGAAATAATTCTAAACCCTGAAACTTGGCCACTTGGAGTAGGTGTCAATCGTTTTTTTATTTCTAAGGAAAGCAGCGGATCCAAAGTAAGTGGACAACCTATACATAATCCGGCTGCAAATCAAATTATTTTAGATAATGTAATTAATTTTAACTTGTTTCATTTAAATGATCAATCGTTAAAAAATAAAATAAATTTTATTGAATTTATTTGTAATAATAATGCGTATCATATTTTTTGTTTTTGTGAGCATTGGTGTAATCTCATGCAGATGGAAAATTTATTTATTCAAGGATATCAGCTAGCTGATTCCTTTTGCAGAGAAGTTATCACTCGTGGCGGTGTTTCAATTTATATTAAAAAAGAAATTGCTTATAAATTCCAAATAATTTACTTTATTAAGACACTAAATATTGAATCTTGTTTTGAATGTTGCGGCGTAAGAATAGATAAGCATGCTTGTTTTATAGTAATCTATAGAACACCGTCGAGTTGCATTAATATATTTCTTTTTCAACTAAATATTCTTTTAGATAAACTGTATGGCTATTATAAAAATATTTATATTTGTGGGGACATTAATATAGATAAAAATAATTCTTTGGATTATAAGTTACTATGTGATATACTGACTTCACACGGTTTACATTCTTTAAATAATGAACCAACAAGAGTTGTAAAACTTCACAATCAGGACCGCATTACTTCTACATCTATTGACTATCTTTTAACCAATTCTATAGAGTCTATTTTAAATAAAAACAATTTTCATCCAGGCTTTTCAGATCATCACGCTCAAGACTGTGAAATTAAATTATGCATGACTGCTTTCAAAATTGACAAGGGTATAATAATAAACAATAGAGATTTAAGTCCAGCTGCAGTTAATGAATTTAAATTTTTATTTAATAAACATTATTTATGTCTTGTAAACTCAGATGAGTATTGCTATTCCAATATCTGTGACTTATTTGATAATTTTTATACTACCTTTATATGGTGTATGAATGTTTCGTGTCCGCTGAAGCAAAAAACAGTCAACACAAGTACAAAACTATGTAAGAAAATTACCTTTTCACGGTCTTTACAAATAGAATATGATCAAATTAAAACTCTAGACTGGCTTAGAAAAAGAATTAATTGTCCCAATCTAAATAACAATTATAATGAAAAAAATAAAGGTTTAGATAGAAATATATCATTTGAAAAAAAATGCTACCACATTAACTTAATACATCATTCTTCTAATAAAAATAAAAAGCTTTGGGAACTAGTTAAAGCAAAGCAAAATGTCAAAGATATTAAAAATACAAATGATCATATCAATTATAACGACAATTTTTTTACAAATAACAATGATATAGCAAATGCTTTTGGTCAATATTTTATTGATTCTGTAGAAAAAATACGAAGTAGTATTATTACTGATGCAAACTGCACTGTATCAAGCAATAATCCCCAAACAATGTTTTTCTTTCCTGTAAATGAGAGCGATATACGTAATATTATTGGAAAACTAAAGAATACTTGTTCCGGACCTGATCTTATACCTACAAAACTAATTAAGGAATGTCAACTGTTATTAGCCCCTATTTTATGTAAACTGATAAATCAATCAATTTACCAAGGAGTTTTTCCATCTACTTTGAAATTAGGCCACATTACACCTATATTAAAAAAGGTGATTCTGCAAATATTGCTAACTATAGACCAATATCGGTACTTAGTTGTTTTTCTAAAATATTCGAAAAAGTGATTGGTCAACAATTAAATAAATTTTGTGCACTCACCAACAAACAAACAAACTGCAAGTACGACATTTATACAGCATATAAATGATGAGTTAGATCAAGGAATATACGTGTACAGTATATTCTTTGATCTTACTAAAGCATTTGATACTATAAATATCGAATTTTCAAATAAATTAAACAAGTTCAACAACAACACTCATTTTTTAGTAAAAAACACTGTTATTAGCTGCAGTGGTTCTACCAAACTCCTTGGTGTAATAGTGGATAACCATCTCCAGTGGCATTCTCATATTGAAGATTTAATGAACAAACTTAATAAATCTTATTATTTGCTATCATCATTAAAAAATGATTATAACACTGAGCATTTGATTACCATCTATTACTCAATGGTTTACAGTTACATTAACTACAATATTATTGTGTGGGGAAATGCAACAACGTCCTCAAGAATTTTTATTCTTCAAAAAAGAATACTTCGTTTAATTTTTAATCTTAAACCAACTGAATCTTGCAAAACATTATTTGTAACTAACAAAATTTTAACCGTTCCTGCAATATATTTATACAAAATCTTAAATTTTGTTCATTCGAGCAAAAACAATTTAATAACTGTTGGTGAGTTTCACAACAGGGTCACTCGACAACACAACTTAATTTATATGAAGAAGCACTATCATGCGTTTTATGAAAAATCTCCTTACCACATTGGTATCTCTTTATATAATAGCCTGCCAGTTTATATACGTTCGCTCGACATCACTCAGTTTAAGAAAAAATTAAAAGTGTTTCTATATGAAAATGCCTTCTACACTATCAATGAGTTTAAAAATAAATTAATAGATTTTCCATCTGCATGAGAATCAATCTCAATTTTAAGTTTTATGTACTGATTGTAAAATTTAAATTGTATATGTTTTTTTATTGTATTGCATGTATCATTTTAACTATGTCTTCTTTGTATTCTACATGACTTGTGTATAAACTTTATGTTTAAGGAACACCAAATAAATTATTATTATTATTATTAATAATTTCAGAGTATTGCAATCCCTTTGCCTACCGCAGTTTTTTGTCTGTAATATAAATAGTTGGATATAAGAACTGCTTCCTCATAAAAGAATATCATATTTTATTTGTGAGTAGAAATTAGCGCTTTTAGCAGCACAAACGAGCAAAGCGAAAATCGCAAAAATTGCCGAAAATTATGCTTTTGGTAGACAGGCAAAAAACACATTTTTTTAAATTATGCAATTATTTTTATTTCAACGTGAAAAGGAATAATTGCAATTAAACATAAAATAAAACACCGCAAAATGTCTGGCACCTGGTAATTTTATTCCTAAAATTTTGGATAACGTTTTTGCATAATAATCTGTGATTATATTTTTCAAATAACGCGCCGTATCTTTTCTTTAAAGTGTTCAACTATTTGTGGATTGTTTGCATTCTCCTTTTCCTTTACGTAACTCCAAAAAAAAGTTCAGCGGCGTTAGGTGGTACAATTTTGGTGGCCAATTTTAATCGTCAAACCAAGAGATGGCACGGCCTAGAAACTTAGTCAGCAGTATATAAACGTTTATTTCTTGCCTTTCGGCCTTGAAAATTCTACAACTTAACATAACATTTACCATATAAACTTAATTCATTTCTAATATAACATATAATCTTAATTACCCTAATCCCTGTTTTTAATTAATTATTTATTACTTTCGTTTCAATTTGTTTTCTTCTTTTTGTTACCGCCATCATCCATTTTATTCCTCTTCCGTCTTTTTTCAGTACTTCATTTCTCCTCATTTGCTCTTCTCTCATTTCATTGCATTTTAACATGTGTTCTATGTTTTCTCTCGCTTCTCCACACATTCTACACATTTTCTTTTCTTCATCTATCCAAAATTTGCACACTTTCTCCTCATTTCCGCATCTGAATCTTGCAATCATTCTTTTTTCTATTTTTTCATACTTTATACTTTCTAGGTACTTTGGTAGTGCATCAGTTATAATATGTACATAATTTGAATTGTACTTAGATTCATTTATCCTTGTTCTACGCTCTTGCACTTGTATATCTCTATCTCTTATCATAATTTCATTCCACATACTTCTATTTATTCTCAATCTATCTACTTCCTCACTAGCATATCCATTCTTGTTAAAATATTTTTCTCTGCAAGCTCCCATTTTTCCACATTTTCCTTTCATTTTCTCCTTCAGGCATTCTTGTAATATTTTACATTCATTCCTTTCTCTCACTCTTTCTTCATACCTCATTGCACGCTTTCCTGCTTCTACTCTTAATTTGTCTATTTTAACTTCTTCCATTACAATGTACGCAGGGGTTTCTTTGTTTACTCCTAATACCCATCTCCAGTATTTTGTTTGAATTGCCTCTAATTTCTCCTGCTCTTTCCACCCCCAAATTTCCGCTCCGTACAATAACATACTTTTTACTAAACTTTCAAACATCATTACTTTTATTCTCATACATTCAAATTTTCTTTCACCAATTCCCCATACTTGTCCTACCGCTTTATTTGCCTTTCTTGTCATATTATTTATGTGTTCATTTTCGTTGTTGTTTGTACAAAAAACATATCCTAAATATTTAAATGATTTTACTTCTTCAATTTCTGTGCCATCCCATTTCCAGTTTTCTACTCTGCGTCTTCCTCCCCCCTTTCTAAAAATCATCATTTTTGTTTTATTTACATTTACTTCCAACTCTTTTTTTCTAAAATATTTATCCATACATCTAATCATTTCATTCATTTCATTTGCTTGTTTTGCAACAATCACCATGTCGTCTGCATAAGCCAGCGACCACACTTTCTCTCTGCCCACCACCACCCCACCTGTCTGCGCCTTACATAGCATTTCTTCTACATCTGCAATGTATGCCGCAAACAAACTAGGGCTGAGTGGGCATCCCTGTCTCACACCTTTCGTAGTCCAAAATTTATCACTCATTTTGCCATTCATACATACCCTGCTAACTGTTTCCTCGTATACTTCTTCCATTCTTTTTACTAGATGCTCATTTATTCCTCTTTTTCTTAAATACATCCACAATTTCTCTCTACTCACACTGTCAAATGCCGCTTTTAGGTCCAAGAATAATGCATACACCTTTCCTCCCTTTTCTGCTATTTCCTTTTCTACTATATGGTGTAGTATGTATACATTATCCATGGTTCCTCTTCCTTTTCTAAACCCTGCCTGTCCATCTGGCAATATCCCATTCATCTCTAGTTCTTCACTCAGTTTTTCTTCTAGTACCATGGCGTAGATCTTGTATGCCGTACTTAGTAACGTTATACCTCTATAATTTTCTGCAAGCTCTTTATTTCCTTTTTTGTGTATCGGACATACAAGACCTACTCTCCACTGACTAGGAAACCCTTTTCCCTTCCATACTTCATTTATTATCTCACTTAGTCTCTCAATCAAATCTTCCGTACCATACATCCATGCTTCATTTTGTATTCCATCTGCACCTGGCGCTTTTTGTTTTTTTAGTCTTTTTATTTGCTTCCATATCATTTCTTTCGTTATATCATCTACATCTTGATTCATTTGTTGTGTTGTCCTTGGTTGTCTATCAGTTTTTTTGTTCGATCCTTCATACAATTTTAAAAAATGCATCCTCCAGTTTTCCATTGATATTTGTTTGTTTTCTCTTCTTTTTCGATTCCTTTCTTTGTTTATGTATTTCCATGCTTCTTCTTCAGTGCGTATTTCTTTTATCTCTAATTCCTCTTTTTTCTTATACCTTGCCTTAACTTCTTTGCATTTTTCCTTGTATTCCTTTTGCGCCTTCTGATATTGTTGTTTAGTTGCTTTGTCATTTTTCCAATATCGTAGTACTTTTCTAGCTTCTCTTTTTTTCTGTGTGCATTCTGTGTTCCACCATTCGCATTTTCCAATTGTTTCTTCTGTTTGTATAAACGTTTTTGTTACTGTTGCGTCTGCGATTGTGTTTTCTAATTCTGCCATTTGCTGTTCTACGCCTTTTTCTTGTAAATGTATTTTATTTAAATTTTGCTTGTACATTTCTATGCTTTCTTGTGTCCATACTGTTTTTGTTACTATTTCCTTTTCGTTTTTTGGTTTTCTGTTTATACTTCCATTTATATGCACTTCTAGTGGCTGATGATCCGACTCTACTCTTTCTCTAATCTTAAATTTGTCTACCTCTTGCCACGCTTCTTCATTAACCATTACGTAATCAATTACCGATTGTCCCTTTGTTCCTATGTATGTAAATTCTCCCTCTTCATCTCCTTCCATGTTTCCGTTTAATATGTCCCAGCCATTCTCTTCAATCATTTCCATCATTTCTTTTCCTTCTTTGTTTTCTAGTTTATCTTTTGACTCTCTTTTGCTTTTCTGTCCGTTTGCCATTCTTTCTCCTTTAATTCCGGTCCTAGCGTTGAAATCTCCTCCTACTATCAGTTTTTTCTCTTCTGTTTTTTGTATTGAGTTTTCGAGCGTTGATCTAATTTTTTTTATCCCTCTGCTGTATACCGTAACCATTTTGTATTTTGTTCCACTCAGTATAAAATTTTGTTGCACTAACCCTTCCATTTCCAAATTTACATCATCTTCTTGTAGTATTTCATTTCTTATTCCTGTTATGATACCTCCTTTTGCTCTTCCCATTTTTTTTTCTTTAATAGCTGGCTGGCATTTCCAACTAAATTCTTTAGGCATTTGCTTCTCCATGTCTCTCCACCTCTTTTCATCTATCCACGTTTCCACCAATCCAATTAAATCAAATTTTCTTATATACTTCCAAAAATCTTCATCTTTGTTGTTTAATCTTGCTACATTCCAAAATACTATATTTATTTTATTGCTGGTATCTTCTATTTTTGGTCCATCATTGTTAGCTTCCAATTTGTTAATCGCTTTTTCTTCCCAATTTTTCTCATTAACGCAGTTTGGTTTAGTTCTTTGTTGTTTGTTTTTACTTCCCTCCCCCCCGTTTATTACTGCTACTAGTTTTTTGATACTTCTATTCTGCCGTTTCTTTCGTTGTAACAGCGTTTCTCTCCATTTACCACAATCTTCATATATCCCACGATCGCCGTCTTGCCTTTTGTTTTTTCTTCTTTTGCCATATTTCTAAGTTCTTTTTGAATTACTCTTTCTTTTTTGTAAGGTCATTATCAATAAATATATCGCTTCCCTTTAATACACTTTTTTTCTTCATAATTTTTTGTTTATCTTCCCAATTATCTAACTGTACAAAGATACTTTCTACTTTACTATTGTTTTTCAATTTATATGCTTTTTTCACATTTACACCTTCTTTTAATTTAGTTCTAGTCCAGTTTTCTACTTTATCTTTTAACGTCATTCCCTCCATTATACCTTCATTCAATCCCTGAATAATTACATTATTTTTTCTTTCATTCCTTTCTTGTTTTTCTAATTTCTGTTTTAGTTCGGCTACATCATTTTGTAAACTATCTATTTTAGTTGTTTCTATTGCGTTGATCCTATTGTTTAGTTTTTCATTTTCTTCTCTCAATTTTTCTAATTCTTTCAGAATAACAGTTTGCGTTTCATTTATTAATTGTAATTGTTTCAAGATTGTTTCAGCTACTTTTTGATTTATTCCACTTCCGCTTGCTTCTTTGGTTTCCATCATTTCTCTTCGTCGTTTTTTTTTCATCTTGTTCGGGTGTTCTTTCTGTTTTATTCCCTCTGTTGAATACTGTATCGTCGTCTGACGGCATTATTCTATTTTATTTAAATTTATTTTTATTATATTTAAAAAAAAAAATATTTTTCCTCCGCTCGAGCCTCGAACCGCCAACCTTTGCGTTTAGAATCCACGTCTCTATCCACTCGGCTACCAAGCGCTCTTTTGTGTTGAATGCGTAAATATTCTTGTTCAGTATATCTATTTATTTATTCTCTTGCGATTCTTACAGCAGTTTTACATACGATGGAGGTTATGTTGCTTATTAAAATTTTTAAATTAGGATTTTTCTCCTACCTTGCCGTTTTGCGGCACACCGCTTTCTTCCTCTGAATCTCCTTCTTTGATTTTCTCAATTGTATATACAATATTAAATATTATTTCATTTTCTTATCACTTTTAATGTTATTTGGTAAATGTCAACAACTCTTCACTATACTCTGTCTCCCTCCATCTCCAAATCGTTAGTCTAGTCAGCAGTAACACCATTGTTTTGGAAATCTGGTTGAAAAAACATATTCTACACGTTACTTGAACTTTGTAGGCGTGCAAATGTAGATCTTTTCCCAAAATTTGTGGCAGAATGTGTCTGGTAATGTTCAATTCTTGATCACGTGGCCAAATAAAAGTACCTTGATTTTTGGCCACACTTTACCTCTCTGCGTGATGTTTTTTAGGAACCGACAAGGACGACAACAAATAATGGTCTTTTCATCTATGTCTCAAATTTAATACTTAAACGTTGTTTGTTTGAATATTTCTTTATAACTTCTAATTGCATGGTCATTACTTGACAGTTGTCAATAAATAATCACCGTACTGCCCACACAAATGGTGGCAAATTTAAATCCGGCGCTCTTGTTGAGACATTTTTTTAGTTTTTAACTACTCGTATTGCATATATTACAGAGCTCAGTTTATAAAAAAAGTATATTTATATGATCATGCCATTTTATGTTACTATTGATAGAAAGACCAAAACATATTACGGGCTCATTTAAATTACTTTTACATTTCCTATTGTTAACTTTTCTTAGGCACTAGTAGAATAGCTATTTTTAATAACAATATATATGGTTTTTTCTATATTTAACAACAATTTTTTTATCAAAAAACCCTTTCTGAAGCTTTTCCATAAGAGATGCTAAGATAGTTGACAAATACTATAAATATCGCATCCTAAAATTAGCACGTAATATCATCCGCATAACTAATAATGGTTTCAGTTTAGCCATTAATTACTTTGCTTATTTTGTTGATAAAAACAACAAACAGTATCTGGAGGTACCAATAGATATACTTCTAAAACTTCTGAATGTGTGGTTATACCATTGTGAATTAATTTGACCTTTTGATTCAAATTGGATTTTAACAGATCTAGTGATTTGCACTTAATTTCAATTTGTACAGCTTATCAAGTAATATCTTATGATATATACATTCTATACTATCAAACGTTTTAGAGAGATCCAGAAATACCCCACAAGCTACATTACCTCTATCTATTGCTGTTAATAATTTATTATAAATATATTTATGCTGATTATTTGACAACAAACTATTACCGACAAAGAAATTTATTACTCATTTAGCAATTATTATTTTGTATATTTTAGAAAAGCACGTTAAGACAATAATTTGACATGTCATCTATCTTACCCTTTTTATATACAGGTGTTACTACACCATTTTCAAACGAGTTATTTATTGCAGCGCTTAATGGACTAGCAATTACATGTATTTGATAATAACAATTTATTTTCAAACTGTCAATACGGTTTTTGTCACAAAAGATCAACCCCAACAACTATGATTGACGTAGTTAAAGAAATTATAAGCTGCTTCAAAAAGGAGTGTTATTTTATGGAATCATTCTTAAAGTAAAGCCTTTGGCTGTGTGTCATATAGTTTGTTATTAAGAAAACTGTCCATATTAGGACCATTATTGTTTCTAATATATATTGATGACTATCTTAATTATGTAAAAGCTGATAAATTGGTGTTACACGTTGATGACACAACAATATGAAATAAAGGTATACATATCTCATTCTCAAACATTAGAGAAAAGTGAGGAAACACTGTTGAGATCTACAAAATGGTTTGCCTGTAATCAACTGTGTTTGAACAACTATATTAGCAGTATTTACCAACAGACCAGCCAATGCTGAAGATGATACTATGGAAATTAAGTTTTTTATGGCTATATTTAGATTGCAGATTACAATGGCAAACTCAAAGATATCAAATTGCGAATTATCTAAACAAACATATATATTTGCTTTGTAACCTTGCAAATATTATAGCTAAACATTAAAATTAGTATATTTTGCACTTTATCAATCTTGCATACAGTATGGCTTAATAATCTGGAGTCACTCAACATCTAGACATTGCATACTTGCATTGCAGCGACGTGCTGTACGGATTATCTTGAGAATAAAATACTAAATTTTAACTGTGCCGTGTTTGTATATTTTAGAATGTTTATTAAAATATAGATAGTTATAATTTAAACAAAGATAATCATAACCACAATACTCGGCCTCGGAGTGATTTAATAACATATGCACTTTGTTTAAATAGCTCAAAAGTTATTTAAAACTACTATAAAAACGCTTTTGTCCCAAAATGCCTTTTATAGCTGGGATAAATTTGTAAATAACAGTTTAGAAAGTTTGATGTAATGTCTTTTTTATATGTATATGTAAGCACTAAATAAATAATAATAATTATTATTATTATGTACGCTGTGTATCCTATACTAGAAAGTTTATCTACTCCGCCACTATTTTTTAAGGTTTGCTATGTTTTTTTTTTACTTCCTGTTTTGTGGTTTGATATAAGAACATAACTTTAGAAGTGTTGAGTAAAATTCTGATCGCAAAAGTGTTTATTAAATTGATTAGTAGCAAGAACGTGGTTATTGCATTCAAACTAGCAATGCTTATTTTTTTTCAGTTAGTCCATTAACTGCTTTCCACATCGCTTTGCATTTGTTTGTTGATTCTGTTATGGATATACTCTAGAAGTGTTTTTTAGCCTTAATCAGTAAAGTTTCATAATTTTTGTTGTTTCTAGAAATACAGGTTTGGTGTCTGGCTGGTATTGACAAATAGTTAGTAGTGCAAGCATTTTTTCTATTGTCTTTAAAACTTCAAGATCATTATAAACGCGCTTTCTGTTTTTAAGACTAAATAATAGCACCATAAGTAATATATGTTTTTTAAAATAACTGAATGACACACACAGATAAAATTTGTTACGTTTTGGATTTGCAAAATATTTAACATTTTACAAAAAGTTTTTAAAATCAAGTTTACATTACTAGTAGATGTTTGATATAAAAAATAATTTTTATCATCTCCTAAATGTTTTTAAATTATGAGTCACAAACTTTAAAATTATAAAAATTTGTCTTATATAGCATTTCTACAATTTATAGTGATGCTAGACATCAATTTAGTTTATTTTTGTCAAATTTAAAAATTAATTTTTGTCAGAATTTTGTCTCCTATATTTTATCCGTGAAAATTGTTGAAAAAACTTAAATATTTTTTTAACGGTTCAAAATAACCCACAAGACCAACTTATTATACATCGTTGGAAAGGTCTTGACAAACCCTATCTAACAAAAAAATTTGAGAAAAGTTGAACCGTTTAAAGATGGCGGCCAATAATGTCAAATTTAGTTTTCACCCTAAAAATAGGGGCTAACATTTTATTTTTAATATTTTAATATTTTATTATAATACACAAATCTGGTATTTAAAAATCTGAAAAAAATGTCTTCTTGTTTTTTTCAAAAAAAAAATTCTTATTTTTGAAAATTCATAAGAGGGGTTGTAAGCAAAAAATCAAAAAAATTATACAACAATCTCCTAAAAAACTCTTTTTCTTTCGATTAAAACTATGCGCAGCCTTTTACGTTAAAATCCTAGGCATTATTCTTTTGCGTTTTTTCCAAGTTTGACGAACCGTCATTGGTTTATTTTTACAGATATCAAAAAAGTTTAAGAATAACAATTTGTAGGGCATAATTAGATCTAAGCACAATTTTTTGCGTGTCAAAAAGTCCTTTTGCATTTTTGGCTCAGATAATCGCTAGTGGTCCATCGGTTGGCCCTCGATTTTCACCTTTGTAAAAACTCAATTTTTGACTTTGAGATAAAAAAAAATTGTGACGCCACTAGACTAAATAAATGGGGGTCATATATTTGTCAGGAGAAATTTTTTGGTTCATATCTCACCCTCCTAGGATTAAATTTACTCAAGTTATTGCAAATCTACGTTTTTTGAGAAAAAAATTCTCACACCGCTCCTGATTTTTTGAAAAATCCGCGGTTAGTTTCAAATTGCAGTTTATTAGTCGATAAATCCGAAAATTCATACGCCCTATCTAGACCGTTTTTAAAAAAGGGTGGAAAATGGCCTCAAACATGGGTAATTTTGAAGGTACTCGGAGGTGAGATTTTGAAAAAGTGAATACATAGCAGTGTGTAAGGGGAGTCAAGAAACTCGAAAAAAATTATTAAAAAATTATTTACTTACAACATAAAAGGGGTAAAAACGCTTAAAAGGGGGGTAAAGTTTGGTAGACGCTTGGCCTAAAGGCCTCGCCTGCTCCCGGGACGATTTTTGTCAACTTGCGCGACAGCTAAACTGAAATAGTAATAGAGTCCCGTAACAAAATATTTTGCGCATTCAAAACTATTTTTTAATCCTATTTAATTAATTTTGATGTTAGATTTATATTGTTTTATACTTTACATAAATTGCAGATCCGTCATGCTCTCCTGTCTCTCTGCAATAAGCATCAGCAAGTTCAAAATAGCATATGCTTGAAGATGTTTTTTGTTTTTCCAATGTTTTGCAATGCATAAAAATACTTATTTTGTTAATATTTTCTAAAACATCTTCAATTCATGCTATTTTCAATTGAGTTTACATTTTGATGTATAATTTTAAATATTAAGTTTTGTTTTTCTGTTTCTAAACCCGTTGAAAAAAACGAGATTTTTGATTTTATCTAGATGTTGTAGAGAGGTTGTAACTTTTTTGACATAAAAAAATTGTAGTTAAAATTGATGGTTTTAACTCTGACTCCAAAATTATAAATGGTAGTGTTTTTCAAGGTTCTGTTTTTTGCCGATTTATTTTAGTTGACATTAATAAATAACTAAAAGTCTTATTTATGATTCTGTAGATGATAGCAATTTTTTACTTTCCAAAGGCCATTTCCACAAATAAGCGTCATAAAATGTCTGGGATAAAATCTGTATTTATAAACAAAGACTTCAAAACAATATCTGAATGGGGTAGTTTCAACTTGGTCAATTAATACAAAAACTCAACTTTTCACTGTTTTATAAGCAAAATCCGAGAAATCATTAGTACCAAAAATTAAACAAAACAACAAATCTATATCTACAACTTTTTCAATTTGTGTTTTTAAAAACAATATTGAACTCAAAAGTTTTATTAGTGGCGTTGGAGTTCTACTGGAGCTACTAAACAAATATCAGACATTTAAAGATATAAACCAAAAAGACAAAGAATTAAATTAGATTTAATAAATAACTCAAGTGCAAATTTTAAATTGGAATCAA
This sequence comes from Tachinus rufipes, assembly GCA_963932245.1. Lineage (NCBI taxonomy): Eukaryota > Metazoa > Arthropoda > Insecta > Coleoptera > Staphylinidae > Tachinus > Tachinus rufipes. The sequence goes on along the minus strand of OZ010747.1, from coordinate 45,404,505 downwards.
GTTTTGAGCCTGAGTCTGATCGTGAAAATTATAATCAATCCCAATCTCTCCAAAATCAGGTTATTTTAAGAAACCCAATTTTACAAATTAATTTAAACATAGCACTACCGGTCTTAAAAAGAGAATATTTGAATACAGATCTTAGAATTTTTGGTGAACGAGAGCTTTTGCCCAAATTTATTGAAGTCAGTAAAAAATTGGTTGCTAAATTTTATGACGTCGCTGATCTTACAGACTTTAAAAATGAACATTTAATGAGTACAATTTTATTTAAAATTGAAAGTAAAGCAGCAGTTAACATCTCTAGTTGTATCATTAGCAGTGGGCTGAATTAAAAGGAGCACTAGTAGATACCTATGCAGATAAACGTAATAATATTATGCCCTACTTTTGTTGATCATAGCCAATGCTTTTATATTAACTTATCGCTGATTGCAATCACACTAAAATTTATGTGCCAACGCATGAACGTTGATTCAATATTTTTAATATTGCTAAACAAGTTTGTCTCATTTGAACGTTGAAGTTAGAATACCTTGGAGTGTTGACCTACGTGTTCCGAGATAGAAGAAACATTTTTTTTTTAATTATAAACTACCTTGCATTATTTTCTTTCCTATATATTGTTATAGATTTGTAAAATCTAATTAATGTTTAAGTTTTCTTATGTTATAATTTATTTTATAAACCGGTTTTTGGGCTGCTTTGAGTTTAGGGTGAATGTGAGTGAGAGTGAGAAATTTATAATTTATATTGATTTTTTATTTGGGATTTATTTTGAATATTTTGATTTTATTGCATCATTATATGTGTATGTTCTAGAACTAAGTTTATTTAGTGTATCCTTCCCTAAATTTTCCATCTTCTTTCAGTGTGTTTGTTGCTTCCACGGATGCTAAGAGAAAAAAGTAAATCCAAAGCAATTCGAGCCCATAGGAATTCGCAGTTAGTAGAACATCGGCTACTGGTATGATTATATTTTTATTTTTGTTATCTATCTTTCTCTCTCTCTCTCTCTCGTGTAGTATGTGCTTAATATATTATTTATATGTGATTTTGCAACACCGGCGTGAACCACCACCTCCTCTGAGAGTAGCCAGAGTAGTCCTTTCAGTTGTTGAAGGGCTTAGGGTGCTGCACATTCATAGAATTGTTTGAATTAATCGGTTATATTGCTACTCATTCACCAGTGGATAAAGCAAATACTTTAATGGCATATTTTTTGTATATATGCTTTTCGAATATTATTACGCGGTTTAAAAAAACCAATTGGCCAATTAATGCGTACAAAGAAACCTACTTGTATAAATAAGGCGTTTGCTGTGCTCACTAACGATTTTCAGTTTGAAAACGCATCTAAAAGCGCTAAAAATATTGTAATGCGCACAAATTTAATCAAAAATCTAATTTATATTATCACAGACCAATTATACAGAAGGTTAGTAAACCATTTCAGCAAACTGTGCAATGCAAACAATTTCCATTCAACAAACCAAAGCAATAACTTTGGTGCGCCTATAAATAAAAATTATCATTACAATTAAAGAAGCAGTATGCCTAAGCCAATTTCTATGAGTGTGAGTACTCGAAATAATAATAATGATGCTATCAATACTACAAATCAAATTTATGAAGAAATTATTTTTTTATAGAAGAGCCAAGAAACTATGAATTAATAAATTTTTGTACAAATTTAAGTAAACTTCCATTTATTATATTTCCTGAAAATAATCTATAAGCGCTAATTGATACAGGAAGTATAAAATCTTTTATAAAACCACATGTTGCGTTTAAACATTATAAAAACTTTATCGTTGAAGACCCGTTTAAAATTAGAACAGCTCACGGGACGTCCATTGAGCTATATATTTCAAAAGTATTTAATTACAATAATAAATTTAATCATAACTTAAAACACCATTTATTTCATTTTTACGATAAATTTGAAATATTAATTGGTATTGATAATTTAAAAAAAATTAAAGACTTCCAACTCAAAAATAAAGATGGATTATATGGACTATACAATTTATGTGAGTCAAAACGTCATTGCAGAAAAGCTATAGATCATGTTTTACGCAAATAAAAATATTATTGAGCGAGAATCAGAACAAGTAATTAAAACCAATGTAAAAATAATACAATAATAGTCCCAAATGTTAAACTTAAAGATTTAATTATACCGGAATGTGTAACACTTTCAAATAATTATCTCTGTTTGTGTACGATAATAAATTCCACACAGGATAAGGTTTTATTTACATTATTTAAACCATTGAATTAGAAAATGTTGATAATAATTTTCTTATACGTCAACAAGCGGATATAAATAATATTCACATCAGAGATTATAAAATAGATATTTCAAAATTTTGTACTGATCACATAAATGCAGAAGAAAGACGTGAAATTTTAAAACTTATCAAACAATATCCCAATGTTTTCTATTTAAATAATAATAAAATAACAATTACTAATTAAATTAAACACACTAAAAAACTAGCAATGAGTAACCTATTTATACAAAATCTCACAAATCCATAGAGATGAGGTACAACTCAAATTCATAAAATGTAATTCGACCTTTAAATTCAACATGGTTATTGCCCCTTTGCACGGTTTCTAAACAAATGGACGCATTGGGCAAAAGGAAATGGCAAATAGTAATCAATTTTAGGAAGCTTAATGATAAAACATTAGAGAATAAATACTTCTTTCCTAGTATTTTAGAACTGTTAGATAAACTCGGACGTTGTCAGTACTTTACAACTCTTGATTTGGCGTCTGGTTTTTAACAGATTAAGATGTGTGAAGCTGATATACAGAAAACATCTTTTAATACCGAAGATGCCCTTTGGTCTTAAAAATGCACCAGCAATCTTTGAAAGGGTCATGGATAATGTTTTGCGTAGACTTGTAAATGATAAATGTTTAGTGTACTTAGATGATATATCATCTTTAGTACAAGTTTGTAGAAACGTGTAAACAATCTAAAATTAATATTTGATTGTCTCAGGAAATTAATTCTAAAAATTTAATTAGATAAATCTATATTTTTAAAACAGAAAATTTTATATTTTAGTCATATTGTAACCCCTGAGGGTGTACGACCTGATTTCCGCAATTTAAAACTTCCCCATACCAAAAATCACTAAACAAATAAAAGAATTTTTAGGCCTGTTAGGGTATTATTGCAAGTTAATTAAAGAATTTGCTAAATTATCAAAACCGCTCACAAAGTGATTAAAATAGGATGCAATACTAAATATCAGTGATACAGAATACTTGGAATGTTTTAATACGTGCAAGAATTTACTGACCAATAAACGATTGTTAAATATCTTGTTTTTTTACAAGATTTGAACTTTTTGACATGTGATGTTAGTAACTATGCAGTAGGCGTTATCTCAAGGTAACATTGGAAATTATCACCCAGCTGCTTATGTAAGTAGAACGTATTTAGTCTGAAATAAATTATTCAACAATAGAGAAATAGTTACTTGCTATTGTGTGGGAGACCCTACATTTTTTACAGACTATTAAAATGGTTGTTTTCATTAAAACTATGTAGTCAAAAATTAAGACACTGGAGATTGAAACTTGAGGAATTTGATTAACAAATTGTTTATTAAAAGAGCGTATTAAATACAAATGCGTATGCGTTGAGTAGCATACCATCCAAATCAACAGAATCAATAAATGATTTAAATTCATTTTCTAATACTCTATGTAGAAGATAGTTTACTCGGACACTACCAATATTACTTAAATCTTAAAGCTACCTTATAAAAAATAATAATGTAATAAAAATAGAAGGCAATTTATTTGAAGCGCCAGTAACCAATATTCTAGTACATTGCGTTAGCCAAGATTTGCAAATGTCTGCAAAAAAATTTAATAACATTGACATATTCAAAGAACAAAATTCCCAATTACATTTGCTAATTTACCTTAAAAGTAACCTAAAATTTATCATTTATTTAATTACTAAAGAACATTATTATAATAAACCATCTAAACAAGATATACAATTTTAAAAACTTAAGCATGCTTTAAATTTCATGTAGAATTGACAAAATAAATTGGTTAAGCGTTTTACCTATGATTCTATATATTTTAAATAATACTGATGTTTTAATCACAGTATTTAATTACACTTTAAATATACAACATCGTAAAACTACTGTCAACAAAATTGACAATATTCAATCGCTTCGGAAATATGTAGATGATTTAAACCATCAATTAGGTAATGACAACAATAATACTGATACTTAATCTATGATTGTAGACACTGATGGTGTAGACAACGAACAAGCTAAGGTACTGAGCAAAAGCAATGCTACTGTTCATTCCAATCAGAAAAACCCAATTACAAATATTCCAATAGTTAAATGCCCGTTAACTATGGCAAAAATCAAATTATAATTACAGAAACTGAACATATTCCAAAATGCCCTACAATTTTAAGATTAAATAATAATAAAAAACAAAAAAATTGTTAGAACTTTCAAAGAAAAATCCTGAAAAAAAATCATTAACTTTGTTAAAGAATATATAGTACCAAAGATAAAATATTATATTTATTTTAAGACTGTCAATTATGAAAAAATTTATGCAATACTGCAAGCAAAAACTTGTGAATTGAACTAATTAATTTTTCCAAATTTTTATCAGACGTAATGAAACCAAGATGAAGAAATTACTAAAATAATACGTAGTTAATACAAAGGCAAAACAAACTATCGTAGAATAGATTAAACTATTTTACGTATAAAGAGATGTTACTATTGGCCTAATCTTTACAAATTTTTATATTAAGACTGGAGAATTTATGACATTTTGTATAGTCCACCGAAAAAATGACTAAAAATTATTAATTCAAATTTTAAAATGTTATAAATAAACGTTTCAGCTATACATTAATATTTTTTAATTTTTTTTATAACAATTAGTTCGAATGTAATTAATTTTTAAAAACTTAAATTTTTTGTTTGGTTTCATTATTTAATTTTGAGTTAAATACAACTTTAAAACCTTTGCTCAAAAGTATTAATAGATAGGCGGTTGTAGGCACAATATATTTTAAAATAACAATTGTCAGAAAATTTCTCTTATAAGAACCAATGTTAATTTAAAAACGGCGTTGTACGTGTCAACAAAAAGTTCACCAATGTTGTAATAGGATTTCAGTATGTAATGTTTGCTAATAATATTTTTCCATAACAATACTACCATCAGGTCGGGGCGAATAAACCCGGAAATTCTCTAGCGTTAATAACTTGCATAATTTGTCAAGTGTGTAAATACGACAGGAAACTTTTTTATTTGAAATTTAACAAACTTCCTACTGCTTCGAGACGTTTCGAAATGTTACACATCGATACTATAAGTTTGAAAAAAACAAAATCTCATACTATAATAGATTCTTTCTCAAAATACGTTCAAGCGTATAAATTAAACTTTAGTCAAGGAATTGAAGTTGCCAATTGATTAATTAAATATTTTACACACCACGGAATTTTTGCCCAAATAATTTTTGTTAATGGATTAGAAATTAAAAACTTTGTTATTATAAAACTATTAGATTTTCCATTCAACTCTAATTTAATACATCAGACTCTTTAATAAGCAAGAAAACTGTAAAAAAGATTCAATTAAAAGTTAATTATGCTTTATTGGCTTATAACACTATTCAAACTGTTATTAAATTAAAAAATCAATAGTGAGTAATAGACAACAGCCGGCCGAGTGAAAATGTCGAAAAAAATGAGATTTAACGACACACCAGACTGGACAAAAAACATGCAACAAAAAGACAAAGACGTGAAGCTGCTAACTATAAGACGTAATAAGGACAAGTAAAACAAAACATAAATTAAGATGAAAACATTAGCAGACACTCCTATTATTAATAAAAAAATTAATAAGTTGTCAGCTAAGGCATGCGTGCGTTGCTTAAAAACATTTTAAAGACAGTAAAGCAAGTTTAAAGTTTCCATGGACTGACCAAGTATTTTAAAAAATTTATTTTATATGATGTCAGAATAGCAAAATTGCTGCGTTCCGACATATTTAAAATCACATTTTCACACTGACATAAGTAAAAAAAGCTATGTAGCAGTAGTATTACTCCATTAGAAGTTATGGCGGTAACTGATAGAGCTAAAATATTTAGAGTGTATCTGCTTAGACAGAAATTTATTCAAGATAGTAAAAAACTGCAATGCGTCCACAAATATAATCTGCAAGAAGGACTTAAGCACAACCGGGCTCCAGTATGAAACATGTCAATAGTTTGAGACGGTGCTCTATTGTGAGAATAGTGGGCAACACACAGCGCAAAATAATTAAAACAAAACTTAAAATAACATACCATAAAAACATTAAAATAAGTGTTGCAAAAGAAATGGTATAGAGCAACTAGTAATTTCAGAGATTCTGGAAACAGATATTAATAGAACAGTTTACAAACGAAGATAAGAAACGGCATTTATAAGCAATAAGTTTAAGGAAAATTGTGAAAAAATGATTTGGGATTATACCAAATGACAAATCAAATAAGAGCTATGACCTGCGCTGTTTATATAAAGTAATTGTGTCTAATAAGCAATGACTCCAAGTCTTCCAAGGCAAAAGACCTAGGATGACCAAAATGTGAAGAAACCGGCTAATCAGCGCAAAGTAGAATCTAGTAAGATTAATAATCTAGTAAGATTAATAATGAAAATTTCCGTTGAATATGATTTTAAGACATTGTATTGCCTCCTCCATCCCTAACTATTGCCTGCATTTGGCGGTCTCGCGTTATCCTGCATCAGAATAAAGCCATCGCCGATAAATAAAACAAATGGGACTGCAAAAATTTTCAAAATTTTCTTAATGTATCGCTGTGCAGTCAGCAATCCTCGATTAATGACAATCAATTTGGTGCAGGCATCCATTGATATTCTTGCACATACCATCAGAATACTTCCAAACTTCGCAAATCGTTCTCCCGTTTCTATCCATACTCGTTTTCTTCCATCTGGCGAATGGAGGCAGAATCTAGACTTGTCAGTAAACAGTACTGTCCTCTATTGTGCCAATGTCTAATTCAAATGTTTGCAAGAAAATTGGAGACTGGCTACTCTGTGACGTGAGAGTAATTTTGATTTAGCTGCTAGTCTTCAAAATAAGCGAGCTTCTTGCAACCTTCAACAAACTGCCCACACACTCACAGCTCTACCACAAACCTTACGAAGTTGGTTTCTTATCTCTACTAAAGTCACATGACAATTCCGTAAACTAGTATAATCAATAAATCGGTCATCGATAACAGTATTTTTTTGTTTCCTGCCAGATCTCGGCCACTAAGTATTTTTTCCGGTCTCCCTAAACCGCTCAAGTGCTCTTTGGACGGTAGAAAGACTGACATAAAGATATCTGGACAAATACCGCTTGCTTTTCTATCTACCACGAGAGCAACAGCTTTTGCACACCAATCTGCCCTGAGAATGACAGTTAATTGAAAACAAACAAGTCAACCCAGTAGCCACATTGATTCTCTGTGCATAATGTCAAATGAGCAATAGGTAGTGAAGAACGCAAGCCTTCAAATTTTATTTTTGCTTATTAATGTTTATACAATAAATTGATGAGTATATGTTGTTTTTTTCTACATCCTGATGGTCTATTTGATTGTAAAACATTAAAAGTTTTATTAAAAAAAATACCCGAGTTTTTTGCAAAAAATTGCCCAATAACCCGGTGTTTTGCATCTGAGTGCACCCATATATTCAAAAATTAACTGAAGAACTGCGTCTAGTATCATTATTATTATATTAACTATGTTTACAGTAAAAATAAAAAGTAAAAACAATAATAATAATTCATTATTTTAATTTGTTTACTCCAAAAAAAATGTCTATAGTGGGTTTAAATCTAATATGTATACGGATATAATTTGATATGCGGCCCGCGGAATTATAATGCATTTTCAAAGTGGCCCGTAAACTAAAAAAACTAATGTTTTGCATTTTTTTTAAATTTTTTATTATTATATTTAAAAAAAGCAGAGTTAAAAAATATAATAAATATAAACATCATAAGTAGAATAATGTGTTCCAGGAGGAAAAAAAAGCTTTGTTTTTTACAAAAATATGATTGTTAATACAAATTATACTTTGATACATCTCTAATACATAACATTTTTAACAAAACACAAAAATATATTTGTTTATCCTTTTGTTACTCATACGTAAACATTCAATATTTATTAAAGCATACACAACGTTGTAGATAGTACTGAATAAGCAAACAACAAACTAAAATACTTTTTTTGGTGTGTATGGTTTAAACTAGAAATAACTGACTTATTTATTTATAATTAGCATTTACAGACAAATAAAAATTAAAGTAACAAGCAAAATTAGTTATTTTTGCAGGCACTATTACTATGACATTTTAAATGCGCAAACCGACAATTACACTTTTTAGTATTGCAATAACGATTGCAATAACACACAATAAAGCTTTGTGTTGACCCAGATAAAAGCTAAAACTTTTCTTAGAGTTATTGATAAGCTGAGTACATCCGACTAACAAAAAAAATCAAGTGTAAAGGTGAGTTTATTTTGACTATAAATTCCTTTCAGCTGCTTTTTGTTGATTGCCTGTTTATACAAACTAGATTTATTGCAATGTAAAGCTACACCTAACACGTTCCTTAAAGCAAAAGACAACTTTCCTTCTTAACATGCTAAACTTATACTTCCTTCAACAAGAGGTAATTTGTAGAAAGTTAAAACTGACAATTTTGAAACTTGTTTTTGCAATCTGGTTCAATTTTACTAAGCTAGCTGTTTTTCAACTGCATACGACGCGTTTTGGTTTATTTAGCACAACCATACACCAAAAAAGTATAATTGTTTAGTTGTTTAACACTATCGACAACGCGTAATGGCTGTTTTTTTGTTTACTGAGCGTTTTTGATGTTTGGGTTTAACATACAAAAAATAAAACAAATGACAAAAAAAAAATTAAAATGTATTGTTTTTCATCATTATAATAATTTAATATTTTGTAGTACTAGAATCTTTCATTGGAATATTTTCGTCAGTTTTGAATTTAAGTGCATGTTTATAAAGTAATAAAGTAGAATCATTTAGTACTATATAAATTATAAATATTATAAAGCCTTGTAAAGAAGTCATAATACAAAACAGGTAAACAAATATTATAGTAAAATTTCCAAGTATACCAAATATCCAACTAATTCCCAATTGGCAGAATATTAAAAATATTGAACGTGTACGTAGCCATTTATTAGTTTTAGTTGCTTGTACTGTATTTTCAGATATAGATTGTATAATTAATTTAAATACTACTAAATTAACTAATATAATTGAAACTATTGGCAATATTACACTCACGTAAAGAGCCGCCCCTCGAGGGTAGCATATATTAGCATTATTGTTGGAATAACTAGTGCGGTAAAATAATCCCATTGGAATTATTATAAGCAACGGAGTACCCCAACCAACCAACGATGTTTTTAATAACAATCTTGTAGGTAGTACTCCTATAACTTTAACATATCGTTTATACTGTAAAAATGAAAATACAAGAATCCAAAAAAATTGAGCTAAAACTATATAATGTAATGTTATTCCACTCCAAAAGCAAAAGTTTTGATCACAAAAACCAATGCTTTTCACATAGCCTGACACATATAAAAGTATAATCATCACACCAGAAGCTATAATATAATTAAGCAAAATAATGTTACCTTTGCTTTTTCTCCACTTTGGAAACAAAAATGCAGTTAAATAAATAATAAAAATACCAATTATGGATAAAATAGATCCAACTAAATTAATTACGTCCAATATAAATTTATGGTTTTTTAAATTATTTGTTGAATCTAATATTAACATTGCAAAATGAGTTACATGATAATATTCACAAATTTCTACTTGTCCGCAAGAATGTGTATACGTAGTTTCCTTCCAAGATCCTTGTATATCTGAACCGTACAACCAATATGCACATTCTGTGTGATGCGTACTATTTTTATCAATTACATAAGATACAGTTAAAGGAGACACAAATTGTTCTTTAAAATCTGGTATCAATACACCAAAAGCTATTTCACTTATATTGTGTCTGTTTCGTGAATCTATAAATAATGTATCTTTTAGAAATACATTAATTGCAACATATGGGTTTGCCACAGATTCCATAATTTGGTATATTAATGTTGTTGGTAAATACGCCGCACCTTCAAAATGTTCACTATTTATCACGCTAGTTAACGTCATGTTTCTATAAATGTTTGATACACTTCTTTTATTACCAACTTTATACACAGCTATACCAGATATATTAGTTCTTTTGACATTAAACGTTGCTACAATTAAATTATTTTGTACAATTAACTGATAATCATTCACTTGTACATTCTGTAAAGTCATTTGATCTAATTTGTCTAAAATAATATCTGTAGAATTATAGGAAGTTTGTGCAGTTTTAAAATATTTTATTGGTCCATCCATTATATCACTTATTGTCAACACGTTTTCCATAAAAAAATTATTTGCTTTACTAATGTTATCAAAACTATCTGCAAAATGCTGTATGCATTGCGTTGAAAAAGATAATTGCTGGTCGTTTCCTGTAGTATTAGTATTTAATTGCGTTCCAAATTCTTGCAGCGGCATATTTAAATCTTTTTGGTAACCTTTAAAGCATGATAACTGGTCAGTCGAATTATATGTCAATGCATACAATCCACTAGGTTTATAATATTCACATACTGGAAATTGTATTCGATTGTTGTTATTTTTTGTTTGAGTCCATTTAGTTTTATTATTTATTATTAACTCAACGCAATTGCTTGTTTGATTATTTTTATTTCGGAATGCAACTTCTATAGGATTTAATAATGTTTCATGAAATCCTGGAAACGCTACATTTATTAATATTCCACTAGTATTAACTTCCATTGTTTCGTATATTTTATTCACATAGAAAACAGAAATGATAGCTTTATCGACATTGGTTGCTCGGACTTGATTAGCCACTTCACGTGAAATATACGCAACTGCTTGTAAATGTTCACTTATTTTTAAAACGTCGTTCAGTAATGCATCATACTTAATTTCAGAAATACGATAAACATTATTATTTATTGTATTAACAGTAATGCCGGCAGTATCATTTAAATTAATCACATACCACGAATACTGATTTTCGTTCAGATTTAATTGTTTTTTTATGATTTTTAATGTTACCGGATTGATTTCGTTTATAATTTCTGTGTTTGTCTTTTTGCTTTTATTCTTAGATTTTCGTAAGCCTAACACAACTGAAAATGTATTTAATAGCTCAGCTTGGTATTCTTGTATCATATTTTGAATACATTTTGGACTTAAATTTACTTCATCAGCTTTATTGCAATTAACTTTAGGGTTAAAATCCTAAAAATTGAAATACATGTAAATTAGTTAAAAATAAGATTTATATGTATTACCTGCGAGTTTGCATTGGTTAATATAATAGTATATATTATATATTGTAGAGCGAACATATTAATATTAAAATCACTACTACTACCAAGTAGATATATTTACTATGTAAGATTTTAATGTTGTATATTTACAAATACTTGCAGTTTTATCAAATATAGACGGATGTGAGCGTGTTTTCTATTAGATATAAATATCTAGTGGTTTTGGTAACCACATAAATGTTCAAAAATAAATTTATATATATATTTAATGTACAGAAGTAAAGAAAAACAATTGTGTTAATGCACTATCTCCAAGGGCGCGGTTTAAGGAGTGTCATAAAACTACGAGCAGAATTCAAGCAATTTAACTTCTTTTTAAATTTTTTTGTTTTGCAACGTGTAGAGAATGAAAATTCCAGTCAAATGAAATAAATAAAAATCCAAAAAGTTTTGAAATTAAATTGTAATTTTATTGTTAGAATATTTGCTTAAACTATAAGAGACATACTTCATTAACATTAAATTTAGTAGATTTTTATTGTGCTATAAGAAATTTTTCTAAAATATCAATTGTTAAAGTTCAGCTCGTAGTTGTGAATGTATGATAAAATCTGAAAATTAAAATTCCCGCTTGTATTAATTACTAACAATTTAGTACTGCTGCATTAAATAAAATCACAACAAATGAATATAGTTTTATATTATAAATTGACAGATTATGAAGGACGGTGTTTTGATAATATTATTAAATAAAATATAAACTAAAGAAATTCTATTTGCTAGATCACTAAATTGTAGCCGTTTGTGTCATTCTAGCAAAGTAAATAAACAATTAGCTAAATCATAGAAACTACTATATTATATATCACAATTATATTATATTATACTATATTATATTATACAATTATCAAACCACCGTCCGCCATAACCAAATATAAAACAATTATATTTATCAATGTAGTTAGGTTAGAAAGTAAACATTGTTTTCATAGATAACATGTATAATAAACTTAGGTTAGAAATAACACGCAAAAAGCCACAATTAATACAAAAATGTTGTCCCAGATTTATGTGTTAATGTGGAGTTACGTTATAAAAGTTTTTGAAGATTATTTGCTCATAACAGTACATATTTTATTTTTATTTTTAGTATTAATAAAAAAAAATTGTGATGTTTCGGAATTACTTAATATGTCACAATAACTTTTAAATTTCAATGAGTGAAACTACACTAGTTGAAACTAAAGTAGTATATGAACATTGACTTTTAATACTTGCGGATTACAAGTTTTGTAAAATAATAAATTTTGAAGCTTTTTCTATGTGTTAATAATTTGGTTAAAAAAATCGTTTTGGTCTTACATCTTTGAAGTGTCAGTGAATATTTGTTTAGTTAGCAATATATCTTGTATTGTAGAAAATGCAAAGATTTGCAAAAAAATGTGAATGCACAATGAACCGTATAACTTGTTTTTGAATAAAGTTTAGAAAAAATAGTGTAGTTTCAGATGTTCCTCTCCATACTTTAAAACATTATTTAATACAAGGACGTTATCACACAGTTTTGATTTTTACAATAACAATATAATACATATGGAAACACCATAACTTTGTTACCGTTAATTTTCAACAAGTAATTACTACCTTGAAGACAATGTTCAAACCGTGTTAATAACTACTTTAAATAGTTGCAAAATTGTCTAAAGCTTTTGATTGCGTAGCTCATGATACATTAATAAAAAAGCTTGCGCACTATAGGCTCAATCCTCATTTTGTTCAATTAAAATCTTATCTGCATAATAGAGAACAATCAGTATACACTAATGGTAAACATTCTGCTCCAATAAAAATGGCACATGGTGTAGGTCAGGGTTTCATATTAGGTCCAACCTTGTTTTTAATTTATATCAATAATTTAAAAATTGATCATGTGTTGACAGTATGCAGACGATACTAGCATAATTTCACAAAATAAAGATCCACAGTTTCTCTAAAATACTCTATTTTAAGCTGAAAATTATGAAAATAGTTGGTTTTTAGCAAATCAATTAATGCTAAATAAAAACAAAACTTTACAAATAATGTTTTTACAGTCACAGCATGATTACTGTAAAGATTCAATAAATTTGCTAGGCGTTGAAATTGATTCAAAATTAACACGGAAAAATCATGTGATTTGCTAAAACAATGTAATACTGTGTTGGGGACACTTGTCACATATTACAGATATTTTTTGTTTGCAGAGAAAAGCCGTTTGCATATTGGCTGTTATTACATATAGAGCAGATACAAAAGAAGCTGTTATAAATTTAGATATTTTAACATTTCCTAGTTTATGTTATATATATATATATATATATATATAGACACAAACTCTGTATTAGGAGCGTTTGCTATCGAGAGGATTGGGAGCGTTTAATTTACTTTATAAACTAACCGTGCCATAGTGTTTCAGTACTATCTTTATACGTGAAAACAACAACAATTTATTATTAAATTAGAAGATTAATAAATAGTTTGCAAAACAAATTTGAAAAATGATCAAGCAATTCGTTATTTTGCCGAAAGGTTAAATTAGAAACCTATTTTATTTACTTTTTATTTTAATACATTTGGTTCTTGTCTAAGTTATTTACAGTTATGGCTAAACGCCCCCAAAACTACAAATTGGTCATGTTTAGGGGCGTCTAACCGCATGCTTATCCTATTGAGTTTAAATGTTTACCGCTAGGGCTATACTACAGTTCACGGCTTTGCCGTAAATGTGTAAACGCCTCTAGAGCGTGTTATGTGCAAATAAACGCTTCTAAAACGTATATTGTGCAAATAAACGCCTCTAAAACGTATATTGTGCATATTAACGTTTTTAGAACGCAAGCTTTCACGATCTCATTTTTCATACACGTTTAGTTTGATAATTAAACATTAACAATAGATATGGTATAATTGACTTACCATTAATTAATCTAACTATAGATAAACTAACAAAAAATATGGAATATTATTTATTTCAAATTAGAATACATTAACTAGTTAAAATTATAGCCCGTGTTAAGCCTGCGTTTGAATCAATTACTTATCATTGCAAAAAAAGTGCAATTTAGTTTTAGGCATTGAAATAAGTAGTTCTAAAAATAGACCTATTCTTAGTATTGAATGAGTATTATGGTTAAAAAAAAATAGAAAGTTTGTTGACATTGCCACTGCAATGCAAGGGTAACCAAACATTTTATTTCAACAAATTATGTATAATGGTTACATAAACGTGAAAAAAGATGTTTTAAATTTAGCAATATTACTTTTTTAATAATTTAATTAAATAAATTATTGATTATAAATATTATAATAATTATAATCGGTATTAATTGAAGATTATTATTATGGAATTTATTTTTCAAGTGGGATGTTAAAAATAAAAATTAAACAACCATAAACGGCGGCCAAGACAATTTTTTTTGTTTAATAGTTTTTTTTTTTTAATTTACAGTTATTTTTTGTTAAAGCTGCCGATTATGATTAAATTAATTTATTAATTTTTAACATCTAGCTTGAAAAGTGCACACCATAATAATAATTTTAAAATCTAATCTGTTTATTTATAAGAATGTTGTTTTTCAATAGATTTTGATAATTTGACTTTCTTATTGTGTGTGGCATTCATAAATAATAAAATGTTGTGAACATCAATGTCATAATTGTGCCGCCTCTAACAGGAATTATGTTATTTTAACTAAATTATTGTAATGAACATACTTAAATACTTTTGTCTAACAAACTTTATTAAAAGTATACAATTTTGTGTATTAATGTGAAGAAATTGTGCTGCGTTCTAACAGAAATTTTGTTATTTTGACGTTTTGATTGTAATTGTATACTTAAGTACCCCTGTCTACCAAAATTTATTAAGATTATAGAATGTTGTGCATTAATGTTATAATTGTGCCGCGTCCAACGGGAATTTTGTTATTATAATTTTATCATTAAAATTGAGATACTTAAGTATTCCTGTCTACTAAAAATCATCATGATCATAAAATGTTATGCATAAATGTTATGATTGTGTCGCTTCTAACAAAAAATTTTGTATTTTAACTTAATCATTGTAATTAGCATACCCCTGTCTACCAAAATTCATTAAAATCATAGAATGTTTTGAATTAATATTATAATTGTGTCGCCTCCAACAAAATTTTATTATATTAACTTAACTATTGTATATAACATACTTAAATACCTTTGTCTACCAAAATTCATTAGGATCATAGGTGCATTAATGTTATAATTGTGCCACTCAACAAGAATTTTGTTATTTTGACTTTTTCATTGTAATTGACATATTTAAGTACCCAGTCTATCAAAATTTATCAAGATCATAAAATGTTGTGCATAACAGTTATAATTGCTCCGCCTCCAATAAGAATTTTGTTATTTTAACTTTATCATTGTAATTATCATACTTAAATACTTCTATCTTCTAAAATTCATCAAGATCATCAAATGTTGTGCATAAATGTTATAATTGCGCCGCCTCCAACGAGAATTTTGTTATTTTAACTTTATCATTGTAATTATCATACTTAAGTACTTCTATCTACTAAAATTCATCAATATCATAAAATGTTGTGCATAAATGTTATAATTGCGCCGCCTCCAATAAGAATTTTGTTATTTTAACTATATCATTGTAATTATCATACTTAAGTACTTCTATCTTCTAAAATTCATTAAGATCATCAAATGTTGTGCATAAATGTTATAATTGCGCCGCCTCCAACGAGAATTTTGTTATTTTAACTTTATCATTGTAATTATCATACTTAAGTACTTCTATCTTCTAAAATTCATCAAGATCATCAAATGTTGTGCATAACTGTTATTATTGCGCCGCCTCCAACGAGAATTTTGTTGTTTTGACTTTATCATTGTAATTGTCATGTTTAAGTAATTCTATTTATCAAAAATCATCAAGATCATCAAATGTTGTGCATAAATGTTATAATTGCGCCGCCTCCAACGAGAATTTTGTTATTTTAACTTTATCATTGTAATTATCATACTTAAGTACTTCTATCTACTAAAATTCATCAAGATCATAAAATGTTGTGCATAAATGTTATAATTGCGCCTCCTCCAACGAGAATTTTGTTGTTTTGACTTTATCATTGTAATTGTTATGTTTAAGTAATTCTATTTATCAAAATTCATCAAGATCATAAAATGTTGTGCATAAATGTCATAATTGCGCCGCCTCCAATAAGAATTTTGTTATTTTAACTATATCATTGTAATTATCATACTTAAGTACTTCTATCTTCTAAAATTTATCAAGATTATCAAATGTTGTGCATAAATGTTATAATTGCGCCGCCTCCAACGAGAATTTTGTTGTTTTGATTTTATCATTGTAATTGTCATGTTTAAGAAATTCTATTTATCAAAATTCATCAAGATCATCAAATGTTGTGCATAAATGTTATAATTGCGCCGCGCGCCTTCAACGAGAATTTTGTTGTTTTGATTTTATCATTGTAATTGTCATGTTTAAGAAATTCTATTTATCAAAACATATCAAGATCATCAAATGTTGTGCATAAATGTTATAATTGCGCTGCCTCCAATAAGAATTTTGTTATTTTAACTTTATCATTGTAATTATCATACTTAAGTACTTCTATCTTCTAAAATTCATCAATATCATCAAATGTTGTGCAGAAATGTTATAATTGCGCCGCCTCCAACGAGAATTTTGTTATTTTAACTTTATCATTGTAATTATCATACTTAAGTACTTCTATCTTCTAAAATTCATCAAGATCATCAAATGTTGTGCATAACTGTTATAATTGCGCCGCCTCCAACGAGAATTTTGTTGTTTTGACTTTATCATTGTAATTGTCATGTTTAAGTAATTCTATTTATCAAAATTCATCAAGATCATCAAATGTTGTGCATAAATGTTATAATTGCGCCGCCTCCAACGAAAATTTTGTTATTTTAATTTTATCATTGTAATTATCATACTTAAGTACTTCTATCTACTAAAATTCATTAAGATCATAAAATGTTGTGCATAAATGTTATAATTGCGCCGCCTCCAACGAGAATTTTGTTGTTTTGACTTTATCATTGTAATTGTCATGTTTAAGTAATTCTATCTATAAAAATTCATCAAGATCATAAAATGTTGTGTATAAATGTTATAATTGCGCCGCCTCCAACGAGAATTTTGTTGTTTTGACTTTATCATTGTAATTATCATACTTAAGTACTTCTATCTTCTAAAATTCATCAAGATCATCAAATGTTGTGCATAACTGTTATAATTGCGCCGCCTCCAACGAGAATTTTGTTGTTTTGACTTTATCATTGTAATTGTCATGTTTAAGTAATTCTATTTATCAAAAATCATCAAGATCATCAAATGTTGTGCATAAATGTTATAATTGCGCCGCCTCCAATAAGAATTTTGTTATTTTAACTTTATCATTGTAATTATCATACTTAAGTACTTCTATCTTCTTAAATTCATCAATATCATCAAATGTTGTGCAGAAATGTTATAATTGCGCCGCCTCCAACGAGAATTTTGTTATTTTAACTTTATCATTGTAATTATCATACTTAAGTACTTCTATCTTCTAAAATTCATCAATATCATCAAATGTTGTGCAGAAATGTTATAATTGCGCCGCCTCCAACGAGAATTTTGTTATTTTAACTTTATCATTGTAATTAGCTTACTTCAATGTCACTGCCTACCAAAATCACTAAATTTGTAAAGTACCTCTATTTACAAAAATTGATTAAGATGAGAATGTTGTGCATCAATGTTATAATTGTGCAGCCTTCGTTAATATCATATAATGCTGCTGTAAAGATTAATGTTTTAACTTTACCGTCTCTAACAAGAATTTTGTTATACTGACTATATCTTTGTAATTAGCATATTTAAATTCCAATGTATACTAAAATTCATTAAAATCATCAAATTCTAGAAATATTATTATAATACTTTTGCCGCCTCTAATTGTTTTTAGAAGCGACACCTTTGTTGACATTATCTTTGTAATTGGCGTACTTATCCTTGTCTACTAACTTTTATTATTTTTTAATTTGTTTAGTATTTACTATTCATTATAGCATGTATAAACGTTAGCGTTGACCTTAAACTTGGTGTGAGACCTAGAAAAATGATTGACCTTAAACTTCAACTTAAAAATAAATACAATCTGTTGTGTTATCATGTAAACTAGTTATAAGATTTATATTTTTTTAAATCAAGTAATATTTTAGTTGATTTATAATACAGGCAGAATATTTTTAACTAATATTTTAAAAGAAAGTTTATTAAAAACTTGTAAAAAATAACATTATGTATGTCAATAACCCTATTCGATTTGATTTTATTACGGTAGATATGTCCGCTACATAAGCACAAATGTGTGGCTACAGTACTGTACTAACAAATTCTGTCAATCTCTATTTTAATGCCATCTATTAACACTCAATTTAAACTAACCGTTGGACGCTCTTAACACGTAGTTTATATGCACGGATTGGGAGCGTACGCTTCCAATCCTTAGACGCTTTTACGACGTAGAAAGTGTGCGCTTAAACGCTCCTAAACCAGCGTTTTTATCTCTATATATATATATATATATATATATATATATATATATATATGGGTAATTCCATTACTTTTTGACCAATTTGAAAAAGTCGACCTCTTTGATTTTGATCAAATTTTCAGGGATCAAAATATAGATGAAAAAAATGAGATTTTCAAAATTTTGGACCTTAGAATAATGCCTGTTCAAAATGACACACATTTGAAGGTCAGAAATTTTACAATAAAACGTCATTTTTAGCTTATTTTGTATCTCAATTTTTGGGCTTCTGGAAAAAGATGAAAAGGTCCACGATGTCTCAAATTATTTCTTATTACATGTACTTTAAAACCTATATTTTTATGTTTAATATCGTGGCAGTCATTTTGATATATTAAGCTTCAAACATTATTCCAAAAAAACCCGTAAATTTAGCAGAATTGCAAAACTTTGCTTTCTTTAAACCGTTCTAACTTTGTCAAATCTTTACAAAATTTAATCCACAAGGTCTAGATTTCTTCGTGTTTAATATCTTTTTAAAGTGATCACTCAAGACTTATAGAATCAATACGTATACACCACTATTCTGATGCAGGAAGTTGCACATATTTTTGCGATCTTCAAAACTTGTAATTTTCAGGTCCCAAAAAAGCGCTGTCACCCTATGTCGATTTTAGTCAAAATTTCAGTAAATACTCTTTGGAGCAAAATGGGTATCTATATGAGAAATGGTATATCGGGCATTATCAAGAATTTTTTAATATTCAAAAATTGTCAAAATTGGCAAACCGCACATTTTTGTATCTTAGTTTTTGGGTCTTTAGAAAAAGATAAGAAGGTCCACAATGGCTTAAAATATTCCTTATTACATTTACTTTAAATTCCATATTTGTCTACTTAATGTTAGGGCTGTCATTTTGATACATCAAGCTTCAAACATTATTCCAAAAAAAAACGCAAATTAAACAAAACTGCAAAATTATGCTTTGTTTAAACCGTTCTAACTTTGTTAAATTTTAAAGAAATTTGATCCACAAACTCAATATTTCTTTGTGTTTAATTTTTCTTTAAAATGATAACATAAGACTTATAAAATCTATACATATTCACCACTAATTTGATGCAGGAAGTTGCACATGTTTTTGCGATCTTCAAAACTTTTAATTTTTAGGTCTCGAAAAACCACTGTCACCTTATGTCGATTTCAGTCAAAATTTCAGTAAATACTCTTCAGACCACAAATAAAAGGTTATTTATATAAAAAATGGTATATTGGGCATTATCAAGAATTTTTTTATATTCAAAAATCGTCAAAATTCAGAAAATCTAAATTACTTTTTGTCTATCTTGCTTTGTTTTTGAGATAGTCAACAAATACATAATATTTAAAAAACTTTTTATTTAGCAAAAAAACACAAACAAAACAACATTACTTCAACAAGTGTGCATTAATGCAAGTTTTTGATACTTGTTAAAACAATTTTTTTTGGTTCGGTTAGTGAAATTTGATAAAAATGCTGTTCAACATAGAGAATACGCAAATATCATTTTTGTTTACGGACTCTGTAATGGTAATGCCCTAGCAATTGAGATTTCCTGACAGAAAACAACTTTTTTGACGCATTTTTTAGTGAAAATGTTCACCCATATTATTATCAAAAGTAAAACACCTAGAACCAGGCGACGCAGCAAAACCACCAGACAAACACGTGGCATTTTCTCAATGGCTTCTTGATAATACCCAATATACCATTTTTCATATGAAAAACCTTTTTTCTTGTAGTTTGAAGAGTATTTACTGAAATTTTGACTAAAATCGACATAGGGTGACAGCGTTTTTTCGGGACCTGAAAATTACAAGTTTTGAAAATAGCGAAAACATGTGCAACTTCCTGCATCATAATAGTGGTGAATATAAATTGATTCTATAAGTCTAGTGTAACTACTTTAAAGAAAGATTGAACACAAAGAAATCTAGACCTCGTGGATCAATTTTTTTTAAGATTTGACAAAGTTAAAACGGTTTAAACAAAGCATAATTTAGCAATTTTTCAAAATTTACGTTTTTTTTTTAATTAATGGTTAAAGCTTGATATATCAAAATGACTGCCCCAACATTAAATATACAAATATGGGTTTTAAAGAACATGCAATAAGGAATATTTTAAGCCAACGTAGACCTTCTTATCTTTTTTCAGAGGCCCAAAAATTAAAATACAAAAATGTGCGGTTTGCGGATTTTGACAATTTTTGAATATTAAAAATTTCTTGATAATGCCCGATATACCATTTCTCATATGAATAACTTTTTTTCTTGTGTTCCAAAGAGTATTTACTAAAATTTTGACTAAAATCGACATAGGGTGACAGAGCTTTTTCGGGACCTGAAAATTACAAGTTTTGAAGATCGCAAAAACATGTGCAACTTCCTGCATCAAAATAATGGTGTATACGTATTGATTCTATAAGTATGTGTGATCACTTCAAAAAAAGATTAAACACGAGGAAATCTAGACCGTGCGAATCAAATTTTGTTATGATTTGACAAAGTTTGAACGGTTTAAAGAAAGCAAAGTTTTGCGATTTTGCTAAGTTTCCGTTTTTTTTTGAAATAATGTTTAAAGCTTAATATATCAAAATGACTGCCACGATATTAAACATAATAATATGAGTTTTAAAGTACATGTAATAAGGAATAATTTGAGCTATCGTAGACCTTTTTATCATTTTCCAGAAGTCCAAAAATTAAGATTTTAATTAATCTAAAAATGACGTTTTATTGTAAAATTTCTGTCCTTCAAATGTGTGTCATTTTGAACAGGCAATATTCTAAGGTCCAAAATTTTGGAAATCTTATTTTTTTCATCTATATTTTGATCCCTGAAAATTTGATCAAAATCAAAGAGGTCGACTTTTTCAAATTGGTCGAAAAGTAATGGAATTACCCATATATACAATATTTCTACTTACAACTTATTTTAACAGGTTATGTCCACGTGTTTGTCTGGTGGTTTTCCTCATGGACTATGGTATATTGTCCCTAAAAATAAATCATATTTATATAAAAATTTTAAAAATTAAAAGATGGATGGTTCAATTGTATTGTACTTATATAAATTTATATGTGAGTCTACAATTTTTGTAATGTAAGTAAGGTGTCTGTATATGTATTAACTTTTAATAATTTTTAATGTGTATTGTCAATAAGGTGTGTGGAGATTTACTTATACATGTTCCACACATGTGTTCATTTTAATATTAATTATATCATGTGTGTTTTTTATATATAATTTTACTGTTCTTGATGTATCTAGAATTAATTGGTGTTTTGTGTGATATTTTAGGCCCTGAAGAAGCTACCATTATAGTAGCGAAACGTTGGCTAATTGATTTTGTTATTTGTGAAATCAATTGTAATAAAAAAATAATGTGGATTAATAAAATAAATAATTCAACAACAGGATATAGGAGCCAATCATTATTAATGTTTTGACTTTGTTCTCCCGTTAACCCTTCACAATATCTCACTTAAGAATATATATATATATATTGTGTTAATACTTATATGTTCTATGTATTTTTATACAAGTAGATTATATTATAAGTTTGTGTAAAGTATCAACATTTTTAAATTGTATTGTATTTGTTCTGACTTGTGTAAATAGTTTATTCTGTATTAACATAAATAAATTTATTCTATTCTATTTTGTTTAAATACTTTCGTTTCTACGTCTACGTGTTGTTATTGTCACGTTTTCTAGCAGCCTCATCTGAAGTAGCTCAATATAAACTAAGTTCCACAGTTTTGGTTTTAGTATTAAGCTCTAGGGTATTTTTTTGGGTCAATTTGAACTTTTTTTTATTACTAAGTTTCTACCACGTTAGTAGCTTTATATTATCTTGATTCTTTTTCTGTTCAGCTTTTTTCTTTGCAGTCTCTATGATAACTTCTTATAACACGCTATTACAAGCGTTTTGTATGTGTGTTAATTATGCATTTTGGCCTGTATGACGTTGCTTTTCCTACTTTTTTGTTCTTCTCAATCAGTACTAGGGTAGTCTTTCTAGCTGCATAAAAAAATCTTTTTTTGTATTGTTTTTTTTTAAAGATCATTGTTTATAAATAATTATACTTATCACTAAAACTAATCAAATGTAATCATGATTGCATTTCTAAAGTGTTTTGCACAACAAATTGACCATTACTTATTATATTAACAAAATTCAAAGATAAAGTTGAGAAATTACCTGACTATTTTTTATTGTAAATTAAAATTATAAAAAAAACGAGAATCTAAAAAACAGATCTCAGTTCTATTTGATTGCTTCAACAAATAACTAACTATGTTCGCCTATAAAATAATCTTTATCAAAATACCATTATGTGGTAAGTTAGTTATTTATATTTATATTTTATAAAACTAATTGATTAACTCAATTATTTTATTTTTTAGGTATTTGCTGAGTTGCTTCTCCTACGCAGCTACCACCATGACGTCTACAGATTTAACTGCTCCTGACTCTGGTAATTAATTATTCTAATTTATATAATTATAAAATTTTATTTAATGTTGTGAATGTGCTGCCATTTTCAAAAATGAAACTGAAAAAAATAATACATTCATCTTCAGCCAGAACCCGATAAATACCAAATATTGATCAAGATGGCAAAAACATATGCATAAAAATGTGCACCAGCTTAGCAGAAATAGAAAAAGAATAACTAACGCAAGGCAATACCTTTTGGTTTTCTTTTCTGCGTAAGTCCTGCTTTTAATTTGTCCTAGTCATTGTCTCTAATGTGGTACTAGTTTGATTTGAGCTGGTTTCAGCCTCGCGGAATTCACGCAGTCTGCTGCGGCAACACATGTTGTCCTTGGCCCATCTCTTCCTATATCCTATTTTTCTGTCCAACTTTATACACTGGCATTCTCCTCTCTTTTCTCCCGTTCTTGTGTTATTCAGCCTAAATATTTGCATTGTCCTTAGGTATCTTCTTAGTTTTTCTATATTTTCTTTCATTTTGGATTAGTTCTTCGTGTCCCCTAGTTGCCAGATATACTCTGACCATTTCAAAAGTTGCATTTTCTGTCAATCTCGAGATGGCGTATCTTCCGTTTGGATATTGTTTAGTCAATTTTGTCAATTTATTTTCCTTGAGCAGTTTTCTCCTTTTCCTCCTTATTTCTGCAATTTCTGTTGGTACTAGGGTTTTAGTATACGTTCTTCTCTTGTCTTTCTGTTCATGTTCCATTGCTTGCCAGGCATAGTTGTTTTGACCTTCTTTGTTTTTTTCCTTTTTATTATTTTTTTCCATATTTTTTTGTTTCCATTTAGCTTCTCGCTCCTCCATTCTTTGTCTTCTGTGGCTTTTAATTTGAGTGTTTTCTTCCATTTTGGTTTTTTGGTTTACCTAAATCTCAAAGCTTCAAACTCCTCTATATTTTTTTTCGGTACTGTCGTTGCATAATTTCTTAGTGCTCTCCATTTGTTTTCGTCACTCGGGCGTATTTTAATAATTGTAGATTTGTCTACTCTGTTTTCAAATTTCTTTTTTAAGCGTTTTCCTATCTTCCTCTCACGCTTCGCACTCTACTAGAGTATGTTCTGCGTCCTCATGCGTGTCTTCTAGACAAAATATACATTTATCCTCTTTCTCCATCTTATTTAGTTTTTGTAAATACTTTCCAAACGCTCCATGTCCGGTAAGTAGTTGTATTGTATAGTAACACGTCTCCGGTTTTTTTTCTACCTATTCATATTTCTGGTTTGATTTGTCATCATTTAACCGATGCTCATACAATAAAGGTAAAACATTTATTTACTTATTTATAATAATAGTAATATATTTACTTCATTAAAAGATCTTTCACATGTCATATACAACGGAAATACATTTAAACAAAGTTATCAAAAATAATGCTGTTTGTGCAAAATAATGCAAATATACATATTTACTTACTTTAAAAATATTTACACATAAAATCATTTAATGTATATTAACATTTTTACCAAATACCTTTTAATTTGATTTTGTAAATGCGATGGAATCTTATTAAATACGATATTACATTTATATGTTGGGTAACTTAGACTCTATTTACATTTAGTAATAACAATATAAGTATATAAAAAAACAAAGTTCATTTTAGAACTGATTTTCACTTAACCTTTTTAATTTGTTTTTGAAATAAAATATAAATATAATATTACACAATTTACATCATTCTAATTTATCTATTTATTTGCAGCCAATGATGTTTACCAAAGTCTGCAAGGAAGATGATTGGGTTTACAAGATTACTGCTGAAACCCCAATGTGCTGCAAGAAAGGAGCGTTGGTTCTCTGTAAAGTATAACATGTAAAAATACAACTTGACCTGAATTAGTCTTTCTACAGGATTTGTACTGTTTACAATATAAATGTATTTTAATTGTTTACTTTTTTTTTGTTCAATTTAAGATTGATTTTATGGTATAACAATGGTATATATAATGATAATGTATAATGATCACGGATTTTTTTTTGTTTCTTTAGTTTAAGTTTCTACCGCATAAAATAAATTATTCAAACAAAAATCTTAGTTATTAGTTGCACAATTTCTTAAATATATCAAAATAAATTGCAACAACTACTGTTTACTTACAACATCTTTAAAATTAGTACATTATTAAAACTATTATTATCACAAAATGCGTTAAAATTGTAAGTAACCAGTAAAAACTCTCATAGCTTTACTGATTAGCTAAAAAATGTTCCTTGATATAAAAAAGGTTTACTAAAAAATTATTATTTAATTTTTTGGAGTTTTCAATTACTTTAATATTTAATGTTTTTTTTTTCTTGTAGTCCCCTTGCGGGAGGGAGTAGTGCAAAAGAATACTTATGTATTTGTCTTCATAGTTCCTTGCTGCCAATTTGGATTAGTTTAGCTGTTATGTAAAACCTAATGTTTTATTGTTTTTGTGGTTATTAATTGCCAAAATGACTTCTTGGTGAGGTCTGCTTCTTCAGGCTGCGTTGAGTGATATTTTAATTGTTGCTCATCTATCTCTTCTTATTCCTGTGCCAGTCATTTTTAAAGGACTTTTTTATGTTGGTAATATATCAGCTTCTTTTGTTAGTATTTCTTGATACATTTTTGCATGTGTCCACTTATAGTTTTGGTCTGTTATTATTTATTTTTTATAGTTTCTTGAAGTTTTCTAACTAACTTTTTAAAAATCTTTATATGCTATTTTATTTGTTTTTGTTTTTTTTATTGCAAACCATTTTTTTGCTTGATTCTTTTTAGTTAATAAAGTTCTATCTACGTCATTAAATCATTCTTTGTTTCTTTTTTTTTTCTGCATAAAACGTAAAATATACCAAGTTCAAACAACCTACAATCCAATAATAGAACAATTATAGAATAACTTATATTAAACATAGCCACCAACAAATGTAGTTTTGTTAAAATTTAAAGTTTTAATAAAATATTAAAATTAAGTGCTAAACCAAAATTGAAATAAAATCCTATCAAAAAATTTCCTCTTAAAAAAATCTTTAAATATACAATTGACTGAGGTACCTAGAAAAAACTATTGAAGTAAAATTACAACTACAAAATCAATCAAGTTACACTAAAAACGCTAAGACTTTACAAACTACAAACTAACTTAACAAAATTAATTTTTATTAATTATGTCAACTATTTTCTGCCAACCATTTGGTCATCATTACTCTACCGCCCGGTTTTTCCAGCATGACTTGAGACTTTAACTAGTTATTAAGCTGCGTCTTAAGAAGCAAGCTCAGTTTATTCTATAGCAAAATTACATCTTATTTGCGTCAATCAGAGATCAAATAAAGATGCCGTTTTTAAAAGCTGAAGCTCCAAAACTGTCTTCATTATTATTTTATTTAGGTGATTTTTTTCAGATATTTTCAGCAAGCTATTTCAGAGTAATAAACATTCAAAATTTGAAAAAATCAAAGTTTTTGAGTTTTTTTTACATTTTTTGATCGTAACTTTCTCAGGATTGCATTTTTAGAAAAAAATTATGTTAAGGAAATAAAAAAAAACAACTTCTTAAAACAAAAAGTACTTCAAAGAAGAGAAGCTATAAAATCATTGCGACTTTGTAACAATTGTCTTGGAAGCAATCACACAACAGCACAATGCAGATCATCATCCATATGCAAAAGATGTACGTCCAAGCATAACACTCTTTTTCACATTGACTATCAACAGTCAAGAGCGCACTATGCTCAAGATATTAATGATCAATCCCAATTGTACGTACCTCAGCAAAATCAAGTATCAAATCCTCGCACTACGTCACCACAGCAAGATGTTTACACAGTTTGTCAGAATGATTTACCATCATGTAATGAAACAAGTACGTTATGTAGCACATAGCTGTCAAGAACATTGTGCATTACTACCAACGACAATAATACAAATAATAGACATACATGGAAACAAACTTGAATGCAAAGCGTTACTTGATTTTGGATCATAATCCAACTTTATTACTAAAGAATTATGTGAAAAAATAGGTTTATATATCAAAAGCAATGATATATCAGTAGCAAAACTTAGTAAAACCACAACCAATATCAACAAACTAGCTGTCGCAACCATTCAATCACGTTACAACAAATATCAAGCTTCAATGTTATGTTTAGTTTTAGCTATAATTACCGAAAGAATGCCAAATATTTTATTTGATCACAAGTTCTTAAGGATTCTAAGGAATAAGCCATTAGCAGATCCAACATTCAATTAAAACGGAAAAATAGATATGCTTATAGGTTCCAGCAATTTTTGGATAATCTTATGTCCAGAACAAATTAAGCTAGGATACGGACTTCCCGTATTACAAAATACTTATTTAGGATGGGTTGTGTCAGGCAAATTGCAGAACCCAGTTACAAAACAGTCACCTTGTCACTTATCAGTTGATATTAGCAATCAAATAAATCAATTTTGGAAAATAAAAGATTATCCAGCAATAATTGATCATTTGACGGAAGAAAAAGTATTTAAATGTCATTACAACAACAAAGCGACCTGAGACAAATCAGGCCGATTTATAGTACAATTTCCGTTCAAAGACAATTTACAAGACTTAGGAAATTTATATTAGGTTTCCCAATAAGAGGTTTTGATTTGATATAAAAAAAAACAATTTTTTTTAATGAGAAATTAATAAATGTTTATTTCATTGTAAAGAGGAAGGTATGCCAATAACATTTGCAAACGATATCAGTGAAACGGCCGCTACGGTTACGGTTGCAGTACCACATTTTTTTAATGAAATTTTTCATGACCAATTTGCATATTTGCGGCTGTATGTCCTCAATAACATCACAAATTCCATCTTTAAAGTTTTGAATCGATTGTGAAGCATTGGCATAGACCTTATCTTTTACGTGACCCCAAAGAAAAAAGTCTAAAGGTGTTAAATTACAAGATCTCTGTGGCCAATTGTGATCACTTCTTCGAGAAATAACACGGTCAGAAAACTTTTCTTGCAAAATTGCGATTGTTTTGTTGCTTGTGTAGCACGTAGTGCCGTCTTGCTAAAAATAAAAGTTGTCTACATCAATATCTTCTAATTCCGGCCATAAAAAATTATTAATCATAACTCGGTAGCGCCATCCATTTACCGTAACAGTTGCACCAGCCTCATTTTTGAAAAAGTAGGGTCCAATCACACCTCCAGCCTAAAAACCGCACTAAACCGTGACACGTTAAGAATGCAAAAACTTTTCAACAATCATTCTTGTATTTTCTGAGCCCCAAATGAGACAATTCTGCTTATTAAGGTAGCCTCCGAGGTGAAAATGGGCACTGAAAATGATTTTATGATGAAATTCCGGATAATTTTGATGAA
This sequence comes from Tachinus rufipes, assembly GCA_963932245.1. Lineage (NCBI taxonomy): Eukaryota > Metazoa > Arthropoda > Insecta > Coleoptera > Staphylinidae > Tachinus > Tachinus rufipes. The sequence goes on along the minus strand of OZ010747.1, from coordinate 45,375,525 downwards.
TTTGAAGGACATAATCAGCAAAGATACAACGTTTATGGTGATCGACCGGTTTGAGTTTTTGTGTTAACTGAACTTTAAAAACCTTAATACTTAAGTCTTTATGCAAAATACGGTGTAATGTCGTTTGTGGAAAGTCTAATTCCAAAGATCGACGAGGAATCGACAAACCTGGGTTTTCTTCAACACTACGGGCTACATCAGCAATATTCTTATGTGTTCTTGAGCAATGCACACGGTTTTGATTCTTCACATCACAAACTTGTCCCAACAACTCAAATTTTTTTACCAGGTTTACTATTGCCGGCCGAGAAGGTGCTTTACAACGACCAAAAAGTGCTTAGGTTTTGCGAACTGTGACTGAAAATTTTTCATCATTTTTGTAGTGAATTTTAATAATTTCAATGCGTTGTTGAAGCGTGTTTCGTTCCATTTTTAATAATGGCGTAGTATTTACTAGTCAAATGTGAATAGCTTTAAAATTGACAGCTGCACAAATAGCCTGCTATTCAAAACAAAACTTCTTATTGAAAAACTTTTTATAATTCCGCATTAAAACGTTATAAAAATACCGAGAAAAGATTACCAAAGGACAATAAATTGAAACAACAATATATAGAATTTATATAGATATATGATATTAGATACGGAACAGCAAGAAATCTTAATTAATCAAAGATTTATTTACCACACCACACAGTAGTTTAAAATTCAAGATTAACCACCAAAGTCAAGGTAGTTTTTGATGGCTCAATCAAAACTAGCACAGACTTATCACTCAATGATGTTTTAATGGTAGGACCAAATACTCAAGAAAATTTAATTTTAATTTTGATTAGATTCAGGAAGCACAGATTCGTTATTACAGACACAAAGAAAAAGTATCGTCAAACACAAATGCACGATGATGATATTAAATACCAAAAAATACTATGGTGAGAAAATGTTAACAAACCCGTAAAAATATACAACTTAAAAACAGTAACTTACGGTACATCTTCTGCAAGTTGTTTAGCCACCCGTTGTCTTCAACAATTAGCAATAGATCAAAAAAATAAATTTAAATCAGCCGCAGAAATTATCCAAAGCAATTTTTGTATGGATGATTTATTAACCGGCTCTAACACAATTACTGAACTCAACAACCGTAAGAGATAAAATAAATCATTTACTTATTACTAGAGGATTTGATTTAAGAAAATGGAGTAATTCTACAGAATTACTAAAATCTATTGATAATCCAACAAAGAACCTACGCAAACAACAAAAACATTAGGTATATAATAGAACCCTCTTTAAGATTTAATACTGTACTCTACTAAACCATTAGGTAAAGTTGCTACAGCAAAACGACAAATACTAGCTTCAGTAGCAAGATTGTTTGATCCATTAGGATTGCTAAGTCAAATTATTGTCAACGCCAAAATAATTATGGAAGGTTTATGGCAGTTAAAAAGTGGTTAGAACAATCCAGTTCCTTAACAGCTTACGGAAAAATGAAATCAAACTGTTCAAAAACTTTATTTAATTAAAAGTATTGGCATACCCAAAAAATTGATAATCGATAAACTAATAGAATTACAACGTTATTGTTTCAGCGACGTTTCAAAAAACGTTTATGGCGCTTGTATTTAGTTAAAGTCAACTGATACGCACAATAACCACTTAATGGTATTGTTGAATTTAAAGTCAAAGATTGTTCTTCTCAAAAAGGTTAGTTTGCCGAGACTTTAGGTTTGTGCAGCAGTTCTTTTAGCCAATCTATACCAAGCTACTATACAAACATTAGACATTCAGTTTGATAAAGTTTATTTTTGGTCAGATTCCAGAATTACTATAAACTGAATCAATACATCGTGTCATCTGCTTAAAACGTTCATTGCAAACAGAGTTTCCAAAATTCAATCCGCAACCATTCCAGCAGATTGGAAACATATCAGTTTTGAAGACAATCCAGCCAATGTTATAAGCAGAGGACAATTACCTAGTCAAATAATATAATAATCAAAACATGTGTCGGAAAATAAAGGCTGGGATTGGTTGGATAATTATAAGAAAAAAAGTTTTAATTAACATGGTTCCGCAAACGCACCCTTTTCAAGTTACAGAGTGTAAAAAAGTTATTTATTTTTTATTTTTTGACGATATCTTAGGAACCGTTTTAGATACATAACTCAGCTTTTGTACACATCTTAACATTAATATTAGCTACTTTTTAAGCGCTTATTCAATTTTTTTCATGTGTTATTGACGAAAATGTTAGGGTTGCGTGAGGTTTTTGTTGCTCTAATTTCTATGACAGTTGGGAAATTTGCACAATGTGAACCACCAATATTTTCTACACAAATAAGGTACTCCTAGTCAAAAGCTCTAACGTAAACCGTTTTAGAGAAATACGGCATTTTATGATGGAAAACATGAAAAAAAGTAGCAACATGTTTTGTTATTGATAAAAACATTTGTTTTTGATTTGGTCTACGGCGTTCATGCATTTGTTTTATGCATTTGAGTTATTCACAATTGTTTTTTAGTTGTTAAATAAACCTTTTTTTAAAAAGAGTCAATATTGCGGGAACTTATTATTTTTATTACCCAATTAATTTGCCCATTCTTAGTATTTTGCTTGCGTGGTGATAGCAAAATGAATAATGACAGTGCCAACGAGATGTGCATTTTGTTTATGGCGTTGCAGATAAAAATGCAGCAAAAGCTCGTCGAATTTATTAAAAAAGGTTTCTAACCCGACAAGTACTAAATGAAAGAACATTCATTCGTATTCACAAACGTCTACATCAAACTGGAAGTGTACATAAAAAAGCTGCAGAAAATGAAAGACCTTGCCTGCTACCTCCACAAATTGAAGATGTTTTTTAAGAAGTCGAAGACGATCCATCAACTAACATTAGAAGAATTGCTTTAAACCTAAACCTTAGTCACGTTACTGTGTGAAGGATAATAAAAAGCCAGATGCTGTATTCTTATCACATACAACAAGTACAAGCCCTTTTACCAGCGGATTTTCCGTAAAGATTGGCTATATGTCAATGGTTTCAAGAAAGAATTGCGCAAAATCCTCGATTCTTAGAACAAGTTTTATTTACGGACAAAGCAAATTTTTTTCGCGATGTGATTATGAACTTTCATAATAATTATGTATGGGCCGACGAAAATCCACATGCCGTAATGGAAGGCGATCATCAGCAAACATTTTTTGTTAATGTTTAGGCAGGTGTTGTACGAGACCATTTAATAGGTCCATATTTTTTGCCGTTTAGGCTAAATAATCAATCATATCGTAATTTTCTTGAAGAAGAGCTGCCAAGACTTTTAGAAGACGTTCTAGATCATTTAAGAAACAAAATGTGGTTCATGCAAGAAGGTGCTCCTGCACATTTTAGTTTAGTTGCGCGTCAATTCTTAAATGAACAGTATAGGAACCGTTGGATAGGTCGAGAAAGCCCACAGGCTTAGTCTCCTTAGTCTCTAGATCTAAATGTTTTAAAATTTTTTTTGTGGAGTCACTTAAAAGGCTACTACAGCAGTTAATACTAATGAAAAACTAAGAAATAGATACAAAACACTCCAGGCATTTTTGAACGGGTACGTCAGTCACTAAGACGTAGGTTGGAAGCCTACGTTACCGTAGGAGGAGATCATTTTCAACAATATTTGTCATTTTTTTTGTTTTTATGTTATTGCTTAGTTCTGTAAAATAAAAGTTTTGTGATGTTGCTACTTTTTCTTTCCGTTCCTGAGATATTGTCAAATAAAAAAAATATTTTTTTTTATACCCTGTATCTCAAAAACGGCGCGTTTGCGGAGTTATGTTATTACGACGTTTTTTTTCTTATAATTAGCCAAGAAATCCCACCCTTTATTTTCCGACACATGTTTTAAAACACCCTGTATAATAAATTATGGTAGACAGGACTAACTTGGATGAAGCCAGATCAATCTACTTGGCCACTTAAAAAGTTTAATATTGAAAATGTATCTCTAGACAAAATGGAATTAAAACTACAAATCTTCCTAACTATCATAATTCAACAAATTAAGAAGATTCAATTCAACAGCTCTTTTCAATCATCCGACTTGAAAGAACAATGGTATATTGTCTTCGATTCATTTCAAATACTAAATTGTCTAAAAATAAAAGAAATTGCTTAGCTTTATCTGTAGTTGAATTGAACAACGTCCTTCAAAATAAGAAAGGAAAGTGTATAAATAAGCAGTCAATTAAAAAAGTTGCATCCTTTCCTTGATGAAAACGGTTTACTACGAGTAGGAGGTAGATTAGTAAATGCATCAATAGAATAGATTAGAATAGAACAGAATAGTATTTATTCACACAATCAAGCATATTTGGGCATATACAGTGTGTGAAATGTCATAGATTTTAAAAATAATAATATAATTAATACACATAAAATACAGTATAAATGAAATAATATACATATTAAAATTAGTTTAAAAGTAAAAACAGTTATACATTAAAAACAATTACTTACATTAAAGTCTAAAATTAAACTAATAAACTACTCACAAGTTAAAACAAAATTTTATAAAAATCATTTATATTATAAATTGCATTTGAAATCAATAATTGTATGATTGTTTTTTTGAAAACGATGTAGGTCATTTTCTGGATTGGATTTGGTAAATGATTGAAAAGTTTTATACCAGTATACATATGACTATTTTCAAACAATTTAGTGTTGTGTTTAATATTCGATAACTGTTGACCGTGCCTTGTGTTATAATCATGATTTTTACCCAATAGCTGATAATTTCTTATGTTTAATTTTACGTGTAAAAGTATTTTGAAAACATAAATACTGGGCACCGTCAATAATTTGTTATTAATAATTAGTGATTTACATGAACTTCTAAATTCTTGATTAAAAAGTAGTTTTAAAATTCATTTTTGTTGTACCTATACTCGTTGAGATTTTGAATTATTTCCCCACAACAGTATATTAAATTGTAAATGAGAATAAACAATTGCGTAATATATGTCTAATAATGCCTTACTATCTAACACGTCTTTTAATTGCAATATAGCGTAAAATGATTTATTTAATTTACTACAAATGCCATCTATTTGTGTAGATCACCCAAGATCTGCATCAATATTAAGACCCAAAAACATTGTAGAATTTGAGAATACAAAATCGGAATTGTTAATGTTAATTTTATAATTAAGAGGCACACAGCGTCGATTTCCAATATACATAGATATAGTCTTGGTTCTATTTAGTATTAACATATTTTTTGTGCACCAAGTACATAATGAACCAATCACATTCTCCGATTTAGTGTTGAGTTCTTTCAAAATTTTTGCACTAACTGCAATTGAAACATCATCTGCATACATAACTACCTTGCAGTTTTTCAAAATTTCTGGCAAATCATTAACAAAAAGTAAAAACAGTAGCGGTCCAGAAACCGTTCCCTGAGGTACCCCAAATTTAACATATTCTTCTTCAGGAAGATGATTATTTATTTTTACTCTAACTTTGCGTTCTCTTAAATAAGTTTCAATTAAGTCTAAAAAGTTTCCTCTAAACCCAAATTGTTTTTTTTTTTTTATAACAAAATCAATATTTAGTATGTCAAATGCAGCAGTCATGTCAAAAAAGAAGCCATATACATAATAATTTTGATCTAGTTGTTTATACAAATATTCGGCATTAGCTATTAGCTGTTTCAACTGATCTATTTTTCCTATATCCGTGTTGAGAAACGTGCAAAATTTTATATTTTTCTAAAAATAAAACTACTCTTTCACAAATAATTTTTTCAATTTTTTTTTAAATTGTTGATGTGATTGCAACTCTATAATTGGACAATACTAACGGGTCACCTTTTTTATGCAAACGTGTAACAACAGCTACTTTTAAAATTTGTGGAAAAATACCATTTTTAATCGCACTGTTAAATAATAATGTTATTATATCAACAATATCTATAGCAATATGTTTAATTAACTTAATGTTTAGATTGTCCAAACCACTTGAACTTTTATTCTTAAATGAAGATATTGTATTCAATACTTCAATTTTGGTTATTGGTTTCAAATTGAAAGTGTTACACACATTTAAATTTGACGTAGTGCCAACTTGATTTGATTGATACCCAAAATGACCTATAATTTTAACCTCTGCAAAATTGGAAAAATAATTTACAAAAGCATTAGCTACTGAAAGGTTGTTTTCAACAAGGTTTCCATCTAGGTTTAATGCTATTGAATTGGTTTTTATAGATTTATTTAAGTTCGTTAGTTCTTTTACCATTTTTCAAGTTTCTTTTTGCTTATTATCAAAACTGCTTATTTTAATTGAATAAAATTTTTTCTTTGCAATCAAAATATTTTGATCATGTAATTTTTTTTCGTGATTTATAATTATCAATTAATGTGTTATCATTTAGATTATACGCTAGCCAAAACAAATTTTGTAAACTTCTGTAATTTATAATCATATTATTATCTAACCAAAATTTTGCTAGAAGTTTTTCTTTAATTTTTTAAGAGGACAGCTTAAATTTAATATATTTTCAAGAGAATTTATAAACTCAGTTAACTTAAAATTAATATCATTTGAGATACAAATGTTTGTCCATTTGGTATTTGATAAATAATACAAAAAAAGTTCTAAATTATATTTACGAATTGTAATATTTTCTTGTTTCCGATATAGAGTTGATTCAATTTTAATATTTAATACTACTGAAAGATGATCAGCAATCAAGGCATTTATTGTTTCCCAAGATAAATAACTGGAATCAATATTTGTGAGCATATAATCGATGCCACTTATGCTGGTAACATTGTTAATATTTGTGTATATTCTTGTAGGGTCACGATTTATTAGTTGTATGTTAAAAGAACTTATAATATCAAAAATAAGATCTCTTCTATAACTAGGCTTAAGAAAATCTACATTTAAATCCCCGTTAAGTATTATATTATTATATTTACCAGATATATCAATTAAAAAAAGGTTTAGTTTTTTAAGAAAAAGTGTAAAATCTCCAGTTGTAGATCTATATACACACAGTATATTATGTGTTAAATTTTCCATATGTTACTAATATCCCACACGTTTCAAAATGGATCTCTTCACAATTGTGACTGAAACCAATCTTTGTAGCAATTATTTCAATTTTGACTAAAATACAAATACCTCCATGAATATGATTAACTCTACTAAAGTCATTAACATATTTATATAGATGGATTTTAATACTTAGAATATCAGGATTTACACACCAATGTTTGCAAACACATAATATAACAATATGTTCGTTATTATAAAACAATATAATATTATTTAACTTATTTCTAATAGATTGAACGTTGACAGTTGAAACTTTAAAAAATGTATGTAATAGATTATCAGTTTGTGTTTCTCCACAATAGTTTACTGTTTTTTCCTTTTTTTTATTAAGTTCATTGTTAGATGCAGTGCAGAGGTTAGAATTGAAGTAGTTTTGGGATAAGACTGACCATGTCGTGCATTTATTTAAATGAAGTTACCTTTTTTATTGAAGCATTTATCTATTCATAATGTTACAAAGCTAATTATACAATGAGAACATGTGAGGTTGTTACACGCTAATATTCAAGCCTTATTATTCAGTCTGAGACATAAATACTAGTTCATAAAAGCAAGAAACGTTGTCAAAATAATAGTACATGCATGTCCAAACCTTACTTAATCAGACAAAGTACTATAAGAAAATTACCAAAAACAAAAGAGTACATTTCTTTATTTGAATGCATGGCAACAAAGACAATTCACTTGGAATTGGTTTCAACTTTAAATACAGATAAATTTTTGTCTGCTTTCCGACGATTTTTTAAGCGACAAAGCAAGTCTGCAAACATTTATATTGATAACGGCAAAAAATTTTATGGTGTCAATAACAAGTTGCTCGCAATTTAATCTTTTCTTAGCAATGAAGTTAACAAAACTCAAATTATTGATTCCACTGCTAACAATAGAATTTAATGGCATTTTCCACCTTCAAATTCACCTCACATGGGCGGTCCATGTTAAACAGGAATTAAAAGTGTAAAATATCATCTAAAACAAATTATAAGAGAAACCATTTTAACCTACCAAAAGTTTAATACGGCTTAAATTCTGTGACGTTTCTTCTTTCTGGATAGAAAGAGTCACCTGTGCCAAAGTAGCAGCAGCAGTGATTACAAGGTTCACTAATTGGCCGGAGATCAAAAATGCTCCGGCGCCACTACACATGAGTGTAGACATAAAACAAATCAAGTAACAAAAAATCATGTTTATTAAAAAAAAAAAAAAAAACAATTTTTTTGTCCACCCACTTTTGAGGAGGCTCGTCTTTTGACCGCCGCACAATCCTCGGACAAACAAAAGGAAAGGTGTCAGGAATAAACAGGCTTAACTGGTCATTCACTAAGTCTAATTTTAAGCTAAACTGGAAACGGCTGGTTTAAATGGATCTGGAAACGGCTGGTTTAAAAGGAACTAGAAGCGGCTGGTTTAAACGGAACTTAACTAGATTACTGAGTGCAGGATTGACTATCTGGATTGCCTGAGTCCAAGCTTGACTTCCTGAATTGCTTGCTCGAGTCCAAGCTTGACTGAATCCAAGCTCTACTAACTGGAATGCTAGCTTTATTAACTAGAATGCTGGCTTGACTAAATGGAATGCTAACTGGACTGACTAGATTGCTTGACTGAGTCCAAGCTCGACTAACTGGAATGCCGACTTAACTGACTATACTAGGACGGGACGACAGTATATAAAAAAATGGGAAAGGAAAGAGGACAGAGGGGAGAGCAAGGATTCTGAATGGTTAAGAAAAGGAGGATCAGGGATGCCAAATTATACTGTTGGATGTATAAGGTGTTGCGTATACATACAAGAATTAATTACTAATTAAATCTGAAATTAATTATATACAAACAAGACAATTATTTACCTAATTACATCTCTCAAATCCCGGTTCAAACGGCCCACAGGCTTGGACGCTGTATCCAAAAGAACCAAAGCTGTACGGGTTGCCTACAGTAAACACAAACTTACAATTTTAGAAGGGTTGCATCACATTTATTCATTCCGGAAAAGATAATCAAGTAAGAGTTGTCACAGTGCAAACTAGTGTCGGTAGTGTTAAACGCTCTATTTCGAAGCTTTGCTCTTACAATTAAATTGAAACTAAGTTGTTGTTAAGGATCGGTATTAAATTAATATACCCATGTAATTAAAAAATTAATAAATAAAATAATGACAACAATCAAACAAGTGCATTCATATAAAATCAAAATACAGTCCACTGGCAATCATCATTCTATTCAAATTATTAAAAACTTTTCTTTAAAATTACCCAAAGAAAAAGTTATCATAGCCAAAAAAAATTTTAATTAAGTTTTGAAAATTTTGCAGAACTTTAAAAAACAGTTTTTCTTAAAAAATAATTACGGGTTTTCTTTTTTTTTCAAATATGGATAAAAATGTGCTTTTATATGTGCAAAAGATACCTTGAAAGTTTTATAATACATATAAAAGCACGTTTTTATCTATGTGACTGTGAAGTCAGCCGTTCACACGCCACTGCTGGCGTCTTAGCCTCTTCTCTGCTTGTAATGCTGGCAACTTACATTACAAGGGACCTACAGTTTTAAGTGGATTCCGAACCACTGGAGAGAATTCATCACTCCTCAGAGAAGGTTTTTAGCCGTAAAACCCCACGCTGGCAAGGCGGGTTGGAGAGTGGGAGTGCGTATAGAAAGTGAAAAGAATATCACGGTATATGGGAATCGAACCCACGATCTTCGGTACAGCGGCCAATTTTAAAATTAAAAATCTCTTTATTTATCATGATATATACATATTTACAAAAGCTTTTTATAAATTCCTTAAAACTAACATATATATATATACAGTTCCTGTCTAACTTAGACTACACTATAACTATTTGATTGTTATTACAATAATAATGGGGGTATAAATTTAGATGGTAATCAAAATTTTTTTAACAATTGATGGTTATTTTTTTGTATTGATACTACAGGGAAACCACTCCGTAAAACCCTGTTTTTGAAAATTATATTTTACACCTTTTTTAATAAGGTGCAAAGAGGCTATCATTGGTAGCCTTGGGGAATAATTTAAGTGAAAGGTGTGATGCAGCCCTTCTATATTAATTAATATGACATTATATGTGCCATTTGTTTTAATTTTGCCCGTCTGTGTGGCATTAAATGAAACACTATTTGTTTATTTATTATAAAGAAAACAATAACAATGTACAAAAAATAAATTCTTAATATAAAATAAATCGCTTATCTAAAAGCGTAAAATGATTTGTGTATTTACTTCAGTTAGAAATAAATAAATGTAAACGTGACAAAAAATATTGTAAAGTTTTAAAATAAACTGGGAAGAATGTAAATTACAAAAAATATATACAATATAGAAAATAAATAATAATCGGTATAAATATGTACAGCTAATCTAAAGGACGCATAAATCAAATGTATATTTATTTTATTCAAACATAGAATAAAATAAATTGTAATCAATTGTGAAACAAAAAATTAAATGTATGAAATAAAATAATAATAAATTTTATAGCAAAAAATAATATACAAAAATAATAAAATTATAATCTAATTGTAAAGTACAGTTTATTTAACGGCACAAAGTTGAAATGTAGGATTAAATGAAAGTGAATATATTTACAATGATGATAAAAATTAATAAAAACTGTGGAATTTTGGGATGAATAAATAATATTGCAATCACAAAAAATAACATTTAAATTTGAATTTTATTAAACGCCGCAAAGAACTCTTTTACGGTGAATTAATTTGTCTGATATGATATGTATTATGGGTGATTTTCTTCAAGCTTAGCATAAAAGTTAGCCATGGCATTGAATTTATCGCTGACTGATTTGCACTTTAATAATAATGAATTGAGTTCTTTAACGGCATTTAACATGAAATTCAAATCCACAAGATAATTTAATGTGTTGAATTCATTTCGGAGTTGGTGGAATGCACTTTCACTATCGGTATTGTTTTTTAACGTGGCTCGTTGGTTCCAGTTAAATTGGGTTGATGAGTGTGGCTGCTGAGGCTCCGCGCGCCTCTGTTGTGGGTGGGTGTTTGGCCGATTCCACTTCGGCGGGGGAAAATCACGGGGTACAGCGGCCGGATAGACCACTGCGCCACGCTCTCCTTTTATCTATGTATGTTTGAGAAAATACCTATTATCTTTTTTTTAAACTGTAGCTTAAAGTTTTGTTTTCAAAATTTGAAGAAAAAAAATTGTCTATAAAAACTTATTCTTTAGACA